>CM054410.1:5992500-7331250 GCA_028858755.1 Ara ararauna | reverse complement strand
CCATGTAAATTTCCGCCACATAGGTCGTGTACATTCAACTTCATCTGGATCTATGGGTATCAGTGAGTCTCTGGAGCCACATCTCCTCACAAGCCTAGTACTGAGTGTCAGCAGGGAGGTAGCACAAAAGCAGCCTTTAAAAATAGGCTGAGACATGGCCAACAAGGCAAGAGATAAAGGTGTCAGCACTTAACAACATCAGGATGTGTTATACATGAGAATCTGTTTAGAATCACGTAATTTTATAGAGATGTCTGAGACCAGCAGAACAAGGACAAGAAGCTGGTGGACACAGGTTATTTGGAAGGTCTGTCTGGAACACCCTAAGAACTCCACCACGGGGCAGACCGAGATGAACAGTTCTGTCAGTCACTGTGTTTTCTGTCCTGTGAAACCCACAGAGCAGCTCAAGTCCCTGCTTTGGCCACCAGACAGTAGAGGATGACGAACATCAGGATCAGCCCAGCTGACACGGAGCACAGCAGCCGCCGGTTCTCCCTGCCGGAGCGCGCCATGCTGGAGAAGCGCTTCACGCTGCCCGTCAGCAGCCCAGTCACACTCAGCAGGTCCGAGTCCATGCCATCCAGGTAACGGTTCTGCTCCTCCACATCTTTGTCAATGTCCAGCACCAGCGACTTGAGCTGGGTGACCTTGCTGGCCAGGCTGTCCGCCATGCGCTTGTTCTCCACGTCCAGCGCGTCCTCCGCGGCACCAGCACTCGGACCTCGGCCCCATTGTCCCAGCATCGGAGCAACCAGGTGATGATGTGCTCCCCTGGCTGACGGGTAAAGTCTTTTCGCATATTCCGGAGCTCGGTTGAGGTCCGAGATCGGGAAGTCACCTCTTCTTCTTCTTCGAACAGTAGGACGCCTTTTGTTAATAGCTGAGACGTGTGTTGGTACACGTGAGGAGCTGTAAGCCATAAGGAGAATGGAAGTTCCATATTTGTTCTTGTGTAATTAGCACAATTTTTTTCTATACTTTTTCAAAAACATCTGCTTAGCTTTCTCAGTATTATTATTAATAGTAATAATATTTTTGTGTGTTTCTTTAGAAGGACAAAGTAATTAAAATGCAGCTTCTGATTTAATTTTTTTCCCCCAGAGGAAATAGTTCCTGATTTAACATCTAATCTTTTTATTCAAGTAAAAATGAACTCTTAACTCACATAAATTGCAGAATCCAGAACTGTTTTCTGAAGGTGCTATTACGTAAATATTGTACTGCATAATTAGTGTAATAAAATGTAATTTCTCTTTTATTTTTGGTGAGGCATATGCTTTGAATTTAGAACTGCTGCTATGCTTGAGTGATCCTGAAATAAAGAGATTACAGTTCTGGGTGAAGATTATAACGAGGTCATGGTGCTCTAAAATAAAAAAAACACCAGGAATAGTTTCAAATTGTTCTTTAATCTTGGATTAATTTTTCTTTACTTTTTTACTCATACATGAGACAAAATATTGCTACAGTAATTCATCTGACTACTAATCAGAATTACAGTAGATGAAAGAACCTTACTAATAACAAGTGTTAAAATGTATGAAGTATTCATATAGTAGTGCTACCAACAGTGATACTAATAGTCCCTGTTTCTTAATGTCCCTCCCTGGATGCTTTCTACCAACACCTTTTGGTCTGACTGGTGAGTTGAACTGGCTGAGGGACTGGGCCATGATTGAATGCCATGGCCATCTCATGAATGGCCATCTCATCATGGGGAGCCCTGTGATGGGCAGAGGCGGCAGGAGTGAGGAGGGTCTAGTACAGAGAGAAGGGTGAGGGCACAGAGGAGGTGGAGAGAGCAAGAGCCTGGTCTTTCCACAGCAGGGACTGTGAGATCATAGAATCAAAGAATGGTTTGGGTTGAGAAGGAGCTTACAATCAGCCAGTTCCAACCCCCTGCCATGGGCAGCTCAGGTTCTCATGCAACCTCAGTGCAAGAGCTAGAGCTGTTGTCAGGGTCTAGAGCCATTGTCCCCAACCTTTTTCTTTAGCCTGAGGATGACAGCCTCTTCTTCCTCGCATCTCTCCATGTATACAGGGGCTGGTTGAAAGGAGAAATACGGGAGTTCTGTGCTTCCTCTAAAGAGTAGCCTTTGCAAAACTGTGTTAGATTCCCAATTAGAAATACTACTTTAGATCACACAGAAGCAGAGGCATGCATTAAAGGACTACAGTGTCTTTCAGTTACTTGTTACACCTATGAAAGGTATGGGAAATAGACAAAAACATGCTTCAGTTGTAAATGAGGATGATACACTGTGGAAAGAAAAGAGCTGTGCAATGGTGGTGCTGCACAGCTTTATCACTGGCTTTGTCTTGCCAGTTGTGGCACAAGTTGGGGTTGACAGAACAGACAGGAGTGGCCATGAATACTTAAGCAGTGAAGAGGAGGGAGGCATGATGGCTGAAAACCAGAAGCGCTCTTGAATCCTGAGAAGTGCAGACTCATCCTCTCCTGTGGATTGATTTTAATGGTTAGAGAAAGGTACAAGCACCTCCACTAAAATACATCTCTTCAGAAAAATACATTCAATAGCATAAATAATTTAACACTATAAACAAATGACAAATAAAACATCCTAATAGCAGAGGATGTAGGATGCTTGTACTGCATTAAAATAGATCAAGTGGCTCAATTACGCTTTGTCAGGAAGAGAGGGATATCAATATTGTGAGGCACACTCTAGCCAATCCAGATACCGCAGGTTCAATTCTCCTGCCAAAGACTGTTCCTCTAAGACTCTGTTTCAAGGAGTGTGGGGCAAGTGGAGAAAGTTACATTGAGGATACTCTCAAAGCCTGTCTGTGCCATCTGCTGCATACCATGCTGATAATTTATGCTGATGGACATTGCTCAGGAGTCTTCTAACATTGTTTTAAAGCCATGAGGTCATATTCCCTGGAAATGGCTTACCCAGAGGTGTTCAGTGTTCAATTAGTCCAGTCCCATTTCACCACACTAAAATACATTTGTCTGCAGAAATGGCACTGTATTATCTAGATGGTTTTTGTAGTCTCCCTATGTTTGATGCAGCTTCATTAATGTTAAAGCAGTTTCCCCTTTGGTGAAAAACTGTTTTTTCCCCTAAACTCTCAGTCAATCTCTGCTCTACTACTGAAAGGCTCCTATTGATTTAATGGCTGGCATCATGTTTGGAACTTGGTAACATTTTAGCCTGCTATGGATACCCCTTCCCCACCGGGCCCGGTTTTAGATGTGCTGCAAGAGGGAGTAAGAGCAGCCTAAGGGAAGAGAGAGATGCAAACGTGATGGGTACAATAAAATGAGGTTCGAGTTAATTCCTTTGTCACATGTAGCGCTGCAAGGAGAGGGTTTTAAGCATTTTCAGTGAAGCAAGATGTGCTTAATATTGATTCTGATCTTGAAGCTGATGCACGGAGCTATCTACCACTGAAGCTGAGCTGCCATTTATCAGCGGCCGAGCAGTGAACCAAATATCCGCCCTTTCCTCCCCGTTCCCATCTTCAACGTTCGGAGTGCCACCGTGTGGAGAAATTGTGCGATAAGGTCTTTTTAACACGGAATTAATAAATCAGCGCGTCACCGACAAACGGGAGCTTCCACCCAGTGGTGAACTCGTGTTGTTAAGTAATCATGAGCTGCTCTTAGCGTTTCGTTTTCTTTTCCAACATGCACAGTGCAGGTGGTGCAACTTCTTTGCCTCTCACTGGGTGATGTCTCCCAGCATCACAACAGAAAAGACTCACATGTTCCACTGAGGAGCTGAGCATCATTATTGATTGATTTATCGGCACAGTTTTGTTTGTTCACATGACTAGGCTGATGCAAAGATAGATGTTACATCCCTTATGTGTCTGTTTGGTGTATGAGAACACTGTCATGGGAGCCATTACTACAGTAAGATTGTGAATTCCCAGTCTATCAGTGTGAAGAAAAAGGAAAGAGGATCTTTATCCATAGGACGTCAACTGTCTGGAGACATCTGAAGGGGAGCAGTAGAAAGTGAGATCTGCTGCACTTCTAAACCAATCACCAGAGCTGCCGAGGTAATTGTCTTACTGCTAATTTCATAAGTGAAGTTGTCATTGCCCTTATTTTATGCTCATCAAAACATCACCAAGTGTTATTATTTATGTACTTCTGCTGCTCTAGTTTTATACCATTGATTCCTTCCCCTCTGCTGTGAGAAGTAACAATTACATGATAGGCATTTATATACATGACAGGTCAAGATTCACAAGGAGAGGTAGCACTTCACTGATTGAAAACAGACCAAATCTTACATATGCAATCTTTTCCAGGACCAATGTTGATAAAAGTCTTAGAAAACTAAATACAGATAAAACAGAAAATAGAATAAATATAGAAAAAATTAGTTCTGAGTTTATATTATTCAGCTAGATATATTGAGAGATAAAGGGGTTGGTAATTATGGTATGGAAAGGAAGTGTTGGCAAAAAGAAAGGTGAAGATATAATTAACCCCTAGGAGATACAGAGACATAATTATTGATTGTGGGAAAAGTAAGTAAAACATAATTTCGCATAAAACCAATCCCTCTACTGAGTCTGCAACGTTTAGTGTCCAGCAGTTGTGAGTGTTAAGTTCCTAAGCTCAGGATAAAGACTTAAGAGGTCACAGATAAAAGGGTATTTTGTAAAAGTCATCTCCTTTATTCATTTTCTGTAGGAGCACATACTGGTGAACAACTTTGATTTTGTCTCCTATGATTTATATAAAAGCATTTCAAATTGTGTCACAGACCAAAGCTAATGCACACTCACTCCATCTTTTGACTTGGAGGAAAGGCATTCACTACGGATTCACATTGGCAAGTTCACATTCATGCTTTTGCAGTGTCTGGCTCCATGCAGTGGACAGTAGCCTACCTGAGGCTTCCTGCTGCTGCTGAGTGTGGTGAGGCTATGGGATTGTTTGACAGCTAGGAGCTCTGCTCGAGTAGCATACATCAAACAAGAACAAACACATTCTTTTGGCAGCATTAACTCAGTTTAAGTGAATTGTAGAAAGAGAGATTTGCTCCAATAGACATCCATCAGCCTAAATAACTGCAGAACACCCGAGCTCTTGGCATAAACCACACAAGAAAAGCACCTATGTATTATTGTTCCCATTTTAAGAGGAATTGGGAAAGTTAATAAATCACTTTAAGGTCATATAAGAACCCTAAAAGTAGTAGGGATAGAGAGGATCCTGGTCCTCCTCTTTAAGCAAATGAATGTCCATCCTCCAACTGTGCACCAGGAAGGAAAGGCTGAATTCTGTTTCAGGTGGTTTCTCTGGAAAGTTGTCACTTAGCCACACTGGTGCATAGCTCAACCTGACCCTTAGATGTCACATCAACTTTGGGTGCATATTTGTGGATTCATTAAGTCTAATCAGATCAGCTGCTTCAGTTTAATGGTTTGCCAAGTGAAAGTTTCAGTTTCATTCCCGTGATGTCCTTACAGAAGTGTGCCCGCTGGATCTGACAGACACATGGGTACATTACATGTCAGATTATGACTGATCACGAGTCTCATAAACACTAATAAACGGATGAGGGCAAAGCTTGAGGAAGAGATCACATTTGCAAGTTTTTACTATTTCCCAGGTTCCTTAGGAGAGTACAGAAATTATTATTCCACATTTAATTAATCAAAAGGAACAAACACTTTAAGGGAAAAAAATGTATTAAGATGTATTAGAATGCTCCGGACTAACCTTTAAAGGCAGATCCACAAGTCTCATACGTTACATGGCAATGACTGAAGTGCCTATTTCTTTAGTAAAGCTGGAAACAGTAAGGTAGAAGAAACAGTATCAAACAGAAACATTTTCATGAATTCCTATCTCCATCTGCCCGCACTCAGCCTAATTAGAAACAAACTTTCCCTTTTCCTTTGGAAAGTGCACAGGGAGGTAGAAAATCCAAGCTTACACAGGGAGCCTGTAAAGAGGCCAGGATCGAGCTCTCAGCTCTCTCAGCCTGTTACAATAAAGAGTGCATGATGCTGTGAATAATGGATAAGTACTGGCAGTTTTTAAAGCATTTACACCGGGTTTACTGGGGCCTTTTGCTTATCTAACACTGCCAAGCCAGGACTCCTGTGGCACAGCTAAACCCGCTCTCTCCTTTAAGGTACTTTGCAGTTTAACTCCTATGGAGAAGATAGTTTTATCTTAAATACGCAGCGGAGCATCTCTTGGCAGGGCTTTTAATCTGTGACTTCAGTAGGAAAAGTTAGCCCCTCAGATGTCAAAAAAACATCAATCACTTTGACATCCCCTCAGATCATAATAAAGCCCTACATTTTTACATACTAGAAAGGTTTCTGTATAACCTGCAGTGTATTTCTGCCCTTTAGAAGAGCTGCGCTTTTGAAAGGAACTTCCAAAGGAATGTGAATTTTGCCTTTGTCATCTTATATGGATTAAACATTCTCCTCCTTCCTCTTGGATCAACTTAGAGATACTTGACTTTCATTCCCGTTTTGTGCTCTGCTTCTAATCATTACTTTAAAATTGTGGAACAAAAACTTTAGACCAAAACTCTGCCGTACTATTATGTTTCCCTGGAGTGCAGGTCTGTACAACTCAACCTTAGCCTTAGATGTCACAACTTTGAGTGCACATTTGTGGATTCATTAACTATTACATCTAATGGGATCAGCTGCTTCAGTTTAATGGTTTGCCAAGTGAAAGTTTTATGTGCATGCCCGTAATGCCCTTACAGCAGTGTGACAACTGGATCTGACAGACACGTGTCTGTCATTACGTGTCAAACTATGACTGATCACACAATTTTCACAAATATGTACCCTTCTGAAATCACCAGTTGCTAGGAAAAAATGTAGAATTCCTTAATTACTTTGTGACATAGGCAGTGTTTACTATTTACTAGACAAAAAACATACAGCCTGAACAATCCATTCTAGAACCTTGATAAACTATCATCACGTGAGTTTTGTGCACTAAGGAAGCATATAAATCAGAAGACAAGGACCATACCTTTTGCCTCTAAGGTAGAACTATTTAGTACAGTGAAAAAGGAAAACAAGGGATTAATAAATTCTGTAAAGAAGTAAAAACCATGCAAAGAGGTAGCTGATATGGCTTCTTTTTTGGCATTATCTCTTCAACTATAATTAGGAAAAATATTAGGAGGTTAGGCAGACACCCCTTTTCAGTATCTTGGGAGCATTAGAAAAAGATTTCAGTGAAAGCTCTAGTCCACGTTATGAGAGCAGTCATGTGTCCACTTATTACCACATTAAGGCTGCTGTTAGTAAACTTGATTGTCAAATCATTCTTGGAAAGTATGTATTTTAGCAAATAAATTTTGTTTCCCAATATATTATAGAGAACATCCTAAAGTTACATAAATTAGACAGAATAAAACATCCTTGCAGCTATACAGATGTTAAACATTTTTATCACTGTTAATTATTTATGACACTGTATACATGAGGGATCATAAGTGGGATTTTTCAGGTTGCCAAAACTGGACATTCTGTAGTTCACTGATTGATGACAAACTACATTGAAATATTTTATACGGATTTATTTCATTATTCCAGCTCAGTCCTCAATGGATTTTATGTATTTCTCATAGGCATCTTCATTCATCAGTTCATCAAGTTCAGCAGGGTTTTCCACAGTCATCTTGATCAGCCAACCTGAAGTTAGGAAATGAAAAACAGTTGCTAATATCCCACAAGAAAGATTAATTCATATCTCTGTGTTAGAAAAGTGCCCCCAGTAGGCTACAAGCCCTGTAACACTGGTACAATCAACAGGATTCCTTGTGCAGGCAAAACAACGTTTCAATACTTTGTTTTATAAAATGAACAACCTGTCACAAGAAATGGCCTTTGAGCCAGACAGCAGTTTAATTTAGTACTGTCTGATAGTGGCATCAAGGAAACACTGTCTCGAAAGACAGCCTGACCTCTTGGCATCACGAGCTGCTACAGGAGCAAAAAAGAAATGTGATGAAGGGAAATAGATTTAAATGCAACCACAGTCTATGTCTAAAAAGAACACGGTGTAAAACAGGTGCCAGCAAAGACCAGACTATGCTAATGCTTTCATGTTAAAATTCTATTGCGCTTGAACTGTATTCAATATATTCCATTTAAATCTTCACACCATTAAACAGAAAGAACTAGGAACTGAAGAGCCATTTTTGCGATAGCAAAAAAGAACCCAGGTGGTATTCATTACCCAAAGATAAAAATGACATCTCACCATCTTGATAACAGGATTTATTGACAAGCCCTGGATTATCTGCAAGGGCATCATTAATTGCAGTCACTTCTCCCGAGAGAGGAGAGTAGAGTTCACTAGCAGCTTTCACACTTTCCAAAGCTCCAAACTCATCTGAAACACAGAATATGGCGGAACATTTTTTAAAGGAAAATACAAAGCACTTTAGTTTTTTTCAGTCAGATGTTCGGGTGACGGCCTAGCCATTGAACAGATGTCCTGATCTGGAGCAAGGAAAGCTGTCAGAGACTGAAGTCACCAACTCTATGACAACAATTAGTATTAAATTTGATATTTGTGCTACTAGCTAGCTGGCTACTACAGAAGGGATGGAAATTTCTTAGTCGTAGTCTGATCCTTTGGCTAAAGCCCTGAAACATATGGTATAGTACCAGGTTAGAAGGAACCACCTCCAGCTCTTTGGGCAAGAGACCTAAATAAACCCTCTAACTACAATTCAAACCTTTATATATATAATTCGGTTACAAAATAGACACAGCCACTATTTGAGAAACGCCAGTTTTTCTTCAGAAACACTGCTGAGTGCTACACTTGCACTCAGAAAACACACATTAGTATTCACAAGCACCGCGACGGAATCACCCAGCTGCTGTTCCCCTTTCTTCTGTTTTGTAGTCCGTTACGGAAACAATGCCTGGAGCAGTGTTAGTCCTGAGTAACTCCAAGCCACAAGCAAACAAGACAGAGGCTGGAGAAACACAGAGCTGTCACAAGAGTAGATACGCATGAGCAAGAGGAATCAGAGAACAACATGTTCTGAGAAAGCCTGGAATTAGACTAAAGCCAGAATAAGTAGAAAAGAACTAAATGGAAATTCAATTCCTTCAGATCAAACTACAAGTTGGTTAACTAAAGCCCTAAACAAAAAGACCTTTTGTTTAGGGTTTCACCATTCAATGTGATGTACTAGATTCGGCCAAAACAGTTCCATATGAACCTATTCCACAAGTAGGATGGCAAAAGAGAGGCCTGCTACTTTACCACAGGAACTCTGTTTTCTTTTTCTGCAACCTCTAAAGCTAATGACCACCTTTTCTGCATTTACTAGCGAAAGAGCTCTCTGTAAATACAGGAATAGGCTTTTATTTTCTACCTGCTAGTGCCCACCCTCCTTGAACGTAGAAAACTACACAACTGAATGACTAAAAATGTAACAATTTGTACATCGCTGATGAGCAAAACCCTATGATTACACTCGATAGCCCAAAATTACTGAGTCTCTATGTTCATAGAAAAATCAGAGCTTGATATCAATTAGATGCTTCACACTGTACAACTCATGAAGTGCCCAAATGCAGAATCACAAATCAGCCAGCCAGAACATCAGCAAGTCCAAATTAGAGCATAAATATTTTAAAAACACAGCAAAGGTAAAATCATTACCAAAAAACCTCAAATATCTTAAAAATAATTTCTTCACAGTTTAATGAGCAGGTATTTTCTGCCACCATGCATGGTCTGACAGTGAGAATTGAAATAAAGCTCTCTTGCAGAAATAACCTGGATTTGTTTTGCATCCAGATGATTTGAAATGGTATTAATGAACATAAAGATTACTTCATAAAATTAATCTCTGCAAAGCGTGAGTGTGATTACTAGAATACTTACTTCATTAGAAATTAGAGCCAAAACTTACCGTGTTTACTCAATTTTGTCCCAATTTCTGGAAGACTACAGTAAACAACATCTCCTAATGCCTCCTTAAAAGAAAAACAAAAGCATCAGAGCATACATTAAACAAACCATATGTAGGAAAGACCCGATACAGTAACTCTAGAATCTGTATATAAGTAATCTCTGGCTCTAAATTTAGTTCTCATTCTTTTAGGAATACATGTTTCCACTTTTTCTTTTTAAACATTTAACTTGGAAAAGGATGCTTTGTTATCATGACCCAAATGCCCAATTATTGTTCATCTATTACAGCGTTAATAATCCTCAGGCTTAGTTACAAGGCGTATATACATCAGCTGATCCACATCAGCTAGAGTAACAACTGTTTTAAAGGACAACATTCCCAACGATTGGAGGGAATACCCTTTTTGTTACTTCCAGCGCAGTCTGAAAGAAAATGCAGCGTTTCCCCTCCAGAGACACGGCCAGCTGGACAGTTTGTTCTGACAGACTTAGTGACGAGCCTTATCACCACAAGAATCAGCTCAACCAGAACAGGCGCCTGCCTCTTCACAGACAAAGGTACCCTATCTCACAAAAGACTAGAGATCTTGCAATCTATTAGTGTTACTTAGAAAATACAGAGATCATGGGAAATGCTGCTTTTCCTACAAAGCATTAATTCCACTTCACTAATAGCTTCTTACATAAGATTTTCTGAAGTTTCACATACGGGGAATCTTAACCTGAATTTGCCCGTGACCATTTCAAATCAAGTACTTGCACAAGTACAAAACAACCCAAAGGAATTCCTAACCCAGAGTAACAAGTATATGCCATGTTGTACTATTTGGAATTGTTCTTTAACCAGAGCGATTGCATCATATTCCTGTTCAAGGCAAATTTGACGTAAAAAGTGCACAATATCCTCTATGCAGCCACGAATTCCTCAGGCCTGTAAGAACTCAGGTAATAGAGGGGGTTTTGAATTCTGCTGAACAACTGAGTTTCTCGTCAAGTTCACCTCTCCACAGGCTCAATCTGAAATGATTAAGAATTTATCAGGATGCTGAAGCAACATTCACTGCACAAAAAAAGTCCAAAAATCATGCCTAGCAGAGAGCATATGCAGCTAGAACAGTAAAAAACAGTAAAAAAACCTGTCCAAGGAGCAAGGACAAGAGCAGGTATGCATAAATAAATATTGCGGACTTGGGTAAAGGGGGAGGGATCGATACCTGTGCAAAATTGCTGATTCCTACTGTTCCAATGCCATTTTCAACAGATATCCATTCATGCTTGTCTGTGAATTTGCGGGCTAAAATGAAACAAACTTGATATTTCAGAAATAAGTGACATTGCTCACTTAGAAACAGTAACACATTTGCAGTGTCGAACTGTGCTTGTTTTTTTAGTGAGGTCAGTTTTGTTAGTTTTTCTTGGAAAACAGGATATAAAATTTACAGAAGCATTTTGTTCCGCTCGTGACATTCTTAGTGATGCAGTAGAAGCTCACTAGGTGTTCTGCTGAGAGTATTCTATGACATGCAATCATCTAGAGACTGATAAAACACAGGAGCGACAGGAGTAGTTCTACTTCAAACAAAAGTCTAAGTCTGAAGTATATATATACTCATTCCTATGATGGCATCGTGGCTTTCCAAGCATATTTACTGCTTGTTTCTGACAACCACTGTATTATTCCAGGGAAAGCCAGTGTTAATGACGCATTAGAAACCATCAGCACTACAGCATCTAATTCAAAGTGCTTATAGAGCCATGAAGTAAAAAAGCTGCAGCCTAGCAAAAGGGGTTGATTCCCTTCCCTCCCCTGGCATTTCCTATAGAGTCTATTTCTCCTCATCTAATGCTGTCAAAGATCTGTGTAAAATTAAGGCAAATTGATACAGACCAAATTAACAAAACTACTCATCCACACAATTTACTTTAGAAAACGTGCTTGCTGTTACTAATGTTACTGTGAGAACACCATGGTTATTCTGCATAGTTTTAAAATAAGCATAATTAAGACACAGCAATCTGGCAATTCTACACATATTTTAGACCTATAACATTTGGGGCAGCTTGTACCAGCTTTTATTATTAGAATTTCTTCCTATAAAGTCAAACAGAGAAACTTCAAAAGAATTAACTGAAATAGGCAACATTCTTCTGACATTGCACCTGGAACTTCTCTTACTCAGAGCATTTTCAGCCTGGTTTGTCTGCTTTCTCAGTGCCATGGTTTCTACATGGAACTTTCCTCCCTTTTTATTAACTCATTTTTAATTTTCACTTGTAGCACCTATCCAATCAGGCAAGGGATGTGCTAGAAGCTGGACAACGCATCTTAAGCAGAGCTCCCTGTGTGATGAGCACCAGAAGAGCACAGCTGGACCGTCTCCCGAGTTCCAAATTCTCCCCTCAGGCCCTTCCTCTAGGCTGGACTCCTTATACTGGCTGGAGAAATTACACTTGTGAAAATCGTTCTGCACTGTCTAAACATGAAAGAAAACAGAAGTTCTCACTGTAGACCTGCTACAGTCGTTCCTCTCTAAGTCAGTCAAATTTTGAGCTGTCTCAGTTGTAGCGATCTTCTCATTGATGTCTGAACATGTTTAAGAGAAGTCTCAGGTAAAATGGTTTATCCGTGAAGACAATCCAAGTTTTACAAACCTCAGTGGAGCAATACATGTTTTTGCAAGTATAGTACACAAAAAATTAGAGTAAAATGCAAATATTAAGTATTTTCAAATGAATCCTCACTCCAAAACGCCAGAGAATTTCACGTAGCACTATTTCTACTTACAAAAACCCTCGGGACACATTCTAATAAACAGAAGAAACCAAAAGTCTTAAATAATTTTAAGTAAAGACATTAAAACCCACAGAAATTTCTTTGGAAATGGGTAATGAACCGTAACAATGGAGAATGATGCAATCTCAAACCCAAGCTGAACATCTGTGACACTACATGTCACAAAGAAGCCAACCACTGTCTTTTGTTATGCAGGATAACAATATAGCATAAGATAAGTTTATAAGTCAAGGTTACAAAAAAAGAACAAAAGGAAAACCAGAGGACTTCCACAATCAGTTCAGAGCAGCGCAGTAAAACGTTCTCAACAGTCGGAAGAGCGCTGAAGTTTGTTGTAGGGCAAATTAAAAAGTTAGAATTGAACAATTCTAAGCATGCAACAAAACCGCTGCAAATGAAGGTCAAATTAAAGAGTTAATAAGTAATCTCAAAATCTGACCTTCGATCTTATGTGATCAGCTCACTAAATAAACCAAATTAAACAAATATGAACTGTCAAAGCACACCAAGTCTCTTCTGTGAGCATTCTTTTCCAGGAGAGCAGCAAAATTTACTCTAGCTTCATTCATTTCAACAGGACCTTGGTATCAGCTTAACCAGCACATTCTGAATTCAGACCCTCATTTAATTTAGCCTGCCTCTATTAAGTACTTAATAAATATATATCTGAAGAGGGAAGGAAAACTCACACCTCCGCAAACAGGCATACAACATTCTTCCTCTCTGCCTAAAGCAAAAGCATAATTTATGATTTTGCTTCAACTTATAGAATAATGGGTACATTAAACAATTAGAATAGTGAAAAAAGCTTATATTTTGACTCGATTCGCAAGTACTGACTAATAAATAAAGTTTCTCTCACTTGGTGCAGAAGACAGTTAACAAGATAGTCTTCCAACCTATCTGGAAGGAAATTTATGACCTTTTCTTAGTGGCAATCATTCCTTTTATAGCGTATTGTCCTCTTCCACCGTCTCGACATCTGTTTGCTGGGACACCACTGACTACTTTTCAGACTTTCATTCAAAGGGAGCTTTGACAGCAGCAGATACCTTCAGAATTAACTCCTTTAAGCGCAAAATCACACCAAGCACCAACGCGCAACCCCATCTCCTGCCTTACCCCTTCTGTAGCTGTGCTGCGCAGGAGCTGCTGAGGCAGAGCCAAACTTCTTTAGCTCAAACAGCCCCAAGGCCCTAAACCCCTGGTTTAGGCTCCCTGTCAGCCCGCCTAAACTAATTGCCGCCGGCTTCCCTCCTCCTCCCGGCTGCGCCCTTTTCTGGTCCTGCGACTGATGCTCCTCAGACAAGGATCCTGCTTCCCGCCTGACAATCCCTTTGTCAAGCTCATGTTCTCCGTGCTCGCCCAGCTCTGCACCCTGGCTGGGGCTGGAACGGGACAGGGCCACTCGGCGTTCTGCTGCAGCATGGAGAGCAGGCTAAAAGCTTTCTGCCAACTAACGGAGGCGAACCTGCCCCTCAGGGGCGGAGGCACCGGGAGGCCGCCGGCACCAGGGGCAGGTGAAGCTCGCTCTCATCGCCCCCTGCGGCGACAAGCCCTCGCCGGCCTTCAGCCATCTTGCGGGGCCCTCCCGGTCCCCACACGGGCTCCCGCGGTGGAGCTGTCCCGCCGCAGCCCGGCGGCGATGGAGCCCTTCCCCCGCTGCCCGCAGGCTCCGCGCACGGAACGCGGAGCACTCGCGCTCGCAGCGCGCAGGCGGAGAGGCGACCTCCGGGGCTGCTCCCCGCACCGAGCGCGGGGCTCACCTCAGCCCCACGCCGGCTGCATCCCCGCTCCCCACCCTCCCCTCCGGGCAGCTCACCGGACAGCACCAGCGAGCTGGTGGCCAACCTCCGAGCCGCGGCCACCCGCGGCGGCGGCGGCGGCGAGAGGCGCGGGCAGCGCGGCGCCAGGCCCGGCCCGACCCGCCGCAACGCTCGCAGCGCCATCTTCACCGCGGGCACGGGGCGGCGCCGCGCGCAGCGCCCGCCTCGAGGGGGCGCGTCAGGGGCGGGCGCTGCGGGTCCCGTCGGGGGAGCGGCCCCGCGGGGCGCTCCGTCAGTGCCGAGGGGATGGATAAGAGCGGAGCCGCGCAGAGAGCGCTCAGTGTTTATTCGGTACGAGCCTACAGCACGCGCGCCCGACGCTGTCTCTGAGGTTTAGCACTGTTTCTTAGCTAACGCTCCTAAATGTCGGCTGCAGTTCGTTGGTTGAGTGCCACAACGTTTTGGTCAGAAGCTATGGTAACCTAAGTCTAGCGGCTGCAGCTGGTGGTTAAAAAGTAAATCTCGCCCCCCCCGCGTGGCTTTTCGGCGTGATGATTATTTAGCCGTCTTCAGGTTGTTCCGGTTGGCCGTTAGTGACTGGCGTCTCCTCCTTCTTGCATTTAATCCCGAAGAAACTGAAAAGTTTCATTAGTATTAGGTCAACAATCTCCTCTTCTTCTGAAGCCTGAAATAACAACAAGAAGTAAGTTAACTTGGGTGCACAGGCCAGAAGTGGGTGCCGCCTCTGCTGAAGCAGGAAAATGCCATAAGAGAAGATCACTATTTGAGGTGAGATAAGCTAACTTTAGCAAAGCATGAGTTAAACCACGACTATGAGTAACTGCCAAAGCAAAACATCATGCCGGTGTTTTTATCAAGACAAAAGTCCCAGATGGACCGGATGATGCTTGAGGTCCTTTCCAGCCTCCTGTTCTGGGATTCTGTCAACATGGGTGAGGAAGTTTGGGCTCTGCCAAATCCCATGGAAACCTGGTTGCGGGAGCCTGGAGTTCCCTTGCTGGCTACCATACAGCTAGGGGTACATACATGCAATGAGCCACCCAGCACTTCTAGATGAAGTAAATGAGAAAAAAGAAAGAAATCGTGTTTTCTATTGACCGTGTACTTTGTTTTCATCTCCCTTGGCTTCATTTAAAACGTGGAATTTTGGACAGTACTGGAGTACTAAGCTGGATTTTGCTCTATGCTGTCAATAGCTTAAATGGGTCAGCACAGTGACACTTTTAAAAGGAGCTGTAAAGTCCTCATGGACTTTGATGTCAGTTTTGGCACTGATTTCAATGGAGCCAGGCGCAAGTCTGAGACTTTTGCTGGATTTAATAAGTGAACAGAAGGCTACAAATCAGATCTTGTGCTGAATCTGAGCAGAGATTTGTCTGAACAGGAATGGACAGCGTGAATCTGGAAAATCTGAAGTGTGATTTATAAGTAAATGAGTAACTTGTTAAGAGGTGGACTGAGTGTACAAGGGTTTCATCCAATGGTGGAATACCTAAATCATGAGTAAGCACTGCACAATAAACGTTAAACACAAAGGGAGAGCATAGATGAACGTACCTGGTGGTGCTTCTGCTCATCACTGAAAGCAACCAGAATCACTGAAATGAACAGATTCAGTACCACAAATGTCATGAAAATTATGCAGGATCCAATCAAGAAGGAGCCTAAAACTGGATTGTAGTCCAAGACCTGTAATATTCATAATGTAAGACATTGTATATTGATTGTAAAAAGAAACAAACAAGCATACATACAAGCAGTTAAGACACAGTCAGGAGTTTGTCTCTTTGAAAATCCTTGTGGCTAATAAATTATATTATATGTATGACGTGTATGCATTTTCTCTAGTCCCTTTCCTATGCTGATAGAATATTTTATATCTATGATATGTGAATATGGGTAATCTTTGGGTTTTTTTAAGTATTTGCATTTGATTGTGTTGCTATGAAAGTTTCATGTGAAGGGTTGACAAGCCTGGAGGCATGTTTGTGCACAGAACAGCTCCATCATGCTTCAGCTTTCAAAGTATAGATGAAATCTCTGTATGCTCTTATTTTATTTTCTTGTATGCTTTACAAAGAAGCCCAGCCAGATTGTCATAGACATAAACTAAGTGTTGTGTAAAGATAAAACCCTATAATTTGCATGTAAGCCATATCCTAGGAATATATTTTGATTATTAGCATCAGTGGGACGAACGTGTGAAAAACTTTGTGTCCAATTACTGATCTTCAAAGCTACCCGTACCCTGTTTTATCTGTGGTATAAAAGCATCCACCAAGGCGGACTTCAGAGTCAGAGATGTCTGTGAACTGGCTTAATCCACAAAGAGCTGTTCGGAAGACATTGTAATGTTTGAAAGAAATTAATGGAAAGTTCAAGAATTAAGCAAATGTAATGTAAAGTTCCCTTGTGGAAGGCCTTGCCTTTCTTGGGAAGCTGATTAGTGTGTGTTCATTTCTGTCTGTAGCTTTCTAAGGAAATTGCTGAAAAGTTTCTGTAATCAATAAGTAACGTATCTAGTCAAAATGTGAGCACTTCTGTCAATGCAAGGTTCATTCTGCAACTGAGGCTGATGCTCAAAATGGGATGTGAGATACATTTTGCCTGGAGTCTTTTTCTTGATGAGGAAAGCTTTAGGAAGCTGTGGAGCTTCTGAAATTAGATTTAATTTCTAGCACTAATTGAAAGTCTTTTTGTTTGCTGGGTCAAAGCACATTTGATAGCTGAGATGCCAATCATACAGTGATAAACTTTGAAAATTAGAGGTGGTACCTCCTCATAGTTGAAGATTCCCAGCTGAAGACTGACCATGGTCTCTGCTGAATTAAAGAGAGTTTTATAAGAGGAGAGCTTCCAGCCGAATATCAGGTTTGTCTGCAGTGGGAAGAAGACATACCTTGTGTCATGATCCAAGTTCTTGCTGCAAAATCAGCTAATGACTGCTGTATGCCGAGGAAGCCCCCCACATTGTCATCAGAGCCATGAAGCCTTTTTTGTAGTTTGGGCTTTTTTTGTTTGTTTACAAACAGGGGAAACACCAGATAAGGTCACAGAAGACTGGCTTACAACTAAGAACTGGGTTTTCACTTCCTGAACTGTGTTTAGCTGTAAGACCTTTTATCATGGCTATGAGAATGTCTTATATCTGCTCACCCACTGTATATGTAAAAAATATGTAAATACATGACAAAATATGTCATATTTTAGCCCACCTCCATGAAGCAGATTTATCCCTGCATAATTGACCGAATTAATCATCGTCACAAACACGTACCTTTCAGCGCATAGATCCTTCCAAATAGACAACTTTCTTGTTTGCCCTCAGTAACCAAGATGCTATTTTCTTAATCTGTGGTCTTACTGTGACTGATTTAAATGAGGGCTGCTGCAGTCTCACCTTTTCTCCATCTCTCTGCCACTTTCTTTTATAGCTTCATTATTTGCATGATGTGACAACAGGCTTTGCCCTGGAACTGATCCGATCGCTTACTTTGCCTGTGGCTAGACCAGTGCCTAAAGCTACTCAGTTGCTAAAGTGTCAGTGCTGGAGGGAGAGATGAGGAATGTGAAGTCAGGCAGTGTGAGGCTGCAGCAGGTCCCATTTGTCACAGGACAGTTTGGATTTGGCTCAGATGACTTCCACATTTCCAGAGATTTTGCAATTGAGATGTGCTGAATTTCCTCCATCACTCTGCCAGAACATTTACACAAAACATTTCAGCTAAACCAGTACATACACATAAACAGTTGCAGTCCAATAATTCTTTAATCTTGTTAGAATTGAAATACCATTTTATTTGCATAAGTATTCCTGAAACAGGCAGAAAAACAATTATTTCCCACTTAAAAACTAGCCAAATAGAAAATGACACTTGCTGCACTCTCCCAAATTTAGGCTTTATCCAGAAATTTTTTCTACACTTTCTTTTTTTGTCACACCTATTACACTGAGCTAATCCATTTTTTCATCTCAGTGTTTGGTTTTCATACTAAAGAATTGGGCTTCAAGCTGCTAACCTAAGATGTAGATAGGCAGCTTTATTCAGTTTTAAATTTCAAAGCTATGTTGCTTTCACCATTCAGAAATAATTAATTTAACTTGACAGTACGTGGATACAGACTGCAGACAACAGAAACCACAGTGATACTCACAGCAATGGAATAAGCGAGGAACATGATTGCAATAACAGTGATGAATCCAGAAATATCACCCCACGCCCTCCTTAGGGTTGAAGTGATCATGTTTATTTTAGGATTGAGCCTCAGGAGATGCCACAGTTTCACTGTGGACAGAAGCACTAGGAATGCAATCAGGTAGCCAAGAACTGCATCGGCTCTTGCTGTTTCATTAAAGCTTACACAGCTGGTAAGAGAAAAGAAAAGATGTAGTAGACCCTGCATACAGAAGCCTTTAAGTGCATGATTGAGTATGCTGGAAAATCCAATCACTCTGTCCTTGTTTCCAGTGGCGAGCTAACTTGAGTTCCTGCTTCAGTGTTCCCATCTGTACTTCCTGCTGTGTGCACTCAAAAATTTCAGTTACACATGGCAGAGCTTTTTATCAGTGTTAGCTGGAGCTGAGAAAGGGTTTAGGCTGTAGCCCAAGTACTGCTCAGTTTCAGCAAGTCACAGCTTAAAGCCAGCTAATGCAAACTTACTATCAAAATTATGACTTTTAGAAAGACAGATAGGATCTTCTGTGCATGTGTAGTTGAGAGGATGGTGCTGTGCAGCTAGCAGGATGCACAAGCTGTGACAGGATTAGACAATTTCCAACCAGTTGTGTGAGAAGCTACTGTAAGGTAAGAAGTAAAAGACTGAAGGTCAGAACTGTGATCTGTGACTGAATTTGTGTTAGCTGAAAAAAAGCTTGGTTATACTTACCCTTTATAAAGATAGCACATTGTGCTTATGATTTTGTTTATAACAGAGGTGACCACAAATAGATTTTATAAATGTTGTATGCTAATACAGGACATGACCTATACCTAGATAATCTATGCATGCTGCAGGGACAAGAATGCAGCTGTCAGATTAAGGGAAGTGTTTGTTCTTTCATTCAGCACTTATGAGGTGGCATATGGGATATTGAGTCCAGTTTTGAGCTCCCCAGTGCAAGGAGGACATAGAGTCCAGTAAAGTGCCACTAGCATGGTTGGGAGTTAGGGTATAGGACAAGAGAAGGATGTGGGAGCTGGGCCTGTTTGGCATGGAGAAAAGAAAGCTAAGTAAGGCCTCTAATTACAGTCTGTAAATACCTACTCAGTGCTTATAGAGAGGATGCACAATGGAAGGACGGGAGACAACAGCCACAAACTACAGCAAGAGGAATTCCATCTGGACATGAAAAAACCTTGGTTTTTTATTCCCCACAGTGAGAATGGTTCAGCACTGCAACAGGGGTCCAGGGAGGCTGTGGAACTTCTGTCCTTGGAGAGACTCAAAATTCAACCAAACAAGGCCCTGAGCAACCTGATCTAATTCCACAGGAGGGGATTGGAGCAGTGACCCCCAGAGGTCTTTTCCTTCCTAAATTATCCTGTGATTCTGTCATCTGTTTCCTGTGTTGAACATTTTTTAACAGATGTTACCATTTTCCACTCTATATTTAATAGTCCATTACGGTCTTCTAAGCAATTGTTGATTGAGAAAAGTGCGACACAGATAGATTGGAAACTAGCAGCTAAGATGGGGACTTGGTGCTCAAGTCTGCTGGATTTTATTAGAGCAGTATCAGAAGAAAATCCTGTTGCTGACACACATCTAAGCCCAGAAATACTTGTGTGCTTCATGAACATAGCCATATGGGGTAGCGTTATCTAGCACAGGCAAGCTGCTGTCTGGGAAGATGAAAAATAGAATTGTTTCTGCATAAGTAGCACCAACAGATTTTGCACTAAATAGCATTAGTACTTACTCGTCTTTGTGTTCCTGGTAGTAGCTGATGTCTCTGTTCCCAAGGATTGTCCGCTTCACAAACACTGACAGAGCACTCCAGCTAATCAGTATGATGCTCATCTCCAGGAGATTCCACTTGCTCTGGTAGTATCTCCATCTCTGAGTCTTCATCAGTTTTCCCTATGAAAAGAACAGCTTTGCTATTTCAGTCTTGTGTCTGTATATCATAAAAGACATCTCTGCAGGTCTGTCCCCTCCACAATAAAGCAGACTGCTACACATCAGTAAAGCTACATTTTGCACTATCTTTTCATTATCTTTCTCAAAAGAAGCATTCGATCCAAATAAAGTGTTGCCTTCCCATTGTTTAATACAGATATAGTATCTGGTTCAATCTTCCATTGAAGTCAAGACTTCACCTCCACTGAAACAAGTCAACAGCAGCACTCCTGAAATCAAGTACAGTCTTAAAGTTTTTGTAAGTGAAATCAAAACCAGACGTGAGATGTTGCTGTCAACTGACCTTTCTATTGGACCTCACCTGTATGATCATGTAGTACACAACAAAGAGGAAATAAATTACTTCTGCTGCAACCACAAAGATGTGGAGACTGTCGGTGTATGGGTAAAGCTGGACACTTTGCAGCTCTGCAGTTGTGAAGAAGGCCCCTGAAAAACAAGCAGCATTCACCTTGGTATGCTCTGTTAATTACATCTTTCTGTTTTCATTCGAACAACTCAGTTCATTGGTAAGACTTCTATACTCACATTCACATCGGTATGAGACTGAATCAAATTACTAAACTAAGATTCATACTTGATTATGTGAGTAGCCTTATAAGTGTTCTTTGAAATTTTCCTTGAATAAGAATTTCAGTCAATGGCTTTTAGAGTGCTAGTCTTTCTTGCATGACAGCAATCTCAGCAGGGCTGAGTTTGGATTGGACTACAAATGCAGAAGTGAGGAGAAGCTGGAGATGTAAATCTGAATCTCATTCTCAAAAGAAAATGGGCTCAGTTTTGAGGCCTGGTTTGGGTATTTTGCAATACTGGAAGGGACTACTGCTCAGATTAAATGCTTTTCTGTGCCTTCAAACCAGAATCTAGTTTCAGTATTTCCTTTGTTGTATCCTGGTTATGTATTATATGATTACACAGCTATATATTAGAAGTCTTCTGGAACAAAAAAGGCAGACTGTTATTTGTACTTTTTTGTCTTAATTTTGTATTGATTAGCTCAAATATTGGTAAATATCATTTGTCTTGTTCCTGTTCTGTAAATTCTGGAAATTAAGTTTCAGTATGTTTTCCTCCTCAGCAGATGACCACAGCATAAGCAAACATAAGATACTCCATTATGGTCTGTATTAATGTGATACTACCTTTTTGTAGTGGCTTATGAATTTTGTATTGACTCTATTATGAGTAGACTTATTAAAACACTTCAGTTTACTGAATAAAGTAGGTAAACATTGAGAACATGTAAATCTACCCTCTGTAGGTGCATTGCTTGGTGTATTCAGAAACATGTAACTTACAGGAGGTTCTCACCTAAAGCATTGGTTTCAAACATCAGGCTTACAATGCAGAACAGGTTCACATTGGCATTGTAGACTGTGAATTCAACAAACACTGCTCTTGTGAAGGTGTCTAGCCAGACGTTGTTGAAAAGGTACTGGAGAATTCTGCATAAAAATGTATAGTATCACATGGAGGACAGGGATTTTTGTATATACTTACAGAGAAAAACAGAGGTAAGATTTTCAAGAGGATGTCTGGTCTGTCAAGTCTGGTATAGGGGATATTTTTACTGTTAGTGTAGGTTTCTTTTTGGCTTTTCTGGAGAAGCCGGTACCAGATATTGGCCAGTGCTAAACCTGAGATGCCTCAGGTATCCAGTCATTTACCTCATATAGGTTAGGTGGAAAAGGTTCTGATTTGGGATTCTGGTTGTTACCTACCATGGAGCAAGATGACAGGATCATAAACTGCGATGACGGCGCCACAGTAATATCTACAATATTCAGCACAATGCACAGCAGAAAAACTCAGGATGCGAGCTGAAATGAATCTTAACTAGGGTAAAGAGCATCACTGACACCACCGCAGATACACCAATAATTTACTAGAATACAAGTGGTACCTGGAGGCATTCTTAGGATCAGTTCCCAGGTGAATGACGTATCCCCCTCCCCTGTAGATGGCAAGTTTGCCCCAGCTGGGTTGCCCTCTCAGTTTGGACTGACTCTGATACTGCCATGCTGAGCTCAAGTCAGAGGAGTTATCAACAACTGAAGTGTTCCAGCGCTCCCCATAAACTGATGTATCTTCTGTTTTTGTGGAATACGGAGCATGGCATTCCTGAATTACATGCTGGAGTTTGGGAGAAATAGGGCAGGTGTCTCCTTTCACTCTTACTTGGCGAATTCGAGCACTACCCACCAGCTTGGAATTGCCATCTGTAATGAATCCTAAACAGGAGATGGAAAAGAGCAGCACTGGCACTATGACAGAATTACTAATATTTCTTAATTTCATTCATGATTCACTGACATTATTATTTTGCCATAGATTCTTTACTGAAAAACACTGTAAACAAAATAGTCATGAAAATTAAGCCCTTGTGTTGATTTGAACTGAGTTCTTAGATTACATCCATATGTAACAGAGGTCAGTATCACTACCTATCTATGTTTTATACAGAAGGAAAGTGAGGCCTGGAGAGGAAAAGGGACTTGCTTTGAATCACACAGCCGAGTAGCTGTATGCAGTGTTCATTTGGCCACAGTTGGTCAGTGCCTGTCATGTCCAATGAACAGCTCTGCTAATGTACTTCAATATTTACTCTTAAATGTGAGCAGGAAAATGGGCCATATTTACTACAGGGTATGCCTAGAAAAACACAGGGATATTGCATAATTAGCCTTCACAGTGACCTAAGGCATGATGCAAACAGAGCTCTCCTGAGGAAAAGCTTTATAGGGCCACCTATCTGCCATTCTTTTTTCGAATTACGGGAAGGAACTCATGTAAAATTGAGGCATATATATGAATATCTCCAAAAAGTATGTAAAAAAATTATAGTGCAGAACTTTCGGTTTATATTAAACATAAGGAAAATATCAGAGCACATTAAACTTGGCATCAAGCTGTAGGATTTTTGTAATTCACAAATGTTCATATTATAAGAATCCATACTAGCCTAATATGCTCACAGTCTACTTTTCCAGTCAAATATGCATGTGCAAGTAGGGGATATGTATAAAAGATAATGTTTCAGAATCTGGCAAGCTGAAGTGAAACAATGTGACTATGCACCTTTATATGATCCATAAAGATTTTTGACCAAGGTAGTGTTTGCCCATGTGAAAAAATCCTGATAACTGTAGACATTGTGGAATCCATCTGTGAAACTGTTCTCAATGTGTTTGTTTAGGTAGTAGGAATTGGGATCTCTCTGCCCGTAGGCAACAAGTAACAGCATCCATAAAAAACCCAGATAGGCTGGAAAGAAACAAGAAGAGACAATACATGTGAGCTCAGATTTAACACTGCTGTTCAGAAGAGATTGCATAAATGGTTACTGCTTATTATCATAACTTACTAGGTTAAGGAGATGCTTTGCTAGACTCCGACTGACCAGTACTAGTGAATTTACACAAGCTACTTCAATGTACTGCAGGTTAAGCATATCACATTTGGAATGGCAACTGTAAATAAAATGAGTAGTCTTTGTTCCAAGTAAAGTTAGGTCATCTTTTTCCATTGTTTTTAGAGGAAGTAAAACTGGCATTTGAATCATTATCTGTAGATACTCTCTGCTTTTAGAAAGATGGCCTCCACCTGTTTGTTTATTTTTTTTTATTTCAACTTGTTATAATGTTGACCTCCTCATTCTCCTCTTCCTAACTCTTCTGTAACCTCATATGTAATCTGTTTCTTTACCATAAAATCAAGTCTTAGCCACCCCTTTATCCTCAGCTACCCAGCTAGTATTCCCACCTCCCTTCATCTCCAGCTACCATTGAACAGCTGTCTCTACACTGCAATGGCTGGAAGAAAGCTAAAGATATGCCAAAACTTTTTCACCCAAGAGAACAATATTTTCACTGATGTAAAAATACCGATGAATACTACTGAATACATCAAGATAATCTACATGTGGATAATACCTAGGATTTCTCTGATGAGGGCAAATGCTTTCTGCTCCTTCATGCAGCTGATTTTCATTTTCTCCACGTCAGCCGCAGGAGGCGGCAGGTAAATATTGCTTCTACTGTTCCGTCGGACTCCAAAGAGAGGGTGTGAATCCCCTGTGTGTGAGAGCAGTAACCCTGGAATTAGTCAACAGATTGTCTATGTCCTGCTTTTTGTTTCTTTTAACATTATAAGTTAACATTTCTCTTTAATGCTTTCCCTTATGAAGACAGGGAATGTGATTTAAACAGTTAGTACAGTAAGGCAAACAGGAGGAAAGGAGCTCACAAACACAGTGTGTTAGGTTTAGGTGCAGGTGTAGTCCCGTCTGTCTCTAAGCTGAGCATCTCAGAAGATGACATATTCAGAGCCTGAGTCTTATCAGGGAGGAAGCTATATATCAGGATTCTTTGCTGCGCCCTAGGACTCTTGTCTGCTGATGTCAGCTTTTTTTAGACATGATCGTGATTGCAGAATCCACTGATTAAATGGAGTAATACAGATAACTGTGGTTGTGGAAAAGTATGTGAAGTGAGAACTTTCATGAAAGACTTAAAGGAGGTAGGAAATTTCCCTGAGAGGAAGTTCTAGATATGCTTGCCAGATGAAGATCTACCAGTCTAGTTGAAGAGTGTATTTTGTACTGCAGCACATGTCTATTTTCACTAGGTTGTGGAATAGTTACAGACATGAATGCTGAGATGTCTGTAAAAAACTAAAACAAGCCTCCTTGTATATCTGTTTATTCTTGCATCTGATGTGAGAGTAAAATATTTAAGCATGGTTACTGCGTACTAATAGCAGTGATTCATTCATTTTATTATAATGGCTTCAGTCAGTTTGTCACATTTTATTATTTTCTTTTCTAGGTGTTACTTGAACTTGACAGACTGAAAAGTGATTTACAATTCTTGTAAGTGATTCCTGTACAAGAATTTACAATTTTTGTAAGTTCTGAAAAGTGATTTACAACTCTTGTACAATTCTTGATCTAGTATGAATCAATATAGGAGAATATTTTTTTCCTGACACAGGCAAGCCAGGGCGGTAGGGAAGGAAGGAGCTGGGTATCCTAGCAGCAAGTATGTCCTCTAGTAACAGGGAAGATCTCACAACAGGGCTAGGGGAGATTGTGCATGTCTATGTGCATTTGCAGCAGTAAAAGGATAAACAAGAAGATATTATTCTTT
This sequence comes from Ara ararauna, assembly GCA_028858755.1. Taxonomy (NCBI): domain Eukaryota; kingdom Metazoa; phylum Chordata; class Aves; order Psittaciformes; family Psittacidae; genus Ara; species Ara ararauna. The sequence goes on along the minus strand of CM054410.1, from coordinate 7,305,465 downwards.
TGATCCAGAACTTCTTTTTGTATATCTTTTTCACCTTGTGGTCTCTTCCATAAGTGTTCTGCAAGATTTATCCAGCATACAATGGTATGGATATGTTCTTTGTATGTTCTTCAACTGGCACAAAACTACTTATTTAGGTTTGTTTCCACTTCCATGTAGATCTTGGGAATGCTAATAGGTAGGCACATAGAAATCACAACTCTTGTGGATTTAGTGATTTCTGCTAACCTTACCAGCTAAGATTCAGGTCTATAAAGACAAACGGTGAAGTTCTCAGTTGAACTGAGTCACATATTTGTGCATAAAGTACCCCAAAAGCTTGCAGAACACTCCCTTTAATAATTTCTCACTTTATAGGCAGTTACCTGGGGCAGCTAAAGGCCCATCAACAGCTGTGTTTTCTTCATCCTCATGTTCCACCTTCTTCAGAACCAGAGCAAAGAAAGCAGCAAATCCCAGCACCTGGAAAGAATTAGCTGTAGACTCACCATACGCCCATTTCATATGAAGAAGCTCAGTCTTTTACCTGGATCCCTTTGGATCCAGGCGCTGCAGGAGAACAAGTGTACTTTGGCTTTGTTGAACTCATGCAGTCAAAGCTGATAAACCAGAGAACAGTGCACAGTGCACTTCCAGCTAAACTGACTTTGCCATAATATACATTGTCCCTGATCAGAAATGTCATCGCCTTTTAAACTCTGACAAAACAAGGGAGGTGAAACTAACATAGTGAATATCAGCAAAAGACAACAGACCCCTTTAAACCCCCTGCTAGCTTTTAAGGGCAAAGACTTCTCATTTTGCATGTTAAATCCTGTGGTTCTTTAGAACACTTGTCTTCCTGAAATGATAGATATAATGGCCAATGGTTGTACTTCTGAGGAACTCACCTTTAAGGGCTGTGTGATGAAAAGACTTTCCAAGAAGGAGATGGCCATGGAGATCAGCCATTTGATGGAGTTCCCCTTGCCGTAATGCAGCCCATAGAGCATGGTGAAGAACCCAGATACGCCACTGGTGGCTGCAACAAGGAACCAAGCAATGAACACAAACCACCAGGGCAGCCCTCTGGAAGAAGAACTTTTCTTGCCATCACTGGAGGAGCTTGGAGTAAGGGACAGCCTTGAGAGTCAACCAGAAGAGGAAAAGTCAGTTTGCAGTGGAACAGAAGCCAAGATCTCTTGTGATCACCATATAAAGGCCAGAGAGAGATAATCAGTGCTATTTTTTTCAATACTTCTAGCTTAATTACCATCTTTCACTGAAATACTTTTGTCTACTTATTAATTTGTCTTTATCCAGACATTTTAAGAGACTACTGAGACTTTGGAGCTCAGTGATTATCGCAGCCCTTTAGTATCATGTGGCATTTTATTGTTACATTCCATTTTGGTGGCAAAAATGTCAAAGAGTGATGATGTGTCATTATTGCTTTTGCGTGCGGTACACAGTGCATCAGCATTTCTTTGTTGCTCCTACAATAGTATAATGGTAAAACATGTTTCTACAGCTATAAAAATGGTTTTCTAGCACATATTAATCAGTAATTGTTTGGGCTGAGTCATCCTGCCCACTTTTGAATTTATGACCTGAATTCACTTATTCTGAGAACAAGATGAGAACTAGGTTACCTCTCACTGATGGAAGCTGATGAGCAGATCCGGTTCTCCAGGAGGTTCTTCATGTGCTGAACCTGACTAACAGCTTGTGTGTAACTCTGAGGCATCTGAAATTTATGGGGCCCCAGTAATTCCAGCTCCAGCTCTACATGCTGGAGTTGCATGTACAAGCAGCGATTGTAATCACTAGACTTCAGTCGCTCACACATTCCATTCTCTGGAGTCAGGCTTCTTGTTTTTTCTGCAAGCCAAAAATTATTTTTATATTAAATCAGCATAGCTATTCCTAGATTAAAATAACTGTTCAGTATAAAGAGTAGCAGAACTGGAGTTCAAGATTATGAATGTGACAAAGTGAAGAGTAACATTTGAAGGGATATGTAAAAGCAGCTTTAGTAGTAGAGCTTAATTCTTTTCTGTTGGAATGAGCTGGAAGCATTGCCAGAAGGCAACTGACTTAGACAGAGATCCTGAACTTTAACAGAGAAGTTAGATGAGATCAATGTTAATTTGTTCATAGTTTATCAGTTCAATTAGTAGCTTGTTACACTCATTGGAAAAGCCAAATGTGAGTCGTAATGAAATCAGTGGGATTGTTTACTCATATATTCTTGTTTAGTTGAAAATAAACGAATGTCTAAGTTCTGAGTCAGACTGAAAGGAACAACAGCGCCAAGAATTAAAAAAAGGATAGAACAAAAAGACTGTGAAACAACTGATATTTGTGAATCGTTTTGCTATTAGATACTGATCCTGCTCCCAAGACTGGATGGTAGCTAACATTTAATTCTATAGCATAGGAATGGAGATTTCAGTGTCTACTCAGTTGAGCAGTCAGTGGTGCAGTGAAAGGACAAGAGGCAATGGGCACAACTTAAAACATGGGAAGTTCTGTCTAAACATAAGGAAAAACTTCCATATTGTGAGGGCTGTGGGACACTGGAGTAGGTTGCTCAGAGAATTGGTGAAGTCTCCATCCGTGGAGATATTAAACATCTGACTGGGCAACCTACTCCAGCTGACCTTGCTCTGAGGAGGATTATGGATTAGACAATCTCCAGAGATCCCTTCCAACCTCAACTACTCTGTGATTCTGTATTTGCCTTTGAGTCAGAATGTAAGAGGAACTTGGGACACGACATCCAGTGATAGGACAAGGGGTAACAGGTTAAAACTTAAACAAGGGAAGTTTAGACTAGGTATAAGGAAGTTCTTTACTGTAAGGGTAGTGAGGTACTGGAATGGGTTGCCCGAGGAAGCTGCGAATGCTCCATCGCTGGCAGTGTTCAGTGCCAGGGTGGACAGAGTCTTGGGTGACATGGTTTAGTGTGAGGTGTCCCTGCCCATGGCAGGGGGGTTGGAACTGGATGATCTTAAGGTCCTTTCCAACCCTAACTATTCTATGATTCTCCCGTATGAAGATAGGCTGAGAAAGTTGGGGCTGTTCAGCCTGGAGAAGAGAAGGCTGCGTGGAGACCTCAGAGCAGCCTTCCAGTATCTGAAGGGGGCCTATAGGGATGCTGAGGAGGGACTCTTCATGAGGAACTGTAGTGAGAGGACAAGGGGTAACGGGTTCAATCTTAAACAGGGGAAGTTTAGATTGGATATGAGGAAGAAATTCTTTACTGTAAGGGTGGTGAGGCACTGGAATGGGGTACCCAGGGAAGTTGTGAATGCTCCATCGCTGGCAGTGTTCAAGGCTGGATTGCACATAGCCTTGGGTGGCATGGTTTAGTGGGAGGTGTCCCTGCCCCTGGCAGGGGGGTTGAAACTGGATGATCTGAAGGTCCTTTCCAACCCTAACTATTCTATGATTCTATGATTACCATCATTTTCACTACAAAAGTTTCAGTAAGCATGTCACACTGTGTTGATTACCTTGTATATCCATAGCACCTAATGGGACAGTTATAGGGTTATCCTTATTGCTCTCATCATAAAGCTCTTGCCCAGCTCTGTTCTGCTGGCAGATGATGTCCTCAACCAATGCCAAAAGTGTGTTGATGTTAGTTGATTTTCCAAGATCTGATACTGAAGTGAGAGATGGAGTCTTCAGGGCTTTACAGAGTGAGTTGGCAATTCTTCTTATGTCCTAGAAAAGACAGCAGCAACACAGCAGTAACTCTGGCTGCAGTGCCTTAAGCTGATGTGATCTGAAGGCACCACTGGCTGGGAGCTGCACTAACTGATCAAATCTCCAGAATGGATAGGGATAGCACATCCTACAGAGCTGGACGTGACAGGCAGATTTCAACGAGTTCAGCAGGACAGCATTCAAAAATACAGCTTACCTGCCTGAGGGCCTAAGATGAGAAAGATGAAGTCTCTGATACCTTTTATCTCCACTGTCTTGCTTAATGTTTGCTTTAACCCCTGAATACAATGATGTTGGTTGCATATAATAATTGTGTCAGGGCTGGAATGTAAATAGGCAGATCTTAACAAAGCTGGGGATTCCATGTAGATGGGTAAATGAGTGCTTTGCACCACCAGTGCCTGATTGGCTTTTCGCTTCAGACAAACTGAAGGCATCTGATGAAAGATTTCTGCTGTTCAACTGGGGATATCGGGTAGTGCACGGCAGCAGAGGGCAGTGCAGGACTCAGCAGGGAGCAGCCCCAGTGACTTGCCTTCATCACAGCCTCTGGAGTGAGTGACGCAGCCTGGGTGACCTGTGGGGTGGGAGGTAGACTTGGGGACACTCGTCCATTCTTTCCTGGCTTCTTTTCTCTCCCCTGTGTGGCTGGCCGGGATCGTATGTTCCTGAAGATCTGCACAATGAGCAGGTTGATGGGGAACATGAGGAGGGAGCTCTCAAAGCCAATCATCACTTCCTGCCATGTGAACTCGATCTTTCCTGTCAAGGTCAAACAGAGGGGATGAGTAAAAATAACCCCAGGACCAATTTGTTCAACTATTCTGCTCTAAATTCTGCTGCCTCTATTTCCCTGCCCAAGCAATGGTGAGGGATGTTACCCAAATCCATTTTCTGCTCAGCTGGATCTTTTGGCACTCCCCAGAACATGATGCTGGTCAGCATGGTGCAGAGAAGCAGTGAGAAGCAACATGACACTCGTTGGGCTCTTGTGAAGGAGCTGCGGGGGGAGCGGCTGAAAACGGAGTACCAGATATGTCCATCCTGGAAACCCTTGGAGGTCTTCATGAAAAATAGATTGCTGGGAAGGAGGAGAGGGAAATCAAATGGATACTTAGAAGAGGGGGAAGAATAATGCAGTAGTTCAGGGTCCTGGCCTGTTCGTGCTTCTAGACATTATTAGAAGAAATAATAACTAGGGGAAATTACCCAATATCATGACTGAATTTGTGTTTAATGGTCATAGCTACTTATGTCCTTTCCTTCTGGCCTTACTGTGGAGGGTGAGCTAATTGTGAACAGCTTCTATATAAATTGTTAGGGAAATTACACAAAAGAGAGGATGCTTAGGTTTTTATAGGTCTTGTCAGACTGTCCTTTAACACCAGCATTTCCAGTGTGGTATTACTGTTCGGGTTACTATTAGATTTACTTAACCATCCTTCCCTTTTCCTTGTCCAGAGCCATTTGAGGGCAATGGAAAGACCTCCCTTGTTTTCATTTTTGTCTATTTTTGTCTATTTGTGATCTTTTTTGCATGCTGCTTTTCTAGACTGATTGCTATCAAGAGTAAAAAAAATGTACATAAAATAGAAGGTACCTGAACTGCTTCATGTCCTGTTCTGTAGCTACGGGGAACACTTTATCTAGGACACATTCACCAATATCAACAGCTAGCCAAGAGTTACAGAGGAAGTACCATTTCTGATCCCATGCAAGATCATGGACCAATACTCGATTCACATACCTGTTGGAAAAAAACATACAGGGCACATTTATCTGTAACTGAGTTGTGTGAAATTCAGAACTCAACAGGACTATGGAGAACAAATTCTGGCCTTTGGCTCCTAAGGCTGTGTCTAAACTGTGAGGCACAGAACACATCCCATCCTATTTGGACACAGGATATGGAAAGCACTCCTGGTCCTGCAGTTTAGGTTATGATTTGACCTGCAAAAAATGAGAAACTAACAGTTCTTTCCTTTCTAGAACTGTAGAAAGGATAATTATCAAGTGGTAGAGAAGGAAAACTGTTACCATTATAAAAAAACACTTGTGAATCTTTACTTCCCAGGATCTCCAGATCTCCACTTACCAGGATGGACTGTCCCCTGAATTATCATGCCACAATCTAATACTCTGTAATTCCCCAAGAGGAAAGAAGGTACAGAGTAGAAAAACATCCACTCCTCCACGTTCAAAGACTGGTGTATCAGGATCAGTTAGATGGTGTGGCTCACTCTCTCCTTCCAGTCCATAGAGGGTGAGAGTCACCTGGAGAATAAGATGGTAAAATGAGGACTTGCATATCTGGATCCTACATATGATTATTCCTCTCTCATGCTCTTCATGTTTTCACCAAATCTAAGGATTTTGTGGATGAGATGTTCCATTTGAGCTGTCCTGTTTAACAGCCTCAGGTGCTCCATTATTCATCCAGTTCTCTAAATGAGTGCCTAAACTGTCTTACCACACGATGCCATTGATACCTTGGAGGTTGTGGCTGCCCCACGGCGGTGTCCTGTAAAAACTGTCACAAGATAACGATACTGAGCAAAGGGGTCATTGTCTTCCAGTACTGTGATTTTCACCTGCAGAGTGACACAATACAAGCAGTGTGTTAGCTGTTCTGTAAGTATGAATTCCTTAAAGCTGTGGATAGGAGTTTGTCATCTTGTGAACAATACGTGTACTTACCAGTAAACAGAATTATAGGGAAGGGAGTAGGACTGGTTGAAGACTTTCTATTAAAACAGGCTAGGCAAAATGGGAATTGACCTAAATACATTCAGTCTTTATTAGCTGAAGACTTACTTTGGCATCATCCTGGATGTCTTTCCTTCTAGCCCAAATAACCACAAGCACGTATATCAGAAAGATGCATCCCACAGTTGTCACCACCACAGGGTTGTCCACAAATGTACCAAAAAGCTGTGCAATTTTGCTAACATCTATAGCATTGGGTATAACAAAGAAGGAACTCCCGAAGAAGGTCAGATGGTTGCAGAGGCACTGTGTGCTTCTAGGATTTGTTTTTGGTCCTACCTAAAAAACAGGAAAAAAAAATCCTGATGAAATGCTTGGCTTCAAAATATTAGATAGCTTACCAAGCAAATGAAAAGACAGTGCTGAGGTTGGTAAGTTAGTGTGAAGAGCTACTATACAGAAAAGAATTGCTTGAGTTCCAACAAGGAGTATTAGTTCTAATGTCAGCCAGAAGCAGGCATTATAATATAATGCAACCTTGTCAGAATGGTCTTATTTCTTCTTATATAAGAGCCCATCCCAAGAAATTGAAACAGAAATGTCATTTGGAGCTTAGCCCAATATGACTAAACTTGTTCAGTTGATTTAAACATCTCAGAATGATCTTTTTTTAATGGTGTGAGTTCAGTGCTATCATTTTATTACTAGATGGTGGTTATAATAGCTGGCTTTGAAGAGTATAATATAAACATTGTTTTGTTTGTCTCTACTTACTTGACATCCATAGCTGTTCCAGTTCCATTGGTGCTCATCCCAAAACACACAGCGGGATGCAAAACAAGTGACAGCTATAGTTAGCCTGTCATAGGCTGTGGAATCCATTCCCATATCTTGTAAAACCATGAAATAGTAGGTTCCCTCTCCAAAAATGAGTTCTTCTGGGCTAAGAACCCAGGTGTTTGTCTCACCTTGAACATAAATATTTTAGTTTTGATGTATATATAGAAATGCTAAGAAGTAGTATGCAGCTGTATTCCATATAATCAAATAAACAAACTGAAGAAACGGGGATGAAATAATTCTTAGCAACTCATTGTTCAAAGCATCCCACCCTTTGCTTCTGTTAGCGAACACTAATAGAATACAATACTAGAGACTGGAGCCCTGAAGCATGACAGATTGAAACTCCTTTGAAAGGTTTCTTTCCAATCAGATGCCTGAACTCACGGTCAAGGTTCGTACTGCAAGTATATGCATGTGCTGTTAAATTCTGGATGAGCACTCCCCATGCTGACTGTACCTGGCTTGTTTTGGGTGGTGAATGCCTTTTGGTTATATGAGCCCAGAATGCACAATGTCCATGGGTCACTAACAAGTTATCTTACCTCCAGTAGTCTTCTTACAGAACAGATGATTTTTCAAAATGTAGTTAGTTTCATTTGGATGATAAGCATACCCTAAGTAGAGTATTAGTGGAATGTCACGTTCAGATTCCAGGTGGATGACTACAGATGTGTTTTCTGAGGTAACATTGACTTGGAAAATGCTAAAATTGCCCAGATTTAACAGAATCTTATCTTCTTGAGTCGCTGAAAGCCTTGGTAACATTATCTATTTTAAAACAGAAAGACATAGCTTTAAATACAGCAAAGCATCTTGCTTCTATTATCTGTGAGCACAATATAGCCACATGCTAGATAATCTTATTTCATAATATAGGGAAAGCATGGCCAGCAAAAATATGGGCTTCAAAGTAATTTTCTCAATACTCTCAGCTAACTTCTGAAATGTTCATTTGAAACCTGTGCAGACTCATCTCAAAGACTATGACCCATGGTGCATTTCTCAGCTAAAACCTGAGATTATGGCTGAAACACTGGCTACATGAAGTGCATGTACAAATGATTTGGATGTCAGCTTACACATCAGCTAAACCACCCGAACAGTAGTAATATAAACACATAGTTGTTGGATGATGAAATAAGGCATTACATTGTGTTTTGGAATGACTGTAATCTGGAGTCTTAGCATTCTCACATCCATTTAAATGAGGAGTAAGATACCTCCTCTTTAAGAAAAGACATAAATACATATTATTTCATTTGTCACATCACACAAATCCTCTCTCACAAATGCAGAGACCATCATCCTATGCTGTTATGTGATGTAATGAACACTACCACCATTTGCAGTCAGCTCACAGAAGGTGATAACACAAATGTTCATTAATAGGAAAATGACAAAATGAGAAAAGAGGGAGAGGGAGAGGAAGAGGAAATAGTGCGTTTACCTCAATGTTCTCTTTGATATTGCTGACTGGTATCATCAAGCCATCCAGACCAGTTAGACTTAGACCTCCCACTGTTCCACTAATGTCAAAACTGGTGTCACTGGAGGAAAAGGGATTCATGGCAAAGCTCACCATCTGTTAGCAAGACATTAACAATCAGTTGAGCTGTTGTCCGTATTTCTTACATTCACACTTTAAATTGCTGAACAGTGAAAGCTTGAGCTCAGACCCAAACAGGACTTAACCTAAAAGAGGCCTGCATCCAGGTTTAAATAAGAAGTTGCCTTGTCTCTAAGGTAGGTTAAACACAGACCTTGAAAGTGATTTTGGTTGTGAAATGAGATATGTGTACAACGTTTATTGTTGTCCCTTCATTGTTACCCTTTTGCCTTTTAGACACCAGCATCAAAACACAATTCATAAGCCTTTTTCGAAGTAACTCCACCAAAGCTAGGCTGTGGCACCCCTCTTGGAATTAGGAGCAGAAGTCTGCATCTGCTATGATAGCAATACACATAAGAGTATGTTAAAGTCATTGGTCCAACAAGAGGATTCAGGAGCCTCTTCTAGTGCTCAGGTAAGTCAATGGATGTGTTTTTCCATTGGTTTCAGTGGGCTCTGGGCCTTTTCTAGCAGAGCTGAAAAACTTGCAGTGAAAAATAATTTTTTTGCAGGTATTTCCTGAGAGTGTCAGATCAACCAGAGAGGTCTTTAAAAATGTATTATAAAAATATGACAATAATATACGGCCTATTGTTCTGAGGGGGGAAACACCATCTCCTAATTCAGATGGGGGATGTGTTATTAGCAGGATATTTGCAGAACTTTTGTTTTGTGTAGGGTCTGAGTTCCTTAAACTCATTTTTTTATAGCTGGGATGAGACAGGATTGCTGCAGGTTAGTGTTAATGGTGACATGGATTCTGACCTGTTGTGTCCTCCACAGAGCATGAGATGTGAAAACAAACAGCAAATAGGTTTATAGGTGTTGATTCATTCCATTGCCTCGTCTAGCCATGCAAGTATGAATCATGGGTGTATGTGAGGAGCTGATGGAATGGGGAATTTAAGCTTTTCTCCTTTGCTTGCTGAACCAACCTCATGCTATTAAGCTAAATGAAGTCTTCTTTGACCAAAAATATTTCAAATTACTTTCTTGGCATGACAGGAGGGATGACTAGTGTGTTTGTGTATTTACTGTAAAAGCAGAAAGGATTCTAAAACTGCTCTACTACAAATGTAAGTTGTGTATCATATTGAGTCAGAGAAAAGCTGTTTACTTGCCCTTATATCCACTGTTTCATCATCAACTCCTGAAACACGGAGAGAGGAAGCAGATGGGAGAGTAAAGCTAGCAGAGCTGGAATTGGAGATACTAATGGCTGTGCGATCCATGTTTTCTGTTTGTAATCTGTCCAGTTAGGGTTGGAGACAAGCAAAACAGAGTAAAAGAAAGAGGAGGCAGAGGGAAGGAACAAACAACAGAAAAGAGCATCAGTAGCATGGACTTCATATCTAGAGGAAAAGCTTTCTAACTTCATGAGTATAACTTAGTTGCAGAACTATTTCTAACTGCCAGTAAATGCTTTGTACATTAATCTGTATTCCACACAATACTACCAAAGAAGCGTAACAAAAAAAAAAGATGGAATTGGTGTATCTGGATAGGAGCTTGTACACAACTATTTGTACTTAAGCGAAAGATGGAAAGATGTACCTGGTTTCTCCGTGAACATGCTCTTGATTTAAATATACAGTTAAATGTGGACGGATGAAACCCAGGCTCTCAGGAAACAATTTAGGGATGATTATAGGGAATGGAGAATGCTTGTCAGGATGCTTTTTTTGTTTGTTTGTTTGTTTGTTTCTGCCAAGCTGGTTCCAGTTGTGTATAACATGTCATTATTGGAAACTTGGAAAGAAAAAAACCCTAACTGACATGACATGAATTTTCCACATGATTTCAAAGGTAGGTGACTACTGCGTCATACAGGAAATAGTAGTAAATTCTCTACTGGTCAAAGAAAACACAGCATGAGAATTTCTAAGGTGGTGATATTGAAGCTAATCAGAGTCCAAGCTGTTATTAATATCAGTTACGACAGCCTCTTTGCACTCTTGTCAAATAACTACAAAAACATGCTGTTGTCATATAAATTGTTGTTATGCTACATATTTAGTTGACTGGTTCCATTTAAGGGCAACATAATGAATATTTGGGCAAATTTGATTAACTGGGAGGAGCCTGGGTGGGAGACACTGTTACTGTTACCTGTGTGTATACATTGTGGCAGAGGGAGTGGTAAGGACTGTTGGTTCATCATCTGGTTCTTTACCGAACAGGAGGGCACTCTGCAGATTTTCAACTGTATTCAGGAGCTGGTGGGACACTGAACTCTGGAACAGGATTAGAGGGTAAAACTTGCAACAGAGCTCTTCAGAAACATCCAGAGGCACATTACATCCTTTAAGGAATAAATACTGATGTTCAGTGTCTTACAAAGCTGGCAGACTTGGTGATGTGCTACTTAAACTCAGAGAAAGTTATTCCAATCAATCAGCAATTCAATTTCTGTAATTCTTATTAAAACATTGCAGACAGGAAATAAATATTTTACAGCTTTTACTTTTATGTTCTATTATTTATATCTTTACACATTGAAATTTGGAGCCCTACAAACATGACATCAATTTAATTCAATATATTCTTGTACTTCTGAACACTAATGCCCTTTAGCAGCAAACCTCAGGGTTTAGTTACTTGCACAAGCAAGAATGCATTGTGTGTTATTAGTGTGTTATCCCAGGGGAGTCTGAACAGTTCATAACCTTTTTGCTCGGGTTAGATTTATTTTGTGCCCTACTCCCTTGCAGTGATGATAATTAACAAACTGAAAATCAATAAACGGGGCATACCCTTAAGTATGTCCAGTCACACAAAAGAAACTGTGACAATTCATGTTTCAATAGGAAAGGATAGGACAAAACAAACATGTTTCATAATTCCGAGTAGAAAAACAGAGTGGGCTTTCTGGAAAAGCATAAGCAGCAACCAGAGCTGATTCCAGCTTTGAAGCAGTGCGGCCACTCAGGAATATTGAATACCTGTGGCTTCTCTGAATTATGGGGGGAAAGAAGGGTATAGAATAAGATCTGAAAAATGTCTGTATGTGCTTGCCATCCATTAGAGGCCCTACACTGCTGCTCTGTTCCCTGGTACTCTGTCTTGTTCATCCTTAAATATAACGAATATTAAGAGGCTTCTATCATCTTTGTTAGCAGACCTCAGTCTAACAGGTCTAACTAACTGGGGAGTTTTGGCTGATGTTCAAGTCCATCATGGTGACACCATGAACCCTACCCAGTGCCAATGTAAAAATATGAGAGCCAGCAGACGTCTTACAAACCCTCCAGAACAAGTGAATGTTTACACAAACAATCCACTACAACCTGAACCAAAGCAAAATTACCTGTTCTGCCTCTGGCACTGAAGTGTTGACAGCTCTGGTTCCTACAGAAGCTTTAAGAACATTGCTTACTGCATTAAATAAGTAATCAGCTGCATCTTTTAGCTTCAGATCATCTCTACTGTCCTCTGTGTTTACAGTGAGCAAGGAAGCACTGACACCATTAAGAATGTTGCTCGCTTCCACCTGCATGGGAAACAAGGGGAAAAGTTTATATATGTTGGTACTGCAAATGACAAAAGTGACACTGGTGTCATTTACTGAACATTGCAACATAGGTAATCACATTATATTTGTGGCTAACGCTGGTTTTACTATAATTGTTTGTGCTGGGGTAATACTCAAACACCAATAAAGATGATATACTAGATGGTATACTAAAACATAACACAGACCTGAAAAATGCAGCCTACTTCTACATGTTTATTTCATAATCAAGACTAATAACATCTGAACGAAGCTTGTGTGTCAAATGCTGGGCAAGGATACAGTTTGGATATACAGTAATGTTGTAAATTAGGTTATATTCTTGGGTGATGTGTCCAAAAAATACCACTATAATGGCAAGTGACTGTATGTTTCAATCTCAGTTTTCACAAGCCCTATTGGATTAACAGCAAGTAATACCTTTGGCCTCATGCTGTGCTGAGTGCCAAGGGAGGATAAGTTTTACAGTTTGTATTTGGTGCCTGAATGCAGCCAGTGATTGCTTTGTGATTGTGAAAGCACTGGCCAGCTTTCAGCCCAGGATGGTGAGGGAGCCAAGCAGATTCATTGCTAGCTTGAATATAGCCATTCCCACAGTCTGCAAACATTTAGCAGCCTTACTGTAGGGTGAGTGCTGAATCTGAGCTATGCTCTTGTCTTGCCAAAGTTACCACATACTGCTGAAATGCTCCCAAGCCATTGTCTGGCTGCAGCTGTATAATACATCGGAAATCAGGACAGCTCCTTTTATTGCCAGCATATTTGTGAAACTTCCCCAGTAACAGCTTGTTCTGTCCTCCCATGTGCTCACTCACTCCTTATGCATAAATAGCATAATCTACTGATAGTGCCATGTTGCCATGGCATTCAAGAAGTACTTTCATGAGGCTAATCTGAGCATTTGTGCCCAGTTCCCATGAGTGCTGACAAGTCCCTGCCTCACTGACAGCTTGCTGCATGCATTTTGTGACAGCGCATGGATCAGGGACAAATGGATCTGGAAAACTGTAGGTAACCACTGCTGGACAGTTTTTCTTCAAGATAAAACATAAGTCCGAACATGCCTCTGACAGAGTGAAGATTTCTATCCTAAAAATGTATCGTAAAGTGTAAGATGAATTGTAGAATAAATATCTGAGTAAATATCTGAATAAATTCACTTACTCTGTACAGCAAAAATATATTTCCTTCTGATCAAAATACACATGCTGGTGCACTTGAAAAAGTGGGTAAGAACAGATAATTGTAAGGCACTGAAACTCTTCCAAGGTCAGCGGGGTGCGATAGAGTCTATATTGTTAGTGTGGGAAGGTGTAATATAGATTGCTTCTTACTTGTGCTGAGACAGACAGCTCTTCACTCCTGTAAGTGATTTCTTTCAATACTTCTGACATCTTAAGAGCAGTCTGCATTGATGTCACATTAACAGCAGAGAGAGTTGTCAGCATCAGCCCTCGGAGCTTGGGATGAAAAGGCATAATTAGGCAAAGGAATAAGATGCTAATTAGGACTGTGCGAATAGTGCTGTACATTGACAGCTAGGCTTGCTGAAAATTATGTGGTAGAGTAGAACTCCACAGCAAGGATCATTTGAACTGATATTAGGTCTACTGACAAGATGCCACTTGCCTTAGTAACTGTGTAATCATGAGATTTATGTTACCTCCTAGTACGGAGAATTTATATATTTAACATCCATTAATACCAAGGAGATTTACTTGTGAGAATTTGTACTAATGTATGTGAATTACTTTATAAATGCCACTTCCAGAGAAACAAGAGCCATGATTGATGTTACTCCAGTAATGAATCATAATTGAAGGATACATTGTGTTTCTCTAGATCTTTTAATCTGAAGGACTCAAAGCACTGTCCAAATAATAAGCTTGTAACTGAAGCATAAGCTGGTAGCTGAAATGAACAAACTAAAATTACCTGCCACCTAATACTTTTCGGAAAATTAGATATTTATCCCACAGAAGTGGCCATTGTATTAATATTTAAATTGTTTGTGAAAAATCAAGTTGATTTTAAGTTTTCAAACACCGTCCAAATTAGTTTACATTAATGAAAAAAGAATTGAGAATAAATTCTTTTACTGATAGATGATAAGCCAAATTATGTGGGCAAATAGTGAAAAATAGCTGAAACCTGTGCCAAACACTGAGACAGATGCTGGAAACTTGAAACCTCCATTGATTTTAGGTGGTGATATATGAGCTTTTTATTACTTCAGAGCTGTCAAAGAATATGAAGAGTCCATCATGTTGCACTGTACTGCAAGACAACAAGTGCCTGGCTGACCTCTTGTCGCATGTTTGTCTGTAAAGACATGTTAAAGCTTTCCTCTTGGTTCTCCCGGTTAAGGATGGAGGTCACCGACTTATACAGCTGGAAAAGACTCATGCTGTTGTTGCTGTCTTTCAGGATGGTGTTTGCCTTCTCAGATACAATAGCCTGCAGGGTCAGGTTCCCATCAATCGTATCTGCATGTCCAACCTGTGAAGAAATCAGATATGTTCTTAACATTTCCAACACTTATAATTATCTTTGAACTCCTTCCATGATCATCTTACTGACAGCCTTGCTGGAGTGGGACAGAAAACTTTGTGTTCCCCAGTTTTTAATGGTTTAGTTTTAGTGGTCTGATAAGGATCTCCTTACTTGAGCACTGCGGAAGAAGTGATTTTTCTGGGGTCTACGTAGAATAGCTCCAGTCTCGCTAAATACAGCTTATGCTGCCCAGTGTCCAAAGAGATCATCTTTCAAACTTTATTCTAGAAAAAGGACAGTGGAAGATTCTTTTGACTACCCTGAGTCCGCAGGGAATACTCTCTGTTAGATAGGAAAATGGTCATTATGGCACATTAAGAGGGAAGTGATTCGTATAAAATAGGAATAAGCTCCAAAAGTGAATTGTGGGTTAGGTATCTACTTGAGAGGTCTTGGAATAAAGTAATTCTACTGTGTACCTTCACTGAAGCATTAGTTTGAACTGTATCTCCAAACATGTTGCTAACAGTAATTGTCAAATGTAAAATGAAATCATTTTCCTCTTCTCCAAGTGGAAGATAAACTGGGAAGAGTTCAGGATCTGGACCACAGTCCAGGAGAGAATCTGAAACAGGAAAGAAGGAGTCACCTACCAGATACCACACATGTTGGTGCATTTTAAACAGTCTCCTGTTTAAAAACAATATGTCTTTAAACAGGGGACTCCAGACGTGCTCTATACAGGCCCAACTGAATTGCTGTTAGCCTCCCTGGGAGCAGGGCAGCTTGTGTCTTTGCTCGTTTGCATCAGTTAACCAAGCTTGCTAGGAGCAGGGAGAAGCAGTTAGCCAAACAGTTCATCTCAGGACTTACTTGGTTTCAGGTAGAAGCAGTATGTGAGCTGCCTGTTGTGACTGAATTGGCATGAACCTGCCAAGCAAGGAGCACTGCAGGAGACTGTGAACATGGTGAGCACTGATCCCTGCTTGGGAGACACAGCGCAAGTGGGGATCTGGGGCGGAGGCACGGTGCTGACAAGGTATGTTTCCTCCCCGTAGCCATGCTGAGTCATTGCTGGGAGTGGAAGGAGCAGAGCGTCAGCAATTGATCGTGCCTCAGCAACACTGATCTTCAGACATTAATCTAGCCTGCTTAGTGGTGATGCTGTTTGTGCCGGCACCAGGGACATTGGGGTGGGCCTAATCAGAAATGAAATCTTGCAAGTGAATAAGCCATAAGAGGAAAGGAACTATTAACAGCATAGAATCACAGAATGGTTTGGGTTGGAAAGGACCTTAAGATCATCAAATTCCAACCCCCTACCATGTGCAGGGACATCTCACTCTAGACCGTGTCACCCAAGGCTCTGTCCGGTCTGGCCTTGAACACTGCCAGGGATGGAGCATTTACCACTTCTTTGGGCAGCCTGTGCCGGTGCCTCACCACCCTCACAGTAAAGAACTTCCTGCTTATAAACATAGTAGTGTTTGCATTATGAAGCAAAGCTGTATTATTCGTTCAAGCATTTAGCATAGCTTCATTACCACATGGGCCTTAACAAAGTTATTAACAGCTTGGAGTAAGAAAGCTGAATTTGTCCTGCTCTGTAGCCCTGAACAGACTTAGCTCTTAATTATTTTTAAGAACCCACATATAAAGTAACACCTTTCAACTTGTGGACGAATTTAACTTCATATTCATCAGCGACGCTCTGTGTGTAGCATCAGTGTGATGTCACAACAGCAGAGACTATCTCAAAGGTGGTCTGAAAAACCCTGCTTGCCCTTACCTGTTACTTTAATTTGAAAGGCTTCTCCCTGTGTCTGCAAGAAGGAGCAGTTTATTCTCAACAAGGATGTGTTGCTTTGAAGCAGACTCAAAGAGTTCTGCCAGAAACCAGTCAGGCCACAGGCTGGAGGGAGGGTCATAGGCTGGAAAATCAGAGACAAAAGAAAACATGACGCTAGAGACACTTTGCTCTGATTTCCGTTGTGATGTATCAGGAGCAGGGTGGTAGGTGCCCATCATTATAACCCCTCCCAAACCAGAAACCCTCTTGTCTCAGTCTTCACTGTTATTTGCAGAGAACCCATCTGACAACATATCACTCTTACGGCTTTCCCTCAGGATAGATGTTTGTTTTAATGTGTGCAGTATTTCTGGTGAATGTGGTGCTCTCACCTTGGTTTGGAATGTGTTATCTAAATACCAGTTATAATGTATGGCCTGGGAGTCGTTCTGTCCAGAGACACTCAAAACAACGTCCTCACTAGCATTCACTGGCTTGCAGTTCGCCTCACACCTGTAAGGAAGTCAGATGGTATTACAGAGGGTAACTGTGTGAGATGTCATAGTCCTTGATGCTGATTGGTTTTACTCTGCAAAAGCCCTGCAATAGGAAACAAATGACACATGGCTAGCAAATGGTAAAATACTTAATTTTAAAGCAAGAGTTTTAGGAACCTTCGTCTCCATTTTCAACATGACTGTGGCCCAGAACCCACAAACTATGTCACAAAACAGATTCATGCTCTCAAATGAAGCCTGCTTCTATTTAAGCTCCTTACATGATTATATGAGTAGATCAATGAACTGCCACTGTTATATAATAAGGCACTACACTCTTGAGAAACAGGCTTGAAGAACAGATATTTTTAAGGCAGTAATGTGTATCTGGGTGTCTAGTACAAACATCGGGCATATCTTATGACATTTATTCCCATTATTTCATTGAGGTTTGCATATGGAAATATCCAGTATCTGAAGGGGGCCTATAGGGATGCTGGGGAGGGACTCTTCATGACGGACTGTAGTGAAAGGACAAGGGGTAACGGGTTCAAACTTAAACAGGGGAAGTTTAGACGGGATATGAAGAAGAAATTCTTTATTGTAAGGGTGGTGAGGCACTGGGATGGGTTGCGCAGGGAAGTTGTGAGTGCTCCATCGCTGGCAGTGTTCAAGGCTGAATTGGACATACCCTTGGGTGGCATGGTTTAGTGTGAGGTGTCGCTGCCCCTGGCAGGGGGGTTGGAACTGGATGATCTGAAGGTCCTTTCCAACCCTAACTATTCTATGATTCTATGATATAGTGGGGTCAAAAACGCTAACTGTTTTTGGGAAGAATATTATTCAGTTTATAAAAAGATTTTGTTCAGAGATATGGACTGGAAAATGCATCCAGACGCATTTTGTCTGTAATTCCTATGGTGATAATTCCTAAAATAGATTTAGAACAATAAGTACATTATCACTTTATTAGTATTGTAATTATTGGTAACTGTGACCTTGCACTATTTTTGTGCAGTAATAATATTAAGCAGTGAACACTTGGATTTTAAAACAGACCTGATTTCCAGTTGCAGTCCTTGTTTTGCAGTCACATAGAGACATTGCTCATCCTGCCCCTCTTCATTGCCATGGTTTTGGACTGTAACCGTGACAGTCACTGCTGATTTTGGAGGAGGGAGGCAGGAAGGTGGGATTTGCACCTCACTTTGGTTGGTTAGGATTATCTGTTGCTGCACACATTCGTTCCACGCAGGCCAGCAAGCTCCTGCACAAACATTTCCTTTGTAATTAGAATAGTCATAACACCCCAGGTACCTTATAAAGAACTTCCCTGCCATGGGTTTCAAGGTGATTTACGGAGCAAACAAGTTTCCACAACCCAGTTTAAAGAGTGGGTAATCAGAGTTCAGAGTACAGACGGACTTCTTCAAAGCAATACATCAGGTCAGGCATAAATATGGGGACAGAACACAGATATCCTGAATCTCTGTCAGTTTTCAGCCAGAAAAGTTTTTGCATCAAGTTTAATGCTAATTTTTGCTGGTTTACTGAGACACATGTACCTTGCAAATGCCTAACTATGTAAATCATTTGGAATTAGTTCTTGGCTATGAGGGTGAGGGCTTAGACAGCTCTTGAAAAAATGAAACCCTTGGGAAAAGACAGTGAGTATTAATCCATATTATATGGAATAATTAGTTCAGCGTTAAAACCAGGGTGAAGTAGAAGGACATTCATGTACAGTGAGTGGCAGACATTAAAGTCAGAGAGTAAACTATCCTTTAGTCAGATTTTCACATGATCTGACATGATAGAGCTTGTTACTCATCAAATAGAAGATGGTGTGTAAAGTTCAGGAGAAGCACATACCGCAGGACCAAAGAAAACTGGAGTTACTGTTGTTCTCGGGCCACCCAAGTGTAACAGTTGTGAAAGGATCCACATGGCGACTTGGTTTAATACATATTTTGTTTTTTCTTTTGTGATCCTAAATAATAAGTAAATATCAGTTAGAGCAGGAGCATGTATAAGCACATATCTTACTTCTTTATATTGAAAAATGTCTTAAAGTTTAAACTCCAAATCACTGTATGCAGATCTGTAGTTTAAATGATATTTCCCTGTATGTAGAATGGGAATAAAAGCAGATGACACAGAGAATTTCTCTGGCAAAGTACTCCCAAATGCAAAGTGACGCAGGAGCCCAGCTCCATTTTCAAAACTAATGCAGGTACTTAGGAAACTGATTCCTCTCAATTTTCCACTTCTGGACCAAGACTTTTAAGCCCTGGCCAATCACTTGTCTTCTAGTCCCTCTTCTAGTGCATTCCTTTTTTACCTGAATTGGGTACATTGCAGCTATACAGAGAAGAAAGAGGTGTCTGAATATGTCTTTCTGTGCAACAAACTGTGATAAACTTAGTTCTGAGTTAGATTTACGTCTCTTTGATGCAATATATTATTACAGGCAATCTGTAAAGCATCATGCCATCTTGTGAAGCAGCACGTCTTCTGTAGCAGACATCTGTCTGCTAGTGTTCTACTTAAAAGCTAGACCTTTATGAGAACAAAATATTCTATTTAGTAATTTTATTAAAGTTTTGCAGCTGCTAGCTACTAGTTACTAGCTAGTTACTCAGATTGCCATAAATTGGAAATTTCTTCTTTGCAAAGTAACTTAAATATTCCAACACAGAATCAGAAAACACTTAGAAACAATACATTAATATATTAAACTCTGCTTGAAGTATAGCCCCTCTTAGACAGCTTTGCTTTAGTCAAGTAGATAATTAAAGAAATTCATCTAAGCACATTGCAACTTCTAAAACTGAATCATTGTGAAGAGTTCATTTTCTCTAATCTTGTAATTGTTACTTGCAGTCTGCTATGAATTGTAGATTGAATGCCTGCAAACACATTTGTCTCAGAGGCTTTTATTGTAGATTTTATGTTAAACCATATGGGGCACAGAAAATCTAGTTCATAATCGAGTATACTACAGATACTTCTTGTCATTATCTTATGCAGCGCTTCTACTGACAAGAAAAATCTCTAAGCATTCCAATCTTAAAGAAAGCGCTGTAAATAAAGCTTACAGTTGTCCTTTGGGTATTTGTTTCAGAGATGCCTTCTTCCTTAGCAGAATCTGTTTAATACAAAAAAGAGCCAAATATTTTAGTGGTACCCATAAAGCTTTCAGACATCTTCAGTGAATGTGACTTCAATACACAGGATTTGATGACCTGCAGTCTGAAAGATGTGCTGTCAGGATCAGACTCTAGAACTGTGATAAGCAGCCTAGTTACAATAGGTAAAATTGCAACAGCAAGTTAGTCACATACTATAAAAAAGACGATCCTGATTCTTCAAACATAGTGGTACAAATCAAATTCACATGATGGAGTTTCATAGACATACAAAGAAAAAACGACGGAAAGCACAGGAGAAGTATCAGTGAGGTTAGTACTAAAGTCACCATATTACTGGTATAATCTGCTTTTGTAAATGCAAGGATGAGCCATCTAGAAGCATGAGACTGCTGTGATGCAAATATTTCCTGGTTTCAGTGCTATGTCCCAAGCTGTAAACTTCACTAATTATTTCTAGGACAACCAGCAAATGTGTGATGTGTAACATATTCAGACTGATGATAATTTATGACTACTTCAAAGCCAGAGAATCTGCCTTCATCAGGAAGAAGCCTCCCCATATGTTTTCAGCACTGTTGCTGGAAGGGAAGCAATTACTAGATGCAAACCATAAACACCCCATGAAATGTTCTGATTGCAAAAGGACACGTATGTGGTCAAACCCAGCGCTGCCAGATTAATGCAATTACCTTTTTTATGAGAAGTGTTTGCCAGCACAGTGATGAACCCAAGATCCACACTCATGTTTGAGAAGGTATTCATGGCCACCACTTTCACTAGGAAAGTACCTAGAGAAGACAAACGGCCAGTTAAGAGGAACCATGGGACCAGTCCATCATGTTCGGGATATAAAATCCAATTCATGAAGAAAATCCTATTCTTTTCTGTTAATAGCTTTGAGAGTTTTGTGATGCATTTCCACTGCTGAAACGCTTTTCAAGGAATGTTATTCCTCTTTATCTCAGCTTTTTAATAACTCAGCTGCCTTTGTCCTAGGACTCGCAATGCTATTCTTTGTCAGCTGGCTATGATATTACCACACAGGAGACTAGGGATGTGCAAATACTGCAGTCCAAATGAGTTTAGGCATCATGAGACAGCAACTGTCTTGTTTGAAAATTTCTGCCTGAAGGGAAGGGATATTCAAATGGGCATAGGGAGACCCAATAACACCTTCAATATTGAATAATTTTAAAACATAAAATGAAATGATGATTAGCTTCAGTGCTCCAGCTTTGGCATGGGATTTTAATAGTTCGTTAGAGGAGGAAGCTTTTTTGTCGTCTGCCACTGAGTTAACTCTTAGGACAATCTCTTTAATCTCACATTTTAAAGACTCTGATTTCTTAATAATGGAAAGAAAAAATTGCTAAAAAGCTTATTCATAAGTCCAACAAAAACTGAGTATTGGAGACTGACACAGAGAAAAGCTCCCCTTTTCTTTATCTCTACTGAGATCTCCTCAGATTATTGTTTACTGCGGTGTAAAATGCAGAGGTTTGTAGACTCAAAAAGTTACACATCTGAACAAACAGGAGGAAAACACTTTGTGATTGAGGAAAATGTCATCATTTGTACTTAAATCAGCTCGTGTCATGAAAAAAGAAACCCTGGTGCACTATGCATTTTTACTGCAAAAATCAGGTGAAACCGTGATTTCGGTCTCCGTGTGGAGACCCATTTGCCAGTTTAATTTATCTGCTCACAAGTGGGTAAGACTGTGCTGTTCACACTGTTCTGCAGACCAAGTCTGAGCAGTTGGAAAAGCTACCAAATTCAGCTGTACTATAATCCCATGCCCCAGCATGCTGTTTATGTGAACTCCTCTACTCAGCTGTGAGTGTCTTGGAAATACAGAAGATGTCAGCATTCTGTACCTTCAGAGTGCATGGGAATGATGTACATCCGAGGTTCCCCTTGAGGGCCATCTTCTTTGTGAGAGTGAGTTTCATTAGATCCAATCACCTCAAACTTCAGCTTATCTGGGGCACCATGAGACACAGAGACATTCACCTCCAAATCCTCCCCCAGCTGCAGAGTGTGAGAAACTAACGCAGCGTGGAGACCAGACACTGGCTCAATCAGGTGAATAGCGATGCTCTCAGAGATCTCTGATGCAGTTGTGTTGCTGGATGCTCTGATTTCCAGCTGATGTATCCCTGGGCCTAGCAGCTCTTGAGAGGTGCTGTCAAGTGTCAGATTGTGAGGGACAATTCCTTCCTTTGCTCTGGATTCAGTGAGTGTCATGTTATCTGCCAGTATGATGTAGGTCACTCCGTTGCCTGCAAAAAGACAGTTCAGATTTCTCAGTTTGCATAATAGGCTGCTGGATTGTGCAGTGTTCAGGTATTGTAAAGGAGTCCCAAGAGCACTACAGCAATGCAGTCACTTTTAATAAAGTCACTTCAAGTGCTTTTGTGCCCCTTTAGACCCCTATTGAATACTGTCATGTTTTCTGCTGGGAATATTAGGGCAGTCAAAAGAATTCAAGCGCACACTACTGAATTTCATTTTTTAAGCATGTATATGTGGATTCCCGGAATTAAATGCAGACCAGCAAATGTGATCAGCTCAGTGTGGAATCCTCGTACCCTGAGAGAAGCAATCCTATGGATTCCTATCTTGAAATACGAAAATATTCTTACTTGCTTCATGCGTGTGACTAAGGTTATGCTCATGCTTTGTCAGCTCTGTGTAGAGGGAAAAAAGGTCTTATACTTATGGTTGAGGTGGTGCAATAGCCCTGAGAAAGAACCCCTCCAATGGAGCTGAGAGCATGCAGTTGCAGGAATATAACAATTAGAGGGAGAGCATTCACTAAAAGGAAGCATTGTTCTGCATAATGAAAATCCTACTTCTATCCCATGGGTGGTGTAATGTTTATCCTGGCATTTACATCATACAGATAATTACTCTCACCTCCATTGAGTTCAACTTGAATCCACAAGAACTCCCCATACAGTGTACGGCAGTGAGAGCTGTTCCCAGTTTCATACTGGCTGTAGCACCCAGTAATGCTCAGTTGATCCATCTTATCTTGAACAGTCACCTGCTTCTGTGCCACCACGTGCCATTCACTGCTGGTGCATTCCACAAGGACAGTAAACTCCCCGGGAGATGAGTATCTGTATGTGACATTGCTGACCAGTCTAGAATAGAAAGAGAACAGCTGCTTGTTGTGAAATACTCTCCTGGGAGGCCCTTAGCCTTAAGTGGTAACAGCGGTCACAGTTCCCAAGTTTCTGACTCAGCACTTTCTCTGTAATCCCTCATCTGTTTATGTAGAATTTTTAGGGTTGAAGAATAGTTGCTTTGTTCCAGCCACAGTGTCATTAAAGTTGTGTATTGGGGTGGTCATTCTCAAAGCATGTCTATAAGGTTAGGTAGATCGTGCTGTAAAGTAGGTAGATTACAGTTCAGTAACACGCAGCATTAGATCTGGGTTGTGATTTTGGCTCTGAGCACAGACGTGACTATGCACATTAGAATGTGTATCAGTGCTCTTAATTCCCTATTCTTTATTTTGTTTGCTATTTACTGTCTCAGATATATCAGTGGAAGTTCTCAGCATGTTGTCAGAGCACTCTCTTGGTTTTTTATTTCTTTTATGTGCAGCTACTTCTGCACTTGCCTATGAAGAGGCAGCAAAAATGTCTCTTCACTCCTTGGTCTGGTGCAGCTCCAGTCATGATAGCAATAGGAGATGAATGGGTATGAAGTCTGTGGTAGCTGCTATTATTACTAACAAGCTTAGGGAGATAGTGCAATGGACCTAAGGATGTCCTTCTTGAATGATATACACCATTGAAGGCAAATAAATATCATTCCTGACACTATTCTCTCTGAACTCTTTATCATCTTATCATGGTACCAGCTAGCAAATGCAAAAAAGATGAAGACATATCATCCTTGATAATGCATATTTTTCATTAGCTGTTTGAATGAAGAAAAAGGTTTCATTTTCGAGCATGCCAATGACAAGATCAGACCAGAAAAGACAATTCCTGTAAGAGCGAGTTTCAGACTGGACGCAGAAAACAGATAAGCATGACTGTGAGTGACTTAGTAGGTGAGGTAGAAGAGCTTCCCATAAAAACAAGAAGCCTCTGCTTACAGCTTGTAAATGTATTTTATGTAAAGTCTCACTATCAAAGGTTTTTTTCAAGCTCTTTAAGCTACAAGCCCTTGTCTGTAGCTCTGACAGAACGTTTATTTAAACTGTTTCTGGTACGTTGTTACCTTTTGGTTTTCATTCTACTCTTACCTTTCTAGTTGACTCAACTATGATTTCATTAGTAGACAAATTAATTTCTAGAGCCGTTCTCTGTTATTCCTAGTATAAGGACAAAATCTGATTTTTAAATCAAGCAGAAAAAAGTTTGATCTTTTAAATTTTTATGCAATTAGAACAAAAGAAAAACTCCAGAATGCCATTGTATTGTTTTAAATATTATGAAAAATATACCCTTTTAATTTAAGAAATCAATGATTTCTTGTTTCTTTGGAAATTACTCACATGTTTTCAGTTATTTTTTGTCTTAGGATCTGGAATATATTCTCTTAGTAAGAAACACGAATCACTTGTCAAAATAAAAACAGAAGAAAGATTGTGGTTGGCAGCTTGACATATAATTCTGTGTTAATTTCAAAACAAGTTTCTGAAGAATCCAAATGTCTTGTATGTATGGTCTGTTATTAATCTACTTAATTTTTGACATAGAATCATAGAATGGTTAGGGTTGGAAAGGACCTTAAGATCATCTAGTTCTTATTTAAGAAACTTAGAATGTTCAATAAAATGCAAGCAGCAAAATTTACTGGTTGTTTGATGATACAGGAAGGATATATCTTACGTTAGAGGGTAGTAAGGATCAATGGTGTGTCCATCTCCAGTGCTAATGATGCAGGAAATGTTGCCAGAGTATGGAGAGAGCAGCCAGGTCAAACTGACTGTGATATCTTCAAAGACAAAGCATGTATCTGTTACAACCAGTTGCAGCCCTGTAACACATAATGCAAAAAGTCAATGCCATTGTTTGTCTACATTTATTACAGAATTAATCCATTTTCATTTTTTGAGAGCAGGCCGTCTTCAAAACAGAGTTGATACTGCTGCTAATTCGAGTGTACTAGTGGTGTGACAAGGAGCTGATTCTTTTCCATACCTCCTGGTCAAGATTCTTCTTTCTGAACATAATTTCATTTAAGTGTGTTTTGTGTGACTGCATTTCCTGTCTTTGCATCCTATCACAACCCCTCAGTTAGGATGGGGACGCTACATTTTTGTGCCTATTTTTAGTGGTAACTGCTTCTCCAGGTTCTTCGTGGAGGATGGAGCAGTCATTTTTAAGTATCATTGGTCACACTGTTACAGCAAAGAGCAGAACAGGCTTTTGGGGTTGATAGCTCCCTCCCACTTACCTTCCTTGCAGTGGTATTGAATGGACAAATAGCTTCTGGAAGCTGGACAAGGATCTCCAAAGAATGTGCCATCTGCTGCCACCTGGCAGGCCTGAAGACCGTGACACTGGCCTGGAAAGAACGACCATTTTACATGAGCTAGTGGGTTTTGTCTTTGTCAAAACAACTCAGGTGAGAGATGATTACAGAAACAGAAAGGGGCAGAGGAGCAATACCATGGCACTGATTTCTAGACAAGCTCCCAGTATCAGTTTGACTTTTGTGTGTTCCTTATTGACTGGTATTTCTCAGCACCGTCCCACTTTATTGGATTTGGAGAGGGTAAAAGAAGTTGCATGCTTTGTTTAATTTTGGCTGAAAGGCCAACGAATCACCATAGGGACAGGCCATAGTCACATTGACAGAGGAGCCCTGTAGCTGCAGTGTGCTGTGTACTCAGCACATGGTAGCAGCATCAGACCCCTCCTGCCCTCTTGTCTCTGTGGGTGCCAGCATTTTCACCCCTCCTGGTTTGGAGTTAGGTTTGTGTGGATATATTCTCTTCCATCTCTGTCAAACCTAGGGTCTCCCAGTGAGCTCACTGGGGAATTGGTGTGACCACGTATTTTCTTCACACAGTGAGAGGAACCAGGTCCACCCTTGTTCTCTATTTGCTCCGCTTCTCCTTCCCTGTATCTTTGCTCCTCACAAAGTGCCTCCTTTTTATCCAGCCTCCTGTGGGAGCCTCCTCTATGTCAGAAGTTCTCAGTGATTCCCTTCATTTTAGGAGTAATCCACTTTCCCATTTACTAACTCTACTGAAATACAAGATAAAGCATTATACGGACCAGGAACATTGGCACTTGCTCTATGCTTCTGGCAAGCAATATCATAACATACTACCTGCTATTTCATCTTTGACACTGATCCAACTACAGTCTTCATCTGTATCATACTGGAGAGGAGTCTCCGATACACAGTAGTGGGGGGTCTTCCGTCCATAGAAGCTCTCTCTAATTTGAATAACTTCTCCCGACCCACACTGTACAGTGGCATTGTAATTATCACAAGCAATGCTCTGGCCAGATTCTAATAAGAGGAAAAAAAGTCAGATTTAACCTTTTGAATTTCTGAAAAATCCTGCTACAATTCTCCTGCAAATGGTATTTTTTTGTTTGTTTCCCTGTTTTCCCTTTTCTCCCTTTAAGCTAAACAATTCAGAAAATTAAAAAAAAAAAGGAACAAAAAATAAGACCTTTTTTTTTTTTAAATCCAACATAATAGATCCATGTTTTTTACTGCTTTAAACGAAAAAGACAACATTTTTAATAAACAAAAATATTTAACCAAAAAGTATGCATATTTTTTTGTGGAAAACATTTATCATTTGTTTGACCTGCAGTGCTGGAAGGTTTAGTTATTCCTTACTTCCAAAAGAGTCTTGTGGCAATTCAGGGAATTGCTCTGGAGAATAGTTTGCGTATTAAGTATGAGATGTGCTCCCATTTCTGCTACAGAGACATCTTTGTTCCTGTGTGATATTCGACTGACTTCATTCAGCACACCTGCTCGAAAGAGTAAGGTCATATTTCTAAATGCATACACCTCATTCTTTGATTAATCAGGGACAGTTAATTGTCTTTCAGAAGTCTTAGTTTCCTGTAGTAATCAGGATACTTATTACCCTGCAGAGGAGGATGCGAAAGGCTGCTCTCATATGAGAGTGTTGCAAAAGAATGTTTTTGTTTCATCTGTCTCAGGTTTAAACATTGTCCTGCAGTTGCTGTTGCCATTATTCCTCTTAAGAACCTTGATTAGCAGTGCTGATGTGTGCACACTGCAGTGATTGTGTGCTATTGTTATTTAAAGGCTAAATCTAAGCCTGGCTGTAACTATAGCAACATGATCATTTTACAGATTAGAGCTTTCTAAATAAGCTTGAAAAGTAATTTTCTGTTCAATTCTCATACAGACTATCATCTCAAGCATTTTTGTTCTTTGCTTTGTGTAGTGTTCTCATAGTATGTGCTATCTCAACAGCTTTTATATGGAAAAATGCATAGAATTTAGTCTGTGTTCCTAAGTACAAACCCTAGCTCTATATGTATATTTTTATTACAACAAATTGCTAACCTACAGAGCACCAAATGTAAGAATAAGAATAGTAAGAAATAATAATAAGGAAAGTTTTTATTTACATTGAGAAGCACAACGAGTCCTAGAATAGGTGATCAAAGAAAAGATGAAGACAGAACACTGTCTGTTTGGTTGGTTGCACGCATACCTAGCTCAGATGATCAAGTCAATCAGTTATCAGGAATCAGAGATATTAAATTCAAACAGTGGTACCACTTGGAGCTACCTATACATTTCATTTGATGTTTCAATGTTAATGTGAACCAAGCTTCACAGGAGCTGTGAATGAAGGCGTTAAGGATCACTACGTCTGTCTGCAGAACTTCCATACGTTCAGCACCTAGGGAAACTAATAGAAAGATTGCCCCTGTTTCTTTGGGATATCTGATCTAATTCCTTGCATGCAAAGCTGGTGAAAGAGGAGTCTACCTCATTATTAAATTCTGTATGTGTATGAATGGCCATGAGCTGTAGCTACCAAAAACAAGGCTATAATTGCCTCGCTCTATTCTCGGTTTCCTGGGTAATGGAATGATGGATGTGGTGTAGGACATGGTTGCTCAATAATGCAAACACTCTTTGAATTTTATGGGCTTGAAGTCAGATCCTATGGTAACAGATGACAGTTTCCTTACAAACAGATAATTGTCTACCATGGATGTAATGGAAAAACAATTCTAGTCTGGTTTTGCAAGGAAAATAAGCTTCAGGAATTGTGCTGTCTGCCAGTTTCTTCTCCCCCATTATTTTTAATGTTAGTCATCTTCAGCCAAATTTGACTTATAAACCCCAAAACACCCTAAAATTTCATAGAAATCAATAGCTATGTAGAAGAGAAAGAGTCATATCAGTGCTTCTAATAGGAGTAGGGATTATAGCCCGTTGTCTATTGAATCCACAATGTGGGATTCAACTGCCACCACATATAGCTGGAGCTCTGGAGCAGTCACAGAACTGGAGTGGAAGGAACTGAGGGAGTGAGAAGTGTTTGTAGAGGCGGGACATGCTGGGAATGTGGGAATGACCTGGAAATGCTGAAGGAGGAGGAGAGGATGTAGAACAGAAAGTCAGGACAGGAAACCAAACATTATTAGTTTTGCTGACTGTGGAAAGACTTGTTAATTGTGTCAGAAGCAGTACAGTACTGGACAAGGGCAGTAGCAATTCTAGGGCTTGTGGGAACCTGTACTCGCATACGAGATTTGGGGGCTTTTTATCTGAGGGAACCTACAGCCAAACTGTCCTTCCAGTGCTTATGACCTTAGTTCTAGTTACAGTTTAAAACGTTTGTTTTATGAGCAAAGTGTGAGGAGCACTGATTTTCCTTGTATCTACATGTTGAATGGGATAATATTGCTGGCATTCCTTTCCAGGTCACAAATTAAGAGACAAAATTAAATTTGTTCCAAGTCACAAATTAAGAGACAAAAGGGTCTTCAGATTTTCTGCTTGAGCACTAAAATGCCACCAGGAAGTACAGGTTCCTCTCTGCTTCCTTATCCTGGGGAAGCCCTTAGACTTCACCTGGTGGAAGGCTCTGAGAAGAGACAAGAAAAGCTTGCTCTTGAACTGGCCTTAAACTAGCTAGCTTATGTCCACTGCAGACACGGACTGCTACACATTCAGATTCACTCTCAAATCAGTTTCTATTCTACTAGCTTCTGCTGGAAACGTGGGCCTTCATGCCTAGCTGTCAAGCACCTACAACTCCCAGTGAATTCATGTTTCTTCCTTTCTTTGTATCAGATCTTACATCAGCACACTGGAAAAAGAGCATCTGCTATGGTTATATGGCTTTTTACTTGTTCAGTTTTTATAAGCTTGATTTTAGTTATTGAACAGACACTTTCAAAGCAACAAGGCAATTTATGCATAGCTGGGAACATAGCATGTTCACTTCTCAGATCCAGATGTTGTGTATCTTACCAAACTCGCAAATGAAGTCGAATTCCTGGCTGCAATTTTCAGTCACACCCCACTGATACTTGGCATTCTTCAGGATGTACCCACATGTGGATGAGAAAGGAGATGGCTGATCCTTGTACCAATTACTGTAGCTTATAACTGAAGTGTCCAGCCAAATCATTGGCCCTGTGAACAAAGTAAGCATGTCCGGAATGTTCATTTTCCATATTTAATACAATTACAGAGTCTGCAGCCCTGCTCCTGCTGAAGCAGAGGTGGTTTAGTATATGTAGGGATCTTAAACTACATGTTAACTGGATATAATCATTACAGGAGCCACCACCACTTCTCCCTGCCCCAGCCTCAAGATTCCACCATTTCCCTTGCATCAGATCTTGCAGCACTTCCTAATGTGATAAATAGGCTCAGCTTGTTCTTCCCCTAGAGACTTAACACAGCACATTTTTCTCACTAAGTCAGCAAACTGATCTAATTCACCATGTGTTCATACAATCACAAGACCCAATGGAAAGGATGACAACATGCAACTGGGAAGTGAAGCAGGCAATTAAAAACATCTTAATATAAATCTGAAGTTACAAAAACAAGAGACAGTGGCTTTTCAGCAGGTGCCTACGGAGGGACTAATTTTTTGCATTTGTTCCCATTGCATTTGTTACCATGCAAAGCAAGCACTCATACATTTTTTAAGCAGACATGATTTCCAAACCACCCACCGTCAGAAGTTTCATTCATCGAGGAGTCTGAGATCAGTCCTATCCACCATTCCTGGTCCTCGGCAATATGTTTTTGCAAGAACTCTTGGGTTTCCTCACTTTCAATAAAGACCAAGTGCCCTCCTCTTCTCTCACACCAGCTCTGGGCACTTGCGAAGGTACGCTGGAGTCTAACAAACTCATAGCATGAACGGTTGAAAGCTAGCTGGTATTTTGAGCAAGGGATTTCTTCATCAGCAGTTGCTTTCTCCACAGCCAAACATAGAACAAGAGAAATCAGAACTGTGAACCCAAGCCACATTCTCAGCACAGTGCCTTGCATGGCACTCGTCTCGCTTATCACATCACCTCTCTTTTTGCTGCCTTCTTCAAAAGCTTGAGATGTCACGTCATCAGCGTTTCTCCTTCCTCTTTGCTGCTTGGAACAACAGGAGAATACGACATCGAACAGATTGCTTCTAACACATAATGGTGATTGTGTCTGAGGATAAACACAGGTGTTGATGATAAGTCATTTCAATGGCCATTGTGAGGTCTATTGTATAAATGTCTCATTCTGTGTGAAGTAAGTTTGAAAAGAAGACATTAATTAGACTATTGCTTTTCTCATGAGCTAAGAAGATAAAGTTGATGTATGTTGCTGTTGGACATATGGGAAAGTGAGATAAAGCTCCTACATCAAAGGCATTATTGTGTGACCATTAAAACTGGAGATCTTTACAACAACAAAGAGATAAAATAGTAAGAATCAGAGAAGGATGAG
Organism: Ara ararauna; assembly: GCA_028858755.1. Taxonomy (NCBI): domain Eukaryota; kingdom Metazoa; phylum Chordata; class Aves; order Psittaciformes; family Psittacidae; genus Ara; species Ara ararauna. The sequence goes on along the minus strand of CM054410.1, from coordinate 7,274,210 downwards.
CAAAAGGAGAAACAGAAGGAATTATGAGATGGGAAAAAGCAGTGGTTGTCTAGATACATTTAATAGTTTTGGATTGCTTCATTTTCAATACCTATAATTTGAGGTGCTTCTTTTGGATGCTAATGCAATGTCTATACTTATTGTATCGTGTCCTGTCCACCTGTTTACACATGCACAGGTTAATCTCTACTGTCCCAAGTAAGCATTGTTTTGAAGTGTTATGTCTGTTTAGAATTCCACACCCCAAATGAAATGCCTTAAAAGCATTCTGTTAAAAGCTAAGCTCTTAACTATATAGAGCTACAGTATTTATACCTGCTAGAAGGTAGAAGAGAAGGCCAGAAGTTAAAACAGTGATTTAGAAAAGATGCCTCAATCATCACAACTACTTGGGAGCCTTATGTGCACATTCCAAAGGCTGCTGATGGACTTTGGGAAGCCAGCCCAGCAACATTTAGGAGCTGCAATCCATAAGTGCTTCTGAACTTCCTTACAAAAGATGCCCATCAGGTTTACAAGGCCACTGGGTGAGCAGAAATACAATCCAAATAAGGGTCTTTAGCTATTGCAATCCTCCTGTGCTTGGCATTAACTCCACTGAATTCAATGTAATTATTATTAATTTATACCACCATAACCTGACACTGAAAGAACATGCACTTATATTTAGACATGGATAAGTGAGCCAGCTCCTGAATCACAGAGAGGCAGGAAGCAGAGATGTTTGGTTGAATTCCCGCATTGCAGAAATGCCGCCTGCACTGCCCTGTTGAGCTGAAGGTAATGCACGTATTGGACAGCGTGCCAGGCAGCTCTAACTCTAAAGCTTTCTTGCAAATTAAAGTATGTGTACTGCGTCCAGTAAGCATTTGAGAGTGCTTTTCAGGACCAGATCCTTTCTGGACCTTCAGTTCAGTCACCTTGCTCACAAATAAAGCAGAACTGAGGTCAGGTTTTTCGGGATAAAGTTTGTAAGTGTTTATTGTGTAGGACAATTGTGGGGGGGACAGGAAAGGGAGAGAAAATGCACTGTGATGGAGGTATGTCTCTTTTCGTACTGCACTAGAAAATCAAGACTTACCTCAGCTATGGAACCACAGAACCCTTGGAGCAGATCCCACATTACTTCTGACTGATTAATAGGGAGGGTATATGGCACACCTGAGATATGAATATTCGGACTGGATTTCCAAGCTCTGGAGAAGCCAATCCATATTCTAATTAGCTGATGGATATGGCCCAGTCAGGGCCCAGACACCCATCCACTTCCTGGAAGAGACCATATAACTGTGATTATCAACTGGGGGTTCTGCTGAGGATGTCCACAAATGAGTTCCTTTTGACCTGCATACAAAACTTCGTTGGCTGCAGTTTGGGAACCCCTAACCCAACTGTTTTATGTTGAAGCTATTGCAAAAGTCAGGGTAGGGGCAGCTGCTCTTCAGCTTGTTGGCCACTGTATGTTTTCTTTGTGGCCATGCTGACTTGTCAGGCTTTGCAGAAGCTGGCAGCCAGCCCTCCCATTTTGTCCTTTTCGATATGAGAAACAGCCTGCTTCTGAAAATATAGGTGTGATGAAGGAGATTGTACTCAAATGTATCAATCTTAGTGATGCAGACTAGGCATAACTATCCAGTAGGTGCTGTTGGCTCACATTTGTGATGAATGGATTCTGTAGCATCGTCCAGTTCTCTCTCTGCAACTGGAAATTTGACTGCATAAACATAGTCCTACAAATGCCGGAGCTGGAGGTGCCACAGGCTATCCTCTGTGAATCTGCTCCAAAGCCATTGAAATTAAAGGAAGTCTTGTCTCTGGCTTTGATGGATTTTGAAACAGGCCCTGAAAAAGAACAAATAATGTTTGGAAATGTCTACAAATAAAGCCAAGCTCTCCAAGTGAATCTACTGTTGGCAGTTTCTACAGCAATGTGATTTTTCTTCCTAATCTATGGTTGCTATAAGTAACTCTTCAGCTGCCTGCAGCAGATGGGGAATGGAAGAAAGACAGTTTCCCTCTTTTGCAATTTGTTGACTTCATGTATTTTAATGCCAGTAAAACAGTCAGTTTATTTTGTTTACCACAGGGAAAAGAAAAGCATTTACAGAAAAGAAAATACTGCTTTAAAAGTGTCAAAATTAGCAATTGGGGTCCTCAAGAAGAAAGAAGATTCCTGAAAGCCTTTTTCACCGCTAAGTGAAAAATGGCTTGATTACAAATAAACAGTGCTCCTTGAACATACCGTTTTCTAAGGAACATGCCTTTTGCATTCTTCCTCAGCAGAAAGACACTTTTAAGGCACGATTTTCTTGTGCCATAAATCTGCATGGAAGCTTCACTGTATAATGAGGCAGAGGTGGTGGTGGTGGTGCTTTTTCCCCCTGTATTTGCTTTTGTATAGCTTGCTAAATTTAAGTAATTTTAATAGCTAAGAAGTTACTTTATTAGTCACCTATACTAGTGTGCGAGAAACAAATTGGTGCACCCTGTTGTATAACCTCATTTTCCATGCTTGGAAAGGCAGTCCCGGAAGTGTTTAATGCAAGCTCTCTCATTGTCTCAAGGGGTGGCTGGCAATTACACTGAGTCCTCCTCTTGTGGCTGCCCATGGGAGTGTAACTGATCCCTAATAGGTATTTTAATGCCACTCCAGAAACTTCAGGCATGTGTCAGGCATAATGTCAGCTGCACAGATTTTGGATACACCAAAACCATTCATCTGCTGTTTTTTGTTTGCCTGTTGCATAGTTCTGAAGAACTGGAGCAGGCTCACGTAAGAGAAGTCAGTATGTAAGCATTGTGAGCCTTTTGCATATAGCCAAGACCTGTTAATCCTTGTTCAGTTACAGCTGTCCACCTGAAAGGCTGGTGTAGCAACCACCCTACAGCATGTGTTATGCACCAGTGACTTAAACTAAAACGTATTACCAGCTAAAATAAGGCTTGCAAAGCAATTGTGCTTTGCAAGCTTTAACTAGAAATCAGTGACAAAGCTTTCTCAATATTTTCACACCCTTACTCCAAGCTGCATTGAAGCTATGAATAACTCCTTTGTTTGTGAACTCTCTTGCCTCTGTTGGAATAAGTCTTTCCTTTTCCTCAGAATTGTTTTAGGGGGCCCTGCAGATCTTTTACACAGTCCTAAGTTGCCCTTAGGAGTTACAACAGATGGTGGCCGTCAAGAAAAGTTTCTTCAGAGAAGCTATGTGAAACATCCAAAAGACAACAATGAATGATTTATTCCTGTTTTTTCAAATGGATCCTTCAAGTTTTATTAATTTTTTATTGTCATTCTGTAAGTTGAAGGTGTTGAGGTGAAAGAATTCTGAAGCATATTTTGTTTATAATGCTGAAAAAGTTAATAGGTGTTAAAAAGGTAATCATGGCCTACCCTGAGATTCTGTAAGGAAACCTTGCAGGTGGTGATGACCACATCTAAAATTGAACCCCTTAAAACCAGCTCAGTTTTGGTAGTGAAATCTCAAAGTACTCACAATAAGTTTTAATTTTTCTAACTAGGACTTACATATGTAAATTATGTGCCGTTTGGAAAGTTTAGCTTTTTATGTCTACATTCTCATAGAACGGGCAATGAGCGCACACAATGCTTACCTAACGTATGTCACTGTGGTAGGCTTGCCTTGACACCTTTGCAGATCAGCGTTTCATACCTCAAATCAGGCAGCAAGTGCTGGATTGCTACCTTTGAAAAATACAAGCCCGAGTTCTTGTTCAGTGTAATCAATAACTCTATAGCTCATGGTACCCTGAATCCAGCTGCAAACATCTCCGTGGCCCAATGGCTGCTATTAGAACATGGCTCATTCATAAGACTTTTCTATTTTTGAGCTTTGGTGTCCTAGACCTAAGAAAAATGACTTCCAGAGTTTCACTGGGCTATCGGAGAGCTCGTGCAGACTGGGAGAAGAGGTACGGTGTCACCATGGACTCAAGTTTGGTCCTGATTTGTACCCTTGTGCAGATTAGAGCTGCATCATGACAGCCCGAGAACATACTGTGATTCCAAAGGGCATTATAGCACAGCAGCATAGCTTGACAACCCTTAACAGAGGCCAGAAAGTACTAGATTTGAAGATTTCAGAAGTGAAGAGCTGCCAATAGGAAGGAATAAAGCGCCTCCTTATTCATCTTGTCTGTACTTCATTTGCCTTGAGGAAGAGCAAGTAAATTTACTCTCTGTAGGAGGTTATTTCTGTTTTTACATTCCTGAATATTAGTGAATGTAATGTATAGGTTTTATCAGGAACAGATGAACTGAGTAATCATATAAATGGAAAAATGATTTATATTACTTTGAGGTAGAAAAAAGATATTATTTTCAGGTATCATTAACCTGAGACATGATCATGAGTTCATTTTAGTGTATCATGTACACCTTTGTGGTGTGCAGCACTGCCTCTTGAAAACATTTGTTTCATTACTACCCAGATAGGTAGAAAGTACCGAGGAGACTGTCCAGAAAGGGATGGAGAAAAGCCCCTAGGTACACCTACATCTTCTATCTCTGCAGCTGGCTTTCAAAAAGCCCAATTAGTTTAAGAAGTTGGGTCACAGTCACACTTCCTTCCTTGCTGCTCTCCCAGGCTGCTTGTCCTGATACTCAGTTATTTGCTAACTGAAAAGGGTTTGGTTTTGTTGTTGCTCTACTTGCTGATTTTCCATGTGGCAACACAGTGAACTTACCAGTGAGCCCTGCCAAATTGCAATTTCGATGTTATCTTGTTTAGAAAAACAAGGAAGACATTTCTTATCTCTACAGCGTGCAATAATTAAATTAGACATTCGTGCCTGACATGATGGGGTCAGCAAAAGATAAGTAGGACTACATGCAGGAGTTGCTGGGTTGAACATAAACTCTGTTTATAGGACGTGTATGGTTCCCTTCTGGCATGAGTGCTGCCTGGATAAGACCCTGAGGATCTTCTCCTAGAATTTGTCCCTTTGGAAACATCTGTTTCTCAGTAGCTTGACTTTTCCCACCTGCCATACAGTTGATGTCTCCCACTTAATTCCTATGGTTTATTGCCTTCCACAACAGACTATTGGGAAGAAAAGGATAAGTGTGCCCCGTAAGAACATTAATTGAGCTAGGGTTATTACTGTTGAGGTAGGATCATTATTACAATGGCTTATGAATTCATATAGAAAGCAGCAGAACTATCTGAAGCATCTGCTGACACCTCATGTGTTCTTGTGATCATGACTAATTGGCACAATTTAGGTGAGCCATTGCTTAGTATCTTTATAAGAGAACTGTTTAAAGGATTAAAGGTACTCTCTTAGGGTAAAATATTAACTGGTAGGTACAAATAAACTGAATTTTTCCTAGCACACAGAGAGGCAAAATATATATATATATCTATATATATATTGCTTGGATTTGAATCAATCGCCATCACAACTCCACTGATGTCTCTGCAGTGACCCCAGATTTCTATAAGCATTAGACTGGCTGTATTTCTAAGGCAGTCCAGCTTCCACCTCTTGTGCTATTTTGTTTTGTTACATATTTTTTGTCTGCTTGTCATGAGTTACAGGACATGAAAACAGGAAGAAAAAAGCTGTGTTACAAGTTTTTGTCATTAATAATGTCTCACGTCAGTAGACCTCCAACACCTCGCAAAAGAGATCAGCTTCACAATCCCCACACTGAGAAGACTGGAGGTCCAGCAGTCTCTCTGTTCAGGATCACTGCTCTTGTGTTACGCACTCTACACTCAGGTACCGCCTGACTAAAACCAGAAAACAGTTCTTTTGAGGGTTTTTTTTATGTTCTTCTAAAGATGACAGTAGGCTAAAAGGTAGGACAATGTGTAGCGGCAATTAACTTCAGCCAGTGTAAATATCTGTAACACCTTTTCGACACCTTCAGCCGTGGACATGAGCACCAACCTTCATGTTGTTCTGCCCGCTTGAAAACGCATTACTGAACTGGGTAACATTAAATATTACATGTATCTGGTATGGGGATGAAACATGCAGCTAAGGTTATAAAAGTCTTATGGTGAGGAAGTTTATGTGGGTACTGTGGCTGTTTACATGTTTGAATATCATGGGTTTAAATGTTTGGGCGTTAAAATCCTTGAGCATTATGATCAGTGGGCAGGCTCAGTCTGGAATGTGTAGACTAGTAGTTCTGTGCCTCGGTACTTGAAGCATCTTAGTACTAAAGCAAACTATGCTTTTATTTAAATGACCACATCAGTATTTCTGGTTTGGTCATTTAATTAACCACATTTGGTCGTAAATGTGGTCGTTTAGTACTTACCTGGTGATATGTATTAAAAATATGATTATATTAAAAATGTGATGACATATAAAAGCAAGTAAATTTTTTTTGTTTTCCACAAAAATAGCAAAATCTTACAACAATCTCAAAAAAATCTCATCAAGAAAATAGTTAAAACCTCACAAAACCAGTTATTTTGATCAAAACAACACTGATCAAAACAGTATTTTGAATCAAACAAAGCCTGTTCACAATAATATATGGAAACTATTATTATTTCCATTTGAACAAATTACATTGGTAGTTTGTGTTTGCAGTTATACTTGGGGAGTGCAAGAGACTTACTCCTAGATAGTGCTGGGGGTATTTTTCTGAAATGAGATCCTGTCAATAAGTTAGTATTAAACAAAGATAAGAGCTTGTATCTATGTCACACTAACAGTAACATAGCAATTGGTGTGATTTCAGCAAGAATGACTCTTAAGCTCTTAGCAGTTTTACTGTTGGATTCTTTATTTGGTAATAACAGATAACAGTTGATAGTCGAAAGTTCTTAGCACAGCTTAAAGTCATATCAGGTAATTTGACCTTTGTTAATGGGCTTTAATTAAAACTCATATTTTATAGGAGGAAAGTTGAGATTAAGTACTTACATTTCAATATAAAGATAAGGAATAGTAATAGTGTCTCTCTGATTTATAAGGCAACAATCTGCTTCTTGTGTAAGTGAACTGAAGGTACAAAGGTAGACACATGGCAATGGCATTATTGTTACAATAGAAATTTAGTGAATCAGCTCCTTTGCTTTGGGAAGTTTTGTTTTGACCACAGAGGTCACACTCTTAATGTCATCCCCAGCCTTGCACGACCACATGGTACCACCAGACCAGTGCTGGGCAGGATAATGCTTTGCTCCACAGCGCGAAGTGAAAAGTAGAAAGAACCCAAGAGGAAACAGTTGGTAGCCTTCATCACAGTTTAGGGCAGAAAATAATACAATGAAGAAAACCTGCCTATGGTGGGGTGCTGATAACTTCAAAAATGTTGTCATGAGGGATGAAGAGAAAGAGGAAACTGTGAAAAGAAATGCAAGATGTGGCTGGGGGAAGATTTGTTTGAGGGATTCTGCAACTGGGCAGTGTTTATAAATAAGGTCAAGCATCAAGAGAGCCTGGTCAAACTGGATCACTTGCATTAAGGATTATGTTTTCAATAGTCTCTAATGGGAAGAGTGAGGCAGCACAGTCTCCATGAGCTTATAATGTTTTGGTAAGCATTATACATGAGTTACAATATGCCTGGTAAACCCAAGATCAAAGAGTCACTGTAGTCTCTCCAAAGGGGGTTGTATTTCTTCTGTTTTTTTCTAGAATGTGGAGCTGTATAAACCTCCATTCTCTCACACCAAACACATTTTTTTACGAAGGGAGAAGCAATACTGTGAAATAATAAAATTAGAGAAGTCACCTACTGCACGTTCTTCTGCTGATAATTGCACATTATAATTGTAAATCAATACTTTGATATTTCTCCATTTCAGCGTAAAAAAAAGTAGGAAAATTACTCAGCAAGAAAAATGATCTCTCCATACCTTAATAAACTGTGTATCTGTCATTAACATGATGAAAAAAGAAGACAAAAGAAAGGTAAATGGAGTATTTTTCACTGACAAGCAGGATAAAGAAACTTTGCAAGGCCTCCTTATTTAAATTGAAGAAAATAGGGGACAAAATTTCAGGTTCAGGCGCCTGAAATTAGCTACCAAAACGCATTTAGGTTGATTTCAAGCGTTGCTGGATATCTGCAGCACCTTGTTTTTCCATTCAAACAACTTTTAATAACATTTCCAATTATCTTATCTTGGCTGAACATTAAACTACATGAACAATCATGGTGCAGATAGGCAAGTTATTTGAATTTATCTTTTTTATTGCTTGCTTGCTCCATGGAAATCTTCTTATTGGCACATATTAGACCACTCACAGGTCAGATAATTAAAATTGCAGCATTAAGAGCTTTGGCCATGTCAATGGATGAGGATACACTGGAGAGAACTAAAGCACTAAAGCAAAGCAGAAGAACATGGACAGAGAAAATGTCTCCATGGCTTAGTGGAAGTAGAATTGGACAGATCCTTTTCAGTCTCTAGCAGTGCTGATAAATCCTTCACTTGGCTTTGGGTATACAAGTAATCTACATCTCGGTAGACACACACACACTGTCTTTCACGTGTATGTATGTATACTTACAAATGCATATATAGTGTATGTATATGCATCTGCATATCCGTATGTATGTGGACTTTGATACCCTTCATCCCCTATAGCCTCCTGGTTCAGTCCTGCTGTTTATTAATACTACTAATTCCAGCATAGCCCATATATTTTCTTTTTTAAGATGGCTTCTTATTTTGTTATCACCAGCTTCTGTCAGTGCTTTTTAAACAGAGACAAAGGTGTGCTGTCTCAATGATGCTCTGAAATGAAGGTAAACCATCAGACATGCAATAGGTTAGGAATAGAGAAGCAATATAATGAGTGTGTCAGAGCAGTCTGGAGCACAAATTCTGTTTTAAATAAAATAAATACATATATTTCTAATAGATAAGTCAGCCTTAAGAAGGTGATATTAAAACATTTTTGAAACTGCTGATTTAGCTGAAAAGTCGGATTTTAGGGTAACCTCATGGAATTGCATAATATATAATTGTGCAAAGAATCTTTTTATCCATTGTGTTCAATGGAGCCTATGATTTGCTCTGCAATCACATGCTTTATATTGAAATAATTCTTTTCCCAGAGGATTTTAAAATTAACAACCTTGAACTCAGTTAAGTACCTTATCTAGAAACAAAAGTGTGAAGTTAAAAATCCCCCTTACTTTTAATGGTGCCTGCTATGCTTTCATAGAGTGGATTCAGGTCACATAGGGGAGAATATGTTATAGTGAGTATTTGTGAAAAGATGTTTAATTCAAAGATGTGCCACTCAGCTCACTCTGGAACAGCTTGTATATAAAGAAATATAGCACATGGCTGTTACTGATGATATTTTGTTAGTTAATAAATAGCGTGGTTTAAACTTCACAGAATGGAAAGAAAAGGATGACACCCTGCTCTGAAATGTTCGTCACTCTCAAAAAGCCAAGTTCAGTACAGTCAGTTGAGATTTCTTCTCTTTTCCTCTCCCTACCTGCCAAATGGATCAAGCACCCCTACATGGCATCTAAACTTGTACCTGAAATGCTGAAGGTGATGTTCCAGAATACTTCTGCCTGATTCCTGCTTGTGCCTGGCTGCTTCACATACATTCCTCGAGAGCAAACGGGTTTTTCTTGCTCCTTTTTTGAATTAGTGAGTTCATTGTAATAAGAATCAGCAAAATTCTAGTGTATGTGCTAGGGATTAAAGATCAGCTAGTATAAATTGTCGGTCTATAAGCCACGAGCTACTAGCTCTCTTTGCAGTTTGACCTTATCCTCATACGTAAGAGGCAAGTGCTGGTCTAAGCCCAGACAGGAGGGAAGTGCAAGGGCTGCAGCAGCTGCTGAACACAGCACCCACAACCCATTTGTTGCATGAGAGATGGAGATCATATTTGGTAGGAATAAAGAAGAACATCCAGAGCCCATTAAAGCTAAGGTGCAAGGTAAGTGAAAGAAAACCTGTTCTAATACGTGTGGTTACGTTGGTGTTTTCAACATTGTTCACCCAGCACAGCACTGGAAAATGGAAACTGCAGAAGTGAGAAAAGTGAGTTTTGTGTAGAGGACTGATCTCAGATAATATTTATGCTCCAACTGCGGGACTTTCCACATTTCACATTTCTGTGTCCTTTTCTAAGGAGTCTGAACGGGATTCACTGAAGTTGCTGGCGAGGGAGAAGTCGAGGGGTTTAATCTGGTGACAGGCGCTCCCTCCCCCATGGCTCTGCTCTGTCTTTCGGTTTCTCCTTGCTGTAACCCTTCCCTACCCTCTCTGTGTCTGCTCACGCTCTTCCCTGCCTCCTGGAGACAGCCACTAAATCTGGGACTCCAGCAGTAGTATTGCTGAATAGGAAAGCAGCAGTAATCGAGGCAATGGTCTACCGTTAAAAAGAGGGTTCAGAAGTCAATCTGTGCAGAGTATCCTTTACCGAAGCAGCTTTAAATGGCTCTCTAGGGATAAACACTCGATCAGTCTATTATTGTTACTGCTATTTTATACTATACAGCAGAGATTTTTGCTACATTTACAGGAGAGGTTTGTTGCTGAGAACGCCTATTTAGTAAATACATGCTGCACTGTTTGAAATACAAAGTCTGAGAAAGGTATACCTCTACTACCAATTAAAGTCACTTCCTGAGTACAGCATGTACTGCGGGACTTTGTTGTTGCTGTTCGGTTTGGTGGCTGAATCGGAAAAGACTTTGTTTCAAAGTGCTTTGCTACAATTTGCAGCGGGTTTATGCCCTTTAATTTTTGTTCCTCAAAACAAAAGCTTATTACTGAAACATTTGAAGTTGTTTGCAAACAAACTGTATCATCAGACCTGATCTGTATAATGCAGTGGTTTATTTGAACAAAGCCTTCATTTTTCAGTAAATATTCCTTCATTGGTAATGGGAATAATTATTTCCCAATTATGAAAACTAAAGAGAACTTTGATCTATTTAAATATCTTCTAACCCTGAGCCCTTCCAGTATCTTGGCTCCATGAGACTCTGTTGCTATGCTAGTCAGTAACGTCCAGATATTTGGAGATCTTAAGGTGCCACTGCTGTGTCTTCATGTGTCACAGAAAAGTACTATTATTTTCACTTCAGATGAAAATCTGAAGCAAAATGAAACAAAGTCCATATTTCTAAAGCTATTTAAGGACTTTAGGATGTTGATTGATGCCAGTGTGATTTACAGAAGTTCTTAATTCCCACTAAGATGAACTTTCAACTAAAAATTTAACCCTTTACTTTGTGCTTTTCATATTGGAATTGTCCCAGAAACTACACTGAATTACAACAAAAGTTTCAGAAGCTGCATCAAATCCCCAGTGCCTTAAAAAGAAGATCCCCTTTTTCCCTGTTTATTTCTTCCAGAAAAATTATTTTATTTGCCTGTTCTGGCACTTACTAAGCACCAGGATTCCGACATAGAGGAATAATCTCTAAACAAAATCTTTATCCCTAGGAGCTGCAAGATGTTCAATGAATTGCAGAAATATCTGCTTTTCTTGAATGATGGCCCCAAAGCAAAAGACAGTTGGACTGGGTCCAAATCTCTCAAGACCTCATATGAAGCAGAAGTATTACATTTTCACCATAGTGAAAGAGAGATTGGTTGCAGCAAGACTACCTGCAGTCAACCCAACTCAGTGTTAGCATTGCAGCCCATGCTCATTGCAGACATTTAGAGTGCTAAATGGCATTGGTAGGAGGGTAGGGGCACAGAAGACTACACCCACTACACTGCAGTCGCCCGTAGTATTGAGGAAATAGCAAAGCCTACAGTCTCCTGTAGCCAAATAACAGAAAACAGGAAGAAGGGAAGTGGCAAGATGAACTGGCAAGAAGAGAAATGCTTGTATTTTAGGCATATAAGCAGGCTAAATTTGTTCAGTGATCAATATTCACTAGTCAGCCAAGCAAAAATAATGTATCTATTTTGAATATATGCTTCAAGATCACCATCCTATTCTCTCTGAAGGATTTTTTCTTCTGCTAACTTATCGTTTCCTCACTGTCTTCTCATCAACCATTTTTAGTTACTTAAGTTTTGTGCAGTTATCTGTATTAAAGATTAAACCTTGTTCATCTTAGTAAAAAAACCCTATGATTATTGTATTGGAACTTCTTGTATTAGAAAGGCGAGAAAGATTTGGTTTTCAAAGCTTTTTCAGAATGTAATAATAATAGTAAAAATAACAATAATAATAATGATAGTCCATCCATTGTGTCAACAATATTTTGCCTTCCTCACATATTCCAGAACCATAATGGTAATGAAGTTGTGTGAGTATTGTGGCATACAGTTGGTTAATCTGACTGAGAATATATTTTATGTAAAGCTGATATTTACTCCATATTCTTCCTCTGCATGTGGATGTTTTTAACTTGTGTCCTTAATGCCATTTGTTTAACAGTATGGCACATGACTCTCTTTCCCTTACCTAAAATGGTCAAAAAAGGAAATAGTCTCTTAGAAAGTGGTCAAAGTCCTTCTAGGATCTTGGAAAATCTTTGAGCAAAACAATTGTTACCCCTTTGCAACTGCATCAGCTTTAACAAAATTGAGTATTTCCATAGGAGAACATTTCTATCTGCTGTAAAGGGAGTATTAATTACGAAGTGTGTTAGTATGTCCAACATGGGATTAAATGATAAGGGGAATTAAAAGTTTAGAATAGCATTTTATGCAGAGACAATGTTCAGCGCAGGCATTGTGTGGATAAATAGTATGTGATCTTCAGTATTCCCTCAGGAGGCATACACACAAAGAAGCAAGTGAAGCGTATCAATCTGATATGCTTTGTTCAGCTCTTTAATGAAATTCTTTGATTGTTGTTATTCTGTGTGACAAATGGTAGGTAATGTATTTCTTGCAGGGTTTTGATGAGGAGCATTTCTTATTCAAACCTCAACAGTATTTACATATTTTCACTACAACATTCCTACCCTTTATTTGTGTTCAAAACACCAACATTATGACAACTGTCACAAAAGCACTTCCCAAACGGCACTACATTATGCTTTTAATTTTATTACTGAAATTTTCTCTGGAATTCATTTAGCCTGAAGTTTAAGTCGATGTACTGAAGGCAGATGCAAGTCATATAACCTATAAAATATGTTTATTTCTGACAAGCTCTAGCTTTTCCTGGCTTAAAGACAAAGGTTTAAATATATCGCTTTAAAATCTGAGTGCAGGAAAGGAAGGTCTGCTCTTATTTACATCCTGTTATTTAGCAAATTATTCCAGCAATTTCATCTTCTTATAGTGATCTCATACAACAATATTCACACAGAATATTACTAGTGCCACATTTTTGAGCAGATCATATTTTAGTAAATTCAAACTCCAGCATAATTATATGCTATTACAAATCTTGACACATCCATAGTGTATCTGCCTATATGAAGCTATGGTGTTAGGAAAATTATCCTCTAACGTGCTCCTCACCTAAATGAATTGATGATAGTATCGCCTTTTTGTTTATAGGTCAGTTGCCCACATGGTTGCAAGGGATACTTCTCAGAAATGGCCCGGGGATGCACACAATTGGGGACACTAAGTATAACCACTGGTTTGATGGCCTGGCTCTGCTGCATAGCTTTACATTTAAAAATGGTAAGTTCTTGTGCATCAGATTAAAAAAACCCCAAAACCAAACCCTAAAGCCCCTACATTTTGGTGCCTTGTGTTGCTAATTCCCAATTTGACTAGTATTATCAGTTTGCATGTTTCGTCTGCAGCGTGGCACGTGTGGTGAGGTGGTAGCCACCTTGGGGAAGGTCTTTCCAAAGATACACTCACACCTCAGTCTCCACACGAGCAGGAATATCTCTGCAAAGCTATTTTTCCTTTTTTCATGGTTTTCCTTTTTTCTGGAGTGCCAAAGCTCAAAATTGTCTGCACTGCAGGGCAACCTGTGCCTTCCACCCAGAGCTTCCGAGTTTCCAACTGGATCAACCAGTACAAGAACTGTAATACCCAAAGGTTTTTCTGTTGTGGATGAACAGCCTAGTTTCAAAGAAGCCTAACATTACCCCTTTGGGATTTGGCTGCAGCTATAACAGCAGCCAGGAAAGAAACTGGGCCACTGTGTCACTTAACGTACCAAACCTCGCTTATGTATACTTGACACCCCTGCAAGCAGTCCTCCTACTTGTCATATTTGTGGAGAGAAAACAGGCAGCTCCTCTATCCAAACCAACCTCATCTTTTGTTTTCAGCTAATACACTTTGTAGGCATTCAGCTGTTTTACAATGTGGAGCAGGATTTTTTACACTTAGATTCTTCATGCAAAAAGTATGTATCTGTAAAAGAACTGCTTTACTCCTTTCATCCACTGTTCCTAGTGTTTACCTTTTAGTTTCCATTTCTGTGATTGGAGGCATTTAATGCAACTGCAGGATCTCCTTGCATGTTCAGTTCTCCATCTTTAACAAAATAACCTATAAAGAAATGACCAGTGCATTTCAAATTACTCACCTAAAGCAAACAGAGCTCAGTTAGTTCAATTGTAGTGTACCATTACATAGTTTAGGATGGATATTGATTCCTTCACGTAGAATCATATAATCATAGAATACTCAGGGTTGGGAAGGACCTTCAGATCATCCAGTTCCAACCCCCCTGCCAGGGGCAGGAACACCTCCCACTAAACCATGCCACCCAAGGGTATGTCCAACATGGCCTTGAACACTGCCAGCAATGGAGCATTCACAACTTCCCTGGGCAACCCATTCCAGTGCCTCACCACCCTTACAGGAAAGAATTTCTTCCTCATATCCAATCTAAACTTCCCCTGTTTAAGTTTGAACCTGTTACCCCTTGTCTTCTCACTACAGTCCCTAATGAAGAGTCCCTCCCCAGCATCCCTATAGGCCCCCTTCAGATACTGGAAGTTTGCTCTGAGGTCTCCACGCAGCCTTCTCCTCTCTAGGCTGAACAGCCCCAACTTTCTCAGCCTATCTTCATACAGGAGGCGCTCCAGTCCCCTGATCATCCTCGTGGCCCTCCTCTGGACTTGTTCCAATAGTTCCATGTCACAGAAACCAAACTAAGATTGCTGGGTGGACAATGATATCCCTGTCTGATAAACGTAAAAGGCTTCTTTCAAATTTCTTTCTAAAGAGGAAGCTGCCAAAGTTCTTCTAAGGTTAAGACTAGAACCAAAAATGTTTTTCACATTGGTATTTTAATTGCCAACTACTGCACAACCAAACATACAGAGTATGTACTTTCACTTACAAAAATATTTAATGCAACAAAGTTTTAAATCAGACTTCTAATAAAAGACACAAAAAGTATTTGTTTCTTTCTCATAACTTAATTTTGTCAATACAGGAAGTTTACCACCACTTGCACATCAACGTGTAAGTAATCATTTTTACCTAGATTGTCTTAGTTTACTGGGATAGTTTATCCAAATCCCTCATTTCCTCTCCCCAGTCTTCCAGTATTGTCCAAATGTGTTATGAGTCAAGGGCTATAGCCAAACTGTTAGCAATCTCAGCTGCCACAACAACAGTCCTGGGTTCCTCAGAGAGCTGAGAGAGCCTTCCAAACCCAGGGAATTAGGGGCATTGTTGGCTTCACTGCAGACTTTTCTTAGCTAAAGGACAGCTGCTTGAGAAACTCTTTCTCTGACTTTACCTGTGCTGATTCTCTAAAGAACTCTGCAATAAATGTGATTGAAAACTGTTTGGCCTTTGTTAGGTGAAGTTTACTACAGAAGCAAGTATCTCCGAAGTGACACATACAACAGCAATATAGAAGCAAACCGAATCGTGGTGTCTGAGTTTGGAACTATGGCTTATCCAGATCCATGCAAAAACATATTTGCCAAGTAAGCAATGTTTTTTTTTCAGCAAAACTCTTCTGTCTACTTCTTTCTCCAGCACAGACCTCTTTCTGTTTGCCCTGGACTCATATTTACAAACACAAAATTTGTTTTGTAAGTTTACAATTGCTAAATACTGAAAGAGATAGATCCTAGCATTGTACTCTCTGTGGGTTATTCTAAGCAAATATTTTAAATTTATTTTAGTAGCAATATTGGGTGTTTTATTCACTATTGCCAGTATTTTGTTGTAATTTTGAAAAAAAAATCTTTTTCAAGTGTTTTGCAGAAGTTTATAAAAATGATAATCTGTAAGAAGAGAAACAGTAAGAAAGGAAAAGATTAAGCGATGGAGAAGGCATTTATACAAATTTCATTTAACAAAAAGATGAAAAGCACCAATAATTGAAATAAAATCATCAAAACTTCTTGATTAAAGAACACCTTTACAAAAAAAAAGTGATGAAAAATTACAATTCTTTCTTGAGTCAGGTGCAGTACTTTGAAGGACTACATCAATAGGCCTGAGCTAATCCAAAGTTCAAAATCAGAACCACTGGGGATTACTGCAGTAGTTGCTTTCATACTGTTAGGAAGTATGATAGCTTTGTACATGTATATGAGAGGCAAGGTGTAAGCCATCATGTTATCTATCACCTGTCTTGTACGACTGGTGTGGGTGTTCCCTAACAAATGCAAGTAGCTTACCCATCCCTCCTTCCTGGCACAACTACCTCTGATGACCTTGCTACCCTGAGATAAGATGCTTTTCTTCTTTCAGTTGTAATAAGGTAGTGCTGTCATTTTAAGTTCAAAAGGGATATAAGCAAGGTTGTTTTGTCTTCAGGTAAATGTGATAAAATCCTACACTAATATGAAAAACTGTCGAGCCCACATGTGAAGTTGAATCTTCTCTGAAATCATAATTGTTGTACAGTATAGCACTGGGAGCTAAAATATTCCATCAGGGATTATACAAATCCATCTATTTTATGAAGGCATGCACTGAAAAACCCACCAGCTTCTGGATAGAAACAGTTTGACCAGATTTTCATGAATTTTCTCTCTGTACAGGGCATTCTCCTATTTGTCTCACACCATTCCTGAGTTCACGGACAACTGCCTCATCAACATTATGAAAACTGGGGATGATTTTTATGCTACCGGTGAGACTAACTTCATCAGGAAAATTAATCCACAGACTCTGCAGACATTAGAGAAGGTATAAATGTCTGTCCGTCATTCTGGTTCCTTGTCTGATAATGAATACAGTTTCAGGCTGGCTCATAAGGGTCCGTTAAACATGTGCAGGACACATGTTAACCTGGAAAAACACATTTCCTCTACTAACATTTTCTTACTTCTGAATTCATGATAAAGTGGAATAGGGAAGATACCAATTGTTTTAAGTACTCATGAGTTCAAAACAAAATCCCAGGTAGTTTGGGAAAAACTGGGTTTTTACTTGTACATAATCTAGCAAGGTTGCAGGAATAATACCATGATGACATGGTTATTTTGGATGATTTCCATTGTCATGCCTCTGTAGTTATCAAATGACTTACATAAGCAGCAATTCAGTAGGTCAGTTATATGACTACTTGTCAAATACGTTATGCAAGATATTACTTAATTATTAAAGTGAAATCTTGAAAGATACAATGAGTTTTTTCTAGCACACAGTACTCTATGAGTACAATTTCTAAACTTCAAATCAAATAGAAACCTTTTGATCCAGAAGATTGCTAGACTCATAGCCCAATTAAATAAACTGCTTTCAGGATTAAATGGGCATTTGCAGAGTAACTTCTTTAGCCAGTCCTCCTGTTGTGTTACATAGCTGCAAGGGAGAGGTGAATGTAATTCAGATTCTGTAACTTGCTTTAGCCTTGAATCAGGAAATCGTTTGATTACATACGTAAGTAATTTGGCTTTTTGAAATTTCAAGACCTTTTGAAAATGGGGGACCAATAAAGGCTGCCAGTGATAAAAAGCTGGTGGATCTGTTAGCTCAGATCAATTTTAATTCTCTTACACATCTCTAATATCTCCTACTGTATGATTTTCCAGGTTGACTACAGCAAATACACAGTGGTAAATCTGGCAACTTCTCACCCGCACTATGACAGTGCTGGAAATGTTCTCAACATGGGTACTTCAATAGTTGATAAAGGGAAGACAAAATATGTTATATTTAAGATTCCTCCTTCTGTGCCAGGTAAGGTACTTCTTTCATCAGTATTTTCTAGAAACTTGTTAGCAATTTCTTTTCTTCTGAGGTTAAGAGGTGGTGATACAGCTCTTCTAGAAACCAACAGCATTAATTTTGTTAATTTTAACTTACTGAGAACTGCTTAGCTGCTCTGGGCATGTGCTATTACAAAGGTTCATCTTGAATACTGTGTAAAGGGGGTATTTCAGTGTGGAATCCTACTTTCAGAAGAATTTATTTTCAGAAGAATTTGACTTTGAATATTACTAGAGTGAAGCAACTCTTCTAGAAGAATTTGTATTCCCTGTATTGTGATGTGTAGAAAGAGGATGAACAGAAACAATTTTAACTGTAGGGCAGTACATATAATTTTCAGTTGTAAATTTTGATTTTTTTTCATAAATGAAAATGCTCTTAAAATGCTGATATTGCAATTATAGGGAAGCATAATACCAAACAATACCTAATAGAGAGTTAATTCCTCTCTAACCTGGCCTACCGTCGGCCTTGCTGGAATAGTCCTGTGTTCACAGAGCAAATTGTTTGCTATTTTTAATTCAAGACAATCTTTTTTTAATATTGTCTATTAAAATCAGCTGCTAATGTGATGTCTGTCCCTTGGTTGAACAACCAAGAGGCCTTCCACAGCTGAAAGACAAGTTTGTAATTTCTAGCTGGGGCTCAAACAAATTCAGCAGAGACCAAACAGGAACATCTCCTTAGAAGTTCAAAAACAGGGGCATTTGAACTGCTGATTTAATTGAACCCTTTCTCCTCTGTGCTGGAACTTCTGAAGACTGTAAACAGTGGAATCAAATACTAAGACAGGGGAGCACTGTCTAAATGGATCCAGCATTGAGATATTACTGCATTGCTTCACTCAGATGCAAACACCTATGTTAGGTATGCGAGAGTAAACACATCTCTTTCTTAATAGGAATAAAGGGAGAAGAATGTTTTGTTCTACTTCACATATGGGAGAAATGCAAGCACAGGATGGTATTGGAATTTATAAGAAATATAATTTTTTTTTTTTATTATTTATATCCAGAAAGAGAAAAGAAGAAATCTTGTTTCAAACATCTGGAAGTGCTATGCTCCATCCATTCTCGCTCCCTGCTCCACCCAAGCTACTACCATAGCTTTGGAATCACAGAAAATTACATTGTCTTCATAGAGCAGCCATTCAAACTGGATCTGGTCAAACTGGCAACTGCTTACATGCGAGGAGTGAGCTGGGCTTCCTGCCTGGTCTTTAATAAGGAAGAGAAGGTATTTTAACTAATGCTGAACAATGGAATCAGCCAGGCCAGTCTCTTCCACACTGCTCTGGTTTTCATCTGGTTCACTATTTTCAGTAATACCTCATTTTTTTTCAACCCTTGAATTTCATGTTGCACATCTTTTTAGAAATTGTATTTTTTTTAATACTATCTCCTATCTAGAAGTTTCACAAATAAATATCTTATGCTGAAGTACTTGGCAAAGAGGATAGTTTGGCATTGTTAAAAATACTGTCTGCTAGCAGAGAATTTCAAAACCACACTAACATCCCTTTCACAATACATTATACATATACATATGTCTATATTTATGTATATATATATTATATATGTATTGTGGATAATAGACATTATCATACTGTATATTATCCACAATGTACAGTACTTTTTTTGGGCCAGGAAGAAAAGCGATGTGTCTGGGATGCTAGTGTGGGGTTTTTTTGTGCAAAAAGATGTGCAACATGAATACATATATAATGTATATATATACATATATAATATATTGTGGATAATATACATTATTATTATACAGTATTATAATAATGAGATGTATTGCATCTGACAGGAGAGCCAGTCTAATGTAATTTGCAACAGTAATATTAGTTTAAAGCTTTTCCACACTCATGTTACCTTGCCATGTTTTGGTCTTCAGCTTGGAACCTCTTGTCTCCTAGCAGCAAATCCTAAATTCTTACTTTGCTTCAGCAGAAACAGACAATACATTACAATGTTGATGGCTACCATTAGAAAAGAGTTTTCTAAACTATTTGCTCTTTGTTAATATTTTAAAATAATGTTTCCTCTCTTTCAGACTTGGTTTCATTTTGTAGACAGGAGGACTAAAAAAGAAGTATCCACCAAGTTCTATACTGATGCTTTGGTGGTTTTTCACCATGTAAATGCTTATGAAGAGGATGGCCACATTGTATTTGATGTTATTGCTTATGCAGACAACAGCTTATATGATATGTTCTACTTAAAAAACCTGAATAAAGACTTTGGAGAGAACACCAAGCTTACCTCCATGCCAGCCTGCAAACGATTTGTTGTTCCCCTACAGTATGACAAGGTAGAAAGAAAATGTCTTTTTAATCTGTTCTTTGAGCAGGCATCTAAAATACATCAGTGTGAATAATGGGTGAAATATTAGTTGCCAGCCCTTACATGCAAATTTCTAATTCTTTAAAAATATTGTATACACTAAGTGTGCAGGAGTTTTGTTTTGTGTATGTGTTGTGAGAAATGGCAATCAACAGCTGGACTTACAGTCACATGGATCTGTGTTCAAATACCATCCATTATGGAAAACAGGGCTATTGAGCATTTCCTTACCAGTGAGATTATTTATAAAATGCTGTCAAATATGAGCAGATTAATGAACTTGGCCATTGACTGGAAGGGCATGCATGAGTTTTTGCACAATCTGTTTACTTTACTCAAACGTACGTATACTCACACTCTCAACTCCTGAAATGGTTTTATTAAAATGAGAAGGTTTCATTTAAGTGAGAGATTTATCAGGAAGAGGAAAGATTTTATCTTTCAGTTTAATTTAAAGCGTTGTTTTACATCATTGTTTTCAGGGAGGATTTTATACTGCCCAACAACTTGGGCAAGTTGCAGCCTGATATATTTGGAAGGGATAATACTTTTCTCTGTACATCCTAGAGTTTTACTGTTTTGTTCATGTCTCAAAAACAGTTACACAGCAATGACAAAGGGTGTGTTGGATCACACCAGCTGTCCAAACTGCCCTTCAATCTACAGAATTCAGCAATAGCATATTTAAAATGAGAGTGCATTACACCTATTTTTGCACTCAATTTATAGCAGGTGCAAACGAACCTTGGTGACTTCTAATGGGAATTTGATACCTAATTTCTCGAAACACATCTTCATTAATTAAATTCACAAACTACGTAATCGAGTTATTGTTCTTCTGGAGCATAGCCATGTCTATCTAAACTTTTTTAATGGCTTGCTTTATTAAAAATGTGATATATTCATCTGTGATATACTCAAATCCTCTGGATATAACAAGATTTCTAATGAAGGAGTCAAAATCTAATGCTACAAGATAAACACCATACAAAGGAACTTCTTTGTTTAATTCCAAAATTGTCTATATTAATATCAAACCTGATGAAATAGCTAAATTAGAAGCATATTCTTAGAGATATGACTTTCTCAGCATATGTCTCTTTCAGGATGCTGAAGTAGGCTCTAATTTAGTCAAACTTCCATCTACCGCAACTGCTGTAAAAGAGAAGGATGGCAGCATCTACTGCCAGCCTGAAACCCTGTATGAAGGTGAGACATATCCATTATACAAATCTCAAACGTTATTTTAAACACACATAGATGCGTTCTAATAATGCCTAACAGCTCTTTATATATGTAAGATCTTTATAAAGGTAAAAGAAACAAACTTTTAATTAATGGGTTTAGTGTAGCTATTGACAATCTTTTTCTTCTTTACTTCCCTCCTAAGGGGTTATCCAGTAATGTATGACCCTGAACCTCTTATATATATATTTACCAAGAGTGAAATCCTTTGAATGTCTGAAGTCACATCATTTTTATATTAACACAGGATCCCAAGTCTGATCTTACGACTATTAATATGGCTTGCAAATCTACCTGTTGCAAGACTAATTTTAATTAAAGAGGTCTGTTAAAAATAGTAACTTCAGTTATTGTTGTATTTTTTAAAGATTGCCTTTGAAAGTGAATTTTTACACTTTTTTCAGGGCATAATAACAGGAATATATGAAGAATATGTATTTACCTAAAGTGAAAGTAATCCATTAGAATGGTAGTCTCCAATTATATCTCAAATATTGGTGTCTCATGTATTTCTGGAGAAAGAAAAAAAGAAAAAAACCTAAACAAACAAAACCCCAAAATCCTCATAAATTCTAGTATAATGAATCCCTAAGAATAGAAATTTGTCATTTTTGAACTAAAAAACTACCCTGGCTTAATTTTGTTATGATAATATCCATCTTCAGCTTTTTAGAAGTTCAGGCATACAAAATCTGTTCAAAGTACTGTCAAAGTTCTTCACAGGGCATAACATCCTGAGGATTAGCACATGTAAAAGTGTACTTGAGTAATTTTTCCTCAATTGTTCCTAAGTCTTTAACTTTATTTTACCCAGGGATAGAACTGCCTCGCATCAACTATGACTATAATGGCAAAAAATACAAATATGTCTATGCAACGGAAGTTAAATGGAGTCCAGTTCCTACAAAGGTATAATTAACATTTACTAAGTCAGAAACTGTATTTGTAGACAACAAATCAAATTAAAGCAGTCATAAGTAGACCGTGCTTTCCCAGTTTGGCCCAAAATACAGCCTAATCTCATTCATACATGCTAATTCAAAGTGTGTGACTCTGAGGTCGGAAACTGAACTCTTGTTTTCAACATCAAGTTAAAGCTTCTAAACACTGCAGTTAGGTATGGACAAACTGTATAATTTGGACAGACTTTTTATGACTCTTATTCTGTGACTGTAAGGCAGTGCAAATTGAGGTCACTGTTGGTTCTTGCATATAATTACCACAACTGATTACAAAATAAATCTGTATTTCTGCAGGATGCAAGGAAATTTGTTGCAGTACTTCTGACAGTAGCTCAAACAAATCTGCTTTTTTTGTGATTTTCAATGTAGATAATCCCTGCTTGACTCAAATGTAGTTAAAAATGCTGTCAGAAGGGTTTTTTTTTCACATCACATTTGTTTTTTAATCATAAAGAACAACATATCAGTTGCTTTTTATTGAATGGAGGCAAAACAACCATGCATAATCCTTAGGTAAGATCTGATAGCAAAATTGCTGTCATCTTGGTTAGAAAGGAGAATTCTTCCAAATTCTTCCTCCAGTAATTTGGATGGTTTCATTTTTGTGTAAACGTGTCTTTTGACTAAAAAGGTCAAAAGGGAAAAGAATATAACTGCATTTGTATGGGTGAAGAAAAGGCCTTAACAGAATTGAACTGAAAATGCCATGCAATGCCATTGATGATTAGTTCGGTCAGCCACTTACCCATTAATATTGAGATGAAAATCTTCAGTAATTACCAGTATCTGTGTGGAATTCTTGCCCCATTGGTTTGACCTTTACCCATCAGTATTAATAGCCTTTATTCTGGCATATATACTCTATCTAACAATAAGAAAGACTTGAGAAATACTGAAGTCACAATAAAAAGAAAACAATACACAGAATTAGAAAACAGAAGGTTAAATCCTGTTTCCTGAATTACTACAGAATTGCAGTGATTTGTTGCATGTCACTTAAATGTCTGGGCCTTGGACTCTTCCTCTTTATAGTGAGGACATTAATTATACTGAAATTCTCCCATGATGTCTAAGTATTTGTAAAATACTTAAAGCCCATAAATGAAAGGTGTAATTGTAATCTAATGAAATGGAATTAAAAGAACATTGTGAGATTTTGCAGCCACTAAATGTAACTCCAAAATTTAAAATTTTCCAAGTGTTTCCCTCTCGTTACGGCACATGCCTTGTTGCTCCTTATCTCTTAGCTCTTAGCTAATCCCCCACATTGTACTTTTGGAATAAACTACTGTCTGGGCCACTGACATTTTTCTTTTCTGGTCACAACAATTTAGATCTCAAAACTGAATGTCCAGACAAAGGAAATGCTCCACTGGGAAGAGGATCACTGCTGGCCTTCTGAGCCCGTTTTTGTTCCCAACCCTGATGCAAAAGAAGAGGATGATGGTAAAATGATGACAACATTCTGAAAGATGGGGTTACATGAGTTTTGCATTAAATCTCACAAGTTTCATTGTTCTTAGTAGAGGAAGCTGGGTTGTTATTTGCACTGTGAGATTAAAATTAGCACCAGCCATTTTACTCCCACAGAGAAAAGAAACCCAAAGCAATATTGGACTAAAATCAGCTTGTGTAATGTCCCAGGATAAACATAAACAATAAACCCAATGCTTAGGACTTTTCAGAGAGCCTTGGAGCTGGAGTTATCAATAGTTTGGAATTGCTAAAGCTGTGGAAAGTCAGTGTTGTTACAGATGAGAACATGAAGTGGCACTACAAGTATCCCTGAAATCTTGATCCAGTTTTGTTCTCAGCTGACTCCTTGCAAAGGCAAATGTGAAATAGCTGTAAGGATGAGTCCCATAACTGCCAGACACACAATTCAGTGTTGGTTTGCTTTTTTACTTCCCGATGAACTGCAGGCAGATCAGGAAAAAGCACAGGAGGGAAGCTTTCGTTAGTTCTTTAGCACTCTCAGTAGACTTTCAATTGTATCCTAAGATTCTTAGGAAACAAAAATTGTTTTTCTGCTTGGTGTAACTGTCACATGTTTCTAATTCTTCATTCATATGTCACAGGTGTTGTTCTGACCTGTATTGTGGTGTCTGATCCAAAGAAAGCACCCTTCCTACTTGTCTTGGATGCTAAAACATTCAAAGAATTGGGCCGAGCCATAATAGATGTGGAACTGCATCTGGACCTGCATGGAATTTTTATACCAGAGAAAGATTCTAAGACTGAAACTGAGTAAAATGCTACTTACACTATCACACAAGCTTAGACAACCTTATATGGAATGGGGGATAATATTTACCAGGAACCACCTTATCTTAGGACAAGAAATGACTAAATATAAACTCTTCAATAACTACATATAATATGTCATAAGAGATAAGTTTTATTACAAATAATTAAATGCACAAATGGTACATAACGACTCCAAAAGAAGAATAATCAGTCTGAAATGCTAATGTTATACACAACTTGTGGGGCACGGAACAGAGACAAAGGTAACAACAAATGATTTATTTGAGTAGACTGTAGCTTTCTGAGCAAATAAAGTACTGTATTTATAGGGTGATGCATACCATGAGTCACATGTGTCTGCAGCTCATGTAACTTTCATTGACTGTTTCAAAACTGCAGCTCACAATGAAAGTTGTCTCCTGCCATAAAACCTCACTATCTGCTATGATACTAATAACTCATGGCAATGCATTCTCTTGGTGCTTGATTTCCTAAACTCCACCATAACCAAAGTATTAAACTGAGGTGCTACACGTTTCTAATTTAGAACCTAACCCCCCCCCCAGCTTTGCTAATAAATTAATCACTGTTTTTCCCTTTTATGTTGACAAAAATGAGTAACTAGAAACAGAATATATGGTTTTATGTAGCATTCAATTATACTTCAGTGCTATTAAATCTCAAACACTTCCTATTTAAACCAGTTTTCCTTGAGAAGAATATCTGACAGGGTATTTCATGTAACTAGATGATTACATTGCGTGAAAGGTAAACAGAAATGCAGTATTTGTTAGTATTGCTACTAGTTTCTGTTAATAACAGTACAAATATAAATGAGAGCAGACCTCAGATACATATGTGCAAGAAATTGTTTAGGTACAAGAGTGAAAGACCCAATTTAAACCTCATCTGAACTACACAGTAGCTGAAACAACATGCTAGTGTTGCTATAGCCAAGCATTTGCTTTATTTTCTGCTTAGAAGCATCCATATTCAGACATGGATTTATCATTGCATCTAACAGATGCTTCCTAGTAAAAGTACACAACTCTCATTCATAGTCACAATTTTTAAAAAGCACATCTCAACAGAGTTCAAATGCCAAGTATACCGTGACTGGCTTTTGTTACAGGAATGACATTTCCTAATCCCCTGAATGTACTTTTGTTTTCTGATTTGAGACATCATTGATTTTTCTTTAAATGAGAGCTTTTTAAATTTGAATTGTATTTTCCTATTTCAGCTACCTTTACTGTTAGAGGCATTTTTGCTGATGGAGAAAATCAGGTGTACATCCAGCCATTTTAGGTGTTCATCTGGTCTGTATGCATCGACATACTACTCAGATATCTCTCTTTTTATACGCACTCTCATCGCATCTCCGCTGCTCACCGTGTTTTACACGGGTAGGAAACAGAATGAAATTACTGTCATTTACTATCTCTCCATCACATGGGAATCTGGCTTTGGTGACTGGTTCATCATTATGTAAGATGTTTACAGCAGAGCAGGAACTGAACCAACATCATCCACAGTTCTTGTTTGCTCTGTAACAAATGTACCTCCCTTTCTCTGCTTGAGCCTTTGCAGTTTGATGTTATAAAGAATATACAGACTATTTTTCATTTAACAAGAGTCCACTGTGGTCAGCTGTAGAGTTAAAATATGCAGTTTTGGACATTCAGATGCTTATATATTCCATAAAATGGAAACAGTAACATGTGTCTGCATAAATAGTTATCTTCAGTGTTTCCAAGGCATATTAACCCTACTATTTAAGAGAACTTTATCTTCTGAAGAAGAAACTGAATTTTATTTTTGTAAGTAATATGGAACAAGCACTGGAATAGAAAACTGACTTCTCATGTCGACAAAGGACACCAGCTGTGGGGCTGTTTCTTCTAATTCAAAAAAGTTTGGATTTAACAAGTCTCCACAAATACTTCTGGCATTATAAGGTGGTAATGAATCAAAAGTCTAACAGTTACTATAGATTTCCTTTTAAGAGTTTGTCTCCAGAATTTCTTGTGTAGAATTCATAGTGTTATGCTTTCAGATGATCATGAGTTTGGATACACAAGTTACTTGATACCTGAGGAGCTAATTCTAGATGATCACATGATGGGAATATTCATCATAAAAACAAATCAGGTTTGTTACCTTCAGTCCAAGAAAGCAAATATGTTGCTTATATTCATGCATACCACAGATCACAGAAAATAAATTGTAAAAAGTTGTCTTGGATATGATTTTTAAACAAAGTATGCTGCATTCCTGTAATGGATGAGAACCTAGCTGAGAGTTGATTCCCCCTCATGACTGAGAGACATAACAAAGTATGTTTTTTGCCAAAGTGTATTCAGTAGAGTCTAAATGTTTATGTTTCCTGTTGGTCTGAAAGAGGCAGGAAAACATAAAGGTGCAGCTGTCCTGTGACCTTCTTACTTGGCCATGCTGGGGCACCTGACCAACGCTCTTGGCACAGCCAACAGTGAGATCAGAAGAAACTGCACGACCCCATGAGTAAACAATTACAGATCTGGCATAAACCCAGTTGGTTTTCTAAGGGTATAAAAGTGGGACCCTCTTGTACCCAAATCCAGAGCCTCACCTATAGGTGGATGCACTGCATAGGAACTTCCCAGTCCCTGAGACTCCTGGCATTGGCTGCAGTGGGGTGTCCCAGCTTGAAGATGGGCCTGGATGATGATTAGTGGTGACTGGTGATGTATTTCTTCTTAATCTCTATTCTGTCTATGCAGTAATGATTTGATGCATTGCTAATTTTCCTCTGTGCTTTACTTACATACATATATCTGATTTGCTTTATTGTAGTTATTCACTATATATATACAGATATATACCGATTAGCATTAGTGTGCTTGTTTGCTTTAGTGTGCTTGTTTAATAAACTGTACATGTTATACAGCTAGTGTGTGGTCATTTTGTTGTGTACCCTGCCTGTGAGCAGAACAAGTCCCTTGGTGAGTATTACACAGGATTTGATTAGCATCAAGTTTGTAGTCAACCTGAAGAGAAAAACAGTGATGTCAATCTGGATTTGCCAATCCCGGTATCCTCCTGTGGGAGGGACATTATGGATAAAACCCATATGGCTAATCACAGATTTGTTCAAGAATGTTTTTAGCAGCTGCAATAGTAATCTGATGACACATTTACCCTGAATAGGGTAATACACTATCATTTCTGGGCTGACAATAGCAAGGGAGAATGCATATAGGCCTTGCCAAATGGCTGCAAAGCTTGAGGGTTTTTTTTTTTTGTGGCAACTTGGCACATGGCAGTAAGCCTGTCATTTGATTTGCTGCCCTGACACTGTCACTGTGAATGAAATCTTGAGGGATTGACAGGTTTGATTCTGGTTTTGTACCCATTTAAGTCATAAATCAGCCCAGTGAAACTAGAGGAATTACTGTAATGGCATAAAAACAAAATCTAAATTTAGTGACTACAAATAAAGACAGTAAGGATAGACAGCTCTGTTAAAGAAAAGCATAGTTGAGCAAGAGAATCAGGCCATGGGTATGCATATATGTAATTACTTCAAGGATGTTACAAATGGCCCTTCGGTTGGTAGAGTGCTTTGGTTTGTCCTTTTTTTTTATCAGCATGTTTCATTAAATACAACAAATAACAAAGCATAATAATTAATTTGTTCCCTTGAAGTGGATATTATCTGTTACACCTTGTCCCATTGCCCCACATAGGCAGCAGGAGGAAGCAGGCGCCCTGTTTACTAGGACGAGTTAAAAACCAGAAACACAACTATGTTTTCCTACATTACAACCTATGCAGGAGGCACAGAAACAAACCAGTGTTTTTTTTTTTTTTAAATAACCAGGCCACTCAATGACAGCTTTCGCAATAATTTAAACCACTGTTCCTTTGAGTATGCAATTACCCAAGTATTAATAACAAGCAAAATACATCTTTCACCCACAGTCAGGAGGCAGAGTGCTCTCTGCTTTCATTACCCTCAAAGAGAGCTGGGGATGTGTCCTCTGGATCTGTTGTGCTCTTCCTCCTTCTACACTTGGCATCCTGCATAATAATACCCAAGCCACAAGAAGCGACCTTCTAATATTTTTAAATGGGTATGTTATAATAAGAAGTGATGCAGAAAGTTGCTGGTGTTTCATGCAGATTAATTTTAGACCTTCCATCATATCAGGATGCGAAATACCTCCTCTGCTGCTTCTAAAACCTCTGTTCAAAGCTGCACAACAAACCCAGAGCACGATATGCTCTCAATGACCCCTCTCCAGACAGAAAGCGCCTGAGCAAGAGTTGAACTGTAAACACAGGCTTAAACAGGGCTATTCACACTCCCCATGGGCAGGACTTGGTGCAGTCCTTCGGCTGCTGCGTCTGCACATGCACATGTCCCAGCTGAGATCTCCATTTGGAGAACAAAATACCCTTATGTCTAGGTTGGGATGGACAACGTTGCCTTTGTGAATTCATTCATTTCTTTTTCCCATGGGGATATTTCCAGATACCTTAATTTTTTTTCCTAGTAGTTCAATCACTTGGAGATACCATTGAATTGGGTTAGGATGAATTATGCAATAAAGTTTTCCACATTACAAAGGTAGGCATTTCTACATCACTGAGTTAAAGAAATGCAAATAATAAACACATGTGACCCACCACAGCTTTGCTAGGTCAGGGCCCCTAAAAATCTTATTCTCCCAATGGAGAAACAGAACGTGTGATGGCCTTTGGGGTATTTCATAACTTGAGAAACCCATTTCTGCTCTTGACTGTGAGAGCAGAGGCTGCAGAGCTGTTTGCTTTCCTTGGAAAAGTCAGTTTTTGAAACACTTCCACTCAGTGTAAATAGTGTAGCTAGTTGAACACTGGATGCTGCTAAAGAAAGCAGCAGCAGATGGAATCAAGTCGTCTTTTAATGTGCAATTAAGCATGTTAAACATATGGCCTAAACCCCTGTGCACAGACCTGAAGACCCTCTTTTTCTGGACGAGGCTGTTTCCAGCAGGCAGCTGCGGAAAGCAGCGCTATCTCAACCGGTCTCACTGTATTTAGTTCTCACTCAAGCTAAAACCTGTCATGTTCACCTCAGGAAGGGGGGAAAGACAGAAACAAGGGCAGGTTCAGCCACATTTTAAAGCTGGGGGGGGTTTGAAGGGGGAATTAAGGTACTTTCACGGGAGATGCTGATTTCAGGGTCCCTGACCTAAGGCCATGGCGGGAACCTGTCTGCCAGCCAGTCCCTCAGTTGGTCCCTCAGTCGGTCAGGCCAGGGGACGGTCTGTCAGTCAGTTGGTCTGTCTGTCTGTCAGTCAGTTGGTCTGTCTGTCCGTCAGTCAGTCGGTCGGTCTGTCTGTTGGTCAGGCCAGGGGATGGTCTGTCAGTCAGTTGGTCTGTCTGTCCGTCAGTCAGTTGGTCTGTCTGTCCGTCAGTCAGTGGGCTGTTTGTCAGTCAGTTGGTCTGTCTGTCTCTCGGTCAGGCCAGGGGATGGCCTGTCAGCCAGTTGGTCTGTCGGTCTGTCAGTCCGTCAGTCAGTTGGTCTGTCTGTCCATCAGTCAGTGGGCTGTCTGTCTGTCTGTCAGCCAGTTGCCCTGTCCATCAGTCAGTTGTCTGTCTGTCAGTCCATCAGTCACTTGGTCTGTCAGTCAGTTGGTCTGTCAGTCAGTTGGTCAGTCCGTCAGTCAGTTGATCTGTCTGTCAGTCCATCAGTCACTTGGTCTGTCTGTCAGTCAGTTGGTCTGTCTGTCCGTCCGTGAGTTGTTCTGTCTGTCAGTCCGTCAGTCAGTCGGTCTGTCCATCAGTCACTTGGTCTGTCCATCAGTCAGTCGGTCTGTCTGTCAGTCCGTCAGTCAGTTGGTCAGTCTGTCAGTCACTTGGTCTGTCTGTCAGTGAGTTGGTCTGTCAGTCCGTCAGTCAGTTCGTCAGTCCGTCAGTCACTTCGTCAGTCAGTCGGTCAGTCTGTCAGTCCGTCAGTCAGTTCGTCAGTCCGTCAGTCACTTGGTCAGTCCGTCAGTCCGTCAGTCAGTCGCTCTGTCCATCAGTCAGTCGGTCTGTCCATCAGTCCGTCAGCCCGTCAGTCAGTCGGTCTGTCTGTCAGTCCATCAGTCCGTCAGTCAGTTGCTCTGTCTGTCAGTCCGTCAGTCAGTCGCTCTGTCCATCAGTCAGTCGGTCAGTCCGTCAGTCAGTCGCTCTGTCCATCAGTCAGTCGGTCAGTCCGTCAGTCAGTCGCTCTGTCCATCAGTCAGTCGCTCTGTCCATCAGTCAGTCGCTCTGTCCATCAGTCAGTCGGTCAGTCCGTCAGTCAGTCGGTCAGTCCGTCAGTCAGTCGGTCAGTCCATCAGTCAGTCGCTCTGTCCATCAGTCAGTCGGTCAGTCCGTCAGTCAGTCGCTCTGTCCATCAGTCAGTCGCTCTGTCCATCAGTCAGTCGGTCAGTCCGTCAGTCAGTCGCTCTGTCCATCAGTCAGTCGGTCAGTCCGTCAGTCAGTCGCTCTGTCCATCAGTCAGTCGGTCAGTCCGTCAGTCAGTCGCTCTGTCCATCAGTCAGTCGGTCAGTCCGTCAGTCAGTCGCTCTGTCCATCAGTCAGTCGCTCTGTCCATCAGTCAGTCGGTCAGTCCGTCAGTCAGTCGGTCAGTCCGTCAGTCAGTCGCTCTGTCCATCAGTCAGTCGCTCTGTCTGTCAGTCCGTCAGTCAGTCGCTCTGTCCATCAGTCAGTCGGTCAGTCCGTCAGTCAGTCGGTCAGTCCATCAGTCAGTCGCTCTGTCCATCAGTCAGTCGGTCAGTCCGTCAGTCAGTCGCTCTGTCCATCAGTCAGTCGCTCTGTCCATCAGTCAGTCGGTCAGTCCGTCAGTCAGTCGCTCTGTCCATCAGTCAGTCGGTCAGTCCGTCAGTCAGTCGCTCTGTCCATCAGTCAGTCGGTCAGTCCGTCAGTCAGTCGCTCTGTCCATCAGTCAGTCGGTCAGTCCGTCAGTCAGTCGCTCTGTCCATCAGTCAGTCGCTCTGTCCATCAGTCAGTCGGTCAGTCCGTCAGTCAGTCGGTCAGTCCGTCAGTCAGTCGCTCTGTCCATCAGTCAGTCGCTCTGTCTGTCAGTCCGTCAGTCAGTCGCTCTGTCCATCAGTCAGTCGGTCAGTCCGTCAGTCAGTCGCTCTGTCCATCAGTCAGTCGCTCTGTCCATCAGTCAGTCGCTCTGTCCATCAGTCAGTCGGTCAGTCCGTCAGTCAGTCGCTCTGTCCATCAGTCAGTCGGTCAGTCCGTCAGTCAGTCGCTCTGTCCATCAGTCAGTCGGTCAGTCCGTCAGTCAGTCGCGCTGTCTCCCCGCCGGTCACGCCGCATCCCGCCCTTCCCCTCCCCCCCTCCCCTCAGCCCGCCGCGGGCACCCGAGGCCGCCTCCTCCTCGCCCCTCCCCGCCCCTCAGGGGTGGGCGGGCGGGGGGGCGGGGCGGCGCAGGGAGATGATGTCAGCTGCGGGCTGGGAGCCATGGTGTGAGGGCAGTGATTGAGGCGGCCGGCCCGGCGCGGCGCGGCTTCGCTCGGGAACATGTCGGGGCCGAGCGCCGTGTCGGACCCCCAGCACCCGGCGAGGCTGCTGCGGGCGCTCAGCTCCTTCCGCGAGGAGAGCCGCTTCTGCGACGCGCACCTGGTGCTGGAGGGGGAGGAGATCCCGGTGCAGAAGAACATCCTGGCGGCCGCCAGCCCCTACATCAGGTACGGCTGGGGGAGCAGGGCTGCGGCGAGTCGGCGGGAGGCCGCGCTCCGGTGGGGGTGCTTGGTTATGTAAGGAGCGGGCTCGGCTTCGTCTGAGGGCAGAAGAGCCGGGGCAGGCCGGCGGCGGGCCGGGCGAACCGGGCCTGCGGTGCCCGGAGTTTGCTTGGGCGCCCCGGTGGCGGCGGTGGCTCTGCCGTGCCCGCCCTGCGGAGCTTCCCCCGGCCCGACTGCCCCTGGAGGAGCCGCCCGCTCGTTGAGCTGTGGCTCCGTGCAGGTGCGAGAGGCGGCGTGTTGAACTACCGGGTAAAACCGCCCTGAACAAGTTGAGTGCTGCCAAGTGCCTGGTGTAAACAGCCGACCCAGAAACAAGGAACTTTGAGAGGCCGGTGCCTGTGCGCCGTGTGCTCGCTGCCAGGGCTTCCCCCGCCTGCGCCTCAGCCTCTTTTGTCTTCTCCTTGGTAGCTCTTAGCACGACAGAGCTCCGGGTGGTGGTGGTGGATTCTGAAGTACGTCAGATTCTAAACATAAGAGAAGATTGCTTTGTCTCCGCATCTCCTGTTCCCCTGTGCCCTCACAGTATCCAGGAACAGAACTTGGAAGCTGCCAAAGGTGCCAAAGCCGGGAGAGCCGGTGACTCCTGGCAGCGAGTGCCAGCAGTATGTGCAGCCAAACCAAGCTGTTTGACAGGGAGCTGTATTAGCACAGTCACGGTTTCCAAGGTGGCCTGGCAAACATCTTGTCCTGGCCTGTGTTTTCAGTGAAACCCAGTTAATGAAAGGTCCTGCTGCAGCTGTGAGCAGCAGCTTGGGCTTCTCTGTCACACTTAGTGGTGATATGCCCTGACACCAAGTCAGGATATACCCACCATAAGATCTTCATAGCATGTACCTGCACGTCAGGAAGCATGAACAAAACGTACAGGTGGTTAATTCTAAAGGGTTTTTATTTTTAAGTCCCACAATTTGCAGGTAATGAAGACATTAATTTTGTCTAAGTCTGTCAAGTAGGAAAAGACTTTTTGGTGTCACTTAAACACAGGATTGTCATAAGTCTATAGCAGACTTTTGGTGATGGCTGGACATTCCTTCCAGCTGTGGCTTCCTCTGAAGTTGTCATAAGATCTGCATATTTGCTCGAGGTGGGGATGGGGAGTCTGTCTGCTACTCTCAGAATAAGATGGAGCCTACTTCAGTGTCACATTGGCATCTGCTCTTAGGCAATGCAGTATTTTGGGTGGCCGCTGCAGTACAACTTTTGACTTTCTCAAGTACAAAAATAAATAGAATAAATAGTTGGTGACTAAATATTAAATGGGTGTTGACTGTGGACAGAGCAGCAGTTCTCTGCAGAGGTTTGGGCTAGTCAGCTGGTCTACCTACCCAGCTAGAGCTGAGTGTAAAATGAAATAATATTCACAGAGAAGGAAGATCAGCAAGAATTTGCAACATTCACAGAGCCTGTATACTACCAATAACTGTTTTCACTGCTTGTCTTAAGAAGCAGTTTTGTAGACTGTGGTGGAAGACAAATGGAAGACATGAAATTGAAATGAGCCATTGATCCAATACTCTTCAAAATGCCTGAATGCTTTTTAGGTTGTTGGTCATCTTATTTTAGATGATTGTATGTCATATCTGAAATTAAGGTTCAAAAGGGTTGCTGTAGGTGGAAAAAGGCCGTATTCTTGGAAAAACTGCTGTTCTGCTATAACAGAAAGATGTGTTTAGAATCACAGAATCAGCTAGGTTGGAAAAGACCTTTTAAGTTCATCAAGTCCAACCATTACCCCAGGACTGCCAAGACCACCACTAAACCATATCACTGAGGGCCTCATCTACAAAGTTTGTGAACACTTCCAAGGGATGGTGATTCCACCACTTGCCCAGGAAGTCTGTTCCAATGCCTGAGCACCTCTCCATGAAGAAATTTTTCCTAATATCCAGTCTAAACCTCCCCTGGCACAGCTTGAGGGCATTGCCTCTTGTGATATCACTTGTAACTTGGGAAAAGAGATCGACCCCCATCTCACTACAGCCTCCTTACAGGTAATTGTGGAGAGTCATAACATCTCCTCTGTGCCTTCTCTTCTCCAGAATAAGCCCCTCCAGTTCCCTCAGCCACTCCTGGTAAAATTTATTCTCCAGACCCTTCATCAGCTGTGGTACCTTTCTCTGCACCTGCTTCAGCACGTCAGTATCTTTCCTGTAGTGTTTACAGGAAATATGCCTTTTTTTACTGTGGAAAAAGACTGTTTAATTAAAATGTACTGTAAATTATTCCATGGAGAAGTACATGTTCACAGATTTTAATTTTTAAGTACTGCATTTTGTTCATCTCTGAAAAGGGATGGAGGAAACATGAGTTAAGCGTGTGTGAGCAGTAAGAGCGCCAGACATAACTACAGTAGCAACAAAGTATGTGGTCATTAGAGTTGTGGGTTTTTTAAACTCGGAATTGTTCAGGGTCACATCCCATGAAGGAATTTATTAACTGTGTGTGAAAGTAGGTTACAGGCATTAAAATATAAATATGATTAAGTGTTTTTTTTGTTTTTAAGCCTACTCATCTTTTCTCCTCAGGCTTGCAGGATGTCTAGTACCAAAGATATGTTCACCGAGCTCTTGCATGGCACATTAAGAAGCAGATTTGTATTATCTGCCTTTGCAGAGCCTAATTTTTACCTGCTGCCTGGCTTTCTTCTTTTTATCACTCCAGGATCTATCTCTTTGTTCAGCTTGTCTCCACATAGGGTAGAATTGGTCAGGTAGGTTGCTAGTGTTGGGGCATGATGTTTCCAGCCAAAAGTAACGTTTCAGTGTCTCTTTTTGGAGATAAAATTCATCTCCAGCCTGTGCAAATCCCATTTATTTTGAGTGTTGACTTTTAAATAAAACAGTTGGTCTATGTTTCTATATAAAGAGTTATTGCAGGAGACACTAGACTTTTACGTCCCTGTATTTTAAGGGTGGATGATTCCAAGGCATGCTCTGGTACCATACGCTGTTACAGTCTCCAATTGATTTGGGGTGCTCTCACTTGAAAAATTCCAATACAAACCTCAGAAAAATCCATTAACTAAATTCAGAATTGAAACTTGGAAGAAACATGAGTGGATGTGTCAAACGTATTCAGCAGTGAAGCAGTGGAAGTATGAGCTGACCTGGTGTTTTCTGTATTTGGCTGTGTTGTTATGTTTTGTGGCTGTGGGCAAGTCAGTGGATGAGTTCAGAATCTGTGTAGAGTTTGCATGAGTGCTTAGTTTAGGGTGTGAGTAGGAAAGTAAGAGGGCATGGGCTCAGGGGGTGGTTGGGTGTGAGCAGAGTCGGTGTGTGCTGAAGGATTTGTGAAGCCGCAGAGAAAGGAGCGTTACCTGTTTCTAGTTTTGCATGGAAGCTGTTTGGCTGACTGGTTATGAGTAGGACACTTGTAAATTATAGTGATGAGGCTTTCCTGTAGCTATTTGGCAACTGAATTACCCATGCAGCTAAAAACCGGCAGCTTCAGTGGAGAGAGGACAGGTGATATGAAGGGGACACAGGAACATGCGGAAGTGTTACTCATGTCGTGGGTCCCATCTGCCTTTCTTGTCCATAAGTTAGCTTCTCCATGTACAGAAGAAAATAAATGCCTCTTTCATGAATACATTTTCAGTCTGTGGAAGCAGTAAGACTTTAAATTTTTGTGGTAATTTGATTCTTGAGGTCTTGCCTCAACTGCTTAATGCCAAGTTGCTTGTAGCTCTCTCAGTTCAGTGAGGTTTGGGGTAGTTGTGAGAATTCCTACAGAACTGCATGATATGTGAAGTTTTATCTAATCCCTCTGCCCCTGGATCAAATCCTGTAATTTGCAAAACAGGGAAGTCTTCCTGTGTATCTCTAACACCTTGTGGTGTGTTCCTGAGCCTGAGAACAGGAGGATTCTTCAGGAAGAAACTACCATAGGACAGAGAGTGGTTTGACTCAAAGTGATGCTGTTGTGAATCCCAGAGAAGTTAAATTCAAGCCGGGTTAGTTCTTGATTTTCTCTTCTGTAACAAATTTGCCAGAAGCCTGTGCTTCTTTCTAGCACTTTTTATCCTGGCATTTGCTCTAATGTAGATATAATTCTATTGCCCTGATTTAATTTATTTAGTGTAAATTATGGTGGCATAAGAGTGCTTTCACCAGAGTAAACCATGCTTGCACTAGTAAGTTTGGCGTAAGCTGTTAGCATATATCTGCAAACCTTTTATAGGATAGATTTGGTCCAAGTATTCCTGGTATCCTCAGCAGCAGCAGATGTTCTCATCCACAGATCTGTCACTGCCTGGCATGAGTTGTGTCTGGCCAGCTGAAACTTGCAACTCTTCATACTTGCTAGCTTACGGTCTGCTTGCCTGTATCATAGGGAGCATGTGGGAACCACCTTAACAACAAGGATATTTAAGCTCAAATTCTTAGATGCACACTTAATGTTGTTATGCAGAGAATGTGGTGCAGTATTAGAAATTACAGTAACATGTTTTTGTTATCTGAGCAAGTTTTGTCTTTGGTTTTCATGCGTCTCTGTGAACAGATGAAGGTATATAGTCTATACTGTTCCCCAAGGCTTTTCTAGCTCATTGATGGACCAGTAACCGCAGTGTCATCTTTTTCCAGGTGAGCATAATATAGCTAAACAAAATGAAAATGTAAAATTAAGTTCACATTATTTTCTATTTACTTGTAAATAGCTGTACTACTTGTAAATGGGTTTTGGCCAGAAGTAACCTGATGGCATTTGCATATTCTCACTTGCGCTGTTCAACATTCTGACATCCCTAAAACATTGCAGTTGTAAGAAACAGCCCCAGAACTGTGCCAATGCTGAAAAAGACTTCCAGGGACATGTGATGGGGCATGTTCCCATTGCTGAACTCCTGTCCTTTCCTCTGTATGCTGGCACTTGGAACACTGGGTTGCTGTGAAACCATGAGAAGGCAGCCTGCCTTGTGTAAGGGTGTCTGTGAGCATCCCTAAATGCTGGTATGAAATGTGGGACAGGGTGTCTGTTCTGCAACACACCAGTAATGTGAGACTTGGCAATTTTTGTTACACTTGTTAGACAATAAGTGTTCTAGAGCAAGGCAAGTTAGAAGCCAACACATGCCAGTAGCTTCTGCTGCTCGTTTCCTGGTACCTGCTTGTTTTTTACTGACATTCATAGAGACTTTTTGTAGAGTTTTAGAACTTTTTTCTATCTGGGACTAGTACTGAAGTCGGAAATACAAACCCTTGCTGAAGCTGGCAGGTATTTGCTTGTCAAGACCCTGTGCTCTCACGTTCTTTTGTGGCTGAATCGTGCTGTGCTTGTGCCAGGGCTTGTTCTGTCTTCACTGGGCATGCAGAGCAGGGCTGTGGTTACTGCTCTGTCAAGGAGGGCTCTAAAGTCATGTTGTCTTCAAGGCTTCTTATAAGGAGTCTGCTTCTGACAGCCTCCTGGGGACTTTGCGGGCTGCCCTGGCTGTAGGAAGTCAGGAAGAAATGGGGCCAGAACTTGCTTCCAGATTTCTAAAGCCCGGTTTTGTTTTGGATTTGTTTTAAAAAAGAAGAAATGAAACTAAATTGTCACCTGTGATGCTTTAGTGATAACTGAGTTTTAAAGTCTCTGTAACTTTGAGACACAATAAATCAAAATAGTGCCAAGTCCAGAAACTCTCTACCTGGTATAACTCAGAAGTGCCTAAGCATTTGTTATGTTTGCATAAGTAGTTGGGGGGCAACAGTGATAAAGGTGTGTTAGAAACTTATGGTTTAAAAAGAGATTTAAAAATCACTATACCAGGCTTGAATGGGGAGTTGTTAATTTTATTCCTGCTGCAACAAGCCCCTAAAGATGGCCTGAAGGGAGGAAGCAATAAGGCTCTTAGCTCAAAATAGTAAGAAAATACAGTTGGGCTGCTCCTACACGTCAGACAAAGGGAGAACTGGAAATTAGAGCATCTGTTTACGCAGGAGAACTTCAGATGAAATTTCTTGTCCTTTCTTTGTATCTGCAGACATGTGGTTCATCTGCGTGCCTGATGTAAGAGGCGAGTTGGGGTGGAAGGAGGTGTGGCAGGATGGAGCTGCTTGGGATGTCTGGGTAATTTATACTCTGTAGGTTGCCTTTACACACCTGTGTTAATTGCCCTCTTTGGCAAAACTTCTATTATTAAAAGAACCTTTTTTTATTAATGACTTTTCTTGCAAGCTTTAAAATGTATTTTGTGGCTGGAACGGGGCTGCTCTGAAGGTGCTCCTGTGTCTGGAGAAAGATCTGGAGTTGATGAGTCTGAACTTCTTGATTTGTGTTTTGGGTTTTGTGTTTGTTTTTATTCCTTGAACTTGTTTTTTTTGCATTGGCCTCAGCTGTAGTTACAAAATGAACTTTTTTCTCATGTGGACTGACAAATGTGGAAAATAACTGTGGTCTTCAAGAATTTGTTTTTTCCCTTCTCTGTTCAGACCTCTTATTTCATATATTGTACAAAGCTTTCTCTCTGTGCTGGTACTGAGTACCAGTGTAGTGTTACCCATACATAGAAGAGTCACCAGTCTCCTCCTCATCTTCCATATTGTAGCTGTGCCAGTGCTTAATATTTCCAAGAAAACTAAGAAAAAAAATTACTGTTATGGTCACCTCAGAATTGCTTGTTGCCTATGAAGGAAATACCTTCTTAATACCATGTAGTTAGTGGCAGTTTTATGTCCTCAGGCACGTTGGTTTACATCCCCTGAACGACTTTAAGCTGCCTCGTGCAGCGCTTGCTATTGATTATAGACACAGTTTGCTCTGAATTGCAGGCGCTTGGCTCTTCCTTCTTGTGCTAGTGCAATCCACACTCCTGCTTCCTCTTTCTTCTTGGCTATGTCCTCACTTTCTGTGATAGTCTCACATACATGTTTTCCAGCTCCCACCATGCCCAGAGTGCTGGTGCCTCCCTCAGTTGGATTCCCAAAGAAATACAGCATTTGTTGCATCTTCCAGCCATCCCATGGTATTACTCATGCACTTGTAATGTCCATTTGACTTCATATTTACCAACAGTGATGAAAATCTTTCTCTGACTGTGATGCTTATTTCTCCCATAGGAGAAATACTATAAGGATAAGTGAGATATAAACCCCTAGTTAAACCATGTTTTCTCTGCAGGTTCATTGGTGTTTTCCAAATCATGATCTTAGTAAGTCACAAGAATGTTTGGATTATTGTTATTAGAGGTAATCTATATGGCGCTGCATTTCTTAAATATATTTTATGGTAAATTTAACAGCATGGGCATGATATTGTAGTTCCTTCTAAAAGAGCATCTATAGCAAGATCAAAAGTGGAGTTAATTTGAAAGAAGACATGTTTTTAAGTAAGATACAGTTAATTTATTGGTTTAAAAATGCATTCCAGGAATCTCTTCCTTTCCTTTTCCAACAAAGTCCTAGTTCCAAACTGCTACCTACTGGGTGTACAGTGCTGTTTACAAGAAAGCTAAATTTTCAGTTGATGCAGAATAGAAATCTCGGGAATTGTCTATTTGGTGAATATATTTGTTGTGTGTAGCACAAAAATGGCATAAATATGATCCAGATTTAATTCCTTAAGGAGATGCTGTGATGAGTGTTTCATGCCAGGTAGTCTGCTGCCTGTAGAGAAAGAGAGATTAGATAATTTTTTTCCCATCTTTTAAAAACAAAGAAAGAAAAGAAAAAAACCAACCCAAACTACCTTTCTAAATCCAGTGTCAAGTATTTCTAATAGAGGATGGTACATAATAGATTTGTGCTTCATCTGAGAAGAGCTGAACAGCCAAATGCTGAACCAGGTCTACTCAGCTGCACACATAGGTGAGGCCAAGCTGTGTACGGGGTGCATGGCACGAACCACCTGTACCTGGCAGCTAGTACCCGGCAGCCAGCTCATCTGCATTGTTTGTGTTTGACTTGTTTGTAAGCTCAGCTTGGTTGTTTTCAAAGTTGTCTAAAAAAACCCCAAAGTAAAATGAGATGGGAGGTTCTTACTGCTGCTGAGAGGCTCAAGGGTCCATTCTTGCGGACTGTGTTTGTCAAGTGTGTGTTTTGTCTACTTAGGGCTAACTCGCATGTTTAGGCAAGACGTGCTGGTTGAGGGTAGATTTCCAATTTAGATTGCATCTAGGTCTGAATGAGCTCAGTGTAGTCAGAGTCACTTCAGACTTTCAGGGTAAACAAAAAAACTTGGTGAAGCCCACAAGCCCTTTACTGCTCTGTTGCTGTCCCCTCTGCTGCTGTTGCTGAAGGAATTATTTTGTTCTTTTTCTTTTTGGGGAGAAGCATTAAATTTTTGCCAGACTTAAACTTTCCAACAGATGGAAAAATTAAGTTATTCCTTATTGTTGTTTTTCTTAAACCAAACAAAACAACTTCTTCAGGTTTTTGTGTTACTAGGTGGACTACTTCTGCCTTGAGACCTGAAGGTGCAGTTGACAGATAATCTTAAGAAGAGAGACATAGGAGAGGCATAGCCAAATCCTGAGAGCTGGCACCCTTGCAGGGTGTGGTGAAGATTGTCTTTAATGTGTGGTGCTAAAGG
The DNA here is from genome assembly GCA_028858755.1 of Ara ararauna. Lineage (NCBI taxonomy): Eukaryota > Metazoa > Chordata > Aves > Psittaciformes > Psittacidae > Ara > Ara ararauna. Next base: position 7,233,093 of record CM054410.1, on the reverse strand, counting down.
CCAGGGTGTGACCTCAAAGAAAACCTGATTTGGTTGTAAAATATCTTTTTGGAGGATGGCAGTGGGTGGAGCGAACTGCTGCATCATGTTTTTGTGCCTGACCTGTTTAATAATGTGATTATTAAGGGGTTTTTTTGCATGCAGAAAGACCAGCCTGCATGGGGGAAAATGTTGCAGGGATAAAGGCAGACAAATGAAAAAACTTCACCATTAAAACGGTCAATCCTAAATTTGACTTTATGAGATTTCGCATGGAAAGCTTGTACTTGAAGACTCAAGCCTGCGTAAGGAAGCCTAGGTCAGGAAGAGACTGCATCAAAAGTAGAGTCTTTTACGTTTTCTCCTTGATGATGCAAAATCTCAAAGTACTTGCTTGTCATTTTTGGGACTGAGTCATTCTTGTGAGCATGTTTTGGGTTTGGTGCATGTCTTTGCTGGAAACATTTGTTGGAGGCATAACTTCATTCTAAATTGCTTATGCTCTCTGGAGAAGGCCCAAACAGTGGTACAGGTAAAGGATATATTATCAAACCCCAATTTTATTACTCTGGTTTGGAAGGATGGCTCTGCTACTGTAATACTAAGGTTTGCTAGTGTGGCAATCTTGGCAAAGCTTGTGTAGACTAGTCCTTATGGTTAATCTGGAGCAAAATCACTAATTTGGAAAGAGCTCCTTTCCAAGTGTTTCCCTCTTGTCTCCAGCAGTTTGATTCCTGCTGCCCTGCTGCAGCTGTGTAAGTAGGTCAGTGAAGAGCATTGTTTGCAGTGCGATGACGTGGGAGCAGGTAAAAGTGTTGTGTTGCAAAGCATAAAGAGCAAAGTGTATGTCTTTTGTTTCCCAGATTTTTCAGTTGTTGCTCACTTCAAATGTCATAAACCTGCTTGAGGTGAACTTGGTCTAGAGCATTCTCATGTACAAAGGCACAGTCTTTGCAGACTGATATTTTCTTTACGTGTTTAAGTACCAATACACCAGGGCTTTAAGGATTAAAGCATTCCAAAAGCTCATAAAGGGAACAGTGTAACTCATGTCACTATTGTATAAACACATCTGTTGTCTTTTTCATAGCAGTTTACAAATAAGGCAAAGGTTTTAAAGGTAAATATTCCCACAAGAATATGTTTAAATCAGGTAAGCAAGTGTTATCGATGGTGGCTGAACATTTTGTTTTTATATTCATTTTGTTTGTTGTTTTGTCTGGGGTTTTGTATGTTATTACTTCCCCTCCTATAAACTGTCAACTGTAAAAGGTAGGGAAAATGAGTTTTCAGCCACATGAACCTTTTCTCTGTGTGGTCCTTGTGCATCTTAACTATCCCATCGCAGTGCTCTTGCAGGGAACTTGACTGCAAGGTTGGAAGTATGACTGTTTTTCTTTTTTTTTTTTTCCCCCTCTTCTAAAGTGAGGGATATGTTGGAAGATCCATCTTAACTTCAATAAAAACTGCAGAAAGTCTTAAATTTATTTGTTTGGGTATTTTTTTAATTATTTGAATCTGGTTTGTGTCATTGGATATGCATTGTCACTCCTAGCAGTAGCTGTGCTTGTTCTTAAGCCCTTGCTTTCATTTTAATGATTTACCTTGCTTATATTGTTGCTTACATAGACAGAAGAGATATTGAATTTTTCTTCCTCATTCTACCTCATGTAGTGCCATTTGAGATGACTCATTAGGATTGTATTCCTTAAGTGATGTGGAAGAGCAAATTCTAAATTTGTCGCAGGCACACAACATCAAAACACAACATAAACCCAGTTGTTCTTATGCCATTTATTGAAGGTGCCAAGCAGTTCTGACCAGCTACAAGAGGATGTTGGTGGGGATGTTATGCATTTATAGACCCCTATGTTACTGGAAGCAGTTTCAACTTACAGTGATGATCTTCTTAATTAAAAAAATGGAAAATATGGTTTTAAAACATGGATGGAGTCAAGCTGCTGAAAATTAAATTACTTAAGAGAACAGGATGAAGAAGCTGCCTTGGTTTGTTTCCTTCAGCTCTGTATGTGCCTCGGCTCTGCTCTGCTCCTAGCTAACAGGTTTTCTGACTGGCTGTGGGAACTTTATTTGCTTCTGAATCTTGATGTTCTGCTCTTGCATCTGAATTAAGGAAGACTAAGGCAGCCTTTTCTACTGGTGTTTGGCAGCTTAGAGTGCTTTTAAAGTAATAAATGCTGTCCAGAGTAGGAAGCTCTCATGTGCATATGTTAGATGCAGTCATGCTGCAGCTGGGTATGTCTCTGCACCTTGGCTTGCTGGTTGCTACTTCTAGCCGCACAAATCATAGGCTGAATAAATCACTGTGGGGAAGAGCATGGTGGAAAGAAAGCATCCTCCCTCATGGGATATTGGCAGGTTGGAAACCATCTGCTTAAGTGCAGCTAGAAACTTTTTTTCTAAAGCTAGATTTAATAGAGGACCAGGACCACTGTGAGCTGTCTGTTCTAAACTGGGAACAAATGTGTTTTGAAACTTTCTTGTTCTGTCTGTTGCAAGGATGCCCAAACCTCAGTTTGTGAGCAAGGTGTGGGTGCTCGTAACAGCCGATGCAGTGTGATGCAAGAGGACATGTGGCTCCTTGCCCTCCACTTACATGCCTCCTACTTTATTCTCCTCCTCCAGCTTTTTTTCCCTATTGGACTCACAATTTTCTATCTTGAGCTTTTCCAGCCCCAAACCTGCTTTTATAAGTTCTTGCATCATTTTATTCCTCCCCTCTTGCCAACAGCCAGTAGCTGTCCTTCAGTACTTGACATGAGGGACAAAGAGTACCTTCAGCTGCTGTTTGGAAATGGTTGTCATGTCAGAAATCCGTACCAAAATAAATAACCTAGTAGTTTATTAACTAACAAATTAAAGTGATGGTACAGATGTTTACCTACTGCTTCTCAGGACAGACAAAGCTTTTTATATTTCTGCTTTGGGTTTGTGTTGTAGTCTTGCATCAGTGGCTGGTTTGTTTCTTTTCAGGTTAACAACTGTTGATGCGTGAAAACATACCCAGTAATTAGAACACCTAGCCTGATAAGACCCAAAACCTCTGAACAACACTTGCTTGTTACCAGGAGGCGTCAGCGTAAAGTCCATGCAATGAGGTGATTTAGGTTGGGTGTGTACAGGTGATGCTAAGATGAAGGATGGTGATAAATAGCACCAGTCCATTCCGTAATCTCCCGATTAGTGCTGGCATGAAACATGTTTGTTATATGCTTTGCATCCATTATGAGCCCCACCATGTGTTGGACTACCCAGGTCCTGTGTAGATACCCCTGTGTAGTTAACTGTAGCAGCTACTCATAAGTACCTGATACATATGAGGTCCAGATACCATCTGCCTGCCTCTCTTGTGAAGGAAGCCAGATGCTGCAAGCCTTGATACGTATTATGTTAAATTAAAAGAAAACACGGTTTCATCCCAGATGCAGCTTTTATTAAAAACCAAGAAACCCAAAACTTGAGTCTAGTTGACATAAAACTGATGTAGTTTGGGCAGTTTTGAAAATGTGCATAAAGAAGCCTTGGCACTCTCTTAGAGTGAAATGTGTGTTAACTCTGTACGTGCATGCTCTTTCATTCCTTTGGAGGCTGTAGGCATGAAAAGTGCACATTCCATATGGGCAAGGATGGTGTGAGTTGAGCTACATGTTGTATAGTACTGCTTGTGATGTATATTCTGTTTAGGAGTTTTTAGCTGACAAGTTGCAAATCAATGTCAGATGTTGCAGCATGCACTTTATTGGAGATCATGTAGACTGTTTAGAGAATAGGCTTAACTTTCCTAATCTCATTCCAAGTGTTAGGAAATAAACATTTTTTCACCCATGTTATATCATTGTTATTTGCATTATGACTTGTGCTAGGTGCTGTACAAACATAGTGAGGCAGCTTAACTTCCGACCTCATACAGTTATACGCACTCATCAGAGTAGCATTATCTCCTGGAGGTTCTGCTCACTGGTGATAGGTCTCTTGCAGCATAGAAAAGCCATGCAAAAACAATGCCACAAATATGATTCACTTCACGGCTAAAATTACCATCCTTATTCACACTCTAAAATAGCTGTGTATAGTCTAGGATTTTGTTTGATGCAAGTTATATCTTATTTCGTGAGAAACTAATTTATTCTGATATGAGTAAGTGAAGCGGAATCTGTCCTTAGCTAAGTCCTGTTTATATATTTACTTAGTATGAATGTGGACAGCAGAAGTGTGTGTTGAATTGTCTCTTTCGTCTTACAAAAGCCACAGCTTTTCACGTTAAGAAACTTTATCTAGGAATATATTCAAATGAATAGAATATTTTTTCAAGGCTTTTATTTTAATATGCTGTGATAGAGATGTGAAGGTAGTGAAACAAGTTTTCTGTTCTTTATATAATGTATTCTTCATTGTGTAAAGCATGAAAAAAAGGTGTTCAAAATGATCTTCTATTAGCTATTGTGGCGGTGTTCATTAGACTGGTGGAGACTGCTCCCTTTGGAGCACCAGGAGTTGTCTTTCCTGGAAAAAGTGTTTATTCTAACAGAAGATGGAAAATCATGGTGTCATAGAATCACAGAATCGTAGAATAGTAGGGTTGGAAAGGACCTTAAGATCATCCAGTTCCAGCCCCCCTGCCAGGGGCAGGGACACTTCACAGTAAACCATGTCACCCAAGGCTATGTCCAATCCAGCCTCGAACACTGCCAGCGATGGAGCATTCACAACTTCCCTGGGCAACCCATTCCAGTGCCTCACCACCCTTACAGTAAAGAATTTCTTCCTCATATCCAGTCTAAACTTCCCCTGTTTAAGTTTGAACCCGTTACCCCTTATCCTCTCACTACAGTTCCTCATGAACAGTCCCTCCCCAGCATCCCTATAGCCCCCCTTCAGATACTGGAAGGCTGCTCTGAGGTCTCCACGCAGCCTTCTCCTCTCCAGGCTGAACAGCCCCAACTTTCTCAGCCTATCTTCATACAGGAGGCGCTCCAGTCCCCTGATCATCCTCATGGCCCTCCTCTGGACTTGTTCCAACAGTTCCATGTCCTTTTTATGTTGAGGACACCAGAACTGCACACAATACTCCAAGTGAGGTCTCAGGAGAGCAGAGTGGAGGGGCAGGATCACCTCCTTTGACCTGCTGGTCACGCTCCTTTTGGTGCAGCCCAGGATGCAGCTGGCTTTCTGGGCTGCGAGCGCACACTGAGGCCGGCTCATGTTCATTTTCTCATCGATCAACACCCCCAACTCCTTCTCTGCAGTGCTGCTCTGAATCTCTTCTCTGCCCAACCTGTAGCTGTGCCTGGGATTGCTCTGACCCAGCTGTAGGACCTTGCACTTGGCATGGTTCAACTTCATCAGGTTGGCATCAGCCCACCTCACAAGTGTGTCAAGGTCCGTCTGGATGGCATTCCTTCCCTCCAGCGTATCAACCGAACCTGCTGTATTATTTTTATTATTTCCCCATCTTTTGCCCCAGCTCCCCTCCATTCTATTCAAAGGTACATCAAACTCTCCCTGGTATTTCTAAAGAAATTGCTCACAAGTGGAGCGTCCACTGATGCAGATGAATATCTAAAGCTCGGCTGAGCAGCTCATGGGCTGTTTCCCACAGCTGTGAGATCACAGTTTAGTTACAGCCAGGCATAGCGTTAGGCTGATAACTTCATAAACTACACAAAATGGTAATTCAATCCCAATATTTGTTCTGCCAGTGTATATTCTGGTCGCATCTGCTCATTGAAATTCTTTTTTGTTGTTAAAGTGTTTTTTGTTTTAGTTTGTTTTGTGTTTTTTCCACCTTTATTAAAGCAAATTCTTGTGTTTCATCTGTCAGCAGAGCTGCTGTTCTGTTTGAAGTTCTGAGTGAAATTTTTGAGTGCTTGTGATGTCTGATCTGGGAAAAATTAACTTTGGCTCTCTGATGCCATGGGCAGCTTAGAAGGCTGACGTATTTGTTGAATTTGGAAATGTGATGAGTGACTAGAGACCATACATGCATCTTTTTTGTGCTAATTTGAGAGACAGTTTTCACGTCATGTTGTAAGTTTTTAGCGTACTTGTTACCATTCACATGATCCACAGCTAGCATTTGTTTCTTCAGGAAAGCAAGAGCAAGAAATGTCCAAGTTGTGAGCTTTTTCTTTTTTTTTTTTTTTTTTTTCTCCTCTCTTAGAACAAAATTGAATTATAATCCTCCAAAGGATGATGGCTCAACGTACAAGATTGAACTTGAAGGGATATCTGTTGATATCATGAAAGAGATACTAGACTACATCTTCAGTGGGCAGGTATGGTACTCAAATAAACTAGACAGAAATTGAATATTTGGTAAAATAACCTGGGTTTTAACACTGCTGTCCTGAAAGATAAACCTCTTGAGGTTTAAAGCTGTGTCTTAAAACTTCTGTAGAGTGGTATGTCATGCTGGGGCTGTGCATGTGAAGTAGAAGGAATAGGCTCTGCAGGGGTTGTCTCTGCTCTTCTAGTGCAGCCATGAAGGACTCTAAATAAGTCAATGTCAAATGACTTTTGCAATTTGTGGCTGCCTTCAGGAACCTGCCTTAAAACATGCAGTCTTTGATAGCTGTAAAAAAGAACTGGTTTGAGAGCAAAAGAGGTTAATACTCTGGCACTGAACACTGCAGTGCATCAGCCATCTTCCCTTCCTGACCCTCATGCCCACCTCTCTGACCTCTGATTGCGTGTTCCTTCAGATCTCTCTGCCAGTAGCCTTAGCTAGTGTGTCCAGTTTATTTGGAGATTGAGATTGCTGAATGAGTTTAATTTTTATCAGAAAAAGAAAAGGCAGATGTGGTTTGACATTCTCTTCTGGATATGCATTTTAAATAATTATTCATTTATTGAGGCAAAAGAAATTTTATGTTCTCAGTTTAGATGAGCAATTTTATGGTTACTTCAGGCACAAAATTCCTGTCAAGCAAATGCCTTCCAGTCACTGTGTTAATTTATAAATGTGTTCTATCATACAAATTTCTCTTAAGTTTTACCCTGGCATTGATACATTTTTTTAGCCACTGAGAATGACTGTAAAGAATGCGGACATGTCATTACATTAATGAGTGAGATAGTAGTAATAACTTCTAAATTAATTCTTTCAGATCAGGCTAAATGAAGAAACTATCCAGGATGTGGTACAGGCAGCTGATCTCCTGCTGCTTACAGACTTAAAAACTCTCTGCTGTGAGTTTTTAGAAGGTTGCATAGCTGCTGAAAACTGTATTGGTATTCGGGACTTTGCACTGCACTATTGTTTGCATCATGTTCACTACCTTGCCTCAGAATATCTGGAAACTCACTTCCGAGATGTCAGCAGCACAGAGGAATTCTTGGAACTGACTCCTCAAAAACTGAAAGAAGTGCTGTCAATGGAAAAGCTCAATGTTGGAAATGAAAAATACGTCTTTGAAGCAGTGATTAGGTGGATTTCTCATGATTCTGAATCAAGAAAGGTCAGGACATCCAAATGTTTATATTTTTGAATGTGGCCCAAATGGGAGTGGTTTTTTTCATTGGTGGAAAATTGAAATAGAGACATTTCTTTCAGGAATATTCTTGCATTTATAGAACTAGTTGAATTTTGCCTGAAATGCTTACAGCAGGATTGCAATAACAGGGTGAGGGCTGTGTTGATGAAGTATTATCTGCTGCCTTTATTATTTCATAGGTATTAAGTAAAAAGGTAACTTTCTGGCATTTGATATAATCTTGGTTTTGTGGGGAGAAAGCACGTCTGTAATGAAACTATGAAGATGATGCATTTTCTTAATAACACTGTGTTGTAGTTTTGTTATTACTTCCAAATATCAAAAAACTTAAGTTTTTAATAAATATAGGTACTTCTGTATGTAGGAGTGCCTTAGAGGTGTTCTGTAAAGCTTGGGGGATTTTCTGACATTTCTCTCTTCCTGTAGGTTCACATGAAGGATGTCATGTCAGCAGTGTGGGTTTCGGGCTTAGATTCAGCATATTTACGTGAGCAGATGATGAGTGAACCACTGGTAAGGGAGATCGTCAAAGAGTGCAACAACATTCCCCTCACACCACCGCAGCAGGGAGAGGCGATGCTGGCCTCCTTCAAGCCCCGGGGCTACTCGGAGTGTATAGTGACTGTTGGTGGAGAAGAACGAGTGTAAGTATGAAGTGGTACCACAGGTTGTCACAGCTGGTAAAGAGATAAGTGTCTAGAATTCGTGGTATGTCTGAAAACACAGTGTGGAGAGAATATGTGCACCTAATGGGCTTACTACTCTGTCATTTGAGTTTGGTTTTAAGTTTGTCAAACGCACCTAAAATACCTTCGTGAGTGATTCAGCAATAAATAGTTATTTTGTGATAATTTTCTAGCATTTAGCACGTACTAGAGGGTAGGACATGGTGTTCGTTCGGTAGGTATTGGCTGGTTTTTATTGAAGTGGATTGGCTGTACTCAAAATAAGCACAGATCATTGGAGAAACACTTTTCTGATGATCTGAAAAGCATCTATAATAAATGTTAAAGATAATTAACGTGCTTTAACTGTGTTGTTTATAATAGCTGTGGTCCCCAAAAAAGGTTATTATTGGTGCATCTGAGATGCCAGGTGAAAATTCCTGTTCTGCACAATAATCCCTTTTGTTTCTTGGGTGCCTTCTTTACTGGAAGGGAGGTTTTTGTCCTGTTTAAATAAGTTCAGCACTTAGATGTTTGCTTTTTACAGAGGTGTAATAAAGTAGTCCAATAACACTTTGCACATCAGTTTGTCATTGGTTTGCTCAGACATTACTAGTACTCTCTATCAGTTCTTTTTAGTTTGTTCAAAGTTCCTTCATAAAAAACGTTACAGGCAGATAGAGTTCGAATGAAGTGTAACTGGTTTCATGTCTGTACAAAACTCAGTTTACACACATTTGGTTTGGAGATCTTCTTACCAAAAAATGCCACGCTTCATGAAAGCCAAATACACTAGAAAATGAACAAGCAACCTTTGTACACAAGTTGTTAACAGTAAACTCGTAAAACTTGTCTTGTCTTTCTGTTTTTGTTTGTTCCCTCCCCACTGCTGTGTTCAGATCACGGAAACCAACCTCAGTGATGCGGTGTATGTGTCCTCTTTATGATCCCAATAGACAGCTCTGGATTGAACTTGCTCCTATGAGTATTCCAAGGATCAATCATGGAGTATTGTCAGCAGGTAAAGGGGAACTTTGTATTTGTAAAGTCAATATTATAAAAACTTACCAGTGCCTCAAAATACGGCTTATAATGTTTTTTCTTTAAGATTGACTGCACTGGGGTTATTTCCAGCTTCCCCTTTGTCTGCCCAAAACATTACTTAATTCTGTGAAAATCCTTGTCATCTGAGTGTCTTATTCCCCCCAGTGTTTCGTGGGAATCTGCTACATCTGTGTCTCCAGGAGTATTCCATGTTTTAAGGAAGTGTTAGTTGCTGCATCACTGAATATGTTGAAGATTACATACAAGGGTAGACTTTAGTCGAGATATAAGTATACACTTTACCTTCTTCAGGCCAGAGTTTGACCTGTGACTGGTCTGAATCTTTTAGTGAATTCCAGGGTAGAGCTCAGCAGTCACCTTGTCTCACTCAGTGTACAGGTGTGAGTGTTGCTTTTAAGATCATGTTGCCTTTTGTTTTACAGAAGGATTTTTATTTGTGCTTGGTGGTCAGGATGAAAACAAGGGAACACTAAGCTCTGGAGAGAAATATGATCCAGATACCAATTCATGGAGCTCCTTACCACCAATGAATGAGGCAAGATCTATATTTAACTGTTGGGATTTAAGATTTTATTTTGGGAAGATATTCCTTTTCTTCTGGGAATTTTACTGTGAATCTCCAGTCACTTGTATCTTCCACATTCAAAATCATGCTACAGACTGACTTGTGTTTATATCCTGTGATACTTGTGGTCTGGTACTGACTGCTGGATCTGGAAAAACTAAACAATTGGTGAAGACCTAGCTGTAAAAATGAGCTGCAAAATTTCAGGAATTTCATAACCAAACAGTCATATAGTATACTTAATGTTCTGCCAGTACTGGCCTTCTAAACCAAGAGAACTCTTAAATGGACAAAGGAATTGGACTGTGTAGAAAAGGTGGAGAAAGGACTGGCCATCATACAGAGCTTGGGTTGCACAGACCTGTTTAGGTTTGGTTTGAGTTAATGCTTCCTTCTTCAAATTTGCATTCCATCAAAAAGTACAGTTTATTATTTGTAAACATACATCCTTAATACACCTGTGTTTTTATCTTCTTAAATCAGCATAGGGTGTTTATTAAGAAATGGTTGTTTGCCACAGGATTTTCCTCATTACTTTCTGTTGGCAAAGGCTTGTAGTTTTGGCTACATTTGTAGTTACGATATGTTGTTTCCTGCTTGCTGTGAGTAAGACTTTACAATATATTGTGTCTCCTGTTTGCTGTGGGACTGAGGGTAGCTATTCTCCTACGTAAAATATAGAAGAGCTGCCTTTTCACAGATAATGGGTCTGAGTTTTGCTGCTGTTGAGACCAGAAAGCAACGGCTTCATCATGGAGGCTGCTACTGTGCAAACTGAAATAGGGCCAAGCTGTGTTCTTAGATTTGTGTGGTCTCTTTTGGCTTTTGCTGCTCTGTATTTTTTGAATATCCTTTATTTTGTTTAGTTGAATAAATTAATAATCTTATTTTGGAGTTTAGGACTTCACCATTAAAAAGCCCAAACCAAACCTAAACCCAAGCATAATAGCAATAACCTTTTGCAGACAGGTATACTGAAAAAAGATTGTATTGATTTATTCCCAGTGGCACTTATGTTTTACAGTCTTGACTTTATTGATATTCCTTAGGCACGACACAATTTTGGTGTGGTAGAAATTGATGGAATTCTGTATATCCTGGGAGGTGAGGACGGTGAAAGGGAGCTCATATCTATGGAGAGCTACGATATTTATAGCCGGACCTGGACCAAGCAGCCAGACTTGACCATGGTTAGAAAGGTAAAAACTACATTGTATGTTATCACATTACTTACTGTTTAATAGTTAATGCCAACATATATGTATATATTTCAACCTTTTGTTTCAAGTAGAAGTTATAAGTCTCGAAATGAGAGAGCAGCTGCTTTCTTTAAATACCAGGACAAAACTGTGGCTGAGGATTTTTGTGTGGCATTGTTTGGTATGTGGTGCAGGCAACTGAATACGTGTGTGTGTGTGTGTGTGTGTGTGTGTGTGTGTGTGTGTGTGTGTAGTTAGTTTTGAACTCTCGATACTGTACATTTGTGTGTCATTTTAGATCTTTTTCTTTTTTTCCACAAGATTGGCTGCTATGCAGCTATGAAGAAAAAAATCTATGCAATGGGTGGAGGCTCCTATGGAAAACTCTTTGAATCTGTTGAGTGTTATGACCCTAGGACTCAGCAGTGGACAGCAATCTGTCCTCTGAAAGAGAGAAGGTGAGTAAAGATGGAAGGGGAGAGCTAGGCTGCTGTGTACAGACTTCTTTCTTTAACACTGGTGGGAAGGAGTTTTCTTTTCCTTGATGAATCCCTGAAGATGGCCTATGGGTTTCAGCATGTCTTTTTGGTGGTCTGTAGTTAACGTGGCTGAGTAAAGATGAGCATCTTGGCAACAAATACGAATTTTGTAGAAACATACTTCTGTCATTACAAGCAATACTTCCCTAATGCAAAATGAAAACTAGGATTTGTAGTTCAACTGGAACTTGATAATTTTTCCAGAGATTGATACTTTGCTGTTTTGTTCTTTTACATGGTCTGAATTAGGTGTCTATATTCATGACTCATTTAGTTGAATGTAAGGAATACGTGTGTGTATAAATTTAAAAAATGGAAAAATCTCAGAAGGATATAAGAAATTGTTTTGATATATTGCATTTAGTTATTTTTCTCATTTGGATTCTCAGGTTTGGAGCAGTGGCCTGTGGAGTTGCCTCTGAGCTTTATGTATTTGGTGGCGTCAGGAGTCGTGATGACAGTCAAGCCAGTGAGATGGTGACGTGCAAATCTGAATTTTATCATGATGAGTTTAAAAGGTAACTAGCTGCAGCTATAAAGATAAAAAATACATGCCTTACACACTTACCTGTCTGCTTCCCCCGCCCTTGCTCCAGCACTTCAAAGCATATTACATTTCTGCCATGCACCTCTGTTGTTCAGTTTACCTTTTATGATGCAATATGGCTGTTACAAAGGTCTATCTACTTCAGTGGCGTGTCCTTCTAAGATACCAGTCCTAAAGCCCTGAGCCACCATGTCTTGAGTGTCCTTAAGCTGGAGAAACACCTTGAATATGCAGGTAGTTTGCCTCGTTCTTTCCCTTGCACCCTGCAGTTCCCCCAAGTGCTAGAGTACTGCTGCTTCCTACCAGTACTGATGCCTTGGGCTCCTTGTGAATGCATCTGGAGGAGTGGAAGTATGTACAGGGATGCTTCTCCATGATCCAGCCCTATCTCCAGGGATTTGCATCTTGGGAATTCCTAAGCTAGAGATAAGAAATTCCAAGCATTTATGGCTTATTTATGAACCTGTGTAGGTTGATTCAGATAGAGCGCTCACAAAGCGGAGTTTAAAAATCTTTGGTGCCACCTGCTGGCTGCAGCGCGGCGGTGCTTCTGATGCGTGACATCCTAAAGGTGTTACAGGATTCAAGTAAAATCATAATAATCATCCAGTTGCTTCAGGTCTTGTTCTTACACCCCATATGTAGTGTGGCACCGGCGCTGTGCTGGTGCAGAGGGAGGGCAGACAGTAGCAGCAGGTAATCTGGGTCTTGAGTTGCTGCAGGAGACATGTTGAGGGCTGCTGAGATACTCAGACTTTGCCTTTCTGCTCTGCCACTGCATAGAATTTGAGCTTAGACATTTAACTCCGAATACGTGTGCTTGCACTGGAGGTAGTACACAGGTTGTGTGTCTTCCTTTGGAAATGGAAGGCAGCAAAGACTGGGACGATGGCTGAGCTGCTGCAGTGGGTGCTGCTATCAGTGGTTTGTGCTCTGTGGCTTTGGAAGGCCTCAGTTTCAGCCCTGGGAGGCAGGAGTGCTGTTACTGGCCAGGAGAGGGTGCTGTGTTACTGCAGTATCTCCTACTGCTCCAGCTCCTGGAGTCAAGCAGTTACCCTGATTTCAGTACCCTGGTACCCTCAGAGGGCTGTGGGGATGGATTCTATGATACAAGCACCTTCAGACTCTACAGCACATTTTCTTCTTGTGGTCGCAGTGGACGAGTAATACTGAAATACTGCACTGACAGTGTATGTATGTATTGAGCAGAGAAGTCTAAAAGCGTTGGGTTAAGGGATCTCTGGGAAGGACTAATCTGTTTGCAAGATCATTTAGCAGTAGTGAGTCAGAAAGCATAGGGTATAAATCCTAGCAGTCACAAACCAAAACTCAGTGCTTTTTTACATCTCTGTAGTGCATGCTTTGTAATGAGCTACAGACTTCTCCAGCTGTTTTTAAGTAAGTGCGGAACTCCACCATATTCACTTTTGTTTTGAAAGGAGGGAATGTTTTGTACTATGAGTTCAGCCATTAGATGTTGCTGGCTTGCAGGTACGTGCAGCAAGGCACACGTGTGTGATCTGTGTCATCTTTCTTACGTGCCTTGGCTCTCATTACATGAGAACACAGGGCCTGGCATCATCCAGAGTCCATGAGGATCTGAGTTTGACTCAGGGTATATGTCTAAGTGTGTATTTAGATCAGTATATAAACATATTAATTCATATAAACTGGCGTAATTCTGGCTTGACTTGGATTAAAGGACTAGACTTGGTTAATGTTGCTTACGTTGACAGTAACTTGCTCCAGAGTAACTCACAGTGCACAGTCTTCCAGAATTGTTATTCTTGACCATGACGCAGACTTCTCTAAAGACTGGAGATGTGCTTAGATCTTCATGGTGGCAGAAGAGTAAACACTGAGGCTCCTGTTAAGCTATGCAGTATAAGCAAGTAATAAAATAAATGAAGTGTGTGTGGGTAGGAGCATATATATGAAATGTGGACGGGATAATGTGGAAAATAATCTTACATTTGAAGTACTTCTGGAAGTGAAATTTATTTATTTTTTATTTCAATTGATACATGTTTTGTCAGTCTCTTTTTTGAGTCACAACCATGAATAAATTTAGACGACCGAAAGATAGCTAATAGCAAATACCATAGTGCAGGTCTGCAGGGTGTAGGTTTGTTGGTTTGTTTTTTTTTTTTTTTTTTACCTCCAAAGGCTATGGATTGAGCTTTTTATGCTCAATATGCTTTATTGTACCCTGCTTAAAATACCAATTGAGCTAAAAATCGATTTACATCTCCATCTCCTCTTTCATGGGGTTTTAAGGGTATCCTTTACTCAATGTTCCAGCATTGCTTTACTCTGTAAACAGCAGGAAATCTTATTAATCTCAAGGACCTTCATGGGTCAGTCAGTCCTTCTGCCAGAGTTTCTAATTTATAATATGCAATTTAGCATTACATAAGTGTGTGGAGAATTGGATGCTGTCTGTAAACACTGTGGTGTTTTGGGTTTCTTGTTTTTGATGTGAATATTTAGAAATATTTAATAGAGCACAAATTGGCTTTAGGATTCTTTGCAAGAGCTGCTGATGAATTCTGCCCAGGAGTACAGCCTCTGGTGGTCTGTAAGTGGGGTAGGCATTCTTCTCTTCAGGAACCCCTGGTTCAGAAGCATTATGAAAATTTGCAGGTAGAGAGGGGGATAAGGGAGAGATACTTGTTCAGAAGCAATATGAATACTTGGTAAAAACTCCTTAGAAATATTATTTTTGCTCCTGAAACATCACAAAAATAAGGAAATGTTTTCAGCAGTATCTTAAGTAGTCAACTAAATCTAGTAACACCGTATCATAGAACAATAGAATCATAGAATAGTTAGGGTTGGAAAGGACCTTAAGATCATCTAGTTCCAACCCCCTTGCCATGGGCAGGGACACTTCACACTAAACCATGACACTTCACACTAAACCATGACACCCTGGCGCTGAACACTGCCAGGAATGGAGCATTCACAGCTTCCCTGCGCAACCCATTCCAGTGCCTCACCACCCTCTCAGTAAAGAACTTCTTCCTTATATCCAATCTAAACTTCCCCTGTTTAAGTTTGAACCCCTTACACTATCTGTACAGTCCTGAATGAGGAGTCCATACCCAGCATCCTTGTAGGTCCCTTTCGGATACTGGAAGGCTGCTATGAGGTCTCCATGCAGCCTTCTGGTCTCCAGGCCAAACTGCCCCAGCTTTCTCAGCCTGTCTTCATATGGGAGGTGCTCCAGTCCCCTGATCATCCTCGTGGCCCTCCTCTGGACTTGTTCCAACAGTTCCATGTCCTTTTGATGTTGAGGACACCAGAACTGCACACAGTACTCCAAGTGAGGTCTCAGGAGAGCAGATTAGAGGGGCAGGATCACCTCCTTTGACCTGCTGGTCACACTCCTTTTGATGCAGCCCAGGATACAGTTAGCTTTCTGGGCTGCGAGCGCACACTGCTGGCTCATGTTCGTTTTCTCATTGACCAACATCCCCAAGTCCTTCTCCACAGGACTGCTCTGAATCTCTTCTCTGCCCAACCTGTAGCTGTGCCTGGGATTGCTCTGACCCAGGTGTAGGACCTTGCACTTGTCATGGTTAAACTTCATGAGGTTGGCATTGGCCACCTCACAGGCGTGTCAAGGTCCCTCTGGATGGTATTCTGTCCCTCCAGCGTTATCAACCAAACCACACAGCTTGGTGTCATCGGCAAACTTGCTGAGGGCGCACTCAATCCCACTGTCCATGTCACCAACAAAGATGTTGAACAAGACCGGTCCCAGCATCGACCCCTGAGGGACACCACTTGTTACTGGTCTCCGGCTGGACATTGAGCCATTGAGCACAACTCTTTGTGTGAGGCCATCCATCCTGTTCTTTATCCACCGAGTGGTCCACCTATCAAATTAGATAGTATGTGTAATTAGGAAGATTCTCCCATTCAGTGTGCAGGAATTTCCTTAGAAGAATGCTTATGCAAATGTGATGAGAAAACAAAGTAACTGACAGCACTGTCAGAGGAGAGGAACAGGGAGAAGATTCTCATTCATTTGTAGGCTTCCTTTCACAGCTGGTGTAAGCGTTAGGTGACGTGTCTGGAGTACATTGATTCTGTATTACTTTTTTTATTTACTTCTCACCTGGAAACAAAACACTTGCCATCCTGCTTGTTAATTGCAGCAGTGTGGATGGGTGATTTTGTTTAAGACTGAAAAAAGAATCGGGATTCCTTCCTCTTTTTTTGACACTAGTGGAAGCATATTTCAGATTCAGAGTAATCACTGCTGTCTGCGGTTACAGAGGTACGTGCCTTCCCTCCCTGATACTCTCCGATTCTGGTTGAGTAAAGCACTCCCAGGGAAGTACGCAAGAGCTATGTCCCAAGGAGTGTCTTCAAATTCCTGAAGACTGAATTTCTTGACATGGTGTTTTATCCATGCTGTTCAAACAGCAGGCACAACCCACATGGAGCTGCAGCTTAGTCAAATTCTGAAGAAACATGACCGCTTGCCCTTCCTGTCTTTGTTCCTTCCTAGTTTTAACTGCTAGAGCCTCTGTAAGTATTCCTGAAAAGTTCTGCCTGTTTTTTAAAGTATATGCATTAAAAAAGGGTGACAATGATTTTTCAGAAGCAACTGCACATACTTTAATATTGTCCTTCCATGGTATGCAGTAGAAAGATGCTTGGGCCTCATATGTTTAAGGTATTTTTTTTTAAACTTTGATGCCCTAAGTATCTAGTGCAGATAAGCCCATGAAATTCACGTATTTTCAAGCCTAAACTTGGTCAGTATCTAGACTAAACTTGTGTAATTGTGTTCTTTTCTTCCTTAATGTGGGCCTGTATTTACTGTTTAAAAAGACAAAAAGAAAGAAACTGCAGTTGTCGTCCTGCATTTTTCTGCCACATACTCAGTTTTCCTAATTTATAGGCCACTTAGTGCTAAAAACCAGTGTCCTGGGCTTAAACCATGACAACCAGTGAAAATACTGTGTTCTCTTGCACAGTCAGGAAATGAAGCTAACGTAACATGGTGTGAGATGTTTTGCTCTGTAACAAGGGCTCTAAACCAGTGTAGAGGGCTTCTTGTTTCTGCTGCTGTTAGTTCCTCTGTGACTGCTACAATACGTTCCCTTGCTTTCTACAGAATCAGAATCCTTGAGTATACAGCACAGACAGTACTGGACAACTGGGCCTTTCATTTGGCCTTTAAAATTTGATCTCTTTCCCCAAGATAATTAGTAAGTGGCAGCAGTTTTGATTCTGAAGCATGGGTTAAGATAATGCAGAACTTTCAAACGTCATAGAATCATAGAATAGTTAGGGTTGGAAAGGACCTTAAGATCATCCAGTTCCAGCCCCCCTGCCATGGGCAGGGACACCTCCCATTAAACCATGCCACCCAAGGCTCTGTCCAACCCTGCCTTGAACACCGCCAGGAATGGAGCATTCACAACTTCCCTGCGCAACCCATTCCAGTGCCTCACCACCCTCTCAGTAAAGAACTTCTTCCTTATATCCAAACTAAACTGCCCCTGTTTAAGTTTGAATCCCTTACCCTATCTATACAGTCCTGAATGAGGAGTCCATACCCAGCATCCTTGTAGGCCCCCTTCAGATACTGGAAGGCTGCTCCGAGGTCTCCATGCAGCCTTCTCTTCTCCAGGCTGAACAGCCCCAACTTTCTTATCCTATCTTCATACGGAAGGTGCTCCAGTCCCCTCATCATCCTCGTGGCCTCCTCTGGGCTTGTTCCAACAGTTCCATGTCCTTTTTATGTTGAGGACACCAGAACTGCACACAATACTCCAAGTGAGGTCTCAGGAGAGCAGAGTGGGGGGGCAGGATCACCTCCCTCAACCTGCTGGTCACGCTGCTTTTGATGCAGCCCAGGATACGGTTGGCTTTCTGGGCTGCGAGCGCACACTGTCGGCTCATGTTCGTTTTCTCATTGACCAACACCCCCAAGTCCTTCTTTACAGGGCTGCTCTGAATCTCTTCTCTGCCCAACCTGGAGCTGTGCCTGGGATTGCTCTGACCCAGGTGTAGGACCTTTCACTTGGCCTCATTGAGCTTCATGAGGTTGGCATTGGCCACCTCACAAGCGTGTCAAGGTCCCTCTGGATGGTATTCTCTCCCTCCAGCGTATCAACTGAACCCCACAGCTTGGTGTCATCGGCAAGCTTGCTGAAGGCGCACTCAATCCCACTGTCCATGTCACCAACAAAGATGTTGAACAAGACCAGTCCCAACACCAATCCCTGAGGGACACCACTTGTTACTGGTCTCCAGCGGGACATTGAGCCATTGAGCACAACTCTTTGCGTGCGGCCATCCATCCTGTTCTTTATCCACCGAGTGGTCCACCTATCAAATTGATATCTCTCCAACTTAGAGACAAGGATGTCATGTGAGACAGTGTCGAACTCTTTGCACAAGTCCAGGTAGATGACATCAGCTGCTCTACCCCTGTCCATCAGTTCTGTAGCCCCATCATAGAAGGCCACCAGATTGGTCAGGCAGGATTTCCCCTTAGTGGAGCCATGCTGTCAAGATTTTTCCTAATGTTAATTTTTCTCAAATTAACCATGTATGGCCAGGAAAATGGGGGATGCTTTTCAAAAGTTTTTCAAGCTTTCGTGTTCTCTGTAAATTATTTGATAAAAGATCTAGGAGCAGTAACTAAAAATGTTAAAGAGCATTGCTGTGCTAAAATGGCATTGATTTCTATGTTTTTGTGGTCTCTAAACAGTAACTGTGAGAGCATCTGAAGACTTACATTTTGTACAAAATTGTTTCTGAACCACAGAAAGGGTGCTGACAGCTCTAGATAAACGGGACGTTTTTACAAGTCAGTGTCCCACTGGGTGAGGAAACTACTTTACTTTGTCTCCAAATACTTCAACATCGAAAATTGCTTTTCCCTTGATAGAAAGGTCAGGCTGATTTCAGTGTTGAAATGAGAATACACTTGAAATGAACACTAAGGTTACAGTAGGAGCAAGAACATGATTTGTAAAGAGTCTGATGGGTGATCAGGAAGGTCTATTTCAATTCCAGGTAATAGACATTTATTTTATTCCTCCAAATCCATTACAATTTTAATTGCTAGTCTTCTATCTATTGTTGTAGAAAAGGCCCCCTTATATGCCTGTTTTCTTCCAGAAAGTCATATTGGGTGGCTACAAGAACTCATTTTGGGTCAGTTATACAGATAAGTGGAGTGATTCTGAAATAAAGCAGCTTCAGGATCAAGTATTATGAGCTTTGCATACAGCAGTACCAATTGCTTTTCCTGTTTAGGAAATGCCAGGATGTCCTGAACTAGACAGTCTTTACATAACAAATGAACCTGTAGACTCTGCTTTTGAGTCAAAAGATCATAGACCATTCCCCCAGGACTGCCAAGACCACCACTAAACCATATCACTGGGGGCTTCATCTACACTGTTTTTGAACACTTTTGAACACTTTTACTTGAGTACAAATAGACAATGTCCACAGCCTTTCCCTCATCAACCAAGAGGGTCACCTTGTTGTAGAAGGAGATCAGGCTGGTCAGGCAGGACCTGCCCTTCATGAACCCATGCTGACTGGTTTTGATCCCTCTGTTTTCCTGCTGGTGCTTTATTATCTCATTTAGGATGATCTGCTCCTTGACCTTCCCCCGCACTAAGCTCAGGCTGACAGGCCTGGAGTTTTGGGGTCTTCCTTCCTGCCCTTTTTGTAGAGAGGCATCACGTTGCTCAGCCTCCAATCCTCTGGGACCTACCCACTAGACCAGGACTGCTGACAGATGATGGAGGGTGGCTTAGCAAGCTCTTCTGCCAGCTCCTTCAGCACTCTTGGTTGGAACCCATCCAGTTCCATAGACTTGTACACATCTAAGTGGAGCGGGAGGTCACATTCTGTTTCTTCCCGGATTATGGGGACTTCAGTCAGCTCCCCATCTGTACCATCCAGCTCAGGGAACTGAGTACCCTGAGGACAGCTGGTTTGTCTATTAAAAACTGAGGCAAAAGCAGCATTAAGTACCTCAGCCTTTCCCTCATCCTCAGTCACTAGGTTTCCCCTAGTTTCCAGCAGAGGACAGAGGTTCTCCTTGGCCCTCCTTTAATTGCTAATATATTTGAAAAAGTACTTTTTACTGATTACGGTTGCAAAAATAATCCAGATTTTTTTAATGTGCTCAGTAAAAATCACATTTTTTTAATTATTATTTTTACAGGTGGATTTATCTAAATGACCAGAACCTATGTATCCCAACTAGTTCTTCTTTCGTGTATGGAGCTGTGCCCATCGGAGCCAGCATATATGTGATTGGAGATCTTGATACAGGTCAGAATCAGAACTAATAACCTTCTGTTGCTTATCTTTTTCCAGTCTTGGCACTGTTCCAGTCTGTTAGGCACTAATGAGACTGAATTTTGTTAGAATGAAAGGCTGGAACTGTGTTCTCATAAGGTACTGTATTTAATTATGTTGGACATACAGAAACATACAGTTTGGTTTTCTACTCTGGAGCTCCTCAGAAACTGATTCAGCACTAAAGCATTCGGTTGCCTAGCAGTTTGAAGATCATAAGCGCTCAAGACGAAGAGTATGTTATGCATTTGTATAAATATAATTAAAAATGTTAGTGCCTGTAGGTGCTTCTCCTGCCTTTGCAGTGGTAAGCAGGTGGTTCTGCATTTTGGGAACATGATCCAGTGGTTCGTATGGATGCAATAGTGACTCTAGGCTCTAAATCTCAACCAAATAAATGTGTACTAGTAAGCATATTCATATTCCATATTCAGCTTTCAACATCTGGCCACATATTATAAAAGATAGTTGAAAGATAACGTGCCTTCATGGCCATATGTAGGTATATGAATGTGTAACACGGCTTTCTACAAGATATAAAAGAACAGAATTCCAAATGTGGTGGATTTAAGTAGATAAAAATGTCATAGTAGTTTCCTTTTTGACAATAATTTCAATCCTGCATCCGGAAACTGATCTGTGTTTCCATACACGCTCTTATCCATGGGTTTTCATTATTACAGGTTAAATGTGACAGTAGCTACGTTATATTTTAAGCATTTTATCTCTTTTTTTGTGTGTGCATGTGTGACTTTAGGTACAAATTATGACTATGTTAGAGAATTTAAGAGAAGCACGGGAACCTGGCAGCGCACTAAACCACTGTTCCCATCGGACCTCCGCCGCACCGGCTGCGCGGCTTTGCGGATCGCAAACTGCAAGCTCTTTCGACTGCAGCTTCAACAGGGGCTATTCCGCATCCGCGTACCTTCTCCGTGAGCCGTATGCTGACAGAGGAGGAGACTGGAAGAATTCTGCGCAGTCCACCATAATATAGCTCTATATAAAGGAAAAGCTGAGAAATTACAGCTGAAACTTACACTGTATGCTGTGCTTTGGTATGGTAACTGTTTTTGTTTTAAATGCTTAAAAAGCTTGACTCTCAGTTCTTGTTTCGGGAGCAAATAACTTAAGTATACATTAAAAAGAAGAGAGGGGGGAAAATTAAAAGGGGATTAAGGAAACACCTTCAGTCGTAGCCATTTGGAAGATTAGAACTGTGTTACCGAAAGAGGTTTTTTTTTTTGTGTCTGAAATAGGTGGGAATTGGTATTCTTTTGGCGAAGTTTATTGACAGTAAGATTTAAGATGTGTTTCCCCTGAGGGGAACTGATAAGACTTAATGTGCTATCTTGGACTGGATAGCTGTAATACACAGAAGTTATATGATAACCAACCTCTCTGGTATACTGGTTTGACCATAATGCCATAGGAGACATTGGTTGTTGCACCTTTGATTTCTAGTCCTTTCTCAAAAGTTAAGGTCTGTTCCTAAAAATGTTGGAGGTGTGTACATACGGTTTTTTCATTCATTTGCAATGGTTCCATTCCTACAAATATTTTTAATATATTTAAAATGGACTAATCTGAAATGGATACAGTATACTACAGAGAAGTAAACCGTGTTTTTCTATGCTGTCATTTGGATAGCCTGATGAACTGGTGTACAGGTGGGTGGGATGCGTTCCTGTGTGGGCTATGGTGGCCATTTCCTTGAAGTGAAAAGGAAACGGTGTTTGCAGTGGTTAATAATGATTGCAGCTTTTGCTTAAAAGTCAACAAAACTTGACAATTTAAAGAAAATAGATGTGTTCCTTTGTACTTCAGATCACTTGCTAACTAAGAATGGTTTTAAAGACTGGGGATTATGGGAAAGTGCAGTTTGTTTCTGATAGAACAAAGGTGAAATATGACAAGCCTATATTTGTGTTTCAGAAAACATGATTTTTGGACTAAAAGTTAAGAAAAATTTCTACCGTGACTTTAAATTGCAATCAAAAGTTGGTTTACTGATGATTTCTGTGCTAAGGTATAGTCTTGTTTACTGCTGTCTGACTTTGAAAGCTGGGTTTTTTGGTATGGTTATAGTGAAGAATTTAGTGTCTTGCATTGTTTTTCTTGCTAAGTCTTGTTCACATCAGTAGTGATATTTTGCTGAGTTTTGTTTGTAGTCAAGATCAGCCGGTAGAACACTTTTACCTCAATTTTTAATTTCATTATTGTTGTGATGGGTGGGGCATAACCTGTATTTATTTAAAAGGAATAAAAAGAGGGAGATGGAAATAGAAATAAGACCTCCTGCCCTTCAGAAAAAGAGACTTTGTATAACCAGTATTATAACTATATACAATACCTTCCACTCTGCAGCTCCGTGGACCTCAGACAAACTAATTCTCTGCCCTCAGTTGCTAGTGTAAACCTTCGTCTTTAAGGGATCATCTTAGATATGCTGAAATACAATCCCAAAGTAGTACAAAATAGTTCTATTTCACCAAATATTCCTTGAAGAGACATTCTTAAACTTACTTCTGCTCAGTCCCTACATAGCGCTGGTGTGTAGCTGGAATTACTGGGATTCTGAGCAAAGGAATGGGGGATAAAAAGATGGCAGCAGCCAAACCCTTGACCATTATTTATTTAATTTTTTATTTTTTACAATGCTGAAGTGCTGCAAAACTTGAATTATATACATCAATTTTCTGACCTATATTAGTCGGCATATTAGAAAGTTTATATATTTATGCATTGCAGTAAACTTGGTGTATGTGTATATATATATATATGTCTTCAGATTTTGAATTTATATATAATGCTTTACTACAAAAATGTGAACTATTTCCATCCTTGGCTGTCTTGTGAAATAAATCAAGTGCTGTTAGTTTATCTGTAAAACTTCCCTTTTTTGAAAAATCTTACATTGTTCAATGATTTTTTTTTTTCTTAGACAAGTGCCAAGATCCCATATTGAAAAGTGATGAATGTTTCTTAAGTATCTATTTCACTTTTGAGCTGTTTTCTAAGTGGCTTAGAAAACATTTGAAAATGTTATTCAGAATATTACAGGCTGCTATCTCTTGAGTCCCTGTAGCTTCCCAGTACGTTTGAAGGCATTCAGCATCCAGAAACCCCAAGTAATAAATGCACATAATAAATCCAAATTGTATATGCTCTAACAGTGTTTTGCAGTTAAAGTTATTGAACAAAATGTTTACACTTAAAGTAGGATTAACAATAAATAGTCCTACTTTTTAATTTTAACATAAATGCAACAAATGTAGTTATTGGAGCGTGTTGCAAATGCGCTCGGTGAGATTTCACCAAGAAATTAAGCCTCTTCACCTCAAACAGGTACAAGCTTAATTCCTTAAGCATGTATGTTGGTGGCCAAGGATCAAGTCTCTAGAGACACTGTGTCCTGGAGTTCCAGGTGCATGCTCAAGCAGAAGATTAAAGCACTCGCTAGATCTCACAGTTGGCTTCCTCAGCCTTGCTTTAAAGGAGTGTGGATTATTGCCCATCTGTGCTGTCCATGGGGCTGACCCTGGAGATGTTCTAGTCTCTGTGTGTGCATCTTTCATGGTCTCTGACTTGTGTCTGTCTGTCCAGTTCTGATCTGCAAGCCCGCTGATGAATGCATTTCTTGAGATGTGCAATAACCAGGTTCTGCTGCCTCCCAGTTCGGAGCAAGGCTTTGAAGCCAATGCTCTCCTTTCCTCAGGGGGAGCCTGATTGTACAGCTGATGGTGTTTGGGGACCTGACCTGACTTTTCCCAAGTGAGAGTTGACTGCAGTAGAGGAGGGAGGCATTGATACCAGAGGTGCTGTGTGGAGGGAGGTCGCCAGTTTCCTGAGCATGCGCAGACACGTATAGACTGAACTGGGTTCACTGGTGTGTGCCACCACCCCTGCTGTCCTGGTGGCTCTGTACCCCCTGCATGTGATGGCTGAACCGTATGGGAAGCAACTCCATGCATTTTGTGAGTTTGTAGTCTGGGGGTTGGAACTGGATGATCTTTAAAATTCCTTCCAAGCCAAACCATTCTAGGATTCTATGATTGTAATCAGAAAATTACCAAATACAGGGTAGGGGTTGTGGAAGATGGGAGTAGCAGTGGCTCAATCCTCACTCCACCTCTTAACCCCTCCAAAAGTTTCCTCTTCTTTTTTCTGTGTCCCAGAGGCTATTTTTTGAAAACCTTTGGGACTGCTAAGATAAGGGTAAAATCCAAAGTTTGAGGGTGCAAGTAGGGAGAAAAAGATAGTACCATAAGCACACAGCAGTGTTCTCCGTGCATGTTCTACGTGTGTAGTCTTGTGGCTGCTCTCCATAGCAGTAGTAGTGATTACAGACATAAAGGAGTAAAGTGCTGCTTCTCTCATAAAGTAAATCTCTTGGGCACAGGCCTGGCCTGGTTCCTTATTTGTCTTTGGAAGATGGTCGTATTCCTGAAGAGTCAGTGTTGGATTTCAAATTCTCATGCTCTCTGTTTTAAAAACTTGAAAAAGGGGCATCCTGATGAGTCTTCTGTTAAGTTTTACAGCAGCGAGGTCTGCCTGTTCTTGTATATTTTATCAGCTATTTCTTACAGCATTTCCGCAATAACTAAAACCTGTCAGCTCAGCTGCTCCTGGTTAGGTGACTTTCTGCAGCTTTGAGGGTACTTCATCTTTAAATTGAAGGCAAATTAACATGAGGTTATGCAAAAAGACAGCAGCGAATCTTAAACAAAAGCTAACTGTCAAAATGCACTCACTGATAACTGTGGGCAAGCTCTGTCCCTTTTGCTTTTGACTGTATATTCATATATTCATATACATGGTACAGCCTGCCTTCTGAAGCAGAGTTCTTGGTGTAAATAGGAGGCTTTTCATCAAAGCTTCTGAAGCACCTGGCTTGCATTAAAAACCCCTTCCTGAAAGCACCAGGCAGCTTAATTTCTTTTCTTTTTTTTGCTGTATTTCTTGTGCCTGAACGACTTGGTAAATGCGCAAGTACAAAAGTGAGGCGTGTAGGGAGAGTTGTTCCCTGGTTTAAATGCAGTTTCTCTGCCTGGCTCCATAACTCCTGTGGCTCTAGAGCCTGTGTGGGTTCTGGTAGCATGCATATGCCATGCAAAGAGTAGAATGCAATAACAAATGCAAGTTGTTACAAGTGCCAAACTTTTGGGTTCCTCTGTGTATAAAAAATTCAACTGTTTGGTTAAAATATAGAAGATGCTTAAAATTCACTGTCTTCCAGAAGAAGACCAGTGATTCTGTTATGTTTGGGGTTTTGTTTTTTTGAATGAATGCTATTTAAAACACTGTAAATCTTTACTTTTTTTCTTTTACTTTTTTTCTGCAGGTTTGTGTTGCTCTTCACAGCTGCCTTGAGACATCACTCCCTGTGATGCATATGGACACTTTGCTCTTTGTTAGAGCACTAGTGCCATGCAAGTACATAACAAATGGCAGCTGACAACAGGTTTTACTATTTAAAATTATAAATATTTAGGTAAAATGCAGTTTGCTTGCATTAATCTTATCTGCAGAAGGGAAGCAGTGTCTCGGGAAGTGTGACTACACCCAGGGACATAGGCATACTGACGATGGTAACTGAGGTATGTTTTGGTGCCACTCACAGTGATGCTTTCCAAGGAGTTCTGTTTGACTTAGGATGCAGATCCTTTCTGCTTCTAGTGTTAGCATCAAAGCTTTGGTGTTTGTGTTCTCTTAACTCTTTGGTATACTTAAACAGCTTCTTCAGGTGGTTGGGCCGGGTGATAATTATATGCATGTTTGTTTTGCAGTTAAAGCTACTATTTCCATCTTCACATGGAGTATTTCCTTTTACCATTAAGGATCCAGTGCATGCCGGTGTCGTAGCTGTCCGTGCTGTGGCCTTTTGACATTTGCCATTTTCTGCTGCTCTTCCTTGTTTGCTGTTGGAGCTGAGAGCTG
Source organism: Ara ararauna (assembly GCA_028858755.1). NCBI lineage: Eukaryota > Metazoa > Chordata > Aves > Psittaciformes > Psittacidae > Ara > Ara ararauna. Next base: position 7,206,731 of record CM054410.1, on the reverse strand, counting down.
TGTCAGCAGGGTGTGTATTTGTGTGGCAAGCTGCTTGGGAAAGAGAAGGGAAATCTGACTGGTCACTTAGGATTGGGATTGTGAGTCAGTAAAGGCTGACTTGGAGACACGGCTGTGAAGCCAGTGAGGTTTGGGTAAGCCCTGTTCCTTTTCTGTAGGGGCCAGAGCTTTGTGCTCTAAAGCTTGCTGACATGCTGGGCGCGTCCTCTCCAGAAACCCTATGGGTTTTGGTGGTTTCATTTTCTGGGAAATTCCTTAATGCAGGAAGGAAAGATTGCAGCTAGGCTTTAAGGTGACGTCTCTGATCAGCCATGTGCTGTGTGACTTTGAAATCCAACTGCTGTTATATACTCCAGTAATCAGTTCTCTCAAATTTTTGAACAGGTAAGCTGTTAGAATCAGAATAAACCATGCAAAGTGCCTGCCTAGCTAAAGAAATCTGCTAAAAGAAATAAGGTGATAGGAGAATTAAACTATAAACTGCTACCAACAGGTGATTATGTTGTAACTTTGTTAATGATGCAAAATCTGAAAGGTATTTTTTAGAACAGCTTATTCTAGGTAGCTGCTTATTAATCATTAAGATACATAAGGGAGTTATTTGAAGGCTATTTGAAGTAATCTACTGAAATGTCTTGAAAACTTTCCAGTGTAAAAGGCTAAACCTCTTCGCAGGGGTTCCTGTAAACGGTGAACATCTGTCAGAGTATCAGGAATTGAACAAGCTCAATGCCATTGCCTACCTGCGCCCTTGAATTTTCATAATTAGATGAGAGTATACTAAGCCCTTGTGAAGGCTGATGGATCTGGTTACAGTAGTAGGATAAAAAGAGACCTCCTCTATGTAATTTACCTTATTTTAAAGATAAAACATGAGAATGTAATTTTATTTCATTTTGATACAAGGTGCTTTGAATAATCATGTAACACCCTTGATTTATTTTTTGTTTTCTTTGCCTTTCTATGTCCCATTCTTCTCAATTAATCCTTAGACATCCTCTGCTTTTGTCAAGGCAACTTACGTTCATCAATAGTTCTAAGCCCAGTCAAAATCTGATGCCATGTAAGCAGGCTGCACAGTGGGCTGCTTTCCCAAGTATAATTCCTGTGCATTCTGTTAGCACGCTGCCACCTCTGCTCATTTCAGAATAGAATAAGAACTAGAACATTATTGGACCTGATGAAAGCAAAAGCCATTTTGGAAATTCTAAATTTCATGTTGTAGCATGCGGTATGTGGTAGGCATATATGCCATAGAAACCTCGCTGCTGTTCTTGGGATTTGCACCTTAATGATCTCACATGCTAAAGCTTTGGCTTGGCAGCATCTGTTTTATTAATCTACACATGATAGCAGGAAAGCTTTGTCATCCTTGTCACTTGCTTTGCTTTTTTTAGGTCTTTAAAAAGTAAGTCTCCTTAATTATTAGAGTATGTAAACCAGAACACCAGGGGAGCTGGCAAGGTGCTCAAATTGAACAGAGCTGGCATTCTTCAAAGCTCTTGTTAAGGTTTCTCTCTGAAGGGAAGCCAAGAAGTACCCTCTTAAGAAATATTTTCAGGCTCTTTCAGAACTGATCTTAAAGCATTCCAAAGGACTCTTCTAGATTGCTTAGAGAAACCAAGATCTGTTCTAGCTTGTATTTGCTTGGGGAAACAGTTGCTAAGTCAACTTCAAGCATTTTTTCCTCCCTGACTTCCAAAAAGTAATGATTTACTTCTTGTAATTGAAATGTTTTTCCGTTTAAGGGTCTGAGATTGTATTTTGCAATGTATGTTGACTATTCTGTATCTTAGTTTAGTTGATATAAACACCAAGATGTGTTCTGGTTCTGTCCAGGGGGAAGAAAGTATCAGCAAAACAAGCATTTACTGCACATGGCCTTATTGTGTGCATCTAATGGGGTGACAGCCTTGTTTTTGCACAGGGCTTATGTCATTGCTACCCCTTGTTGCCCTTGGTGTATGAAACATGTCTGGGTTCTTGCTGGGGCTCAAGGCTGTGGTTGGCTGAGAATTGATCCCCAAAGCGTTGTCCAGACCAAACGTGCAGATTACTGACACCATGCATAACACTGCTTGCTGGTGTCAGATGTTTTGTCCTTCACTTTTATTAGCAAGATTTTGCCTTCACTCTTGCCCCAAATGTACATCTGAGTGCATTGCTTTTGCTAACTATCACTGGGAAGAGCTGCTAGGGGTTGGGGGACATCCACACACCCCTCACCTCTCTGTGCACTGGCTTTTTGCATACCTCTACATCCTTTAACTCCACTCGGTGTATGTGGGGAGATGATGAAATGATTAAATGAGTTTTCATCAAGGTGGTAAAACTGATGTTAGCAGAACAGAGATCACCTGAACATCTGCGAGCAATTCTGTAGATAGAACATCTGTAGCCCACTCCCCTCTATGAGTGCTACTTGTGGTTGGAAGTCTGCCGCCTTCTCCCTGGGGAAAACCCCTTATTCCCACCTACCTCATTTTTTTTCCTTTTCACTTTGTCAAAACTTTTGCTTTGCTTTCTTTTGTTTTGTTTCAACTTGCATATTGTCCTTCAACGAAAAGCTAAAAGCACACCAGAAGTGGGGCAGAATGATGCCATTGTCCAAGGACAGTTTAAATGTATTGTCTGTACAAAAAGACCAAGGTTGACCTGCAGCTGCTGTAAAAAGTAAATAAAAAATTAAATTACTTGAAAGTAACTATTATACTTGTAAATGAGAGGAGTAATTGAAAGACTGTCCTGGCAACTTGTAAAGAGGGAAAAAATCTGTCCAAAAAATAGAAGTCTGTGCTCTCTTAAGGACAGATCAGATGGTTTTCTCTCTGCCTCTACTCTGCACTGCTTTGCCTGTGAACTTGATCCATTATCTCAATGGAGATACACTGATTTTTCTGTAATGTCTAATTTGGATTTTTTCCCGTAAAGTTTCCCATTTACTCACCTACAGAGGAGAAACTGTCCAAATAAATACCCACCTTCTATACCTGTCATTACGTGCTTGCCTGTTTGTTTAGGATCTTCAGGTGTGCAGGGTTTTGCTGAGCTTGAAGAATTTAAAAGTGTGTTTTCTGCTTCTAAAGGTGCTATTTTGACATATTTTTTAATTCCTTACACTGTGCTTGACTTTAAGGTAGGCTGATAATCAGCTCGTGTTTGGTTTCTGGGTTGGTCTTTTCTGTTTGGAGTATTCAGTCTTTTAAAAAACATCCCTTTTCATAAGGACAGCTTCTGAGCTATCAAAGGCCTTAATACAAAATGTAATGGGAAAACTTTGCCTTTTTCTCCTTCTTTATAAAGGCAAACCCGAATGCTTCATGGGAAACATCGTCCTATACAATTTTTAAGTAGCAGCTCATGTTAGCTTGGACTTAAGCATAGCAATCATCTTTCTGGCCAATGCACAAACAGTAGGGATAAAACAAAGAGCTATTCAAGGCTCTACCAATTACCTGCTAATTCCAGAGCCTTCCGTTGGGATCCCTGTGTCTCTTCTGTAAATACCAATCTTCATGGTGTTGCTCCCAAGGTCTTGGCAGTGTGTTGTTTTCTAGCTGCCTGGGACACTGTGACCCATGTGGCTGTTTCCATCAGTCTGCAGGGGGCCAGGTGTGGGTTGTGTCTTAGGCTCAAGGTTGTGCCTCAGTTGTGCCTATTCTGGAGCCATCTGGCTGCCAAGGTCTGTTCAGCTGCCCCCCTGGTGCCAGTGGTTGGGAGGCAGGAGGAGGGATGGTACTGAGTGTTGCCATCACTGGGGTGGAATCAGCTTGATGGGACTGAGGAGGAGGCTCTTGTGGGTGCAGCCGTGAAGTGGAGAGCTGAATCTCAGTCCTGAGTGGGAACCCTGTTGTCATCCTTATTGCAGTGTAGTTTTGTTTAATCCGTATCACCAGTTTGATTTATGGAGTTGGTGATTAAATGCTGCTAGAAGTTCTTCTTTCTGTGGAGGACAAAAAGTTGTATTCCTGCCCTGTGTGAAGCAGTAGAAAGGAGCTGGGGGTGATGTTTGAACTTGTCCCATCTCCAGACACCACGTTAGCCTGAAAAGGCCTCACAGTCCCAGTTTAGTATTTCTCAGTCTTGTTAATCTAAGAGCCCTTTAGCCTTTTGAAGAGCCCACAGATTGCCTTGTCATTCTACTGCACAGAGGTGCTGAGTGGAGGGAAGTCACTAGTTTCCTGAGTGTGCTGAACCTGCAGAAGGGCTTGGAACTAAATGAACTTTAAGATCCCTTCCAACCGAAACCATCCTAGGATTGTAGGACATGTTGGGTGCTGTTCTCTGAACCATCCTAACTCACCCAGACTGCCAGGAACCTTGGGCTGGTGGCCTTTATGAGGAGTATCTGCATTACCTGCAGCAAGCTTTGAAAAGCAGCCAGTAAATGAGGGACCCCGAAATCCTCGATCCTCTTGTTTTAGGGAAGCCTGAAGAGCAGCTCCATTCATTGTCAGGCTTGCGCACAGTCTGAGCCTTGCAGCTGCGCCTTGGCAGTGTGGGTAAAGATGAGTTCACCGTGTCCCTTATGAGTACAAGACATACAGGTTTATAGGCCGAGTGCTATAGGAGATCTAACGTTTTGCATTTGTTCTATTGAAACCTGAAATTATTGGAGGCATTGGAACTGTTTCTACAGAGTGGAACAACAGCTATGGCCCTAAATAAGTGGTGAGCTCCTGGCCAGTCCCCTGGTTTTCCCCTCCACTTTTTGGGGATTTTTTGAGAAAACAGAAATGTATGATCTTGTCCCAGTTTGTAGGCTAACTGTTGAATAATCTGAAGTGGGAGCCTGACAAGCTGAGACTGTTTTAATTTTGCCTTCAAAAAGCAAAAGCAGAACTTCATGTTACATACACTACCTTCAGTTTTCCCTCTGTAAACCCTCTTTACTGAGTACCGTAAATCTTGTAGGACTGGGCTAAAGCATTTAAATATATATTACATGAATGGTGACTAGTACACTTAGTTTGGCTTTGCACTGCAAAAATGTGCTCTTTTAGAGTAAGAGAATGAAATAACTACACTGATTAATCCAACAATGATATCTGTATTCCATGAACTGAGTAATAGGAGAATGTTGGTACATAATGCCACATTGGTGCTGCTCTCATAAAGGTTCAGCGTTCTGTCAAATCTGAGATCTTGATAAGTACCAGGGTATTGTCAGAATATATTGCTGTTTTTTCTACAGAAAATACATCAGTGTGTTGTGGTAGAAACACTCACCTGGTCTTGTTTACCATCGCTGGCATGCAGCTTGGCAGCGAGGTTTATTCCCATTATCCAGCTGTTGTGCTTGGACTTCCATATTACAGATGTGTTTACTGTTACAGGCTTTTTATGGGCTGTGTTTTCTGTGGGTCTTTGTGCTTTTTGTGCGAATGGAGATTTTGCTTTTATTCGTTTGTGTGCCCCCCCCCAAAATCTTCTTGAACTGCTCTGGGAATGAGTCCATGAATTGCTCGGGGCCAGGCTTTGGAATCCTAAACATGAGTATGCTGAGTTATTTCTGTTAAAACCAAGGAAAAATAAGACGTAAATGCTCCTTGGCCTCAGTCAAACTATGCAATATAGGACAACAAAGAGGTGAATTCCATGTGATACAGCAGTTGCACAGCTCTTGTGTCCTTCCAAAGCCAGTCCTTGGTCCAAGGTTGGGAGAACTTGTACACAATGGCTGCCCAAGAGTCTTGCATCCAAATAACTCTTGTTCAGTGATTTTCCTACTTCTCCCTGCCTCACCAGTCAGTTAATAGGTATTTTGAGTCTGAATTATGTGCTGTCCAAGTGTATCCCTCCTGTCAGTGTTGTATCGTTGTCAATTGGAGATTGTCTTGCAAACCCACCAGTGTGGGCTACCCTCTGGAGCGAGTTAGGGGCCACTTTGTGATGTTTGCATCTCTGCTGAAGAGCATGTCAGGCATTCTGGCTTTGCTGTGCCCCTCCAGGTAGCTGTAGGTCTAGCTTTAGTGCTCCTATCTTGTTCAGGTGTGGGTGTGGTGCTTACAGTAAAGAATACCTGTGACTTGATCTGCAATCCACCCCAACTGAGTTTTCGTTTCCACCGCTTGTATGCGAGTTTGATTTTGCTGCTTCCATAGCAATTTGGGGATAAATGGCCGTGTGGTCAGGACTGCTGGTAAAGGTTCTTCGTTCTCCTGTTGCTTCATTTATCCAGTTACGTTTGTTCTTTGTGTTCCTGTTCTTCCCCCTGTTAAGTACTGATGAAACGGGTACACTGTTTTCCCCTAGTTCTACATCCCGTGAATAGCTCTCCTCTACCAGTTGATCACCTCTTCTCACCTTTACATGGGTTCTTCTGGGTAGTTCACCTGTATTTGTTATTTACTTAATCCACGTCATATGTCACACTGCTTCTCCCTCCTAACGCCATTCACTATTTGGTCTTTGATTCAGGTTAGGCTTTATTTGCTTCTCTGTCTTCAAAAGGGGATTTCAGTGCATGCACTGCATGGGAGACACACAGAAAATCTCTGCAGTTGTCTCTGTGTTCATTCCCACCCCAGCACGCCCAGTGCTTGGGGTTCAGCCTATTCCAATCCCAAAACCAGGTTTTCCCTAGTGTTAGGCAGAACAAAGTCTGAAGCTGTTTTTCCTTTCTTTTGGTAATTGAAACTATTTGGAGATTTGGAGATCTTCTTTGGAAGTTGCCACTGCAGATAAGCCGCTGGCATCAAGGGGGTTGTTAGGTTTCCATATTCAGTATTTTTAATTGAGGAACAAATAATTTATTTGGGGGGGGGCGAATTATGTAAATTCTTTTGTATTTGTATGTCAAAGTGGCCTTTATAGGAAAAGCACATAAAATATTTAGATTAAAATTGCTTAATTGTGTAACTCCAGTGGGGATTTTTGTATTGACAGGGTTTCTATGCATTTTTCAAAATATACTTGTGTTTTGTGTTAGAATTATTGGAAATATTTTTTAAAAATGTGTATTACCACATTTTCCATGGTTGATCCTTCTACTACCATTCCTTTTGAATACTACAAAGATTTTAATTAACCCTTTAAATTAGTTTTCCCACACAGATATTTGCATTAAGTCAATATAATGAGTTGTAGCATGGGTATGTAGCTTTAAGGGAATAAGCCTAGTTGTGTAGCTTAATTATGGAGAGATCTTTTGGGAGAAGGGCAGTGTTTTAATTGCACTTAAAAGACTAAATTAGGAAGTTTAAGTTTTTGCTGGGATTTTTTAAGCTGTTTCCATCCTGTATTGTTTACACTCGAGCATTATTTAAATGTACTATTTGTGCAGTGTAATTCTCCTTCGGTATTCTGTTGGGATAATACTAATGTTAACAGACATGAAGGGTTTTGGAAGGTGTCGTATCCCAGTGGAGAAGACATAAATTTAGGGGAGGGAGAAGAAAGAAAAATAGTGTGTTTCTCCATTTGATTACATGCACGTTTTTACATTAGCTGAGACTAAAGGAACTGAACTTACAATTGGATTGTTAAGTAAAATTAGTGTTCTGGGGGGAAACGAAGAAGGGGTTTGCATAACTGCAGGTAAAAAAAACCCTTCGGTTGCCCTGCAGTGCAATTGCCCTGACTGCCTATGCAAAGTACAACCCAAGTTTGATGCATCAGACCCTTCTGTTACTGCTCTGGTTTTACGTTCTCTTCTCGAGGTGTTATTATACGGCTTCCTCGGAACGTTTGCCAACTGACACCTCCATTTTATAGTTTTATGTCTGTATTTTTGTTCCTGTTTTCTAAGGGATCCTGCCTCGTTCATAGGTTAGTGCAAGTGCAAGCTTTAGGCGTGATAGCAAATGAACATTGCATGCTACCATGGGTTCTCATAATGGAGGAAAAAATGTGCAGTTTCAATGGCACTTTGACCTACAGCTGGAACATTGAGTTTTGCAATGGAACAAACTCTCAACGATTGAAAACACTCTGAGTCTGTATCGTATGTCCTGAAAGCGCAGAAAAAGGCAGTTACTCCAATTGTACCCACAGATAATTTGGTATTGATTTAATCTTTTTTTTCCCAATAGTTTTATGATCTGATTTTAGGAAAATACGCTTTCCTTGGTTTACTTTGGTTGCCATAAATTGCCCAGTGCAGAGTCTGGTCCACCTCCATCCATTTACTTTCATGGAGTAGTTGCACGTAACATTTGTAAGAGCAGAGCAGGGAAGCTGTGTGGTTACTTCCCAGTAAACCTCCCTTGCAACATTGCTTTGTGGCTCATGAGACGAAAAGGGAGACGGGAATTTTCCTGGATTAAGTAGCACTCGCTTCGTTTACGTGTTCAGTATAATGTTGGGTGTCAAAAGGGAGGTTTCCTTTCTGAAGTGTTTGACTTGTGCTTTGGGGACTTAGTTGCCACTGTGCAAATTGTGCTGTAATATTGTACCAAGGATCAGTGAAAGTGTTTTATCTTTTTTAATGTCGTTTGTATTTGACCGGGTTTTATAAATGTAAGAAATCAGAGTGTTGTATTTTGATCTGAAATTTGCATATGGTAAAAGTAACTTTGCTTTATGTATCGGAGGTTTGTTCAGAACTTGAATTATTTTATAGAAGGGTACAGACCAAAATTAATTGTCTTAAAAGGTGTTTAATAAACTAACCAAATAAAACATTGGTGGTTTGAAAAACCTGTTGACTGCTCCTTAGTGCTTTTTTCTCTCTAGTTTCAAAAGGAAGGAAGGATGTGCTTCAAGATTTTCTCTCAAGGTCTCATGAAAAATGAAGAGGAAGAAAAAAAGAAGGCAGTAGATTTTATAAATACCATCTCCCATGAGTTACCTGCTTTATTATTTAACATTTCTACATGCCAGAAGTTTAATGAAAGGGGAAAACCCAAAGGAAATAAATGGAGGAGGAAAGGCTAAGGAAATCAGGGGAGGTGGGAACGGTCCCTCTCCGTCTCTGTTGGGGCAGTAAATGTTATGGCTGTGGACCCATGGCTGTTTGGTGGCCACTCCATGAGACAAGGGGCTGGGAAGGAGCTTTTGCTTACCCTCACTGTTCTCTGTGTCTCTGTTCTCCCCTGCACCACCTTCACTTGCCCTCTTCACAAGCACTGGGGCTTCCGCATCGCCTTTAGAAGAAGAGGAGAAAAAGATGTGAAGCACAAGTGCTCCCAGGGGTGGGTACGAACAGCTCCTTACAGGGCTGCTCTGTCTATGGCAATCCCCAGTTGCACCACAGCATCCATACACAGCCTCTGTAAGTTCAGAGCTCGGGGCTTTCTTAAGATGCCAAGCAGCCGCAACCCACATTAAACAATCTGCCTCCTTCGTGCTGCACTTCTCCCTTTACTGATGCACCAGCCACTGCTTCTGCTGCTGCTGCCTCTGCCAAGGCACAAGAACCAGACTATTAATAGGAGGGATACTGTCTGTGGTGAGAGGTGGGAGTGCAGTGACTGCAATAAACTGACTGCAGCAGTCCTGTGCTTCTGGTCCTCAGGAAATTACATTTCACCCGGAACTCTGAATACCTTTTCTTAAATGAAAGGGTATTGAGGCAAGGCCAGATGTGAGGTAGGGTCAAGGAAAAGGTTAGGGGTAGCTTGTGCAAGGGCAGTGGAGTGGGAAGGCAGTGCCACAGCCGAGTGCTGGGGGCTCTGAACATGTATTTCAACAGAGATGATGGGTGTTAGGACAGAAAGGTGGATGTTTGCTCAATAAAAACCTTTTCCTGCTTATTTCAACAGCCATACCAAGCAAAGCACAGGCCCTGAACCACGAGCCAGTTTGGTGCAGAGAGCCTGAGGCCTCCCGTGTAAATACGGGCTGATGATAGGGAATCTCGTGTTGATTTACCCTTGTTGCTGGTGTTCCCATGGTTATGGCTGCGTAGATGGGCTCTGCCATATCTCCCCTGTCTTACTGAGTCCTGGGAAACAAAGACAGGAGGGTGAACTTGGGATTTATCTTTATTCCACAGCCTGGAATCCTAACAGAAAGGGAAGAGGGCTGCTGCCTGGTTTTCCTTTACCTTTTATGCACGGAGGAGATAAAGTTGAAGTTTCCATTTCTTCCCCTTTTTACCTCCTCAGTTTTCTTCTAAATTATTGCAGAAGAAATCCAGGAGCGGTTCCTTGAACAGGGTTTTCAGCCAAGGCTTTCAATGCCCTGGAGCAAGGCCTCCCTCTGCCACCCCAAATGCACAGTGCTGGGCCAACCAAGGCAGCTGTGTGCTGTGTTTACACAGCACGGCTTGGCTTGTCAATGCCACAGGGAATCACAGTGGACCACGAGCTTCTATCCCAACCTGCGAGAAGAGCATCCCACCAGCTTTGTCCTAACAGGAACGTGTGAGGAGCGATGATGCAGCTGCTGTGGAGGTGCTGGGATGTGGGAGCAGCCCCGGCTCTGCTGAGCCTGGTTCTGCCCAGGGCTGGTGCCTCCTTGGTAAGAGGTGGCGTCTGTGCCCTCTGCAGAGCCAAGGTCTCAGAGCAGGCTTTCCCCAGGTAAGGAGGTGATGTGGGAAGGATGAGAAGCTTTGCAGAGGAGGTAACCGGCTCCTGGCTTCTGGAATCTCAAATCCAGCAGCAAGCCCTGCTGTTTGCTGAGCTCTGTGTTGCTAAGTCAGCCCTTTGGCCCCCGCAAACGTAAGATTAACAGAATCAACTGCTGTTCAGAATTCCATACAACACTTTGCTTCCTGTCTGGAAGCTGCTGTGAAGGCAGAGCCTAAAAGTAATGCGGGGTCCCGTGAAGGGTGCAAGCTGGGATGAGTGGTTGCCACTCACCAGCTTCTGCCGCTCCAGGCAATGCCGGCAGCGCCAGTGACATTATTCCTGCCTTTTCCCCAGCGCATCTGGATGTGCCACAGGCCAAGCTCTGCCACGTGTGTCCTCTAAGGGATTGTGAGCCCCAGCGCCGTGGGCTGGGCCGAAGGACTTGGCTAATGGGGAATTTACGGTAAGGGCTGAAGGTATTTTTAACCACCAGGATGTGCTTATCGCCAGGAAAGGCCAAGCAGCGCTCCTATCTCTGCAGGGAGCGGGAAGTGCTGAGCGTGACTTTAGTTTCTTTCCAGCTCCTTTCCAGACTCCTGACAGGGATTTTTTTCCTCTCTGAGGCATGTCGTCGGGTTAAAACCAGGGAGTCCAATAGACATCAACCCTGGGTCGCAGGTGGAAAATGCTAACTGCCAGGCACGCCGTCTTTTCCCACTGCACGTGATGTACGTTCAGGAAGGACCTCTGGAAAGACGGCTTTGACATCAGTCTGGTTTGCTTTTCTAAACGCACTAACAGCCTGCTCGTTCTTGAGGGCAACTTTGATGCTTTCTGTCTTGAGGAGGAAAGCAGGTTCTCCTTGCAGCACCCACCCTGCTGCCCCTGCAGCACATTGGGGCCGTACCACTGTGGGCGGCTTTTTGGCTTCGGTGCTTTGCTCAGGAAGGGGCTGGATCCATCCATCCCTTGATGTACCCGGTGCCTGCATGAGCTCTGCCACCCCAGGGACACGGTGAGTGCACAGTTCACCTTGCGGGCAGCATGGCCCTGACATTCTGCACAGCCTATTGCTGCTCTCCTGTGCCTTATTCCTGCCTCAGGAATAGAAAAGCAATTAAAGGTAAGAGCACATTGAAGCACCGTGAAATTTGCTCCAGGACAGACAATAAGGACGCCTTTCAGGGCCCTGTGCAGCAAGGGTTTTGCTGACCCTATAAACATCCGCTCGCCTGCTCCAGTCAGTGGCAGGAGTCACAAACAACAGAAGTGCTTTGAAATGACGGAAGCTTCCTGACCAAAGAGAGAGGCTGAGGGTGTTATCACGGTGCTTCCTTCGAGGAGTGCTGCCCACCTGCTCAAATCCAGGCTAGCATCTGCTGCCCGCGTCCTCATCAGCTGCAAGACCTCCCTCTTCTTCCTCTCCATGCCCTTCCCTAGACCCCCCCTTCTCCAAGTATGGTTGAGTCCTTAATGTTCCTGCTCATCGTCTTTATTGCAGGCTCAGATGTGAGAGCGGTGGCCCACACACTGAAGTAACTGCACAGTGCACATGCGATGAGGCAGTGGGTTAGGTATGGCCCTGTGGCCTCCAATCGATGCCTGCTTGCCGTTCACCTTGGTTTTGCTTGCGTCATTGGATGCGGTGACCTCGCAGGGATGGGGAGGGCTGCGCTGTGATTTCCTTCGCTTGTCCTAGATCTCTTCTCCTTGAGATGCTCGTGCCTGAAGTGACTCACCCGGTGCTGAGGAGACAGAGATGCTCCCCCAAGGGCTGTTGGGTCTGAGATCTGAATGTCTCCTTAGGAAGGGCCCGCGAGATCTGAATATCTCCTTGGAAAGGGCCTATCTATTCCCATCAGCTGGCCATGGAGCTAAGAGCTATGCTCTCCTCTGTGAAGGGCATCAGATGGGGTGATTCTTTGCTTCTTGCTATCTGTGCTTCAGCAAGTTTTGTTGATTTGCAATTGCATCTTCTTTCATGTTGGTTTTAACTGCCCTCTCGGTTCCCTGTACTGCAGAATAATGCTGAAGAATCCATTTTCAGCCTTTCAGTTCATCTCCTCCTCATTTCAGCCACATCCGTGCTGCTCTCCTTGCTGTCATAGTGTGAAACAGTCAGGGAGAAACATGAAATTCCCTCATCTGAAAGTCATGCATCGCATCTTAGAGCTTGCCATGAGGCACGAGAACATTACTTGCTCTACCTGCTTTGAAAAGCAAACAAAGGGAAGCTGCAAGCACCGTGTTGTCTGCTCTTGGCAGATGCTTTGGAGACCAGCCCGTTTGCATGGAAATCGGGTCATTACTATTAGTTTATTTTTCGTGAGGACCTGACTGATTCCTCACTCACTTTTCCATCTTCATAAAGCAGTTTGTGAACCACATGCACATAAAACGAAGGAGTTAGCAAACGCTGCTTCCCTTTGATGTGCATTATTCTGGCCTTCTCGTTTTTCCAACTGCTCCCTGGGATTTTCCATCTTACTACGGGTATTTCAATGGAAGTTGGAAAAGTGAACCCCCCGTTACCTGTACTTGTCTAAAGGAAGCAGGAAGGTTGTGCAAGTTAAAATGGAAACAAAACTGGTTTGCAGCTGGATGGTTGTGAAACCCACGTGTTAAGAAATGAGACCAGCAAAGGGCTGAGGAAGAACAGTCTGAAACAAACCCCACAGGTGTGAGGCAGTGGCTGAGGTTAAGCAGGCCCTGCTCAGAGAAATAGGCTGGGCTCACTACTTGGTACAGGAACAACATTACGCCATTGCGGTATTTTCCTAAGTTGGAATCTTAGGAAACGCAGGCACATTCCATTTCTCTCTGCTCAGAGATGTCATGTCAGGATCAGAACCAACACACCACTACTTGGTTCAGTATGTGCAGTGTTTCCTGACCTTCTTCCTCCATGCTGAATGATATCTCATGTTCTCCAGGTATTATCCTAGTGACTGATATAAGCCAAAATCTAATAGTTTCTTGCTACCTGTTATTGACTGCTCACTCCAGCTTTCTGGAGTTCCTTTGTTATCTTAGCCTAACCCATTCCTTGAAGCTGATATAATTAAAACGGGACAAAGTTCTGGCCCTGTTCTCAGATGACAGACGCTCCTTGGATTTGCACTTTGTCGTACAAATGCATTGTCCTAAAGGTCCTAAAAGTGAACTTTTTCTTGCCTAAATAGATAAATAAATAGATGCCAGGAGTAATTTAGGGTAGCATAGCTGTTGCCTACTTTATCCTTGGGTTTTGAAAGGAGGTATAATATGATTCCAAATTGTTTTGTGTCTGTAGAAGTGAATTTTAACTAGACATCTTCTCTGTTTCCACTCTTTCATTGTCATTGGCAGTATTGAAGAGAACATCTTCCTACAGTATTTCTTTGTGATGTTCAGTTCTGTGGATGTACTTGGATTTGTGGTTAAATGAATAGACAAATGCCCTGTCTTTCTTTATGATTGCATGTAACCATTTGGAAAAGGCAGTTATGTGAGTCAGAGAACACTAGAACAAAGTAGTTCCATAGAGGAAATAGACATCATCACAGCCACAGGCATCCATACAGCTGTGAACCAACACCCCGTTTCCAACATGCCATGTCAGTGCTGCTCTTGGGGTCGATCCTGGGGTATAAGCAGCATTAAGACTGCAAAGTCAGGCCCCAGTCCAAGAAGCTATGCTTAGGTTTCATATTTGGTCTGACTTTGCAAGGCCCCTGTGAACGTAGGAGGCTGCCAGACAGGGAAGCCTTGCTTGGACCTGGAATGACGCGTGTTTGAAAGCAGAACAGATCTGGGAATCTGGAGGACCAAGTGAGTGTGTTCTAAGCAGGGCTTCTCACAGATTCTTCCCCCACTGCACCAGTTCATTAAAGAGACTTGAATAAAGCCCCTAGCTCTTGCTAGGCTGGGTGACTTGTATCACAGCTATGACAGGTTTATTCCATTTGCGAGTCAAAACAAGTTTCTCCTTTCTCTTGAAGGTATGTAATTGCCAAGTTCATCCTTATTGCTACACCCGTCCCCATTGCCTATAATCTTTGGGTATTTGCACTTCCCTGGCACAGTCCTGATTGACAAAACAAAGCTTGCATGTGTGATAAGTTTAGCGTAGGAGACTCTTCTCATTAGCACTAGATGCCATGAATCAGAATGATTAAGTGGTTTGTCCAAAGCACACAGTAGATTTAGTGTTTCTGCACTGCACTCCTACTAAATTATGGGTGTCACCAAATTCACAGTTATCGGCCACAAATATTAAAACCTAATTTCATAAATACAATCTGATTTTGTTTATACCGAGGCCCTCAAATCTTAACCATTTGTTTTTTCCTATGAACAAAAAGCACCTAGAAACTTGAAATTATGGTAGTTTAAATTTGTTCCATGCCAAAAAAAAGCCACGACGGTACTAGTTCAGTTTAGACAATATATTGTTTGGAGCCAGAAAGGATCTAAAATCTTATCTGCTTCCTTCGGCTAATTGCTGTTCTTGCTTTGGCTGACTGCAAGTGCCCTATGTGCTGCTTATCAGCAAATGAACTGCGGGTAGCAGTTAGGTGAACTGCTACAAGAAACTCAGTGGAGTTGAAGACAAATGGTCCAGCATTGAGGACGGAGGACCGTTCCCTGATGGCCTCAGTTCTGGTCCTTGTCCCCCTTTGCACCACCATCTGTGTGACTGGCAGGCTGAAGAAAGGCTGACCTTTGAACATGCCAGAAAGTCATTTAAGGTCATCCTCTGATCTCCTTGGAGAAGATGCTTCTGTCTTGTTCCTTGTTTTGAGATAGGAAAGAACAGAGCCGAACCGGTGTGCAGCACTAATCTGTGATGACCAAAGGCTCTCACCCCTCCTCGAACAGCGGCTGTTGAAGCACCTGCAGTAGCTCCAGATGTTATCTGGGGAGCAGACCACCACAACAGGGCGCAGACTAGAGCAAGGGGAGGGAAAGCTGCCCACACAGTGTCCAATACCATCACAGCTGGAAGGACTTTGCTTAGAGCTTCTGACACACAGAAGAGCCTGCTGCCAGCTGACTTCTTCTGTAAGATAAGTAGATTTTTGCCATACTCCTGCTCCGAAACTGCCCTGTGGCTGTAGATGAATATCTCCTTTTGCCATAGGGCCCATCAAGATGCACAGAGATCCCACCTGTAATGCTTCAGTGCACAGAGATGCTGCTGGAAAGAGGAAGTCTAAACAAGACGAAACTGCTCCACCTTTAGCCCTCCCTGCTCACTTTTCTTTTCCTGTCATCTTAACCCTCTTCTACTGCCCAGAAGAAATGTGTCATTATCTCCAAGATGAACCTCAGGTGAGTGTCTCTGTGCTTCTGATGGCAGGAGGAACAAAGCTAAGTCTCTTCCCTCAGAGATTTAAGCAAGCCTCTTTAGTAGAGTCACACATCTCAATCTGCTTTCACAAGGCAATTTGGTGACAAGTTACACCGTAACCTCCTCTGAGACTTCTCACCCAAAGCATTATGCAAATGGTATGTAAACTTACTCTCAGTGTGCGAGATAAGTCAAGCCTGAATGCCACTTTTGTTGATGGATGTCCTGGGGCTCAGAGTGCCATGCCCTACCAGGGGTCCCCCGATGCATGCACCAAACTGGAGCATTCCCAAAGGACAGACAATTCAGGAGCACTGGTGGCTCATGGGATTTGCTGGGCTCAAGTCCTCCTGCTGCAGCATCCATCCCTCCTGTGTGGCAGCAGGGCTGTTCTGCCACATCAGCATCACCGTGGCTCTGTTCAGAAAGGAGCTGCTCTCACTCAGGCCACAGGGAAACCCACAACAGCCTCTTATTGGAAAAACTCCATATGTGACTCTGTTGCAGGCAGAGATGGCCTTGCTCCCAAAAACGGGAATGGAGAGACGCCTGGGTGAGCAGTTCATCACAGCCCCATGCTTTTTTCCTCTCTGGTGCTGCACACCAGAGCTAACACAGCCAAGGCCAGAGGCTGCTGGAGACGCTGTTGTGCTGTAGACACACATGGCCTTGACCATGCACTGTGGACCGAATGCATCTGTCTCCCTGTGCCAGCACACTGTGCCAAATCCTGCTTCCTCTGATGCACTTTCAGTATTAGCATGCCAGGTCATATGTCTGATGGGCACAGGAACAGGGAAGTCTGATCAGAGCCTCTAGCTTTGTGTGCATCTGGCTGGGGCCCGCTCCCTTTCTGTTGCTCCTCCTTAGCCCTGTTCTGGTCTTTTCTTCCTTTTTTTCTCCCTTAAAAGGGCTCAGCAAAACCATACATACAAGTCACCATCAGTAAGCATCAGTGAGAACTGCCTCTCTTTTTCCTTCCCCTAAGGTCATCGCTGTTTGGGTTGCCACTCTGAAGAAGGAGACTGCAGGTCACCCACACCCCTGACTTTTGGGAATAGAGTGGTTGGTTGTGATTTTAGCCTGAGCCCTACATAACAGGACCCGAATCCTCACTTCATTTGTGCCCATTCACAGCCTGGTGGCTCACACTGAGATTCTGTGCTGCTTTTGTCTTGCTTTTTCATCCCAGATTCGGTGTGGCTTTCACATTGCTTCATGTAATTGCACCAGTAAAGAAAGGCTTGGGGGCTTGAAGAGCTGAAGGTTTGCTTCTCCAGTTCCTGTTACGGGGGCAGTAACTTCTGCCTTGCAGGGGATGAGGGAACAGGCAACATCTACAGTGGCTGCAAAATCCAAGGAGTCAGGCTATGGGCAGAGTTAGGAAGTGCTGTTCCAGCTCCCTGATTGCTGGGGACACGCACTCTAGTACAGCCAGAAAAGCCACAGGCAATTACCATCCACTGCTCTGAGAACAACCAGACTGTTGACACCACCTTCATCTGGAGTGGATTTACGCACCATGTGTTCAAACCTCAGTTTACCTCGTACCAGCCTCCCTGTGCGGGCAATCCCCAAGGAACCATCTTGCCCAAAGTGACTTCCCGACTTGAATCTGGATAGGTACGCACTTTCCCAGGTGGTTCATTGTTCTGCTGCTAAATATTGCTCAGTTGTCCTAGCCGTGCCAAGCCTGATTTCTATCTGTGAATCCTGCAAGCCGTGGAATGCAAATCATTCCAGTGTATTTGCAGGCCTGTGCTGAGGAGGAGATCCCTGGAGCTTGATCCTCCTCTTTCCCAATGACTCATTACTGTTACGCAGGTTGTATTGCCCTACTGCTTTGAGATATGAAATGCTGGGGCTTTGCAGGTCACTCTGCTTTTGTAGAGAACACAGGGTCACAAAATCAGTGTGTGTGTCTAGCAGGAAAACAGCATTCCAGCGGTGATCAAACGCTGCTTGTATGCAAACCTTTCTTCCAAAATCTATCTCTAGGCAAAGGCGGTGTCCCATCAAGCGCTTTACAGTGCTCAACCGCTTAGAGAAGGAACTCTGACTGCAGACAGCAACTGTTAGCATAGCAAAGTCTAACGTAGCTTTCTGCAGGCTCTTTTATCTCAGGTGTGCAGTACAATCCTCCGCTTTCACTTAATAACCCCAACAACCCAGAAGCGGTGGGTGAATCGTTTGATAATTATATGTTCATTCAGTAGAATGCACATAAACGACTGCAAGTGCTTGCAGATTTTAATAACTCTTGGAGTTGCTTTCCAGTTGCTTTGGTTAAATGTCCTTTCTGCTCTACTGCTGAACAAAGGAGGGGATTTTGATCAGCTCCCTCAGTGAGAGAGGTTTTGTGGCTTCCTCACACGGAACAAGGCAAGAATAGGTTAACAACTATCCCCCCACAGGGTTGCTCCTTCCCAAACAGCCAGCTATCTCATTGCAGCCAGGCTGGGTGGATTAGCGGCTGTGCCAGGAAAGAATGATGATCCTCTAGCATCACCCACTTGCCCTGTGGGGAGGGATGGCCCAGAAGGGAGCTGTGAAGAGGGTAGGGTTTCCTTGGTGAAATGAGGTACTTCTCCCTTGTGAGTGAATTGAAGCGTGTTTGATCATTGGGTGGATCTAGGGCATCTCCACAAAGCTCAGCCCTGCATGTAAAGTGTTAGGGCTTAAATGAATGTCTGGATTCAGGCGTATGAATGCTTATGGCTGCCTCATCCCTGCTTTGAATTTGTTCCTGAGCTAATACACTGCCACACTGATGTCTGGGCCAGTTTTATCACAGGCTTGGGTTTTGGCAAGGAAACTTATCTCCAGGTTTCCCGTGTTTGCCCATGCTCCATCCAGCCTGCTGTGGTGGGGAATGATGTCCACACTTGGCCTTGGTAAGGCACAGAAGGATGAGTGAGTACCTATGGAGGTGGCAGGACGAGGGATGCAGGTTTTGTGTTTGTCATTAACAGTCCCATGTGTAGTCAGAGGGTTTTTCAGACAGTTCTGGAGATTCAAACCATCAGTTTCAGTGATTTGAGCAGAATGCAGGCCAGCACTTGACCTTAAGTCCCTTTCCTTGCATTCTCAATTAGGTTTTAAAAATGCTGGCAATAAGCAGGAAAGCATTGCTCACTTCAGCATATACAAGACCTATCTTGAATATGTGCTCTTCTATTTTCTTTGTTTTCGTGCTTTATTTGACAGTGGTTTCTGAACGAGTTTCAGCAAGGCAATGGTCAACCTGACCAGTATTTGTCACCTCCTTTGAGCTAAATATAATCTGGATTTCATTTACCTCATAGTATTTCTTTAATAACCTCTCAGATATGAGTTCTTCCTGGAAAAAAGAATTCCGCACATTTCTGCCCTTATGCAAAACAAATAAAATCTCTCTGTTTTCGTGCCACATTTATATCTATATATATCCTCGGTACACAGAGGAGATATCAGCTTGGGAATTGGCACGTGGAGGGTAAATAAATGAATTTACAGTAAAGCCTGGTTATTTTTCTTAAGGACCTATTGAAAGGAGAAGACTGTTCTTAATTTTCTCTCATAATCTCATTTCAAGATGTTGAGCTTGTAAAGCTCTGTCAGAACACGGGGGCCTGGACTTTTATCTTCACTCACCAGATGAAAAGTCAGGAGGACACTGGTTGCTCACTCCTGCCTGTGGTCACGAGGAGAAGCCGTAGCCAATATGGGACAGGATCCTGGGGGCCACCGCCATGCTGATTCCTTGTCCAGAAGTGAAAAGAGCTGTTAATCCTGCCTTGTTTGCTTTGCACACCACACCCCTGCTTATTGCCCACAATCTCAATTACAGAGGCGGCCAAACTTGCTTCCTGTTAAAAACAATAGCCCTGGCTGACAACATCCCCTCTTAATGCATGGAACTAAGTGCTGGTGAGCAGCCTGATGGGCTTTAGGGGCAGATGGACCCCTGTGGCTGCTAGCACTGGGGGTCTCTGCAGAGGGGTCACTGGTGGCATCCCAGGCTGGCAGCAGGCTGGAGAAACACAGGGCGCTGGGGAAAGACGTATGGGTGGAAAGAAGTGACTTCATGGAGGATGTTAATTAGGGGAAATGTGTCTGGGAACATGGGGAAAGCTTCCTGCAAGGAACCGGCATGAACAGGATCATCAAAGGCTCATGAATTTAGTGTAAACTTCTATAGGGAAGATAGCTTGTAAGTGTCCAACTCTCTCAAAACCTGAGTCCTGCTTTTCTCTGTAAGAAAGAGATTATTTCGTTGCAGAAAAATGTTTAATTAGTTTTCACTTGAAGGATTGTGATGGGGGGATATAAGTCCCAGTTTCCTCTGTTTTACTTCTTGTAGGAAATGCATGCAAAAATCAGAGGTGATGTTATTCCTGTCTAACAGCACTACTGGGAAGAGTTGTGCTGCATAGGAGTCCCTCTGCAAACAGAGGATACATAGGAAATGTCCCAGGTATTTCTCAGGAACTGTGCTGGATGGCAGCCAAAATGATGGAGGATGTAAGTAATATACCCAGCACTTCAATGCACAAACACTTTTGTGTTTGCAGTGTCTGTTTAACAAAGCACAATACAAGCTGGTGCGAGCAGCTTTTCTGTCCTCTGAATACCCAGCCACCAATGCCAAAAAGCTCTGATTCTGGTATATCAAGACAGGAGCAGTGACTGTATCTGCGGTCTTAGGATGTGCACCAGCTTCCAAAATAGGAACTTTCTCTTGTTTGAAATGGAGGATGTCACAGTCTTGCCTACAGGACCACTGCTGTTTACCCTGGTGAGGTGCCACTGGGTTCAGCTGCTTATGCTGCATCTGAACTGACCAAATACTGCAGTGAAGGGGGTGTGAGTGAGGCCCATGATTGTTTAAGTGCAGGAAAACGAGCTGTGTGTGCAAAGTGATCTGGGCACCGGAGCTGGAAAATCCACCTGAACCCTTTGGCTGTTGGTTTGAGGAGACTCATGTTATGACAGTGGTAATGGGCCATTGTTAAGGCTTATTTTTCAAGGGATTCTGTCATGTTGAGGAATTCTGCATTTACTTTGATTTTAATGGGGTTTTTTTGTTTGTTTGTTTGTTTTGTTGTTCTGCATTCTAACTCAGAATAATACCTTTTCCTGTGAGCTGGAATTACAGCTGGAAGCAGGTTATTGGTTCAAAATTAATCTGGTTTCCCAGAGATCTACCTCACTGATGGGAGTTAGGAATAATATTCTCTATTTCTGCTTACAGTTTCTAAGGGAATCCTGGGCATACCTAGGTTTTGCTGGGGGGTCAGACGACATCTGGCTCTATCGCTTTGTGAGCCTCCAGGTAATTTAGCATTTCTATTTCTCTTCCAGCGTGATCTATACGATCCTCCCCTGAGACGTTTCAATGTCTGTAATGAACTCCCCCATCTTCTCCAGTGAACACTGAGGCAGATGATTAAGTGTAGCCAAACCTACCCCTTTTTCTCTCTAAATTATCCTTTACTGTCTCCTCCTTCTTTTCCCTGTTTTTTAAGTGACAAACAACCTCATGAAACGTGTGACTCTCTGGTTTTTCTAGGGGAAGATTTTAAACAAAACCACATTCAGACACACAGACACAGACACACAAAGCTCGAACAATAGGCGCCCACAATCAACCAAGAGCATGCTCACAGAGGCACGCTTATAGAGAGATACAATGACGTAAATCAACACCCAGAAGCATTTATTAAATTACCCAGATATATACACACAGGGCAGGCAGATGGGTTAAAGCTGGGGTTTTACTGGTTGATAAATGAAATCATCACTTTTAAGGTGCACAGGAGACTATTTTCGAAAAGCAGTGGCTGTAGCAGGACCAGATATTAAAGGTGATAATATCTCTTTATTCAATCTTGCAGACTAATTGGCTTATCCAAGGACATGGCAACTCCTGCTGCATAGCAAGTGTGACCCTCTATGCTTTCATAATCAAGGTCAGTATGACAACAGCATAGCAGTCTTGCCTGATCCCCTGCTCCCAAGCAAGGCATGATTCCTGGAACCTGCATCCCTGAACTCCCTCTTTGGATTGCTCTTCAGCCTTCTTTTCCTTCTTTCTAAAAGACATGAAAGCAGTCTGAATTCCCTGTGTACAGCCATGGAAAGAAGTATTCCCAGGTACACAGCTCCCAATGTGTTAAATAGACTTTTTCTCAAATGCTCATTGTCCTCAGAATACAAGACATTAGAAAATACTGCAGTCCATCTTAACACTTTGTACTTGATTACCCTCACACCCACTTCTGGAGGCATTTGAGCCACATATAGAGGCTGACTGAAACAGTTCCATGAAGCAAACCAGGTTAACGTCTTTCTTTTCTGGCCCACATAAAGGTTTTCTCATTAAAAATTACTGCTAAGCTAACTGTAATCTCTTTAGATGACCTAAAACCATGGGATTCAATAGTATCTTCAAGATGCTTATACTGAGGTATAAGTTCAGTAGTATGAGGCCTCTAAACATGTTAAATCAGCCCCATAATCCCTATTTGCACCTTTCTACCCAGTGCCCCAGTCATGTTAACCCCACCCAACATTTTATTTCCTGTCTCACTGTTAAAATTTGGGTAGCGTTTAGGACTGTAATGACCTCTGTCCTTGACCACAGGACAAACAGGAGGCCAAACCCCAGCTGTCTGTACTCACAAACATGACCCGGTACACACAGAATGCCCTTATTCTACTACTGTTGACAATGGTAACCTAGCCCAGGTGTTACATCCACTAACTCCTGCAGCTCCTCCCTTTCCTCCCATCACCTGTGTAGATGTGGTAAACATGTAAATGGATACCTGCATCGGTGCAATTTGCTGATGGAATTAACCAATTAACAAGTTGTTTTGCAGTAACACCCGTACCATCCCTAATACTCTTCAGGTTTTACTAAAGGCTCCAAGAGCTGGTGCTAGATAGGTGATGTTTTCCCAGAATGTCTTATTCTGCGTTTTATCTTAAAGCTTTCCATAGCATTAGTGAAAAGCTCAGTCAAGGTGTACACTTTCTAGCCTATCTTTTTTTATTTAATGTATTTATTATTAAAAAAAATCCTTATCTACTGGAAGCCAAATGTATAGATCATATAAAATGCCTCCATTTTGCAATACTGTACTAAATCAGAAACCCTGATTTTTGTGAGTCAGCTGCAACCTTGGGGACTATCGAAGTTATATATGTGATTTTTTTCTTTTCTATGCTTTTTACTCCCCCCCCCCCCCCCCCCCCCCCCCCGGCTATGATGCATGAAGCATTTATTCTAGGTATATGGTACAGCCTGTCCATTACTGACTATCTGTTCTTTTCAGAGAATTCTCTCAATTTGTCATCTTCTTCCTCTGTGGCACATCATTCCCCACCTGATGTGCCACAGAGTGATTTGTCCTGAGCAAATCACTGCCCTTCTTTTATTCTCTGCCTCCCCTTACATTGTAAAGCCCCTAAACACATTATATTTCCAAAAAATCAGCTATAGCCAGCTAATGGACAGGTAAAAATTGCAAAGCATATAATTATCACAGTGTAGCCCGACAGCTGACCCTTTTAGTTTGCATCTGGGAATCTCTAAGTCATGAAGGATAAATTAAATTGATGTTTCTCTGCCCTTTGTATTGGTGTTCTTAGACCTCTTAGTCCAAGGACTGTATTAGATATATTTGCAAGGTGCTTAGCACAACAAAGCCACAGCAAGCCTGTACCATCATCAGATTGCAGTTTGTACTTTGCTTTGTAACTCTGTTCATATTAAGGTAAGAACTGAGGTCAAGTGGGAGAGTTTCAGCTGCCTTCTGTAAACCTTGGTTTGAAACTTTTCTAACACACAAATTCAGTAATAAACACAGCAACTAAGGATAATTTATCTTATCTTTTTTGACTCTGTGACACCTCTTCACCAGAGGAAGTATCTGTGAATGCTAATCCTGCTAATACTTGATGCTCTTTCCTACTCTGCTTTTTTTTTCTCCCTCTGGTCTTTCAGAAAAGAATCCAAGTCCTTCAGCCTTTTGTCCAATTCTAATTTCACTTCCCCAGCATGTTGGTTCAGTGAGTGAAGATATACTTCTCTAATGCGTTGACTACCTTTTTCTTTTTTAGTTGTTCTTCATCTGTTTGTTTTGAGGAAACTTCATCTCACTGTGACAAGCTCTCAGCTCTGCATCATATCCCGCTTCCCTTTGATTTTTAATGCTCATTTGTGTTATGGTGATGTTTCATATGTAAGAGATAATAGAGCATTTTGGACGGATGAGCACTCACAACTTGGAATGGCTGGTAGGATGTGACCTATTGATGAAATAGGAAATATCAGCTGGGGGTGGGAACAATAATGCAGACAGTCTAACGGAAATGGTGACTTTTCACTATGTCTTGCCAAATGGTAGGTTTTTGCATACATCTTGATGGCAGTAAGCACTAAAGGAAAAACGGATGGCAGCCTGATGAATTTTGTTGGGAGCTCTTCTTTTTTTCCAGGTTTTTTTTTTTTTTTTTTTCCATGCCTGGGTGTGCATGCGGCTCTGGAAGAAGGGAGATGCTCTTAGGGAAGAAGTTCAACACTTAGGGCTGCTGTCACTCAGAAGGGTGAATACAGGGGAAGGACCGCTAATACCTTGGTTACCCTATCTGATTGGGTGCAGTGAAGCAGAAAAGACATTTCGGGCTCTTCCCCCTCTTCCTTGTATCTTCTGGTAATTTCCTTCCTGTCTACTTGTTTTAGTTGCCTCTCTGTTTCTGTTTGTCCAGTTCAGACTTAGATCTGAGGTTATAGACTTGGCACTTCCTCTTTTCACTTCACCACAGCAGGTCTGTTGATGCTGCTTCTGTTCAGATGTATTTTACCTGGATTGTATAGTGCTCCATCCTACTAATGCCAGATCAGGTGAAAGTCAGACTGGAGCTCTGTTCAGATCAGCAGATGGCAGGCTCCTTCTAGCAACTGCTACCACCAGCTTCATCCTACATCCCCCTACATGAGAACATCTGATGGTGACAGGCAGAAAAAAGTAGGATTTCTGCATCATGCACTCAAAAGTGTGCATTATGTCAGTGAGGAATCAAAGATATATTTGTCATCAGAGTCTGCACAGCATGCAGTTAGTCCCATAGTGTAATGTGCATCAGCTGGGAAAAAAAGAACACAGCTACTACTGAGTGAAACAGAGGACTGGAAATCTGGATGTCAGAGATGTCAGAGCATTACAAGTTCACATCAGAGTCTGATTTCTTACTTACTCCACCTGTGAGGTGTCCTCCAAAATTAGTGTTAGGCTTAGAGGAGGGTGATGAGAAACTTGAGGAAAAGGAGATGCTTATAAATGTAATCTCTACGTGTGTGTGATAAATGGTACCCCAATCAAGTCCTTCCTTCCTTCCCTTAGGGGCAACTAAGAACTGCTCCTTGCAGGGTGGTTTCTTTAATCTTTATCTAGTTAGGTTTTAAATGTCCATCACCCCTTTTGGGAAACAATTCTGTTTGGGCAACAATTCTGTCTCCCGAAGTTTTACAACTTACTGAATCCCCTTAACACCACCGTGCTGATTAATTTAAACAAACTTCAAATGCAGGCCGCTTAGCATCACTAAGACAGCATCTCTTTTGTTTTATATGTTTGCTTGAATGTGTTGTATTCCCCAGTTTCACTAAAGAATGATTTAAAAGTATTTTTTTAACAATACAGCATTGTTATGAAAATGAGCTGACTAGTGAGTCTTATAGCAGGAATTTGCTCTGAGTCAACAGTGGCAATTTGCAATCACTGACAAATGAATTCTATAATCCACACAGCACCTCTGTGTGGTGAAAGGAAGAAAGCTCCATTACCTGTAATATCCACCAAGGATTCAAACATGAGAAGGGACAGCTGCTGTGTGAGAGCCTGAACGGATATTGAATACAAGATGGGAATTCCTGGTGCCTGCTTCTCTGCCTGGAAAAACTGTATCTTGCATCTCTGTACAGACAATTCTCAAGGACAGAGTAAGCAGACAAGAGCAGCAACGTTTTTTGACAGAAAGTGTGAACGCGATAGGCTCTCACAGCCTCCGACAGAAAACTTCAGTGAGAGCCAATAAAAGGATTGACTTGGGGAAAGTTTGCCAAAACATCTGTTAATACCATAACATTCTGTAAAATAAATCAGGAATAATTAAAAGGTGTAGTCAGGGCGTATTTTATTCCTTTTTCTGGTTTTCTCTTTTAAAGTATTACAACAAATCCAGCAAAGCCCCTCTGGGGACAGTGCTCTCTCCCCTGGTAAGCACATCGTCTTTTGAGGCATCTCAGCGTCTGTATCTGGCCCATGCCACTGTGTGGATTTACTCTCAAGTAAGGTGCCTTTAGGCAGCATATTTTTCCTGCATAGGTTTTTGGCATCTCGAGTTTCCTCATGCATCTTCTAAGCCCCCTACTGTTACACAAGCTGTATTGCTGGCAGTGAGCGCTACACAAAAATCACTGTCTTCCCTTCCTTCCGAATGTCACATCGTTTTAACACGTTTGTAAGTTGGTCTTACCAAGCTTAAGAATCTATGTCAGGACAGTGCTTCTGTTTTGGCACCCAGCGATGGCCTCTGCAGAACACCTTGTGGACTTGCGCGTAGACAGACAAGAGATCAAATGCTGAAATGTGGTTTTTTAGTAAGACTGGACCTGGTACTTGCAAATTTTTTTCCCGGCGATGGTGTCTTTCAGGAAGTGATGATTCTCTTTACAAAGCCTGTTATGCAATAGCAGTGAGTAAGAAATACAGAGCAAGATACAAAGAAAGGCAAATGAAAAGGCAGAGCTCAGAAGCGGGGTACAGGACTGGCAGGCAGATCTGAACTGTCCTTCTGTCACTTAACTCTCTTCTTTACCTCTGCCTGCTTCCCCACCAGCCCAACTCTCATTTTGGTCCAATTGCATAGATATTTCTGCAGAGCAGAAGAAGTCTCTGTCTCTTTTCTCCTTCAAATTTATCTAGAGGCCTTGACTTCAAAGAACTACTTGATAGCAATATCAATGACAGTAAACTACTCAGTTTGTATTTCCAAAGACCGTGTTTCTTTTCCAGCACAGAAATGAAGTATTTCATAGAAAACCTCACAAATTCTTGAATTATTCAAAACCAATAGCACACCCATAAGCACCTTGTGAGTAACTAGAGGTACATTTCCACTGATGTACTATTTATTATGATTTATTTGCTCAGGTTTTATCACATGACTATCTCCCGCTTTCACAATAAACTTCTGGTTTGATTTGCACACAAAAATGAGGTTCTGAGGAGAAAACCAAAACATACAGCAATCCCCAAAACCCACTTTGAAATACTGCCAAGCATGTATACCTGAGATGTCTATTGGGCCACATGGAGCCAGAAAAGTAAAAAACACAAAGCTAGGAATGCACTTCATCCAACTTGTGTTGGTGTAATTGATAGGAGATGTGAGGAGGGGTGTTAATTTTCATGCGCTTAGCCTTGGGTCATACATCAGACATTTAGGGCAGGTTGGATGAGCGTTTTGGCAAGCTGTGCAGGAAGCAGTGTGTTTCAATTTCACTTGCCTAGACAGGGCTTTCAGTTGCCCCATTCTGGCAGGCCGTGTGAGATTTAATACCTTGATCTTATTGTGCTGTGCTGAGTTTACTTGAGAGAGAACACCTGCAGCCTGAGAGCATGGGTTCAGTAAGAGCTGCAAATACTGAGCCCCTCTGAGGTCTTGGACCTAAGTCATGGACAGGAGTAGCACCGCTTGATGCACTCGGCTTTTGCAGTATCTCAGTGGATTTCAATACTTTGGAATGGTGGATTTCCAGCGGACACTTGGATCCTTTTAGGTGCTTCGTGGGTTGCCCTGGTAGATCATCCCTGCTTTTTTCTTTTGCTACCTTCTATGGAACATGAATGGAAAACATCTGCTATAATTTGCCAGGAATTTCACTTAAGAACACTAGCCTCTTCACAAATCTTCCTCCTGCTGGCAAGCAGAGCTCAGAGATGACAATTATGGTAGATTTAAAGCAGTGGTGAGCAGGTGGCTAGTTTGCACAAACTTTCACCTAAACAGTCACTCTGGTTGCAGTTATTCCTGAGGGAAGATACGTTTGTGCAGATGAGTGTATGCGCACAGTCCTACTACTGATACATTACTGTTTGTATCACAACACTGCCCTGGGTCAAACAAGAACAGGTGTCCCTTGCATCCTACAAATTCTTAGAAAAAGACAGTTGCTGCAGTAAACAGCTTACATCTAAATAGAGCTGTCCTTTTAAAGTTTGGTTTGCAAGTCATCTCTATTGCAGATGCACATACAGCCACAATTATGAATAGATGTAGTTTTATTTCAGTGTAAATACATGCGTCATTCACCCCTAGCAGTATATGGTATCCAAAACTCTGTGGGAACTGCCTGTACTGTTTAGTGCACAATACCTAGTGGGCTGATTTAAGTTCGGGAGGTAAGTAATTACCAGGGCTAAGAGATACTGGCAATCTGAACCTCTATAAAAGAGATTTTTGTCTTCCTGTTGGTTGTATTATTCATTAAATGAGCTCACCTTTGCCAAATTGTGTACTTCTGCATCTTTGTATCACCTGGTCCTTAGGAGTACTCTAGAAACACCCCAGTTTTTTACAGTTTCGTAGCTAACATGCAACAAAAATGCTCCTCAAATTTGCTAGTAATCGATAGATGACAAAGCTTTCCCTCCTGAAAATGTTTGAACAGCAATTCTCCTGTCAAATGCGAGCCTGTTTCAACTCTGTAACAACACAAGTGATGGACATGCCTGCACTAACTGTGGTACAGCCGGTCATGCATTGTCTTTGACAGCGTTCACTATACAAGGCTTTAGGGCAACAGCCCCCAAAACTTTCTAGCTGCAGCTTGCCTCTCTCACAGATAATCTGTGTGACTTGTGACGTGAGCGTATCAGATGAAAGAGTTTTCTCTTTGGTGGGCTCATGGCTCCCCTCGTACCTCCTGGCACCTCTCGTCTGTGATCTATTGGACTAGGAGATGCAACGAGAGACCCAGCACAGGTACATGTTCTGAAACAACTGGCTCGTCAGAAAGATCATCCCTTTCCCAACCTCCGTCAGTCAGAAATGAGCTTAATCTTTTAAACTTGCTTTCTCCAAGTATTTTTCTAGCATTAAGTGAACCAGCCTTGTAAATTCCTTCTGAATTCTGGACCTTTGTAACACCCACTATGATGAGTTCCACAGTTTAGCGGCAAGCGCATAGCGGCAAGCGCATGTGCTATATAAAGTGCATAGAGTCCTAACCTCATTGTTCAAATGAGCAAATTGGAAAGGGAATCCAAGTTCCACGGCTACCTTTGAAATAGCTGAGAAATAGGCAAGTACAAACGGTGCCATCCCTCTTCACGGGGCACACGCACTGCACACAGCTGAGCTGCTAAGCAGTCAGAGGTCTTGCTGGGGAGTTCAGCATTCTTTCTTGGGTGAGCGCTTGCTCTAGCTCAGGGACCATCAGAGGACACTCAGCACTGCACTAGCGAGGTGCCTCTCTCCCGTACCTGCGCCCCGACCCCTGCCCTTCCCTGGACAGCGCTTCAGCGGAGCGCAGCGGCTCCCAGTCCCGCCGCGCATCCAAGGAACACCTGCGGCAGCCGCTGGGGAAGCGGCGCCCACGGGGAACGGGGCTTCCCTCGCCCCGAGCACAAACCCCCACCCGCCGCAGCGCGCACCGCCGAACCTCAACCCGCAGCGCACAGGCTCCTCACGCTTCCCTCCTCCCCGCGGCACAGACGGCCACCCCCGGGGCTCCCGTCAGCGCGGGGGCCGAACCCAAGCGAGGTTTACCTCGCTGATGTCCCGCACCATCCCCGCCGCCTCTCCCTCGCGTCCTCCCCCGTGGCGGTGGGGGTTCCCCCTCACGGCGGAGGGGGACGCGGAGCGCGGCACGCGCGTCCCCGAACCTCCCGCCCGCTGCTCCAGCAGCGCCCCACTGAGGCGGAGGGGCGGGGAACGGGACGGGACAGACCGGGACGCAGAGGAACGGAGAGGAACGGGACGCGCCCCGCTTGAGGGGAACGGGCTGAAGGGAGGGGGGGGGGAAGAGGAGGCGGGCGTGGAAGGGGAGGGGCGCGAGGCGCACACCCGCGCGCGCGCCGCTTCCCGCGCACCTCGCGCGGCCGCTGCCCTCGGCGGCTCCGCCGCCATTGACGTCAGGGAGGGCGGCACATGACCCCGCAGCAGCCAATCGGGCGAGGCCGGCGCGGCTCCGGCGGGGGGCAGTCGGCAGCGCTCGCTGGTCCCGCCGCCTCCCTCCCCTCCCGCGGCGGCGGCGCGCGTGGACACGCGTTTTCTCTCCCCCTTTCCCCCCCCCCCCCCCCCCGCGCGCTCCTCCCGCACCCCTCCCGCACACCCGCACCCACGTATATGCAGACCGCGACCGCCGCCGCCGTTCAGTCCCGCGGACGCAGCCTGCGGGGAGGGACGGACCCGTGGCCGGACTCTCCGCAGCCCCCGCTGGGAGCCGCAGCCGCCGGCTTTTGTCCGCAGCCCTCGCCGGGAGCCGACCCTTTTTGCTCGGCCGGCGCCTGGCCGCCAGCATGGACGCGGCGCTCTGAAGGCGGAGGAGACCCGCCGGAGGGCG
This sequence comes from Ara ararauna, assembly GCA_028858755.1. NCBI lineage: Eukaryota > Metazoa > Chordata > Aves > Psittaciformes > Psittacidae > Ara > Ara ararauna. The sequence goes on along the minus strand of CM054410.1, from coordinate 7,176,328 downwards.
GATTGGGAAGTTCGAGTAACGATTTTTATCGCTTCCCTTTCCCCCTGCCCGCTCCGGTGCGGTTCACTCCCTTCCCCCATCTTCCTTTAGCATTTTTTTTTCTTTTTCCCGTCACAATTTTTTTTTTTTTTTAAATCCACCCAGTGTGGTTTGATTTTCTCTTTTATTTTTTTTTAATTTTTATCTCAATTTTACTTGGTTACACCCGTTTCTATCGCCCGTAGAGACCGGCGTCCCCAAACGGCTGCCACCGAGCGCCACCCGGACCCGAGGGGCTCTGCCATGGATCGCACCGGCTGCTCCAGCGGGGCCGGCGACCGCAGGCAGACCGAGGAGAGCAAGCCGCTGCTGGGCGAGATGTCCGCTCCCGAGGGGAATAAAATGGGTGCCGCGCCGTGCCGGAGAGCCCCGCTGCACTGCAACGGCATGAGGTACAAGCTGCTGCAGGAGGGGGACATCCAGGTGTGTGTCATCCGGCACCCCCGGACGTTTCTCAGCAAGATCCTCACCTCCAAGTTCCTGCGGCGCTGGGAACCGCACCACTTGACCCTGGCGGACAACAACGTCGCCTCGGCCACGGTAAGAGCCTGGACGGGGCCCGGCGGGGGGCGGCCACAGCGCGGCCCCGGCGGCTTCCCCGCCCTGCGGGGCATCCACGGGGACGGGGCCGCCTGTGCCGATGTGTGCGGCGGGGCCGAGCCGGGACCCCCGGGCTCTGTGTGTGTGTGTGTGTGAGGGGGGGCTCCCGGAGTGCCTGCGGGGGTTTGGTTCCCTCTTCGTAATGCTGCGGATGTCTAATCCTGCAGCTTCGGTGGGGGTTCACAGGCAAGTCCATTAACCTCCTTATCGCTATTTCTATCAGTATCGCTGGGGCTTTTGCCCCCTCCCACCCGTTTTTCTTGTAATTCCTCCCGTCTCAACATAACACTGACACGAAATCGCTACACCGAGACATACCAACCCAAAGCCGGTGGATCCCTGCTGGCATGTTGGCCAGTTCAGAGGTGAGAGATGCTTTTAATTCGAGAGCAAAGGCTCGCGGTCTGCACCGACTGGATGGTTTAGGCCTCGTTTTGGGGCTCTGATTTGACAGTCATATCATACCGTGCCCAGACACTGGTAATGTGATCGTAAAACATGGAGATTCCTTCAGGTTTTCTTCTAGTGAAAAATGATGCTAGAGAAAAATGCAAGGTGGTGATATCACCACTACAAAAGCTGTACAATAGAATAGAATACAGTCTTTTAAGGATCTGATTCACGTTTACACATGCAACTTAAAATTTCATGGCCAGTGTTATTTGAATGGCATAGAATGTGATGTGACTACACCCGTATTATGTCTAACAGAGATTAAAACCGCACACAAAACGTGCTTTGCACTGATGTATAATCATTCAGCACTAAGATGCTGTCGTTTCTTGATTTATATGTGAATGCCTCATTTTTCTCAATGGCTTCATTCTGGCCTTCCTATAGGACACGGGTGGTGTGAGAGAGTGGATTGGCTTTTGTGTGGATTTCTGTCAATGGTGTGTTGAAATGGGTTTCATGCAGCTGGGGTTGTGCTCCGAAGGTGGATTTTTTTCACGCTTTGACACACAGGGGTACGTATAAATGTCTCCCCTTCATCATGCTCTGGTGTGGAGTATTCAAAGCAGGTTTTTGGTGGGAGCCTCTTTAACCTTCAGGTAGGCCAGCTGCCTGTTCTCACAGGGCAGTTCTGTGTGCCACAATGGCATCCCTGCTTGCCATTTCCACTGGGCTGTCGAGGATGTTTCCAAGGTAATGTTTCCTTTCTTTGATGGAACTACAGTGTAAGGGGAGAAGGAAAAACTTGGTCAAGTATTGATAAAACCCCCAAAAGACATGAACCCAATGAGTTTCTGCACTTCTTCATTGTATTAAGATACCAACAACACAGAGGAGAAGGTGAGTAGCAGTGGAGGCATTTTCCAGGCAGTATGCATAGTTGATTAGTTCTGAGCAGAAGGGTGCCGGTAGAGAGAGGCATGATCATGCTTCAGATGTTAATCTGTGCGATGTGGCAATACAGGGCATGAAGTTGTGTTTGTACAGGAGACTTCAAACTATCTGCTGGCAAACCTGTCACCAAAGAAATCATCTCTCAAAAAATGTATGGAGTCCTATGGGGTCGTGATTTAATTAACATTGAGGTGTTCTCATTCCTTATTATTTTATGTATATAAACAGCAAGAAGATACTAAAACATTATACATACCATTGCAGGCTCCATTTTGTTCAGCAGTGCTCTTTGTGCTTGGTCTTGCTCCTTATCAGTTTGTTCCAGCACTAACTCACCAAGTAAATACCACTGGTCACAGAAATATCTGTGCTTTATTATTTCAAATGGTGTCTTTGGTTTCCACGAAGTAGTTAGGGCACTGGGATAAGGCCCGTGTTCACTTGTTGCCTGAATGCGTGGATACGTTTACCAGATGTCTTTCAGCCATTGGTTCTATGATATCTTGATTTAACTTCTTTTGAGCTGAAAAGGTGGGATTTAAGCAAAATCCGTGTCAGTTTAACCCCCAGCCCCTGCAGAAATGAGGTACAGAAACAATGCCAAAACTTCCTGAAACTGTAGGTAGGTATTTAAACACAACTGATTTGGTTTTCAGGAGCTGTGGAAAAATACCCATACCGTTCACTGAAAGTGAGCACTGGGAGCACTCAACAACTTTGATAACAGGGTCATTTTTACACATAGAGCTTTCCACAGGCAGGGTGCTTTATGAGCAGCTAGTAATTAATCTTCACATCATCCCTTTGCAAATCCTCTGGCATGACGAGTTTTACTGCATTCTGTGTAACGTGAATAAAATTGAACAGGAAAATAACATCACTTTGTTTTGCATTTGAAAGCAAAAGTTGTAATGACAGCTAAATCCAGATCTGGCAAATTATGTCCGTGACTACTGTGGGTAAGTTATGTGTTGATTCTGTCCTTTTTGTTGTGACTTGGGACATGTATTTGAATTCAAGTCTTCTCCCCACAAGCTCTTACTTGTCAATGCCTGCGCTGTAATGTAGGAGTTTGCATTAGTTTGTGTACGGGTGGTTCATCTGCAGCTTTTTCCATGAGTAGACACTGTATGTGACCGTATATGAGCCTGAATAATGAGACCTTACCCACTCCTTTTTTTTTTTTTTTTGTGAGAGGTAATTACTCCTGTTTTTTAATTAGACAGTTACATGTTTTGTGTTGACAAGATAGCAGAAGCACCACGCAAGGATGTGATGGAATATGTATTAGGACTCTTATTTTAGTTAAATTTAGGGAGGAAAAAAATAATAATGTTCTCTACAAAGTGCTTTTCCTGATATTGCAAACAACTGTTACAATTAAAGTAAGTCCATAATCAATAAAATGATCGGTATATGCGCTGGAAAAGTATTAGCTTGTGGAGTGGAGAGTTCCGTAACTGTAGGTGTTAGGAGTTCTATCTATTCATGTGTTGTTTCCATTGTTTGCTTCACATTTCTCATTTGTGAAAGAATGGGTAAAATATAGTACCGATTCACAGTTACAGTTTCACTCCCATCTTGGTCAGGCTTTCATTCTGGTTAAGATTTATTTGGTGAAAGTAAATGCATATCTGTAGCTCCATTTATTTATTTATTTAAAAATGTAAATGCTAAAGTCCCAGTAGGAAATTTTGATGCTCGGAAACTTTGTTCGCCAGACATCAGCTTGCCTGGGGATGAATCTGACTTTCTCCCCTGTGGGACAGATAATGTTTATTTTATAAACACCTACCAAACTCAGATGTAGTTCTCTTACTAATTTTTGTTTTCCTAGCGAGATCTGTCCTTGCGCAGCTGGAAGGGCAGCGATTGTAAAAACAAAGACAGAAATAAAATCCAATTCAGTATTCCTTCTGTGACTCTGTGTGTGTGTGAAGGATAACCCTGTGGCTATCTTCAGCAGCCATGTTAAAATTTAATTTTCAGTAGTTTAAAGGTAGCTGTCATAGCTGAACTTCCAAGCTTTTAATATCCTTCTGCCTTGTCCCTTTCATGTCTGCCCTGCTTTTTTCTGTCCTTTTTCTTGCACCACTTGGGAGAAGATGTTTTGGACAATGAGTTTTAGAGTACTGGCTTGCAAGAAAGACTTGTGATACATATGTATGCGCAGCAGACAGAGGAAGAATAAACAAGCGATTCATTTTCCCTGGCTAGGGTTGACCTCTCTAATTCCCATCTGGGAAGATAAGACATAATTGAAGCCATGAAGTTACTCATTAATATCCATCAAGGAGGTGGAAACTTTGGCTTTTCATGCCCGTTTCATGTTTCTTGGTTTTGCCTTGGCAGGTAAGTTGAGTTTAAGGTAATGTTATATTCAAAGCTGGTGACAGTCATGAAAAGAAGTGTCTTTTGCTCTTTTTTCTGTACAAAAGTGGCATGTGAGGACAGGAGTTTGTTGACAAGATAGCTAATCAGAAGTATATTTGAAACAAGAAAGTAAGTGGATTAGGGAACTGCGTTTGTATTTTCTTCTAGAGACAAGAACATAACCAGTGAATATTAAATGAGGCAGGGCAGGATGATCTGTCTAAAGTAGAAGTGGTATAGAAAATTGTCTTCTAATTGTTATTTGAAATTCAACAATTCTGCTACTGCATGTGTTTCAGCATGCTGTTGCATGTCTTTCCTTCCTACTTTTGGTAAAGATAGAGCAAAAACTCCTATCAAGCCGGATTCACTGTTTACTTTAGCACAGGTTCCCATTAGTTAGAAAAACACACTTTTTAAAATTAAATTTCCCTTCAAAAACTATTAGCTCAAGGGGGAAGTATTATGCACAGCTCAGAACTTTCAAAACAATCTTAAAAGATTCTTTTTTTAGAGCTTTCCTTGAAAAGGAATATTGTAGCATCAGCCAGATCCCAAATAGAATCATTATGAATGAGCTATAATAATAAAAAGTAAACTAAGCTGTCTTTCTGGTAAACTGGGTGCTGTCCTTGAGCCCTGTGTTATTGATGGGGCTCTACAAATGTGAGTAAAACTAGCTTGATAGACCTGCCATCATGGCATGTATAAATAAGTATGAACACGTAAATAACAAAGCAATTCAAGATTTTTTTTAAATCTGAATTTATCTGAATGATAAATTACTATTGAAATTTAATATTTCTTATTCTTTGCTATTGCAGATGACTGCTTTCATTTGACATGAAGTTTTTGGTGTACATGATTTGCCTGTTGCTATTTCTTTCTCTCAGGTATTTTCTTCAGGCACATCAGAGAGAATACTGGATCTTGTATTTGGCATATAACCATGATAATTTAGAATTCTCTTCAAATTGAAACCAAATTGCTCTGTGTTATCTATGCTGGTGAAATTGAGATTCTGTTTCAGAAGTAGAGGTAGGCATGAGCCTGCAGTAATGAAACCCAAACTTTCCTAAGATTTGGTGTTTTAATGGAATGTTGCTCTGTTGTGACAAATATATTTTATTGCTGTATTACTTATTAGCTCTGTATAAGAAAACCTAAAATGGTATTTCTCAAAAGTTGTTTAATGCTTATCAAACATACCTTTGAAAATATAGTTCCTACAGTGGTTAAAAAGAATATTTATAAGTCTGTAGTGTTAAGGTATGTGTTTATATATCACAGAGCTTATATAAAATATGAAAACAGAAGCTGTATTCATTGATAGAGTGAGAACTCTCAAGGCTGTTAGTGTTAACACCCAGGCAGTAAATTTTACATGCAAAAAGGATACTCAGAAATACTTCTGCCTCATTTTTCGTTTTGGCTGGGGAGTAAAGATGTGGTGATAGCCACAGCATGGTGGTAATAGCCCCCCTGAGGAAACTTCTAAATTGCCTCTGGTCCTCAGCGGAGACCTGATCCTGTATCAAAGCAGGGTCTGGAGGAGCTCCGCATCCCTCCTGGGGCTGGGCCTTTGTGGAACTGTGAGATCATCTTTCTTTCCTGTAGTAGAACATTCTAACTGGTGATGCTGGATCATCAGATCGTTGAAGTCGGGGTGTGGTCCTTCTAGGAAAGGAGGTACTGCCCTGAGAAGCTGTGGATGCCCCATCGTTGGAAGTGTTCAAGGTCTGGTTAGACAGGACTTTGAGCAACCTTATCTAGTGAAAGACGTTCCTGCCCAGGTCAGGGGGGTTGGATGAGATGATCCTTAAAGGTCCATTCCAACACAACCCTTTTTATGATTCTGTAAACCACAAAAAGGATCTTTAGTTTTTCAGAGTTGAAAGGCTAGGTTGAGAGTCCCATTTGCACTGACAAACCTCAACTGTAAAGTTGAGGTTTGTGTTGTTAGTGAGAGTGGGAGAACAGGTTAAAGCCTTAGTCCCACCAGAATCACTGCCAGAACAGTGTATGCTGAAGGGTATTTCAGAGGAGAATGGTGTTAGGTTTAGTACGTAGAAAGGAGTGGTTTTTATTTTTATTTTTTTTGAGCTATTTATTGCATATAATTGCTTTATACTTTGGAAGCTCCTAAATAACAGGCGAGTTTTAACATACAATAAAAAGGGTACTTTCATTTCCTTCTGTGTTAGGCAGCCTGTTTGGATTACTAGGTGTTTACTTATCTCCCTGTGTAGGATTTAAGAAAGAAGAGACTTGACTTACCTCAAATATTTCAGAGTCTTTGCAAGTAATTAGATTGTGGGTTGCATGGGTAGGTTGTGGCTTGTTTACTAGTGTTTTGAACAGTGCTAGTTGTATCAGTTTGTTCTGTGTCTGCATGTGTTTATAGATATGTAGTGCTTCATTGCATAAACAATTGTGTGTTTGAAGATGATTGATACTTCAGCGTGTGTAATTCTACATACAGTGCTTGTGCAGGTATGTGCACTTGATAACTTCATTGCACAGTCTGACGATGCAGTGTCATTGGCAGTAATGCTGTCCTGGCCTGTGCTGTTCATTTCTTCATCTGTGCCATACTGTGTCTGTGTGTCTTTTGTATGTGCTTAACAGTTTGCAGGGTCACATTGGGAAAACCTGTGTGAACTGGTTGGGAAACACTTGCTCTGTTTGAACCTTTTGCAGATTTTTTGTCTTTTAGCTGGATCAAGGAACTGATCTGTTTCAGTGTGTAGTCCGCCAGACTGTTGAGGAAGGGGAGAGAGGGAAACATGGTAGGCTGGAATTGCTGCCAAAAACAATGTATTATTAAATCGTTGCGTAAAATTTTCCTGTTTTGCACAATATTTAAGAATGCAGGGGCAATACCAGGAAAGGGAAAAGACAATTGAAAAGCATACATTATAGCCAAACACGTCAACAGTGAGTGAAGTTTCAGCTCTTGTGGCTGTTGAGAGAAAACATGAGGGAGTCAGAAACAGATGCTAAATTAAAAGGCCTTCACTGCATAGGCTTAAAAATTAGGATAATTTAACAATGCTCTTTAGGTTTTGGTGGAAGGAGGTCTTGTTTCAGGGTTTGTGGACATCTGATGTTACTGGCATTTCCAGTAATTAAAGTGATTTCTTGACTTTGCTGCTTGGGCTGTTCCATGTCTGATGGGACAGGACCGATAGGGTGGGAAATAAAAAAGCGGGTTAACATATCAGTCCACAGATTGTAGTGTCCAGGGAATGAGTTCATGGTATAGGCTATTTCCTTCTGCTTTCATCTCAGTTTTCAGTGTGTTTTACAATAATTTTTTTCCCTTTTTTTTAGAATCTTAGGAAAAAAGGCACATTTTTTTCTCTAGATTTGAGCATGTCTGCTAGATGTGTGCCATTACTAATTGAGCTCAAGAAACCCGTCAAGTTGCAATGAGTAAAATCTGAACTGGAAGTACACTTGGTCACGTACATTCTTGGTCTCGCTCTGTTGAAATCAGTAGGGTAATATGAGGAGAGGGATTACCATTCATTGCCTGTAACGTGAATGGCAGGATGTGCTGTTCAGAGAGCCAGAAAGGTTCAGAGAAAGATCGCTGTGCAGCTTTCAGGTTGGCTGCTGGCTGCGGGGGATGGCTGGCTCTGCTGCCAGGCTTCTGCAGAATAGAGCCCTGCTTTTTTCCTTTGGTTGGCTGTTTCATGAGCGAGAGGTTTAGAAACATCACTGTTAGACAGAACTGGTGTAGAGAAGCTGTTGCTGTTTCACCCCTTTTTATGTCAATATTCAGACAGGTGCTGTCCTGATGGAAAGTGAGTTTGTGACTTTACTTTCCTCTATGGGGATTACGGAGGCTGAGGGCAGAGAAACTAATGAGGACTGCTCACCACAGTCTGACAGCCCTGGTAGGGACAGCAGTGAACCTCATCAAGGCAGGACAGACCGTGGGACCAAGTGCTTTCTCTGTACATTCATGCACTGCAAAGCTGGGGAAGATACGTGGTTTGCTGCAGTGTGTTAATGTTTAATTATACAGTAGAGCTGTGGTGGGTCAGCAAACATATTTACCAACACCATTCCCATAGCTGAAAAGCGAAGGTACTGCGGGAGGAGTGTGAGCCTGTGTCAGTGATGCAGGGAGATGTGATTTGGTTTGGCTCTGGAACGCACTGCGCTTGGGGTGCATGCTCTTCTCATTCAGGATTCCCAGAAAGCTCCTGTCAGCCACTGCTGCTGCCCTATGGGACATGTGTCAGCTCCCCCCTGCCTTTCTTCCCTGGGCAATAGAGGTTTATTAGGAAAAAATTGGTGCTTGCTGCGAGTTGATCTCTCTCTCTCTTTTTTTTTTTTTTTAACCCGATTTTGGTCTTGAAATTTGATGAAATACTGCTGTGGTATGTGGTCCTGGCTGAAGTTTGCATGGGGGTGTGTCCTCTATAGGGGATACCCCTGATTTCTTGCTGCTTCTGCCGTCATCTTGTGTGATATTTCCACCTATAGCCATTTTCACTTTGTAGGCAGTGGCAGAACCTGAGGTTGAGAGTGGAATGAGCCTTTTATGGCCCTTGAAGTGTGTCTCTCCGTTGTCTGCTCAGAATTACCACTTGTTTCAGGGGTGAGAGCTCTTGTGCTTTTCAAAGTACGTTGCAGTTTCTCTACAGCTCTTGTTCCTGTGACTGAAGGACTACATGATTTTCTCATTGGAAGGAAAATTTAAAAGGAGAAATTGCTTTTACTGTCATTGAGAAGAGTAATAACCAGGGTTTTAAAAAGGATGAAATAAAACCGAATATCAAATGCTTCTAAAATTTCAGACCTCTAATTCCATGATATTAAGAATGGGGATGTCAAGAGCTTGGAACTGTCACTAAAGGGCTTTTGCTTCTTGGATTTCCAGTGTTTAGAGAAATGCTGAATAAAATAAAATCTTTTTCTCCTTTTGAAGAAAAAACCTAAACCTCACACCCTAAAAGCACACAGAAATGGATTTAGGTTTATAGGATTTTGATTACAAAGATGCACATGTGGTACAATAAACATTGCCTGAAGAAATCCGAGATTAAGCTAAATCAGAGGTTTTTTTTTTTTTTGAGAATACATAATTGTATTCAGAAATATAATTATTTCATGTTTATTTTTTGGATAATGTTTCCCTTAGGCCTAAAGAGAAACTAAAAGGGATAATCATAAATAATATCTGTTTTCTCTTAGAAGTTGTACATATTTTTGATGTGTACATTTTTCTGTGCAGATTTTATGGATAAGATTTCTGGTGGTGTTAACCTGAAAGTAAGGCAGGAATTCTGTAAACCAGACAGTCACCTCATTCTTTTTGTGTGTAGACAATTAATATCTAACTGAGCTAACTTAGGTAATTGCATATGCAGGTAGACAGTTTGGGTAATTTTGAGAAGAAAACTCTTTTTTTCCCCCTGTACCTCCTGAAAATGCCAATGATGTGTTTGTAAAGTGCGGCTCAGACAGTACGGAGGAGGTATTTCTCAATGTTAAAGCTGTGATACTGCCATTTTTTACATGACAGTGGCCATTTCCTGCCAGTCTTTGTCTTTTTTGGCTATTTGAATATAAGCTTTAGGGATCAGCGGGTGTCAGTTACCCTCTCTGGTTCCTGTTGTAGTGGGGTTCTGTTGTACCAAGGGGTTTTTTTTTGCTGCTATAATACAGTCAGTGCGTATTGTGAGCAGGCCATGGTTTTACTCTTTCTGAGCAAGCATGTAACATAAGACTTGGTAGCTTTGTTATCTGTTTTCAGGGATAGGCATTTTTAATAGTAGAGTAAAAACTGCTTTAAAAAAACAAGTTTATGAAACTTACCAAGTGGAATCCAACTTTTAAATCAAAATACTAAGGGTGTGTATGTTTTTTCCATAAATATGAATGTCTGTTTGACCTTCTGTGAACAAAAAAAAAAAAATTATTTTTGGCTTTTACAGTAATCAGAAAAAGCGGTTTTTGGGTCACAGTATAATGACTTAATTCTACAAGTCACTGGGTTTCAGTTTCGTTGTACTTCAAGTATCTCAAAGTGCTTTATTGTCAGTGTTTTTATACATGGGGAAAACAGACAAATGTAGATCAGACTTTTCAGACATGTCTGCTACTGTTGGTTCGTGGTTAATTTGCAGTTGGTGTGTGCATCTATGGTTCGCTGTTGGAGCTGACCCGTAGATGGGACATTAAGAACCAGTATCATGTCATGCCTTGCTCTAATGTTCACAATGAATCACTGGTGGAGGTTGGAGCAGAAATCAAGTTCCCTTGCTTTGGCTGGCAGGCTGCATCTTCCCTCATGAGTTTGATGGCTATTTGTTTTCTTAATGGCTGTAAACCTCTTTTAAAATCAGTGGAAGTGTGGGAGAGTGACTGACAGCAGAATGTAGCCCAGGGTGTTGTGTTCTTTTTGCTACCCTTCCATCTTCCTGCAAAGAAAATACCTGTCGTGGAGCCAGGTGCCAATCACTTCAAGTCTCTTGCTTTCTGAGGCGTGCATGCTTTGTATGTTCCCCTAATAGTCACTTCTGACAACCTACCACTTAGCTTTTGATTTAGAGGCTGTTAAGATTGAATTCAGCAGTAAAGAGTAAGTCAGGGAAACCTTGACTGCACTGAAATTTTCAGTATGAGAATGATGTTTCAAAATTACTATAGAAGCAGGGTGTTGAGATTTGTTTTTGAGAAAATCGGCAATTCTCTTTCCCTTCTCATACCTTGGATTTACCATACAAACTTTTTGATGTTAAGCTCTTTAATTTAGGAATCAGTTGAGAAGAATAGGGTTGCAGAGGCATACCAAAACACCAGTTTTCTATTTGCTACAGTGTAAGCAGCAAAAACAGTAGGAAACTGAAAGTAGAAAGATGTGGGCTCTTAAATAGTGGGTCTCTGAGCCATCAGTGTTAGCTAATGCAATTCTGCAGACTTTTTCTGGTATCTGCAGTTATTCTAGTTTGGGATCTCAGTGTTGACTTGTTCCTGTCAGCTTGAAAGGTAGTTGCACAATGAGAGATTTCTTTGCCTATTGGATGTCAGAGATTGACAGAGAGTTGTGAGTGCGAGCCTGCCTTGAATGCTCTGGCTCCACTATGCTGTGACTATAGTTATAGTGTTCTGTCATCTCAACAGTTTGCTTAGTATTTTGGCACTGAGAAAAAGTGGGAGGAGGGGACCAAAACTGTGAAGGGCCCAGTGATTCTTTGAAGAACAGCATTTACTTTTGCAGCAGAGGAGATTTCCATCTACTGGATGGACTGTGTTGAACAAAATCCGTCTGTGTCCTTGTTTTACCACTCAGTTGTGAAATGCCTGTAGTTTAAGTACCTGTTGATTCCCTGTGGAAGATGAATCATGTTCAATGAAGGGTTCCTTATCCAACAGTACCATAGAACACAGAGAGGTTTATTTGAATGTCTGGAGAAAGAGGAAACTATGTCAGGTTACAGATGTTCAGTCATTTTTTGTACCAGACGAAAATCGGTGCAACTGCTGTAAACTTCCGCCTTTATTACATAGGTTATAGTGGCATGATTATAGTACTAGCAAGAGAGCTTCACCTTATTCTTTCAGTGCAACAATTCTGATACTACTTCATACATTCCTTACAAAAGGAGTAGCAACTCCAGCTGTGTCATAAGGGCTCGAAGTAATCATAGAATAGTTAGGGTTGGAAAGGACCTGAAGATCATCCAGTTCCAACCCCCCTGCCAGTGGCAGGGACACCTCACACTAAACCATGCCACCCAAGGCTATGTTCAGCCTGGCCTTGAGCACTGCCAGCGATGGAGCATTCACAACTTCCCTGGGCAACCCATTCCAGTGCCTCACCACCCTTACAGGAAAGAATTTCTTCCTCATATCCAATCTAAACTTCCCCTGTTTAAGTTTGAACCCGTTACTCCTTGTCCTCTCACTCCAGTTCCTCATGAAGAGTCCCTCCCCAGCATCCCTATAGGCCCCCTTCAGATACTGGAAGGCTGCTCTGAGGTCTCCACGCAGCCTTCTCTTCTCCAGGCTGAACGGCCCCAACTTTCTCATCCTGTCTTCATACGGGAGGTGCTCCAGTCCCCTGATCATCCTCATGGCCCTCCTCTGGACTTGTTCCAACAGTTCCATGTCCTTTTTATGCTGAGGACACCAGAACTGCACACAATACTCCAAGTGAGGTCTCAGGAGAGCAGAGTAGAGGGGCAGGATCACCTCCCTCGACCTGCTGGTCATGCTCCTTTTGATGCAGCCCAGGATACAGTTGGCTTTCTGGGCTGCGAGCGCACACTGCTGGCTCATGTTCGTTTTCTCATTGACCAACACCCCCAAGTCCTTCTCCACAGGACTGCTCTGAATCTCTTCTCTGCCCAACCTGGAGCTGTGCCTGGGATTGCTCTGACCCAGGTGTAGGACCTTGCACTTGCCATGGTTAAACTTCATGAGGTTGGCATTGGCCACCTCACAAGCATGTCAAGGTCCCTCTGGATGGCATTCCTTCCCTCCAGCATTATCAACCGAACCACACAGCTTGGTGCCATCGGCAAACTTGCTGAGGGCGCACTCAATCCCACTGTCCATGTCACCGACAAAGATGTTGAACAAGACCGGTCCCAGCACCGATCCCTGAGGGACACCACTCGTTAACTGGTCTCCAGCTGGACATTGAGCACAACTCTTTGTGTGCGGCCATCCATCCTGTTCTTTATCCACTGCGTGGTCCACCTATCAAATTGATGTCTCTCCAACTCAGAGACAAGGATGTCATGTGAGACAGTGTCAAACGCTTTGCAGAAGTCCAGGTAGATGACATCAACTGCTCTACCCCTGTCTCTCAGCTCTGTAGCCCCATCATAGAAGGCCACCAGATTGGTCAGGCAGGATTTCCCCTTAGTGAAGCCATGCTGGCTGTCACCAACCACCTCATTGTTTTTCATGTGCCTCAGCATGCCTTCCAGGAGAATCTGCTCCAAGATTTTGCCAGGCACAGAGGTGAGGCTGACTGGTTGGTAGTTCCCCGGCTCATCCATTTTGCCCTTCTTGAAAATGGGGGTTATATTTCCCTTTTTCCAGTCATCGAGAACTTCACCTCACTGCCATGATTTTTCAAATATGATGGACAGTGGCTTAGCAACTTCATTTGCCAGCTCCTTCAGGACCCATGGATGGATTTCATCAGGTCCAATGGGCTTGTATACATTCAGGTTCCTAAGATGGTCTCGAACCAGATCCTCTCCTACAGTGGGCCCAGGGTCTTCATTCTCACTGTCCCTGCGTCTGCCTTCCAAGACTTGGGTGGTGTGGTCAGAGCATTTTCCGGTGAAGACTGAGGCTAAGAACTCATTAAGAACTCATTAAGAACCTCAGCCTTCTCCAAATCCAGGGTAGCCAGTTCTCCCGATAGCTTCTGCAGAGGGCCCATGTTGTCCCTAGTCTGCCTTTTATTTGCAGTGTACCTATAGAATCCCTTCCTGTTATTCGTAACATCCCTAGCCAAGTTTAATTCTAGGTGGGCCTTAGCTTTCCTAACCTGATCCCTGGCTTCCCGGACAACATCCCTGTATTCTTCCCAGGCCGCCTGTCCTTGCTTCCACCTTTTATAAGCCTCTTTTTACCTTTGAATTTCCTCAGCAGCTCCTTATCCATCCAAGCAGGTCTCCTGGCCCTCCTACAGCACTTCCTTCTCGTAGGGATGTATTGCTCCTGAGCTTGCAGGAGGTGATCCTTGAATATCAACCAAGAGTCTTGGGTCCCCCTGCCCTCTAGGGCTATAGCCCATGGAATCTTACTGAGCAGGTTCCTGAAGGGGCCAAAGTCTGCTCTCTTGAAGCCCAGGGCAGTGAGCTTGCTGCACACTCTTCTCACTGTCCTGAGGATCTCGAATTCAACCATCTCACGGTCGCTGTAATCAAGGCTGCCCTGGAGCATCACATTTCCAACCAGCCCTTCCCTGTTGGTGAGCACAAGGTCAAGCATGGCACCTCTCCTTGTTGGCTCCTCTATTACTTGCAGAAGGAAGCTGTCTTCCACATAATCGAGGAACCTCCTCGATTGCTTGTGCTGGGCCGTACCATCCCTCCAACAGTTATCAGTAATATTCCTGATCGTTTTTGTTATGAATCAGAGCCAGTTTTTTTTTCCCTGGCATATGGAGGTGAAGAACATTGATGAAATAGATTACACAAGTTATTAGTCATTACTTTTAATACTTTGTTCAACTCTTTTTCTTTTTTTTTTTTTTTTAATTTTGCTCTGCTATTAATTTTATTTTTTAACTAAAAAGTATCTTGACATCCAGAGGCACAGAAGAGGCTCTTCCTCTTCTCCCAGTGGAGCAAGCGGCTTGAGCGAATTCCTGGCAGTGACAGTCCCATCTGCTTTGCAACCAAATAATGTGGACGTTGAAGAAAACATAAAATGTGCTGGCACAGAACTTTGTTGCTGAAGGTGAAAGGACAGACACAGTTAACATGTCTGGTCTGACTGAAAACACGTTTTCGAAGGTTAGATAATCCGTCTTTTCTGATTGCTATGAATGAAACAGGAAATAATGCTGGAAGAGCTTGGAATTAAAAGAAATGTGCGGGATCAGACATGCAGTTTGGTATTAAATGTTGACATACCCCTTCTAGGTAACCATTTTGCCTTTGGAGCCCGGCATTTTCCCCAAGACTGTAACATCTTCTTGCTGTAGTGTTTGTGGTGAAAAAATTATTGGCATTGAGAAGTATTTCTAATGGCTTCTCTCCTAACACTAACTTACACTTCTTTTGGTGCTGTGTCAATGCCTCCTTTGAAATTAATCCTCTTTTGATTTATTTTAAGTTATTTCAAATGTCCCCAGTGGCTTGGGTTGACTAATGCACTTTAAATCTGGTGAAATCAAATCTGTCATGGGAGTTGGCTGTGTATAAAGCTTCTCCCTCGTGGGGATAGATGAAGTGGGAAAGTACTGAGTCCTTGGTGCTTGCCCAAATACAGAATCAGTCCTCTGTTGCTTTAAACCTGCGCTGAGTTGGGGTTGAGGCAGCACCAACTACTTGCGTTATCTATATATTGTGCAGGCTGTAAGCACTTAGAGTGCTACAGCATGGGCTGAGTGGACTTGAAGGGGGAAGGGAAAGAGAGGAGGTGATGATATGAAAATGTTTAAACAGAGCAGCCTCAACTCACAGGTCGGATCTGTATGTTCCAGATGAAAGGGGAAGTCTCTGACTTAGTGACCGCAACATGGCTGTGACTGGTGCTTTTTGACTCATCTTGAAGGGATGTAGTCCACAGTGCAGCCTCTTCGTATGAGGTGAAGGTGGCCTTCTGAGGCAGACCATGATGTGTGAGGCCTGTGCCGTTGTATCTTCCCTTTAAATGCAGTTTAAAAATCATGGAAATACTTAAATATGGTAGTATTAAAAATATTGCCATATTAAAAAAATAATGGGAATAATTGGTATTGTTTTACATTTAGGATTATGTTTCCTAATACCTCTTCGTTTATCATATCCACTTTAGCTGAGGTAAAGGTGCAGTGCTGTGTTACATTATCTAGCCTTATTGTCAAGTGTTTGGGAGGTTGTTTCTCTTTATTTGCAGGTTTTCTTAGCAGAAATAAGAGGGAAACCCCCCTACCCTGTGCATCTTCTTGCCTGTATAGTCTGAACCTGGAGATCTTTCGGGAGCTGCTGTCTTGAGGTTCTTGTGCTGTGCTCTGATTTAATGTTACCTATTTTATTTTCTCTTGCATTTGCTAGAAGAGCCTGTACAAACAATGCTCTGCTGTTTCCAAACACTGTGAAGTTTTCCCCTTTGCTTCCTGTTTTTGTAGTTTGCTTGTGAAAAGACCTTGTCATCTTTGCGCTGGAGTTAGCGTTAATGTAAGTGCATTCACCATGAGCTGCTGTGTGTTCCAGCATTTAGGGACCCAACTGTATTATCAGCAAGCCTTGTTACTCTTTATTTATGGTAAGACTAGATTAAAAAAGACGTGTGCATGTAAAAGTGAAAGCACAGGCAGTGTTAAATTGTGCAGTCATGAGCTTGTTATTTCCCCTGCCCTCAAGCATGCAAGCCAGTTAGTAACCTAGTGATCTATACATGAGGCTTTAATTGGATATATGCCCAGAGTGCGGATTAATATGGAAAAGCTATAAAGGCATGGGTTCACAAACTTTATTTGACCACATGAGGACCCGTCTGCATGATCCCATGTGGAATGTGTGAGGGATTCTCAAAACAAAGAAATACCTTCATGTATTTGGGCAGATCTGCATGTAAAGCACAGGATACAGCGATGATGTCTCTGTGCTAAGCTCAATAGACTTGATTAAATAGGGTTTCCTCAGCCTGGTTTTTCACTTCATGTTCTTAGGAGTGCTTTAGGTGTGACAGATGTGCGTCTGTGGCCTCTGTGCAATTTACCCAATTTCTTAAGTTTTAGTCCTGAAATTGTTGAAAGTTTTCTTTTTACAATTGGATATAATCTTGGCTGCCTTTGGAGGTAAGGAGGGGGGTGAAGCTCCATGTAGTGAAATGAAAACAAGCAGATGTCTTGACTGCAGCTGGCTGGAGATGAATCATTTCATATAAACTTGCCTGGAGAACATGATCTTATTCTTCTATAAACCTATACTCCAGAGGGAAGGGAGAATCCTCATTAGTCAATGGCATCTTCCTGGCCTAAAATTCCAGTGTTTCTAGTTTGCAAATCACATGAAACACATACAGGCTACTAGCTGTATTCAACAAAGGCTTTCTCGAGCTTTAAAACACTTGTAACACAGATTCTGTGTATTTTCTGGGCAGTTTTTTTCTAAATGAAAACTACAGTGTCCAGAAATGTGCAAAACCAGCCACGGTCAAACTCCTATATCCCCTGAACCAGTCTGATAATGATAAAATATCTTTTAAATTGGCATTATTTAATTTAAATGCAATTTATTTTTTAAAAAATGAAGTCATTTAAATAAAATAATGTGTTTTAAATCTTTTAAATATTGTGATAGTTTGGTGGCTTAGGAGAGCCACGTTGCAGGCGTAGCAGACCTTCCTGACCTTTCGTATGACAGAGAGCAGTAAGGCATATCTCCTGTCTCAAAATTCTCTTCTTCCGCCTTCCACTTCCCATGCCTTACTAGAAAGGGCTGACATGTTCAGAAATGAGAGTGGTGGCCCTGGGTCTCACTGTGGAATGGTACCGAGCTTGGTCATGTATTTTGGTCCTGGGGTGATCTACCCATGTTGGCTTGAGCCATTGCTGTCCTATTTCCTCCTGCCACGTAGGTCGTGGGCCAGGATAGCTTTGCAGTTGATTTGTAATATAGCTCAGGATTGGAGATGTGCTGCTTGCAAGCCTGCTGCTATCTTGGTACTGTTTATAAACTTACACAGTTGTTCCCTGAAGATGATAGAGTGGAATGTTGTCTCCTGTAGTGTAAGTTCTAGCACGAAGAGTAGAGAGCTGATGGTAACTATGCTTTCAATAGTTGCAGAAGATAAGGTAACTCTAATTAAAGTTTTGTGCAAGTAGTTTCAGCATTTGATTCCAACCAGACTAACGAAGACAGAGAACAGTCCTTAGCTCTCTGCCTGCAGCAAGAACATGGGAGTTGAAGTGACTCATTCTCAGGGACACGGCAATGGGAATGAGGCAGTGCTGTGGTTGCAGATAATTCCCTGGAAGTCTCCGTTGTGCAGAATGCATTAATTGAAGAGATTCATGAGCTGCTTAATGTCACATCACTTCATTTCCTCATCAGGGAACTGGAAGTCTCATCCGTATAGGGAAAAAACAGGAACTCTGGTTGTGAGTAAATCTTAACAGTTGTAAAAAGGGGTTGTGTATGTTGCCCAGCATATTGCCTGTATTGGACCTCTTGCTTTGTAGCTTGAAGTTTTTCTTGCCACTCTATCTGCTGTGTGAACAGAGACAGCAGTATAAAGATGTACATTTCTGGTGTGCAGAAGTGAGCAGTGGAGATGAGGGAACTGTTTGCTGCTGGTTTCTTCTGTGAAGTACGGCAGAAGGATGGATGCTTCCTGTTTGTAACTGAGCACCCTCTGCGGTGATTGCATTGGTCTCAGAAGTGGCATATCTTCATCCTGGAGAGAGAGGACGTGGCATAGGATACCCCTGGAGAGAGCTGTAAACACGATGTGATACTGTGTGGTCTCTGCCTGTTCTGGAGTGGATGGGAGTATACGTATCTCAGGGGAGCATACTCTTGCAGATAGTAACGTATTCCTGTTAGGCAGATCTGATGCATTGTGTAGGCAGCAGAAAATAAACAGTGCAGCCCACCATTTGCAGATTTAAACTGGAGAAGGGAATGTGCTGCACTTATGGAAATCAGTCTTGCCATGTGCATTATCTCAGTTTTCAGAATTAGAAGTACCTTAATTCTCTTTTTCACCAAAGTGCCTGTATTTCCAACTGTCTTGTCCATTGCAAGTCTAGGTGAGCGCTAGTATGGAATCAGTCCCATGGCATTTGCTGTAGTTCATCACATGGCCTCTTAAGGCGCTTCAGCCTGAGTTTTTATCCCACGTTAGTTTTATGACATGGGAAACATTGCACAGAAAAATACAGTTTAACAGTGTAATAGCTACTGCTTAAAAAAAGGGGATACACTTTTTCTTTTTTTTTTTTCCCCATTTGACTAGAAATGGGTCAAAAGCAAAATGTGGCTGCCCCATCCCTGGCAGTGTTCAAGGCCAGGTTGGACAGGGCTTGGAGCAACCTGGTCCTCGTGGAAGGTGTCCCTGCTTGGGTTGGCTTGGAACTGGATGAGCTTTAATCCCTTCCTACCCAAACCATTCTGTGGTTCTGAAGATTCCTGCATATTGATTGAATTTGTAAGTGTAAAGCACTTCTGAAGATCATTGTATCTTACAGCTTTTGATCTGATCCTTGAGCAAGGAGAGCTGGGGTGAAAGGAGATGCTTTTTCTTATGGCTTTATGTGCCACTGCTGTCTTCAATTATGAGAGAATCAATGAGACCTTAGGGCTGGACTTTGATGCCTTTTGTCTTTTTAGCATCTGATTCCACCAGGAGGTTGTGGTGGTTTCTGTTGCATGACTCAAGCTCACATCTACCACGAACTGTAATGCGCTACCTACACTCTTTGTGGCAAACTTGTTAAGTAATAAGAAGTACCTTTTAAATCCACTAATAACAGAGGTTTTCCTTCATCTATGCCTTTGAGACCATTTCAGTACTTTGCCTGGCGGTGTATCACTACTCTGAATCGTGCGTGGAAAAATATCTGAAGCAAATTAAACAAAATGACTTGTGAGTAAAAGATCAAGTCAAAACACTGTCGAGATGAAAATCATTGACTTGATGGGTGCAGTCTGTATGTAACTGGGAAAGCTTTAATGATAGTGGGAGAAAATTTGGCCATAATAGACAAAGTTGCACTTGAGGTTTCTGTGACTTAAGAAAATAATCTCTTTATTCTTGTGATTTATTATTCCTGTGGTCACATGGCACGAGCTGTTACGAGTGTGAAGGAGTCTTAGTGGAAGATCCATCAGGCTGCCAGCTCAGCAGAGTCTAGCTTGAGACTAAATCTCAAAAAATTAAGATCAGAGTGAAAAAAAAATGACTCTTCTGGCGCTATATCTGTGGCTTGGCGTGTCTAGATCCTGCGAGTCCATTCCATTGGTTTTACTCATACCATCTTTCTCTCTTGTTGGGAATCAGTAAGAGTGATTTGGCATATATACCATAGTACTAAAAACAATCTTAACTTCTTACAATTAATGAATCGTGTAAGCTGGCAGCAGTCACTGATCTGGGGGGATGGAATAACAAACATAAGGACAATGTCAATTCTGCACTGACTGGCAACATATGTCAGAGAAAGAGCTGCTTTATTTTTCTGGTGCTGAATTGCTTTAGTGTGTGAACCTTTAAATAAGCAGTGCTTTAAGAAAGTGTACAAGCTGCTTGAGCTGAAGCCTGTATCTTGGCTGAAATATGGCATAATTTTGTCATCATGTGTACAGTGGCATGAGATCCTTGTGAAGAGAAGAAAAAAGATACTGTCATGTTTTCCCTGTTATATCTATCTGGTTTTACTAGGTGGGAAGAGAAACCATTGAACTGGTTATATTGTGCCTGTTGCTTCCTCCCTGCCTTTTATTTCTTTTTTAAATTACGATGTCTTAGTGTAAAAGCAAGAACCCGATTGAGATCCAGCAAGGGAAGGAATGATGGTTTTCAAACAGTGAAACTTGGTTTTGAGTTTGTTATTTTTAATGGAGAGAAAATGGTAATTTTGCATTTTCTTATTGAGTTAATCCACAGCAAGATCTTTAAACAAAACAAGGTACTGGAACTTAACCATAGAATGGTTTGGGTTAGAAAGGACCTTAAGATCATATAGTTCCAATCCCTTTCCTATGGGCAGGAATGCCTCACGCTAGACCATGTTGCTCAAGGCTCTGTCCAGCATGGCCTTGATAACTGCCAGGGATGGAGCATTTACCACTTCTTTGGGCATCTTGGTCCAGGACCTCACCACCCTCACAGTAAAGAACCTCTTCCTTTTTTTTAAAGAGAGGATATTTTTGAGAACACTTTATTGATTCAGACTTCTATGGTCCCTCTTGGACTTTCTCATTAGGTTGCATATGCATGTCTAATTCAGTCAAACAAGGTAGGACAGTACGCCCTTTGATTCTTTTAGGTTTTGAACATTGAAATCTTGCAAAATCCCTGTTCCCCAATGGAAAGAGAACCGGTTCAGGGAGAGCTGATGTTCTGGGCAGCATATCCAAGATAACTATACATGCTAGAGGAAGAGAAAGCAGCCTTGGGAACAATAGCGAGGCTTTAAAAAGCTGTTTAAATTGTGCCAAGCTGCTATTTTGTTTTCTTTTTGGTTGTCATAGAAATGTGCCAGTCCGTGTCTCTCACAGATGAGCTCAGTAATGAGTGGCTGTGCAGGATGAGTCTCTTTTCAATGAAGATGTTTATACTTGAGGAACACAGATGGACTTAAACCACAGCTCAGAAACTAAACAACCCTGAGCTTCTAGGGGAGGGGACTAATAGGAAATGTAGTCTGGGGTTTATAGCTCCGGCCTGCATCTGTGCTCCTTGGTTTGGCTTTCTGAGTTGTTACGGGAAAGTAGAAGAGAAATACTGTCTGCAGTAAAGAGGGTTGGTTTGTTGTTGGGCTTTGATTTGATTTGATTGATCAACTCCATTGGGTTGATTTGATATGGCCCAACTCTGTTGGGTTGGAAGAACTTTCCTTCGTAGATGTCTCTGCAAGAGCATCATAGCTGAAGTTAGTTGGCTACAGAGGTGTCACTCAAAGGTACAGCCTTTAGCAGGTAATCTTTCTGTCATTTCCGTATTGCTGTTGCTTTTTGCCTTTTGAAATAATTTTAGATTTAGATAAATATTTTGAATGGGAGCTGACAGTCTTACCTCCTGCGCAGTAGGCAAAACGCTGTGATGCAGGCTTGGTAGAAGTTTACACTTAAATTTTGCTGCTGCGAATGACTGCAAGTTGTAGAAGCAGCATCAGACCTATGGGATACCAAAGAATTTGCAGATGACACAACTAATAATCTTCAATGAGGTGTGTCATTGAGTGCTGGACAAATGTGGTGCATTCAGCAAACACTGTACTGTGTTGGACGGGGCAGTGTTCAGTGCAGGCAGAAATGTCCTGGGCAGGATTTAGTATCTGGATTATTTGCTTAAGAGCATGATTCTGTAAATTCTTTTTTACTTCCAAGAAGCCTATTAATTATTTTCATCTACATTTGGCACTGTCAGAATGCCTCAAAGGAGCTTAGGTGTAAAATGACAATAGCTGCAGTATCTCCAGGGTTTTCAGGTATCCGCATGATTTGTTTATCTGGCTGTCTTGCCTTCCCTTGGTTTTCTACTCCTGGAGCCGGACTGCCGGAAATGTTGCATGTTGCTGAATGCAGACTAGTCTTTGCTGTGCCGAGGCATGTACTTGGAAGAATGGGATACTGTGTCCTATTAATTAATATAAATAATCAAAAATATAGAATAAATGAAATATAGGCTGAGGTTTTTTTATTGTTTATTTTAAGAAAGTATTCCCAACAATCGGAAGGGTGGAAAGTAGTGTATTTTAAAATTAAATCCACTTTTATCAGAAGCTTTCACTGTTGGTGACCACCTTAAAGACTTTCCACTCAAACCTGTTTGAATATGTTTGAGTCTTGTCTTTTGTCAAAGTGTTGAATTGGACTGCTCAGACTCTTCTCTTAATACTCTGTTTTATCTTGTTATTCACATTAAAGTGTCCTGCTTGAACTTGTATTGGAAGACATCTTGGGCTAGAATTACCTTGCCTTTTAGTAATAAATACTTATTTTTAAGGTAAGCTGAATTCTTCATATGCAACAAGCTTCAGGAAATGCAGATTTTTGTGCCAAGAAATTCCTTTTATGCTGGCTTGACCCATGTTTTGTGGGATCTTGCACAGTCAACTGATCCCTTCCTTGGAAGGGAAAGAGGTACTCATTCACTACAGTTAGTGCGGGTGTCGTGTCTTACAGATGAGAATGCTACTACACGTGTGTCAGCACTTCTCTGGCATTAGCCGTCAGGCAGCTGCAGCCAGATAGGAAAGCTGCAGGTGAGGAAAGTGTTGAGTGAGAACAAAATGGTTGTTTTACCTGAGCTAAAATGCCAATGTTAAGGTGTGTGTTTTCCTGCTTGTCATCATGGGATGGTCAGTGTACTCCTATAAGCTCCGGGAGCTCCTGTGTTCCTCCAGCTCTACCACCGACCCATAGCCCATAGCGAGGTGCCTGGGAGCCTTGCCTGCTTTCCCACTGGAGAGGTGGTGTTAACAGGATTGCTTACAGTATATATTTAATTGAAGGGTTAATCAGTTAGGCTTCATCAACTGGAATTTTTGAGGAATTAATTTATAAAACTGCTTAGTTTTGTGCTGGAGTTCTTTGAAAAATTAATCTTGTATTTCTTCTAGTTTTGTAATAAATATCGAAAGCTTATAGTAACTTTTTCTATTCCCAAATCCATCTTTAATTAATTTTTCTAAGGGCCTTTATGTAATAGGAATGCACAACTCCCATTGTATTCCCATTCTATTTAAGAAGCTGTAGTGATCAGCATGACTGCTGCCAGATGCATGAAATCCTAGAATGGTTTGTGTTGGAGGGAATCTTAAAGATCATTTAGTTCCAACCCTCCTGCCATGGGCAGTGACAAAATGGAATTAAGATGGAAACAGTTGAATGATCATTTTAAAATATTTTTTTTCAGTTATGACCTAGAACCCAGACCAAGATACTTTAGACATAAAGAAGGGTTTTATTTGAGTAATTCCACTGTTTTCAGTACTCGCCGGATAGCTTAAACCGGTGTGTCAGAGCAGGAATCCTAAATGATCAGGGCTTTTTATAGGACACGTTTGCTGTCCTACTTGCATGAGAAGTTTGCAGTGATGTAATAATATTGAAAATGATCACTTCTACTGCAGGAGTGTTTATTCAGTGCTATTGGAAATTACCACTTTCACTGTAGGAGGGTTCACTTTTCTTCTGCCATCATAAAATAATCTTTTTACTTTTTAATTGGCTTAGGTTGCCCTTCTTGGGGGAGAGGAAGCTTTGTTGGTTGATTTTTTTTTTGTTGTTTTTTTTTTTTTTTTTGTTTTTTTTTTAGTTTTAATTTGAAACACAGTTTTAACATTTGGATTGTTCGAAACAAAACCAAGAGAAGTCCCAACATGAGTAGAGAATATTTTTAAAGGGCTTTATGGCTCTAAGTTCGTAACACAGTCCAGATGTCTCCTATCTGTTCTTTCTGTAGCATTTTCTGGCACAGTGTCATTGGATTTTGAACTGGGTCCAAACTGTGTGCCAAGTCCTGAAATAAAGTAAATCAGTGAGTTGTTCTTGGACGTTTCTCCTTAATCCAAACCAACCCAAATCAAACTTTAGCTGTGACCTCAGGACTGCACATTCAGATACTTTCCTTTGCCTCCTCAGTTTCAAAGTAGCAAAAGCAGGAGATTACCACTTCGCAGTATTTAAACAGAGGCTTGTGCGACATCTGTGCAGCTGAAGCAACTGCACTACTTGGGACCCAGCGCCTGCTAAAACACCAGTGATGTTTGCCAGTGCTGTGATTCGTCATCATGATTCTTATTGTTGGGTCAGGATTCACGTTACGACCACACTGGAGTAGAATTTATTTGGAGGTGTGTGTCATGTCTACAATTAGACAGCAACCAAAGGGAAGATTCGGTAGTGCTCTCTTGCAAATGTTTCTGCCCAAATGGCTTTAGAAGCTGTTGCTCCGGAAAATGTAACCCCCAAAGCATCAGAATTAAGTTCCAGGATAAAGTGACTGACTAGTTTATCTTTCCTTAGGCAAGAATTTGTCTCCATTGTATTTAAGCACTCCATTGAAATTCGCCTTGCATGCAAATAAACTGTGACTGAATGGGCCACCTATTGTTCAACATTCTAGTGACTGCACAGCAGCTTATGTGGGGATAAAAGCTTTGGAAAGGTAGTGTTATTTTGAACAAGTGTAGTTGCTGGATGAAAGTAGACTTAACAGTATGCAACATAAACTCTCTGCAGGACATCAGCGGGTTTGAGATCTGTTGGTTTAAACCTTAAGCTTTATCTTCTGATTGACCAGGTTCAGATAAGTTTAATTCAGCCATATCCGCTATCAACCTTTTGTTAGACCCAGCTTTCACTGAAATTGATGTGGAGCTTTCCTTCGGCTCAGCAGGCTTTGTGCTGTGTTCTTGTGTGTGTGTGTGTGTGGTCTGCCGGGTGTTTTGGTGTAGCTGATCATTTTTGGTATGGAAAGTTGTCAAAACAGGTAGGACACAGGAGTCTCACAGTACTGTCAGGGAATGAGAGTTTCCAGTAATGCTCTGTGTTGGCCACATTTTGTGTTTCTTGGGAGTCTCACTACAATTGTATATGCGTATTTGGCTGCTCAGGGAATACTAATGCAAAGCTTTTCTGTAGAGTAAAAGAAGGCTCCTTTTTTAACAAGGGAATTGCAGTGACACTGTTTGATAGAAATGCATCTAGGAAAGTTCACTTGCCTGACTGTATTACATATTATCTGGGCTAGTAGGATTACTTTATTAATCAGTTTTGTTCCCTCTGGTCTTCAAGCCAGCGTGTGTCTTTCTGGCTGTATTCTGTATAGAAATGAAATGGGTAACTTAAGAGATTCTGCTCAAAATTTATCTTTCAGAAGTAGCCAGAACAGCCATGTGCATTAAAATAACTAATGGCTTTCATGATGAATTTTCTAACGTGAGCTAAAAATGTTGGCCAGCACGTTCGCACACTACGTGGTAGCAGTTCGACGTGCCATTACGAAGTTATTGTGCAACGATGAATACCAGGGACAGCAGTAAATGAGCTCTTTTACAGAGAAATGCCATAAAAAAGGAAACGTTTCAGCCCTGGCATGTCTTGTAATTCTTTCATCACTTAGCGCAGCTTTTGTATACACACAACTTTGTTTCCTGTGAGATGCCGTGTTTGGCGCTCATCTCTTGGGTGTTCGGGACTGTTTTGCTTTCTATGTGGAACATCGGGCATGGGTTGACCAGTTGCCATGAGCTTCCCTTGCTTGTGCACTGTGTGGGGCTTTTCGCCTTGAGTGCAGACCTCATTTGAACTCCATGTCAGAGCCTGTCTGCTCTGTCTGTTGGCTCCTTGCATAGGGACTGGACCTGGTTGTTCTGGAGAATGACCTTTCCATTGGGGCTGACCTGCTGAGCTCCCTGGCATGGTATCAGAAAACCAATTTCTGACTCAGTCTGGTCTTCTGCTGCTGGTAAATTGCTGTAGCACACTGATCTGCATGATACACCCTGCATCAGAAGTTCCCTGGGTATGTGAAACTAGGTACCATTCTTTGTCACATCAGGAAGGACTTAAAGGTAGAGGTGAACTTTGTGCTTTGCCCTGGAGGAACTGGGAATCAGCCTGCTAGAGCTGGAGGTATATATTAGAGTTACAGGAAGTTTTCTTTCCTTTGGTGCTGCTCAGAGCTTCTCTTTGGAATCAGTAGAGATGCTGGGAGAAGGGCTGTGGCAGGCACAACCATCCTATGTGTGTTTGCAGACAGATTAAAAACTGCTCAGGAGATGCTCTGGCCTTCGAAAAAGGATTGTTGGAGATAAAACTCTGTCAGGGGACAATGATAAAAGAACTGGGGCTGGAAATGAAAGAGCTGTTGGGTGATAAGAGGAAGCTCCTGTGTTTTGAGAGCTGGACTTCAGCTAGATAGAAATCTTAAAAGCCCTGCGCAGATCAGTGCAATAATGTGCTTGCCCAGGTTTCGCTTCATTTTCCTTCTGCCACCCCGCCTGTAGGAAGCACTTTCATGCTTCCCTGGCAGCAAGATTCTTTGAATGTGGGAAACCTGATAGTGTGTCTGCTTAACTGCCAGACTTTGGCCTGGTGCCCTTTCTGGCTTCCTTATGGAGTAAGTGCAATGATGGGAAGAATGTGCTTCTTACACATGTAGTCATCTCGGTGATAGTAAACTGTAACACTGATACCCTGTTTAGCCTACCTCTGCCTGCAGAGCCATTGCCATGGTACGTGGGGGTCAGTGACAGGGTAACAAGAAGTCTGCTTTAGGTTTTGAAATCAAAGGAGAAACCAGAAGTGAAATTAATGGGGTTTTTTTTATCTGATTTCTTTTTTTTTTTTTTTGAGAAACTGTAGATGTTTGTTCTAAACTGTCAGCCTAATGCATGTTAATTAATTTAATCCATTGAGACTTTTGCAGTGACATGCCAACAGAAAGCTTCCATTAGATGCTAGCAGGAGTTTTCACAAATTGCAGAATATAAAGAGATTTTGCTTGGGTGTTTAAAAGCTGTGCTGCAACCATTTGAATGACTTATAGTAGATGTATATGAAGAAAACCCTGTGAATTTCAGAGGATTCCTCCTAAAATTTTACATTTGTAAAATGGCTTTAATATCGTTTTGCATGCTGTCCAGGTCAATGGGAAGGAATTTAAATAATACAAATAAGAACAGCTACCCACTAGGAAGTCCCAGTCTGTATATGCGAGTGATGGCTTACTGAATTGGATTTGTAAAGCCTGCCAACCAAAAGCAAAATGTTTTGAGTTACAGAAATGTAAACTGCGAATATTATGGCAATGAACTTGTACTGGAGACAAAAGGCTCTTCTGAAATTATGACAAAATGGGTTTATTTTATTTGAATTTTAGTGCCTGGTTTATTTGGGGTATGTGTTTAGAAAACCAGCTTCTAGAGTTGTGTGCTAATTTCAGACTGCTTTCTATGGAAATGAAACTAGGTGTCGAACACACTAAGAATGAGCTTAAGACCCTGAGGAATCAACAACTGGGACTTGTAGGTCTGATCATGCAAAATACTGCATGCTCTCAAATCCTGTTGGAAATTGAGTGCTCTGCAATGTGCAGAATCAGAGCCAAGAAGCTATCAAGCCAGGTAGAGATGCACTAGGAAGTGATTTGGCAAACACTTGTTTCATTATGGCAGAGCTATTTGTGATGGTAAATGTTTACAGGATCCTCATGCCTTGATCCTGAGCTACAGCCTCACGCAACTGCAGTGTAGGCACCTGAGGCAATAAATTGGGGGATGTTTGAATTAGCTATGCTGGCCCTTGGATTAGATCTTGAGACTTCAGTTCTTAAGAAGACTTTTACTTAGTGTATAAGTAATGTATATGCTAAAGATCACGATTTCTGATAGTTGTTGTTATTGGAAAGTGCTTTGCTTTTCTGCTGGAAAACGTAATTTACAAGGAAGGATATTAGTAGAGTATTTTAGGTTTGTATGTAGTAGGTGTCAAGTGGCAAACTCCTTATTGGTGTGGTGTCATACGAAGGGGTGTTTATTAGTACGCATTAAGATTGCTGGTGTAGTTCTACCGCTTTGTAAGATACCTATAGTGGTCTGTTATCCCAGTAAATCTGATAAATAATGATGTGCATTGTCATGATAGGCTTTATAATAGGCCAGTGTTACCTGTGTGGAGCCATAAACTCATGTACCAAGCCATATCCAAAGTCTGAGTCAGAGCCAGAAGTGGAACAAGAACTTCAGGAGTCCAAGTTGAACTACGGAAATTAATTAATATTGAAAAAAGAATTGTTTTGAATACAGGCACTTCTAACCCTGATAGAACCTTCTCTTACCGTGCAAGCCAGTTGTTATTAGGCATGTTTGGTGATTAAGGTTTTACAAGTCAAATTGTGTTCAAGTTGTACAAATAATAATAATGAAGAAAGCTGAAGAGCTGTTCTTAAAAGAATGCACCTCTTGAAAATGCTAAAAAAATCTACAGAATGGTTTCAGCACCCTGCTCATCATGAAGGTTTTGTGGTTTTTTTTTTTGAGAGATGATGTTTCTAATACTTGGTGACAGGTTTATGTCTTAAAATCCTTGTACAAACATGAAATAAAGCATTTAACCATGTGCTACTGGAAAATGAGGTTCTGCCTTCAACCTCATTCAGCCTTTTCTCTTTCAGTTTCATTCACCAAAGAATTCTCAATAAAACGCTGTTTCTTAGTCATGGGTGACTTGTTCTGCAGTGCTGAAGATATTTTCTGATCCTCTGTGACTTATGTGGCATTATTAATCTGTTTTCCCAGTCACATGTATGAATGTGTAATAAAAGCCAGGAAAATAGGTCAGCATCAGTCAGTATCTCTATCTCCAGTCCTACTAAAACACCTCGCTTGTTGGTTCTTATGTTTCATAACTTTCTTGTTCATTATTTCTTTACCTCTGCGGGTCAGAGATGAATTTTAGAAAGCAGGTTATCAGCTTGCCTGGCAAATATGTTGTTACTGATTTCCATATGGTACCAGGCAAGTGTTTCTTCTGTTTCATTAGCATTGTTGTTGGCTGTTTTGTAAAGAATTTCTGTCCCTTGGGGAATTGGAAACACCCTGGTAACAAGAAAGGGGAAATTAATACTGTATCTTCCCAATGTTGAAGGCGGAGAGTCCGAAAGCAAGTGTTGCAGATTTACCTGAAATTGTTAAGTTAGGAAGGAATAAAAGCAAAGGGAATAATTCTGGTTGGAGAAGTTGCCTTAACTCACAGGATGAACGTGATGTTTTCTTCATTGCGGTGAGTCAGATTTCTGTTCTGTTTGTCTGGGTCTTTCAAAGAGCAGCAGAGGAATGATAAACACTGGGACTGAAACCTCCTGAAAAAGAAAGCCGTTTTTTTCTTCAGGAAGAGTTTTACTGTACATGGGAAACTTGCTCTGACCAGAATTGCAGACATTCAGCGGTGCAGTATTATTTAAAGAATCGAGGGCATTCATTCTTTTTCACCCTAAACGGGGTTTTGCTCTACTTGTGGTCATCCTGAGCAAATCCCTGTGTCTGTGTTTTTTTTTTTTTACTGCATTAGGCCAGCAGCATTCAATAAACAATGTTAACTTTATGTAGCTGTTAAATACACTGACCTTTAGTATTGGTTTGCACAAGCCATGCACAATGTGAGTACCATTGAAATACCATGGTTGATTTAAGCAAGTTGCTGTGCTGCAATCAAAACATGACATTTCTATTACAGATTAGATGCTTCATCTGCAAGTGTGGCACTATTTCCCACATCTGGTTCTCTCTTCTCACCTTTTGATGCTTTGGTGTGGTGCCATTTCGCTTTCAGTCTTTGCTTCCTCACCTGAAAAACAGAAATGGGAATTCCGTGTCTTTGGGAATAACCAGGTTAATATTTGCTGAGTGCTCTGAAGCTGTATGGTCCCATGATACGCTGCACCGGGTCAACGTGACTATTGCTAAATCACACTCTAGCAAGAATTACAGTCATTAATAGCTCTGAGTCTGGGGAAAGAGTCACTGCAAATACTGTAACAGCTACTTTAACTGTTTCCTTTTAAGCAAACAAAGCCTCTTGACGTTTCTGCTGAGCAAGTTATAAAGGCTTAACTTATTAAAATGCTGCGGAGTGTGTTGTTCCTTACTGGCCCCAGTAGCCTTTTTTCTTTTCATTGAACCAAGTGATCATTGAAATTCCACCAAAAATGATGGCTGTTCTTCAGCTCAGTGGGTTGGGTGAATGGCTTTCCTTTTGTTACTCAAGTTTGTGCCCTTGAGAACATGCAAGCTACAGTAATTCAGCAACAGGAGAAAAGGGGAACCTGGAAGCAATGACGCACATTCAGTAATTCTACTTCCCATTCCCAGTGTGTTGGCTTTGGGTTTTCAGCACATTAACCAGCTTTAAGGAGGGTAATGCCCTGTTTCGCCGAAATTTAACTCTGCATTTCCCAGTGCACTGATGCAGGTATCCTTTAATTGATCAGGAGCAGGGAGAGAGATATTTCTGTTTGGGTCCATTCAGACAGCTGTACTAGGGGCTCACGGTTTCATCATGGCAAATACCATAGAAGAGGTAATTCTCACCATGAGATCTCCCTGTGCAGTATGCATCATGCCTCCTTGCGATGGGAAGACTGAGACTATATGTGCATGAGCATTCTGCAAGGAGAATGGGAAAGATGGGAGAGGGGACAGGCACAAAATCTGATGAGTGCTTGCCTATAAAAATTACTTAACATAAACTTCTAATATCTCAGATTTGTCATCTGTGAGATGGAGGTGATTTCTCTGTGCTTAATCACTTAATAGTGATCAAATAATGGAAAGCCAAAGGCAAAACCAGCCCCTAAAAGGAACAGTAGAGCCAAGTGCGGTTGAAGAAGCTATTGAACTTTTTCTCAGGTATGAACTAGTTAGAAATTCTTCAGTCAGTCCTTCCCTTTGTTTTTCACAAACCAGAAAGTATTTCCATAGGGAAAATGGGTGAAAATATTGCGAATCAAAATACAGCAGTAGAACAGAGAAGTGAAGCATTCTAATTTAGTTAAAATCTGTGTGAAAGTGTAGGACTATGCTCTCCTCTGTGGACGAGTAAGAAAACGAGACTGGTTACCAGCTGAATGTATATTTGGATGTGTTTGCAAGTGAGAGATGTCAGGAGGGAGGAAGTGGGGTAGTCCTTTCATATAATTCTCATTTTGTACGTCTTGGCTTTATGTATGCTTTGTGATCTGTTGTAAGAGATGTGCAAGGCGAAAGGTCTGTTAGTCAAAGGATTCAGGAGGTAGATTCAAGTTGAGAGACCAAATTGAGAAAGCCAACTGTATCCTGAGCTGCATCAAAAGGAGCGTGACCAGCAGGTCGAGGCAGGTGATCCTGCCCCTCTACTCTGCTCTCCTGAGACCTCACTTGGAGTATTGTGTGCAGTTCTGGTGTCCTCAACATAAAAAGGACATGGAACTGTTGGAACAAGTCCAGAGGAGGGCCACGAGGATGATCAGGGGACTGGAGCACCTCCTGTATGAAGATAGGCTGAGAAAGTTGGGGCTGTTCAGCCTGGAGAAGAGAAGGCTGCGTGGAGACCTCATAGCAGCCTTCCAGTATCTGAAGGGGGCCTATAGGGATGCTGGGTATGGACTCTTCATGAGGAACTGTAGTGATAGGACAAGGGGTAATGGGTTCAAACTTCAACAGGGGAAGTTTAGATTGGATATGAGGAAGAAATTCTTTCCTGTAAGGGTGGTGAGGCACTGGAATGGGTTGCCCAGGGAAGTTGTGAGTGCTCCATTGCTGGCAGTGTTCAAGGCCAGGTTGGGCATAGCCTTGGGTGACATGGTTTAGTGTGAGGTGTCCCTGCCCCTGGCAGGGGGTTGGAACTGGATGATCTTCAGGTCCTTCCCAGCCCTAACTATTCTATAATTCTATGATTCTAATTTGTGATTATCATCTCTAACCTTATTCACAGCCTTTTCTTTTTCACTGACTAGACAGGAAGGAAGGAAGGAAGAAAGAAAAGCCCACAACCAAGGCAAGCCCCCTCTTTAGTCTTAGCTAGAATGAACTCCGATAGGCAGCTCCATCTTTGCTTTGCTTTTCCTCTCAATTGGAGCTGTCATGTTGCTCAGGCCTTCAACTGTGAGGACTCCCAGATTCACACTGGGAAGAGGATGAGCAGCTGCATAGTTGGATTAAAAATGTGATCAGCCTTCAGATTTCTTTATTGTAGCATTAATTTTTAGCCCACAGGTCTCAGTTTAAACTGCAAAATATATGTCTCTAATTCCCTTGGAAGCAGGTAGGAGTTGAGGGTACTCAGCCCTTGCGGGAGGATCTTGGTGATCAGACCACGAAGTCCTGGGGTGCTCTGCACAGTTCTACAGATTTAGATCCGCCTGTGATATTTTGGGTAGAAGATTATTTGGGGAAAAGTGGGGGAGTTCCTGCTTTTCTGGTACAGAACAAGAATTTGGATAGTTTGTCTCGTAACGTCAGGCTCTGAAGTTTTTGATTTACAGTTTGCATGTAATGGGTGTAACCTGTGAGGAAAGAAACAGTGTTTATCTGAGATGCATGGCAGTGAATGACTGGACAAAGGTTAGGTGTGTGTGGAGAAGGCTGGGCATTGATTTCCTAAAGATGTTTTTCATTGAAAGCTATAGCTATTGGAGAGCAGAGACCTCCCTCTACATAATTAGGCATGGTTTGGTCAAAAGTCACTGGAAAAGATGTCAGTCTGACTCTTAATCTCTTACACGGAGATGAAAATGCAGTCAGCTTTCTCATTCTTCACTGACATAGAGTGTTGTGTTAAAGTCTGGCTCAGTGGTTCTGCATGGACTTCACCCCATGTTTAAGATAATTGCTGCAATGCATTTCTGCCCAAGAATAAATTGATTTCTCAATGGCATAATTATTTTTTCACTGCTTATCAAACTGGTCTCTCCAGGCAGTTTGTTTAAAGATCAGATGCTTTATGCTTATGGGAGCACTGCGGGAAGGTTTGTTGGCGGCTTGGTAAGCAGTTAAAAAGTCTGAAATCAGAAAACACTGGGCTTCATGCAATAGAGCATGGTACGTATTTATTTTGACTGCCAGGTTTAACTGCGTGGTCTTAAGTGGTAACTTAAGAGCATTTAAAACGCCTTTGGCAGTCCTGTGCTCAGCACCTGCATGAGTTAGTCACTGCTCACCACAGCAAAAACCCTGTGCTTCTTTCCTGCTAGAAAGGCCCACTATCCCTGTGCTTTGTCTGTGCATGTTTCATTCCAGCCTTACTGAGCTGCCTTGGATGAAAACAAAAGCAAGGGAGAAGCAAGAAGTGGATCTGTTGACAGCTATGGCAGAGATCGAATTCCAAGCCAGGCCATGGGATTCTTGAGAAGGGGCTACTTAAACAGGACTCTCCTTTGATTAACTGGAGATAGGGTGACACCTTGGACGTCAGAACTGTATTTGAGCTTGGAATCAGACAGAGGGTCAAAGACATGAGATGCTTAAGGGCTGAAACGTGATGCCTGCCGCTTCCCTCCCTCTCTCATCTGCTTTCTGGCTGTTGTACAGACCTGCAGGTCCCGCTCATATGGCGTCGTTTTCCTGGTTCTGTTCATCGTGAGTTCAGAAACATACATCAGAATTGGCTGCTTTTTCTGCACTGTGCGATGCTTTTTTAGCGTTGCCACCCTAGAAATCAAACTGCCTTAAAGCCTTGCAGTCCCCTAAGCTTAGCCTTCAGAAACTTCCCCCCATTGCCAGACTAGCCTTTGAGGACTTGCTGACTTGCTTCTTTGTTCCCCAAGTAAGTTTCTCATCAAGGGCAATGTTTTTTGAGTGGTTAATCCCTTTTCCTTATCTTCCCTGATAGCAAATCTTGTATATTATTATTGTTTTTAATATTATTAAAAACAAATGCAGATTGGCATCATTAAAAAAAGGAATGGAAGGTCTATGGAAATCAAGATTTACAACCTTCAGTGCCTTGTTAGTGGATGCTGTGGAGAAATGCAAAGAAATAGCCTACAGTGTAAATGTAGATAAACCCCCAAAATTTAAATAGTTTAAAAATAGAAAATCTCTGTACATTTGCTTGATATCTCTAGGCGAAGATGAATTGGTCTCTTCTGCTTCACTCTTTCCTTGGGCTTTGGACAGGTTTACTTTAGCCAGGCTGCTGACCCAAGATGAAAGACTTGGGATGGAATTAAGCTTACTTGACTTAAACAGTATAAAGCTTCGTATAAAGGCGTCTTAACCAGTCTGCTAAAATCCTTTTGTGTCAGCTGAATTCAGTGGCTGCTGAGAGTAATTCATAGTCTGCAGGTTTAGTCATTTGATGTCATGTAGTTGAGACTCAGGTCAGGCATTTATGGAGCATACTCTCCATATCCATACTATCCATTATGGATGCTCCTGGGCAGTGCAGGTTATGGTGAGGGTACATTCGTAGCCATTTTCTGGGTCTTGATGATAGTCCTGTGTGTAGATAACCTATAGATTTAGATGCTGTGGGGCTTCTTTAATTGGACCTGTATGTTAGGTTCTCTGTCTCCAGTGTGTGCACATCACTTGTGCGGTTACAGGTTTGCAATCACCCGACTGTCTATAAATGCTGACATGGCTAAGGTTTTTAAATGTGCAGGACCATTCTTTATAAGGCAAGAACACCTTGAAAGTATTTAAAGAGTCAGTTTGAACCTGTATGAAAACCTCCAGAGATAAGGAAGATTCTAATTACCAGAGTTTTTAAACTGTATTCCATTTTGAATCTGGCCTACTTTGATAGTGATCAGAAGCTTTCAGCAAGTAAAGACTTTTTCAGCTGTTACCAACACTGTTGTTTGGGAGTGCTTTTCCAATTTTTGATACTTTGGTTATAGGGATGCCCCAAAAGCATTGCCTTTCCCTAAGCTCCTCAGCAGTCTGGTAACTTGCCTCTCCTAGGCAGAGGAGCTTTAACAGGGACAGTGTGAGATGATGACAGTCCTTTGGCAGGCTCCTTTTTTGATGTTGGTTTTCCGAGTTCAAATTAGGAACACCTAAAACATCCTATAGGATTTCTCTTACACAAACACTTGAGCATAAACTGGGGGAACATAAATTATTGCTGTTGCTGCTCTGGAGTAGTGTCTTGGGAGTCTTGGCCATGCTTTTGTTAACAGAAGAATTATAAATCCAGTTCTATGCTGAACTTGGTTAAAATGCTGGGAGGTGATTTAGAATAGGACTGGTGCTGCTACTTTAACTTGGGGTCATTAAATGATGGGGTGCTTTGTAAGTTCAAGCAATCTTGCTTTTAAAGGCTTGCTTTTGTAACTGAGGTAATTCTGCATTGAAAACTGTCAAAGGTGAAACATCTCTTTGGAAGAAAGGCAGGCAGTGTTTGTGCTGCATCCAGAAGTGCTCTCTGTGGTAGCCTACTCTTTACAAAAGAAATAATTATGCAAAAACACATTCTAAGAGCAACATGGTTGAGGAATTTGATTCATTAGCTAGGCGTAATGGCCAAAATTTGAACCTAACATGCAACTAAGAGGCCATTTAAAACAATTATGTGTTTTAAATTGGGAGACATAAAAGGCAGTAGAAGCGTAACTTTCCTTATAGTTTACCCGTGGCCAAGAGCCTTTTCCCTTGTTTGCATGCTGTAAATGAGATGCCATGGAAGTTGCATGGGGTTCTCCTGGTCAACAGTCTTTAAAATCCTGTCCCAAAACCTCAGACTTCATCAGCTTATTTACAGCCCTTGTTAAGGTAGTGTTTGCATCTGACCAGCAAAAGGATGAGGTCCTGCTTGTTATGTGATCCGACTCTTCTGCTGCTACTGCTGTTCGTAGATGTGTGGCAGATAACCAAGGACCTTAGCATGAGGCTGTGTTTGTGTGCAGTGACCATGGGAAGAGATTATTAACTCTATAACTTTGTTTTTTGTTGTATTTTGAAGGAGCATTTGGGTTTTCACTGATTGTGCTGATCCATATAAAATTGGTTCTGGATTTGGTTGGTCCTTTCATTTTTTCCCTTCGTGGCTTTTGAGAATGTCCTTAGAATAAGCCTCAAGCGGCTGCTCTTTCTGTGGCTGGGTCATTATTTGTAAAAATGAGCAGTTACCTGGGATGCTGCGCAGATGGCATTTCTGGAGCACAAGTTCCAGTGACAGAGAGGGCTTTTTTAAAAGAAGCCCTGTTTTCAGCTAATCTTCCTTGTTTGTAAATGACATGTGGTTTTGTTGACATGAATGGCCTGCATACATTATCCATTTATGTATGTTCTTATTGATTGAGCAATCTATTTTACAGACAGCTGAAAATTGAACATTCATTAAATGCATTTTATTTTTGTGACTGCTGGGAAGACCTCGAATCTCGAGTTGTTTCTCAGCCTCCCACAATACTATTTTGTGAAAGCTTTGGCTTTCTCTAACACATGGTTTTCCGGTTTGGCAGCACAGCAGTACTTTTGTTGTTTAACTCATTCAACAATAGATTAACACGAAGTAGAACTGTTTGCTGGGAAAAACTAACTTAGTTGTCTCTGGAGCCTTGAAGATTTTCGTATCCATCCGAGATGTGGTCACTAGTCTTCAGGGCAGTAAACTAGAGTGTTTCATCAGTTTCTGTTTGTATTCCCTATATCATGGTATGGTAGTGGGGTGGAACTGGATGATCTTAAGGTCCTTTCCAACCCTAACTATTCTGTGATTCTCTGTCTGTTAACCCCTGTCTTGGGGCTGATGGCTGTACAGATGCACAAAGACAGCCTCTCTCAGGAGCCTTTCAGTAAGGGGTAAGAGATACCTTGGTCAGTTCAGGCCAAAGGGTCTCAAATAGTTTTTTTTCCTTAATCCCTCGTAATGGATCAGTCTGATACAATGGCCTCATAGTATTTTCACTATTCTTTTCATCTTGCTTCTCCTTCTCACTACATTTTTTGACACCACTGAAAGCAGCTTTTCCATCAGCCTTTCATACTCATTCCCAGGGTCTAGTCTGAATGCTCACCATTTCTTTCAGGTATTTTGTTTATTGTAAGACACAGAAAAAACTTGAAGAATGTGCTTGCCCTTTTCTTCCCTTCATCTTGGAACAGCAATAGCCTTGGGTGGGCGTCTTCCCATTTTTAGGTGAGGTACTGTGGTAATTGCACAATTGAGAAGTATCCTAGGAGAAAATAGTGTATTACCTAATATAGAACAGTTCAGGAAACAGTATGATGCTGACATCGCATTTTTTCCATTTGTTTTTTGAGGTTGGTGATTTCCTTCTAGAAGAATAAGTGTCCTTGGATAAAGTTGTTTGTGCCACATAAATAGCCAAGTGTTTCAACTTCTTGGGTAATTCTCTGATCAGAACAGAAGATAGTCCAGTTATGGTTAGTAAGCCAGCCTGTGAGATGAAAACTGAGTAAATTTTTGTATCCGGAGTAAACACAAGACTGCTAAATCTGTTTCAAGCATACTGTCTTCCTGTATTGCATTGATTACTAACATATCTCAGAATGTGATTCATACATATTGACCTGCACGGGAACTTAGGAGGTGGTTGGAAACCAAACGAACAATATTGCCTGGGCCCCCACCCTTACTGTGTAATTTGTCCCTCTGCCATCCAAATCATGATGACTTCTTGGGGCAGGCACTTGCTGAGCAGTGTGGTTTCCTCTTAAATGAGCCTCTTGTACAAGTGATGCTCACACAGAGCGGAATTGGATTCTGAAAAGCTCCAACATTAGTGATTCTTTTTTTTTAGCTCCAGCCTGTACTCCTCAGGTGTTGAAGGATCTGTGACAGACACACATGTTCATAATTTCCTGTTTGATGTAATCTCAGATGAACCAGAAATGGGGTATGATTTCAGTGGAAATGCCAGAGGGGTGAAGAGTTATTGAGATGCATTAGGAAAAACAAGGTTGTATCAAGTCCTCAATAACTAAGAAGAATTAGTTATGTTCCTCAAAAATAGACAGTGACTCTGGTCACCCTTTTAATTAATTTTAGATTAATCAGTTATTAATTCTGCTTGAACATGAAACTTTTGAGTGGGTGTTTGCTTTTGGTCACTTTCAGTTGATCTCTTTACACTTATTATCATAACTGTGTGTGTTTAGCTGAGTGATACCCTAGGAATTTTTGATTTGCAGCTAACCCTGCACATAGTCTCCAGAATGGTATTTATTTGCTCTTTCCACCTTAGTTTCCCTCCCTGTGAAACAGTATTAATCTTTAACTCTTTGCACAATAGATTATGAAAGTATTAATCATCTAATGCAGTGAGCTTGTCTTCAGTGCAACAGTCGCTTAAATGAGTACACTCATGTCGTAGGACTTGGATGGAGAAAGGAGTGACTGGGGCGTGAGACATCAGGAGCCATGCGAGGCAACTGGCCGAGCAGAGAGGCTGCCTCAGCAGGAAGTGATTGATGGTTGATGAGTTACTAGTCTTACGGGCTGAAGATAAAACCCGAGTTACAGTCTGAGCTTGTGAATATGATAAAAGCCTTTACAGGTGGAACTGTAGCATTATTTTGTTTACGTTTACTCTGCAGAACTTGGCTTGTTCCTGTGTTCATAAACAGAGTCCTAACTTGAGATGTTATAATGCACTCAGCTGTTCACAAGTTCATTTCAAGGAGGAAAATGCAATTAAGAAATAAAAAAGAAAAAAAAAACCCTTCAGCAATTAATAGTAACTTGTATTAAAACCTTGGTCAATATTGACATACTCACTTGAAATGTGCCACTCCAAACAAGAAGCTCCTTGAGTGGAGTAGAAGCACAAAAGCAAAATGATCGCTTTCCATGTGCTCTCTAAGCTCTTTTAATAGCTGTGGCCTGTTCCTTTGTCTGTGTGATACACAATTTCCAGGTTGTGCCAGGGTTATTGTACCTCTGCCCTTGAAGATGGTTTTACTGCCGAGGGGGGAATAAGGATCATACAATTGGGGTATGATAGAAGTCTGGTAAAACCTGAAAACTTGCTTTTTGGACCTTGGTTTTTATTTCCTTTTTTTTTTTTTAGTATCTTAATTTATTTTTTTTTAATGTAGTTTAAGGGATTTTTGCAGTGGAATTCATCTGTGTGGTTTTTTTTCTTTCTGTCCAGAAGAGTCATGAATTGCTGAAGGCTGGAAAAGCATTGCAGGGGAAGTCACTGTGTTTCCCTAGTCTTAGGTTCTTCACTAGAGGTATGTTGATGGACAGTGCTAGAGGAAGAGGATGAGATGGGACATTTTAGCTCATCAGTAAGGCTTTTTTATGTTCCCCCTCTGCCAGGGGGGTAATTCTAGCAATGAATGCTGGAAAAGCTGTTATCTAAAAGAGTATTTAATTTGGC
This sequence comes from Ara ararauna, assembly GCA_028858755.1. Lineage (NCBI taxonomy): Eukaryota > Metazoa > Chordata > Aves > Psittaciformes > Psittacidae > Ara > Ara ararauna. Next base: position 7,136,770 of record CM054410.1, on the reverse strand, counting down.
CTGGGTATTTTTGTAGACCGAGGGAGGCTGGGTTTTGGGTCTCTGCTCTGAGGACATTTCTATGTAGATGAGATATTTCAAAGTAAGCAGTAGTGAGAAAGTACAGTTAATTACCTCCTCCTGCATGATCATTTATGCACTAATAAGAGCTTTATAAAAAGGCAGGAAATTGGGTAGAACAAAGCTTTAACCTGAATCACCCTGTTTTCACCTGAAAACCCTAGCTTCACAGCTGTGCAGGGCTTGTTTCTGCTCTTTTCATTAGAGTCTCATTAGGGTCTGAGAGAGGGAAACCTAGATAGCATGTTTGCTTTTCTTTTTATCTTATATATATTTATTGGGAAGACAAGGGTGTCACAGAATAGTTGGAAAGTGAAAAGTGGGTTTGTTTGCACTGACAGTAATACTGCTTGTATCTTTCAATTAAAATTTCTGGGGTGAATCAAAGTTCTGCAGGATAAGAACTAGAAACAACAGCAACAACAAAACCCTTAGGTAAATGGTAGGAGAAAGGAGAATTGCAGGGTGCTACTGGCTTATAGCTCAAAATTTGGTTTTAACTTGGAGATACTCCTTCTAGTAAAATAGTTGCCAAACTTTTGATCCAGATGGAGTCCTGACAGTAATTACTTGTTCATGTGGTACAGTCATTGCTCTTGCTCTGACAGCTATTCTTGAAGATAGTAGGGTGTTTTTGTATTAGATATCTGTTACTGCTCCCTCTGCTTTCTAGACACAGCATAACACTGTTTTGTGGGAATATTGATCTTTACTGGCATTGATATTGCCTGCCTGTATTGTAGTGCAACTTGGTTGTGATTTTTGACAACTGAATTACATCTTTTTCTATTTTATACTCCCTCCCTGTAACTACCCAGAAGATGATAAAGCATCAAGGGTGTGAGCAAATGAACTGATTTCAAAGGAAAACTCAGATCACATCTGATGCAAATGGTGTTCTCTCTAGGAATGCCTCTTCTGCACACAGGCGTGTTTTGGTGAGGGGTGACTGTACTATGACCAGGCAGCGAAGAGCTGGGCTCATGCTGTGGGCATTAAATAGAGAGGCTCTGTGCACAGTTGCATTACCTCTTTGTGAATGTCTTCTGAGTATCTATGCCATCTGAAAATTCAAACAGAATGCCAGACAACAGTGGTTCCACAGCAACTATCAATATTCTTGTTGGAGGACTTAGATCAGAGGCCAAAGAACAAACTGGCAACGGAGCTGTATTGCTATGTATGTAGGGGCTGCTCTGTGGTGAAATTGGGTGGTGGCCTCATCGTGACGCCTTTCACCTGCTCATATCTGTGGTTAAGTTCACCTTTGAAACCAAGTCGCTAGTCTAAATTCTGTTGTGACAACAAGAGCACAAACAGGCTGTGTTAATCTGTGTTCAGCATGGAGGCTCGGCGGCTCTGATGTCGAAAGTGACTTGTGCCACACTAAAAAAGTAGAGAAGCTGTTATAGAATCCAACACAGCAAAGTTAATAAGTAGTTCAGCAGCTGAAGAGGCCAGAGGGACAGCCTACGTGACAAGTGCTTCAGATGCCCTCCCCATCCAGTATTACTAGTGGAGCCTGTCCTACGGAATGAGTACCAACAGTTTGCCTTGGACTGCTTGGGTGAGCAGTTGGGCCAAGAGCTGCTGATGCTCTGAGGCTGTCTCTAATAGGTGGGGATGTAGCAGTGTAAGTCAAAGAAAGCGGGTGAAAAGCAGAAGTTAGGAAAATAAATGCTCTAGAAACTGATCTGAGTGCTCTTGCACTTTTCCCCCCTTCACTGCCATCACAGAAGAAACTTAAAAGAGGGTTATATGCAATCTGAGGGGAAAATAGGTGCATGGAAAGGCAGTTAAAAAAACCTTGTCACTAATTTTAAATGTGTTTAATTAAATGCTGTGTTAATTAATATGCTGTAATTGAGCCATTTTAAGCAGAAACACACAATACCAGTGTTGTATGTAGACCTATAAAAACGAAGCTGGTTGGGTTGTGGATATTCATGCCAAAAACATGGCAGTCTGTCATTTGTGTCTGCCACTGAAATTGATTGCTAAAAGTCCCTTTAAAATTGATTGAACATCCTAAGACATGAAGTTTTTGAGTAACCTACCCTTGCAGGTTGTGGGCTACACGGCCTTTTACCACCTTGAACTTAAAACATTATATTTGAGCTAATTTTGCAGCTGGGGCTAAAGCAAGAAGAACTCTAAATCCATTGCCAGTTTGTCTTAGTCATCATAAACAGTAAAATGTGTGCATGTTGTGCCCTCTGACAGCCCTTTGTATATATGACTGAAGTTTATAAATGTTAAGTGCTGTCACTGAAGTCACAAAGAGCATTTTTATAATAACCAGGGTCCTCATTTCTTTAGGTTGACTTGTCCAGCACAACCACCATAATGTTTTATTCTTTATTTTTTTTTTTGCATTTTAGTCTTGGGAGTGCATATCAGATTTCCAATATTTGGGCATCATTGTGGAGATACAGTCATCTTCTGTTACCACATTTAATCTTCCATTGTTGGATATAAAAACACAAAACTGATAATTGCAGTAGGAACTGATCTAATAGTTCAGATTTAAAATAACATCTTAAAATTCTCCTAATCTCCCCTAACCCCTGTTTATCTTTCTTTTGGAGAGATACTTTTAAGTATCAGGCTCTGATTTATGTAGTGGAGAAGTTACTTGATTTAAATCCAGACACTAAAATGAGTTTGTAGATTTATGTGCCAACAGAAATTGAAACACTGTTTTGCTCTTGGTGTGGTATTTGCAGCTAATTGAGTTGTGGATACTAAGAAATGAGAAGCTCAGCTTGACTCCTTGGCACCGAAGAATTTTTGCTCTAGTTAGTGATTTCGAAGACTTGATTGCAAACAGTGGTTCAATGTTCACACTCACAAAATTGTGTGGGTAGTGGTATCAGAAAAATTTACCTTCTGCATGTTACCCAGAAGCCTGAATCTTCTGCCTCAGAAATGTAAGGAGAATGGGAATGAGAACTCATCTATGGGCATTGTAAGAATGCCAGTTAGGAGACGCTGAAGGAGATAATAACTTGATTATTGCTAACGGAAAGCTAATGGTGGAAAATTGAGTGATTGGATGTATTTTCAGTTGTTCTCTAAATATTGACTGGTACATTATATTCTATGAAGCGGACATTTGAAATAATTTGAAATGGTTTGGCTTGCCATTACGTTCTATAGATTTGAGTAAGTACAATAGCAGTTTGCTAACTAAGTAAAATAGATAGTTCAGGAGTATAGGCTAGCAAAAGCGTTGACAAAGGAGAAAAAACAGAAGAAAAAGGGGAAAAAAACTGGAAGGAAATATCTTTAAAGGTGCTGGGAGATGTTACCTTCAAGCCTCATTAACTACTTTTCTTTTCCTCCTATTTAGAAGTGCCTTACCTCAGAGGTGATTGGTTTCATGCTTATCCAACATTAATGGTCTTAATTTTTAATTAACAGTAGCATTGTCCATATGTCAGTGCAAACCTCATCTGTTAGAGATAAGATCAGCATGTCTACAAGTTCATTGTAGGTCGGCAGGCAATGGTTGCATGTATGTATTCAGGGTTCTCTGTTGAATAATGGAGAGGCTTTTATACCAATACACCTGTAAGACTTCTGAAACCAGATGTGCCTGGATCTACTAATACAGGATGGTAGGTGAAGTGTTCTAGCTCATGTTTAGAGCCTACCTAAAGCTAGTAATCGTAGCCTAAATCTGAAGTTAGTCTCTTCGACGAATGCCCAGTTTTCCAGTTGAGTGGAGACCTTTGGAGATGCTGATGAAGAACACTGCGGAATGCTCAGTGTTTCTCAAATTTGGCCTCTAGTTGAACATCCTTATTTGGAAACCCTACCTCCTTCTTTTGCACCACCCCTTGAATTTTGCTTACAAACGGCATTTTGAATGGAAACAATTGCTGGATGTGCTTTGCTTTTGCACTTTTTAAAGTTGGCCATGCAGCTGTGAGTAGAGGAGCATGGTATGTATCTGCAGGAACGCTCAGCTTCTCATGAAAATGTTACTGGTGCTACTAGAGGTTGAGAACTGCTGTCTGCTAAAATAGTTTGAAGCAAGACAAGCGGTGTAAAACTATTTCAGTTTCCTGTTTGGATGCTAAAATGTGCTTTTGAACAACAGTTAAGTTTAACACTGTGTTTTTGGTTTGGACAGAGATAAGCATCGGCTGCGTAAGGAGAGCAGCTCCCTTGCTACACTTGAGACAGTGTCTAAATGCTCTTTGGGAAACACCAGATAGTGATTCTGTTTTGTACCTGACTGGTGGGAGCTAGAACAGCGCTCTTTCTAACAGGTAGGCACATACAGGCTTAGATTTATTAGGAATTCTTACTTTTGTAATAACCTCCTCCAGCAGCAGCTTAAAGCAGGCTCTTGCATCTCACCGTGCTGCTCCGGATTTGAACTGCATTGCCTAACCTAGTGACACTTGGAATAGGGAGTTTACTCATCTTTATCACTTGAGCAGCCCAGGTCCTGTGTTCTCAGCTGTTGTTGAGCTTGGAAAGGATGAAACATTGAAATAGGTCATTGCTGCTTGAAATGCTATTACAGCCAGACTATTTCACAGCCAGGGCTGACCGTAGAGAAATGCAACTACTTTTCCACATCTGGTATGAACTCTGTGCTCTGGTTTTGGGTTTGACTTGCTTTTCATCATTTACCTGAGCAAAGCTCTCTAGAGCTGTGAGATGCAGCAGGCTGCTAGTGCTGAATGGTGTAGGGGAGACCCTGATGCTAGTTCCTTCCTGTGCTTCTGCATGTAGCTGAGCTTGGTGTGTTGGCATTTCTTCCCAGTCTTTGAATTTGGATTATTTTTAAAAAAATACAAACTTCTGTAGAACTGGGGAGTTATTCAGTATTTTGAATAGTGTGAATTGTGAAGCTGAAATTGCTTATTGACCTCACTGCATCAAATTCTTCAGTTTGGGCAAATGGTAAAAGTTTTAGTTAATTTTCAACCAGCTTTCAGTAGAAGCTGTAAATATGAAGGTAGTTGTAATAAATGTTGCCCAAAATACTTGTTTTGTGTTTGTCAGAGCTGCTGATCAGTTAGTGGAAACCCATACATGCATCTGTGAAGTAGGTGGCTGCATTTTCAGTAGGGTCTGCAATGCTGCCTCTAGCATTGATGCCATTAGGAGTTGGTAGCTGCTCAGTGCTTTTGGTCCTGCATGTGTAGGAATCCAGTGTATATGTATTTAGCTGTGTATTCTTTCCTAAATCTGTGCTTAAGGGAAAATACTCCTGGTCTTTCCTAACACAGTGCAAGGATGGATGCTGGAGGATGCAGACCTTCAATTCTTTCCTGGCTAGCCAGCTTGAGTATGTCTTGTGAAGCCAAATCAAATATTTGAAAATGCTTTATGAGAAAATACTAGACTACAAATAGAAACAAATAATTTATAAATCTGTGCAAAAAATTGAGATTGAATTTAAAAACAAAGCAGAATTTAGTTTTAGGAAAGGAAATGTGTGAATCTGGGGGTCTCTACAGGAGGGTACCATTATAGGAGCTGGTGGGAAAGGCCATTGCTGCACTGACAAAAGCTGTCAGCTGAAAAGTGCTGGCTGAAGCTCCTCAGGCCTCCTGTCCCATCATTCCCACCCCACATTACCCTTTGCTTGGGTGGTCCAGCTGTTTACAGGCAGCCTGTGAGCGAGGTCAAGAGATTCATCAGCGCTCAAAGAAAGGAGTGGGGATTATTTTTGACCTCCCAGGCCTGCAGATGGTTGAACCAGCCCGGTTGAGGGGGCAATCAGTGGGAAAGCAGAAATGGAATGCAGGAGGAGGGAAAGGGTTAGATCACAACTCTGCCCGAGAAAAACTGGCCCTTTTCACTGACTGTAGGTTAAATAACTGTGATGTTGGCTTCTCAGCCAGAGGTTTATTCTATGTTGTTCTGGCTCACATAAGCTGTAGAAGTGGCTCCATCATATTCGTTTTCCAAGCACCAGATTCTTTTCAAAAAGAAAACCAATTTGATCAGCTGAGTGCATTTCAGTGCTAAGCTTTCCAGCAGGGATAGGAGTTTGGTTACCTAGCATTCATCCAGTTCTGGCTGCTTTATAAATTCAACCTTATAAACTTTAGTACTGGTATATGTTTTTTGCCACAGTGCTTCTGTAAAGTTTGTAGATTAACTACAGTTCTTTTGTAACTATGGTTTTATAATTGGGATTTTTTAGAACTAAAATATTGTGTGAATTTTCCCTTAAAAACAAAACAAAAGAAAAAAAAGAAGAACAAGCCTAATCATGGATGACTGAAAACTGAAGCATGGAGTTTGTGCTCTTTGCTCTGTCTGTATCTTCAGCCATTTCCCACTGGGACCTGAATAGCAATGCAGGACGTGGAACTAGCAAGCCACCTACCAGTCTGCTCCAGGAAGGCATGGCTCTTCAGATGCGTGCTAAAATGCCAGGTACATTAAAATGCATGTCTCCTCCCAGCGTCACATTGCTGGGAAAGGTGTGGTGCAATCTCTGTGTGTGTGAGAATGTGTTCCCTCCCCCCTTTATCAGGTAATGTATTAAATTTTGGAGGCAACACTGCAATTAGAGAGGATTAACTTGTTGATGTCAGATTCGGCTTTCAGGGTCCTGTTTTATCAAGCCTTGAGTTATGAAGGTAAAATGTAAAGGTGGGTCTGTGACCTTGTATCCCAGGGGAAATATCTCCCTGAGCTCATGTCAAGCTATAGATTTCTCTCTGGACTGCAGAGAAGAAAAGCAGATTCTGTTGGCCTCTGGCTACAAGTCATAGCTACAGTTGTAAATTCATCCTAAAATACCCTACACAATGCCCAAGAACAGCTGGCATGTTGTAGTAGCCTTTTAGCTAAAAAGGTAAAAGTTTGGTTTTAAAATCTCGTGTTTTCTTAACAAAGGTATTGCCAGACACTGCTAACTTATGTTTCTCTTTCAAAATAGGAATGTCCTTCCAGTTTCTGGAGTGATGGTAACTGTTAAAGAACTAACTTCATTGGGAGGAGTTGCTTTCCACCATTGATTGTTTGGGAGCTAATTGCTCATTGTTTCAAACTCCACTGAGAGTGCCTGCAACTGAGACTAGCAAAGTTTTGCTAATACGCAGGTCTGACACAAATAATACCACATTTGAGCTCACTGACTTGCTAACATGGATGATGTGTTGCCTTTCCGGCCCTGGTACCGTGAACCACACAAGGGTTTGGAAGTTTTTACCATAAAATGTTTGGTCAGTAAAAGCATATTGAGAAGGGACATTTTTCCTGTTGCCTTTCCTTAAACAGCTGTTCTTACCCAGTTAGGGAAGGTCCTACAGATATTTATGGATCCCAAATGTATATTTATGGACCCAGATCATTGGTCCCCAGACTGACCCATAGTCTCTATTGGCCAGTATAAATGTCTGCAGTCGTGTGAAAAGAGAATGTGTGGTGGATCAGTTCCTAGCCCAGTGCCTGTGATGAGGCAACACTGTAAAGTTTGGTCCACAGAGAAGTGACTTTCCTTGTTTTCTGCAAGTGCTAAGGTGAGCTGGATTACTTGGTGGCAATAGACCTGTGTTGGGAAGAGACCTCACATGGGAGATTTCAGAGAAAGACAGCTCAGTTTATCTGCCTTCACTCTCACTGTCTTTCACTGAGCTGAAAAATTGGCATCTGTATATTTTGCTTTCAGTGCCAGCACTGGCTGCCAGGAACTGCTGCCTCCCTGGGCCAGGGCTCTCAAAATGGAAAACCAGGGGAGCACAGAGGAGTTGTTAATTACTGCAGATAGACAAATTGGCTTCTGAAGGACCACCCATGGCCTAAGCACACTACTACTGCTTGGGTAGGGAGTACTGAGGGGATCTGCACAGACTGGATCCATGGGCTGTGGGCAGTTGTGTGAGGTTCTGCAAGGCTCATTGCTGGGTTCTGCACTTGGGCCACAACAACCCCATGCAGTGATACAGAATTGGGGAAGAGTGGCTGGAAAGCTGCTCAGTGGAAAAGGACCTGGGGGTGTTGGTCAGCAGCCAGATGAACATGATCCAACTTGTGCCCAGGCAGCCAAGAAAGACAACAGCATCCTGGCCTGTATCAACAATAATGTGTCCAGCAGGACCACGACAGTGATTGTCCCCCTGTACTGGGCACTGGTGAGGCTGAACCTTGAATCCTGTGTTCAGTTCTGAGTTCCTCACTGTGAGAGAAACATTGAGTTGCTGGAGTGGGTCCACAGAAGGGCAGTGAAGCTGGCAAAGGATCTGGAGCACAAGACTGATAGGAATGGCAGAGGGACCTTGGGTTGTTTAGTCTGGAGGAAAAGATGCTGAGGGAAGACCTTATTGGTCTCTACAGCTATCTATAAGGAGGCTGTCATGAGGTGGGGATCAGTCTCTTCTACCAAATAACATGTGATAATATTTGAACTAGATGATCTTTTAAGGTCCCTTCCAACCCTAACCATGCTTGATTCTGTGACAACAAGAAATGTCCTCAAGTTGCACCAAATATTGTATTGGATATTAGGAGAAATTTGTTTACTGCAAGGGTTGTCAAGCATTGGAACAGGCTGCCTAGGGAAGTGGTTAAATTGCCATCTCTGGAGGTGTTTAAAAGACATATAGATGTGGCACTTAAGAACATGGTTTAGTGATGGACTTGGCAGTGCCTGGTTAATGGTTGGACTTGGTGATCTTAAAGGTCTTTTTGAACCTAAATGATTTTATGGTTCTACCTCCTGAAAAATCTGGGGAGCCTTTCCCTTGAAATACGAGCAGGAAAATAGTTTTCCGTATTCCATATCTGCTGGAATTCAGATGTATTCACAATCATTTCAGCACTATATGAAGTTTTCAGTTTTCGAGAGTGTGAGAGCAGCGAGGAGAACAGTCTTGATGTGAATGCTGCAATGTGGTGTGGCATTCTGACATTCTCATAGAATGGCTTTTGATAAAAGTCTGGGCTGATGAAGGTCACCACCTGCGTAATAGATCTCCCAGTAAACTCAGGTGCTGGGATTATTAAACTCCTCCATCAGCTACATTCAAAACACCACTCTGCATCACTTTCAGTCCAGTCCCTTACTTTTGCACTGCTCTTTTCACGTCACACACCATTTGCTGTTTCAGAGCAGGTGAAGATGAGTTCAGCCACTGCACTGTGGGTCTGCCCATGTTTAGGAGCGGTTCTTGCAGTTACACAAAAATTGCACATGGACAACAAGTTGTGCTTTTTCTTGGAAATGTTACTTTTGTTTTAGTGTGTGGATTATGTTTAACTCCAGCTAATAACTGATGTGAACAAGTGCAAAGTGCTAGGCAAAGAGTAGAGGAGGTTGAAGGGCATGAACAGAAATGCATGGTGGTTTCTGAAGATGTAATTTTCTCAAGTTTGTCAGGAAATTTGGTGATGGTGATTTTTGTTGGTCATTAAGTGTTAGCATTTTAGAAGTAGGCAGGTTTTCCAGCGAATATAATGATGAAGTACATTTGCTATGGGAGATAAAAGTTCTTTTATGATAGCTGGGAACATGCTGAACTCAGTCCTTTGGCTGAACTCAGTTCTTATTTGACAATACGTTGTCATGAGGTGTTTTTTTAAAATATTAGATCAATTTAATATTTTCAGATGACTAGTGGTGGTTTTTTTCAAATTCTACTTTGTAAAATACATTTCTGATGCAAAAGAATGTCCGTATTTATACCATTTCCACTAACGTTTATCCAGTTATGAATGTTGTCTCTGGATGAAGTACAATAGAAATAAATTTGGGAAGACTTACCTACTGTTTCACACACACCTGGGGTGTGTGGCGTTTATTGTGGTGTGTGTGTTACTAATACAGGAGTTTGGTGTATCATCATTTTACTGTTTAGTGTATAAATAGTAATTACAAATAGAACTTGAACATTAGTAATTTCTGACAATATTTGACTGAGTGATCTGTGCTTTTATGATGATAAGGATGCAGTTGTGCTGAAGATCCTCTCTTCTTCCAGAATCCTTTGTGCCTGTCTCTGTGTGTGTATATATATGCATGAATACTTGGCCTGTGTAAGTAGGAGAGAAAATCGCTTGTTGAGATCTAATCTTTTATTCTTGGTGTAAATACTCTTGTACTCTGCTTCCTTCATTGTTTTGCTAACAGCTGCCATCCTCTGAAAAGGGAGCGCTGGAGCATGAAGGGAGATGGGAGGAGGGGGAATCTCCCATGCTGTGTGCAAATGTACCGTAATTGTTTACGTTCATTTTTGGTCTGGTTGTGAGTTACAAGTCTTGTAACTCTTCGTGTCTGTTTTGGGCATTCTCATCCAAGAATGTGACAAAACTTTAATGAGTAGCTCCTTTTGCAGTTAAGTTTTAATAGCCAGGTTTAATTGAGGGGAAACCGATAGGCTGGAAGATAAGCTCTGAAAGAGACCGGCTGGCTGGGTGATTCCAGTTTTGTGTGACTGGGTTAAGGTACTTGTGAGCTAGTTTCAGAGGAGCTGCATTTCTTCTAAGCCTGCTTGTGATGGGGATTTCAGCAGTCTGTATCCTAGATGCCTAGGTCCTGTTGTCTGAAATGAGTTCAAATGTCTAGTCGCGAAGAATTAATGGGAAATAAGTGTTTGATTGTGGGAAACTTGGTCATATCTCAAGTATTTGGTAGATCAGAGTATAACATGGCTCTGTGCATTAAACACAAATGAGCCTTTCTGCTTTGTTTTTGAGGTTTTAATCTTTATTTTAGAAGATTGAATGAAGGTAATTGATTTAACCAGCTGTTTATGTTTACCCTGAGGTATTTTCTGTATTCTTTATGTGCATATGAGATCTACTTCCTTTTTATCCCCTTTTCTTCTTTACAAGCTATTGGTAATTTTTCTGACCAAAGTTAATTCAGGAGTTATGAGGAGGTTTTTGTTAATTGCAGGCATAGAAAACTGATGTCCTGAGATGTCTAATCCGTCTGTCACACTTATTGCTCATTTGATTGTCCTTTGTCAATGCCTCACAGTTCCTACTGGGATTTTTTGACACATGGAATTTGAACTCGTTTATCTTACACACAGAAAACTTCGTTAACATTTTGCTAGGGGCTGACAGCAAGGACACCACCACAAATGATCTCCAATCAACAACTTTTACAACAAGTTGTACTGGAAGCAGCACCCATGCTGTGCATTTACCGACCGGCCCTCAGGCCAGGCATGCAGCTCATTTCCAATCACCCAGCAATCGATTTTTGTTAGAGGCAGCAGCTGTGTGCAAGTGGGAACCCTTATACGTGTGTCTGCCTCCTGGCTTGGGTCTCTCTTCTCTGTTTACATAGCACTGGCAGTGCTGACCTTCAGCTCATTTCTCTCCTCTTGATGCTGAGCTCTTAGGACACAGCAGTTCATAGTAGAAGCATCCCAAAAATGTTGAGCTAGAGGTAAAAGTGTTTCAGGCCTGACTCTTTTTGTGGGGGAAGGGGTCATTACTGAGGATGATCAGTGGGGTTTGACCTGCAGACCTCTGGTCTGCGCACACTGTGGTGCCTGTTTTCATAGGTGAGTTGGTGAAGTCTTCACCTCCTTGGTGAGCATTTCTTTAGGTTTCTCTTTATTTATTTAATATATCTTCGCTGTGGTGCTCCTGCCTGTGGGTACTTTGTACTTTTAAAAACCGAAGCAAACACGCCGTGTTAGCTACAGTAGATAAAGCAACTGTGTAAATATACAGTGACCACACTTTTGAGCTTGTTTGTTGGAACAGCCGCGTTTATGAATGATTCCCGTGTTCCTCAGCAACCAGCCCTACTGTGGGAGGTCCTGGCCACAGTGGAGGAGGAGAGGTCTCCTTTCTCCTTTCTCAGATAAAAGGATGTCTCTGGGATAGCCTGTTGGTGGCTGACCTTTGTAAATCAGAATTGGGTAGTGGAAAGTGCCCCATCCTTGTAGTGCGCCCCGTCGCATCTGCTAGTTTGAGGCGTGCATGGGGATGGTCAGAGTTGGTTCATCATGGTAGCTGTAGGCTCAGGTGCTGGTCCTTCCCAGTTTTGTAGTTTTGCTTTTCAGGCTTGTCTTTCTGGTACAGAAGTAAAGGTCTAGCAGAGACAGGAGTCCTGGGTGTAGTCTCTGCTGTAAGAATTTGCATGAACATATTTTTGTATGATTGCAAAATGTCTTTTTTGCATGAATGGTGTTTTTGATGATTCCTTTTCCTTGAGTAAAAATCAATGTTTATAACATCAGGTGCCTTTTTTTAAAGTAATTAATCAGGCGTGACCACAGGGTTCTGCAAAAATCCCTGATAATGTGCTGATGCCGTGCCTCCATCCAGGTCAGCCAGTCACTGGCGTAAATCACAGCATGTCAGTGTGTCCCTTGCCTTGTCCTGCCCTGAGTCAGAAGGAAATGTTAAGAGAGAGTACTCATTTGGCTCTGTATAAAGCAGAGTACCACCTTCACTGCCTACAGACTCCTGGGACCAAACCACAGTGAGCACTGCAGCTCCTATGGATCAGCAGACTTCTTGATGTTTGGGCTCTTTGGAGTAGTCGTTCTTGTGTGGTGCTTTCAGGTTGCAGCCTGGTTGTGCTTTTTCATCTCCTCCGCAAGGAATGTATAAGTGCACCACAGCCACACACATGATAATGTGTTGGTTACCCATGTTTGCAAGAGCTGCAGATTTTTTGTTGCTGTTTCTCGTATAAATACTAACAGATGTAACTAGTGGACTCCATGAAAGATCAGCATGAGGAAGGGAGCATTTGCATTTAAAACCCATCTAAATATATCAATACAAATAAACATTTCAACAAGAGACAGGCCATAAACAGCCTTGGGAGAGTTGTTCTGTCCTTTAAAGCCTCTGCTTTCTTATTCTCTCTAGTTTGTTCTCTGACAGATGCCAAATGTAGAAAAGGAAGATTTCAGTGGTGGTTTGTGCAGCTGGTGTATACGACTGCATCTGTAGCAGGTTATTTCTCATTTCCCCAGTGCCAGCACTTCAAGGAAAGCCTTGTTCTGTCACCTTCATTTTACTTTAATGTTCTTTAGAGTTTAATGGTGTTGAAAGAGGGAGGAGAAGGTGCAGTCTTACGCAGCCACTAACTTTTTGTGGAGCAGTAGTTACAAAGGATGGGATTCAATTACCCCCATGTAAGAATAAGGGGCCATCTATATACTTAAAGATACCTAGGGCATACGTGACAACCTACAGTGGACCTGAGCCCTTCTGCAAAGGCCCCTGGGTCCTGGTGTGTCCCAAATGGCACTAGATCCTCGGGGCTGCCGGGAAGAAAGTTTTGGGCAAAGTTCTTGCAGTACCTTGGATACCTGTGGGCAAGGCATCCTTTTATCCTTCTCATACTGTGTAAGAAGAGATGACTGTTTTGTGCCCTACTTTTCCTGTGAAAAAAGCAAGGGTGATGCCATAACTCGTCAGAGTCGCTACGAGGACAGTTCATGAGGATCAGAAATGAAACAGACCTTTTTCTGTTTCTCTTGGATTTATATGCTCTCTGTCCTTCCAGTGAGAGGAAATTAGGTTTGCTGTGATTATTTAAAGTAGTTGGCAGGATTTGCACCTTGTTGCAAATCATAAAATAAATTCCCTTGTGGTTATATTGCTTCTTTTTACTTCTGTGGTCCTCTGCTGCCATTTAACCAATAAATTCTAGTAAAAGCTGACTTAATTGAGGTAGAGGAGAAAAAGAAAACCCTTAACATTTAGGGCTCCAACAGAGACTTTTACACAGTGTTTTCATTTTAAGTATATCGTCTTGATGCAATTGGAGATCATCCAGACTAGCATTAACTCTTTGGGTAGTAGGAAGGATAATGCACTTATCTGTGGCCTTTTTCCTATGTTTTCACTGTATTGCTGTCCTGTGAAATGTTTTTACCTATGGTTTTGTCTGTGTAGCAGACAAGAAAAAGGATGAAGTGTTGCTTCACTGTTTGTTGTAATTTGTTGTCCCCCATGATTCAAGCCCACTGAGATTTGCTTATTTTCTTTGTGGTCTAAATTGTTGTCTAGAAACAGTTTGTACTGTGCTGCCAGTGCTGAAGACCAGCTTTTATAAAAAGAAAGGTGGTATCAACAGTCTCTGTTCCGTTTGTTCTGTCTTGGCCTTCTGCAGTCTCAGGAGCTGGTGGGGATGTCTTGTCTATAGAGATAGGTGGGGGGTGAAGAAACCCTTGCCTCTGTGAGCGGCTGCGTTTCTTGGTCACAGAAGCTGCCATTCCCTATTATACCTCCACCCTTTCACAAACATCCCAGCTCCCCCTGTGCAAAGGTTGCAGGTAGAGGAGGCCAAGTGCTGAGCTGAATCAAGCATCAGACCTCATCAGCCATGCGCTGCTTCCCTCACTCCTGTCCGTTCTTCCAGGAAACCAAGGCAGACTCTTGTTTGTGTGCACCCTTCTCACACAGTAAAAGCCCTGGGCTTCGGTTTCCACTTCAAAGGCGGTGTTGGCTGCTGTGTTAGAGATGGAGCCTGATAATTTTGGTTATGAGTGGCTGGTATGTTCCTCTGGCTGGAATTACTGCTGGTGGAGCAGCCTGGCCAAGTGATGTCATGTGCCCACAGCAAGGGCAGAGGGCTGGAAAAACAGTGTCCTTGCGGTGCTCTGCCCTTGTGGTGAGACCACCTCTAAGGGATCCCGTGCCAGTCATTGCTGGGCTTCTCCACAGATGCTCTTTGAAAGGGTGCCAGCGCCTGCCAACTGCCATGGTGGTTTTTGTGCTGTGTCTATGGGGCTTTTGTGCTGTGTCTACTAGTAATTGAGATCGGGGAAACCTGTGGGCTTTGGTTCTGTAAGAAGATAAAGGAAGAAATGTGTGTGCTGCGTTATCACTGCCTGTCACTGTGAAGCCAATAGCTTGTGTATGTCTTTCAAGAGAAACCATTTAGCCCAGTCTGACTGGTATGTGTGGCCCTTATTTTTAGATTTATGGCGAGGTAGCACAGGAGGAAACCGACAGCTTGGGATTTGGGTTTGGGTGTTGTATGCAGTGGCTTGTGCAATCGTACAGCTGCTCAGAGGATCTCTTGAAGTGTAACTGTGCTTGCTCATTCAGTGGTTAGAGTACAGGAAGTTTGTGTTGGTGTGTGTGTGGTGGTGTTTTTTTTTTGTTAAAGGTTTTGGTAAAGTAATAGATAGGTCATAGGAAATGACGCAGCTGCTAATCCCTAGATGTGTTCTCTGCTTTCTTCTAAACTGCAGCATTTACTTAAAAAAGTTGTTATGCAACTATACAAAACAAAGTGCAAACGTGTGCCTTATATTTTTGAATCAAAACCACCCTGTCTTATTCTGAACCTTTGAGAAAAGTGATCTAGAGTTTTAATTACATTTTCCAGCCATGTAAATTGCAGAGATAATTGTATACATCAGCGCTGTCTGACCTAGTTCTGCTGCCGTGCCTTTCATCTGTGGATCTCCAAGTGCCATACAAAGAAAATTCCTTCATATTAGAGGATGGGGAACTCAGGGCACAGGGAAGCAAAGTGAATATCCAGCCTGACAGGGACTGAACCCCAAAGGGAAGCAAGGTCTTCTGAGTCCCAGTGGACTAAGTGGCATTTAGTCTTTGTACAAGTGGCCACTGACTACTTACATCATTGTGCTATGTGCTGTGTAACTGCATGCCCATCTCTTTCTGGAAGGTTTGTTTTGCATTTCTTCTCCTAACTGGATGAATGTTATATGTGATTTCCTTCTAAGCCTCTCAGATTCTGTTATAATTTGTGGTTGTGGAGATTGCTGTTGCATGTAAGTTAGCTGTATGTGTTTTTTGTTGGGTTCAGTATTTCCTTTCATGCCTGTGACACCTCCCATTTTCTCTCCAGTTGGCAGTAGGATAGTAGGGGAACAAAGAGACGTGTTGCATTTAATTTTCTGATGCCTTTTTTTCAGAAGGAGGCTGGGGAAATAGGGGTTTCACTGACATGCGGAGATACGTGACATAGATAAATAATCCCACATATGGTTAGCCAAGGCTTTGCTTGTGTAAGTGGAGAGTTGTTTTTAGCTGCAGCACTGTTTTGCAGTATGTAAGCTGATCTTTTTCTGAAATTGAAATCAAAAGGGGCTCTGGGATAAGGATCAGTGGCAGTTACACACTGCTCTGAAATGTATCTGTTTTAGTCCCGATGAAAGAGGTTTGTTTATCTGCTTCCAGAATCAAATCTTTCTGTTTATCTACAGAGCTGGAGTATCAGCAGTACAGCCTCCCACTACTGCACATCTCATCCCTTGGTCGCTGGGGATATCCTGTGAGATCAGAGGTGCTTTAACACTCCTGACCCAGTTTTTCCTTTGGCCTTCGTTCTGACTCTGCTCATCACTGACAGTCCATGCCAAGCACAGTTGTGCTAGACAGTGATTGTTACCAGCTTCTTCCCTACAGAGGCAAATACACAGTGTCTTTGTATTTGCTGTGTTCCAAGTTTTTAGCACAAAGAAATGAAGTGGGATAGACAAAGAGATTTCGAGGCTGAATGACGTTGATTTCCGTCTGTTGCTTGACAGCCAGCTGTCACTTCGCAAAGCCCCAGTGTTGCATTCATAACAACAGCATTCTGATCAAGAGCAGGAATGCAAATGCTGTCCCGTGTCCTAGAGGGTATGTTTCTCCCTTATTTCTCCACCACTTTATGTAATTTACGGTCAAACATCCCTTGTGCTCTTGCTTTGTGAAGCACTCACAGTCAGTACTGCCCATGTTGTGGTGGTTGGGATGTGCATCTTCTATGGTCCAATGATGCAGTAGCCCATGCTTCATCAAAAGCTGACAGCAGTATGATTTATGGACTGATTGCCATTGAATTAAATGAACTGTTAACATTGTTTGAACTCATTCTTTTTGCTAATAAGTGAATAGTGTTAGTTGAGGAGGTTAGGGTTAGCTGTGCCTGTGAGGATGTGGAGCTTGCAGGCTGTGATTGGTTGCTGTGTAGTGTAAGTTTGTATGATGCCGTGTTATGAGTGGTGCTGTCCTAACTTTTGGCAAGTTCATTTAGGCAGTTTAAGAAAACAAACTAAGCTCAGCTGCTGCTACTTCACAATAAGACATCTTATGTGTGAAATGATTGTATTTTGACAGATACTTCAAGATTGGGGCTGTGCGTTTTTCACTATTTTATATAAAATAAAGACAAAGTGGCTATCTCTGTGTGACAGCAAATGGGTTTGTGTTGTTTATTCTTTGTATTTTACATACTTGCTTTCCTTCAGCTGAGAAAAGAAGTTTCAGAATGAGCTAAGCAAGAAAGTCTGAGGGTGATACAGTCTAAGGCACGGCCTAAATGAAAGCATATGAGCTTAGAAACCCTTAAGCCTTAAAGGTCAAAGCTACCTGTTAAAATCTGCAGCATAGATTGCTTGAAGCCGGGGCAAAGCTGCCAGAAATGCAGCAACATGCTGGTCAAACTTAGCAGCTGAGGTTCCTCTCCATTGTCATGCAGTTAAAATGCATCTGATTTTCCAGGTTTGGTTGTTTGAAAGGTCTGCCTCTCCTCCTGGGACGTGTTTAGCTGCAGATGTTTGTGCGATTACAGTAGCACTCTCAGTACATTCACTGGCATTGTGCTTGCTGGAGTAACCCTTGCTGTGCCCCGGTCAGGCAGCACAGCTTGCTGCATGCAAGGTCATCTTTATCTTGCTTCCATGGCTGGCCAAAGATCAAGCTGCTTTTAACACCAAACCTGGAATTGGAGGCATGCTCTCCGCAGATTTTTCTTTGATTTCTCAGGGAATAAGGAGTAGAAAGTCCAGTTGCTGACGTCTTCCAGCTTCTGCTGAAGCAATTACGGAGTGCTAGTGCAGGGTTCAGCTCTCCCCTCGCTGGTCCTGGAAGGCTGTGTGAGGGAGGAAGCTCTTTGGTTGACAGTGTTTTCATAATCTCCGGTGGGGAAGACAGACCACGTCACTGCAGAGAAGGGTCTTCAGAAGTCTCGCCTCACAGCACTGACAGTGCTCAAGGACTGAGCCTTGGGTGAGATAGTCTAGGGTGAGGCATCCTTGCCCTTGGCAGGGGGCTGGAACTAGACGACACTGAGGTCCTTTCCAACCTAAACCATTCTGTGATTCTGTGATACAGAGTAGTAAACCAAAGTCTCCCTCCAGCCTCAGCTGCTTTGTTGGTGGCAGGAGCTGGTATTGCTTTAATGTAGGAGACTTGGTGGACATGTAGAACACAGGGGACGTCTTGCTGGAGCGAAACTGGTGTGATGTTGGAGCTGTTTCTGTTGTGTTGTGTGGTGGTACCTAATGGCCTTTGGTTTGCTTACTAAGGAGGTCAAAAGCAGATGCTGCTGTGAGCACCCAAAGCATGTAGAGAAATTGTCTGACTTGTTTTTCTCCGCTCAACATAAGCATTTGCAAAAAAGTGGTTCTGTTTGTGTTACATGTTCTTTGCCTAAGCTTTTTTCTCTGTAGCGCAGAGCCTCAAGAACCAAAATACTTGTGTTGTCAGAGCCTAATGCCCAAGAAGTCAACATTATGTTACATGCTGTGATTGCTTTTATGGAACACAGCACAAAAAGTTGAGGATTAGCACAAATGAGAGTTAACGAATCAAAGTGGTAAAGTATTACTCCTAGCAATCACTGGTGTCATTTATAAAAATAATTTTTCCCTCCTGTTGAAAAAGAGAAATAGATGTCAGAATTCAGAAAAAAAAAGCTTTTATTTAACAAAAATAAAGCTACTGTTTAAGTGTTAGTTTTAAATGGGAAGCAAAGCATGAAACCACAGGCTGTTTGTGTGTGCACAGTGTTGCAAAAGACACAAAAATGACTGCCAAGCACAGCAAACCCAAGCTTAAGAAGCAAGCATTCAGAAAGAATGTCCAGAAATGTACGGTGAAATCTGAAAGGTATGCTGTGCTTTTTCCCCTGATTCTTCTTAAGCATGTAGAGAGTAGGTGTTAAACTCCCCTCGTGTGTCCTTAAGGTCACTATCTCAAGCTCACACCCTTGTGTATGGGCACATTCTGGTTAGAAGTGGAAGCATTCACTGGAGTGCATTCAGGGAGCCCAGATCCTCACCGGGTGCTGCTGAAGTTCTTCTTGCTGATTTTTAAGTAGTCGTTTGCGCACATCAAGTTCTGTAGTTACTCGTCTTTTGACGCTGTAGACATCAAACTTCAAAGGCTTGCTCAACTGCCAGATAAAATATTGGCATCCTTTTATTTCTTATAGTCCGTAAAATGAAAGAGCATTGCAGGTTCTGAGCTGTAAGGAGTGAGTCTCGATCGCATTGAAATACAACCGGAATGAGGAATCTCATTTGCTCTTTAAGAATAATTTATAAAGAAGTTGAGCGGAGCAGTAGACACAACTCGGGTTTTTTGTTTTGCTGTGTAGAAATAATTAGCTCATAATTGAAAAGGGATTCTGCAGACACGTAATTTGTTATTTAGCATAATACAAACACACTGCTTTAACAGAAGAGGATTAAAACATCTAGCAAGAGAATATTTTAAATTCTGCTCTTTGTCACCATATGGTGGTTTTACTCTTCAGTTTTCTATGAATATGAGTTATGCGCGAGTTACAAAGTGCAGCGTTGAAGAATGGGAGCACAAAAGACCTGCCATTACGTTTGCCAGATGAGTGGTTTCAGTTTTTCAGTATTCTTGCCCTGTTCAGGAATTTAAGGCTTATATTTGCACAGTGGCCGCAAAAAGTTGTTCTAAATTACATTCTTCTGATAGAAGAGATCTTGTTGCGTGTTTTTGATGAATTCTTGCCGATATCTGAGAGGGCATCATTCCTGATCAGTG
This sequence comes from Ara ararauna, assembly GCA_028858755.1. NCBI lineage: Eukaryota > Metazoa > Chordata > Aves > Psittaciformes > Psittacidae > Ara > Ara ararauna. Next base: position 7,116,991 of record CM054410.1, on the reverse strand, counting down.
GATTTGCAAATTTACTGTTCCATTTGCTGGAGGTGTGTGTTGCTAGAAAGAGGGAGTAATGTGGCAAATGTTTTATTTGATTGGGGTTTTTGTTCTGTTTTCAGTCTGCTTTCTGATGGCTGGTGCTAAACTCATCTCTTTTTACTCATCTCTTAATATTGTATCAGATACAAGAGGCTTGTAAAAGCTGATGGGTTCACTGGTAAGGTTTTGTATTTTGTGAACTGCAGAATCTTGGTGAGAGCAACAAAGTGACTGTGCGTCCTCAGCTGTGATTGCCATTAGCTTTGGGTCTTTGGTGCATTATGTAGCACTAATACTAAAAACCAAAACAAAACCACAAAGAAACCTCTGTAAGAAAACCCTGTAGTATTTCATAGGGTATATCCGAGAATTTTTTAAAGCACAGACTTCTTTAGCAGAGAGTTAATTTTGTCTTGGGCAATCCAGTGAGCATCTGTGATGTTTTCCTTTGTGAAGAGCATTAGATGTGGTTATAGCTCAACACAAAAGTGTCAGCCTCTGACATAGAGCATGACCCAGGTCATCTCCATCCTCAGCCTGGCTCAGTCTCAGCCTTCTTAAAGCTGTGCTGAAGGTTGAGCTGCTAGTTTCTGTCTCCAAATAATGCCAGTGCATATTAATGAATGTCATTAATTGATTAAAGGGGTTCATGAGATGACTAAGATCTCAAGGTGTCCAAACTTCAAGTATAATGATGTGTAAACTGCTGATTATCTGTGTCTGACTTGGGTAGTGGCTGGAGTCATCTCTGGGAGTGGTCTGATAACTTTGCATTCAAGATTCCTGTAGGACTGTCATTTCAAAGGTATTTTAATTAGGTGGTGTGGAGAGCAACTGTGTGATGTAGGTTATTAGGGAAAAAACCAAATCCCATAAAGCTTCAGTCACTGTGGGGTTTCTTTTATTCTTGTAAACCTTCAGCAGCTGTGGACTGTATCAGGATGCTCAGAATAGGATTGAATGGTGTTAAAAGGACGAGCAAAATGAGGAGTAGCATTCATCCTGCAGCCACTAGTGAAATTTATGATTTTTTGTGTGTGTGTATGCCTGAAACACACATTTTGGGCAGTAAAAGTGTCATCTTCAGCTCTTCTCATCCAATATTTTAATGGTCTGACATGGCTCATTATGCTTCGTGTCTGGTAATGCTGATGGACAGTTCTCATAACAGGCCTTGTCAATAGCTTTGCATGTTTGCTGTGGCAGTGTCGAGTGCCTGGGGTACTTAGTTCTCAGGAAGGACAAGACAGTTGCCATTCCTCTTTGACCTAGTCTGCTTTTTTCCTGATAGGAAAACAAAATGGGTGCAGCATTAGTCAGGGACTGTAGTTTTTAACGCCTGATAAGAAACATTGTGATTTTCTAGTCCGGTGTCCTCAAAACCTCATCCAGTGAGTTTTGCATTGACTTGCAATTGGCAATTCACTAGCTTTTCATTCTGTTCATGAAAGCGTAAGGGAATAGATGACAAGGTTAGGAGCTGAAACGCAGTTCTTTACTTGTGTAATGAGTGTTGTTGCAGCCACTGGTTGCTTCTCTCAAAATGCATCTGCAGGATCTGGACTTCTAAGTGAAGCACAGCAACAGTTCTAATGACTTGCCCTCGCTGATCTTAGTTACTGAAGGGCAGAGTTATTTTTCACTCTCTTCTCATGAATAAAGCCTATTACAGCTACTGAAATAACTAATTTGATGCTTCATGATGCAGCCTTTGTTTGTAAAAGTGGCAAGGCTTATATTCATTCTTAAGAGAGTACTTCCTATGAGGAGATGTTGAATCTTGTGTGCATCTGCAGCTGTGTATTTAAAGTCGGATATGCTATTTCTAGACTGACAACAATATATTTAATCTAGTGCTAGATCACTGCAAGAATTACCTGTGCAGGCTATGCTTTGAGGTGCTGTTTAGCTCAGTGACATCTCCAGCACATCTACTGCCACTGAGGCATTCCTGGTGCATAGCTGCCTCTTGCAGGGGTCACAGCAACAGACTGGAACATTGTGTTTCCAGCTCTGTGTAAATAACCTCCCAAATGAAGGATATAGTGGAAATTAAGAGGAAAAATTGATGAAAATATTAATGAAAATAGAAGCCTAGAGGGAGTGATGCCTACGTGAATCTTCCTCGTAACTGGGCATGTAGAGACTGTGCTTAGATGAGATAAAAAGAAAATGGGAGACAAGAGAAGAATTTCAGAGGTGTGGTTTGTCTGGCACTGGTGTTTGTGGCTGAGCTCGTAATGCTCTGATATGCACAAGATACGCTCATAGGCAGTTGCACCTTTGAAAACATGACTCTTTCTTCATGCCTGATCCTTGCATCATAGGAATGGCTCTGAATGTGCAGTAAAGACTTTGATCTGTACTCTGAGAGTGGTGTTGGCAGGGAATTACTAGGGTTGGCTGTGGAGGTGTTAGGATGCTGGTCAAAATCAAGCTGTATATCAGTACTTTGGATCTGAGTCTGATTTTCTTGTTTTGCAAAGAATGGGATTTGATGTTAAGGTTCTTAGCTTAAATCTGGAGCAGAGAAGTGTATTCCTCAGTTGTTCTCTGAACTTTTGAGTTGGGTTTAGTAATCCAGTGTATTACAAAACATTGTCATATTTGGAAGGAATCTTCTACAGAGTTCATAGTGTTGAATTTGGTTTTAGTTTCTTTTTCATTCTTTTCAAGTAAGAGCTTGTAATTTGTTGCAAGAAAGCAGGAATAGAGTCTGATTTGGTGTTCAAAGATATGTATTTTTAAATTATGTATTTTTCAGAAAGAGAAAGCAAAAAGGTCTTTCTTAGCAGGGTGCAAGGTAGAGAAAAAGGCAGAGGTTACTGTATTATGCAAGCTTTATATTTCCTTTCCAATAATAATACTTCCCTAAAATGCCTTTATAATGTCTAGTTGAAGCATACTGATCTCTTGGGCCTTCTTCAGAGGTTAACATGGGTGCTGTGCTTTCTATTTAACTTCTTTCTTTGTCTCTGGGGAAATGATTGATAAACAATCTATAGTATTATTCTTGAAATGTTTCCTACATACATCTGGGAAGATGTATGAGTTAAAATGAAGTAGTTATATTCTTGACGCTTAACCTTTCCTACGGAACTACTAAACAACTCTGGTTGGTTTTCTCTGTATTTGCAAACATAACAGTGCCATGAGATTCTGTTAATGCTGTAAGAACATGTGGCCAAAGTAATTAGAAGGAAGAAAGCTGGTATTAACAGTAAGTTTGTTCAGTCATGGTTAGTGAGAGTTGAGTTTATCAAATAGAATGTTAAGGAACTGAAAGACGAGAAACAAATTATGCAGTTCAGTGCAAGTAGCTGGTTGTGCTTTTGCGCTGTCCTGTTGTCATTGATCCTCTGCTGTCCAGGGAGGCAGCATAGATATGTAACGCAGGACTGGTCTTAGGTTGCAGGAAGCCTACCTTGTGGATTAGAGGGAGCAGGGCTCCTCCTCCATCACCATTACGCTTTGTGTGGCAGTGGTGAAATAGATGAGATGGTATTTGTAGATTTTAATTGCACAGAGGAGGGCAGGAACGGTTATCATTTTTTCTCATTTCTGCCTTGAGTAAAGCTGATAAAAGCAGAAGTGAGCAAAACCCATTAATGTGAACTCAGGCATAGAGTTCAAACATATATCTAATTTGGAGGCTTTTGTATTCTGCTAAAACTAAATGCCATGGAGGGGAAGCAACTCATGTTTGTGTCAATGTTTAGAGGCCACACCGTAGCACTCAGTGGTAGCTGTAAGTCCGTGGTGGTTTGGATTCAGACTTACAATTAAGTGTTCATGTGCTTTGTTAGTCCTAACTTTAAGATAGTTTTCTATTGGAAAATCTGTAGCTAGCTAAACTTTGGTCAAACAGTTCACTGAGGATCATTCAGATTTCCTTGTTAATAACTGTCCTGTTGTTGAGGTCAAAGCTCTGAAGTGGTACATTTCTCTTGCCTTTTACTCCCTGAGTGGAAAACTCAGTCTACAAAGTTGTTTGCAATAATTAAGGTTTTACAGAAGCGAGCTATTTCCTTTAGAGATAGTAAATAGATTAATAAAATAATTTTGACAGAGGGCAAGGATGTTGCTGCAGAATTATGCACAGGAAAACTGACTTGACAATGTAATTGAGCTCAAAAACCAAAATATAATTGCCAAGGGTGGGAGTGAAACCTGCAGACATTGTGCTTACACAACCTGAAGTTCTAGCTTGTCTGAAAGGCTGGAATTATTTTAAAGCAGATTTTGATATGAAACTGGAAGGGAGGCGGGGAGTCAGCCTTGTCTAATATGAAAAGCTGTTTTGTTGGGAGAGGTTTTTTTCACTGAACATTTAATTCTCAAGTGATATTGTATAAGTCATCTCTGTGTTGATATTGTGTAGCATTGTGTAGCTATCTTTATGGTCAAGTAAGTAGGCAGAGGAAATCCAGAAAGGTGTCTGATCTCTCCCATAGCCTGGGAAGCACCTGTATTGCTTCTCATCTTCAGATGCATATCATTAGCTGATGGCTGGGTAAGTAGCTTTTTCCCCCAAAATTACATCACCTAGAGACACATCTGCATATACTGATGTGTTGTGAGCCCCAGCCTGATCTCTTGAAATGGAAGCTGTGAGGACATTTAGCTGTTTCACTGCCCATGTGTGAACCCTGTATCAGAGGATACAGAGGAGATAAGTGTGCCTTGTTGAGGGCTGAATCATCCAATTGGAATAGAAAATATTGTTGGAGGACTCAAGTGGTTTAGGATTCCGAAAAACAGTGTGAAAGAGAAGAGCAGTGCATTAGTATCTGATAAAGTGGAGATACACCTCTTTAGAGCCACATGCATCGTGATCCCTGGAGGGACTATTGCAATTCTTTGGAATTTTTCTCTAGCCTTTCAGGAGCCACACAGATAGAAGGGTTTGCCAGTTTCGCAGTGCCTGATTGCAGGGTTGCTCTCACTTTGAAAGCTCTCTGCTTTTCAGAGGATGTGTGGTGGGATGATGATAATGGCACCTTTCATAAGCAGGTGCTCATGCTTCACTTTAGGCACTCGTATTTACCAATCTTGAAAAACAACTTACTAGGCTAGTAATTGTATTGGAACAAAATGTTTTCTATTTGGGTATGCCAGTTTCATAACCACTTCATTCTGTGTGAGCACAATGCCTTTATGATTTTAGTGAAATACTCAATTTGTATTTTTTAAACCAAAGAGAAAGTACCACTTTCTATACTTCACTGTATCCTTCTGCATAGTAGTGGAGCTTACAAAGGTTATTTAGGTTCTAACTGGTGCTCTGTGTTCTCTTCATTATGCATTTACCAGTCAAGTGACACTTTTCTCAAATATTTACTCTGATATTTCAGTGCAGTTGCCCTCTCCTTCTCCATCCCCCCTCCATCTCCCTTCCATCGAGGTATCACACATACTTCAGTTACCCTCTATTTAAACAGCAACACTCCCTCCCAGTACAAACACTGGGTCAGTCATTAAACAATGAGGAAGACCAGTGGTGAAGGAGGTTATGGGTAGGGCCAGGAGTGTGCAAGCACAGTTCTGCAGGAGACTTCCTGCTGACAAGAGACACTTTCCATTAGTGTCAGAGTGCCATTGTGTGATGCTAAGGGAGAGACAGAATCAAGAGGGAATCACTGCAGCAGATCTCTCAGTGAGCTGGATCTCACTTAAAACTATCTAGAACCATCCAAATTAGTGTTGAAGGTACGGCATGTGAAACAGAACATTGGCACTTTAACTGTTTTACCACCTCATCCCATAGCAGAAGGTGATTCCAAGTGGCTGTGACTCATCCTGAGGAGGTCACTGGGGTTTTTTGCCTGATAACAGCGGGAGTTTAGTGAGACTATCATTAACAGACAAACAGCTTTTTTGAAGGCTCAGCTACACGTCCGTCCTTTTATCTAATGTACACCAGGGAGCTGTATTAATATTTTGCTGGGAACTCAAGACCTGCTTGTCTTTTCTCCAAAAAAGGTCAGAATAGAACATTCCCTGTTGGGAATTCAGAAGTGCAGTTGGGTTACTGGACTCTCTGTCCTGTACTTGTTCATCGGATTGAGATTGGATGTGGCATTCTGGAAATTAAAAATGAATTAAAAATAAAAGGAAAAAATTGTTTATGAAAACCATTTGACTATTACAGCATCTAGGGGTTTCATGGCTTTGCAGGTAAAAGGCATGGGTGTGATAAGTGAATACTTGTTTAAAGAAAAAACTTAATATATAACATATTTATGCTATGTTTAGTTTCACAACAATTTCATTTCTAGATCTTGGAAAGAAAATGTAGTAAGAAATTAGCTGGTATGTGCATTAAAAGGTTGATGAGAACTGTCAGAGTCGCAGAGCCCGTGAGTCAGATTTTGTGTTTCTAAAGGGCATAGGGTCATAACATAGCTCAGCTTCTTCCCAGTTCTGTACTTTATACTTGGATCACCTTTCAGGTTAGACTTCATATGCACAGGTGACAGAGGTGAATGTATTTCTTCCCTTGCAGCTGCCTTCAGCCTTGCTTTGTAAAACACTTAAGTTTTTCCATGGGAGGTGCAGGTCCCTGCACAGTGGATGTGACCCTACTGATAACAGATGTGGTTTCCTTCTTAACCTTCTGTTGACCTACGAGAGATAATGAGCGACAGGCCTTCAGAGGTCTGTAAACCAGAAGTAAAAGCTGCTGTAAGTGCAAGGACAGTGTGCAGCAGGACCAAGCTACTGCAATTACCTAAATGAGTTCTGAGAAACACAGCTGGACAGCAATCTCCTGTTTGTGGTACATGTCAATTTGTCCACATTTCCAGTTACTTAGCACGCTGATTATTTGCCATGTGCCAACTTTTTATTTGGAATTTGGGGAGATGTGATCCGTGTACTTAAACATCTTAAGGGAGGGTGTCAAGAGGTTAGGGCCAGACTCTTCGTGGTGGTGCCAAGCATTAAGACCAGAGGCAATGTGCATAAACTAAGTTCCACCTGAACATGAGGAAGAACTTTACTGTGAGGGTGACTGAGCATTGGAATAGGTTGCTCAGAGAGGTTGCTGAGTCTCATTGCCTGGAGAGGTTCAAGAGCCATCTGGATATAATCCTGAGTAATGTTGTCAGGGGTGACCTGGTGTGAGTAGGGAGCTTGGACTTTCTGACCCCTGATGGACCTTTCCAACTTCAACCATTATGCAATTCTGTGAAAGCAGCTTTCATTTCCAGCTCTCTGGGCTGCCCCTGTTAAAGTACTCATTAAAGGGTGGCATTTTAGTATAGCAGACATTGTGTCTGTCTGCATGGTGTGAAATCCTTACAACACAACCTTTTCTGCTCTGGTTTGTCAGCGTTTGGTGCATTTCAAGGTGTGTGATCTGGCTGGTTTATTGAGAGGGAATTGAAAATAGAGAACAGCCTTGACTAACGAACAGTTTGTGGATGTGGTTTTGTTTTCTGTCATATCATCGTTGCTATGGTGACTTAGCAAAGATCTGTTTAGCAGTCAGTAGATGTTTCGTATTCTGGGCAAAAGTTAGGGATTTTATAATATTCCTCTATCAGTCATTTCACAGAAGTACATGTGTGTATAGTCTTAGGCAATAAATCCCTGCTGCTCTTGTTGCTTGTTGCTGCTTCTGCAAGAAGGTGTGTAACCTACTGTATTTTGGCCTATGGAGTCCCTTCCTTCCTGAATTAATTTCAAAGATGGATTAGTAACCTACCTGTCTCATCAAGGTTAACAAGTATTTTTTCCCCAGAGGGGGTGTCGTGTATTGTAGTGTTAGATGCAAAGGGATAGAGAACATGAACCCTGCTAAGGAATGGTCCTTATGGTCATGCAGTTTTGGAGGAGGAGGAAGATGCTTTTGGAGCTGATTCACATAGTTGGAGTCAGGAAGTCTGAGCTCTTTCCCACATCCCTCAGGCTTCTCATGTCACCTAGGGCATGATCAAGAGCATGATGCAGCTGCACCCTTAACTGAGGTTTTCTTCCTCTGGGTTGGTGAGGGGATAGGAGTTCTTCTGTTCAAGTTCCTGTGTTCACTGGGAGGGCTCGAGGGCTGCAGCTCATGTTTTTATCAGCATGTTTGCAGTGTGTGCTTGGGGAATTGCTGCCCCAAGCAAAGGCTCTCCACCTTGGCAGGCGAGTTGGGCCAGTGCCTGTGAAAGTCTCTTGTCTGGCAGGTTGTGTCAAACACAGCTCCCTCCTCTTCCTGCTCCTAATCACTGGTCTGGGAGCAGCCTTCCTGCCCATTGGCAGTGACCTGGTGGATATGGCCCCCATCTTGATGGTGAGCTGTGATCAGGCTCCAGCTCTGCACTGGGTGCACCTTGCAGCATGTTCTCCTCCCTGCCAGCAGAGGCTTGAAAAGTGGGAGGCAAGGTTTCCTATATAGGCTTGACCTCAGGGAGAGGATTTTGGACATCAGCACTGCAACTGATAAGGTGTTCAGTGCTCCTGGAAGTTCCAGTGGGATTCCTTTTGTCATGCAGAGGTAGCCAGAGAGACGGGGTTGATTTCTTATGGGCTGCTTAATGGGATCATCTTGATGATGAGCATCTTCAGAAAGTCAAGATACATGTTTTAATTTTACACCAGAAATTGAAATAGCTCCATGAGTAAAATAAACTGAACTCGCACAAGGACCTCTTCAGCTGGCTTTGATAGTGAAAGAGAAGGATCTCCTAATTAAAATGAAACAAAACAAAACCCCAATGAAAACTATATGTATTTCAGCTAAATGACATTTTCCATATGTCATGGTACATATCCCGTAATATGACATTATTTTCCCTTCCTTCTTCTTAATGATGAACTTCTGTTCTGTGCTTTAAACTTATTTTAGATCTGAATCAATTTGAAGTCCTTCCCTCTGCTCGTGTCTGCTGTGCCGATTTCACAGATTTTATAGCTCATATGTCTTAATGTTGAGACCAGGGTTTTTTTTTATCAGCTATTTGAGGAGCAGTTTTGGCCTGTCCATTTTCCATAGCTCCACAGAATTGGTAATTCAGGCCCACTGCAGATTAGAAGGTTTTTTCCCCCTCCCCCTGCACAATTTGGGGTAATCTGTTTCTTGCTGGCAGCTCTTACATTTTTATCAGTTTGGTAAGGTTAGTTAATGCAACAGCCTCTGGTCTTAGTTCACTTAAATATTTAGAGGAATGAGATTTATGTGCATTTTTGCAGCAAAGCTAGATTTGATGGAATTTCCCTTGAATTTCTGAATTGGATTCCCAGCTGGTATAAATCAGTGAAGTTCCACTGAAGCCTTTTGGATGATCAGCACAGGTGGGGATCTGGCTTTTCTCAATTAAGTTATGTCACAGGCTACTTTGCACTGAGCGTATGACAGTTGCTGATGTGTAGAGGAGTTGTTTTTGTGTAGAGGAATATGGGATATATTTCTGCTATCTTTTATCTGTGTGTAGCTATAAAGACAGGTGTGTGTGTGTACATGTGTACAGTCACATTCAGGCTTGGATGTTTATGGACACAGTCACTGCACACAAACAAATGTCATAGGAAAACCCCTCCCCTCTTTTTCCTGTCATTAATTACGCACTAGTACGTAGTAGGTTGCAACTGACATGGATGGGTAGATTCTGAAGATTTGGGCTTCTGTGTCCGAATTTGTTTCCATGCATCAAAAAGCTGCAAAACCAATCAAACCCCACCAAGCAGCACTACCAAACTTGGAGGCACTTGAGAGCAGAGCAGCTCCAAGCAGAAATAATTCAGGTTTACCCCATGGAGAGATCCATTCTCCACAGTTTCCCTGGATTAAGCATCTGTTTCACCCAGTGTAGTCATACTCACAACGAATAGAGCAAATGAGGTCTTTTGCTATGCTTCAGTGCATGCAATCTCCTACATATTGTGTGGAGTGGGAAGGGAATGGTGATGATGGGCAGGCTGGGGGTCCGGGAGGTGTGATGGATTAGGTGCAGTGTTGTTCCAAGGAAGCTCAGAAATTCCTTTGTGCAGCTTTGTGGCAGAGTTGGGTGTCTCCCAGCTATTAGTCTTTCAGCCTTTTTTCTTATCACATCAACCTCTGGGAGATTAACGTTGACTTTAAACTCTTTCAAGTCATTCTGAGAAGTGTGCGTGGCAGTAAATTCTTCTGTATCAAGAGCGAGACAAATTGTGCTGTGCTGTATATTATGGCGTAGTAATACTAATTGTTTAACTTGATAAATGTTGCCTGATAGATTATGGAGTTAATGAACAAAGATGTTAATTGCCCTTATCTGAACTAGCTGTGTTTGCAGGGACGTTGTCTGGAGCCATGGATGTCTCCTAACAGAGATTTATTCGAAGTTGCCCATTGTTTTCAGCAGTTTCAGAGTCCATTACCCGTCAGTGTGCTGACTGAATAGTCTCCACCCCCATCAAAGTTTTGAGACCAATCAGCTCTTCCTAGATGCTGTTCATCAGGACTGAATCTTATTTGGGTATGGAAAACTTGTATGTAATACAATATGCTCATCATCATGGGCTTACAGCAGCATGGCTCATTCTCAAGAGCAGCCGAGAAAGAAATAAGCACCTGTCAGTAGAAGAGCAAGGGTCTGGAATAGCCCTGTTTCCTCCACCATCTGGAGTATTTAATTGAGAAAATCATTCTTCATTGTTGCAGTGTTGGTGGGAGTTGTCAGTCTAAATATATTTTAATGCAAATAATCATCTCTGTTTGTAGAATCCGTCTTTTCTAGATGCTTTCTTTGGGAAATACACAGCTGAAGATTTAGTGCATTATTATATGAGTAAGTGCGTACAAGCCCTGTATTAACAATAGACATCATGCTTATTCTTTCCCTTTTAGAATTTCCCATGAAAGCCAGTAGGCAGATTTTTGCATTATTGAGTAGTCTGCTGCTGCTGACTTTTTCCCAGAAACACTAAGAGAAAACTATCCTTTCGTGTGAGCCTACATGTTCTTGAAGTTTTGGGAGCACTGGATTCCCTAAGATTTGATTTATAGTAGGTTTTGGTTTGTGGCTATTCTGGTACAAAGTTGTTTCAAAGCTGTATGATTAATAAATCTTTATGGAACTGAAAAAAAAGACGAAGTTCTCACTGAGGTTAAAACATACCTGATTTCCCAACGGAGAAGTTGCGTGTTTCGTTAGGAGGCTAAAGGCTAATGTGAGGAGAAAAATGTTTCCTTGACTTAGAGTTTTTGTTTGTTGTAATAAATTTCGTTTTCATTTATGAGTCTCTTGCAGAGCATGTTCAACAGCACACAGCCAGAAGTTGAAACTGCAACTGTAAATCTGTAAGCTGACATATGTAGATACACTGGCCAAAGTTTCCAAAGTCAGGATTAATTTTGTAGAGTGAATGAGAACAGTGCATTATCTTGCTTCGTTTGATAAATTTCAGACTTTGCCAAGAAATATAAATATCCGTTCAAAACTGACAGCTGTAAAAATAAGAATTATTATTTTTTCAAATAAAGGCATTTTCAAGAGAACTTGATGTATTACTGCTGAAAGATGCAGTGGCTTTAGGCTGTCTTATATCATTAATTAGACGGAAATATTCAGGTCCTCACTGCTCACTCCCTTCCCACTGCTGCCCCGTAATTTATGTTAGCATACTAGTTTCTGGTTCCCATTAGAACTGGGGCTGGAGGAGCTAAAATAATCTGTGAAAAGCTGAATGGGGGCTCCCTGATGTACCTGATGCCACAGCCAGGCAAATACTTGTGTGGGCAGAGAGAAGTGGCTGCATGGAGGTGGGAATGCTGCTTAAGGCTAGCATTGACGCCAGATGCTTTGTGGTGACCCACTGAGGATCTGTCTCATTTTCGGTGTTCTCAAACGTCTGAATCCACATTTCTGGTCTTGTGTTTTGTTTTAATTTGAATTTCCCATGGGGCAGCCTGGGGGTGAGGATGAAGCTCCAGGGGGATGTGTGTGCAAGCAGGACCAACAGGAATATGAGAAGGTACAGCACTTGCACTGCTTATTTATCGACCACAATGATTCACCGTGAGCTACTTTTGCATACCTGAATGTCAAAATAGCCTGTGTTTTAAGAGGAGCCAGTGACTCAGGCTGTGGTTTTACCTCAGGCCATTTCCTGATAAATGGCTGAACTGTGCTTGGTCTTGAGAAAACACAACTGGGGAGCACTGCTCTGTCCTGCCTCCATGTGTGTGCGTGGATGAGGGAAAGGACACCGCTGTATGGGGCTGACCTTCACCTCTTTGGTGCTGTGGTCTGTGAGGACCATGAAGGCTTTGTGAGGACAGGGAAGTCTCAGGTCTGAGGGCAGCTGTTTCAGCTCTCTACAGCTCTGGTGTGTGTGGTTGTCAGTGTTTGACACCATCTAGAGGAGGAGCTTTCAAGGAGCTCCATGCAGTGATAAATCACTTTGCTTTAGACTCTTGACTGCAAAACAGAGGTGAAGCTGCCTATAGCGGGTGTTTCCAGAATTGACACCACTTCCTAGAACATGGTGTTTGTAATGAAAACAGAAACAGTGCGTATGATGGTGCTTATAGGGATTAAAGTAGGATTGAGCTATTAATTTTTGGAATAAGATGGCAAACAACTTTATTAAAGCTTTGTGTATGTTATTATAGCGTACCTAGATAGAACATATGGAAGTGGAATCATATGAATGCCATATCAACTACCTCATTGGCACAGTGCTTTCATTTGGAGAGATGAACCACCTGCCTAAATTCCATGTAGTCTTCCCACCCTTTGCTAACTGCAGAACTCTGTTTCTCCATTCCCCTCAATGAAAAGGAGTGTCCTCTCAGAAGAGGTTTATGCCTGGGATGAAATAACTTGTGTATGGCTGTGATTGAACAGGATCAGTTGTCTTTAATGCTGTTTAAATGGATGGTTTAAGGTATAGAAGAGGCTTCTCTTGGGAACAGATTCTGTGAGAATTCTTCAAATCCTCTTTGAAGTTAATGGAGGGTATTAAGGGCAGTCAGCACCTTAAGAGAGAAATTTAAATTGCTTTGATTCATTTCATTTCATTTCATATTTGCGTCGGCTGGTTCTGGATTTCTCCCTTCTCCAGTCTTTCAGAGCATGTTTTTGATAACTTTTCCTCCTGAGCATGCTAGATTTTATGCTGGCTGTTTTCATATTTTTCCCTGAGTGTTTTAATGCTGATTACCGAAGGATCTTGGGCCTTTGGCTTCCTGTGAAAACGAGATAATTACTCTCCAGTAGGCAATGCATGACGTAGAGTATCAGCGTTAAGCCACTGGGATTCCAGTCACTAGTGTAGAACAATATTGTGGGTAAATGAATAAGCAGAAGTTTATCATACTTCCTGCATAACAAGGTTTTCATTAAAGAGACAGTGAATATTGTTTTTGGTGAGGGCTAGTGTAAAATGAACACTGCCACTACAAACGTTACTGAGAAAGGTATTAAAGTTCAGTTCCCTGCCTTGCTGGGGTTTTCTTGCTGAAAAAAACAACTGACTTTGTGCAGCAGCAAAGGTGGATGACAGGCCCTTCATTGCGTTTTGGCAGATGACGTTATGGCCTTATGAACATGTATGAAGTGTATAACTTCCAAGTACGATTCCCAGATGCACCACCTACTTAACTTATGGAAGAAAGCCGTACCAATTAGAAGCAGAGACGTTCTAAATGCAACTTGCTTATTTCACACTCACCCCCAGGAATCCTGTGTTGTGATTTTAAGAGTTGGCCCCGTTTGACCCTGAAATAGATGTGGTTTCTCCCTTGCCTTCTTTATTTCAAGGCTGTCGGTTAAAAATAGCTAATGTATTGGGCACAGTGGGAATAAGTTTGAGAAGTTTAAGTTGTATGTAAACTAGTAATAGTGAGAAAATAACTCATAAACGTGATGAGCTCTATTCTCTTGCAGGTCATGTCCCAGTGCAAAGGGTTTCCACGTGGTGGGATTAATAATTTTTGTAAAAAAAGAGTTCTCTGCCATAGCAATACTGATGAGTTTGCTTCTGCTGTAGCAGAGCGAAATAAATGACATCTTTGAGGACCTCTGGTAAATGCTCAAATGACTTAAGCAACATGAAGACTTGCACAACGTATGGTGTCTATACGCATGCCCAATAGATACACAGCTATACCTCTGTGTATTTACTTATGTTTAGGGCATAAGTTTACATGTGTTTGTGTACATACATTTATATTTCAGCTTATCTCAGAGATAATTGTACTTCTGTAATTCCTAAGAATTTAGGGGGTACTAATAAAGAGTTTCAGGTTTAAGTTTGTTTCCTTGCTACCACCAATTTATGTTGTACATGTGATTGCAAAGTTACTTATTTATCTTTTAATTGTGACTTTCACTTTAAACTGGGCATCAGCAGTCTGTGCAGGAAACCAGGTGTTACATATAGGCTAAGATGAGTAGGTTGGTTGCTCTGCGTTTGCGTGAGTCCAAAAGCTGAAGGTTAAATCTTTAGAGCCCCAAGAACCACTTTCAAATGTAGCAGTCTAGATCTTGATGATATGCTTGATCAACCTTGCAGCCAGAGAGAACAAGTGGAATAACACTACTTTAATGTAGTACACTGCTGTTCTGTATATGCGAATGAGGTGCTTCTTCGTGCACTGAGAGCATGTGCATGGCCAGACCCCTTCATGCTTCGGTCGACTTGAAATTAGGTTCCATTGATTTATGGGTCCAGAACAAATGCAGTTTGACATTTTTGTATTTCGGGCACCTCAGTCTAACCTGGTTTTGTTTCTGTGTGAGTAAGCTTAACACTTGAATAAGTTGGATGAAGGTGTCTGGATGGATCTGTCTGTTGAATGGCCTGTCTAGGAATTTTGCTTTCCAATTAGATATCTTGGAGATATTTTCAACACCAAGAATAACTTTGATAGTGCTGTTCTTACCTTGAAATTGTGAAACTTCTGATGACTAAGTAATTTTTTCCCCTCTCTTCTGTTTTCTTGCAGCCAACTGGGTACATGGAAAACTCCATTTCCTACAGTGCTATTGAAGATGTTCAACTGCTCTCCTGGGAGAATGCCCCTAAGTACTGTTTACAGCTCACGATCCCGGGGGGTACTGTCTTACTGCAGGTACAGTAAACATTAAAGTACAATTTTCTTTCTCTCTTACTATGAATCTCCTTTAACTCCTGTTTGCTGTGCATGAAATCTTAATTAAATGGACTCAGAAAAGGTAGAGAACTCGATGCTGTCAAATTATCTAACCACAGAAAATTTGCTCAGGGTGATAAGTCTGAAACTTCATGTTGTTTGACAGTTAGAATGGAAATTTTGGGCCACAGTGATTAAATCTTCTTGCTGATTTTGTACGTCAATATAATACTCTGTGGAAAGGGCGGGCCTGGAGCAATTGTGTTTTTACATATAGTCCTATTACTGCACAAAACAAGTTAATAATGTCATCCTTCAAGTCATATAGGAAACCCGTAACTTGCACTGATACTGACAGGTATCTTTTTAAAACAGATAACCTGATCTTCACTGAAAGATGCAGTACATTTGTATTGATGTCTACATATACTGGTTCTCTAAGTGTGGTTTTTAAACAGAATGCACTGTGTTTATGTTACTCCAGATTTCCTCATCCACTTGTGAGGCTTTGTAAGACTCCTTAGGTCACTGCAAGTTTTAGAGAGAGAAAAGCACTCCACAGCACTGAGCTTTGGAAATGCTTTCAAGTAGGAAGAAAAAAGCAATTGAAAACCCAGCTGCAGTGCCCCCAGAGAACTTCGAACAGTCATAACGTAGGCTGAGTTGACTCCAACTTAACTCTTACCATAGTTCTTCACATTGTTTCAAAGTCAATTTTACATGTTATCCTTTGGGAATTTACTTTTTCACTTGAATATACAGCCATGACTATTGCAGGTAAGACTGTCAAGAGACTGGGTGAGCAGTTTCTGCAGAAAATGGAAAGGAAAGATCAGTTTAAGCTGTGGATAACTCATGAAAAATCAAAAAGGATATTTTTTTTTTCTTGAAAAAGTAAGAATCACTTCAAAGGATTGATCTTGATAGAGCTTGTGTGTTGGGATGTGTACACTCAAACACTGACTATACCACTTTCGCACAAAATGTAGTCCAGTAGGTAAAAAGATAGGAAGATAGTGAATGATACCCGAATGACTGTGATGACCATGCCTGCTGGATCCTTTGTCCAAGAGAATCATGGTACACTTTGCACTGATCCATGGTGCACAGTCCAGTGTTTAATCATTTCTTAGTGGTGAATTGTTTGTTGGAGCCCTGTAGGGCCACAAAGTGTGCAACACCATCTGTATCTAGAGAGGATTTAGTTAAAGTTCTTCTGAAGTGACTTTCTTCATGATCTGCAGATCATGAGAAAAATAACCCAAGTGGTGCCAATTCAGTAACCCAGGGCTAGGTGCCAAGCTGGTCTATGTTTTCCATACTATAGACTTCTGTAGAGACATGGAACAGCAAACTTGACTCTGAGTTGGGAAGCCAGTATGACTAGCACTAAGTCATGTTAATATTAGGTCCAGCTCTCCTTTGCTTGCATTTCAGACAGGCTGATGGGTCTGTCCGTACACAGAGCTGTTTAGCAACAGCCCAGTCAACACAATACTTGACTTCAGCCCTTCACGGGGATCCTGTGCCTGGGGTTTGGAATGTCATAAAAATGTCATGTGGTTTTGATGATTTTCAGCATAGCAAATTTCACTCTGAAATGCTTAGCGGTGTACACGGAAACATTCATGGACACATCCTTTGTGAAGTATATTTCTGGAGCTCTGCTTCATTTTCTTCACTGGTGTAATCCTGTGGTTTTGCAGCCCTGTAAAACGATGCTGCAGCCATTCCCCTATTCTAATCCAAAAATGGTGCAGTAAAGTATGTTTGGGATGACATGAGAACATGTAACTCTCCTGATCTATAGGTGGCATTTCAAGGGGTAACGGGTTCAAACTTAAACAGGGGAAGTTTAGATTGGATATGAGGAAGAAGTTCCTTACTGTAAGGGTGGTGAGGCACTGGAATGGGTTGCCCAGGGAAGTTGTGAATGCTCCATTACTGGCGGTGTTCAAGGCCGGGTTGGACAGATCCCTGGGTGGCATGGTTTAGTGGGAGGTGTCCCTGCCCCTGGCAGGGGGTTTGCAACTTGATGATCTTAAGGTCCTTTCCAGCCCTAACTATTATATGATTCTGTGTCCTTGAAGCACAGGCATGTGCCTCTTTGAACGTGGAACCATACATAAACACCTCTGCTTGGTGCTTATTGAGTTTCTGTGGCTCAAAATGACCAATTTGAAGCATTACTAGGTGGGGAGGGTATAGGAAGTCTGAATTTCAGATAGGCTGCTGCAAGTCCACCTATGTCCTGATTCTGTGGTGTGAAAAGCCTTTACTGTGTGTGACATTGGGGAACACAGGAAGATGTGCCATGGTTTCCCAACAGTTAGATTAGAGTCCTGATTATTGATGAAATTTTCTTTGCCCTATCAATTAATTGTACTAATTAGAAAGTCATTTGTCAAGTTGATGAATGATTTTGATGTTTTTATTGTAATAATTTTGACTGTTTTTTTCCATCGATTTCCTTAGCGGCTAGAATTTATGTCTGTATCTGTTTCAACAGCTAGAATAATTAGACCTGTCTTTACAAATATCCTTTCTAAGTATTCTGTAGTCTGTGGTGGCTGCCTTTATGGGCCTGCTTAATAGGAAACAAGATAAAAGTTGGAACCCACAGCTCCCTGCTGAGTTTAAAGGAAGTTGGTAGGGTGTGTGGACTTTAATCCGGAGCAGCCTGACATTTATTTCTTTAAATAAAAAACAACAAACAGAACACACAAATAATTATATTTGTGAGAAAGTAACATCTTAACGTGGAAGCTTTGGTATTTTCTTGGAAAAGATCTGTGTCTTTATGTAACCTCATAAGATTGGCGAAAGAAGTGGAGTGAGCTGGGCTTCTGTTACGTTTATTGCTGACTGGCTGAGCAGGCTGGATGAGGTTACATTAGAACTCTATGGGAATTTCAGCATAATTGAAAATACAAGCTTTGAAAGTGTTTTTAGTATGACTTGGTTTTCGGTAGTGTCTCGATTCATCAAATGTGGTCAGATTAAGGGAATGTAAAAATAGTTTTCCCTTCTACAGTTGTAATGCGTATTCAAAAATCCAAACCAGTACTAAAAGTTATGTTTAGTATACTTAAGAGATCAAGATCCAAAAAACTTGATTTACCAAGTAGTTGAGTTCAGCTGAAATTCCCTAGTATATGTGATAGAGTCTGAGCATCCAAAAGATGAGCTGAGGAGCTGGGAAACAGAGATGCCAAGAAATTAGTGCTTACATACTTCAGTTACTTCCAGTGTTCCAAAAGACTTCAACATGTTTATGGGAAATGGGGACTTCCGATCTTTTACAAAGTCATTCTGCCCTGCTAGTCAGAGCAGCGGCATTCTCTGATGTAATGTCCAGCTCTGGTATGAGGAAGTGTATGATAGTGGAACAAGTCAAACTGGTCCAAAACACGTACTGTTTCTGAAGTGTGCTTTTGGTAAAATCTGTTTGGTTTGTGTGTTTGTTTGTTCCCAAGGTCTTGATCTAAATGAAGTTCAGACATAGAAAAACATTTAAATGAACTGTTTTGACTTCCCCCCAACTTATTTAATATTTCTGATTAATATCAATTTCATATTATGTCATATGTTTTGCACATGCTGCATCATAACTTCTTTAGTACTAAGGGATACTGTTGGCGTGGTTTGACATATAGGGAACTTACAGGCCTGTCTGCCAGACAGGTGCCAGGGAAGGTTTTGGAGCAAATCCTCTTCAGTGCAGTCATGGGGCATGTGCAGGGCAACAAGGTGACCAGGTTTATAACAGGCAGGTCCTGCTTGACTAACCTGCTCTCATTCTGTGACAAGGTGGCCCACTTAGTGGATGAGGGAAAGGCTTTGGTTGTTGCCTGCATATACTTTAATAGAGCCTTTGATACCATTTCCCACAGCATTCTCCTAGAGAAACTGGCTTCACATGGCTTGGATGCATGTGCTGTTCACTGGGTAAAACCTGGCTGGGTGGCTGAGGCCAAAGCATGGTGGTGAGTGGAGTTAAATCCAGTTGGTGGTCAGTCACAAGTGGTGTTGCCCAGGGCTCAGTACCGGGGCCAGTTCTGTTTAAAAACTTGAACAATGACCTGGATGAGGGGATCAAGTTGGGTCACAGCAACCCCTTGAAATGCTCCAGGCTTAGAGAAGAGTGGCTGTAAAGCTGCTCGGTGGGAAAGGACCTGGGGTTGCTGATTGATGGAGCTGGACAGGAGCAGCTTGTGGCTAGGCAGCCAGGTCAACAGCATCCTGGCCTGTGTCAGCACCAGTGTGGCAGCAGAGCCAGGGCAATGACCTGCACCTCGAATCCTGTATTCAGCTCTGGGCCCCTCACTCCAGGAGAGACATTGAGGTGCTGGAGCGGGGCCCAGAGAAGGGCAGCGGAGCTGGTGAATGGGTTGGAGCACAGTGTGATGGGGAATGGCTGAGGGACCGGGGGGGGGTGTGTGTGTGTGTTTGTCTGAAGAAGAGAAGGCTCAGGGGGGACCTTATCGTTCTCTACAACTGCTGAAAGGAGGATGTAGTGAGGTGAGGTCAGTCTCTTCTACCAAGTAACAAGTGGTAGATTAAAAGATGGCCCCAGGTTGTGCCAGGGGAGGTTTAGATTGGACACTAGGAATAATTTCTTCATGGAAAGTGTTATCAAGCATTACAATAGGCCGCCCAGGGAAGCAGTTGAGTCACCATCCCTGGAGGTGCTTGCAAGACCTGTAGATGTGGTGCTTAGGGACATGGTTTAGTGGACCTGGAGGTGTTATGTTAACAGTTGGACCTGCTGATACTAAAGGTCTTTTTCAACCTAAAAGATTCTATGATTCCATGATTCTGTGACAAACACAAGAGTCCATGTTCAAGTTCTCATTCCCCCTGTCTGCTGTCACCAAGCTCTATTTCTGGCTCATTACTGCACAGTAATGAGTCAGAGAAGGAAGAGTGCCATTACCTTTCCTTACATCATCCTGATGTCCTCCCATAGCAATACTGACCCATGCCAACCTATTTTAACACATGAAATCTGACAATCAGCACCGGGGGTGATGCAGCTCCTCCTCGGAAATCGGATCGTGATCGACAGGATGTGTCTGCCTCGGTTTCAGAGGAAGATTTGGTTCTCATGCAGCCGTAGCTTAATCTGGACTGGGATTGCATTGAAAAGGCATCTTTGTGTCCGTACTTCCCACTCAGTGTTTGTTGCTACAGCACAACTGTCTGAGCACGGGCGTGTTTCACTATGTGGTGTTTGGGGATGCTCATTGTCCCTCATGGGAGTCATGAGCAGTTTTCTAGGCATGCTAAGGACTTGTGTTTTCTTTCCTCCTGCCAAATGAGATGTTCCCTGGTCCTTCTGATAAAAGGCAGTCAACTCTCACAGGGTGTCATTCTCTTCCCTACAATTGGCATAGCAGGTGTGAAGAAAAGTGTTGCTGAAGCTGGCTTGTAGGCCACAGACTCTAAGGCCAGGAAACAGGAGCTAAATTTAGCCTTTGAAGAAGTGTGTGAGCTCTTTAGTAATAGCGGGGCTGAACTTCTGCTCTTCTGCCTTCCATTTGTAATGCGCAGTGTTGATTATGGTATTGGGTGGATGATTATGGAGAGGATGCTGCTACTGATAGTGAAGTAATTGGAATAACCTTTTGAAAGACATTGGGGAAAACTTCCAGGGTGTCATTTCACAACCTGCTTAGCACCACATGTAGAGAGGGTCCCAGGAAAAACATTTTGGTGTCTCAGGCATGACAGTACTGTCTGCTTTCCCATGGTGTCCTTTCTTTTGAATGGGTCCTAAATGCCTTGAAGCCACACTTCCATCTGTATGGCTAGTGTTGCTTTATTCATTTGTTGGCAATCGAGTGTAGTCAGAAGGAAAAACAAACAGAGCAGGAAGCCTTGACAAGCACAGCAGTCACACGTTCAGCTCAGTGCTGGAGCACGCTTTTTTTGCCACGGAATCCCCACAGTAAGTGTTTCCACTGGGTTTTTTAAGTAACGTTTTATTTCAGTCTCGTTGGAGAAACCTGGCTTTTGTTCTAAGTGCAAGTCCAGCTGATGTCGCTGGTGTGGAGAGATCATGCCAGGACCAGAATCCAGCAGAGATGAGTATTATTTTCAGGAGGAAAATAGCATTTCTAGCAATTACCAGCAGCTCGCTCTGCACCTTGAGTTAAGCCAGAAGAGTGGCTTGAGAAGGCCTGCCTGTGTTGTGGAGGTGCAACTGGGGTTTGCATCAGCAATATGAAGGTTTTGTAGTCTGCATGAAGCAGTAGTGCCATGGGGGTTTGACTTTCTGCAGCCCTGCGCTGCTCTGCTGTTCCTGTGGCTGATAATAAATTGGTACAGAGAAGCCTGCAATATTTTATGGGTCCCAGTAATGAGTATCAGCTGGAGGAAAGCGTAACAAAACCCTGTCCTGCTAACCAGAAAGCAAACAAGAAATGTAGAATGAAAACAGGATGAGATAAAACCAAAACAAAATCTGGATCATCAAATCCAATTTATTGCCGCATCTTTTCAGATGGCAAAATCCCTTAAAGGGTATGTGTGAAGGACACTGTAAGGAAAAATCTGGGAACTTTTTGGTATGTAGACAAGCCTGTTCTTGCATCTTTTCTGAGTAACACACATGCCAGTAAGAAGGGGTGCTGTAGCGCTAACGTACTGTTAAAGGAACTTGGTAGCATGGCATGTGTGGTAGAAATGACAAGTTTTCTGCTGATGCTTGCTGCTGTAGAAGTATTATTACCAATGGAGCTGTGAGCATGTTAGCTAAAGGTCTTCACCATCATTTCTGGAGTGGTTGGTTTCTTACAGAGTTTCAAGTGTTCTGTTTCTCGGCATCACACAGGTTCCTATTTTGCCTCCTCCTTGCTTGGGTGGAAATCACTGCAGGGGCTGTAATACTGGTGTGAAACAAAGTGTTCAGTTTCCTACTTATGTGAACAAGAAGAAAATCTGCTTTTAAAAAGTTTGCTGCTTCTTAATGAAGAAGTGTATTTGTACTCATTGACTAAGAAATTAAGCAGTTTGGGTGCAGAGAAAAATACTTCCCCTTTTTAAGAAGAGATGTAAGTTTACTCATGTTGACCAAAGCTCTACGTATGCTGACATTTAATCTTTTCCAGTTTCACTCCCTTGAGTTGTCTTTTTGAAGCTGATTAAAATAATCCTGTTAGTAAACTTGGTACTGGAGCTGATCCCAGGTGGCTTTTCCTTTCTGACTGAACATTTACACCCCAAAAATTAAGACTATAAAATCCTTCAGAACACAATTCCAGGAAAAAAAGGGTATTACCTACAGTAGGCATTCTTAAAGTAAATGTTCTTCCTCATTAGAATAATAAGTAAGCTACAAGTGGTCTGAATCTTCTTGCACTTCTAAGAGTTTTCCTGCCACATTTTCCTGTTCTCTGCAGTACTTTCTACAGTGTTGTCATTGTGCAAAAGCAACCAGAGGGCTTGATTGTGCAAGAAGCTCCCATGAGTTTATACCGGGTGCCTCCCTCTACCTTTCTAAAGCCATTGCATTTGAGAACAAAATACTTAGCAGAATTGTGGCCTGAACAAACAGGCAGAAGGCCCAAATTATTATCTTATATAGATATGCTATAAAATCTCCATAGTGATTCATTCCTATCTCATTGACTACTTGTAGTAACAACAGGTAAAACATTTCTAGGTTGAATCTTTTTTTAAGTTGAAAAGGTAGCAGTAAGATCAGTGGTGTAGAACTGGACGCGCTGTATGGGCAAGGCTGAGAATAAGAGCAACTTTCCCTGTGCGTTCAGAATCCCTAAGCCTGTTTTAAAGTCTTTTGTGTCTCATTTTCTCATTTTTATTGTACCCTAGAGCTAAGTAAATATAGTAGGCTATGCCCTCAGCTGGAGTACAAAAATGTGTCAGTTCCTAGGAAGTGATGACTTCAGTGCAGAAGTGCTGGGCTCCAGGAGTGCACATCAGATGAGATTGTAAATGTGTGTGTGCAGCCCCTATAAATGAATTGTAGTTTCCTCCACTCTTTGACGCTTCGGTACTCATTGCTCCAAAATGTTCTATGCACAATAGCATGCGTGCTTGAGTAAGTCACTGTGTGCAGAGGTGGCTATCAGCTGGGCAGATGTCTGGATGAACGCTGACAAGAGCCTGGTGGCTCTTCTGTCATCCTGGCATGCTGTGAGGCTTACGGTTCTTTGGGTAAGAAAGAAATACTCCGTGGTCCTTTTCTCAGTGTAAGCCTGAACAAGAGGAGGGAGGACCAAGAGATGCTGTGCAAGAAGGAGCTCCTTGTTGTCCTCTGCAAAAGATGCAGTATTTCCTGCACATCGCTGTGGTTTCGCAGCATGATGGCATCAGTCAGGCGGAAGGCTGCACTGGAAGGATTAGTGGGTGCTGCCTGGGTGAAGCAGGGAATGACGATGTCAGACAGCTCCATGCAGATAATAGTGGTTGGGTTAAATGTGTCCAATCTATCTGTAGTGAGCACTGTGGAAAGAATGCTGGTGAAATGACGCCAAGTGCCTTGGACCGTTGAGTTCTGATCGTTTATAGAAGTGTGGGGATTCCCTAAAGGTTTGGTTTTCTGCTTCTGTGTTTGCTTTGTCGTCTTTGTTTTCATTGGAAGTGGTCTTGAATGACACTCCACATTCTAAGGGGTTCTAGTTTGAGAGTGGTAAAAATTCCTAACCTAGATCCAGATGCAAGTTTGCTCAGTCACTTCTTGTTTACGGTGGCTAACACTATATGTAGACAGTGCTTGGTCCCACACCTCAAACCTGATCACTTTGCTAATTGTACTTTTTGAATGCTTTTCATATGCTGCTGCTGTCAAGCTAAACAAGTCTTTCCTCTGCTGGTTTTGGTTTTGCCTTTTACAGCATTCTTTGCTTCCTCTGTTGTCCAGACCACTTGTGGTTCTACCTCTGCCTCATGCTATTGTTCTCATTAAAGTTTCTTGTAATCAGTTTATGCAAGGCTCCAGTTGGTTGCACAATTTGTCTAAACATAGTGTTTTCTAATTATTTGTGGTGGTCTTACAATCTGTAGCTACTGACATCCCAGAATCATAGAATCATAGAGTCGTAGAATGGTTTGGGTTGGAAAGGACCTGAAGATCATCCAGTTCCAACCCCCCTGCCATGGACAGGGACACCTCACACTAAACCATGTAGCCCAAGGCTCTGTCCAGCCTGGCCTTGAATGCTGACAGGGATGGAGCATTCGCAGCTTCCCTGGGCAACCCATCCCAGTGCCTCACAACCCTCACAATAAAGAATTTCTTCCTTATATCTAACCTGAACTTCCTGTTCAGTTTAAACCCATCACCCCTTATCCTGTCACTACAGTCCCTAATGAAAAGTCCCTCCCCAGCATCCCTATAGCCCCCCTTCAGATACTGGAAGCTGCTCTGAGGTCTCCATGCAGCCTTCTCTTGTCCAGGCTGAACAGCCCCAACTTTCTCATCCTATCTTCATACAGGAGGTGCTGCAGCTCCTGCTCGTCCTTGTGGCCTTCTCTGGACTTGTTCCAACAGTTCCATGTCCTTTTTATGTTGAGGACACCAGAACTGCGCAAAATGCTCTAAGTGAGGTCTCAGAGAAGTAGCAGAATAATCAACAGTTCTCAGCAGTTCCCATTTAGGGCTTTGGCTTTTGCTTTTACCTTAGTCTTAAGTGCATTTTTGGTTCAAGTCATGTAGTAGACCAGGGACTAAATCAGATGGATATTTTGTGTGTCTGAGACAAGTACTTAATATCCCTAGAATATTTTGGATTTCATCATTTTAAATAGCAATATCTTAATTTGCATAGGTCATATATACTCAATCTGCACGTTTTTTTTTTTTTAAGAAATTAATGGATGCATAAATTGCACTATTATTCATGCTATTTCTTTGTATACATATTCAAGCCTACAAAAGCTTTCAGCTTTACTTGTTCTTTAAAGGGCTTTGAGGCTAGCATTTGAAATGAAGGGGTTTTTGTTTCCGTCCATGAAACAATTTTCTCAGAAAAAGAAAAACTATTCCATTTTGAATTGATTTTTTTCGAGGAAGAGTGGAGGTTTTTAAAAGAATTTTGTCTGGACAAAGATAGAAAATATCTAAGCGTATTTACTTCATGCATTCTGATTATGTTAAAAATGTTCTTCAGGCTTTTTGTGGCAAATTATTGTTTACCTTTATTAAAATATAGTATGAAGTATATTGAACTGAAATTAAATTCTGTAATATGTAGATAAAAGATCTGTTTTAGCATAGAATGGTTTGGGTTGGAAAGGATGTTAAGATCATCTACTTTCAATCCCCCTGCCATTATCTGTTACAGTGCATACATATACAGAAAATACTGTGTAAATAACGGGAAGAAAATGATTGACTTTTGGCAAACCAATATATCATGAGGATCTGCACTCTGAAAGTTTTCATGATTTTTCATTCCATGCAAAGACGGGAAAAAAAGAAAAGAAAATGATGGATTTTTTTTTCCATTTGTAGCAAATTCGTATTCTGATAATGTCTCATTCTTTATGAAATGGGAAGTTTGTTTTTGATAAACTCTGTGGTCAGCCAAGATTATTTATCATAGATTTATTCTGCTTTATTTCCTAGAGATCTACTGGAGGAGCAATAGAATCTCATTATTTCGTAAATAAATAATATGTAATACATATCTAAAAGAGCATTATTCCATTTAATTCAGAGAAACCAGTCCAAATTTATGTTACCAAGGCGTCAGTATCTGAGCTTGAGATTAAGCATGGTTTTGGTAGCCATTCTTCATTTGTACTTCCAGCATTCTCGCCATTATCAGTGGACTGAGCCAGTGTCAGGAAATGAAATACATTCTATGGTGTGGATTTTGAATAAATACCTGAAAAGGTGTTGGGCAGTGAAATTTCATGAATGAGGCTGTAATTTACTAGAATTATGTGTCTTTTAGCTGGTGAAGTACTTCACTATTCATTTTTTTGTTTGGTTTTTTTAACGTGAATTTACAGACTATCCTGTAATGTTCGCTGGTTGTGCGAAGTGTTTTGAGTTGTGAGTAAAAATTACCCATTGGCAGCGGCGAGGTAGAGTTGGAAAAGCCAAAGGGCATCTCTACCCACTCAAATACTTCAAGCTTATGTCACCTTGTTAAGGCATGCATATTTACGTCACTGTAGATGCTTTTATATTTTTTGATACCGAGCCTTTTGACCTTTGGGAACATTGAACTATTCCTTCGTTGGCTACGAACCTGGCTTCACACTGAGGGTTTTTGGCAGCTGTGCTCAATACAGACAAAAACGGGCGATCACTGGGAGTAATTATTGCAACATCTATGCCGTTGCTGCAAACAGTCTGTGCATGTAGCTGCTCGTCTGTGCATGTGCTACACTTTTCACTCTGTTTTGATACCACTGAAAGTGCTAAGATGTTGTTTCAATTGCCTTTGATGCCAACTGAGGATCAGGACTAGAAGGGAAAATAGTGTATGGACGCCTTGCCCTCTGTGTAAAATGTCAACCCATCTTCTTACTCTACTCCTGGTGATTAATAGCAGAGGCAAATGTCCTACAGACATTAAGATCTGATCAAAACCTGATTGAAACCAGGAAGCATTTTTCACAGTCTTTAGGTTGGACACTGTTTTATAGGTGGTTAACGTTTTGTAAGGTTTTGGTTCAGTGTTTTACATGTGCAGCAAGATCTTAGAATCATAGAACAGTTAGGGTTGGAAAGGACCTGAAGATCATCAAGTTCCAACCCCCCTGCCAGGGGCAGGGACACCTCACACTAAACCATGCCACCCAAGGCTATGTCCAGCCTGGCCTTGAACACCGCCGGCAATGGAGCATACACAACTTCCCTGGGCAACCCATTCCAGTGCCTCACCACCCTTACAGGAAAGAATTTCTTCCTCATATCCAATGTAAACTTCCCCTGTTGAAGTTTGAACCCATTACCCCTTGTCCTATCACTACAGTCCTTAATGAAGAATCCCTCCCCAGTATCCTTGTAGGCCCCCTTCAGATACTGGAAGGCTGCTCTGAGGTCTCCATGCAGCCTTCTCTTCTCCAGGCTGCACAGCCCCAGCTTTCTCAGCCTATCTCCATATGGGAGGTGCTCCAGTCCCCTGATCATCCTCGTGGCCTCCTCTGGACTTGTTCCAACAGTTCCATGTCCTTTTTATGTTGAGGACACCAGAACTGCACACAATACTCCAAGTGAGGTCTCAGGAGAGCAGAGTAGAGGGGCAGGATCACCTCCCTCGACCTGCTGGTCACGCTCCTTTTGATGCAGCCCAGGATATGGTTGGCTTTCTGAGCTGCAAGCGCACACTGCTGGCTCATGTTCATTTTCTCATTGACCAACACCCCCAAGTCCTTCTCCACTGGGCTGCTCTGAATCTCTTCTCTGTCCAACCTGGAGCTGTGCCTGGGATTGCTCTGACCCAGGTGTAGGACCTTGCACTTGGCCTTATTGAGCTTCATGAGGTTGGCATTGGCCACCTCACAAGCATGTCAAGGTCCCTCTGGATGGCATTCCTTCCCTCCAGCATATCAACCGAACCGCACAGCTTGGTGCCATCGGCAAACTTGCTGAGGGTGCACTCAATCCCACTGACCATGTCACTGACAAAGATGTTGAACAAGACGGGTCCCAACACTGACCCCTGAGGGGCACCACTCGTTACTGGTCTCCAGCTGCTTATAATGTAAAGTTGTAGCTTTGAGTGAAGATTTTCCTTCGCCCTGAGGCTGGTGGTGAAGTTAAACCGGGTCATAAATTTCGGAAGAATATGGTGACTGCAGCCTCACTGGTTTTAGGGCACAAACGTGTGTTTTACTTAGTTTTGGATGGGTGATCTGAAGCGCTGGTAGAAACTAATGATTCTATAACTTTTGTTTGTTACAGGCTGCAAACAGTTACCTGAGGGATCAGTGGTTCCATTCTTTGCAGTGGAAGGTAAGGTGTGCTCTTCACTGTCTTCCTTATCCGCCTCTTAGAATACCTTTTAGCATTCCCTATTCCCGCATTGTAAGATCCCAGAATGGATAAAGTTCTTGTCTTTCAGAAACCCTAAATCAGGACATATATGCAGTTTCAGCTTGTTTATAACAAGAAATTAACTTGTTATATAGCCCAGCTTTATCAACACAATTGGCTTCAGAAAGTAGATAGCCAGTAAATTCACATTTAAACAGTATAGAGATTGGATGGTTTTGGTTTTGCACTATGAAGTGTAATATACAGAATGCCTGCAGCCTGATCACATGCTCTGGACTCCCGAGGTAGTTGGGGGTTTTGGTTTTTTTTTTTTCTCTTTTCCTGAGAAACTAGGGAGAAAGGGTGTCTTTTAGAGTTGCTTACTGCAAGAAGGATCAATCTGTTACGCATCAGTCTGTGTTTATGCTTTAGGATGATTTTGGTTTAAAGACAGTTTTGATTTCAGATGTCTTGAGCCCTTTCTCATTTTCAGTGGGAACAATGGGTTGATTGCTCTCAGTAGGGGAAGTGGATCACAGTGACAACATTGTGTCTCAAAAACAGTGCATTCCTCAATGAGAACTGTAGCTGCTGACCTTTGAATGGAATCTGTATGCATCTTTGATGCAGCTGGAAACAAGTTTTGGCCAGATGTTGCATACGGTTGTCCTCTCCTGTCTTGTGGTGGGAAACATAAGCAGTAGCTTTTCAGCTCAGGACTTGCCTTTGGCAGGGCTCCAGTGAAGTCAGCCAGGTTGGCTGTGTAGCGTATCAAGATTCCAGCCTGCTGACAGCAGCCACATGTGAAAATATAAGGAAGTCCCTCCCACCAGACTGGTTTTGTTGTAGGTGTGTTTGATAGTTGCAAAACAGTTGTGTGGCAAAACTACAGCATTGGTGAGCTTTGTATAGCCATCAGCATGTGGCAGGATCATACTCTGAGCGGATCCAGGTTCTTATCAGGAAAAGCCAAGTGTCAAGATCTTTTCCAGACCACTGGCATATTCTCCAGCCTGTTACCCTGATTGCCTAAATGAGTGCGGGACAGTAGTGCTGATAGCAGAAGGCTGGGCTGTGGTGTGGCACTTTATTTTGGCCTCTTGACAGTATCATTAGCACAATGCCCAGCCAGTCTTGCTTTCTTTACAACTCCTGAGGATAACAAAGAGCTTAAAGCATGCAGAGACAGTATCTCCATGTGGCTCTTATTTTCCCTCCTGCTTTGGCAGGCAGGGATGATCAGAGAAAGCATTGAAGTGTTGCTGGAATGTCTTTTTCCGCCTTGCCCCCGGCAAGGATGGTACAGTGATGTGCTGATGGCATGTGCCAGGTTTGCTCCTGCAGTGAGGCGAAAATTGGGGTTGGAGGTACAACTGTAGAAAGAGGTAAGGAGTGGTAAAAATGCAACCTGGCCACACACCCCATCAATTAAACTGTGGAAAGAAAGGAAAAAAGGAAAAGCAAGCCTAGACAGAATGACCTGGCTTGCTCACATGCCTTTCAGTCATGGCGAGGGAGCTTTGCTCTGTGGGAGTTGTTTTTAAAGGAGTATTTCTTAAACTTTCCAATGCTCCTGACCAAGCCTCTCATTTTGGGAAACTCTTAGTAATTTAACTTGTTGCAAAGTAGAATTTATTTTTGCTTCCTTGCTTCCCTCCCCACCTCCATTAAGTTTGTTTCTTAAAAACAAGTGAAACGTTATCTTGATTTGAAAGACCTTCCCTTTACCAGGAATAGCAAGTAGCTTTTTCCCATAAGAACAGTGACAGGGTTTAGTCACTGCCCAGGTATTTTACACTAACGAATTTCTCTTTGCTATAATGGAGATAGTTTTGATGGGTTCTGTTGCTTAACAGTTCAGAGGAAGAGCACCTGGTAGCTTTCTGCTCTTTACTTTACTTGACATTTGGCAGGTTTAAGTGAGATCACAACAGAGCTAAGAGGCAAGACAAGTGGCGTACCTAAGAAAGGGAGCAGGGTGCAGATATGTGGTCTACCTTAGTGAGGTTTATTGCTTTACCAGTACCACAGCATATGACTTTAAGAGCCAGGTGCCAAGGTTCATCTCACTCCACAATTTGTATGGTTTGATGATTAAGCAGGTAGTGAGGGAACCCACAAAAAAAAAAAAAAACCAGGAAGCCTATTCTTCTGGAATGGGTCATTTACACAAAGCACCAGCTGGCAGGAAGATCGCTGCAGCTGTATTGTAATTGGGTGGTTATGCTGATGAATGGTGTATTTGTCCAGTGGTCTCACAAATAATAGGTCAAAACATTTCTGTGGGCATGTAAAACACAGATGCAAACTGGTGCAGATAGCTGGAGCAGTTATCCAGGGGAAAACATGCAACAGAGATGCACTGCCTAATTTTTGTACTTGTGTGGTGGAAGCACTGAGGGTCTCCAGCTGAGCCCAGAGCTCCACTATGGTAGTAGTATAGATGTAGGTGGAGTAGGAGACCTCCACTTCCCCTGCCCTGCCCAAACAAGGCTGGAGGAGCCCATTTGACAGATAACAAACTAACATTGTGAGAGTTTCCAGCAGTGGGGATTGCCCCTCCGCAGATCACAGTTGTGGGAGCAAGTTCTTATTCTATCAGTGTCCTTCTGGCTCCTTTTCCTGTGCTTCAAGCCTTTGGGAGTCAGATGCTGCATATTATCTGAGCTACCTGGAAAATGGCTGGGTGAATAGAAGTGTTGTTAAATATTTGGGGAAGCATTTAGGTTCAGGCACGTACTGGTTATCCTTTGATCTTGAATGAAGGTGCTACGGCCTGTGAGAGAGCTTTTATGTAGTGCAGTTTTAAAGACTAACACGCTGTGGTAATTAAATTTGTCACCCAGCACCCTGGAAATATTATTCTGTTCTAGAGACAAACATTGAAACAAAACTCAAGAATAATTTCTTTCTGCAATCCCGAGAATAATAAAAGAGATGCTACAGATAAACAGAAATAAAAGAAAACCAAGCACATAATTATCCATGTTTTAGATCCAGCTCCAAGTGGTTTTATGTGTCATCCAGCTAACTAGTTATATGGCAGGATGCTTACACAGCTTTTTGGATGTGACTTTCTCCTTGAATGCTGGGCTCATTGAAGAAAGCATGGATGTAAGGACAGATTGTTCCTTATGTAGTTATTTTCTCTGCGGGTTTTCCATTTAAGCCCTCTCATGAAGGGTTACTCATAATTTCTCATTTAATCTGGATATCTGTGTGTATCACAACTCCTCAAGGATTATTGGCAACCTTAGCCTATTTGTAGAAAGCCTGATTTCCTTCAGGTTAGGGCTAAGCTGAACTATCACTGTCTAGAGAATAAACAGAGCATGTTAACAACTCTCCAGATTCTCACACATAAACAAATCATTAATCCATTGTGTAAGGAATGTTCCTTTCAACCAAGGAGGTTGGATTGAAACCGTGATGCCTAATCTTTGGTATTTGGAAGCTGATAAGTCATAACAGTGTATCAGTAAAGATAACAACACTTTCTGTGGATATACAAAGTAAAGTAACTCATGCATTTCATTGCTCTTTGTGGATCTAGGCTAGATACAGTGGTAACCAGCTGCTTCTGTAGGGGTTGAACACAGCTAAGCTTGGCTTTGAGGAGTACTGTGACTAGTAACTTTAGGACACACACAAGAAAATACCTACCTGCCCTTGGCATTTCCCCAGAAAGCATCTATCTGTGTTGTTGTATCTTGCCATCTTTGAGCTTAGAATGTTCTGTGTTCGTATAGTACTAAGCACATAGAGGTACCATTCTCGTAAAAACTTTGAGCCCTGTTAGACCGCATGCTTGAAGTATTAGTCATTAGAAGATCCACTTGTAATATAGTACCATGTTGCTTGTTGTCAGTAAAAAAGACATCAGTTAGGTCTTCTCCAGGGGTGTTTAGGTCTTCTCTTCTGATGCAAAGTACAGGTATTTATTTACATTTTGAGGAAGAGCTAATACATCTAAAGGTTACACAGGGCATATTGGTTTTTAGCATGCTTGACAGTAAACTCTGAACGCCACCCTCATCATGGGATGTGGGTTGCTTGTGTTTTCTAGTTAGCTGAATGATGTAGCAATGAAACGTGTTGGTTGACGGCCTTTGGGGGAATGTCCTGAATTGACACAATATGGAAGAACATACCTGATGTAAAGCATGAAGCATGACTCAGGCTGAGCTTTATGCACCTCTGACCTGGATCTTCAAGAAGGGATTTCCTATACCTTGTGTTTCCTACTGATGCTATTAGCCAGCTCTCAACTGTCCCCTAATGAGTAGTGCTGCTTGGTTAGGGGTTTTACCCATCTGTTAGCATGGACGATGCAAATGTGTTAATTGTAGAATTGCTTAGATTGGAAGGGACCTTTGAACGCATCTGGTCCTCTCTCCATCTATGTCATCCTTTTCCTCAGTCAGTGCAGAGTATACTTTGAAGCTGTACAGGGTTGATAAGAGCCTGTACAGCAGAGCTGTGTCTGAAGTTATGTGTGAAGCCCCAAACTGGTACAGTATTCATGTGTGGTCACGCAAGTGCTGAGCAGAGGGGAACAGTCACCTCCCTCATCCTGCTGCCTGTGCTCATGCTCTCACAGCCCAGCATGAATACATGCCCCTGACATTCAGACAGCAAGCACATTACCTTTGTTTTAAACTTCCATGTTTTGCTTCCCATGAACTGGGGAACTGGAGCAACGCTGTCATTTGGGATTTGCAAACGTTTTGCATTTGAATGCTAGTGCAAGTAATGTTGGCCTTCATTCAAAAACTTAACTTTGGGTTAATACTTCCCTGGTTCTCATAGGGATTGTTGTATCTGTGTCTTGAGGAAATAGATACTTCCTTGCACAGGCAGCCCTATTAATTGCCAAAGGGATTGGCTGTGATATAAAGTCATACTTGACCTGAATGTCATTATGCTCTCTGGTCTTTACTGTGTCCAGGTTATGAATTCTTTGCCTTTTAGAACTAAATATTTTTATACAATAGCTGTGGGTGACTATCAGCTTTTGTATCTAATGGTGAAAGTTCAGAGATAATTATTTTCCTGTTCTTTACAATTGCAAAAAAAAATAAGTTAACAGAAACTGTTCTTGAAAGTGGGTAAAGCCTTCCTTGTGTAAAGCACCTTTATGGTTTTGTCACCATGGTAATGATTAAAAATAGTGCTGATAAAGGAGTGGGGTTTATATAGAATTTAAATGATGACATTAAAGAAATTTATAGTCTTAAATCTCAGTAAATCATGCCTTATAACTATGAGATCAGGAAAAAAGCACATTGGTTATGGCTGAAAGGGCTCATGTCTGTCATTTGTATTTGATCACCTGATTTATGATCTGAGAGAGGAAGCTTTGATACTCTGTGACAATTCTATAGCCCTTTTCTGTACTGCGTAGTGAAAATATTACTCGAAGAGCTCAGTAGTTCTTTGGAGTGGTAGTGTTTGGACTTCAGATCCTCTCTTTGGTGGTTACACAGCATACATAACTGTAATTGTCTTGGCAGTTTCTTTGCTTTCTTTAGCTGAAAAGCTGAGATACTTTCACAGAACATTAGTTCCCATTTTCTGTTGTTTTGAGGTGAAGCAATAAATACTTATCATACAGTTAGGCGAATGACAGCTTTTCTTTTTTCCTTTTTTTTTTTTTTTTCCTTTTTTGTCTGTATACAAGTCAATAATATTTTGATTACTATATTTATGGAAAGCTAAGCTGTGGAATTAAGTTTTGCCTTTCAGAGCCTAGGGCTTTGAAAGCATTGCAGGTCATGATGACACACGAGTTTTGGAGGAGCGGGTTTCTTGCTTTAATGAATAAAAGGCAGCCCACAAGTTTTTGGCTGATGATTTTACTCTTCCTGTGGAATGCACAAGTACCAGCTGTGGAACACCATGAGCAGTTTTTTAAGATAGCCAGAGCCTCTCTCCTGCTGGACTTTTAGCATCCTGATGGAGTTTCAGACTGAATTTAAGGGACTAGGGGATGGATGGAAGGTCCAAGTAGAGTGTTAACACATCTGTGCTGCCGAGAAGCTGGTACCAGTTAGAGCTTTCCAGTGAACTAAATACATATTTTGGCATTTTTCAGTTCCTGATGCCCCCTCTCATGGTTAAGTTGATGTTTACTGCCAGGATTCATTCTTCTGTATTTGGAAGATAACATGAAAGGCAGCTGTGTCTGCATGCATGGGGCCCTGCAGTGACATCCCCTTGCTCTTCATACGGTGATTGAAAACACTGCCTGGGCTATAGACTGAACAACCTCATTGCAAACTCAGGAGGAATGTTACGGAAATCTTGTCATACAGCCTTTTACATCCCTAATGGTTTTTTTCATAGTTAAGTGTTCTCCCCTACTACGTGTGTGTGTGTGTGTGTGTGTGTGTGTGTGTGTAGGGGTACACATGGAGGACATCTTAGGACATCTTCATAGCACATGAAGTCCATTAGTTCTCTTTCTCCCATGCAGGCTTTGGCAGTCTTAGGCCATCTGTTATCAGAAGTTACTTGAAAACTCTTGGCCTTGTTTTGTGTTTCTAGGATCCCAGTTTGCGAGAGGCAACAGTGCTGTTGCAGCAGAAGGGCATTGATCTCGCTTTGGGAGAGTGGGAATGAATAGATGAAGAACAGACAAGATGCTGACAGAAAGTTTTCTTTCATTTTTTCATGACATGCTGGTGGTCTTTTAAGAACTAGTAGAGCAGTTACGGGATTTTTAAACTTTCACTGCCTTTGCATTAGGAAATCCCTTACTCTTTGTGGGGGACTTTGGAGCAGGTTCGTCCCATAAGGCATGTCTGCAGCAGTGGCAGCTGATCACCGTCTGTGCTTTGCATTGGCTCAACGTAAATCACTTTAAATCTGGGAGCTGTGTATCTGTGTCAGCACAGCACTTTGTCCAACCGAAAAAGGCTCTCGGCAACATGCTGAGATGCCAGCCTGGATCTGAGCTGCTGCTTGGAGCTGCTCTGCCCTCATGCAGCCATATGTACGCATGGTTTTGTATACCCGTAGATGCCTCTTACATTGCCAAATCAGGCTTTTTTAAGGAGACAGAACTCAAGCCAATTTGTGGCCTAGTGGTGAAATTTGAGTAGAAACTAGTTATTTTTTATCTTGCTTTAGCTTAGTTAGGACCAGATCTTCATTTTTCCCTCTAGACTTGGATGCTATCCTATTCAAACTAATATTAGGTCTGAAGACAGAGGGGTGTCAAAACCAGCTGAATAAACAGGTCAGCTTGTTATTGTGTACTTAGATTTCTGAAGAGGAACAAGTACAATTGCTGGAGTAGATTGCTTTTCAGGAATGCTGAGAAGCATTCTGCTGGCCAAGAGGTTGGGTTTTGTGCTGGTAAATTGTTCCTCTGCTCTGTTACAGGGCTAAAATTAAGACCAATACTTTGCGCGTTAGGACTTCCAGGTCATGGTGACCAATAGTTCCACCTAATCACAACTTCTCATCTATAGAGCTGTCATAATACAGAGCTGCACCAAAATTAGTCTCTAGCTGCAGAAAAATCTGGTTTAAGAGCTGTCTTATGAAGACAGCGCAAGACTGGTAATCTTTCCCAGGAGTGTAATTATCCTGCTCTCATGATGCTTTGGGTGTGAAAACCTAACTGTCTGAGTTGATAGATGCTATGTGCCTTGTTAAAGTACTGTCATGGGGCCCAGTTCTGTGTTATGGATGTTGAAGACTCTTGGTGTCAGAAGACCTAAGTAAGCCTGAAGGAGCGAAAGGGATCTAGGTGTTGTTTTAAAATTTTCTTTCTTTTCTTGCTCAATTTTGTCCATACATTTCTTTCTTCCAATGTAATTAGTTCCTTGAGTGCATCGTAGTATACATAATCATAGAATCATAGAATAGTTAGGGTTGGAAAGGACCTTAAGATCATCTAGTTCCAACCCCCCTGCCAGGGGCAGGGACACCTCACACTAAACCATACCACCCAAGGCTGTGTCCAGCCTGGTCTTGAACCCCGCCAGCGATGGAGCACTCACAACTTCCCTGGGCAACCCATTCCAGTGCCTCACCACCCTTACAGGAAAGAATTTCTTCCTCATATCCAATCTAAACTTCCCCTGTTGAAGTTTGAACCCGTTACCCCTTGTGCTATCACTACAGTCCCTCATGAAGAGTCCCTCCCCAGCATCCCTATAGGCTCCCTTCAGATACTGGAAGGCTGCTCTGAGGTCTCCACGCAGCCTTCTCTTCTCCAGGCTGAACAGCCCCAACTTTCTCATCCTATCTTCATACGGAAGGTGCTCCAGTCCCCTCATCATCCTCGTGGCCCTCCTTTGGACTTGTTCCAACAGTTCCATGTCCTTTTTATGTTGAGGACACCAGAACTGCACACAATACTCCAAGTGAGGTCTCAGGAGAGCAGAGTAGAGGGGCAGGATCACCTCCCTCGACCTGCTGGTCACGCTCCTTTTGATGCAGCCCAGGATGCGGTTGGCTTTCTGGGCTGCGAGTGCACACTGCTGGCTCATGTTCATTTTCTCATTGACCAACACCCCCAAGTCCTTCTCCGCAGGGCTGCTCTGAATCTCTTCTCTACCCAACCTGGAGCTGTGCCTGGGATTGCTCAGACCCAGGTGTAGGACCTTGCACTTGGCCTTATTGTTAAACTTCATCAGGTTGGCATTGGCCACCTCACAAGCATGTCAAGGTCCCTCTGGATGGCATTCTTTCCTTCCAGCATTATCATCCGAACCACACAGCTTGGTGTCACCGGCAAACTTGCTGAGGGTGCACTCAATCCCACTGACCATGTCACTGACCAAGATGTTGAACAAGACCTGTCCCAGCACCCATCCTTGAGGGGCACCACTCGTTACTGGTCTCCAGCTAGACATTGAGCCATTGAGCACAATTCTTCGTATGCGGCCATACAGCCAGTTCTTTATCCACCGAGTGGTCCATCTATCAAACTGTCCCTAGCCTGCCTTTTATTTGCAATGTACCTATAGAATCCCTTCCTGTTATCCTTAACATCCCTAGCCAAGTTTAATTCTAAGTGGGCCTTAGCTTTCCTAACCTGATCCCTAGCTTCCCGGACAACATCCGTGTATGCTTCCCAGGCCACTTGTCCTTGCTTCCACCTTTATAAGCCTCTTTTTTCCTTCAAATTTTCCTCAGAATCTCCTTACCCATCCAAGGAGGTCTCCTGGCACTTCTACAGCACTTCCTTCTCGTAGGGATGTATCTATCGCTCCTGAGCTTGCAGCAGGTGATCCTTGAATATCAACCAAGAGTCTTGGGCCCCCCTGCCCTCTAGGGCTATATCCCATGGAATCTTACTGAGCAGGTTCCTGAAGAGGCCAAAGCCTGCTCTCTTGAAGCCCAGGGCTGTGAGCTTGCTGCACACTCTTCTCACTGTCCTAAGGATCTCGAATTCAACCATCTCATGATCACTGCAATCAAGGCTGCCCTGGAGCATCACATTTCCAACCAGCCCTTCCCTGTTGGTGAGGACTAGGTCAAGCATGGCACCTCTCCTTGTCAGCTCCTATACTACTTGCAGAAGCAAGTTGTCTTCCACACAGTTGAGGAACCTCCTGGATTGCTTGTGCCATCCCTCCAACAGATATCAGGGTGGTTGAAGTCCCCCATGAGAACAAGGGCCTGTGAGCGTGAGGCTGTTCCTATCTGTCTGTAGGGCACTTCATCCACCGAGTCCTCTTGATCAGGCGGTCTGTAACAGATCCCCACAGTAGTGTCTCCCCTCACTGTTCTCCCTTTAACCCTGACCCACAAACTCTCTAATGTATTAGAGGATTATAAAACTGCTGCTAATATCCACAAAGAACCCTTATACAGTGAGTTGTGTCACAGCCTGTTTCATTTGCCCTAGCTCTTGCAGTAAGTCACGTGCTCATCTTGTCTGTCACACCCCCTTGTCTTTTTTTTTTACCCAGAATAGCAAATGTTTCAAAATCAGAAAAAAACACCAGAAAAAAACAGTAAGCAATGCTAGTAAAAGTATGTCCTTCATTCAGAAGCCATTGCATCACAGCTGTTTGTCACAGACTGGTCTCTGTGGCTCTTTACTGCAGTATTTAGCATGAGAATACTAGATCAGGCTGTGTGACCAGAGGCAAGATCCATCAAGGATAACGGGGTTGTTGTGAGTGACTGACTTGAATTGGCTGGTCCCTGAAGGTGAGATGGGCAGTGGTTTTGGTAGCTCTCCAAAGGTGAGGAAGTGAGCCTGGAGATGAGAGAACTGAACGTCACGAGACTTGGTTCAGTCTTGGATGTCATGTGCCATTTATACAAAGGAGAGAGAAAATGAGCAAATTGAAGAGATGCAGTGGCATTTTGGTTGCGTAAAGAGTTGCTGAAACTTTGGGGTTTTGTGATGATGTGGTGCAATAAGATGTGATATAAAAACATGGAACAAAGTGGTGGTTTCAGGTGCAAAAGCTGCCTTGAAATCTGGTATTTCCCAGGGAGAAATGGGACAACTCAGAGCGCCAAAGCCTAGCGATGTAAAGACAGAAATACCCGGATTTCTCAAGTCCCTTTTAAGATGCTTGCAAGCATCACATCAGTATCCAGTATCTATGCTCCCCCTAAGGCTCTGCAGCAGCTTTCTGACACAGACATGGTCCTCGAGCCGTACACATCTCTCTTGCTGACGACATTGATGATGCAGGTGCACAAGAGAGAGAAGCTAGTTTCAAAGCCATTTATGGTGTTGCCAGTGCTAAAAACTCAGCAAAATATTACATTTGCCAAGGAGGAGAAAGTGAAACAGGTGGGTAAGAGTCCATTTGGAAGGTTTTGCTGACTGGTGAGATGGGAGGCTGGCAGGGAAAGCCAGGGGTGCCCACTGCTAGCGATGGAGAGTAATAAGGAAAAGGGATGACGTGGCTTTTTAATCCGGTCTGCATATTTGGGAAGGAATAATTGCTTTGTGTGCTACTCAGTGCCACCTAAGCTTAGTGGCATTTCCTGGAAAATGGAGGGGGGATGGATTATCATGCAGAGATTATCTTCTGTTAGCAGTTACTACGATGTGTTAGTAGCTACTTAATCCCAATTTGAGGTGATTTCTCAGGTGGCAAGTTCTGAGCAGATTTTGTGCGTGCCTGAAGTGACTGGCACGCGTTTTGCAGCCTTGCAGATGGAGTAACGTCCTGCTCTCACGGTGATGGCCAGCTCTCTTGTGCCTGAGTGGGATCTGAAGGATGTAGTGCCAGAGTGTGGGGGTTTTTGCACAGCAGGTATGCTGCCTGGCTGCTCTCCACGGCAGCCTTGCACACAGCGTTTTTTTTGGCAGACCTGGTCAAAGTTCAGTGGTGGTAAGATTGTGCATGTTCTTTCTTTTCCTACACACGTATCTCTTCTCTGCAGTGGCAAAGTCATTTATTCCTACCACAGCCTGGGAGCTGGTGGATGTCAGGGGTTAGGCTCCACAGGCACACTCATCATGTGTGGAATATAAAGCGCATGAATGTAAAGCCTGGGTCAGTTCAGCTTGATGTCAGAAGAATTGTGTAATGTGGTCAGTAAAGGTAGGTCTCCGCACGATGAAGCGCTCAGCAAGGGCTGTGTTTAGGTGGCAGTTAATGTCACAGTGCTTTGTGTTTTCTGCTTTCTGTTTGATACATGGTAAACTCCACAGTCACACAGTGGCTGCTTTAGTTAATTTGTCTAACACTATTTTTTTTTCCTCCCCCATGCACTGCAATACAGTTAGTCCACTGAAGGTTTTGGAAAGTATGGATTGTACATCATACATACAGTCCTCCTTTTCATCTAGTAGTCTTTTATATTATTACTTTTATTATGATTATTTAAATGGAACATGATTTTGCTGACTCCAGCTCATACTGCATAATCTCAAATACAGGAGCACGTCAAGCTCGCACCCCTCGGAAAATGTGGGTTGTGCCAGAACATCGAGATCCCAGCTTGCAGACAGTGTTGAGTATTTGCTGCTCTGGTGAGAAGGGCCAGAAATGCTGCAGCAGGCAGCAGTGAGGTCCTGCAGGAGGAGGAGGCCGTTGTGCCTAAACATGTTTGAAATCTTCCCTCTGATGATGAGTCAGAGGCTGTTACAGTGCTGTACATCAAGCAGTGTGTCTGGATCCTATCCTATTTATGTGACTCCAGCAACCTCTATGTGAAGGTTTTTCTCACTCATTCTGCATGAGAGTTTAAAGCAACTCAGAAGGGTTTGTAAATACCCACCAGCCTTCAGCTAGGGCAGGTCTTCCCTGTACGTGTGGGACAACTGTGTTGTTCAACTGTATTGAAGTTGTTGAAGTGTTTCCTGCTACTCAAGATCAGGAGGAAAAGGTGTTTTGTGACTTTCGCTTTAAAACCCAAGCTAAAACATCCATATACCCAGGGCAATATCTTTTAAAATATTTCTTCTTTGGAGGAGAAATGTTACATGGGATTTGTAACCCAAAATAGCAGCTGCATCTATATCGTTGCTTTTTGCAAGTAGGGAGTGGTTTGTGTTTCTGTTAGGGACGTATCTGCAGTCGTAGTGGAATTCTGCATAGCCAAAGCAACGTTAAAAACAAACCCCAGCTTGGCTCCGACATGAAAAGTATGGAACAGCAGTTGCTGTGTGCAGGATGAAAGCTGATGTTTTGCCAACCTGAAGTGTAAAGCTGGTGCTGGAACTGGGGCTTGAAGAATGGCGGTGTTTGCCAAAAGGAAATGGAAGCAGGGATGGAGGGTTTCAGGGAATGCATTGGTGTCGGCCATGCCAAAAACTGTCTTCCCTGTGGACAGGTCTGATTACGATGGTAACCACATTAGCCCATGCAGAGTGCAGCTGGAGCCACAGTTGGCCTTTTGCATTTTCTAGCTGGGGAAACAGCATCTCGAATAAAGGTAAAGCTGGCTAAAGGCAGAGCTGCGTCTGGATCAGCCGGCTGTGCTCCTGCATTGTAGTGGCTGACTGACTTAGTGCAGGGAGCTGAGAGAAAGACAACAGCAGCAAAAACAAAGCCTAGTAGTAGGAAGGTCTGCCAAAGACACCCTCTTCCCTTCCCCATTAGAGGGGCACACAGTTTGCACACAGATTTGTCTTCTGAAATTCAGTGAATAACACTGCCCAGTGCTATTAGTTTTCTTTTTTCCTTTGTATGGAATATCCTTACATTCCCATCCCCTCATCCCACCTTGTTGCTGAATGGTATCTTTGCAGTAGTCATTACATGGGAGAGCAGAAGCCCAGAGGGATGGTCAGTTAGGTGACACCTGTGTGCAAAGGAAATGTAGATAGATAGATAGATAATGAGTTTCAGGAGCAAGTTGTTCAGTGCATTATTATCGCAGCTGTACAAGTGACATGCTGAGAGGCAAGCGAGGAGGCTGCCCTGTGAGCCCTCTGCTCTCACATCCACTTTGCACTTGGTCCAGGCAGAAATGTGTTCCATCCGTGTTCCATCCTTTTAAATTTCTGTTTGTTTCAGCATTCCTTTACTTTGCAGTGGTACTGTCCAAGTGGCATCTGAGCAAAGGACAAACTCTGTGCCTGTGGGAAGTATCCGTTCCAGTTGTGTATTAGTAACAGCTGAACCCACGTCACCGCTTGCTGAACCCACTGAACTCTGTTGGCTTTGAGACAGTGCTATCTGAGTGTTTGTGGATCTTGCCTGAACATTAGTGAGGTCTGGAGCAAGGTGCTAGAAACTGCTGGGGAAAAATAGGTGTATGACTGTATGCTGAAAAAGGGGGTCAGGGAAGATGATGTTATGGGGAAGCACAGCAGCAGGGTAGGTATCAACATTCAGATTGCTTGCTAAGGCCCCAGTGCATGTTCATGGTGCTTTTCCTTAGGAGCTAGCAATATGGAGGTGTGAGAATCAGAATACTTCAGTTCTGCTGTGGTCCTGAATTCCCATACAACCTCAAGGAAAACAGCCTGGTTTTCTTGCTGTCTCTCCTTCTTGCTTTAAATCATCAAGACCGTGAGCTGTCCAGGGCACAGACTGTCATTTGATATATTTATTCAGGGCATAATTCATGGGTGCCAATCTCAGTGCAATAAATAATGGTGATTTCATCAGGATATTTATTTACATAAATTGGCAAAAAATAAAGTGTTATTTAGACCTTAACTGAGTGAGAATCAGGACATGTCTAGCTTATCACGTTTCCCTCCAGTTCTCTGGCCTGTGGCAAGGAGTTTGCAGGCAAGTGAGCTTTGACCAAACTGATTGCATTTAGAGAAGCAACCAAAGCAGAGGAGCTGATGTACTTCATCATTTAGCACTGGCTAAAATGAAAAATACAGAAAATGCCTTGATCTTAAAACACAGTACAGTGCTAAAGTTTGCTGCTGCTGTTTTGAAACTGTTTTAGAGAGCAGCACACGAGTCTTTCTGTGCAAAGCCTTGAGAAGGTCATGAAGAGTGCGAATACAGCAGCATGAGCAGTCTGGATTCCCTGATTTGGGAAAGTTTCTATAAGCTCATCCTGGCTCTAGGCCTTTGCATGGGATGGGACTTTTTAGAGACCTAGTCTTTTCAGGTGAGATGCTTTTTTTTCTTCATATTGGTAAACGTTGCCGGTAGGAGCTTAGTTCAGAAGGCTTTCAGTGGATCCACCTAGTGATTTAAGCCAGTCTCTGGCTATCAGGGAAACTTCTCCTAGCAACAAGTTATTCTTGCATATTTCACAGAATATTCCTGGGAAAGAAGTGGTGCCTGCTAGTGTTACAAGCAGACTATGGATGTAGCATGGCATGGGGATGCCATGCCATCTGTTTCCATGAAGGTGATGAGTTAATAGACAGAATACCAGCAGGTGGTGCTCAAGAATACATGGTGTGGCTCCTGGGCTTTGTAGGACGAGCCAAGCATGTGTGTTGAACATCTCAAGGAACTCTTCCTGTTGTGGTGCAGCATTTTAACGTAAGTGCTGCTACAGTGAAGAAGACCCTTCTGGTGTTGCTCTTTGTGGCTTTTTTCCCCCCTCTGTACATTCGCATCTGTCAAGAGGCACCTCCATTTGACACAAGCGCCTTCAACATGAAGCTGTAACACTAGCTTGTCTCAGCCATCGCTGCAGTGAGCTGGGAGGACCTCTGTGCGGGAGGCTGACCTTTTCCCTTTGCTGGAACTGCCCTCGTTGCTCAGCAAGAAATAAACAATTGCTGGCACACGCAGCCCTCCGAGTCAGCGTATGCGCCTGCAGTAGCTGCAGCTTCTCCAATGAAGAAGCGATGAGTTGCGTGCTGCTGTGTGGTGAAGGGCTGAAGAGCAGTGAGCTAGTTTAATACGCTGCCCTGGGATAGGGTTGGCGATTAATTCTTTCTTTTAATGTAATGAAGATATTATTTGCTGACGGGCAAATAGGTTCCTGAGAGCACAGAATGTTTCCTGACGACCAGTAACAAAGCAGAGATGAAATTTGGTCATAAAGAGGGCTAAATTTCTTGCCTATTTTGGATCAGGTGCTTGTAGATGTGCCTAACATAAAAGGTCTTGCTAGGGCTGAAAAAGGTAGTTGTTACATGTCATCCAATTTTGTGCATTAGAGTCCATTTTTTCCTAGATGTCAACTACATCAGTGTTATCATCTTGTCCGTGGAAGCTGTGTTTGAGCAAGAGCTACAGAATGAGACTATTATGGGATTGAAAAACATATAAAGGTGTTACTTATAACAGCTGAAAGTTTCCTAGGCTCTCCTAAACTTTCTGTTCACAGTGGTGTTCAGGAGCTCTTGAGCACTGATGGCAAAGACCACTGCTTACAGAGTTTTGTCCCATTTGCTTGCTTAATAACACTGGAAGAGTAGTTCTTCACATGTGGAGTCCTCCTCTAAAAGAGGATTGATGCTTCAGTCTTTGGGTTTCTGCAAGACTTAATTAATTAGAGTGATTTGAGAATGAAGGATGCCCTGTCAGTGTCACTCAATTCCCCATGCTCCGTCTTTTGGGTACTTACTTTTTCTTTTAAAGTCAGCATAGCAGGATTTTGGAATGACACTAGCTGTGTGGTTCTGGCTGGTCAGTAACTAGGAGGGTCAAATTCCAAGTTGGCATGTGTTTTTTTCACTCACATAAATTGTTGCAGGAGCTGCTGCTTTTAGTGAAATCCCAGAGAAACTGGATTCCCACCGCAGTATTTTTCTAGTATATGCTATTAATGATGAATGTTGTGTGAGTATTTTCAGCAACTGAAGGCATCTTTTACACCTACATCCAGGGGGAATGATCTCCTCATATGTGTTGACATGCCTGTTCTCAGATACGGGTTTTTAGCAGGCAGCTTTGATTTTAAGCGTGTGAGTGATTATTGTTTCTGCTTGCTCTGGAGTCAGCACAGGTAGAATAGAGCAGGTGGCTTGGTGCTGGCTAAGTGCTTGCTGATACACAGCAAATTGCTTCTGTAGCTGACTGATAGGTTTCAAGCTTTAATTGAGGCTTTCAGCAAGGCGCTCAACAGTGAAAACCATTCTGCTGAGAAAAACAGCAGCGTAACCATGGGCAAAGGTTCAGGACAGCAGAGTTCAACCCTCTTGGGGATGGCTCCTCCATTTATTTATATATTTCCTGCTGCTTTCCCACCATCACTCCAGACTTCTGCAGTGCCGTTCGCAGATTACAGCTCAGTACATCGGTAAGGCACAACCCTTTGTGCTGAAAGCATGAAGGAGAGGCTGATTAGTTTGGATTTGCTGCTTGCAGTGGTCTGCAAAGGTAGCTGTCCCTTGGTGCTCCCTTGGAGTCACTGTCTGCCTGGTCTGAGCAGCAGCTTGTTTAGGTCTCTCGTGTAGCAGGGAGTGCAGCTCCTACTGTCTCTTCTTC
The DNA here is from genome assembly GCA_028858755.1 of Ara ararauna. Lineage (NCBI taxonomy): Eukaryota > Metazoa > Chordata > Aves > Psittaciformes > Psittacidae > Ara > Ara ararauna. Next base: position 7,072,152 of record CM054410.1, on the reverse strand, counting down.
TATGTACGTCATTGTCATCATAACTTTAATTGTTAATGGACGTATCTCAAAGGGAAAGGAAACCTCCCCTACTGCTCCCTCCCCCCAGGCAAGAGTGGATTAGACAGTGGAAGACAGGTATTTGTGGTAGGGTTGTCTGAGCAGTATCCTGTTGGGCAAGAGGGTTTCCTTCAGCAGTCAGGGGCAGCCCATAGCAGGCAGGGATGCAATAATCCCGTTCTCCACCTCTTGTGCCCCCACAGCTCCTGCTTCTCATCCAGGTTTGAATTCTGCTTTGAGTTTGATTTCTTTATGGTACAGGACCAAGGAATAAATTTCGGCATGGGAAAAGAGCTAGCTTGCTTTGGTGTCCTCAATTAGTCAGGAGTTTCTTCAAGTTACAAAGCTTTTGGCTGGTGGACTTTGAAGTTTAGATTTTACTTAGTGCTGGGGAAGGTCTAAAAAGCACTATAGGAATAATAGAAATTCAACTCTGATTCAAGATTCTAAGAAATCTGTGATTATGGTCGAAGTAATGCCAGTGACTTCAAAATGCTGGTGGACCCTCACTGCCCCAAGGAGCTCAGTAAAAAGATTTTTGCTCAGTATCTGAAATCCCAAACACATTTGATGTTGTCTGCAGCACGTGTTTTTATGTTCCTCTAGCTTTTCAGTGACTTAAAATGCACTGAAAGTGTGAACTTCTGCCAGCATGCTTTTGTACTTGCATGAATTTAATTAAAAAGATAATTGGATTGCTTTATCAGCCTTTACATGTCAGCCCAGTGCCACTCTCCCCCCTCTAACAACATTGACAAACCCAAGGCATCTGAAATCTTTATTTTTCCATATTGTTCTCTCGTGTTTCGGGTAGGGTACAGAGGTGACTGTGTTCTGTATTGAGCATTAAATCTGCTGCCATGGTGGGAAGGAAGTAGCTGATAAACAGTGAGCCAGTCTGTTCGTATGGTTCCTGCTGGGGCTGCCCTCTGTGAGCGGAGGGGGAAATGACAAGAAGCAACAAAGCACCAAAACAGGACAGAGCAGGCTGACCCTTTGCAAAGAGTGATAAGCACTGGCTATTGAAAGCCCAAAATGCGCAGTTATGTCTGCAAGCTTCCATCTGCACCACATGGGTAGTTTTTGTGATTTTCCTGGAAGTTGCTTAGGAATTTAAGGTCCAATTTTAGCACTCAACACTTAATAATTTCACGTCATATAGAACTGCCCAGACTTTGTAGTTCCATAAACTGGATCTATCCAGGCTTCTTGACTGCACTCTGGCCAGAGGGCCAGATTCACATATAGCAGTGAGTGGAAGGGTATGTGAACTGAACCAAGTGGTCCTGGCAGTTGCTGTCCTCGGACAGCAGAGCTCCTTCCCTGCCAGTCCTGGGGGCTGCTGACTGCTTTGGCAACCTTTCCTGTTTCCAATGTACCCTTCTGTCTGGTTTTGGGAGTGGCCTCGTAACGCTCGTCATGGTTTCCTTGAACTTAAACAGTTGCATCAAGCCCCCTCAGGGGATTTGGGAGGGTGGGTTTTCTCTAAGAGCACTATTTATAATACACAGCAGCCTCTGCTCCAGTCATTTGTGGAAACATGGCTGCTGAGGAGGTAAGAATTGTTTTGTGCTGTTCTGTGGACAGGGCAACCAGTGAAATAGCTCGGGCATGACTGGATGTAAAGCAGGGGCATGCAGAGATGGGGGGCAGATGGGATTAGGCAGCCAGGAATGGTTGAGAGTACAGTGTCGTTGCATGGAAAACTTGGAGACTTTACAAGTTTGTTACAGCTGGAGGATGACAGCATGGCCTTTCAGGATCAAGACAGGAAAAAAAAGCCTGTGGGTTTACTGGGATTTTGCACTCTGATAACATTGATTCTCATTAATTCTGAATGTGAATTCACCAATTAGCAGTGTAGAATAAAGTGTCTATAGAATGACGCTTTGATGGCCTTTCTCTCTCCTGCTTTCTTTATGACTACCTGCCTTTAAAAGGACCTACAGCTTCGGAAACAGTGCACTAGCTGGTATCTGTTATAATCCTGAGGAATGAAGTGTTTACAAGAGGAAATGATGGAGAGAAAGATGCTTTGGAGTTTATAAATTTACATTAAAGTAAAAAAAAGGGAATCATGATTTTTCATTACTTCCTCAAAACAAGTTGGTATTGACATATAGAATTTTCTTTTCCATTTAATGTTTGAAGTACAGCTTTTCAGCAATCAGAAAAGACAAAACTCAAAATACAAAGCAGCCCACTTGACAGTTGCATGTAGGAAGCACATATCCAGTCAGTTGTTTCAAGGGGTTGATGGTGTTGTCAGTGTGACCCTTTCACTTTTCTTGCAGAAAAAGATTTACAAGTACAAGAAAGTGCTCAATAACCCAGGTCGCTGGGAGGTGGTGTTGAAGGAGATCAGGACACTGGTGGACATGGCATTGTCGTCTCCGCTTCAGGATGAGTCCATTCACCAGGCACCACTGGAGATTGTCTCAAAGCTGCTCTCAGAGGTATGAACCTCAGTAGTGCTCCTGTAAGACACTGTTTCATTTAGAACCAGAGAATAGTAGAATGGTTTGGGTTGGAAAGGGCCTGAAGATCATCCAGTTCCAACCCCTTGCTGGGCAGGGACACCACACCCTAGACCATGTCACACAAGGCCCTGTCCAACCTGGCCTGGAACACTGCCAGGGTTGGAGCATTTACCACTTCTTTGGGCAGCCTGTCCCAGTGCCTCAGCACCATCACAGTAAAGAACTTCTTCCTTATATCTAACCTGACCTTCCCCTGTGTAAGTGTGAACCTGTTATGCCTCATCCTATCACTACAGTCACTGGGTTAGATGGGAGACAAAAAGTTAGAAAAAGTTTGTGGTGAGTTTTATTTTAGCGTGGGCTGTCCAAATTCTACCTCTGAGTCTGCTTCTGACTTGATTTGAGTGGAAATTGCGCTTGCTGAGGAGGAGGAGATTTTGACCTATGTTAGGTAGATTTCCAGAAACAAGACAAAAACCTTTTCTCTCGAGGCTTTTTGTTTGGCTGGGTTTCTTTCTTGATTATTTACAATAAATTTATCATGGGTCTGATTCATGTCTTAAGTGAGTGGCAAATCTCCCTTGGACTTCCATTGTCTTCATTTCCACAGGTGGCAATTCGTGTAGCAATAATGTATATACTAGCAATGTCACGAAAAATGCCGCAGTTAGTCTGCCACGAACATAATGGTGTACAGCACCACAACAATCCTTCTATTATTTTTCTTAGAAATATACAGCTGGTCTTAAGAAAACATTTCTGAGAAATGTATTCTAGCTTCAGTTTTCCAACTGATTAAGACCTCCTCTGGCATCCTGATGTTTGTGCACAGCTTTCATGGCTCCGGTGACTTGAATCTTAATGTGCTGAGGGAAGAACGGAAGCTTTCACAAGCCCTCCTAACAGATAATAAAACACCTTCTTTAAGAGAATGATTTCAAGGTGATGGTTTTTATTCTGAAAATAAGCAGTTCACATCTTTAGCTTTTTTCTTTTAGCTGTTGGTAGTTAAGAAGAGAGTGTACGCGGGTTTGCCAACTGAGAGTGCTCTTTGCTCATTTATTTCTTCTATTCAACTCTTTCAGAACAACAACTTAACCACCCAAGACCACGAGAGCATTATTGTGGTGAGTAGCTTCCTGACAAAATCCAAGGACAGATCTGTGTGTTTTATTGACACTTCTGTTAATGCTTGCTTCTGCTCCAGTGAAGCAGGCAAACACAAAAGCATCTCCACCGATGCTGGTAAACTGAGGCAGGATCAAACCAATTTGTTCTACCGGCATTTGTGTGGTTTTGTCATTTCCATTGTTCCATAACTGACTAACAACAGTGTATCCTTGTCAAGCGCAGCGCCTTGAGGGTTAATTATCTCCCAAAATGATGTCCTTACTAGGCTACACTGTGCAGTGTTCACTTCTATGTATGTACTTCACATAGTCAAAAACCATAATTTCCAGATGTGCCCTATGAAGCCTTCATGCTTAGGAGTTTCCTGAGGGGTTAATGCTACCATATACAGAATGTCTCCATTGCTGATGGTATGTGAGCAAATGATTGTTTACGTAGTGTGGATACGTGTATGTGGCACTGCAGTTTAACCCCCTGCTTACTTGATTTATAAAAATATCTTCCTCAACTTTTTTCTTTTCTGTAGTTCGCATTTATTTTGACATAGAAGTAAGTGAATCGAATGGGATCTTTTTGTGCCTCAAAATACAGAATCTCAGCGATTGATCAGAAAGTTGGAACTCGGTTCCCCATCACTGTAATTTAATTTCAGTCACTGGCAACTTCCAGGGGATTTTCCTGGTAATCTAATCTAAAACCGCCTGACCATCTGATCTTGTCACATCCCCATGACTCTTTCTGCGGAATGACAAGGTGGCATGTAGCTGCCAGTACATGTGACTGCTGCTTAAGGTACCATTTTAGCTGGAATCAGCCACTGAGATGAGTTTCTGAAGTGGCATTTACTTCAAGATCTGCTGCAGCTTTCGTTTCACTCTAGTGCCAGGGGAAATTCAGGCCTCAGTTACAACTGGCTGTTTTGGGGGATTTCTTAATGAAAGATGCAAGGTGGCTCTGTTGCGAGCAGGGAGGTTGGACCAGGGGGCCTCCAAAGGTCCTTTCTGCCTACATTATGTATCAGTTCTGAGTGATGGCTTCAAGTCTTGCCCTTCTGTAGGTTACGCCTGAATCATTAAGGACATGGCAATTTATGGGCATTCAGAGTTCCCTGCTGTTACACAGCTAATCTGTGCTATTCTTAAGAAGTATTGTTAATACTATGTATTTATGTAGTGTCTTGAAAGTACACAGCGATTTGCTGTGCAGATGGAACCAGATTTCCTTCTCTAGATGGTGCTGGAATAGATCAATATTACAACAATATTGCAGAGTCATGACCCACTTGACTGTGTCTGTTGTGGTTATTCCCTACATTCAGAAAGGACTGGGCTGAAACAATGAAGCTCATTTCCTTAGGCTGACAACCAGCCAGTTGCATCCCTGATGCAGTGATCCTCTGGCAGATATCAGACTGGTGTGAACACTTGGGTGGTTTTGCAGCACATGACTCCTGTGGTTTAGCAGGCCCTACAGCAAACACCCCAAAAGATGGATTGAAGGGCGATCTTTAGCTCAGGTGTTGTTGGATGGGGAGCAAGGTTATTCTAGTCTCACTGAATAGCGTCCCGGTCTCCATCAGACCACTGTTGCTGGACCACCACCAGAGGATGAGTGAACAGTTGCAGAAGTATGGCGCATAATAATGAGCAGAAACTTCACAAATGTTGTGTGTAACCAAAACAGATTTGCAGATGCTCTTGGGTTTCATATTAATCTTGACCTATTTGTGCATGAAAGTGGCTATCGTGAAACAGGGTCATTGTAAGCAGAGTCGCTGGGGCTGAAACCCTAAGGAGACAGGAGGGAGTGCAAAAAACCAAAGCAGGCTGCCTTAGGAAAACTCCAGATGCCATCCAGATAAAATATCTGGTGTTCACTTGCTTAATACAAAATGTCCTAGCTGCTGTGTTTAGAGTCGTCTTTTTAAATGGGTCCTGGGAATCCCTTTAGCTCAAGACTGGAAGAGCCCGAAGGCACTAGCACATAGAGAGGATAAATTATTCTAGTGCCGTTTTCTAATTTACCAGGGAAGTAACAATAACATAAGTTCATTACAACCTCAGTGGCAGGTATGACCTCTAATGTATTTACTGAGCATAAGCACATTGGTTTGCATAGCAACAGAGAAGGAATGGTTAATCTCAACTTGCACAAAGTTAGGTGCTTCATTTTGATGAATAGGGTCCACCAAGGTAAGAACAGGGCTATAGTACTTGTAGTGACTTATTTCTCACAAAAGGAGCTTGAACTCTTTCATAAAAGGTGTAAGGATGTGTGGAGTTTTTTTTCTTTGTCTTTTGGAGAGGTGTTGTTACTGAAACAGGGAGCCTGATTCATTCTTGTTGTATTACATCCTGAAGCAATTGGCCTGCTCCTGTTTTCATTTAAACCATTATAAAAACTGTGCTCCTTTTGTGGTGTGTTATATATTTGCGCTGACACAGTTAAACGCAAAATTTCACAGAGGATGCATAGCAAAGGTGTGCTTGAGCTTACATGTAAAATAAGCACACATGTAAAACAAGCCCACCCATCTTTAATTTCTCTATTGATACTTTTGTCTTTCCTTTTAAAAAGTGGTCTTTTCCCCCCAAGAAAAACATTTCTCTGCAAAATGCTAAATCCAGTTGCAATCCTCTAATTAAATTGTCTTCTCTGTTTCTCTCTTTCTTTCTAAAGGCAATTGCACCTTTGCTGGAAAACAACCATCCTCCTCCTGACCTCTGTGAATTCTTCTGCAAGGTATCAGAACAGCTCCGCTTTCTGAAATCTCATAGTTGTCTATGAGTGTAGTTCTTTGAGGGGGTGGTTGTTTTTTTTCCTATAGTGCCTTACCTCATGCCCAAATTGATTTTAGTTTTTGGTCAACAACCAAATATTTAACAGCACCATGATGATAAATAGATCCATACTTTTCGTACATCAAACTGCATCATTTTGATGCTCTGTAAGAGTTAAAATCCTCAGACTCCCACACCTTAGTCTGGGTATCACAGATGTCCTACTGCATGTTCCATGTAGTTAATGCAAAAATCATTGGAGTCATTGTGTTCAGATGAGTTGGTAATATGATGCATAACTCAGCCCTAATGGTATTGTGTCATTGGTTAATGGCAGTGGGAAAAGGATAAAGACCCATCCTCTTTTCTGGTAAATCTATGCTTGTGTTTTATTTTGCATTCGTTTCCATAAACGTATGAGTACTTTGGATTGCAGAGCTTTTGGATTTGAAAACACTACTTTTCTTCTAGGCCTGTTAGTGTGTCAGCTTAAATTTGCTTACTGATGACTGGGTACATTCTGGATGCTATTTATAATTCCCATCCAGAGTTACTAATCAGCAGCTTCTTCCTACAGAATCTAAGTCAAGTTTCAGAAACTCCTCTGACTGTTGCATTTTATTAAGACAGTCTTAGGGTCATATCTAGCCTCAGACTCAAGGCAAGGGATTGCAGGGGGTTGGACCAGATGACCTCAAAAGGTCCATCCCAACCTAAATTACTCTGATACATTAAGATTGTATGGTTTAGTCTGTGACGGGGGACTGGCTTGTTGGTACCCTCCAAGATTCACCACAGGTTTTTAGCCTGGATCCCAAGGAAAGGAGGTCTGTGCCATTACGCTGCCTGTGTTTGCATATCTTTTTCTCCCCAACCCATTTACTTTTAAAACTGCTGGCAAGTTTTAAAAGGGGTAAAAGTCCCCAGAATACTACATCTAGGGAGTTTCATGGAGAGTGGGCAGCAGGGAAAGGGACTGATGTAGTTCATGAGCTCCCGTGGTAATCTTCTATTAGATGCCAGCAAATATATAGGAAGGAGCAGCATTACCAGTACCCTAATCCCAGGAAATATTAATTTAGCCCTTGGATCTTGTTAATCTTGGAGTGAGCCATGCATAGGGTGTGAAGAGGAGACCCCTTTCCATGATTTCTGCAGCTCACAAAATGATTGTTGCTCATTACAGCACTGCCGGGAGCGCCCACGGTCCATGGTTGTGATTGAAGTGTTCACACCAGTGGTACAGAGGATTCTTAAACACAACATGGTGAGTGCACGTTACAGGAGTTCTCCAGTTTGAGGAAGTTTTACTGTGATACCTTTTGTAATTAGAAGTTGTATTGCCTGTAATGAGCAAAGTACTGTGATATCAAAACCTAACCCCTCAAAGTGTGAATACTGCATGCAGTCATGTGTTGCTTTGTAAATGCAGAACTAATAAGCAATCAGTGGGACTTTCAAAAGCATCTAAGCAAAGCCATGATTTGAGGAATGTTTTTTTTGGCAGCACTGCCAGTATATGCAGCTCTAGCTCTTTCCCACCTGGCTGTTTGCTCCTTATGTACTCCCTCCATGGCATCCTTGTAGTTACAGTGGTTTACAATCCATTAAATAATAAAACCCGAACAGGGACTTTGTTGATTTTGACCTGAGGCTCTCAACATTTTTTAAGAAGCTCCCAGCTCTGTGCATTTCCATTTTCCTTTAGACTCATGTTCAGTGAGTTCTTGCCTAGGTTTTCTGAATTCCTTCATGCTTTTCTGCTATTCTTCTTTCTCAGTCCAGGAATTGTGTACTCTGTTGTTTTATGATTGCTCTCTCCCAGGCTTTCTCTCTTCTCATTGCCAGTTTCTTGCTAGTGATTGAAATAAATGCAGGAGACTGCCCTGGCAACATTATGTTCTCCACATAACTCTAAAGATACTCTTATGTGATCCATATTCCTTTCCTAAGAAAGTCTGAGTGTTTACCAGCCCTCCGTCCTTTGTGGATGAGGATACATTTCCTGGCATAGCTTTTAAGTTACAGGAATTTCACTTCACAATGCTGTAACAAAGAATACCAAATAAAATATTTAAGGCAGTTTACTTGGCTGTGATCTCAGGGATGGATCTTAAACCTCTGTAACTACACAATCAACCTCTTTTCACTAACTGATAGGTAGTTTTAGAGACCATTTGCTGTCCTGCTGTGTATAGTATGACCCCAGTAGAAAACAGTTCATATTTCTTATTTTTATAACACTATTATTATTTAACTCCTTGTGTTTACACAACTAGGTAGAAAGCCCAAGATGGCAAATAGGTCACAGTCCTGGCTCTGTGCCTGCACTCTGCAGACATGTAAACATTTTTGAATATTCTGTAGTGTTCAATGAAATACTCTGTAAATGTTATTCTTGGATTCCAGACTGACTTTTTTTTTTTTTAGAGCATCCAGAGATCTTGAGGGGTCTCAAATAAAAAGTAAATGCATAGTGTAATGCTTGTATTTGGTTAGCTTCTGAGAATTGGGTATATTTACCATACTTAACATTTGTAGGTTGAAAATCAACATGTCTGTACCGCAGTGTGCAGTCAGAGAATTTACTGTGTCATATATTAATTGGAGTGGATTTGGGCACTTACTGCTCTTCAGGGACTTCTGTACTGAATAGCCCTTTAGAGACTGTGTGTGTGCACGTAAATAAAGTTATCATTTAGGGGGACAGTATTGTTGGCAGTAAATTTCATAACCTTAGGAGGCCCCATGCAATTCATTGTACTTAGAGCAGGAAACCTAGCTGTCTGTTCCCACCTTTGGTGCTTATTTGCTCTGGGGTCTTTGAGAAGTTTACAGCAAGTTTTGTTCCACAGTTGCCCACATATAAAATAGGGAGAAAGTGCTTCATTGATCTGTCATTTTGAAATCTCGAGAGAACAAGAATAGCTTTTTGTCTTGCTGATACTTGCTTTGAACCTGTTATGTGCAGGACTGGAAACTGCTATGCTGAGATGCTTAGGGAGCACTCAGCAACATCTCCTTACCTTTGGGTTTCAGCTGTTTGTAGGCTCAACCCAAGTGTTCAATGAAATAAAAGCACTATTATTTATCTTTTTTGGGGGCAAACAGTATTGACTTTATATTGCTCTGTACCTGGTATGGTGACAGGGCATCATGCTTATTTTGAGAGATGTTTTATTTTAGAGCAGTCAGCAGTGACATCTTCTTTATGATCTCTTGGACTTCCTTTCTAACTTCAATTAGGACACCTACATGGGTTGAGAAATTTCATAAACAAATTGCAACTGCAAAAGCTGTCTTGCAAGGAGTGTTCATGAAATTGAATGGCACCAAATATATACGAAGCACACATGGTCTCACACCCTTGCACTAAGCATATTTTTAGCTGCCAGAAGTTGTTGTTAGAACTTTGATGACTTTTGATTGTAATGCCAACCATGTAATGTCTCTTTGCTGGGTGAAGTTACCAGATAGCCATTCAGTGCTGGCGAAGAGTGAGACTTAGACTTGAAGACATTGTTCTGCCAAGGCTTGTATTCACATCTAGGCTTGTATTCACGTTTTTGGTAATTTTCTGTAGTGCAGAACCTTTGAAATGTTGATCTAGGTTGTGCTATAGAAATGTCTGAAACTAAAATAAGGAACAGAAGGTTTCAGTGCTTTGGGAGTGTATCCTCCCTTTTGCAGACCTCCAATGTTACCACTTGTGGCATTTCTTTAAGTTTCAGTTAGAATCATAGAATTGGAAGGGACCTGCCATTTATTTTCCCAAGATGACTCTTCTTCAACAGTCAGCTGCTTGAGGGATAACTTGAGGGCTCGTTTGTCCTCAGTGGGCCTTGTTGACTGCTTTAAATATATCTTTGTAGTTAAGTAACAGCTGTATAATAAGGTTACACCTGTGTAAATGTGAAGAAGTGTGCTGGAACGCTCACCAGACAGCAGATTCTACTCCTTTCGCATCTAAAAATAGCAAGCGATATGTGGAGATGCAGGATTTCGGATAACAGGTGCTTTTCTGACTGCAGGATTAGGAGAAAGTCAGCTCATCTGTCAAAATCACATTGTACCTGGAGTAAGACCACTGGAGAAAGAACTGGTCTCTAGTTTTATACTTGATCACTTACTGATTGCATGTCAGAAATATTTTCAAAAAACCTGAATAGATAGGATGTGAAAAATGGAAATAAAAAAATTACTTTTGAATTGCATTTAAAAAAAAACTGGAGTTATGAGTTATGTAAGCAAAAATGCAAAACACCAAAAAAATACGTTTCCAAATGAAGATGTAAGGTGAAGTGTACAAAAGAAATGTAAGTGTGGGTAGGGCTTTCTTTCACTAAACATGTCTTTTTGTTTCAAGGTGGGTATGGGGGAAAGAGGAGGATTGGTAAGTACGCTGTTATTAGTAGGAAGAGCGCTACTTCAGCATGGAGTGACACAGTGCTCTTGAAACTGTCAGCATAATTGTGATGGTTCTGAGTTACCGGCTGGGCTTAACCCACGACAACAGCACAGAGTGAATTTGGTTGTGTTTTGAGTTGATTTCTTCTGAAAGCCCAGTTTTGACGTCCATTGCAGGCATGTTTCACCATATTCACCAAGTCTCTCCTTTTTGGACAGGATTTTGGGAAGTGCCCTCGTTTGCGGCTCTTTACTCAGGAGTATATTCTGGCTTTGAATGAGCTGAATGCTGGAATGGAGGTGGTGAAGAAGTTTATTCATAGGTTAGTTACATTTAATGTATGACGTATTTCAAGTTCTGTGTATGTGCTTACCTGTATTACTTCTCACAGCCCTGCTCATCTCTTTTCTGGCTGTTAAGAGTAGCTGGTGCTTTTAGGTACTGGCAAACAGCAAATAAGAGACCTTGAAGAGTCCTTGAGGCAATGTTGCTGAAGTATCTTTTTCATTATTTAATTTTTTATTTAAAAACTAATTCTCAAATAAGGCTGGGGTTTTTTTGCTTAGTTACAGACTGGAAGCGCATGGACTTGGCTGTGTGTACGTTCTTCTTATGCATTTAGACTCAGAGCCTCTCCAGAGACATTCCCATTAACTTGAGGCCACATAATGCTCAGTCATGGTGAAATTCGGGGGGGGGGGGAACAACTGTAGAGATACATTTCATAAACAAGGGATTTACAGGGTTAAAATTACTCTCTGCTATTGCCCTTATGAAGTTTCCCCAAGGCAGTGCGTCCAGTTCTGGCACCCCATTCTGTCTGACTGCTTTTGCCCACAGAAGTCTTCACAATGATGTCACCTTGGTGTTTGTTTTTCAGCATGCACGGTCCAACTGGACAATGCCCCCATCCCAGGGTGCTGCCAAATCTTGTAGCTGTCTGCTTAGCAGCCATTTATTCGTGTTACGAGGAATTTATCAACAGGTCAGTATGAATTCCCAGCTGACTGCACGTTACTTCCAAACGCACGGCATCTGTAAACAAGATTGGTGTGAGCATGGGTGTGGGTATGTGAGAGCATGTCTCCTCATTGCTAGCGTTACATGTGGGGGTTCTGGTTCTGGTCAATCACATGCATGGTTTTGGAGATATTTAATTGTATTTCAAGCTCTGTGCTCGAAAACCTGAAAGATCCTGAACCTTTATTCACTTGGACTCACTGTGGCATGTTTTGGGGCAGCGAACATGGCAATCTGTTATTGCACATCTTTAGCTCCCATGCTTGAAAGTGAGGACAGTGCAGTTGCTGCAAGGAGCTCATCAGTTCCCCATACAGAAGTACTACAGTAACTTCCAGTATGGAGTTCAACATCCAGCTGCTTGCTGAGCTTGGCCGCTCTTGAGATATTCCTCTAAGGCAGGCTGCAGTCATCACCAGCCTCCTGGGGCCAGCAGCAGATGAAAGTGCTCAACAACAGTCTCTGGGAAGTAAGCACTACCCAGAGCAGTGGCTTTTTTGCTCCCTTTCTGGCACATGAAGTGCGTGTTACACCTAAAGCAAAGGGAAGGGCGAGATCTTGAGGGAGGGTTGTTGTGTAAACCCACGTGTATCTACAGCTCTGAACGTGAGCTGTTTTCACAGTGCTGTCTCCATTATCGTGGAAAACTTGATTCCTGACTAACCACAAAACAGATGCCACAGCTCTTGGCACACGAGCCAGTTTCCAGTAGACACCAAGGGTTCCCCTCTGCTATGTTTCCTGTTTGTTTATGCCTATCTGACTTCCCTCATGGTAGAGCACGGACAGGAGCTGCTTAGTGTCCAACGGGAATTCCAGACGCGAGGGCTGCAGACAAATGTCTGGACATGTACTGTAGCCAGATACATACTTGGGCATGGATTCTATTACAGCTTTGCACAACTTGGACGGGGAAGTTCACCTTTATACTAAACTGACATGCCAATTAGAGTAATGAAAAGCTGAATCTTTATAGAATAGGGACTGCTGAACAGTCCTATTGGAGCTTTTTAATGTTTTGAATTGATTGCAGTAATCCAATTACATGGAAGAAAGCAATCCAGTGGGCTGGGGTGAAATGCAGTGGGAAATTGCCAAAGATCTTGGCTTCTCAGTGTTGAATACTTTCTCCTGCTCTGCTGCTATGTTTGTATTTTGAAATTATTTGTTTGTTCTTAAAATTCAGCCGAGACAATTCACCGAGCCTGAAGGAAATCAGGAATGGATGCCAGCAGCAGTGTGACCGAAAGCCTAATCTGCCTCTCCGCCTTCTTCATACAAATCCTGATCTGGTCTCTCAAGAGGCCACCATGACTGAATCCCGTACCAAACCACCTATTGTCACTTCAAATGAGATCCACGTGGAAATGGAGCGCACCAACACAGCTAATCAGAAGATGACAGCCAACACTGGCAATGACAGCGAGCCCAACCTGATTGACTGCTTGATGGTCAGTCCTACCTGCAGCACCATGAGCATTGAGCTGAGTGCCCAGGCAGACAGGATCCTTGGCTGTTATGTTGAAATACTCAAGATGCTGTGAGTAACTCTTCTAAGCAGCTTTTTGAACAATTGTCCTCTTAACAATGGGGGGGCTTTTCCCACAGGCCTGTCATCTTCAGCATCTTTGGCCAGCAAGCACATGCTTATAAATCTTAACTCCAGCTCTGAAGAGTCCAGCCTTTGAAAGAGACATCTGGCACTGCCAATATGCTCTAAAAATAGCATTGGGAAGATGAAAACGGAAAGCTTATTTGTACAATGAGCCTCAGGCATGTTACAGAAGATGGGATGTTGTTGTCAGTGGTTTCTGTTTTGTTCTTGCCCACCAAAAAAAATCATCCATTGGCCTCCTCCAGGCTCTTGGGATTGCCCAAGACAGAGCTAGAAAAAGGCAGGTCTGTGCTAGGCTTAGTGCTTGTGCAGTGATAGGCAGCACTGCTCTCTTTGCCTTCATCAGGAGTTGGTTGAAGTCAGCATCTTGTCTTCCACTTAGGTGTTTTCCGTTCACTTTTTTGTAGAGGTTTTATGACTTGTTCGGATTTACTTGTATTAGAGTGGAGTCTGTGTTTGTCAACCAATTGCTTTGGTGCGGCAGACCTCTATTAGTGAGCAAATGCTCAAATAGCCTTTACAAACTGATGGCTCTGTGGTTTCCTGGGAAGCAAATCCTCTGAGTATCTTCAAAAAGAACATAAAATAAAAAGGTCTTCAGGAAAAGCTCGTTTTTCTCCTGGATAAATAAATTCAGAGGAGAAAAACAAAAGGTGGACTACGGAATGGAAGCCTGTAATAAAGCTGCGCTGAAACAACTCCCTTTGCTTTGACAGCCAGTTCTGCTACTGAGTTGCAGTATGCCTTTGGGCAAAACTGTTATATGTCTACGTTAATTATTTTTGAGCAGTGGAAGATTTTGTGAAAGTTTTGTCCCATGCTTCAATTTTCTTCAAGATATATACTACGAATCTGCAACACAATTCTTTAAGTCATTGCAAATGCATCCATAAGCACGCATACAGAGCTGGAGGTAGAACAGGTGAATCCAAGATACTGTTCCCATTAGATTCTTGGGCAGGAAGTTGCTGAAGGCTAATTTTTTGTGTTGTGTTTCTTTTTTCCCTGGCCTAATCTCTTCTGCCTTTGGGAAATCTTGCATTGAAATAGCACAGCATCTGACTTTGCTTCATCTGGTGGCTTCACACACCCAGGTGCTACATGAAACACATGGTGTATTTATTCCCGTCCCCTTGACTCTACATGTTTTCTATAAACACTATGAACTCTCTCAGTCCTGATGCTGGCTTGGATGCTGACTCACTAAGCATTGATGGTTTTGGTTTCATCACACAGCTGACACACACTTACAAACAAATTCACAAATGGGCATATTCTTCTGCACAGTCACTCCACATTTTAAACAGTTGATATGCCAGGTGTCAATTCCTATATAATTTCCTACCCTAAGAACTTTTATTTCACTTTGTACCTTAAAATAAGGTATTCTTTTTCTGTGTTTGCTGTCTTTTTAAAAGTCAAGCTCTTCAATATCAACAGTGAAAATAGGAACCTGTTGTTGTTACTGCACACGTTGTACGTGGGGAGCAGCTTTGTGCCATTTTCCAGCTTGTACAAGGGTAATTCTGTATACACAGGATGTGTATACATGTATTCTGTATACACAAGATGTGTATACAGAATACATGTGTATAGTGAAGGACCAGTGCTACTACAAAATTGGTGCAGCTTTCCTCAACTGCCTTGCCAGAGTCCACCTTCTGCTTGAGAAGTCACAACCTATGAGAATGCAGGATGGTTTCTAAGGCAGAGCCACTGATTTAGGTTCCGTTCCATTTTTGTTCATCCCTTGGGTTTTTTTGACCTGAAAGCATTAGTGCAGAAATTAGTTCTGCTCCTGATTCTGCTACTGGTTTGCTGGGAAGCTTTAAATAAGTTGCTTCTTTTTGTGCCTTAGTTTCCTTACCTTTAAAATACAAGTAAAGGTTTTGAATGTTGATTTTTAAACTCTTAAACCAATGATAAAAAAGCATTGTAGAAGGGCTGGTAGTTATTAACAAAAATGCAAGATGATGCTGTTGTGATGCTTATTCTTTGCATGCTCAGATTCTTCTTGAAGAATGGCTTTCTGATTAAATACTATTACTGTACTTTGAAAAACTGAGACTAGAAAGAGAGTCACAGGACATGCCAGTAGGAAGAAAACATTAATTATAAGACAACTGCTATCCAGTAGCTGAGCTCTCAGCAGGCAGTCACTAAAATAATGTTCTTATTAATAACAGTGGTAAGCCAAACATAAATAAGTTGTTTAGCATTGAATTTAGTTGTTCTTTTAGGTGTCTGACTCAATATTATCATCGAAACAAGAGACTCACCAACAATGATATCTTTTTTACATAATTAACTTAGGACAGCAGGGAGTAATTTATTTAGGCAGATTTTAATTATTGAAAGTCTAGCAAATAAGGACTCTTAAGAGTACCTTCAGCAGAGGACATCTTATTGTTCACCTAACTCCTACACAATACTTACTTTTTTGGAAAAAAAAAAGCTCTTCTAATATTGATAAAAATGTAACAGCAGTTATTTAATAATCATTGCAATACCTCACTTTTTGCGCAGAAAGGTCATTGTGTAGATTAGAAAGTTCATCTTTGTGGCTGTTACCAATTCACCAAGAGCATCTTTGACCCTTTTCTGGTGTAGCTGAGTAACAGAACATAGCTATTACATACTAAAGGAGACCCGAAAATGATGGTTAAAGCCATCATTTAAAAAAATCCTTAAAGGGATGTTGGCAGATGACCCAAAGTCTGGGCAGATTTTGAAGAGAAGACAGTCTCCAGTGGAACATGGTATTTTTGTCCTGCACTCAAAAGTGAATCAAACTTCTGTGTCAATATTCTCTAATGCATTCTGGACTCTGATAGTGTTATTGATGCCAGTCAGTGCTTCCTGAATGCTGCAAGTCTTAAACTGGCCTGTAGAAGATACACTAAATTAATGGAAATCTTTTGTTTCATCACATTAAATTAGAGGATCTGAGAGATGCTCAGTGTTGTCCAGCACCTACTTGCATGTTAATGTTTCCATGCATTAGAGAATTTCTTGTACAGCCAAACTTGTGCTTGAACAGCTGTACTGACATTTGCAGTAAAAGGGGCTGTGGATCCTCTGCCTTGGACTAGAACAGGTCTACACTGCTCACAGTTTAATAACATCAGGAGACAGCAATGAAAGTTTGCCCAAGGAGCCAACTTTTCCCTGGTCCCAAAGACCCAAGGGAGGGGTACAAGTGTTTGGGCATCTGGAAGGACCCTTTTCTGTTCTCAGCAGCCAGGACAGGACCTTTCTGGGGCATTTCTATGGTTCTGCATTTCCTTCTTTTGAAAAACAAAGAAGTTCTGGTCAGAGAAGGCTGAACATGGAAAGAAGCCTCACTGTTTTGCAGGTAGCAGGTTTGTGCCTTATGTGACAGGGGGTCTGGTAGGGAATTTGATATAGAGCAAGGGAAAGAAGGGATAAGGTACGTGTCTGGAGAGCTTGGTCATCTTACTATTTTCTGATAACAGAGGAGTTACCTGAGAGATTTTTGATTGTGCCAAGCTGGAGAAGCAAGCTGCTTCCACATAGTTGCTCCTTGTCTCTTTATTGCTCTCTGAAAACAGAGGGCTCTGGGCATGCAGTCTCTTGGTGTTAAGACTGACAGCTTTCCGAATGCAAGCACCCACTGGAGCTTCCCCTGCCTTCTCTGCATTCCCCAATAGGTCAGTGGCATGCTCTGAATATCCCAAGTGGATTCTCTTATGTCATGTTTATCAGGGTTGCCCCGGGTTGCTAGTATGTTTTGGATTGTTTGTGCCGCACAGGACACATGGGCAGGTTTTCATTTTGGTGAAAGGTGATCCTGGGGAAGGAAAATCTGTTATGTTGGCAGGCCCATAGCGACGATAGCCTAAAGGCACAGTCACTGCAATCGGGGCTTAATTATTATGGTTAAGCCACTGTTCTGGCCAACACGGGTTTCTGGGTAAGTAAAGCTGTATGCAGCAGCAGGTGACTGTTCTGACAGCCTTCGCCCACTTGGCACTCTGACCTACCAGCACATGGTGCTACTCACCTTAAAAGTGCAAATCAGACCAGGTGAGTACATCAGGGAGTCATTCTCCCCCTCTGTAAGGCCAGTTTGGGACTTAAAGCTGTATTTTTAGTGTGAGTGTTCAGCCCAGCACCCTTTGAAGAGCTCCAGAAGGAGTTTGTCACAAGTGCTCCCTCCTCTTCCTGGCATGGCCTCTTTGTCTAGCTCATAGCAGTGGTTGTTAACTGCAGCCAGAGCTAATCTATCTCCCTTTCTTTCCCTGCTTCAAACACTTCTTCTTGAGCTAGAGCTTTGAATGGATTGAAAAAAAGAGAAAAGAAAAAAGCGACTGTCTGAAGTGAAAGAAGAGTGCAAATGAGATGAGCACAGACAGAAGGAAGATGTTTTTGAAAAGAGAATAGGTGGGAGGAGGAGAAACACCGTAGGCTTTTAATAAGCAGTTTAGTTTTATTCTTGTGCTATGCTTGTTTCATGTTTCCTAGCTCAGATTGAAGGGATTACAGACTGTGTAGATGTTATGTTCGGGTCCCATTCATGTGACCAAGCTCTATGTGTTTCACAGGACAGTTTTCTTCCTTTCTTCTCCTCCTAGGAAAGCAGGCTATAGTTTATTATCACTGTCCTCTCACAGACTTACTCTGCAAATAGGTGCCACACGTAA
Source organism: Ara ararauna (assembly GCA_028858755.1). Classification (NCBI taxonomy): domain Eukaryota; kingdom Metazoa; phylum Chordata; class Aves; order Psittaciformes; family Psittacidae; genus Ara; species Ara ararauna. Next base: position 7,054,015 of record CM054410.1, on the reverse strand, counting down.
CTCCCAGCTTCAAGAAAAGTCAGAGTATGATACTGTCCAATTCTGTCTGCAGTTTCACTTGGTCTTAGTCTATTACAAAGCAGCTTCTTAATTCCTCTTGCAATTTCCTTTGAAGATCAGCCATGAAAAATTGGTTGGTTCACATTATTGCTGATTGCTGTAGGAGGAATGTTAGTGGTGTAACACTAATCTGAGATGTCACAGGACCTAAGCTTCCAAGTGGCTCTTAAGCTTCTTTGAGGCAAGATTTGTAGGTACTGTATCTCATGTGATGTGAAACACCCTTAACACCTTTGAATTTCCTAACTCAGCCTTTCTCCCCTTTAAGAAACAATAACCTGTTCTGAAAGTTGTTTGCATCTATCAATAAAAACGTGTTGGTTTTAGAGTAAAATTGGCCGCAGGTTTAGTAGGAATTTCCAGAGGTATGTTTATTAAAAAAAGAAAAGGAAAGGAAAAGGACTGCTCATAGACTTGTCAGTTCTGTGCGGACCCAAGAGCCAGCACTGATATTGCTTCTTAAGAGTACACTACTCATGCACATGAGTCTTCTTTATGTCCATGAACATGCCTTTGTGGACTGTCCAACATAATGTGTATTATTAGTTTATAGAAACTTCTGGTTTCTGTGGTTCTATAAATGGATGAGACTTTTGGAAATGCCTCCATCTTCAGTTTCTCTGGTCTTGAACCTTTTCTTCACAAAAAAAAAGGCATTATTTTGGAATGGTTCCTGTGCATATGTTGTCTGTTTCTAATGCTATCAGTAGTTACTGTCCATTTGAGAACATTGCACTTCGTTCTTTCCTAAAGAAACACCATACTTTTGTGCCAAGTTTTCCATAAGCTGCAGCCAATAATCTGACTTTTCAAACTGAAATCCAAAGGGTAGCAGCCGTAAGAGGAGATGGTAGGCTCTTGTAGATTGCCTTCTACAGACATCCCAAAGTGTTTCACCCCATATGAGATTTACTACTCTTACTTTCATGCGTACTCATTAGTATAAATTGGAGTGAGACTGGCCTCACAAGGCAGTGCCAGAATCTGGGCTTTGGCTGGCGGGTTCTGTGCCCAGTTTGGTGCTGAATTTTCCAATTCTCTTATCTTCTGTGTCCTTCATCTGTCCTACAATGATTGTATTCTTCATGCAGTGCATTGGTAGGGCAGTTAATTAGTGCTAACTAACCCTTAAATGTTTGAGATCATTTGGAAGAAAGGGGTGGCAGTGTGCAAAGTGCTACTGCTGCACGATGCTCAAGCAGCTGGTATTTTGCAGGTAGATTGAGGTGATATGCTTCCAGATTAGTTTGCACTGACCAATGCATGCAAAACATTCTCTTTATTGTAGTCTACATGAGCATCCCCTTATGGATGGCTCCTCAGAGCCATACAGACCTTGTCCATATGTATACTGGTCTGTATACTGTACACTGTCTGCAGTATACAGTATACTGTGTACTGTCTATATCCTGACAGCAGAGATGAAACCAAAATGCATCATCTGGGAGCTGTGATGCTAACAGACACTTCATACTGGGTCCGCTGGCCTTAGCTCTCTGCTGTGGTTATCTTCATTTATCCTCTTACGCTCCTGATCACAGTGTTTCCTTCACTAGTCTCTCTCCTCTTAACCTAAAGACTTTGTACTGTTTGAATTGATCCATTCCTTTGTGCCAAGGTCAAAATAGACTGGGGGGGTATGTTTGTTTCTACAAACGAGCTTATGTTTTATAGCAAAAAAACCCACCCCTCAGAAAAATTCCAATTAAATGCAAGTAGCAATGGCCTGGTAATTGCTGTACCAACTTAGATTAAAGTATTACTTCGTGATTAATTGTCAACAGGTTTCATGAAGTCTTTAAGTTGACATAAAATCAACATGAAGTCACAATGATTCTCTGGAAGCCATTGTGAGTACCAGATGTATTGTGCCTCACTCGAGAATGTACTGAAAATGGAAAGGGAAACGTCACTGTGGATCTTTTGAGTGTCTCAGTGAAACAGAAGGGTTGTGGTGCCTGCACCAACTTTAACTTCAAACTCTCTGAACTAACTAACTGTTGACACACCGTGTTTAGAACTTGCCAACCTGTTAACAGAATGTTCATTTTTCAGGTCAGACTATGATGACTGGAGACCCGCCCTCGCCAGCTTGCTTCAACCTATCCCATTTCCAAAGGAGTAAGTTTGCACTCTCTTAGTATTTACTGAGTTATTCTTGTTACTGTTGTTCTATGGTGAAATATAATGTCAAGTAAAAACTGATTGTAATAGGAGCTTTGTGCCTCTAGTATTGATTTAAAATCAAGAGGTACTTTGAGGCAGAGGGGCATCTTCATCTTTCTTTCCCATTGTCTCTAAGATGATGCTGAAGAGAAAAATGGTTAACTGCGGACAGGAAAGGAAGGAAAGCTGGTGCAGAGAAAAGCAAAGTGAGAGGTTTAGTGGACGAGGGTGCTTTACTGGCGTCACAGAGACCTGTTTCGTTTGTATTTTGCATTAAATGAAGAAGCTACCCTATGGATCAGCCAAGCTTCCTCGGAAACCTATTAATGAGCGGTAGTGTTTATAAAATGCAGAGCTCCACGGACAAACATTACAATCTGTAATTGTACAATTTGCTAGCTTATCACATCCCCTAATGACCTGATGTCTTGAATCAGAGAGGTCTAATCCTCCGTGCCAGGTTACCTGGGCTACAGCAAGAGCTTGGAGATAGGCAACAGAGACATCATTTACCTAAGTCAAACGTGTGTCCTGGGGGAGGTGTAAACCATACCACAATGCAAGGCACTTCACAGAATGACCAGTAATTGCTTTATTGATGCATGATGTTAATCAGTTGTGACCATACTATAATTGCACTGCAACTAAAGAATTCACTTGACTCTTCTAGGTAGCCAAAATTCTGTAATGATATGGCCTTATTGTAAGTCTTCTACTTACTTTCTTCTGACTCAAAGCTTTCACTGACATTAGTCTAAGTCCTTAGACAGGACTCAGGAAAAGCTGCAAGATTTGTTCCAAGTGGTATTTTGATTTTCATTCTTTTTCTCGCCTAGATTAATGAAAGAGACTTTACCTGATCTCTTTGGAAAGATTATTCTTTTTGTCTTGTGTGCTGCAGTATCTTATCAAATCCTTTTATTATGTGGAAGAGCTGAGAAGTAGTTGTGGTTTGGTTTGCTTTATTTTTAATTCTTTCTCTTTTTTCTCTTTTCACTTCCTTACGTCTTTCTGTCCGTTTCTTTCTTCCTTCTCCCAAATCCTCATACTTTTCTGTTTTAAATTTCAGGGCTCTTGCACATGAGAAATTTACAAAGTAAGTTTTGGGGGCTTGCTTGTTTTATTGAAGGGGGGGTAGTTACTTAAAATACTTGTACTAGTCAATAATAGCAATGGTACATTATTCAGTATTGTGTCTCTAATGTTTTTTACCTGTGAGGGGCTGTAAGCGTGTTCTGTTAGTAACAAAAAGATGTAGTTTTCTTTGTAATTTACTGTGATAGCAGTATCCCAAGGGCTAAAGGCACTGGGTGCTGATGGGGTTTACAAACACGTTTGTCGCTGCATGTCTCTGAAACCATTTCTAGGCTATTGTGAACATACAGTGTCCTTGGTAACCACTTTTAGCCCTCACATTTCCTTCCTGTGGAAGCAGTTCAACTTGTTTCTCTGTAAAGTGCATGAATATATATAGTTTAAAGTGTAATTGAAGAGAAGTGTGACACTCGCATGAATACTGCAGCCAGCAACTGCTTATTCTTGTCCTTTTACCTTTTTTTCCCCCAGGGAGCTGAAATATGTGATTCAGAGATTTGCAGAAGACCTGAGGCAAGAAGTGAGTCTATTGACAGGTTACACAGAGTATTAACAGGGGGAGTTGAAAGAAGGCTTGTTTCGAAGATCTCTCCTTAAGTAGTTTGTTTCAAAACACGGTGTGGTTTTGCTGTGCTTATGTTTTTTAGGGAGTAATAGCTGCTCAGGGCACATGGTGTTAATACGAATGGTTTCTTGCTTTATGTATAAACGTGTTGTGACCTCTTTGTCTGGCATCAGTTGCTGTCCTTGCTCTGCAGTAAACTGCAACCAGCAAGATCTTCCCACTCTGAATCTCTCAGAGCTTTTCTTCCATACAAGAAAAAAAAAAAGAAAGCAAAATCCACGGACCCTTACAGCTTACGAAATAACAGGTTTTATTTGGCTGCTTTTCAGTTACATTGTGTGCAAATGACCATAATTCCCATGAATTAGCAGGAGAAAGGGGGTGGGAGGTGTGTTACTGGAAGGAGCGCATAGCTGTAGCCTTGTGGTGGCTGACTGCTGCACGTGTAGCTTGTTCAACATCATCAGCCGGAGAAAACCTTAATTAAGACTCCTCTATTAAGCTGTGGGATCAGATACAGAAATGTCTACAGTGGGCCAAATTTAGACTAATGGTATCTTGCTGTTGCCAGTTCTTCAGTGCAACTTCTGTCTTACGTATTCCTGTTAATTTGTGGATTTCCTTTACCCTGACTCTGGTCACATTTTATTATAGCAAGAATAATAAGATTTTTTAACGATTGGAAGGAGCAAGCCATTAGCCAACTGCATTTGGTGTGCAGATCACATCAGAAACGTAGACACACATGGCGGTAGGATGGGGGGAAAATGGCAGAAGCTCAGAAATTTTAGTCTCTTTGTTTCATTTTCATTTGTGGTTTTGTTTTGTTTCTTTTGGGGATAGGGGTTGGGTTTTGTTTTGGTTTTTCAAGTGAAAGGAGCTGTTCTAGATCAGAGCAAATTTGTGTAAAGGGAATGAAAGAGGCCATGCAATGAGTGATGATACAGCTTCCCTCCTTGCTTATACTGCAGAATGGATTCTGTGAGTGGAGACTTGCCTGTAGCTCTGTAGATTGGAATATTAACCGTGAATTTCCAGCAGACCCTGGTTTTGTAGTGACTTCTTTTGGCCTAGTGTGGGAGACACCCATGCTTACTGGCAGGAACTGCAACCTTCCAATGTCTTCACTTTTTTGGCAGGTCCACTCATGCTTGCTGAGTGTGCGGGCTGGCAAGGATGGCTGGTTCCAGCTCTACAGCCCTGGTGGAGTGGCATGTGATGATGATGGGGAGCTGTTTGCCAGTATGGTACGTGTCTGCCATAATGTGAGTTTAGTAACTTCTTTGCAGTGAGTAATGCGGTTTTGTCATGGTTCTGTAAACTACAAGTAGGCACCAGGAAATCTAAATCTTTATATCACCAAATCGATTGAAACTCCTTGCAGTCACAATTTGGCTAATATGTCAGCTTTCTCTTCTTGAACTTTGGTTGTTTTTACACTGTGTAGTGCACAGAACCATGCATTTATATATGTGTGTGTGCATATGTATTTTTGTATTTATCAATCCATGTGTTTGTCTGTATAAAGAACTCTTTCAGAATATGGAATACTGGGAGGCAGGTGCGACAGACTGTTCCGCACATCCACAACTATAGTTCTCATTTATAGGCTACCTTGGAATTTAAGGGCAACAGTAGCATTGAATTAATCAAAGGGCTGATATATAGATATAAAAATATCTTAGCAGTTTCTCTGCCCAATTACATTGTTGTGGGAACATATAATTGGAAACCAGCATTCTATTTCTTAGTAGTTATTTCTTTTGTAACTCTCAGAAAGACTAGACAGAAAATAATAAGTTTTAATCGCTGATGCTGCCACTGGCTTCCTGTGCAGCGTGGGTCAAGTCATGTAAGTCTCACTGTTTATTAATTCTCCATATACCAAGTAAGATGGAAATGGTATTACTTCCTTTCCCTGGTAAGGGGAGTAATGTTTGTTGAAGTTGGTGTATAGTAGAGTGACTTTCAGCGGGATCTGTACTTGGTGCATCTCCCTCATGCTGAGCATGCGCATCTGTTTATACACTTAAAACTTACTATACACTTTAATCCAGATGGATCAGATACCTTTAAAACAGGTAATGGACAAAGACTGTTCACAAAAGGTTTCATCCCTCTTTACTGATTCTGTCTTTTGTGTTTGGAAAGAAAACTTCAGAACTGTATAATTTCTCCTGAGAGCTTCTGTGGTCCGTGATATTTATGAGCATCAGGAGATGGCGTGCATGAGAGCACAGTGCTAGCATACATCAATATGCAGTACTCTGTGCCCTTTGCAAGGATGTTGATAAATACTTAAAGAGCTGCTAACGACTAACCATAAAGTTTGGGAAACATCCTGTTCATAGATGGACCTTGCATTAAGTGGTAGCATCAGTATTTTCCGTCACTCAAGGAAACCTCCTAAAAAGCTTAATGATAACTGCATGAAATGAAATCCTTCTTGGCATTAAGCTTGCTGTTTTTAAAGGATACCTTTAAAAACATGGATGCTTAAGAAAATATTTTGTGTTTTTTCTAAAGGCCTTGCTGGTAATGAAGCCACGAGGAAGAAGAATTGCATGGTAGCACATGATCTGCATAGAACTGACCCCACCATGGCGTGGTTGTGATATTTTCAGCAGTGTTGAACATAGTCCAGGCAATACTATGAACCAGGGGAACCACAGAACGTATTTACAAGTTTATTGTAATGTAGACGTAACTGTAGTTAATGGAGCTCTTACTGCCCCGGTCATTGGAAACTACAAATTGTCACACAGTTCTCTGCCAGCAAACTGGTGAATCAGCTGTCTGGGCCATAAAACAAGACTTTAGCTGGGAAACTGAAATTGTCTGCGGCTAATCTCTAGGGCTTTTCAATGGGAAAGAATATTGCCTGTATCTTTTGTTAGAAGAGACTCTTAACATTTCATTTGTAAAAGTGGCTTTGCATTTCTGCCATAGGTGTTACTATGTGATACCATCTGATGCTCTCTGGAGGTAGAAGTCTGCGGGGCAGTGTTGTCAACTAGTGGACTCAAGAGAGTTTTACTCAGGCAGTGTTCTCAGCATTTCTTTCCTTTCAGAGAAAACTGAGCAAGAGAGAAAGCAAGATAATGACACAAGAGCATGTGAAAGCACATGAAGTCATCTCTGACTTAGGGCTCAGGACTGCTTTTTTAAGGCATTCCTTTCTTTCCCAGTCAGTTCCTGTCTGCTCATTCTGCACAGGTGATTTTGTCTGTCACCACCCTTGAACCAAGGCTAGTGTTCAGCCGGCACCACTGCCTTTTACCCAGGCATTCAGCCCACACAACCCTTTCTCACCAGCTGGCACTTCCAGAGAAACTGGACCGCAAACAGATGTGAAGGAAAAGTCTCCTGTGGTTCCCCTGGGGCTGGGTTCATCATGTTACTAGGGATGGGGACAATTGCACAGCTGCTTTGATGTTTCCTGGGGAGCCTGTATCAGGCCTCTGTCAGCTGTGCTCCTTCATGGAGGAGAACTACCCACTCCCTCAGATCTCACTAGGTATCACTTCCAATTAGCAATAAAGCTGTTGAGAGATTGCAACCATAATGGTAATGAGGGACCCCTTTTCTTTAGATTTGTTTACGTTTTGTGTGACTGTCTTAACAGTGTCGCTTCCAGAGGTATATATGTTCTTAGGCTAACGCCTCTAATTTAGCTCTGTTTCTCAAATAGGTGCATATTTTAATGGGATCCTGCTATAAAACAAAGAAGTTTCTGCTTTCGCTGGCTGAAAATAAACTGGGACCTTGCATGCTACTGGCCTTAAGGGGTAACCAGACAATGGTTGAGGTAAGCTCTAAAAGTACGTGGTTATGGTTTACGAGCAGTGTTCAGGTTTCACACTGCATTTCCCAGAATTAGGTCTGGTGGAACTATAGAAACCAAGCTCAGGTTTGTGTCATATCAAAAACCAGCAGTCGTGTGTCTCTTCATTAAGTGCAACGGAATATTGTTGTTCTGCAGGGCGAATTACATGAACAGTGGGTGCAGGAATATTTGGAGAGAGATTGTTTGTTCTAAGTCAATTGGAGAGGTTAAGTTGGGAAATAAATGGCCGGATGATGTAGGCTGTGGTGAGGGGTGAGAACTCAGAACCGTAAGGCTTTTCCGTGACTAAATTCCTGATGCTTGACTCGCCACATGCAAGATGAACAGTGCATAAGTACTGCATTTACAAAACCTTATTTACTTGCATTTATAAACTGATTTTTGTGTGCCTGTGATTGGTTATTTTTGTTTCTTTGAGGATGTTTCTTGATAAATGCCATCATGCATTTTAAATGGAAATAGAGCATGGTTAAATAGGTGGAAGGAGTTACAGTTTTTCCTTGAGCTAGATGTGCGTGTTAATTTAATCCAGTAAATAACAGAGTGCGCTGTGTGAATTTGAATATAATGTTGCTTGATTTTTTTCATTAAAGATAATTTGAATGATGCAGAGAATAAAAGCTTTGCATTCTAAGTGCAATGGCATGATGTGTGGCTGAAAAGGCAAGGCGGCATGAGGGGTGCAGCTTGTGTCCTAAGCTCATGCAACCCGTTGGAATCATTCCCTGGTGTCCGACTTGCTCCTGTGCAGCACCTGTGGCAGCCCCTTGCCCAGGGGTGAGTGAGGCATATTCCCAATGAGATATAAGGTGTCCTGGCCACAGCAGCAAGCTCCCAGCATCACCTTCTCTTGGAGCCTCCCTGAGCTTTCCTTAACCTGCCTCACAAACAGGATACGCTTCACCCCCATTCTGCTTGCACTTTTGGACAGAAAATCCAGCACTTTGGGAACTGCTTTGCTCTGCTGCTGATGTGCTGATGTTGATATGCCAAGTGTGCCAACCTGCAGTCTAGCCAGTGTACCTGGGAAATACTGGATCGATTGTACCTGTTCTGAATCAGGCTGTGGCATGAATCCATCTTCCAGGACTGATGCAAAGTAATTGCGCCTCTCAATCAGAAGGAATGAGCACTAATGGAAGACAGGATAGATAGTCTGACTTTCAGACATTAGAGTTCATTCTTTATGAATAAAAATTGGTTTCTTGTGTTGGAAGGTCAGCAAAGCTTGCTGTGATCCTCTCATCTAGCCTGAATAATGTGTGGTCTCAGAACTTACCCAAGTAATTTAAACTACATGGGCAATGTATTTAGGATATTTGGAACCAACTGAATATAAATACTGCAGTGACCACTCTTCTTTCTTTCTGCTGCTAGATTTTGTGTCTGATGCTGGAATACAACATCATTGAAAATAACGACACACAGCTCCAGATCATCTCTACCCTGGAAAGCACAGACGTGGGAAAGAGAATGTATGAACAGCTGTGTGACAGGCAGAGGGAGTTAAAAGAGCTGGTATGTCGCTGGGCATGCAGTATTGCCATAGCACATTGTAGTCTGTCCTCTCCAGAAATGGAGGTACAAACGAAAGACAAGCAGGGTGTGAAATTCCCAGTTAACAACAGGATGGGAGCAGTATTTAGAGGATTTTACTGTGAATATATATACTGCGTGATATTTACTGATGTGTCTAATCCCATACTATGTTTATGAATGATATTCAATAACCTGCTTAGAATCCATGAGGAAGAATAAAGGTGAAATCCTGATGTCTCAAGATCTTGCAAGGCAGCTTGTCAAATTCTGCCACCTTTTGACATATAAATAGCAAATGGTTCTAGTGCTGGCCAGCATTTCTTAATGCTGTGACATTCACAACATGTCATGAGAGGGTCTTTAGGTCTAGTTGTCAGAGCAAGAGCCTATGAGACAAAGATTCCCCCCTCTTTTTTTAACCCTAGTTTTAAAGGTGGGATCTACAGTTTGAGTGCTCTCATTAACACTTTTTCACCTATGTAGACATACCCACAATCTTCCTCTTCCCTCTTTCACACTTGTATTTGTTGTCTTTAACCCCTGCCTCAAAAGCATATGCTTTTTCTGAAGTCAGACAAATGATTTTATCAGCTGTGCAGCCTCAACCCCTTTGCTATCTTAGCCCAGCATTTTAAGGCTGTTTTTTTTAAAGTGAAAGTAACCAAGTAATGCGAGGCTGAGTTAGACAAAATGCTGACCCACAGCATGAAGCTGCATTTAGTGGATGTCCCCTGGGTAGCAACAGGCCTGCATCTAGCACGCTCAGGAAAGAATCTGTCAGTGCAGAAAGGGCAGGGACAAAGTGGAAGGGCTGGCAGGGAGCTTTGAAATTGGAGCAGGGTTTGCCCTAGTGTTGAGCTTGATAGACTTCAGATGGTCTGAAATGTGGAATGGCAGCTTGTTTGACCAAAATATCTTCTGTCTTACAGCAAAGAAAAGGTGGTCCCACAAGATTAACACTGCCATCCAAGTCCACCGTAAGTTAATCATGTCAATAGAGAAACAAGCTTTATCTTAATGTATTTAGACACTTGGTTTATGTTTGCCATGTGGCACAGTGGTTTTGGGGAGTTGAGAGGAGAGTCATGCACTCTCTGTCAACACAGCTGGAGTTTACACAAGTGAGGGTGTATTTCTGCTCTGGGGCCTGTGCAGCAGTTTCCAACACAAGTCCAAACATCAGGCTGTCAGGTTTATGCTGGTGTGCAGATTTGGAATGGTAGATTTTTTGGGGAGAATTTTGCATCAAAAAAGGCAGATTTCACGATGTCTTGTTCTGAATCTTAGACGTGCAGTCCTGCAAAAGACCCATCGCTGTTGCAATTGAAGCTGGTGTAAACCCAGACTAACTTCACTGAGGCCAAGTGATGGTCCTGAGTATGGTTTGGATCTAGAACCTGCAGTGAAACATTAAGTTAGAAGGCCCACTGAAGCCTTTGTGTCTTGTAAGGATGCACACGCAAAGAAAACTTCAGTCCTCATGTCTGGATAAGTTTTTCCCAGGGTATGTGAAGCAACACTGCTGCAAGAGCCCAGCTGCCTGCCAAACAAACAGAAACTTCTCTGTTACTGTAAACAGATCTTATAATTGTGCAGCTCCTGCTGGTTAACAGTATCCGTGACACCGCTGCACATTGCAGGCTGAGGAGTTGATAATCTTGCTCATCCATCTCTGGTTTGCTTTCAGGATGCAGACCTGGCCCGCTTGCTAAGCTCAGGATCTTTTGGGAATCTGGAAAACCTCAGCCTGGCCTTTACCAATGTGACAAGCGCTTGTGCTGAGCACCTCATTAAACTGCCTTCTCTCAAGCAGCTGAACCTGTGGTCAACTCAGGTAAGTGCTTTGCAGACTGAAACTCAGAGCAGGAACCAGTGCTGACTAATTCTGAAATTTCACATTACATCAGCACGAGAAGAGAGTGTGAAGAGGCTTGTTTAGAATGAGTTTGTCTTTGTGCTATTTTTACAGGGCCTGTCTATGGTCTCGCTCATCTTGGAGGCTTATTTTTCTTTGCCACCTCTTTTTTTTTATTATATCTTACATTTTATTTTCAATTATAAAGGAGTTGCTGCTTGGGATGGATGTCCCAGTTGGGTGTTGTTGATACTGTGTATTTTGCTGTGCTGCTTTTCATCTGAGAAGCACTTAATGCTTTCACCCATTTGGGGGGACAAAAAGGAGCCTGTGCAGCTCATCTGGTCAAGTGAAGCAGAGAGCCTTTGCAGTGCAGGCAGTAAACTGCTCTGAATGCTGATCAGTCAGAATTTCTTTAAAAACAACAGGAACAAAAAGAAACTCAAATAATGAATAAATGAAAGGAAACTATAAATGAGAATGTGGTTATTCTGTAAGCAAAAAGAAGCCAAGTTAACTGAATAAATTATTCAGTTGTTAATTGAAAGAGCTTTTTAAGTTAAATTTTTCTTCTACATTTCCCTGCTGGTTTGAGTCTCTGAGGTTCTCCATTGAACAGGTTTTCCCCATTTTCTGTTAGCACCTATTTGCAGTGCTCACTGAAGATATGTTTATTCTCAGTGCAACCACAAAAAGCAGCATTTTTCCCTCCCCCCACATGTCATGTAAATAATCTTGTTTTGTTTTCCTAACTACTTTTTTATCCCAGAAATTTCCTATTTTTTGTGTGGGGAATATGAAGTTCAATCTTATTCCTTGCTTGTTTTAACGCTGTCTTGCGTCTCCTCCAGATTTGTCCTAATGATGTTAACTTCAGGATTTGAAAACTTTGATGCTTCTTGCTCAAAATTGGTTTGATTTCATTGGACAAAGAGCCTGATTTTTGTATCATCTTTTTTTTTTTTCAATTATGAAACTTAAATTATTGAAACTAAATTATTAAAAAAAAGTTTAATTTCCATTTATTTTGTGATATGCTGGTTTCCATTAATCTAGGATTTAGCAACAACAGAAACCAAGTGGGTCAATAGAACAATTACCAATCAATAGTGCATTGTTCTTGAGACCAAAATAGCTAATTAATACCACTTGCATTGTGCTCTTGTTTTGTGATGTGGTTGGGAACTGGCTGAGCCTGCCATAACTGTCTTGTATAGCCCTGGTGGGAACGCCCCTATACAAAGTCCAGACTTCAAAGGCACCATTCTGATTAAATGATGGCCTGTGGTTAAGTGTGCGCAAGTCACTTAATTTTTCATCTGCAAAAATGGGGGTAAAACTGTTTGCTTTCTCTCCTGTCATTTGAGACTGTGGTAAACAATCAGAGTGTGGCTTTGAGGGCTGATCTGCAAACCTTGTTTCAGTGTGCCCTGTCTGCACTGAGCGACTCACACGTGATGTTCATGCCCTGTTTGAAAACAATTCTGCTTTTGCCCCACAGTTTGGAGACGCAGGGCTGCGACTTCTCTCTGAACACCTCACGATGCTGCAAGTGCTCAACCTCTGTGAGACGCCTGTCACAGATGCTGGGCTGCTGGCACTTAGTTGTAAGTGACCAAAATAAGCTACAGAGGAAAATGACATGGGTTCAGAGGAATTCACGTGGGTTCAGACAGAAGATTGATTTCTCGGCTGCCACGGCGCTGCTTCCGCAGGGATTTAGGACAGGCTATGGTTGTGTTTGGGTTTAAACTTCCCTCCTCCTTGCCCACTCAAGTGGCTGGGCTGTTAAGCTGCAGGCAGGAGAAGGAGGAGGATGAACTGAGCCCAGGACTCTACTCTGGCTCTGCCTCTGACTTTACCAGTGGCACTTGTCTCGGTCTCATGAGGTGACCTGTTTCCCTGAGACTTCTCAGCTTTGTTTTGTGTGTGCTGTCCCCTCAGGTGGAAGTCTGACCTTGTGATGCAGGAGGGGAAGATTGCAAAACCACGTAGCAAGTTATTAGTGAGTTTTGCAGCTGTGAGCAGCAGGTTTCATACCCTCTCTGGCCCTTTTTTGTTCCTCCTTTTTGGGGAGGTGAAACTCTTGCTATTTAAATAGTGTGAGGCAGAGCAGGGCCATCTAAGCAGCATTCAGGATTCCCCCATGCACTGCAAGCTGCTCAACATGCCAGAATGAAACCCTTTCCTAAGTAGTGTATTATAAACCTCACCTGTTGGGTTTAAAGGGCTCCTTTAATAGGCTTGATCCTACACAGACATGCCAGACAGGCCAGTAGTTATGGCTCATCTTAGGAAACTATTCTGCTAAGTACTGGGGCCTAAAATGGAAATGGGGGGAGAGAGGACGGCTAGATCAGCATGGCCCCTGCGTGCACTGTGTACTGAGAACGGGCACTATTCAGAATAATGTGCAGGAAACTGATTATGAGAAGTTGCCTGAACTCCTTTGAAGTCAGTGGACTTCAGCATATGCTTAATGGCCCTTCCTAAATAGGGACTTTTTCCTGGATGAGGGCCCAAACAGCTGTTTATCCATTTGTACTTCTATATTTTACACTGTTCAGCTTTTTCCTGAGTGCACCGCGCACAGTCATATCTTGTTTGTGCTTTGACCTACCGTAAGCTTGATATAATAAGAAAATGCAGTATGATCACAAGTATCTGTGTGTTTTCTGTTTTAGCCATGAAGAGCCTGTGTAGCCTGAATATGAACAGCACCAAACTTTCAGCAGATACCTATGAAGATCTCAAGGTATTTCTGAGTTGCTTCCACTAAAGATGAAAAGTAGCTGGCCCATGAGGACTTGCACATTTACCAAGTGCATGGTGGTAGTGTCTAGGACAGAGAGAACTGGCCCTGTGGAGTGGGTAGCATGAAAGCCATCTGAAGAGGGTGAACTGGATTGTTTTGGGGAGGTGATGACTGAAGACAGCATTGTGAGGTTGCTGGCTTTGATTGACTCAGGAAACAGTTAATATGCTGAATAGATGGAATCAGAAACTGAGTCTTTTCACCAGTGCTATCCGCAGTAAAGGTGTCAGAAACAGGAGCATATTGTTTGTTTCTGGTAAGGATACAGAGACAGGTAGAATCTAGTTCACACCTCCAGAGCTGTGTCCCGTACTCTTAACGGGATCAAAAGTAATGTGGGTGAACAGCATTATGGAGCCATGACACAGAATGCAAAGGGAGAATCAAAACCATTGGGGAAGGTGCAGGTTTGTCTTTGATGCCTTTTGGACTCAGCGTGGGCTTTCAGCAGAAACGCTTGCGCAAATGCCCAGTTCCTGAGTTTGATGTGTGAGATTTGTACTATGAATTTACAATTGCCTCAGCAAAATGGTGTAAAGAACTAGAATGTAGCTGTGGGAGGGGAACAGCCCAGGTGGTTTTGGGCAAAGACTGCCTGAGATGTATTGGCTTTCATTACTTTACATAGACTTTGTCTTCACTCTGGTGTTGCATGAGTCGCATCTCCCAAAGTCTTACCCTATAAACTCAAGGGCTCAAGAGAAACTCAACATTACATTGTCTTATGTGTTGAAACCTTCAGTTGTGCCAGGCTTACAAACTTGGGTTGAGCTTCGAACTTGAGGCAAGCCCTGAAGCTGCTCTGCTTTCAAACTGCAGCATCTCTCTTTGGTTCTGGCTGTGGAGCCAGGGCTCCCCTGGAGACTTGGTTGCAATGCTGCTAGTGTGGGGTTTTCAAGATCAAGTTTTCAAAGCTTGTGTCACAATTGTATATGCAAAGAAGCGGCCCTTGGAATTAACAGCTGGTTTGCAGACGAGTTCACACAATGGAGCTTGTATCAGGCCTCAAGCACTTAGAGATAATCAAGGTCAATGCTGCATTTGGCCTAGGGCTCTGAGATCAAGTCTATTGAAATGCTCCCGAGTCCTACCCCTGCTTCTGAGCCCTTTGCCACTAAGTTCGCACTGACACACCGAAACCAGTTCCCTCTGCTCTGGTATTGCATTAACAGTTCATAGCAGCAGCTGAGAAAGTGACTTGCCAGGGCAAACAGCAAAACTGGCTGTGAGCAAAGGCCCGATGATTGCAGAGAATTAAGAAAGCTGAGGAAACTTGTGCGTCACTTTTTCCCCCCTCTCACCTCTTTCATTGAGATTTATCTAAGTGGCCATTTTTTTCAGAGCCCTGTGTGTGTTCAAAGGGAGGGTAATAGTTTCTTCCCTGGGGCACATGGTTGTAGGTCTGTTGGGAACAGCTCAGACTTCAAAGAACACGTTTTTGATACAAATCTTTCCTTCTTCTCCCCTTGGTCTGCGGGAGCACTTGGGGCACATGCCAGTGATGACATTTCCTCTCCCTTCTCCATCCCCCACCCCACTAAACGCGCTCGCACACACACAGACACCCACATATGTACCAGGCAGGCTGAACCAGACAATAAATAAACACCCACTACTGAAGTCATTATTGCCTAACTGAAAAATTATTTGCTGGCAGTGTCTGTAGGATTATGACTAGCTCTTATCAAAATATGCATGGACATAAATCAAGGAGTGAGGTAATAATGACTCCTAGAAACTTCCAACTCCTCAATTATGCCCTAGCCTAATTAAATGTGTTTGTTTGTTTTGAGAGAATTAGCCGTAAGATTATGGTCAGGGAGCATGGAAACAGGATTGGCAAGTGCGAATCTGCTGTTTGCAGGGTTCCTCTCTGCCTCGTGCAGGGTAATTCAGGAACAATATGACCAACAGCAGTGAGTTATGGAAAGGAGACTGCAAAGACACCAAAAGTTGATAAAACACAGATTTTTTTAATACATGAACGGAAAAATCAAGCAGTGACTGAGTGTGGAGGCTGAAGAAGTAACGTGCGGCTGTTTGCTGCGGTTTGACAAAGAAGTTTTGATAGAATCATGGAATGGTTTGGGTTGGAAAGGAATTAAAGCTTATCTAGTTCCAACCCCCTGCCATGGGCAGGGACACATTCCCCTAGAGCAGATTGCTCCAAGCCCCATTTTGCTAAGCCTGGGTGTAATGAATGGGACCTGCTCTGGACCTGGTGGCTGGTGCATGGGTGCTACCAGAGCTGCTAGTGGGACCTGGTCCTGAGTGTCCATGAAGGCTCTGCGCTGTGTCCCTTCATTAACACATGTATGCTTCAGATCACTGCTGAGCTCAGCAGTGGTACTCTGCAAGGTGTAGTGCATCTCCCTGCACTTTGTGGCCAATAGATCCATCCTCTCGGGATGCTGATGGTATGGATTTGCCAGGAACTTTATCCCTGAGTCCTAAACACATGTCGTTAATTCTGCCTTTTCCCTACCTTCCTGTACAGGCGAAACTACCCAATCTGAAGGAAGTGGATGTCCGCTACACTGAAGCGTGGTGAAATCTCTGCCTCCAACTCTTCTCTTTTGCTTCTTGTGAGGAGGAAAAGATTTTTAAAACAAACAAAGAAAAAACAAACAAAGAAATAACTTTTGTCTAATCCCTGTAGAGCAGTGAGTTTTGGGACTTGGTGTCAGGAGTTGTGGTTGTGGGGGAGAGGAGTGGTATTGTGTGTGTGTGTGTTGGGGGGGGACAGGGCAAGCCTGGACCCAGATGGATTCTTTCAGCTTTGTGATTTCAGAATCTACATAAATTTAAATAGAAAAGGAAAAAAAAAAAAAAAGGAAAAAAAAAAGAAAAAAAACAACTTTGTAGCAGCAAGAGGATTATAAGGAAGAAAAAAAAAAAAAAACAACAAAACAAAAAAACCACACCTTTGTGGGTTTTATTTGCCTTTGTGTTTTATGCGGTGTGGAGAAAACCAAAAGAGTAATTCGTTTGTCATTACTTGCCTGGGTTTTCCCTGGCTGGCACCCGGCCAGTCAGAACTCTGCCACCGGTTCTGCTCCAGAAAATCCGACTTACAGAGATCTCAAGAGGAGAAAACCAAAACCAGAATGATTTTCACCTCCCCCCTTTGTCCTGCAGTTGTTACGCAAAGTAGTTGTTTTTCTTTTTTGTACATAAGATTTACATTATGCACCTATTTAAGAAAATGGTTCACAAATAACAGGTCTGGGACCTGTCTTTTATTTATGAGTTGTTAATTCTTTTACCTTTTCTTTGTTTTGCGTTTAGAACTGTATAAACTAGTTTGCTGTCTTGTTATTAGTTCTTTTTTTTAAGGATTTGTCCTCTTTGAAGAATTACTTTCAGTAACACATACTGTATTATACTCCCTCTCTGTCACAACATTCATCACATTGTCCTTTCTGACTTTGAAATCCCTCTACTGTTATAAGATATTTCCTTCCTGTTATCAAGTGGGAAGGAAAATATCTGTCATGGGGTTATAGTTGTAGAGGGAAGGGTGCAGAGATTAATACAAGCCACATTTCCTTCTGAAGCCTATAAGCTTTTTCTAGTCTTTTAAACTGTGTCAGGTTTAAATGTGGGGATAGGAACGAGATACCGTGTATTTTGCCAATGGGTATTCGCCAAACTCTGTAGCTTTTACAAGTTGCTTCTGTTGTTTTCTGTGTACGTCCAATATTTCAGAAAGAGAAAAAAAAGCTCTCCCTCCATGTTGTGCATCAGTTCGTTCTGTTCCCCCCCCCCCCCCCCTTCCCTTTCCCTCACTACCTGTTCTGTGCACGCATTGTTCTGCATGTTCCTCTGGGGAGACTGAAGAAATAGCGTTGTTGCTGATCTGATAGCTCTGACCTGTCTGTAATGTGACTGCTACATTTTTCAAACTCCACAATTGCTTAGAAGGTGATTTTTTTAATAATTGTGGTTTCTTTTATATCTGCGCTGTCGACTTCTTTTTTTCATAATGAGCCTTCGTTGTACAGACCTGCTTATTTAAAAGAACGAAACCAAAACAAAATGACGTTTTCTTTCTTCTGTTTAACACCTTTATTTCTTTGTTTTATTCTTCAGCACCTCAAGGTTTCACATACAGCCAATTATTTTTTTTATATATAAAAATATATTATATTTAATCTTATTCAGTGGAAGCCAAGCTTTTGGGTTTTGTTGTTTTGGTTTTGTTTTTTGTGCTTTTTTTTTGTTTGTTTGTTTGTTTGTTTGTTTTGGGTTTTATTTTTATTTTATTTTACTTTCTATTTTATTTTATATTTTATTTTTAACCTTTGTTGCTGCCCAAATCATGGGGTTTCCTCTTTTTTTTCTTCTTCTTTTTTTCTTTCTTTAATGAGTGAAATGGGAATTGAGTCTTAACTCAAGTAACGTGCCAGGTTTTACCCTCTTCAAATCCCAGACTGTATGAAGATGCAGTATGGGAAGAAAGAATTAAAACGAATTAGAAAGAAGACAAATTAAGCCAACATTTTCCTTAGCACTGTTGCTTTTACCAATGGTTTACTACTACTGTTCTGTAGCTGTGTACAAAGAGATGTGAAATAATTTCAGGCAAAAATAAACTGTAAGTGAGTATCTTTTAGCTGCGTGCTTTGTGTTTTCTTTCTCCGGCCCAGTGATGTGGGGATGCTGTGGGAGGTACAGAGAGGCCAGAGCTGGAGGGTAATGGCTTCATGAGGGTGGGGTCTCAAGGAGCCAGGGGCTCTCAAAGCTCACTCCGTGCTGCTGTCATTGAAGCATAGAATCACAGAATGGTTTGGGTTGGAAAGGACCTGAAGATCATCAGGTTCCAGCCCCCTGCCATGGGCAGGGACGCCTCACACTAGACCATGTCTCCCAAGGCTCTGTCCAGCCTGGCCCTGAACACTGACAGGAATGGAGCATTTGCCACTTCTTTGGGCAGCCTGTGCCAGGGCCTCACCACCCTTACAGTAAAGAACTTCTTTATAAAGAACCTTATATCCAACCTGAACTTCCCCTGTTTAAGTTTGAACCCAGCACTCCGTGTCATAGAATCATAGAACCGTAGAACAGTTAGGGTTGAAAAGGACCTTAAGATCCAAACCCCTGCCATGGGCAGGGGCACCCTCTCACTACAGTCCCTAATGAAGAGTCCCTCCCCAGCATCCCTATAGGCCCCCTTCAGATACTGGAAGGCTGCTATGAGGTCTCCACGCAGCCTTCTCTTGTCCAGGCTGAACAGCCCCAACTTTCTCAGCCTATCTTCATACGGGAGGTGCTCCAGTCCCCTGATCCTCCTCGTGGCCTCCTCTGGACTTGTTCCAACAGTTCCATGTCCTTTTTATGTTGAGGACACCAGAACTGCACACAATACTCCAAGTGAGGTCTCACAAGAGCAGAGTAGAGGGGCAGGATCACCTCCCTTGACCTGCTGGTCACGCTCCTTTTGATGCAGCCCAGGATGCGGTTGGCTTTCTGGGCTGCGAGCGCACACTGAAGCCGGCTCATGTTAAGTTTCTTATTGACCACCACTCCTGCTCTGTGCACCTCATCATGCCTCAGCACTGCCCCTCTCTTCCCAGCTGCAAAGCAGGGCACCAGGGGGTGTTTTCCAGCAGCCATCAGGTTTTGAGGCACCATCACCTACAAGGGACAGTCCTTGGGCAATATGGTTTAGTGTGAGGGGGTTGGAACTAGATGATATTAAGGTCCTTTCCAGCCCTAACCTATGATTCTATGATAGGTGAAGGAGGACAGTTGAGCCTCTGTGCAAGCCAGTTCTTGCATCCCTGCCCTTAGACCATTTATCTCTGCACCGTTCCTAATCCTTTCCAGGCTCCGGGAGCCCTTGGATTGGTCATCAGGAGAGCTGCATTTGTGGCTTGGGTTTTGTTCTTCTCACTGGTTGCCTGAACTCTGAAGTAGTACTGGGAACACTGGGGCTTACCCAGACTCGGGAGGGGTTTCTGTCTGTTAAGGTGTGTTTCAGGGCAGCATCCAGTGTAAGTAAGAATCTGCTGCGTTTGCAGTCCTCCCACTGCCCTTGATAAAACACACCGGTGTGCAGGCTAGGCGCCAGCAGAATACCCAGCTGAAGCTTCACAACCCTGCTTCAACTGTCTAGACGATTACTAAACCTCTTTAGCTTTTAAACAAATGGGACCCACTTGAAACCGATTCTGCAGATGTTCACCTTCCTTGTGTTACCTGGCTCCTATCCTCTTGTGCTCATCTGTATTCCGTTTATCTGTGTTCTGTTTTCTATCCTGTTCCACAAAACAGATCTTAGAACATGCAGTACAAGGTTTGTACTGTGTTTCTAGTACTTCTTGGAGTAGTAGCAGTCACAGGGTGGCCCTTGATAAAGAGAATAAACCATGTGTGTGCTTTTCCCCCATTGAAACAAGACAGCTGGAGTTCTCAGGCTTTCTGAGCCTTTTCCCCTTGAGCTGTCACTGCTGTGTATGGGCTGTCTTCCCCTGGCAAAGGCGGGTTCCTTAGGAAGCCTTTCTGGGCCCTGAATAGCCAGAAAGGTCCCTGAGGTGTTGCCCAAAGAAGGAGAGCTTTAAGCCTCGGTGAAGCACAGGTTGGACACAGCTGCTTTTCGTCCTGTGGGTGATGGCTCTTGTGCTGCTGCTCCCAAGGCTCTGCCTGCTGGGCAATCCATAACAGTGGCTGTGTTCTGCAACCTCATGAGCACTGGAAGGAGCTTGGACATTCACAGTATGTTAGTGTTGCTGGAATACCAGCAGTGACCTGGTGTGAGCAGAGAACAATCGTGTGGGGCCACCCAACACCACTGGTCCTGCCTTCTGTAGTGACCTCCAACAAATCACTGCCCTCTGCCTCATTCCCCTCCTGAACCATCAAATCAGTGTTCTGATTTGAACAAAACCAGAGTGAGCTCAAAGGTGATCAACGTGTTGTTAAATAAACTGGTACTTGTCGTCTGTATCACCTTAGAGGAGTCGTCTCTGGGCCAGGGCAGATGCCCTTGGCCTCCAGCCCATGGCAGCTACAGAGCATTATTGTTATAAGTTCCTAAGGGTTGTGTTGGGACAGGGATTCTTGTATTGGTTCCAAAGGGGAGGATTAGCTGTGGCATAGGAAGAGTTGCTGTATCTCAGCTTGTGCTCAGAAAGCTTTCCCTGGTTATTTTTCCTACTGTGGCACTGGGGCCCTGGTGTTTTCACCTGGATGATGATGCCCTCTTGCCTTTCAGCTCCTGCTGCCTCATAATAGTAGCCATTAAGAAGCTGCCCTAGTTCATTTAGGAGGTTACTGCAGCCCATCTTCCCAGGACTTGTGAATACCAGGGGTTTGTCTAACCTGCAGTTTTTGGCTTTCAACCTGAACTAGTGCAATAGCTTTGATGCAAGTCTAAAGAGCATAAAGAAGAGCATAAAGCTGTAACACTGCTTGTTTCAGGAGTATTTTTCTCATGTCCTCGGTAAAACTCAGTAGTTGTTCTACCTTCCTATTGTTTCCTCCACTGCTCACAGCTATGTTTTGAGTTTCAGAAGACAAAACACCTCAAATCACACAAGCTGTCAGTTGCCTCCAGTCTCCCACTGGGTGGATACAGCTTGTTTGTTGCTCAGAGTAAAATATATGCCTAAAAGCCTTACAATTCAGCAGGCATTGGCGTGTAGGGGAGTGCTGCAACAGCTGCTGACCTGAAGTCTTGTGTGGCTGTATTTGTACCACTTAAGATCTTGGTATGTCATGTTCTTATGGTGTTTTTACACAGAGGAGAGCCGAGGAGAGCCAAGGAGAGACAAGCCTACAGGCCTTGTCTGTGAGGACCTGAGTGATGGTTGTGGACCTGATGGGAGAGGTGGTAGATGGCACCAGCGTGTGGAGGAGCATCTGTGCTGTCCTCGGGGCATTGATCTGCCCCTTGTTTGGTGCCCTGTTGAGGTCTGTGGGTACCCTGATCTCCTGAGAGCCGCCTGTGTGTCCCCAGATTGGACAAGCCTTGTCATAGAATCATAGAATCTTTAAGGTTGGAAAGGACCTGAAGATCATCCAGTTCCAATCCCCCTGCCGTGGGCAGGGATACCTCACACTAAACCATGACACCCAAGGCTATGTCCAATACAGCCTTGAACACCGCCAGCGATGGAGCATTCACAACTTCTTTGGGCAACCCATTCCAGTGCCTCACCACTCTTACAGTAAAGAACTTCCTCCTTATATCCAATCTAAACTTCCCCTGTTTAAGTTTGAACCCATCACCTCTTGTCCTATCACTACAGTCCCTGATGAAGGTCCCACTCCAGCATCCTATAGCCCCCTTCAGATATTGGAAGCTGCTCTGAGGTCTCCATGCAGCCTTCTCTTCTGCAGGCTGAACAGCCCCAACTTTCTTATCCTATCTTCATATGGGAGGTGCTCCAGTCCCCTCATCATCCTCGTGGCCTCCTCTGGACTTGTTCCAACAGTTCCATGTCCTTTTTATGTTGAGGACACCAGAACTGCACACAATACTCCAAGTGAGGTCTCAGGAGAGCAGAGTAGAGGGGCAGGATCACCTCCCTCGACCTGCTGGTCACACTCCTTTTGATGCAGCCCAGGATACGGTTGGCTTTCTGGGCTGCGAGCGCACACTGCTGGCTCATGTTCATTTTCTCATTGACCGACACCCCCAAGTCCTTCTCCGCAGGGCTGCTCTGAATCTCTTCTCTGCCCAACCTAGAGCTGTGGGCAGATGGCAGCTGTTAATGGACTTTGAGCAGGTTTGTCCCCATGTCAGGGCCACCCCTGCCAAGCAGGGGAGAGGCTCCATCTCTGAGCCTCAGCACTGAGCGCAGAAAATGCCTCTGATATTCCTCACTTCTTACACTTTCCAGAGAGCATCAAAGCCTCTAAAGACCTTCAAAGACTCTGAAGAGGTAAAGACCTCTTGGAAATATAAATAAATGCAGTAAAGGTATGAAGTAGGAATGAGGGGCTCAAAAGCAAAGCATAGATGCAATGCCACCAAAGACTGCTGTCTTCTGGACAACACAGGATCTAGGATTGTTCCCTTCTTTGAGATTTCCACACCCCTGATAGCTGGGAGCTATTAGGAGCAACAACCTCCTGCCCTATATGTACAAGGGTTTCTAACTCAGAAAAGAGCTCCTTGAAACTTTCTATATACCTATGAGGAACAGGACCATAGTGCTACAACCATTCTCAAGCTGAAGGCAATGCTGACCTCTCCCAGCCCCTATAAAGCCAACCAGCTGTACCTCTTGGAACACATCAGTCAACTATATTGCCATGTCTTGAATTTTCAACGATTTTTTCCAACTAAATAGAGTACATGTATCAAAATATTTGTTTTAAGAGGATGTTACCATGCAGGTTTTTTCCGTTTTCTTTTCTATTGATGGGGGAACATCTGAAGTAAATATTTGAGATAAACTATCTTTATTAATAGATCTTGGAATACCCTTTTTGCCAGTAATATTAAACACGCAGGTATTTTTCCTGCTAGTCCTGTATTTGCTTTTTTTTATTACCTTTTTTTTTCTGTTTAGACCTCATTTTCATGCCTTTCACCTACCAGCTAGAACAAGTGCTGAAATGTATTTGTTGCACTTCAAAATAACCCCTTTAAAATAGGGCCTATCTTTTTTATGTGTATATGTTTTAAATATATTCACACAAAAACAGAAAGTAAGTGCTTTTGTATTAAATTATATTAAGTTCTTTTGAAAAGAATACTTTGTTTTGAATACTGGGTCCTGCTGACCTGCTGACTGTCTCAATTTAATGGAGGTGTTGCTTGTGTCTTTGGTATGCAGTATACCTTGTTATGCTTAAAATACAGAAACTTTGGCTTAGGAATACTTTTCTTTCCATATTTTACCAATTATGATGACATTAAAGATAATGAAAGTACTGACTCATTTACCAGGTGCTTTGAGATCTTGGAGCTTGGTTTTGTTATTTACTGCTGCTCCAAGAGGCAGGGTTGTGACCCTTGAAGTTTGAAGAAACACATGTATCACAATGACCTGAATCTCAGTTTAAGCATCATGTTAGAAAAATGCAAGTTTTGTTTGGCTGTTGTTTTTGTAAAAGAGAAGAAGTATTTAAAACCCAGCCTATTGACTGTGATTTTGTGTTGTTCTCCAATCCTTTTACCCTGTGGTGCTTTCCCCAGCCCTGGTGGATGGGATGAGCAGTGAGGCAGGGTGAGCATCCCCATGCCTGTGAACCTGGAGCTGGCTGGATGAGGCCCATCAAGATCTTGCTAAGGAAAAGAGCATATGCCACTCTGCACAATGAGCTAGTGTAGAAGCAGGATTTGTTCAGTGTGACAAGAGCAATGAAAATAAACCAGACCTTCATAAAAATCCTAGCTACATCTAAAACAAAAATTCCTCATGGCTTAGGGAAGAGGGCTGTGTGTGAGTGGGGTGCCCAGCAAAGCCAAGCTGAGCTGTAGCACTACTCCTGTCCTGTCATGTAGGTGAAGTTCTTGTTTTGACATTGCAGTGAACTGGGTAAAATGTAGAATATTTTTGGTTAGAACAGCCTGACCCAGACATTGGCAATGGTCCATTATTAACAGCAATAGTCCTGATACATGGAAGTTAAAGGATGCTCCATGGACATCAAGGATTTGCTTAACAGGATTATATCCATCCCTGAGGCCGGCAGAGGTCTGAGTCCCCTTGCTTGAGCCCGGTGAAGAAGACAGGTCCCACTGTCACAGCTAATGACAGCATGCTGGATGACATTTGAGGAGGGATTATTGGTTTAGTGCTGGGGGGACACTGTGCTGGTGCATGTGGGGAGCTCATCCAAGCACCAAGGGCAGAGCTGGGCCACCACCGTGTAGCCTTTGGATGCTCCTGTCGGTCATTATGTCCCTCATGGAGATGTGGGATTTCCACTTTGGTGAGTCTCTCTGACCCCTGACGGGAAAGTGAGGGGCAGCAGCTCCACTGTCATGTGGTGTGACAGCGAGCTTGTTGCATTTGTAGAATCATAGCATCCTAGAACTGTTTGGGTTGGAAAGGACCTGAAGATCATCCAGTTCCACCCCCTGCCAGGGGCAGGGACACCTCACACTAAACCATGACACCCAAGGCTCTGTCCAGCCTGGCCTTGAACACTGACAGAGATGGAGCATTTGCCACTTCTTTGGGCACCCTGTGCCAGTGCCTCACCACCCTCACAGTAGAGAATTTCTTCCTCATATCCAATCTAAACTTCCCCTGTTTAAGTTTGAACCTGTTACCCCTTGTCCTATCACTACAGTCCCTGATGAAGGTCCCACTCCAGCATCCCTATAGCCCCCTTCAGATACTGGAAGGCTGCTATGAGGTTTCCACGCAGCCTTCTCTTCTGCAGGCTGAACAGCCCCAACTTTCTCAGCCTGTCTTCATACGGGAGATGCTCCAGTCCCCTCATCATCCTCGTGGCCTCCTCTGGACCTGCACGGTGAGAGCCACAAGCACCATCCGGAGCAGGTCTGCCACTGTGGGCCATCTCCACAGTGCAAAGCCTCTCCCCAGGTCACCTCTTTCATGTTTTGGGAGCTTCCAAAGCATCTTCCTTGGAAATACTGTCAGTTTATGAACTTGAATGGTGAGAGAAAGGTCTGGGTCCAGGGGACACTGCTGCAGGGCCTATGGAAAGGGTGATGTCCTGAGGGGGATGAACAAGTGGATAAGAACCAACCCCAGACTGGGGGGGGGGGAAGAAGCAAAAACATAAAGAAAGAAGAAAGTTGTTCTTGAGGTTAAGGCACTGCAGAGCTGATGACATCAATGCTGCCATGGCAACTAAATCTTCACTTAGGTATGGTGAGCGCCCTGAGCTCCGGCTGCCAAGGAAACCCGCCCGAGCACCGCCACTCAGCCACCGCGGCGGCCCCGGGCCTTCCTCCTCCTCCTCATCCTCCTCACCCTGTCCCGCTGCTGGGGAACTGCACCCCGCTCCCTGCCCCTCACTGGGGTTAGCTGCATCCCAGCAGCTCCGGCGTGGCCCGGGAATGACAAGGGAGTTTGCCATCAGCGTGGCACATTGTGGCTCTGTGACCGGCCACTGCCAGCACCACGGGTCGCCTCCTGTTTGCTGATGTGGATGCCCGTGTCTTCATCAAGCCCGCAACAAAACTGTTGGCCTCCGTGTGCTCACGGGTGAAGTCACTTTGGGTTTTGGGGCCCGGTTTGGACTGACACTGGGCTTAAGGAGCCCGGCACGGTGTGGAGCCCATTCCTTTCCCAGAGGAGCACAAGCCACAGGGCACAGTGTGCATGGTCCCATCTCCAGTGCAGTGAGCAGCTGGAGGGTGACCTATGTTGGAGCAGGAGGGTGGGACATTTCACATTCCTCTATGGCTCGAAATACAGCACAGAGCAAACCATCTGCAGCCATTTCTTTGCTGGGAGGCTGTGCCAGCGCAGCGTGGGCCAGTTCTGTGTTATTCTTTCCTGCCCCTGTGATTCAGGTTCATAGAGTCACAGACTTGTTTGAGTTGAAAGGGACAAGTTAAAAGACTGTGAGTGCCTTCATCATCAGGGATCACCCCCCACACAGAATTAGGGGATTTAATGAGATGAAGCAACAGTGTTGATCCTCCATCACCAGGTTTCAACCCCCCTCCCCTTTCATCAGTACAAAGGAGAAACTCCCCCTAAAGTTTGGTTATTCCACTGATTTCAGACAAGAGCTGTCATTAGTCACCAGGGTGAACCCATAGGCTAACGAACAGTGATTGAAGTGAGAAAACAACTTGGTGAGAGGTTTGGAACTTGAATACAGCCCTGATCTCAGTGCTATCCTCAGCTGAAGCCGTGCTGTAGGCTGGCCAAGTGTGAACATCCCGACCAGAGCTCCCACAGCAGCTTTGGCAGCCCAGAAGGATCCAAAAGGCCCCTCCAGCATTGTGGAAGGTCATTTGGTGGCTGCTGCTGACAGGCCTGTCCTGCTATGAATTCTCCTCCGGTGAAAACGTATAATACAAATCCTATGGAAGCTGATTGAAAAGATTCTTTTTTGGTGTATTTTAAGGCAGGCCTGAGTGACTATTAAGCAGTCTGGGGAATTTTGTTGTTTTTTTTATAAGTGGATATTGAGTACAGGCTTAAAGGCTCCAGTGATTTATCATGGCAATTGATGCATCACTTCAAATGCAGC
This sequence comes from Ara ararauna, assembly GCA_028858755.1. Lineage (NCBI taxonomy): Eukaryota > Metazoa > Chordata > Aves > Psittaciformes > Psittacidae > Ara > Ara ararauna. The sequence continues at coordinate 7,026,936 of CM054410.1, read as the reverse complement.
AGCAGCCAGCCCTGCATGACCCAGAAAGACCCTCGGATTGCTTCTCTGTGCGCCAAGGTTCTGCTTCAGCTTTTATTGTCAAAGTTGTAGGGTTGGATCTTGATCATGCTGTTGTTGTTTCAGAAATAGGAAAGAAAGAACCAATGCATCTAAAAGAGAAACATCTGCTGGCATGTGAGGCACTGCTGGCTTTCAGGCTTCAGGGGCTGCGATTAATCAGGCTCCGAGCTGGCTGAGTTGAGCCAGTGGTTGGAAAGAAAAGGAAGAGAAAAGCTTGGCAGCAGCATGCAGGAGCCAGCCAGCAGTGGGGAACACCACCAAGGGCACGCTGTGGTGGGTGCCTGAGGGTGGGCATCTCCACGCACCGGGTTTAGTTTGGCCAGGGAAGGGACACAATTTACCAGGAGACAGAATTACAGTTGAAGGGAAGCCCAACCTGCTTCTTGAACTCAGAAAGATGCAGTAAAATGACTTGGGTTTATCATACAGCTGTGGTAGAAGTAAAGGCCATTAGCTAATAGCAAATCTGAAGGATTTTTTTAGGCCTGAATTTTTGAGACTGATTATCAGATTATTTCGAAATAATTATGAATTTTACACAGCACCAGATCTCCACTACCGTTTTCTGGTCACAAGAGTGGAGTGTAGTTAAGGGGAAATGACTCACGGCTGCCTGTGGTTAAAATTAATGAGATATTTATAAGGATATATTCCTGTCAGTGTCTTTTCTTCGTAGTCCAAGTTGGGATGATAGCATGGAACTCACTGATGAGGACAGAGATGCCCTCACTGTGATGGTCACAGGGTCAGCTCTGGTGAATGTCGGATCAGATGAGTGATGGCTTTTAAGGCCAAAAAAACCCATTCTGATTGTTCAGGCTGCAGTATGCAGCCTGATTTGCTCCCAGATTCCAGGATAACTCCACAAACAGTATTTAGGATGGGGAGAAGAGAGAAAGGAGATGATGAAGAGAGAGAGAGAAATCAGCTGTGGGACCTTGGGAAGGGAATATTTAAGTGTGGTTTTTTGCACACTACAGGAAGCGCGTTCACATCCTGCATCATCTTCCCTGTAAGCAAGAGCTCTTCCAGGAGGACCCAGCTTTAAATATACACGGAAGAGAAATCCTTCCCTTGCCTTCGCCTGGAGTTACGCAGCCTGTCACCTTCCTGCAGGGAAACAGCAGTGACTGCAAGCAGAACGCTGTGTTTTGTGGGCTGCTTCAAAGCCCTGCTCTGCCAGCCAGATTATTGATCAAGAGGAAACACTGGCGTTTCAGAAGCTTCCCCAAAAAGGCCTGGAGCCTGCTCATTCCCATGCGTCACTGGGGCTGTTTTTATCCATGGGTTTTCCGGTGTGTTTAGCAGAACCGGGTTGTCCAGGAGGGACCCTGGCAGAATCTCCCTGCTGAGTGACTCACACTCACACATCATGGGAATTCGGGCTGGCTTCAACATACTGCACTTTTCAACTCTGATTCATGCCACCCCAGGAGAGTAAATAAGGCAACTCCACACACATCTCGGCTGTGACAAGTTGCCTTCCCACCGGAAAGGTGTTGGGGCAAATGACAATGCCAGTGAACAGCATCACCTATCACCTAGCCAATAATTTCTTACAGCAGGGTAAAGTGCCTCTTTGCACATGTGGAGTGTGCTTGCTGCAGCCCATTATACCTGCCCACTTCAGTGGGGCACCATGTCTTTACTAAAGGTGCCGGGCTAATTTTGGCAAGATTTGTAGTGGGTTTGCTAAAGCCTGGGGACATTTTAGCAGTGTTGGGTTGACACTTTCAAGGCAGAGCTTTTCTCCACAAATCATTTTGGAAAGGTGATTCAAAAAGGCAAAGAGCCTCATTTGTCTGGATGGTTCCCAAAAGCAGGGTAAGCAAGGTCACTGCTGCAGAAAGTGTTACTTGATATTGAAGTGTTTACCTCCGTAGAGATAAAAATCAGGAGCAGACTTCTTTTATCTTTAATGGGATCTAAACTAATTATGTATCTGAAATCAGTTGCTTGGGAAAAAACTCCAGCTATCATTACTGGTACCTGAATGGTGATAAGTCAAGTCACCAAATTACATCCTTGGGTTGGGGACATGGGTAGCTGGATAACTAGCTGCTTAGTTGCTAGTTAAGTTAGTGAAGCAATTCAGCTAAAAAGCCTTGGGTACAGGACAGATAACTTCTTTACAGTTTCATTCCAATCACAGCTTGCTGCTTTGACTAAGAAAGCCCAAGGAAATCAACCAGGTGCTCCGTACACCTCCATTTGAGGCTCTGCAGCTGGGGATCGCAGGCAGCAGCAGGCAGCCCCTGCCCTGGGCTAGCACATGACACTGAAAACCCAGTGACTCAGCAGGACTATCTCTGCAGAATCATCAGAACAAAGACTTGGATGTTTCCTGAGAGAAGATTGTGTATTTGTGCTTTTAATTCAGCTGGATCTGTTATTAAGAAGACCATGCAGATATTGGTCTGTTCCTGGAGGAAGTTGAATTGCAAGTCATTTTTTTCTGATTGCAGGTTGCTGATGTGACAACAGAATGTGCTCCTATGCAGGTTAGTTGCACAGAGGGGCAGAAGATATTGAATAAGCATTAAATGAATTGGGTACTTGATTCCCAATGAATGCCAGTTCATCCAGTTCTTTGCTCCCTTGGGCTTTAATAAGAACCTCATTCTTATCCGTAGACCTGCAAGAGGGAAATATCCATGGTAGCATAATTAGTGCATGCTATGCCACCTCTTATATTGCTGTAATATTGTCTTTCATTCAAAATAAAGAAAGAACAAACTCCCCCAACTTTTGATTACATGTTCTGTTCTTTCCTTCAGGCTTGTCAACATGAAGCACAGAGATTGCCTAATCTGTTCTTGTTATTTAATTATGTGACTATGGCACGCTGCTCTGGCTTCTGTCCACAACCCATCACAACTGGCACCATATACCTGCCCAGCCTCCAAGTACTTCAAACACCGGTGGGTAAGGGAAGCGTATACTCACGTCTCTGCCTATCAGGTGCTGTGAGTGGTTAGTAAATACTGGAGGAGGGACAGACTCAAACCCAGCTGAGGGTTCAATGGGTGAAGTGCTGGGCTCTCAGCATCCAGGCCTGTGGCCCCAGAGGGACTTCAGCCAAGCCCTTGAGGAGCAGGCAGGTGGAGGTGCTCACACCCTGCTTGGCATGCCTGCTCCCAGCTGCATGAGCTGGGATTTGTGCTGGCTTCTTCTTGTGCTCTGGTAATCCTCCCTGCCCCAGGTGTGGGATGAGCCAGGCTGGGTGCTCTGTGCTGTGCTGGCAGCTCCCAGTGGGAGCCGTGCTCCAGATCTTGCACAAGTGCTCCGCTGGCCACCCAGCATCTCTGCCATCCGGAAGAGCTGCAGCCTGCGTGTGTCTGGGGGCAGCATATTAATCCATCCACTGAAAACTAAATGTGTAAGTCCTTCTTCTGCTAAAATGCTGCTTGAGAAAGGACAGAGAAGCCCAATTGTGTAGCTCAATAACATGGATGAGAGTTGAGCTTCAGTGATGTTTTATTAGACGAATTTATCCTCTCAGCCATAGTTAAACTGCATACCTGTCCTGAAACCATTGTCTACATTGTCTGGTTATTTATTCTGTCTCCCCCACAGAGCTATTAAAGTCCCGGTCTTAAGAACACAAAATGTCTCTCTGATGCAGAGTTCGTGCCCTATGCAGTTGACAGTTTCCCCACATGTGGCCCTCAGCAGTGTAGCTGCTAGAGAAAGAAATAAGGAAATAATTTGGTCCCCATTAAGCCACAAGGCTTAAGCCCTGAGACACGCCATGCTTTCCTTCCTCTGCTGCTTGCAAGGAAATGGATTGCCATCAAGACAGCAGACAGCTTAAAAATTAGGTCTTCTGCATAAGGTTGGTTTAGCTCTTGAAAATGGTCCCTAGCAGTGGGATGGAAGTGAGACAGGGGCTTAGAAAGAGCACTTGGATCAATAGCTTTGCACAGGCACTTCGGTCCTTTACAGTTTTCATTAGGTGGACACCTGCAGAGGCACAAAGCGGTGTATTTTCCACCAAGTCAGTCCTATTTGCCTGTATCTAAGCAGCAGGTAACATGGAACTTGTGTGGCTCCTGCACTGAGGCTGACTTCTTCCAGCACCAGGACCAAAGCACATACATAAGAAAGCTTTGAAAATTAAGGGTTTTCAACTAGAATCTGATGCTTGTGTTTCTTAGGTTTTAGGCATCCCTACCTAAATTCATGGGATAGTGAAAAAATGAAGGGCCTGTTTTCGTCTGCTCTCATTTCAATTTGATTGCTTTCTTTGGGCCCCATCACAGTGGTTCTTGGGCCCAGGCCCAGCACTTAGCAGCAGCAGCATAGGAATTGATTTCAGCAGAAGCAGACAATTCCCTAAATTATTAATGTTAATAGTGGACAAACCACAGGACACAAGCAAAAATATATGGAAGAAAGAGCTGAAGAAAAGCAAAAGGATGGCATGAGGATAAGAGGCAGACTGGGATGGAGAGAGATGTCCCAGGTGACTGAGACCAAGACGAAATACAAAGAAGGTTCTGGGCAAATTCAAAAGCAAAGAACATGTACTCATACCCTTGGAGATGTTCTCAAATGCTATTAAGGGCTTTAGAACCAACAACAAGCATCCCACACACAGGAATTCCTACATGGCAAATGTTGTGTGCTCCATGCCTGTATTAAAAGCCTGCTGGCAGAGGGCAGGAGATGTGCTGTCCCCATGCACTGCATGGAGGTGGCCCTTGAGGCTGCCCGGTCTATACGACACTGGGTGCTGGCTGGCAGCCTGCCTGGCGTGTCCTAGTTGTGTTTCTCAGAACCCCTCTGTGTTTTCAGCTGATTTGCTTTGACATCAGCAGCCGGCAAGAAGTTCTGTGTGTCGGGGTGTGTGGGAGTGCTATGTGACACCTTAATCATGCTAAACAGGAACACACATTCAGATTTCGTTGGTGTTTCAAAGAAAAGTGATTTCCTTTGTGCTGCAAAGAAAGAGTTGACTTGATTGCGACTCTCTGTGGAGATCAGCTCCAGTGCCCACGAATCAGGGATCTCAATCTGGGGGGAAAAAAGAGAGATTAAACATTCCAGGCTTTCGAGCTGCAATCATCAGAGTTAGTTTCTTGCTGGTACTTAGAGGTCATTCTGAGAAGAGCTTTGATTGGACAATATACCACAAAATCTGATGTTGTTCAAAAATAAAAATCAAAATCTGTATCAAGTCAAAGTATCAGCAAATACACTAAATCCCAACTTCTGAAATGGTTGTTAGTCATTTAGCGCAGGCACTAGAAACTAATTCAAAGTCCAAAAGAGTGATTCACTTGTCAACTTATTTCTGCTCTTGGTATGGGTGACAAACATTTAAAATCTCAGTGAAAACTTAGCTAGTGATGGCTCAGTACAGATTCAGGTGAGTATTTGCTGGTATGGATGAGATGAAATAATGGCAGAGAAGACCTGCTAGCACAGGGCCAGGTGAAGACATAGGGTGTGATTTTATAGCTGCTGTGGCTTGTGATATGTGGCAATGCTGTTGGAAAAGCTGGATTTGCCAGTGTGCTCATCCTGCTGACAGTCGCACTCACTCACTCAGCCTTGCTCATCCAGAGGCACAGAACTGCTTGGATGCTCAGCATGAAAATGCCTTTCGCTTTTTTGTGATTTATGAAGTAACATTATAAACCTCTACATTTGCTAAATTACCATGCATAGTAGTAAGAAAAACTCCCATTGGATCTGATTAACGAATTTGAATGATTATGCTCAACACAGAAAATGGCTGCGCTCCTACTAGATATGTTGCCAAAACGTAGATCTCAAATGGGGTATTGTCCAGTAGTCACTGTCATGGAGCAGTGAGGTTTCCAGTGTAGTTCACAGACATGTGATAGTTGCTGCTGCCCCACAGTTTTAGTTTTCAGCACCGAATTAACTATTGCCTCATCCTGTTCACATAGCGTGCAAAAAAAGTAGGTCACTTGAGGCAGCAGGTATTGCTTGGCTTGGAAATCCACTTATGTGTGTTCACAGTCCAGCAGCTCCTGTGGACGGAGGATTACCTCCATTGGCACCAGGCTCCTACCCCAGCCACCTCTTCAAAAGAGCAGCCACCCGAGTTCTTTTCCCCAGGGCAATGTGAGGATGCTTTTCCTTTTCAAAGTGAGCTTTTCCAAGATCAGGGAATGTCCCCTTCCATCTTCAGCGGCAATGATCTTCCTGTTTTAATTCAGAGCTAATGATAAGGTCCTTTGCTCTCTGAATTGGGATCTGGACTTCCAGTCTCAGAGTGGGAAATAACATCTTTGCTGAAGGAGAAGACGAAAGGAGGATGCGTGTCGCTTTCCATGTTTTGGTCTGCTGTCCCTCTGCAGTGTCACAAAAGCTAGGTACTGCCTAGGAGCAGGATGCTCCTGCTAGGGGCCCGTTTCCATGTAGCTGCTGGGGGTCACAGGGCTGCATGGTGGGGTCCAGGGCACAGGGAAAATGGGATAATCCCCACGGAGGTGGCCCAGGAGCTGGCTGGTAGAGCAGCACTGCCCTGGAAAGGAGGGCAGTACAGACCAGCACAAACAGGGTGGGCTTGTCCTGTGATCGTCTTAAGAGGAGCTCAGTGTCTGACAGTGTTGGATGTCTGTCTATGACGAGCTGCTCTTTCCCACAGTGCTCAGGCATTCTCCTTTGCCTTACTCAGCGGGATTAAGGCAGTTAGCACGAGCAGTTCTTGGCATTCAGCATACTTTGTGCTCTGAATCCTGTTTGCTGGGCTGGGGTTACCTAGCCTGGTCATCTGCAGGAGCTTTCCACAGCTCCCTTGCAGCTGTGTTGGCACGCAGTCACATACCCAAAAGGGCTTTCTGTCACCTCCTTTTCTTGCCTTACTTAAGCTCTTCAAGTTGTGGGCCTGGCTGCTGGCTTGTATGGCATATTTCAGCACAATTGCAACTGGCAAAGTGGTTTTACTCCCTCAGCTGAAATCCATCTACTCGCATCTTTATATAGATTGAAGAGCAGCGCTGGCATCAGGCCAGTGTCCATCACTGCTTTTTCTCACCGGGTAGAGCAATGGGCTCTCCTGCTATACATTTGTCAAAGCTTTGGGAATCAATGCCATTTTAGAGATGTGGCTAAACAGTCACACAAAATTACCTGTGTAAAAATACGGTGTAGGGAATGTTAGCTTAGCTCCACTTAGATCACTGCAGATGTGTTATTTTGGGAGAGCATTCATACTGTGCAGTCCTTATTCAGACAAAACTGCAACTGACGTAATTTTTTCCATAATGTTTATTTGAAATCATATCTATACATCTTGTACAAATCAAACTAATAATAAGCATTTCCATGACAGACTCTACTTATGGATTAATTTTGGAATTCGGTTTATAGACATGATTTGACTTCAGTGGGATTTATGTCCCTAAAAGGACTGCAGCAACACAGGGACAAATGCTAGAAAGTGGCTTTTTGTCTATAATTCAACATATTTGTTTGTGGAACCCTGAACAATGTTCTAATCTTCCATCTGAAAACTGCCTTATCACCTTTTGATTTAGAGCATTTTCCTTTGCCTTTCCTCTCTACGACTCATTTGGTAGTTCTTACAAGGCAGGTATTGTCAAATCTCATTCTTCAAACATATAATAACCACCTTTTGTATTGAACAGGCATATAAATTACTCAGCTTATATGACAGAACAGAAAATAAAGAGCTGAGTACCTGGCAGAGATGCTAAAGAGTGATGTTATTATAACCTTACTGTGAAAGATTTGCCAACAGAAAGTTACAGATCAGTGAGGTAACCGACAACAATATTTCCTTTATTATACCAAATATTAGAAAACATTATTGTATGCTGTATTTCCAGAAAAATCACACCTCTCTTATCAGGATGTTCAGGAGCTTTCCTTGCGCATAACAGATGGGATTCATAGCTTAAATAGACCTCAGGCATTGAAAGACATACAATCACAGGGTTTACGCCTGTCAGTATTACAGCCTCATTATTCAGAGCTTCTTGGGAATTTTTCCAACATGCTTGTTTTTAAGTGGAAAATAGTGTTCCTGCAAAATTAAAATCTTGCAGGTTTTCAAATTTCCTTCAGGAAAATTATACCAGGAATAGAATAGCTATTTCAAGGTGGAGTGGTCCAAATGAAACCGAATCACAGTGCTTGGCTTGGACCAGTTTCAAACATCCACCCAATCCTTATCTGTGCTGCCGTCAGACTTATGTTGAGATGCTTTGTCCCACAAGTTTCTGCGAACGGGCTTGGCTTCCTAAGACACCTGCAGTCATCTTCTGGGTGGAGCAATGCAATCCAGCCTGGCAACCAGCATGCACAGTGTCCCTTGGGCACAGGGGTAAAAGTAAGCACACTGGAGCTGTATTGGAACATCTGAAGCTTTCAGGTTATAGCGGACAAGATCGTTACAGGGTCAAGAGGCAGTGTAGAGACAAGCACCTGTACCTGCCTCTTTGTGTGGGGGTTTATCCACTCTAAATTGTACTTGTCCCTCTCAGCCTCCGAATAAAGTGTCTTTTCCAAGAGTAATCAGGACAGCTCAACACAGCCACAGGCTTAGGATCACCCTTGCTGGAGTGGAATGAAATCAGAGCTAAAGCTCTCGGTGGCATTTACTCGAGGTTGTGATTTGGTGGACGGCTCCACCTCATGGCAACTGCACAAATATGCAAGGAAAGAATTGAAGCTGTGGTTTGGCCTCACGGGGTGATGAATGATACCGTTTTCTGCTTCGTAAAGTAATCGCCAAGTATGACCAAATCAAACAGAGTTAACTGAGACCCTGGGAATCAGGGTCAGGTGCAGCTGAAATCTTGGCGTTGAGTTTCTCCTGCTCAAGGCATGAAAGATAGACGCAGGCTTTGGCTGCTCTGCATTGTTTCTGCTCTTTGCATCATAAGTGGGGAGAGTAGCACTGCCACTGGATAGACCACCCAGTATTTCCCACTATCCTACTCTCTGTTAATGTATTTATAAACATTTGTTTGCAAACTATTGAGAAGCTGAAAATTCGCAGTCCCCGTGACTGCTTTGGAGAAACTTGCTGCTAAAGGAAACTGGTTGTGGACACAGGATGAGAGGGATGCGAACGTTCTTCTAAAACAGGCTTTCACACTTAATTATTTTCTTTTTCAACCGCTTTTGTGCTCATGTTTCAGCTCAGGACTGTGACATTTGCCAGGTGGAGGCAGAGCTGTGCTTTGTACACGCTTCTTGCTGCTCCCACCAGAACTAAATAAAAAATATTAAAGTTTAAAATATTGTGGCCCCAGTAGAGACTCATTTATCATCTATTCTCTGGATGCCACGTTCAATTCCTCACAGCCTCTGCATCCCATGATACATCCGGCGCAGAGTAGGCGAGTCCCTGCAGTTTGTCTCCAGCAGCAACCAAAGCAGCCACCAAAGCAGGCAAGGGTGGCCAGGGACGCCCTTCAAGTCAGTGCCACCTAACCCTGTCCACACAGAGCCCTGGCACAGCATGTCCCCGGTTCACAATCTCTGCTGCCCTCCCATGGCACTTCAAGGCAAGAAAATAAGCATCTTTTGCAAATTCAAAGGCATGGTTTGAATATGGCATCTTTCATTTGTGAATGCTAAAACAGGCTTACAGGCAGCTTTGCAAGTGCTGATGGAACCCTTTCACAGTGATAATACAGAAAATTGACCACTGGACTTTGGCACGTTCAGCAGTAAATCTGAGCTTCTGTAAGAAAGGTCTTGAAACGGAAATATCCACCTCACAAACCAAGCTATCAATCTGTGCTTGTCCAGACAGAGAGTCCTTGTCTGCTTTTTGGTAAGTGGGGTTTTTTTTGTTATATAATGTCTTCACTAATGCTGTCCATCCAAAGTTATTAGGAAGCTAACCAGCAAGACCTCCCAAGAGCAAGTCATCTAGGAAAACACTACTCATGCTGAAGACCTAACACAGCCTTGAGCCCTAGATGGATATCAAAGAAGGATGCTCCAACCTGATGGTAATAGTAGAAAATTGTCTGCATTATGGTCTTCTTCCTGCTGTTACCAGTAAACACTGTATTTAATGAAAGTATCAAATTATGGATCTATCAAGAGAGTCTAAATTCAGTTAGCTTCTCACCTATGCGAAACTCTGGCACTCCGAATGTGTTCAGTACAGCATCCCACATCCATTTCTAGTTATAACTTAGTAGACCTTCGCTTTCATTTTATTTAAGCTTAATTTTAGCACAAGGTTGTTCTTACTGTTCACCTCCCTGTTGCTAAATCCCAATATTCGCAATATGATGCACAACTACGCGAGTTCTTGTAGCATTTACTAAAACCAAAGAATGTACAATGGCTAGTAATGTATAGTATGCAAAGGAGTAAAGCTACCCTATTATGGGATATGTACCATATTCAAATATAGGCCACGTGCACAAGAGCAGACTTGAGAAGATAAGCTGCTAAGCGGGCCTATCTCTGGAAGAAAGTCAAGCTAGCAACCTGTAAGCTAAGTTTATCTTTAATCCATCTTTGTTGTAAACTATCTCGAAAGACACCACTGGGCACCAAGTAGCCTGCAAGGATGAGTTAAATGATAAAGCCTGGGAAAAATCACTGAGAAACTGAGAAAGTGATAATTTTGAGGCCTAAAAACTGCCGTAATGCCATAATTGTGTGAAGCGCAAGGCAGAAGAAAGGCAGCCTTCTTTTCTTCATGCCAGGCAAACAAAACACAGCTGATGTTACTCTGGAGTAGCTCCTTCATCTGGTTTACCATATGTCTGTGCAAAAAAAGAGAAGATGTAACTGGTGAAGGGGAGGTGAAGGAGTTTGGTCACATCATGCAGTTTCATTTTCTATGATGAATGAAGGGCTGTGGCACAGACAGAAAGAGAGTGTCTCTTCCGGTCGTGGTAAGGTTTCATAGCTGTCAGAGGGATGAAGTAGACCTTGTGCTGGTGGCTGTTGGGGTGTCTGGAGGTGACTTTCCTGATGCAGTTAGATTTAGCTGCTCAATTATGTTTCCCCTTTGAAAGAGACCATTCAAAAAAGATGCAGTGGGTGCACAGCATGAAGAAAGGCACTGAGGAGCCAAGCCAGAAACTTGTGCTTCTGCTGAAATAGCAACATTTCTACTAAATGACTTCCGAGCAGGAAATCTGTTAATACTGGATGTAGGCAGTGAGTGGCATTGTGGTATCACAGAAGAAGCAGCAGCGCAAATAAATTAGATTATTAGACACAGCAGAGAGATGAGAGGCCGAGGAGGGGTTATTCTCAGGATGGGGATACTACCTCTACTTCAGTGTCCTGTTCATATGCCCAAGGGTAACACTGCATATAACGCAGCTTATGGAAATAAAGTCATCTGCCAGAGGAGAGTGTGTTGCTCCTTCCTCCCTGCAGTCCCCAGTGATAAGAAAAGCAGTCATGTCTCCTCTCCCCCTGTGAACTGATGTGCCTTCTTCATGGCTCATAGAAATGCACTACATAACAGGTTTTGATAATGGAAACACCTGGTATGTTTGGAGTCACTGAGCCATGACTAGTTTATCATTAAAAGGAAGGATGGTACGGATGGTACTAAAAGACAGGGCATGAATCCTGGTTTGTGTAACAAAAGATGTGTCAGAGTGCTCACAAATAACAGAGGTTACATTTTAACCTCGTGGGAGAGAAAATTTTTAGGGATCTGAATAATGCAAAGATGCTCACTGATGTTTCTGGGTCACTGGCTTGGAACCACAGTAGCCAGGAGCTCATAGAGGCTTGCTGATTTATCCCACATGAGAGCTCCAGGCAGGAGGAGTGGAACTGGACCTGGACTGCATTTGCTGACTGAGGCTTACAGTCCCCACACCATAGCCTTCCAACTTGAGGAAATGCCACAGAAGTGACATACAAATGTAATGTGACATATATGAATAGGAATATTACTTTGGCAGTCTTCTCCTGTATTATATTCTTAATGGCAACACCATAAATCATCTGCTCTGATACATTTTATCATCTGTAAGTGCACGATAGTGCCAGGATTGTTTTAAAATTAAATTTATCACGCTAATTTCAAACCCCAGTGCTGTAATATCGACTTTCTTTTTATTACATAATCCTTTGCCTTCGGGAAACTAGTATAGAAGATGCTAAAGCTGATATCAACAACTGCTGTTTTAAAACATTCTTTCTTTGCTAACATGATTCTATCGTATGCTGGCTGAGAAAACAAGAATATTGATGAGTATAGCTGGCATATTGGCCTCAAAATTACAGATTGTTTTTTAAGTGCTACACTCACACAGATTTAGTTTCTAAATAGAGCAACATAACTTTTGTTAGCATAGATTTCATTCCAGTAGTATCGTAATAGCCCTGTAATTTGTAATGATAATACTAGCATTAGCAAATACTTGCCCCCTGTACTCCAAGCAGATCCCAGCAAAGAGAAGTATCGTCTTCTCTGTTTTACAGCTGGGGAAACTGAGGCACAAAGTGCCTTGCTCAAAGACACCCAACAGTATTTTTGAGCTGAGGAGAGAAGAGTGCAGCTGCAGCCATGATCCCAGGAGGAAGTCTGCCCTGACATGCAAAACCTGTGCTGTGCAGAGCATCTGAATCCATGCAGGGGGTCTTGCCAGGGGACTGGGAAGACCACATTGCAGTGAGATGTTTTGAGTCCCTTGAAGAAGGCTTACAGTCTTTCTAAGTGCTGCTGTTGTCTTCAGATGCCTATGCAGCGCTTTCTGCAAAGAGCTGTCCCTGTCCTCTTTGACATCTCGACCTCCATCACATTTGCTCAGACAATTTGAGGTCAAATAAGGAAAAAAATACCAGTTGCTTTCCATATAGATCACTGTTTTCCCCTGGATGCTCTGCAAGAGTTTTGTTTAGCCCTATTCTGACTTCCTCCTGCAGCGGTATGAACAAGCAAATGAGCCAGCACTGTTGCCATCTCAATATAAATGGCCTGACAGCGGCCACACAATGGTAGCACATCAGATGGTGGTGTCTCAAGTGTGACCTGATGCTGCAAAACCACAGACTCAGTTATGTCCTTGGCCATATTATTATTATGGTCTTTGTTCTCAAGGGCCTGAAGCAAACCCTACAGAAATAAAGAGTGCCTGTGTTTGGATTTTAGGGTATTTTTTTGAACAAGATGTTGCAAATCAGCTGCTAAAAATATGTCTGTAATTTCTTAAGAAAACCCATTTCCTGTGAAATCAACTAGGATTGTACCCTGCCTGGGCTGCCTTCTCCTCCTGCAGTAACTCAGCACGTCTGTACAAGTACAGCCATATCTCCCATGTCTTTCTCACCTAAAATATATCCAGAAAGTCTGCTGGTCTTCTCCACTTTGTAAAGAGACTAATTAGAAAACATCTTCATTATGCTGATAGAACCAGTCTATCCCCAAAACATCCACCTTTGCTTTGAACAGTAAAAAGGAGAAGAGGGTAGGGCTAAACCAGTGTGATGCAGGAGCTCTACACACTCTGAGGAGCAACTGCATCTTGTTTTATCTCCATCTGATCCAAATTTTTCTGCAGAGCCTGATTTTTGATAGAATGTTTAAACACGATTTCTGATCAGGCCTGGGAAGGCAGCAGATCTGTTCTCAGCACACACATAAATAAAGCCATGATGTTTGAAGGTCTAAAAAGCTTTGTAAAAGGTATGTCAGCAAGAACAGCATTTCCAAGGCAGCTCTACTCTCAACTGTTCTAAAGATTCTTGAATATTTCAACAGAAATTATAGTGTGGACTTATTTTTTAAGCATCATGGAGGTTTTCACAAAACTTGGTGGTGATTCTTCTATGTGCAAAATGCTCTTTTTCTTGGTGTTTTAGTGTATCATTGACAAATGGCTTACTCCTTTTTTTTTTGCAAATCAAATGCGATATGTCTTGATGTACTTTAAGATGTTTGTAACTGTTTTGCACAAGAGAGCTTTTCCTTTTCTCTTTGTCATCACAAGAACCAGTCGTAGATTTTTCATTGACAAATTTTAAAACACACAATACTTTGCTTAATTACAGAGTCACTTTTTTTCCAGCTTCCTCATCAGAAGATCGATATAACTACTGTAACATACAGATCGAATTCTGGGTATTTCAGCCTACTCTGCTGTTCAAGGACTATTGTTGTGAGCTTCTGAGTAGTTTTGTTGCATTAATTTTTCATTAACATTTACAGCAGTAAAGACTGTCAGCTAGTTTACTGCTAATAAGTAATGATCACAGAAGGCCAGATGAAAAGCTGGTTTCTCATTTAAAAAGACATGCCTCCAGCCCATTCCTTCTTTTCCTCTACTTGCAATATTCACAATGTCATTCTTGGATTTGTATTTTCGGAAGCTTTAGGGTTTTTCTTTCTTATCTACATGGTCCAAGTCGGGGTAGAGACAGCAAGAGGCAGGCAAAGACAGCAGAAGCAGGGACTACCTTTATTCATTATAAGGGCTTTTTTCACTATATGTACATGAAACAGCTTTAAACAAACTATGTCTCTCCTCTTCACCTGTAGGAAGAGAGTTAATAATCTCTCAATGTTTTCCTGTCCTGTGTTCTGCTATTATCAGTGCTATGATCCAAGTATTTTAGCTCTGTGGCATTTCTAACAATTGCAGATGCAGATGCAATGTATTCTACCTGAAGTGGCATTCTTCAGTGTGAAGCATGATGTCCATTGATAACTCAGCTAGCAATATGAACCCAAACTTTGCATTATTTTTAGCTAAAATAATTTTTCTTGTATGCTTTTGTTCCCTGAAACAAGAAACAAAATTATCTGTCTTTTAAATACCGAGCCCCGCACTTCCTGACTGACCCAGTATGAACCACTGCTACTCTGCACACATTATTTCCTCTCTTTGATAAAAATATTTAAAAGAATTAGCCACAGTGTAGCAACACCTTGCTTTCCCATTGACCTTATCTCTCATCTTTTGGGGGTAGCAACCTGCTCTTCATGAGAAGGTAAGCTAAAGACAGAGCAGAGCGTATGTGTGATGCATGATGGAGAAGCATTGCAACCACTTCTGCAGATGCAGAAGACATCTGCTCCTGCAGCCCTGGTCATTTCTGATCCTGTTGACTCATTTTCCTCCCTGACATCAAAGTACCTTGCTGATGGCCACTACAGGAGGAGGCTGAAAATATTTTGTTTCTCTTTTTCTGCATTAGCAAGGGTTTTCTTCTGCTGCTTTTTTGGTTTGGCCATTTTCTTAGCAAAATATATCCTTTCTGCAACAACACTGCTCTTGCAATGCCAAGTGGTACAATCTGGCTATTGTTAGACTACAGAAATCATCAAAAACCAGCTTTAGCTCTTGCCTTTGCTCTGTAAGTGAGGCTTTCCTTCCACAGGAGTAGCCAAGGTCTCCTCATTCTGCTGAAGACTTCTGTTATCAAGTCAACACTCTGCGTGTTACCTCCATCTGTGCTGCCAGACCAGGAGAAGCCGGTGCCTGTCATGTGTGGGGAGATGGTTGCTCTTAATAGATCCTATAAAGGACCACTTCTCCAGTTATATTTCTGCATGATTCTTTAAATTGATTTTTTAATTTTTTATTTTTTTTTCTTTTTGGTCAAATGATGTCATATTTTGCTTTGTTTTCACAAAGTAACTTGCAAAATGAACTCCATTTTGCCATATTTGAACACAGTTTTGATATAAATATTTGGATCTTGTTTTAAACTGTTAAAATTATGTTTTTTTATAAATAGATCTATTTACAGATCAATTTATAAATAAATATTACCATGTGAGTATAAATAAATAGAAACCAATTACTTGGCTTCAACTTTTTCATTATTTTAAAAATAAAACCTAAAATTAGTGCAAATCATCAGTTGACAAAGGGAGCCTTCTTTTAATCTGTTTCCCTCTGGAGTAATAACCCAGGAGTTGTGCTCTAGTCTAACTTTTAAGTCCTTACTTCCACATCTTTGTCCTGACAGCACGTAGCTGCTTTTATATATTATAAATGCATATCTCAGAGCAGAAATGAGTGCTTTCAATTCTCATGCATTGTTTTGCTGTTGTGTTTGGTTCATTTTTTTTCCCTAAGGATTAAAGGTAAGAGATATTTTCCTTAAAGCCCAGCTGTTGGAATAGGCAGAGTCCACAAGACTCTTAGTGTTTGTTTAGAAAGTAAATTACAAACTCCCTTGGTTACTAAGAAAGCTTAAAAACAGAAAGAGAAGGCATCCCACAGGTTTAGAAAACTGAAAGCAAAGAATTCAAAATTTGCCTAGACAAACCAGAAACTGTAACAGTTGTTGTGTTGATCTCAGGTGGGGACATTATTAATATATTACTGCATTATTAATGTGTGATGCAAGTGACAAAGCATGAAAAAAGCTCAGTCCATGAAGACGACAGAAGAAAAGACAGTTTACTGGTTGGAAGTGGCATATTTCAGAATCAGTGTTCCACACTCTTTCCAATGACTTCCCTTTTTCTTTTTTTCCCCTGTTAACCAAAACAAAACTTGTTCTTGTGAAGGAGAAGAAAGTCCCATCAAAGGCAACGGATTTATTTTTATTTTTAATTTAAATTAACTAAAAGGCCCAGGCTGAAAACTTGATTAGAGATTCTGTATGCTTAAGGGGTCTTAACAGTGTGCTTTTACCCAGGTGGAATAAGAGTACAAAGAGGAAGAAACCTTCGTTTCATACTGCCTCGCTAATCTCAGCAGCATATCATTCATTATTCTGCGCAGGATTAAAGGTAAGCTCTGTATTGCTCTCTTTGGGACTCAGCAGGGCAGCTCTCCTTTGCAGAAATGGGGTTAAATACTTCTTGATGTGTGGCAGGAAGGTTCTGGAGAGAAAACAGCTGGGTTTAAATTACTCGGCAGAGCCTTCTGCGTTCTAGCTTTTGCCTAATAAAGCATTCTGAGATCAGCTCCAGAATAAAAGGAATTTATTAATAATAAATGAAATCTAAAAAGCATTTTCTTTGAAAGAGGGAATGGTATCTTAAAATTACTGGTCTAGTCAACGAAAAAAAGGTGGAGGAAACAATTTGTGGGTATGAAATTTTTAATATCATTACAAACACACACAAATAGGTTCCTGAATGCTCAGCTGAAGATAACCAAGCTATTTTTAATTCACTCCATTCTGGAGATCAAGCTAAATAAGCATTTGTAAAGTCAATTGCTAGGTTCTCTATTCTAAACACTGTCTCCTGTTAAATGAGAGATTTGTTACATAGTCTCCATTGAAAGAAGGTTGGTTCTTCTCTCTGTTGGTAAAGTTCAGATTCAGTGTTTGTTCTTAAAACAGCTCATACAGTGTGTAAGTTCAGATTTTCCGTCACATGTTACTGATTGAGGTGCTGGTAGCTGGTACTTACAAACCTATTGCGAAGCTTTTGAATCCGTAGGACAAAATCTGTTGGGAGATGCAAAAGGCTTCTTATATGTAGTTTTTAATACAATAAGTGAAATAATATGACTCTGCCTATGTGAGAACACATGTATTTGCAAAAGAGCCTGTCATGTGGTGGCTGGTATCTGCCTGAATGTCTGAAAAATGGTCCTTTGCCAACAGAGGCTCTTCTGAAGCTGCAAAGTTAAATTTGCTCTAACAGTACTCAGGAGACCGCTACTGCAGACTGTGGGCCCCAGCAAATTTGCAGAGGTTGCAGCATCATGTCTTCTCCATCTGCAGGCCCCTGAGCAGAGTACCCAGCAGACAACACAGCTACTCTGATTTGTTCTGCAAGCTAGAAGGCAGTCTGAGAAACTAGAAAACTTAACCAGCCTGTACTAAATATCTAATTTATTCAGTATTTTAGTCATTAGTAGATACATTGTCTAAATTGTCTCCCCCTTCATTTATTCCCTCTTTTAAATAGTTAACAAATATGTTAATAAGATTGGGTTTCTATGCTGGGGTCTGTATACCTCACCCAGTACCAACTCCTACCTCGATCTGTTGACGCACAGGATCTCTAACACTGTATGTTAAAAAGTTGCTTATCATAAAAAGTAGAACAGAAGGTTTTGACCCTTTAATGTGACTCATTCAGTTATGACTACAGTGCATAAAGATAACAGCAGTTGCAATAATGATTTGCATTCTATACAACTATGCTGATCCTAGAGATACACCAGATGGATGCTCTTCCAAGGCACAGGCATCTGCAAGGCATATCCCAGAAGAGTATTTCTCATTCTATCTCTATTCAGAAATTACCACTCAAGTACATCATTAATTTTTCAACCGTATTTTGATTGTAGTGAGATTTTAACAGGTGTTTTTACATGATTACATGCTTATTTGTATTAAGACCAGTGCTCTCTCTCCATGCCCGGATTGTTCTAGTGCTTTGATTAGCTAGAGGGCTTTTCTAAACTTTTCTGATGTAGCATGTGTCAGATTACAGCTGATCTTTGCATGAGTGAGCACAGATGGAAGGAACTTCTCCTCCCTTCCTGTGTGCCCTGAAGGAAGGCCTTAGACAACAATAAATCCCTGCAATCAGCCATGTATAAAGCGGCCATATAAAGCCACGTATAAAGAGAAAGTCCTGGGTTATGTCTATTTAGTGGTCCCAGAAGAGCTTTCACCACAGTAGCAAAGTCAATGTTAAGAAGACTTCAGCAGAACCAGAGGAAAATGAGTAATGACCAGCAAGAGAGCATATTGCACCAGTGGTTGGTGATCTTGTCAGTGCAGCACACTGTAAGATCCATCCAGGGCTCCCTGTGATGAGTTCAGAGCAGTGGCTAAATGCTCCACTTCAGCCTTGCTCATTGCTGGGCCCAGCCTGACTTAAGTTACCCTTCTTTGTGCCTCTCACAGCTTACAAGGATAATGAGTGAGAAGGGGAGGCTAAAGCAGATGATAGCAGAGAACTCTTCTCTCCTGAAGTCACCCTGGGTGCTACTCTGTAGTGGGAAAGAACTTAAAAGGCTGAAAGGTAACAAGGAGGAAGAGCTGGAATTTTGCTGGTGAGCTGCAGCTCACTCCATCCAGAACTATTGTCAAAGGCTGTCTTTTTCCCCAGTGCTTCCCACTTGCAAGCATATTGTTTTTAAGACAGATTTTAATTTTATTAGCTTAGAAAGCAAAGGAGAAAAGTTTTCCTGGCTCCCTACAGAGCCTCCTGCAGTCTCCCTGATCTGCTGAGGCCTTGCTAACATTAAATTTCTCACTGTTGATAGCACTGGTAACAAGCTGCTGGCATTTTATCTCCATGGATGCAGTGGCTATAGTATTTTACATTTCATCTGAAGGTGTGACTGCAGGCCCTTTAAATACACTGGTGCTCTGTGCAGTCAGCAAAACTGGCTCAAGACACTGAATAAATAGTATGGGTATAAAATACACACCTTGACACTTAGTTCAGATGTTCTCACATGCGTTTTTACGTTTCTGTTGATCATCCCAAGTCACAGAGAAAAGTTTCTGCCCGACTGAAACTTAAAAATAAAAGAATTCTGACAAGTGAAAACTTTTCTTCTGGCATAGCTCACTTTGCTATGAGGAAACACCATTCCTAAGTCAGGATACCAGCATAAAACCTGGAAGCCATGTTCTGCCCAAGGCATTCTACTGCTATGAGATCTCTGGCGACTCTCCTCACTCTCTGGGCCTCATGCCTGTGACAATGTGAAACAATGATTTTTGTTCTTACTTTTTTTAATTGTTTTGACATCTAGAAATTAAAATTAGTACAGAAATTGGAAAGGACAGTGCTGTAATTTGTGTATGAGGACAGAGAGCAGAAACTCCTCAGAAATTTCTTTTAAACATAGTGCTTGCAAATCACAAGGGACAGGTGGATTGAACTGAGTGGCTGAATGTTCTGGGATTCTGACAAACATTGCAGCAGGCAACAGGCCAGTCACTTTAAAGAGCAACCTCCCTTCCTTCATGTCAGCTTTTCTGCTGGCAACTCAAGTAGTTTATTTAAATCAATATTTACTTTAAATATTAAGATTAAGTGACAATAATTTACCAAGATTAAAATGAAGCTGTGATAAGAACCGAGCCAAGCATACACTAGAACACTTTTAACAAGAAATACACTTTGCAAGGAGGATGGACACCGTTATGCTGAGATGCGCTGAGGGTGTCAGACCTGTCACACCATATGATTGTGTTTGAAGGTGGATCCCCATAAAGGTTGTTATTCAGGTTGTGCTGCTATGGCTGGAAAATATTCTCAGGCGTCAGCTTTGTGCTATGAAGGCCCTTTGAGACACTAAAGATGATCACAAAAACCTGATCAAGGCTTTCCAGCATAGCTGAAGCTATTGCTGTGAGGTGCTAGGATGATACAGGACTGCTCCACTAGTGACAACAGTCACTGGAAGGGACATCCTTTCCCTCCTCCCTCCAGACAGCAGCAATTGGTGCCATTTCAACTGTGGAATAGGGCAGTTGGGCAATGGCTGCTGGGCCACCACGAGCAACTTCAAGTCCAGGACTAGCCTTATTACTATGTCTTATACATAAGCAAATTCATTTTCTTTGATAAGAGAAAAACTTTACAAAACAAATGAGTTTTTGAATAAAACGTATAAAAAAGCAAGATGTCCTCTGCATTCACTGGCCCCTAGGATTCCAGCAGCCAATCAGTTTGTGTGGATGTGTGTGCGAGTGCCCTATCATAAATCCATCCAAGAAGCAGTAAACAGCTCTGCTGAGGTAATACCACTCCACTTACAGGAACTGTCTTCAGCTAGTCTTGAATGATCACAGCCTTCTTTCCCACAAGTTGGCACTTGCCTTCTGATATGAAACAGGAATGACACCTAGTCCTGAGAAGGTGGCATGCAAGTTTGCTTGATGACCAATGTAAAATCTGCTTCAGAGTCCTGCAGGTGAAAAGTTAATCGAAGAAAAGCTTGCAAGTGATGTTTTCTCTATGAAACTTCTGCTTCTAGGTTTTGTAAAGAGAAAATCTACCTGAGCTAGCGTACATCCTGCTAAGGAGTGTAACTATTATGATGGTGCTAGATAATCTGTCAGTAAGAGTCTCTAAAATAGTTGTTCCCCCTGCCTAATGACTCTTTTAACATTTCTTGTGATTGATGGGATAAAGCTTTTCCACCTCTATCTTCTACACAAAAGCTATATTTTCTTTTTAGCTCCTGTGAGGAAGTGGCACCAGTTTTGTGATCATAATTTATTATATCCATGAGGCCACATAGCAATAGCTGTGACTCTGGTTCATGCCTTGCTTTATTCTTCAGGGGAATTAATCAAAACTTCATTACCAAATATGACAATAAGGCAAGGCTGAAGTTTCCAAGGCTGTAATTAGGAAAGTGTCAGTGTCAATACTATAAAGTCAATTTTTTGAGGGATTTATAATTGAAATGTAAAAATATACTCCCAGCTGAAAGACTCTCTTTTCAGATCTTACAGTAAGAATTGGGATTATATTTTTTAACAATTCAAGGAACCTTTTAAAATTATAAAAAAAAGTTAAAGTGGGAGAAAAAAAAAAAAGAAAAATAAAGAAAAAAGGAAGGAAGATTTTATTCTATTGGCTAACCTTTTTAAACACACAGGCTTTGCTGGGGCCAGATTCTTCAACTCAGAGAACTCATTTTCCCACACCTCTCCTCAGCACATGCATGCAGGGTTTTTTTGCTGAGGACAGAACACATCACTCATTACTTCCCTGTGACTGTGAGGTCCATAGTCTTTACAGGGAATTCTGTTGTCTGCTTGCTTTTGAGGTTTGACAGCTGGATGGCAGAGCTGCTGATTCTGACGGTAATTGGAACCTTCAGTTGTGATTGCGAGAGTGCCTGAGTACACTTACTTCTGGAGTAGTGAATGTCCTGAGTAACAGCTGGTGGTTCTAAGAGTTACCATTTTATTGGTTTGTTTTTAAGGATTGCTTGCTTCATCTCTATATGGCTGAGATTTTGTTACATACAGCAATTCAATGTTATGATCTCCACTGCAGCTATGATATTCTTCCATAAACAAATTCTCTTTGACTGTTTGATGACTCTTAAGAGAGTTTTGTGAGATAACTCTAGGGTTGTGCAAGAAACGTTGGGAGGTTTTAGTCTTTCTTCCAAGACACCACTGAGGTACAACCACACTGAAATATGTCTAGACTAAAGCTGGGCATACTTTGCAGTAGTGCTTAACTATTGCAGCAAAGTCTCTGGGTATCATAAAGTTGGTCAACTCCATGTCTATGTGGCTTGCAAGTTGTTCAAGGGTGGTTCCTGTGCTGAAGCTATGCCATATGAGGAGGCTGTTGGTACCTGGCCAAGTGAAGCAGAACGAGGAGGGGCTGCTGAGGTTGGTATTTGCTGTAACTCAGATTCACTGTCAATGTATCCAGATGAATCCTGGATCTGATAGCCAGAATTCAGATACTGTTTTCTCCTGCTTGTAAAATGCCCATGATCACCTGCACTCTTTGGCTGCCTGCGGTATGCAGTGTGTACCCTGTGGCTTCAAACATATGAATGTTTTGGTATTAGCTTTTGCAGCTGGGGAAGTCGGCTGCTTGGTGCTAGCATTCTGTCACTCTTCACGTAATTTCAAAGGCAGCTTCAACAGGAAACATTGAAGGCTTTAAAGATGAAAGGCTAAAAACAAAGCATGGCAGAGACATCTTGGTGTGACTGATGCATATTTTACCATTCCTGTTTTTTTGACTATTATGTCTCCTGTTAAGATGTTGTTCTGTGAGTATGTAATGGCATCACATGTTACAAAGGAGGTTTGGCTTGTGGAAAAATGTGAACAGTCTTTAGCAAGGCAGTTCATTAAATAATGAACAATGATGAGCTTGCAATGGTCATCTTTTTATTTTGCATTGAAAATGAGCCACACCCTTCACAGGTACTGGATTTCAGGCTGAGAAAGTTGGGGCTGTTCAGCCTGGAGAATAGAAGGCTGCATGGAGACCTCATAGCAGCCTTCCAGTATCTGAAGGGGGCCTATAGGGATGCTAGGGAGAGACTGTTCATTAGGGACTGTAGTGACAGGACAATGGGTAACGGGTTCAAACTTAAACAGGGGAAGTTTAGATTGGATATGAGGAAGAAATTCTTTCCTGTAAGGGTGGTGAGGCACTGGAATTGGTTGCCCAGGGAAGTTGTGAATGCTCCATCCCTGGTGGTGTTCAAGGCCAGGCTGGACATACCCTTGGGTGACATGGTTTAGTGGGAGGTTTCCCTGCCCATGGCAAGGGGGTTGGAACTAGATGATCTTAAGGTCCTTTCCAGCACTAACTATTCTATGATTCTATGAATTGTCATGACTTGTCCTCTGTTTTCTGCCTGTGAACATAGGAATCTTCCCCACGTTTATCAAATTGGTCTGGGACAAACCCCAATACCTCAAATTCTAGAGGAGTATTGTGGCTTGACCTCAAAGCAGGATGACATGTGTTGTCACTACTCTTCTGAATCCTAACCTGGTAAATACTTTTAGTACTGCCGATTGTAATATGAAGTGGTTGTGTTATATTGCACTTTTTAAGCGATCCACCACAATGAGTAAATTTTAACTTGAAAACCTTAACTCCAGCGACAGCAAAGTTCTAAAGCCTTTTCCTACACTCGCTCTCTCAAAGTTCCGTCCAACATTTAGCAATTCCCAGCCGTGCCAGAGACCTTTCCTCCTCACATGAGCAGAAAACAAACTTCCAAGCGGCGGGCCAGCACAGCCCGACCCGGCAGGAGGGAGCACAGCGCTGCTCTCCCTCCCGCCTCACGGTGGCTGCGGCGCCCGGAGGAGACAGCGGCAGCAGGGAACTCGCTTCGACACCCGCACCGGGAGGAGGTGGAAAACGGGGTGGCGACGAGCCCCGTCCCGCTGAGGGGGGAAGAACCGGCCCGGGCTGAGGGGAACCCGCACCGAGGGCCCGTCCAGCCCCGAGCGCCAGGAGGTGGCCGCCGGGGGTTACGTGACCCCGCCCCTTCCCGGTTGCGGCAGACAGCAGAGGCGGGAGCCCTGGGAGCGCGGCGGGACGCGGAGGTACCGGCACCGGCTCCGGCTGCGGCTGCGGCTCCGGCACCGGCGGGACGCAGCTCCCCGCCGCCGCGCAGGTGAGGGCATGGGGCAGCGGGTGCCGCCGGGCTGGGGCGGAGCAGCCGCGTCCCGCGCAGGTTGCGCTCGGTGGGGACGGTGGGTGCGAGGGAGGGTTGTGTGAGGGGAGGCGCGGGGTGAGGCATGGGCGGGCTGCGCAGCGGGTGCGTGCCGGTGAGGTGCGAGGGAGGGCCGTGCCAGGGTGCCGGGCGCTGGCCTGGACGGGACGGGACAGGGGCTCCTTGAGGGCACCCTGCCGCCCTGCACCTTGTGGCCGCCCTCCGCCGCAGGCCAGGCAGCCGTAGAAAAAGGAAGGAAACCTTCAACTTGTGCCTGACAGCAGCCCAGTGCCATGCATGGCTCTGCCCAGGGTGAGGGCCCCAGCGTAGGGCCTCCAGGCCATGCCAAGTGGGCAGCCAGCCCTCCTGGTGCGATTCCACTGCCCTGCATTGCTCTGAGGGCCACAGCTGCGTCGGGGAGCGATGCACAAAGATCCGTGCGTTGACTGTAATTTATTAGAGTTGTGGTACTGAGCTGGTGTGTTGGTGGTGGACATCCATGCTGGTGGTGCTGTGCTTGGGTGAGGTGATGTCCCAAGTGCATCCAAAGGCAGAGCTAAGGGCAGGAGATGCAGTGGTCCTTTTGCAGCGCTGAAAGCACAAAGAAACTTTGAAATTGATGAATCAAACTTTGAATAGCACTTCTTGGCTATACTCGTGAGCCTGGAAAGTACCTGCTGTGTCATGTAGGTGAAGTTTTAACAGAGTATCGATTCACCAGTGCTTATCTGTGATGTTCTTTACTAGCAGGTACATTTGTAGTTTGCCTTTAGTACAGTTTTTCCTCTCTTTGTGTTATCGCAAAGGGAGTTAAGAGTTGTAGACTGATCTTCAGATAAGAAGGGTTTGTTTCTCTAAAGTACTGTAATAAAGTAAAACTAAATATGCAGGTTTCTGGATAGATTAAGTAGCGTTTTTTTTGTGTCCATGTTCACTTGTTTACTTGTAGTGAGTCTTTCTGACTTTTTAGTCCAAATCATTCTGGCTTTTCAATAGAAAAAGTATCAAAACTACTCTTATTACATAAACAGTAACAAATGGTCGCAGTTCTGTATGTGGTACAGGACACCATCAACATTTAGCTCCTCTAGTGCCTGCAATCAGAAGGAAACAGTCCTGTATTTGGTGTGTGTGTCTGAACTAGAGCTTATGATATGTTTCTGTGATTGTTAGCTCACTTGTTGAATAGTGTAAGTGAAGTGGGATCTTTCTACTTTAGGCTTAAATAGCTCTTCAGTAGAAGAGCAATAATGCTTCTATTGCTCATAAGGGTGTCTTTAGCTCATACCCTGCTGGTTTAGAGGTATCCAGAAAATGGGGCAGGGAGGCTCATTACAGAGTTCTGCTGTGTGAATAGGTAGAAATGTTGTTGATTCGAATAGTTGTGCAGTGATGGGTATAAGAAGGCTGAGGGGCGCCTGTGGGTAAGAATAAGACTCAATATTTAAAATATTAGCTCTAATATCAAGGGCGTCTATTAGTTCTTTTTGGAGGTCTAATGTGTTTTATTGTCAGGCAGCTCAAAGTGACATTATTCTTAAACTGGAGCAGGTTGCCAAAACAGGAGACAAGTGGTTAGTGAAAATGAGCAAATATAATGAAACTCTTTCCAGCTTTTCTGATGAAGTAGATATCCTCAACTACAGTATTGTTTCACAGTAAATTAAACACTACGGCTTACGATTTAACTTAGTCTAAAACTGCTGTTTGCTCTGTTTTTGGAAGAAAGAGCTATTTTAAAAGGGGAAGTCCAGTATTTTATATTCAGCGGAAACTGTTTAAGAAGCCACCTCTGAGAGGCAGTTCCTTTGTACATGAGGACTAATTTATCAGAAATACCTGCTACATTGCCTTTTATTAAATAGCTGTACTTAGAAACTCCTTTTCTTGTTGTTCTAAGTCATATTTCATTTTAGATCTACACCTTGCTCTGTGAAAAGCAGAGAAGGTGTGTAATTTGTTATAGTCTCCCAAAAAACTAAGCTCATTGAAAAGTTGAGGGGTTTATTATTGCAGTGAGGTGTCACTAAAATGGTTAAACCTTGTTCTGAATCACAGCATATTAATTTTGTTACAATTCTTAATGTACAGAGCAAAGTGAGAAGGTGGGGTTTCTTTTTGTTTGTCAGAAAACCAGACACTCTACAAAGATTCTATTTTTTCATTTTCCCCTCCTTTCATTTCTGTTATTACAAGTCAGCGTAGCAAGACGAGTGTGGCTGTCTTGTTAGAGGCAAGCCCATGCTAATTTAAATGATCATCTGATTAGTTCCATGGAGGCAAAGAGGATCAGTTACATTCTGGCTAAAATCTGCTGTTGCTTACTACCCTTAAAAGTTGTCTGCTCTCTTTCACTTGTAGGATTGAGATATCCTTACAATACTGAAAAAAGATATATATTCAATTTTCATGTTAAAATAACACTTCATAGATATTAAATACCAAATAACCTGTATAATATTTTGCAAAACACAGAGTGAGATATGGTTCATGCTGTAGAGCACTTTAGGTTCGCTGTGGGCAGTGCAGAAGAGACCACTCTGTAGTTAAGAAGGGACTGTTGTTATCTTCTCTGTTAGCTTACAAAAAAAGAAAAAAACCCCAAAAAACCCACAACTGTTTATTGAATTGGTAGAATTTAAAAAGGGATTGGAACATTTGCACCAAACTGCCTCAAACAGATTGCATGGAAAGCAGCTAGTGACATGCTGTTGAAAGACAGTTTTATGGTATTAATGGGAGTAGAAAAAAGTGCTCTTTAGTGAAGACTAGGTCAGGAGATAGTGACATGGGGTGAGGGGGAGGAGGGTCAGAAGAAGGGGAAGCGAGAAGTGGCATGGTTGAATTAGCTATCAACACGGAAACTGAAACTGCTTGTGACGGAGAGTAGTGGACTGAGGAGAGAGTAACAGAACCAGAGGAGATGCTGTGGCTGGTGGCTGCATGTGCACAGAGATTTTTTTAAACTTGTCCTACTCAGGGTTGTGGTTAAGGGGGGTGTTCGGGAACTGTGGGGCAGCAGGTCCTGCTACTTGTGTGAAAATGGTACACTTCCTTCTTTGTGCATGGATGAAAGAGCAGGTTCCAGGGCATCCTGTTTGCAAATGATATTGCAGAGGAGTGTTCAGGCTTGCAATCAGTTTTTGATGCAGTGATGCGTGAAAGACCAAAGCACACAAACTCATGAGAGCTGCTGCACACACATTTCTGTTTTGCCTGTTTTATGCCAAGATGTGTCCCAAGTTCATGCATACAAATACCTGCCACGTGACGTGTGAGTAAGGAAAAGTAGACTGTGTAGGAGAAACAGCCATGAAGTTTCAAAAGGGCATAAACTGAGTCTTTTTAGATGTAGCCAGCATTCATTTCAATATTTGTATTTACTCATATTTTCCCCTCATTTTCTTTACATCTCTCAGGAGGACCGTTAGCTGGTTTAAATTTTCATATAGCTCTCACATAGGTTTAAATTCTCATACAATGCAATAGTTTACACAAGCTGGTGTCATTATTTCATGTGTTATCTTGTCGCTGGATTGATAGGCTTCAGTCATCAGCACTTCCTCACTCCTGATGTAATATCAGGAAGACAGCAGCACTGGCTGAAGAGCCTGTGATGCTTCTCAGACTTTAGAGGTCTCTTCAGGCAGCAAGCTCATGCTTCATTAGTAATACAGGGCAAAGAAAAACAACAAATTTGCTGCTGTTCACCATGGAAACAGTATTTTGCTTATCTGAAAATGGCATTAAGAATATAAAAAAATCATGGGAGTAGATAAAGATTTTTTAGTATGATTCAAATCTATTGCAAATATTTCTCTTCTTGTGTTGACGTGTAGGTTGTCAATATTTAGGACAAAATGAATTTCCAGATATTTCTTACAGTAATGAAAACTAAGTTATCCTTAGTTTCAAGAATGTAAAGTTTCACTTCCAGCTCACAGAGAACTCGTGAATTTTTTGTGGATCATAATTTTACAAATATCCTAAAACAATAAAGAAATTCCTATAAGAATGGTGATATCTCATAAAAGTTACTTCTGTCTCTGTGTCAGAGGGTGGCTCCATGAACAAAGACTTCTCACTCCACAAATTAGTAAAAGCAGATTTGATGTTTGAAATAAATTTGCTGGGGTTGAAGTGCACATTTTTGATGTCTTAAGAGACTCTTTGTTTGTAATAAGTTTTGCTGCAGTGTGTCTACCAAAGTGTCACTGGTACCTCCCTCTGTGAAGACTGTACTTTCAGGATAAAATGGCAAGTATGTTGTTAATGTAAGCCATGTTTCTACTGTTTTAAATACTGAATTTTCTCTGTTTTCTTTCCTTTTTTTTCAGACACTGAAAACCCGTAAAAGTTTGACTAAAAAATTTAAAAATGCCCAGAAAGAGTATAAACTATGGAGTTCTGCCAGAGTATGAGAAAAGCCAGATCAAAAGGACCTTGGAGTTGGGAACTGTTATGACAGTATTCAGTCTTAAGAAGAGTAGTCCAGAAAGGAGGACTATTCAGGTCATAATGGAAACCAGGCAGGTGGCGTGGAGCAAAACAGCTGACAAGATTGAAGGTTTCTGTGAGTATTTGCAAAGTGTACCTGAACTTGGAGTTACTAGTAAATTGATGTTATTGTCAAGTGTTGATTTAATGATTCTTTGTTAATATAATGAAGGTTTTGTCTGAAAGGAGTTTGGCAATTTGCTGAGAATATTCTGAGTCATTGCAATGTAGATGAAGAATCTTCTGCAATTTGTCATTTAGGTATTTAATGCTACTTAAATATGATTAATGTGCTTTTGCCCTAAGCCCTGATCTAAAAGTCTTCATCTTTACATATGATCGTACTTGTGTTATCTGAATTGAGTTACTGAATGACAGCTCTTTTCCATCACTGAGCATCAAGATGTCTTGTAAATTCACAGAAGTAGTACTTCTTTACTCTCCCTTCAAAAAAAACCTTTCCAAATTCAAGGAAACTGAAGTGAAATTTCTGTTTTCGTTAGGAATTTGCTGTTTCACTATAGAAATCATTATTTAGGACCATTATTGGAAAGTAACAATGACTTAGAAGGATGAAGCTGTGGATTATAAGGCATAGTTTCAGGGTCCTGAGTTGATACTGTCTCTTTAGTTAGTATCTGAAGTGACTGACTAAACCCACTATTTATAACAAATTTGGGAAATAGAAGGGAAGTGTAAAGCTACATAGGACTGCAAAAGCTATGGTAGAAGAATAAGTTGAGACTAATCTTTAGTTTTTACTGAACATGGCTGATGTCAACCAAGCTCAGCCTGTGCTTTCTGGGATTTGTACAGCTCCTGTTATTATAATGTAATCACAGTGCTTTCAAATGAGTTCTTTTATTTATTTAGCTCTTATTATGGGCATGATTTTACTATGCAACTGCTGAATGGTGTTTGTCTTCAATAAAGGAATTGAATGGTTTGTCTGAATTGCAGAATCATTTATTGGCCAGACAGCTAATATGAGAAACTTAGAATTTAGGAACTGGGGCTATTTGGGAAAAGAAATTGTGATAAGAAGTTTGAGTTTGAAGTTGGAGAGCTGGGATGGCTGAGCAGGTGTATTGGAGTGAGAGAACCGACTGAGGTGAGAATCGAAGTTACTCAGCAGCCAGGATTTTCAGTGAGAAACAAGGTAGTCAAGGCTCAAGAGAAGAAAAATAGTTTATGAATGCAAGAGTCTGAGACATAATTAAGAGAGGGGGTGCAAGACACGCACCAAGAAGCTGCATGATTTTTGAATTGTGTAGCTTGCCTTCATGCTCCTTACTTAGAAGTATTTAATCTCTGTTTGCTACTGTTTCTGTTGATTCCTGTTTCATTCCTTGTTCAACTGGAAATACAGTGTAGTGGAATGAAAGAGCAGTTGTCTGGAGGATGTTTTTATTGTTGGTAGTGAAAATATGGTCATACACAGTGTTCTGGGGGAAAGCAAACAGGACTGGACACTGTAGTTAACAAGTACTCTGGATCATAATCTTTCAGTATCCCAGTTTCTCATGTGGAAAATGAGGGTAATTACCGCTTCCTGTAAAGACCTGTTAGAATGTGAGTACGTTATTGGTTCTGATGTGCTTAGATCCCAAAGTGAGGTGTGCCAAAAAAGAAGTCCTGAGAGAAAACAAACAATTCAGTTATGAGAGAATAGCTTGAATATGCTTACCAAATAAAGCCTGGGGTTATGCATAGAGCGATAAGATTAAAACAAAATAGAAAATGACCACTTAGTGAGTGAACAAGGCATTAGAGTCCTCTGATAGAAACAGTTTGTGATCATGTAGTTGAAAGCTTAGCATAGCCATTTGCACAGAAGGGCTGAATTAAAAATTGTACAGACTGTGCATTCTGGATTTTGGGGTCAACTTTTCAGTGTTTGACTTGTAATCTTCTATCAAAGGTTCCTGGGGATGTTGTGTGTTTGCGGTAGTACTTCTAGAATCATAGAATCATAGAATAGTTAGGGTTGGAAAGAACCTTAAGATCATCCAGTTCCAACCCCCCTGCCATGGGCAGAGACACCTCACATGAAACCATGCCACCCAAGGCTCTGTCCAACCTGGCCTTGAACACCGCCAGGGATGGAGCATTCACAACTTCCCTGGACAACCCATTCCAGTGCCTCACCACCCTCGCAGTAAAGAACTTCTCCCTTATATCCAATCTAAACTTCTCCTGTTTCAGTTTGAACCTGTTACCACTTGTCCTGTCGCTACACCCCCTAACGATGAGTCCCTCTCTGGCATCCTTATAGGCCCCCTTCAGATACTGGAAGGCTGCTCTGAGGTCTACACGCAGCCTTCTCTATCCTGATAATTAGCTTGCTGTATGTATGCGTTTTAACCTTTTTAAAAGAAAGTGAATATTGTACTTTGACTCTTACACCTGGATAATCCAGCAGGGTAATGGCTCGCTTCCAGTTGCACAAGCAGTCATTCCTAGAACGGGGAATATAGCTACAGACCTGTAATTTATCCAAAAGCCGTGTGCTTTCTCCCTGAGAATTGTACTGAAGCAGTTCATTAGCTGATCAACATTCAAGTGACCTTTATAATGGTAGAATCTTTAAGTCTGAGAATATGTTCTACTCTAAAGCATGAATATGCAAAATATCGTTTTGTTGTCTAAAAAGCAATTAATCTGCCCAAAACCAAGCTGTATTTTTCAGGCATTGTTTCAGAATATGATACGAACAATTGTTACAATTTACCATGAACGGTATCTGATCAGCTTGAAATGAAAGTCCCTGCAGCTTTAACTTGCTGGCAGTGTTTTTTTACTGAAGAGGAAGGAAATATGGAAATATTTTTTATTTCATTATTTAAATGTTGCTATTGCTTCTTTTGACTGGAACTCAGGCTTTCTTTTGCTTGAAAAGTGGAAAAATTATGGATTTGAAACTTTCATATTTGGTAATTGAATGGCTGAATAGCAGTGATGGGGAATTAAAAGTTTTATTTCTCTGGAGCTATACTGAGGACATGGTACCAACTCTGTGGTAGGAAAAAGGTTATTTTGACTTGTATATATAATTAGATATGACCAACTCCAAGTATTCAGTGGCAAATTTTGTTGACTTTGTGAAAGGTAAAAAGATACATATTTTTTTAGTGGCTGAGGGCACAAATTTATCATCTCCAGTTTCATATTGCTTAATATGCTTGTGCTGTACAAGAAATAGTATTTATGATGCAATCT
This sequence comes from Ara ararauna, assembly GCA_028858755.1. Classification (NCBI taxonomy): domain Eukaryota; kingdom Metazoa; phylum Chordata; class Aves; order Psittaciformes; family Psittacidae; genus Ara; species Ara ararauna. Next base: position 6,995,119 of record CM054410.1, on the reverse strand, counting down.
TAATGGTTGCTCTTTGCATGTGCTACACTCCAGTAGGAGTTAATATTCAGTATGAGTGGGAAAGGTAAGATGGCTTCCTGTTGAGTGTGTACTATTTTAACTCAAGCAACTGCTCTTTACAGAAGGCAAAACCCCAAATGTTTGCATCTGTTGTGGGGTTTGTGTGTTTAATTCAGGTAGTGAGGACAGGTCACTTTGAGACACAAGAATAGGCTGCTAATAAATAGATATATTTTATTTTAATACTCTTCCTTTAGAAATTAAGAAAAAGTAGTGTTGGGAATTTTGGACGTCATAGTGCGTATTTTCTTGCTGGTAAACTGTAGATGTGTGAAAGACACTAAAATTCCTCTAAGCTAGAGTTGCTCATAATTATTACAAGTGCCTTTTTCAAGTTTGCTTAATGTTATTTTTCAAGTGATTTAAATTAAGCCTCACAGTAACAAAAAGGTATCTGCTCTTAATTCTGGGACCCATGCAAAGGAGATATAGGATTAGGCATACTGATATAAGTAAACATTTAGACAACTCCATGGCCATGAATGTAACAGTACTGTGTATTTTAAATTGCATTACTCTTCAAAGGGTCTCTTTCATTAAAATCCGGTCAGCAGTTCTGTTTAGAATGGAAAAGTTGCTTAAACTGTGGCTGTTTCTTGCTCAGTGCAGGTGTATTTCTCTGGATGAGTACGTAAAATGGAGATAAATCTGGATGAGAAACTAAAATGGAGATACCTTTCTTTAGATAACTCTTTCTAAACCCATCCCTTCCATGTGGGAAGTAGTGAGGATATACAAAGGCTAGAAAATTGGATTTAAACAGTCTCTGTGTTTGTTATATGACCACACCATGACTAAGTACTGGAGATTTTACACTGACCGTCTGAAAGACTTGAGTTGCCATGTACAAAAGGAATTTTGTAACAAAAACGATCTGGGGAGAAACCTCTGTATTTTCCTCTAAATGAAAGAGGACAGGTTATTTGTGTCCTTTAGGGCAGGATGTCCTATTTCAAAAGTAGATCAAAGGGCTAAATTTTAAGCTGATACATATCAAGTAAATCCTCTCACTTTAATAGAGCAGCTGCGGTTTCTGGTCATGTTTTTAACTTGGCAAGTTACTTCGGTAACTTGAATGGTGCTACATGATTTTTTAATTCTTCAAATACAAGAGTTTATTTTAGCTTTTGGTAAGTTTCAGCTTTACAAATCGGAGACATGGCATTACGTACCAGCTCTTCTAGTGCTAGTCTTCTCTGCCCACCTGCAAGAGAGGGGAAGGAGCAGCACAACAGTATCTGCTCACGCCCTTCCTGAGTTGTCCTAAGGGTGTTGGTAACCTGTGCATGAGAAGCTTTACTGTAGAGCTGTGCAGCCAAGAGTTGTGCAAGTCAAGTGAGTTCTTGGATGGTAGGTCAATTTTCGTGAGATCAAGCTACCTATTGAGCTTGTCAAGCTAATCAGACTTGCTAGAGACAGTAGATTTTGCTCTCTGTAAGGGAACTCCGATCCTCTTGTACAATCCTCATTTCTGCGGTTTACTGTGATTCTGCTGTTGTAAAATGTAATGCTTTGTAGGCCCAAACAAAGATTAAGTTAAGTGACTATTGGTCATCTTTCCTTTCTTTTTAGCCTGTAAAGTTAGGAGGCACTAGTAAATAAGTACCTTTCAAGAAAACTTAAATAAAATTTGTCCATGTTTTTGATCTGTGGGAGCTTCAAGTTTTCTTCTAGATGAAAGGAGAAAGATTAGCAATGGAAAGAGAGGGGCTGCCTGTCCTGGAGTGTTTTTCAGGTTTAGTGGAGGCCAGAGAAGTTTTTAGTGCTGCTGCTCTTTGGTCATCTGCTAAAACTGCAGAGTACGTTACATGCACCTTTCCTGCATCAGGTGGCTCCTTGTACGCAGCTCATTGTCAAAACCAAAATGCATAGAAGGGCGCAGTGATCCTTTGAGAATGTTTTAGTGTGGATGTTTGGTATGCCGGGTTTCATTAGTGTATTAAAATGAATGCCAGCAACATGCTTCCTTATGTGGGCCTGCAGAGAGCTGTGCGAATGGCTGAAGGAAGCAGGTCTGAGCTGGATGTGACTGTTCACCTATGCTTGGGCTTCTTTTAGTTGTCTTGCTGTTGTTCTATACATAGAGACATTTAGGTCTGACATAGTCTGAGGGAAATGCTTGTAGACGCTGGTTACAAAATGTCAGAGTTTTTTCTTCTGCCTCTTTCTTATTAATAACATTTCCTTGTATTGTACCCTGTCCTCATTTTAAACTGTTAAAGATAACCTGAAGTTTGCTGGGTGGACTATGGGACTGCTTGTAGGGCTCAGCATCTCAGCGCTGTTTATTGTAAGTTACCTAGGTCAACAGTGATTGATACAACTTACATTGACAAATTTTTTTTCCCTTGAGGAGTTATGTGGGTTTTGTTTGATTATTTGTATTGTGGGTTTGTTTGTTTGTTTTCCCTTTGTTGTGCTTTGTATGTTGCAGAGTGGTGTTAATGCTTTATCAGATCACCCCATGCTTTGAAGCCCTTGTGGTTTGTCCCGCCCCTCCATTTACGTTTCTTGGTATGCACACTAGCTGTATTTTCAGTGGAGCCCCTGTCATTGATTGCAGTAGGAGAAATCTCCATTTCTTGGATGAGAAGTAAATTTTGCTGAGCTTTGCAGTGACCTGGTGAAAGGGTAGTGACTGATATGAGAGCAGAATGAGGTCTTGGGGACTAAGGGTTATGCACAGGAATGGTGTTTCTGACGGCGTGTATTAAGCAGATAACTTACAAGGCTAGTTCACCTGTCTGCTGGGAGACAGCTGGGAGAATGAAAGGCTCTTCCAGAGCAAAGTTTAATTCTTGCTCTGAATTAATGTCTGCTGGAGTCTCTTCCTCTGGCCATTGGATGTATACGAAGCAGTTGGTTTAAGTATGGGAGTTCTGTTGCAAAGCATTGTAAATGTAAAAGTGTAACTTGAACTTTGAGAGCAGTTTTGAGTGTAAAAGCACAGAAATACAGGAGCACTTTTTGCAGGGCCATGGATCTAAAACCGATGGCACTAAATCTGCAGCTGGTATTAGGAAAAATAAGCAAATCTCTTATGAGTTTAGGGTGGACCACAGGCTTCCCCCCCCCACTTTTTCCTGCTAGCACAGCCTGACTTAGAAGCTGCCTGGTGCTAGCAAAGGCATTTGGCAATTTGGATTATGCAGCAGGGGAAAGTGTGTGGTGGGGACCCAGTGTGACTTGGCTATGGATTGTTTGCCCATGGGTTTTATTGACCATTGTATGTTCATGGGTTTGCAGTTTAAGAACTACAGATCTTGGTGGCTATTGTAGGGCCAAACTAACCTTTGTTTTACCAACACATGAGAGAAGGAAGCCTCAGATTCCTCACAGAGAGGGAACTGCATTCCTTGTTCAATTTGTAATGGACCTTTTTTTTTGCAGAAGCTAATTTATGCATAGTAGATATATGACTGTGAAGCTGTGACTTACCAGCATGATTTATTGCAGTGTGTTGCTCAGCGAGTCACTTCCTTATGGCTCTGCTGTGTATTTTTATGTGTTTACCCTTTGCAACTGTGTGTGGGTCTGTGTGACGGCTCCTGGGTCACACACACCCTGTGTTTCTTCCCACTTCAGACTGTCACAGGCTGGCCATACAATGGATGTGTGTGTGTTGTGCATCACCGTGGAATCTGTGGGTCACTTCTACCTCCACATCCGCTACGCTGCTGCGCTCTTTCTTTGCTAGGATACCAAACAAATGTACTGTCATAGCTGAGAGAGCGGTGGAGGGAACTATGGGACAGCAGTGAAAGGCAGAGGGGGAAGGAAGAGGTGGCCAAGAGTGAGAACTGCTTGTCAGTACTGTGCTAAGAGACATGTCTGTCTTGGCTGACTGAGGTTTTGTTGACTGAGAGTACCTTTCAGTAGCAAACAGGGCCTCCCAAATTTCCTCATATTCTGGTACACACATTTGTATGCATGTGAATAAATCAGAGCACAAAGAGGTTATGGTATTTAAGGTTGTAGAGCAAGTAGGTGAGAAGGTGTAAATCTCCAGGAAGCTGATCCATAATTTCCATAATCCAAAATTCATTCTTTATCAGATGCAAAGTGCTTTAAGGAAAATCATTAAGGGAAAGTTTGTGGTGATTAGAGTTTGATTAGTCACTGGAAAATATATGAGTTTCTTCATACTCTTCTGTGAATCCTTGCGTTAAGTGGTGATTCACAGGCAGGAGAATTCATGCTCCGAGAAATCCTTCTTTGAATGTGCAAGTGTGTGTTTCTCTGTAATACAAGCATGGGCGTTTCAAGGAAGATTCTGCTGAGGACAGAAGATGATTTATCTCTTTTTTTTTTTTTATTGCCTTTTATGCGAAGAGGCAATCTGCTTTTGTAAAATGATTTAAAGCACAATTTAATCCCTTAAGCTTTGGAAAAGTAAGGTCACCTATCTTTTTTTTTTTTGATGTTTTTGATTCACTGCAGACTGCTCAAGAAATAAAAAAAGCAACTGGTGACCATTTAAGCACAAAGAAGCAGGCTTAAGGCTTTGGAAGGCCATGTAATATATTCATATTCATATAATATATCAGCTGTTAAAGTGCTTTTTGTGTATGCAGAGCAAGAGGTTAGGGTATAGGTAAAGTTGGAAGAGAAAGGGGAATAGATGTGTTAGTACTAATGTAGTCTGAAAGCTTTTTGTTTCCTAGAGGATGAGATACCTGTGTTTGGGAATGGCAGAGATGCAGACCTCTTGTCAATGTAACTGCAAACTTATGAAGCAGTGGAATAAAGGCTAATTAAATTGAGGGTTTGGAAGCTGATGGTATTCCTCAGTATAACACACAGTAACCATTTCTATTTTCCTCACTACAGAACTTTATTAATGCATTACAGCTGTCTTGTACCTTTTTTTGTTTTTAAGAGAAAGGTACAACTGACAATGCATAACATTTTATTTTAGGGTTAACATGGACTGCTAATTTCACATTGTCTCTTCTGGGTTTGTTTCTGTAATGTTTTTATTGAGTTTGTTGAACAAAATTGCTGTGGCCCACTTTTTAAATACATTTGCCATCTCAAAGTCATTTGTTGTTACTGATGTTACATCTAACCTATGAAAAAGAATTATCATAGATGGTTAAGTTCACTTGAGATTTTCCTCCTGCTGAAAAGAGATTTTACAGAATTTGTCCTCTAGAATGTGATTTAAGAAAGAAACTTCCAACATAAAACCAAGTTGAATTTTCATGTTTCACAGGTGTATTAAACAAGGGAGTGAATGGAAACCAAGCACTTACCTAGGAAATTCATGTTACGTGTAGAATTAAAGCCTGTGGGAGCTGCTCTGGTTTTTCTTGATCTGAAAGTTTACACTGCGTTTGTCTTTTCAGACTGTTACACTGCCAAGCAAAAATCGCTAGTTTCTGTAAAATGTGGCATCTGGATATTTAATGATTAAAGCTCATCGGAGAAGCAGTGCATCTATAATACAGTTGTGTAGATAACAGGACCAGATAACAGGCCACATACAATTTACAGGGTGAGGTGAAATGCAGGGATGCGTAATTTAATGTGACAGCAATCTTATGTATGTTCCCACAGTCGGGGCTGTTCCAGCTAACAAGGTTTGGTTTTTTTTAAATCTTTTTCTTGTTGTATTTAGTGAATTTTATTCCTTGTCATGGGTTCAGCAGCAGCAGTCATTTTTCTCCTTCTTGGTAGCTGGTGTAGTGCTATTTTTTGGCTTTCGGCCTGGGAACAGCGCTAATAATGCCAGTGTTTTCAGTTACTGCTTGGTAATGTTTTGGTCTGACCAAGGACTTTCTGAGTCTCATGCTCTGCCAGGGAGGAAGGGAAGCCGGGAGGAAGCAGAGACAGGACACCTGACCCAAACTGACCAAAGGGGTATTCCATGCCACAGCACGTCATGCCCAGGATATAGGGTGAAGGGCAGAGACCCGGAAGGGTGGGGGTGCACTGCTTGGTCGGGCTGGGTATAGGTGGTGAGCGACTGTATTCTTTTCCCTTGTATTTCTCTTGTCATTATTATTATTGGTGGTAGCAGCAGTGGTTTGTGTTATACTTTAGTTACTAAACTGTTCTTATCTCAACCTGTGGGAGTTGCATTCTTTCGATTCTCCTCCCCATCCCGCCGGGACTGGGGGAAGAAAGAGGGGGGAGTGAGTGAATGAACTGCATGAGGGGCTTAGACCACGACATCTCTAAAACTAAATTTTGCTAATTTAGCTTTTAAAATCTTTTCTAAAGAGAAGAAATTTTGGTTCTGCTCATCCTTTTGGCTGTCAGATACCTTGGGAAACATAAAAACCTAACATCTAAAAGACTATTAATGGGAGTGGCTTGCATTCTTTAACATAGATGGGGGGTTACTTTTTTTTTCATAGGTTAAACAGCTAAGTCATTTAATTGGCATTAACAATTCTACTCATGTGAACTTCCTCTATGAGGGAAGATGTAATTCCCCCCTCCCTTTTGGATAACATGGTATGAAGATTTATAGCATCTCTACCTTTTTGGGAGAAGTGGTGAATATCTATATATTCTGCTGAGGAATGTGAAATGAATGCTGCTTTTGGCTTGAATGTTAGACCTGACCTTGGTAGTTTCCAGTAGTGACTTTGGTGTTTCATTTTTTTCTTGCTAGTGCAATTTCTGTCTGAATTTCCTTATTGTTTTAGACATAAAATAATAAATAAACTTAACTCACGTTTGCTTTCTGTATTCTGAATACTGTTAAAAATCAGGATGTCATTGCACAAGTGAATCTACGTCTTGCTCTTTGTGGAGTATCTGCTCAAAAGAACGTTAAAATTCACCTTTTTCTGTTTTGAAATTGCTGTGCACCAGTTGTTACCCAAGGGATCTTTGTGTAAGTCTTCTGCTGAGTATTTAGAGCTTGGTTTCTGTGGTCAAATGAAAAAATGAATGTGTGTAGCCTTTAGCTGTTTTCAAATGATTTCTTCCCTTTAGCAGCTCAGTTCTGCAACGTTTGATGCTAACTTAGGACAGCCAGACTTCCTGTCAGTGAGTAGGGGCTGGAATGAACTTCATGGACCTGAATGTGGTTGATACTGGGCACATACGTAAATTTTACCCTATTCTAATCTCATTTTGCGAAGGTGCCTTTTTTAAAAAAAAAAAAAACGAAACCAATAGCTATTTGACAAATATGGCCCCTTGAATTCAGAGCTCGAACTGGGAAGGGCTGTAGTATATTGTTGCTTTATTAAGCAGTCAAGTTCTGTTTTATTGTCTGCCACTAGGTGTAACTGAAGGAAAGGTAACAGGAATTCAAACCCATAAGTGTCTGACAAAATGCCACTGCAGCCAGTTTATTTGAATGGGGATCAATGGAGTTGTTGAGTATCAAATGTTTATTGTTAAGTTTATGGCAGTAAAGAGCTGTAACAGGCACTCTGGAAGGCACTGAGCAATTAATCTGTGCAGTCTCTGAAATGTAGCTATGTGGTAGTTTAATGATGCATTGAATTAACCTATTTGCTGAACAACACACAACAGCAGGAGCAGAAGTTCAGCAGCTTTTGGCTCTAAACTGCAGTGAATACTGCACCTCCAGATCAGAGCCTGAAACGGGATGGTAATTCAGAGTGCCTTGGAGTCCAGCCTTGTTAAAGAGCCACTTGAGGGAGTTGTCAGAATCAATAGGTGATGGATGAGGCTGCTGAGGCGACACTTCTAACCCGTGGCAATAACCACATGAAAGAATGCATGAAATAAAAGCTGGTATTTTAGGTTTTCAGAGTGACACTAGACTTCTGAACTGTTTGGCTGGAGATCGAATGCATTGGCAGTGTCATCCTTGTCTTGCTGGGTGTGATTCAACTTCTCTACAGGGCATACTTTGATTTATGCTTCCTTGGGAAGTGCACTGTTTTACAGAAATCACACCTGCAAGCATATTGAGTTTCATCTGACACTGCAAGCTGCGTATGTCCAGGTCTGTGCCTTTTTTCAGGTGTATCAGGGCCCAGCAATTTCTGTCTGAGAAGCCTAGTCAGGATACAGCTCTGCAATTGGTGTGTGGGATTGAGAAAGGGGAAGGCTCCATTAGTGCAAAGAAGTCAGAAGATAGAGGCAGCGTGCTTGTAGTTCTGGCACAGACATGAAGTTGCATTTTAACTGTTCAGTGACAGATTGTGCTATAAAAAGTTCACAGTAACTGCGTGACAGCTACGTTGGTACAGCTGATTTACTAATCTGAGTCTGAAACATGCTGTGGCTTTTCCTGGCCTGTTCCTTTCTTGGTTCAGTTGGGATCAGCTGTTCTGGAGTTAGTGGGCATTGTGTGGAGGGTGCAGATGAGTCCAGACTACCTGGGGAGACAGAACTGAGTGCCAGACCAAAGTTTATGCTTGCTGTGCATGTGTCTTTTCACTCTCTGATTTTCTGCCTTGGCTTTTCTTTCGATAATACAGAATAATGCATCCTAAATGACACTATAAAATGTCATTAAAATATATGCTGGTAGTTTTCACTAATTTTCTGAAATTATAACATGTATTATTTCTTCCTTTCTGTGAAAATCTAAAGAATGTTTAATAGAACTTTTGTTTTATACATCTGTTTCATGTATTATTTGAGTAAATGTAATGATAACTTGGCAGGACATACATAATATGTTGTCTCTCTTTACTGAATGTTTAGCAACTGTGGTGTAGTAATCTCTTTTTCAAAGGCCGGTTGGGGAAACAATAATACTGTTACCAGTGTGAAACCTGTGCATACAAAAATCCTTGTGCCTATATTTATATACCATATGTTCACACAGGAGAATGGGATGGTAGGATTGAATGGTTGTAATGCAAGGGAAAGAACTGCAGCGAGTATATATGTAATGCAGGGAAGACATTGAGTAAGTTTGTATGTTTGTTTCAGAGGTCAGTATGAGGTAAGAGCTACTTGAAATGACAACAGCAGCACAGGTTGTGAAATCTGTTTTATTGCTGCTTATAGTTTATGCTTTGAGGGAGGCTTTGTGGTGTGGTGTTCATGTATGTTGATTTATAGGAGTCTGAAGTGAAAGGTCTGCCTTGATTTGCAGTTAGAATTGTGTTTTCAGCAGGGATTTGTTGACTGAAGGGAAAGCAGAGGAGGTGACTCTTGCCCACTATTAGAATGAGCCAGCATGGTGCACTGTTTTCTGCAGCCATGCCAATCCTTCCCTCTTTGTTTGGGTACTTTCTGTCTCTACATCCTGATTCTTCTCTGCTAATACTAATGTGAATTGGTGGGCTTAGATCATAGAATTGTAGAATAATTAGGGTTGGAAAGGACCTTAAGATCATCTAGTTCCAACCCCCCTGCAATGGACAGAGACACCTCACACTAAACCATGCCACCCAAGGATCTGTCCAGCTTGGTGCTGAACACCGCCAGGAATGGAGCATTCACAACTTCCCTGCGCAACCCATTCCAGTGCCTCACCACCCTTGCAGTAAAGAACTTCTTCCTTATATCCAATCTAAACTTCCCCTGTTTAAGTTTGAACCCATTACCCCTTGTCCTCTCACTACAGTCCCTAATGAAGAGTCCCTCCCCAGCATCTCTATAGCCCCCCTTCAGATACTGGAAGGCTGCTCTGAGGTCTCCACGCAGCCTTCTCTTCTCCAGGCTGAACAGCCCTGAATTTCTCAGCCTATCATCTTTTTCAGATGGATATTCAGGCACACTGCTAGGGATCTAGGTGAGACTTTGGGTTGTGAGAGGGTTAGAGTTATCAGAAGGAGCTTTTGGTTTCTGGTCATTTATGGTCATGTAATGAATTTATTTTAGAAGTTTGCATCTGGATTTAGGGGCCTTGGCCAAGCAGATGTGCGAATCTTAGGAGATGTTTTCACGGTTTGTGAGGGTGGCTGAGACATGGAGGTTGAGGTATGTAAAGCCCTATCTTGAAGGTAATTACACTTGGAAAAATTAGTTTAGGAAAGATGCTTGTTTCCTACGATTAGTTCAGGTTAAACTTGGAGGTCCCATTTTCACAATGTAAGTTGTTTAATGACTGGAAGAAAGGAGTGTCTGGTGGAAAGTTTGGCCTGGGATACTTTGCAGAGAATAAGAATTTTCAAGATGAATCAATGTTTTATTATCAGGATTTTATTGATGAACTTCCTTGCTTGTCTGTCCCTTGTTTCTATGTTGGCATCAAAGAAATCTGGCATTGCACAGGCTGGAGCTTTAACCAGTGTTCAGCTCACTCTCGTTGGCAGCGCAGCTGCTTTTTCATTATGTTATTAATTGTCTTCTGTTTCTGATGAGGTGCTCATTTAAAACAGGGGTTATATTGTGGCATTCTTGAATGCACAGACAGAAACCCTCAGCTATTTTCTTTGGATCTAAGTCTGATAAACACATTTCAAGAGCAGCCGTGACATATTTTTCTTCATCCTGTAGCTCATAAGTCAAGGCTGTCCAAAAGTGGGAAGAGCTGTTTATTTGTCTGGTCCACAGGCAGAACAAAACCACTTCCTCAGTTTTTCTAATAAGTATCTTATCTTGAGAGTGCACATATTTCTATTTCAGTGCTGCCTCACTACTGTTATGTAGGCCATGTAGCAAGAGTTTGTTGAAAAGGGAGCTGCCTTGAGAAAGTACGTGCTTGTGCAGTGTTCCCGTTCTGCTGTGCTCTAATGTGTACCTGTGTTCTGTAGAAAGCAGCAAGCTGAAAGTGGTACAGCACGTTATGTTAAATGACAGAGATCTCTTTGGTGTTATCCAGGAAAGAACAGAAACATTTTAATTATTAAGCTGGGTTTTTCTCTTTATATTACTACTTCATATATTTTTCTTACAAGTGCCAGTGACTATACTAGCTGACAAGGTCTATCTAAGATATGATGCGTAATTTTTAGGTGGGTAAGTTGGAAGTTGTATCTTTTCTTTTTTGGCTCTGAAACGTTGTCATGGCAATTGGAAATTTCTTGCTTAGAGTGTATGCCATTTGTGAAATCATGTCTTCTGTAATCTGAAGGGGCCATGTGTATACACTTTGTCCATGGGTAATCGGTGATAGTGAAATGATAAAGCTGGTGTAATTTGCATTTCTTGACCAATAAAAATCTCTTAAGTTCATATACAGAGATATTTTATATAGGTGTGCATGCTTTGAGTTGTTCATCTCATTGTATCAGGCTCTGTTGGAATGTAGGTGCAGTTGTACTGACTGAATGTTGTTTCCTTTCAGTGGATCTGTTGGAAATAAAAGAAATTCGCCCAGGAAAGAATTCAAAGGACTTTGAGCGTTGCAAAGCAAAACAAAGAGAAGAACACTGCTTTACTGTTTTTTATGGTACACAGTTTGTCCTCAACACCTTAAGTTTAGCAGGTACTTTTTTTCTTCTTTGTTTCCTCTTTAAACCTACCAATGGAACAAATCAAATACACTGATGGAACGATAATGAAGAGAGTGCTGCGGTTTTGACTTGTGCAGTTCAGGAGTGCACCAGCTGTTTAAAGTCTGGAGATATATCCATGAACTGCTGCATTTGTAATGTCTTCCTTTCAAATAGTGTATTGCGTGAGTGTATTTTCTGATTTGATCAATCATTTCTAGCAAGGTAGACTTTTGCTGGTTAAATATCTCCAGTAAACTTTTCGACATGTCAGCAATGCATTTGCTGTTGTCTACAGTTGGCCATAATATTGCCCTGGCATTTTCAGTCTGGCCAAAATGGTTCTGGAAACAATAGTCATAAAGAGTTATAATACAGCTGTATCACAGAAACTTTCCTGTTGCCTATGAACAGCTGGAAACTAATTGAGAAGAATGAAATTCTTGTTTGAGTTATGTGTGTGCGTGTCACCTAGTAGTACTAAACCTCTTCTAAAAGAGGTTTACTAGGGGACCATAAGTAAAAATGGAAGGTGATAAACTGAAAATTAAGTTCTGTGTGACACAGAGGGAAGTTGAATCCTGTATGTATGGAAAGGGTTGGGGCACTTCTTACTTCAGGTGGGATTATCCATGGTCACAAACCCAAAATTTCAATTTTGAAATTAAAAAGGATATGAATTCTTCAGTGCAGGCTGAATACAGTTTTCTACTAATGGAGTTTACTAAGAGATATCTTCTAAATAGTTGTGATGGATACTTGGTTTAGAATCATACAGACCATTTATTTGAAGTGGCGTGTTCCTGTACAGGACAGTGGGAGCTACTTGTCATTTAAATAATTAAATTAATTGTAAAATCTTAATGGGAGAAAAGGGGAGTGTTTTGTAAGTGTTTTCATGCTAAAATTGCCTTTTTTTTAAATTGAATTAATAGATTGCAGTACTAGAAGACTTTCTTTTTGCAGTCTGATGCACTGGAAATTAAAGACTACTCATGACTAATCCACTGTTGTTGGCTTTTCGCTTTAAATAAATTTTACCATTGTTGGCTGAAGTCTGTGAAAATTTTCAGTAAGTGGCTGTGGTTAAGTGCAGCTGTGCCAGGTTGACTTCCCCTAGCCTCCGTCCCTCTTCCATGGCTGTTCTCAGAGCAGGCCTCTGACAGTGTTTTGAAAACACTTGATGCCTTGAAATATGTTGCTGTGATGGTGAACTGCAGAACAAAGTATTATAACTTTCAATTGGGGGGAAATCAGCAAGGAAAAGGAAGTGTTTTGTCGTGGTTTCTTAAAACAATATGAAATCGTTGTTACTTAAGGGGAATGGTAGCTGTCATAAAGGGCAGAATTGTCTTGGGAGCAGAATTGGTTTGGCAGTGGTAGCGAGTGTTCTTTCCGAAATTGTAACAAACTGGAAAACATTTCCATGGGGAGCCGAGGCTAGGCTCTAGCTTCATCCTTGGGGAATAAAGCATTGTTTGAAAATATGTTTAAGTAAAATGTAACCTTCATCTTTTGAGAAACTGTTTTGCTTTGAAGGCAGTTAAAAGAATTGCGCAGATTACAGTTCCTGTTGAAAATGGTTCTTCAGAACTGGTTTCATTGAAAATGCCTTCATGAAATTTCAGAACCAGCAGGCTGAAGAGAATGGACTTTCTCAGCTGAAGGCTGTAATGATAGTATGTCATCTAAGGGCACAAAAGGTGGTTTCAGCTTAACTGTGGTATTCCTTAGGGAAGGCTATATCCAGCACACAGTTCATCATCTTGGTTCTGTTAGGTCAAAGCAATATCAAATGTGATCACATTAAATGATGTGGAGGACTATTCTGGTTTGGGAAATGAAAAGGCAAATTATACCTAAAAAAACGCAAGGCAGTGATAAACTGATTTGTAAGGTTGGGAAGAAGATCTATCTGGCTTCTGGTGTTAAGCTGCATAAAGAATTTTAGACCTTGTTTAAACTTTACTTGTATTAAATACGTTCTATTAGCTACACCAGTTTTGTACATTGCTTCCTTCCTGTTCCTCTTGCCTAAGTGTTGTCTGGAACAATTTGTGTTTAAAGGCAAGGTTAGGACAGACATGAAGTGGTTGTCTATCAAAAGCCAGTACTTTACAATTTATTTGCTGGTTGCTTGGAATATAATGAACTAGCTTTATGCTACACCACACTGAGTTCTTTTGCTGTGTGCTTCAAGCTGCTCTGCGTCTAGGTCCCTGGGCTTTTGCCACCTGGGAGATGGGAGAAAAGAAAACAAATTTGACTGTGTTACTACAGGAGCTCACCAGCACTTTTGTAGTCTCTGTGCTGAAATATTGAAACTTGCATACCCTGATAAGCAGACTTCTAAAAGAAGGTATTTTTTTGTCAGAGCTTCGAGTTGAGCATCCCACCCCCAAATTTATGCTGTTTTTATTAATTTTATCATTAGCAATATGAAGCTATGCGATGATATTTATCAAAGAGAAAGATTCATCAGCCACTTTATATACTAGGGTTTGTCTGAATATCCCAAGTTTGTGCCCTGGGTTTGTGTTGATTTTGTGTTGACGTTTCTCATAGCATATTGTTTTTTCAGCTGACTCTAAAGATGATGCTGATAAATGGTTGTGTGGCTTGAATATCTTGTATCAAGAGGTCATGAGTGCTCCCACACCTGCGATCACAGAGAGGTATGTGGACATGTTTTCACTTTGTGAGACTTGACATTTCTTTGGAATTGAAAGTGGAAAACCTGAAAGAAACAACTACTCTCCAGTTAGCATATGACACAGAAAAGCTCATGTGTAAACTCTTTGTCTGTTTTGCTATATACGTGTTCTGGAATGCCACTCTGCTGCATCCACTACTGCAGACTTGCAGTTTACCTTATTTTGTATACCTGCACCAAGCCAAAAGTCTCTTAATGAGATCACAAAAACAGCTGCTGTAAGTGTGCACTGACTTCTTGAAAAATTGAAGTGTCTTATGCAGTTACAGTAGGCTTGCTTTAGTAGATGTTCAAATGCATTGTATGGCAATGTGACCAGCAGACTCAGACAGCCAGGTTGAAAACGATCTTTAAGTCTATCTTTTTAGCATCCAGCCATATGATGGTGGAACTGCACCCTTAATGCTTCATAGGAAGTTGCACGTGAAACTACTCATGCTCAGAGTGCCAGTTTTCTTGAAGAGCTTTTTAACGCTGTGTTTTGCTGTGCACCTAATATGGACACGTACTCTAATGAGGATTTTCTTTAAGATTCTCTAAACTCCTCTCCTTCCCTCCTAATTGTTAATTTTTATTCATCTAACATATCTTTGAGCCAGCAGCCTCAGCTGGCATAAATCTTGACTTAATGGAGTTACTCTATATTAGCTGAAGTTTTGTCTTGCTTTACCACTTAGATTTTTACAGCTTCTGGTTGCTCATTTGCTTCTGTCCTGCCCGCCCTTCCTATGTTGTTTATGTGGCTTTAAAATGCAGTATTAAGCAGTAGAAAAGTATATATTTACAAAGACGGTTATAAAACTGGCTGAATCGTTAGATACTACACTGGAAATGTTTTGCTTTATTATAGAGATGTATCTTATGACTCTTATGTGTTTCCATTAAATTTCCTCTGTGGATTTTGGTGTTCATTGGCTGTGTTTTCTTTATAATTCTTAGATTAAACCTTTTTTCTTTTTTCCTTCTTTTCCACAAGCTGGCTGAGAAAGCAGATTTATTCTGTTGATCAAACTAGAAGGAACAGGTAAGAAGCTCTCTCTTTGTTCAGTATGTTTTTAGTGAACTTTTGTTGCAGGTTCTAACATGAATGAAAAGAAATAAATATTTTTTGTCCAATATGTGAAATGAGAGCCCTGAAAATAGTATTTGTTTTTGCTTTAACAATGTCAGTTTTGCCTTTTATTAAACACAGCATGTTCATAGCAGTCACTCATGTTCATGCATGTGGTATAATGAAGCAAATGATGAAAAATATATAGTTTTGTTTTTTGCCTAGAATTACCGTGCCAGAATGAGAAAAAGGAGTTGTCTTCTTCAAGTATTACTGTAGAGATTCAGCTCGTCTGTGCAGGCATGTTAGTTTGTTTGCTTCCTAGAGGTCTTTGCCCTTTCATAGCCAAGTTGGAGCCTGGCAGGTTGGACTGTATAACCTGCTGTGAGCATTCCTGTGAAGCTATGCTTCCAGTTCTTCCTTCATTACTGAGCCGTGTGTGCATTGGAGTGACTACATTCTAATGTAGACAGATAGGAACCAGCTTTTAAAAGCTTGTTTGGGCATTCATAACAATGAAAGTGCATAAGCAACATTCGACATGGGCTGCCAAAGATCATGGCAGATGTTTCAGTAATTAGCCTTGTTTCAGCCCTAATGTGGCCTGAACATGGCTGGTATGCATGGTATCTAGCTTGAAACTGGTCACAGCAGCAGTGTCAGATATATCCAGAGATAGGTTGTCCCAGTAATAACTTGAATTCTTTCCTTCAGGAGTCAGAGCTTTGAGGAAAACAGAATAGAGTATTAAGAGGAAGAGGAGATAGAAGAAATAACTGAGGATATTAGGGAAGAGGAAAAGGAGGCTACTGGTATATAGAAGATACATTGAGGATAGAGATAGAAGGAAACCAAGTTAATAGTTTGGAATAAGGGCAAAATAGTTATTTATTTATTTATTTATCTTTAAGCAGTTGGCCTGGCTAAATGGGTTTGTCTCTTTCTCACCTATTCAAACAGAATATTAGAATAGAATATAATTTGAAGTCAAAGAATCACCTCTGACCTGGTGCTTCTCATGTGAAGGAAGGCCCACGGGTTATAGTTCCCAGTGTGCTGCGCAGCTGCATATATTTGCGTTTCAGTAGTTTGCTTCAGGTCCATGTGTGATGTGGGTTTGTAGCTCTTTGAACAGTAAAGGACACTTTTTTTTTCTGAATGGATTCAGCTGCATACCTCTCCTTAGAGTTGCTGGCAACCGTGCGACACTGAGGAGAATGTTAGCCCTTCCTCTCTCACGTCTGTTACTTTACCATGATTTTGCTCTTTGTCTGCAACATGCATTTTATTCTATGGTGTAATTCAGTATAGAAAAGTACATGTGTTTCCTCTCATTTAGGCCTTTTCCTAAAATCAAAATAAAGTGTGATGCTTCATTGTATGAATAGGACTGTGTTACTGCAGGAAATAACACCATTGTGCAGGCAGCTTGTGCCATTTTGCACCTTGCTTCGGTGTGAGCTGAGGAGCCATTTCAAAGCAGTGTTTCCTAAACTGGCCAGAATGGTGAAGGGGCAAGTACTATCATTTACTGGATATTGGCTTATACCTCCTGATGTATTTGAAAACTAGCCCTGCGGTAGGGACATGTTGGTGGGGATTATGAAGCAGAGGCTAATCTTAGGGTAGAGCAGTGGCTGACAGTATGTGTCTACTGAGAGGGTTTCCTTTGTTGCTTTAGGGTTGTTTCATCCCTACCAGGCAGTCCAGTTAGGATCAAGGGGCTTGCCCTGTGTGGAGGGCAGTTTTCTGTTCTCTTGATAGGTGATTCATGCTTTCAGAAAAATTCAGGAAAAGAGTTTGTGCTGAGTTTCATTGTCTTTAGTGTTGCAGTTTCTAGGGAGGTTAATTGTAAAGGTTAGGCTTCCAGGCAAGTCGTGTTTCACAGGTTGAGGTTTTTCCAGTGCTGATGAAGTCCTAGCTCTTTGTTTTGGCTTGCACTTGTTTTCC
This sequence comes from Ara ararauna, assembly GCA_028858755.1. Lineage (NCBI taxonomy): Eukaryota > Metazoa > Chordata > Aves > Psittaciformes > Psittacidae > Ara > Ara ararauna. Next base: position 6,978,018 of record CM054410.1, on the reverse strand, counting down.
CTGAGGAAATTGCTTGTGCTTGGTGTTTAGGGTACAAACAGAGTGCTCCTTCTTGCTCCTAAAAGCAGTGGGTTTTTTTCAGAGGTCTGGCGACAAGGTAGAAAGCCAGGAATTTCCTGAGTTCTAATCTGGCTTTGGCATGGACTTTGGCTAAGTTCCTTCTTGCTTTGCCTCTTTCCCTCTCTACACAATGGAAATAAGAGTGTTTCACAGGGTTGATAGAAAATCTTAGTAGCTGACTAGATACAGCAGAACTGTGGAGTTTTGATATATATTTTTTCCTCCCTTATTTTTTCCTCAGTATCAGTCTTAGAGAGCTGAAAACTGTCCTTCCCCAAGTAAACTTCAAAGTGAGCAGCATGAAGTTCTTGAAGGATAAATTTGCGGTAACTACCTGATAACTTCTATCTGTTTGGTGGTGTTATTTCTTTTCAGGATGCTGCCTATATTCTTGCTTCTTACTGTGTATGGTTAAATAAATTATATCAGTTAATTTCTCAGCTTGGCTTTGCCTATATCCAAGGCTATAAGAAAATATAGGCATAAATGTTCCTTCTTTTCATTGTTCAGTTGACCAAACCAGCACTGGGTTTTGAGCTGATACTGTGCAAGTGCATAGGAAAGTGTTTTATCTTTAAAATCAATATATTAAAGAATATTTTGGTTTTTTCTTTTTTGCAATTTGATCATGTAATAACCTCTTCACTCCAACTTGTGATAATATGAGTAACTTCTGAAAGTCATTTCCATTCCTACAGGAATTTTAAATATCCCCACCTTTTCCTGCTTTCCAACTCTCCACCCTTAAAGCATACATTCTTGCTTCTGTTGCTCCAGCTAACAATGACTAAATGGGACACTACTTCACTCTGTTTTTAGTGGAAGCAAGAATCAGGGTACAAAAAGCAAGGCTAATGATGTGGGCTGGGAGCGCTAGGTCACAAACCAACAATATGTTTACTTGTTTGTATTCTTAAAAAAATAACTAAATTAAAAAAATCCCAAGGGGTTAAGACAAATGAAGTTGGAGGAAAACAGAATGCATGAGAGGGTGGCAGCTGGAGTAAGAGTAACTTGTTTGCTGTTTGCAAACGCAGTTCAGGGAATTCTAAATTCTCTGCGTGCTGCTTTCTATTGTAGGAAATAGGTGCTCACAAGGAAGAGCTTAGTTTTGAACAGTTTCATTTGTTCTACAAGAAAATCATGTTTGAACAACAGAAATCGGTAAGCTTTTTCACAAGTAGTCTTCAGACCATTAAACTGCTTGATCAGAATAGAGTTAATGCTGATTATTTTTGTTTCTGTTAGTCACTGATTTTCCCCCATTCTTGTAATAGAAAAAGAGTACAGTCCTATACTTGAAGTGTGGATAAGTCACCATCAGCAATTGTCTTAAGATAATGACTCAGTTATTTGTGTTGCTTCTTGTGTGTTGGTAGTACAGATACGCACATATATAATGAGGTTTCTAGGAATAATTTGAAACTGTAAGTTTGTTCAGGATGTAGAGTGTCTTTTTATTGGCTAATCCTTCTACTGGTGGGAACAAGGGTTTTCCATACTTGTATTAATATTTTATTGCTAAAACATTCTGTAAATCAGATTTATCCTGGGCATCAAATAACAACTATTGTTCTCATTTTCTCTCATGCTTGGAGATTATGATGGTGAGTCCATTACAAGACATGCATTAGACAGTTCTTGGGAGGTGGGAATTCTGTAGAATTACATTTCAGCAACTGTCTGACTACTGTTTCCATGTATTTGTTGCACAGATTCATGAAGCTGGTGGAAACAGCATACATTTAGTGACTGAAAGTTAGGAAGCCTCTAAATCTACGTGAAATACAGATTTTGAAATTACTTGCATAAATGTCTGTTGATGATGTGCTTGTTGTTCAACTAGTTGTTAAAATAGAAGCTTCAGTAGTCAAAGTCAGTGCTGTTTCTTTTGCGTAGAGCTGTCTTGTGCTGTTTAAAAGCGATGCTGAAATTATTGTGAGGTAATAGAGAGTCTCCATTTACTGTCAGGGTTTTAGTTTTGGCTATGGAAGTCTAGTTAATTAGCTTAAGCAGAAAAAGTTGAAGAGTGGAACACCGAGTAAAGAGGGTATCTGACTTCTTTTTAAACTCTTGTTATCATCTCTTGTGGATCATTTTAAAGAAACTGCTCAATTTGCTCAACAACTGCTTTGGGCCAGTTTCCTGTGATCTGTAACTATGCTGTGCCAAGCTGGAAGCCATGTAGGTTTTATATTCACATGAATAAATGTAATGGATAATAAGTAGTTCCATCTTTTTTTTTTTTTTTGATATCAAACAATAAAAGCTCCCAAGAAAGTTAACTTGATTATGTATAGAAGGTGTGTTATATGACAGCAAGTTTTTTGCCTCAGCATTGCTTGTGTTCACACTGAAAGGCCTGAAGTGCAGTTGTCAGCCTTGGCAGTATGTTTTCTATGTGTTTAATTAAAAATGCATCTTGCCAACTTATATGAAGCTTCTCTAGAAGAGACAGGCATATATTTCCCTTTCCCAAACCAATGAATATTATTAGATGAAATTAGATAGAAAATTGCATATTGTTTTATTATTTATCTTTTCCCCCTTTGTTGTTTAAGATTCTTGATGAATTCAAAAAGGATTCCTCTGTGTTCATTCTTGGGTGAGACTCTTCATTTGTATTATTTTTCCACATTTCTATATGGTTATAGTGCTGCAGGATTGTCTTTTAGTTGCATCATTGTTTTTGTGTTCTGCTGCTTTAGTAAGTAAAATGAAATGATACATCTTTTTTGCATCCAGGAAAGTGAACTTTGGTACTTTTCCCAGTTAATCACTTTCAAAAGTACGTCAGGAATCTGGGAAGCTTCTTTAAAAGCTCAGAATACAGTAATTAGATAACACAATATTATAATATTCTATTGACATCATAAAAAGGTTCTTGGTGGTGGCAGTGCATTTATATGGTAAACCCAAGATACAAATCCGTTGTCATTTTCTGCTATAACATCTGGTGACACTTCCTCTCTTCTTTGCTTCACTTTCCTTTTTTTTTTTTTCCTAAGAAATACTGACCGTCCAGATGCTTCAGCAGTTCATCTCCATGACTTCCAGAGATTCCTGCTACGTGAGCAGCAGGTGGGAAGGTTGCAGTAATTCTGAGTTCTTTTTCTTGAGGTTGTCAAGCACATTCTGTATCCATTAAAAAGAAATGTGATGTGTCATAGAATATGATTAATGTCAGCTGTGACACTGCGCCTTACAAATATTTCTCATTTGTTGCCACTGAAGTTCATAAGAACTATTATTTTTCATTTATGTAAAGACTCTGAAGGTGCACCAGAGGACGACAGGGAGGACAAGTAAATAAGGTTTTAACAGATCTCCATTTAGTCATGTAGATAAACAGGCAAGGATAGAAATGAACACTAGATGTATGTCAGAGATGGTAGCCTGGCCTAGTTACGGCTGTCATCGTAGGTACATTAGGGGTAATGCCTTGGGCATGGCCCCATTTTAGCAGCTCTTACATAAAAAGCTGAGCTGACTGCCTACATTCAAGTCAAGGGTAATTTTCTATTGAATGGAGCCAGTTCAATGTCCCATGTCAGCAAGCAAATAAATATGGATGGAGATTGGAACTGTCAGTCTGTACAGTCTTCTCTAATACTATTTAGCACAGACACCATGGGAGAGAATTGTGCGGTGTTTGTTAGGTGCTGCTGCACTCCACGTGTGCATATATGATTGAAAAGTGAGACCTACCCCTCCTGTATAAGCTTGCTACTTTCTTTTTCTCCCTATTTCACTGTATTAAAAGAATGTTCAGATTGCACTTAGAAATGAGGGAGATTATAGTAGTATGTATCTTGTGGGCCTCCAATCTTTATATAGGTACTTAGGTGGAGATCTTTTTCTCCCTTAGATTTCACAGAGGAAACTCTTAACATACAATAAAATATATTGGCAGTAAACTGGCTAGATAAGAGGGAAGTCACATCTGTAGGTCTCTCTGTTCCTTATATAATTTTATATAGAATAACGCCACTTCTAAAGGTTTTACTATATTATTATTGTCTGAAGGAATCTTGGGCACACGATCTCAGTAAAGTCCGAGAACGAATGACGAAGTTTATCGATGACACTATGAGAGAAACTGCTGAACCCTTTCTCTTTGTTGATGAGGTAAGGTAGTGATACTTTCTAGTAGCTCCTCTTGGACTTTTTCTTGTTAGAATCATAGAATCATGGGGTTGGAAAGGACCTTAAGATCATCCAGTTCCAACCCCCTGCCAGGGGCAGGGACACCTCCCACTAAACCATGCCGCCCAAGGCTCTGTCCAACCTGGCCTTGAACACCGCCAGCGATGGAGCATTCACAACTTCCCTGGACAGCCCATTCCAGTGCCTCACCACCCTTACAGTAAAGAACTTCTTCCTTATATTCAATATAAATTTCCCGTTTAAATTTGAACCTGTTACCCCTTGTCCTCTCACTACAGTCCCTGATGAAGAGTCCCTCCCCAGCATGCCTATAAGCCCCCTTCAGATACTGGAAGGCTGCTCTGAGGTCTCCATGCAGCCTTCTCTTCTCCAGGCTGAACAGCCCCAACTTTCTCATTCTGTCTTCATACGGGAGGTGCTCCAGTCCCCTCATCATCCTCGTGGCCCTCCTCTGGACTTGTTCCAACAGTTCCATGTCCTTTTTATGTTGAGGACACCAGAACTGCACACAGTACTCCCAAGTGAGGTCTCAGGACAGCAAAGTAGAGGGGCAGGATCACCTCCCTCGACCTGCTGGTCACGCTCTTTTTGATGCAGCCCAGGATACGGTTGGCTTTCTGGGCTGCGAGCGCACACTGAGGCCGGCTCATGTTCATTTTCTCATTGACCAACGCCCCCAAGTTGTTCTCTGCAGGGCTGCTCTGAATCTCTTCTCTGCCCAGCCTGGAGCTGTGCCTGGGATTGCTCCGACCCAGGTGTAGGACCTTGCACTTGGCATGTTAATAGGTTTCTTTTGCTACACTGGATTTCTTTTAGTCTTTTGAGGCAAAAACATTTAAATTCAGTATCTCTCTTTGTATTGTAGTTCCTTACTTACCTTTTTGCAAAAGAAAACAGTATTTGGGATGAGAAATATGATTCAATAGATGTGCAAGACATGAATAATCCTTTGTCTCACTACTGGATTTCTTCCTCTCATAACACGTAAGTTACCAAAAGTCCCATTCTCTATCCCCGTTCAAACAAACCTAGTGTGTGTTATGAGAAAGTAAATTATGCCAGATATACACTATGTGGATGTGTGAAACTTTCCTAAAGTGTGATGTAAATGTGGCAAATACAGTCTATGGGACTTGGTTTTCTCCTTCCCTTAAGAACGTAGAGGTTTTGAGATACAGCTGAGCTCAGCTGCCAGAAAACCCAAACCCTGATTCCTGTTACAAAAATAAAAAGAAGTCTTGAGTTGAAACTGTTTCAGCCTCTCTGCTTTCACAAAGTAAAGTTACTGAATGAGTTTCCATTTTTTCCAAGCACCAACCGCCTGGTTGAGCTAGTGTCCGCACTAATTTTACCTGAACATAAGAATGCCATAAGGACCCCACTTGTCCTGTGAGAAAATCTGATACTGTTAGTGTGATCTGAAGGGCAGTGGATCTGTTGCCTTGGGAAAGGAGGCAGTCATGTACACTATTGATAGATCATTTGATAGTTTACAGCTTCACAAAGTGGAAAAGATTAGGTCCTGAAAAGTAAAGGAATATGGAGACCTTAAATTACCACATCTGCTGATCAGGGACTTGGTTATTCATGGTCTTTGCCAGCATAAGGATTAGAGCAGAGCTGCCTGAGGCAGAGGAAGAGTACAATTTGCTCTCCATGCTCTTTGTTATTTCTAGTTTATTTTACAGTAAAAACTTCAAAGGCCTTTTTTTATTGTCACTGGTTTTAGAATTTTGTGCTTAGTAGCTTAGATGCGGGTTTCTGTAGTTTGTGTTTAAAGGTATGTATCTGTTGCTTTTCCTTGGCAGTCTATAGTATGCAAGCTCTTCAGCCCAGATACAAACCTGTGTGGTTATGAATTTGGACTATCTTCAAACGAAGGAGATCTGCTCATGTAACATTGTAATAAAAACAAAGAAGGTGTAAAGAAAGGGAAGAGAGATGAACAAATAAAATATTGCAGGGAGTGAAATAGAGTGTATATGGATATAGCTTATAGGTATAATTTGAAGTATAGGGTGGGTATCACTCTAAATACCCTCCACATCCCTCCAACAGGATTATGCCTCCGCATGATGAGGTTTAGGTAAGTTTCAGAGCTCATGATTTCGTCTCCAGAAATGTGTCAGCGTTGGCTGATGCTTAGATTGAGCCTTTAGCTGCCTATAATTTGGTGCATTTAAAAATCTGCTAGCATCAGGTTCAGCTGAGTCCAGTTCTTCCATCAAAAGTAAAAAAATGATAATAATAAGGAAAAAATCAGCATGCACTGTCCATGACAAGAGAAAAAATGTTGCAAGTGAGTGAGTGGGAAATGGTTGGAATTGACTGCCTGTCTTCTACAATTTCCTTTTACTCCTTAGATATCTGACAGGAGACCAGCTTCGAAGTGAATCCTCCACAGAAGCTTACGTCAGGTGCCTTAGAATGGGCTGTCGATGTATTGAGTGTGAGTAGAGACTTTGTGGAGTGGTTTGTAACATGCTGCCCATACAAGCAGAGTTTCCTCTCTTTACCAAGAAAGAAAAAAGAACTGAAATCAAGAACTAGTTTGTTTTCTGAAGCTGAAGTTTGTCATATAAGAAGCACTGATTCCCTAAATTGTTTTTCATATGCCTCACTGTTGCCCCATTCATGTGCTGTGGTTCTTGTTCCCTTGGAATTTTAAGAGTGTATTTATAAATCTTATTTCACTGTACACTAAAACAATCTTGGCTGTACTTTATGATAGCATAGGACTTGAACTGGAATCACTTGTGTAGCTTAGATAGTTTGTCTTTATTGTAATACAGACAAGCCTAACACACAGAGATTTTTGTAATTTGGTGCCATTTGCCATCGTGTTCAACTTGCTTGTAAATCAGTTTATGTTTTGTGTATTTGTTTTCCACCAACTGTATATGCATCTTCATCCCTGTACCTTGCTGAAAAGTGTGAATTTTGTGTTATTTCACAAGCCGCTTGCTACTGTCTGTTCAATTTGGCTAATGCAAAATGTGTCTCAAATTAGTTTCAGGTTTAAAAATGACAAAAGGGATAAATTGTTTACTTGCCACTTTTTGGAGTGTATTTATCCCTGGATAATTATTGTGAACTAGTATGCTGACAGTATCGCTACCTGGATTCCTTATTCCCAGATTCCAATATGATAATGCTTTGGGAAAATTTTATATTGTATTTGATTTGTATTGCTCTTGCTTAACTGAGCTTAATTTCCTCTTTGAGAAATATAAATTAATCTAATAGAATATTTTATTACAACATGAAAGGCTGTGACTCAAAATATGCAACACCAAAGATTTGGATGTTTCTCTATAGTAGAATTATTTAGGTAACTGCTTAATCTCTTCCTTTTTCAACTGCTTGTCTTTCCTAGTGGATTGCTGGGATGGTCCTGATGGGAAACCCATCATTTACCATGGATGGACACGGACAACAAAGATCAAATTTGATGACGTAGTACAGGCAATCAAAGATCATGCCTTTGTTGCATCTGAGTAAGCTTTGATTTTTTTTCCTTAAGCCTGTTTTCATACACTTAGAACTTTCCGAACTTACTTTTTTATTCTAAAGCAAAAAAGTAATAGGAGAATAATGACATTCCAGTAGTTTTCATTATTGCCAAATGTGGGTGTTTAATAGATTCTGTTTTGAGGAAAATTCCTATTACATAACAATTTTCTCGTCAGGAAGATAGTGAGTGCCCTAAAGCTATCTCCTTGCTTGGGTCTTTTGTTAAATTGATGTGTGAAACATGCTGAAAGTTATGTCTTTTTAATGATAAAGTACTACAAATGACAAAGGATATTTCTGTCAGGTGATGTTCACGTTTTCAGGGAGGTCTTAGCTGAGAAGATGTAGAAGTCAAAGCATGCCTCCTGAATTGATAACCTGGGTTTAAATCTGCGTCTCTGCTTTGCCCTTCTGTAACTTGCGCTGAGATATCTTTAGCATGAAAACAAACACTGCCTAAAAATTGGGAAAGAGATAAGGCTGTGGTGTCCTGTTTTTCCACTTTACCAGCTGGACATAGAGAAGTGTTATTTTGTCACATGAGACAGTGTCTGCACAGGCATATTGTGTTAATGACAGCCACAATATATGATGCATTATGGATTCAGATCATCAGTACCATGAATGCAGTGTGATGCTTTCCCTACTTGCATTAAGGGGTATGATACCCAGAAGGAATATTGAAACACTTCCTGGGTAAGGGACAACATTAGAAAAGCCAGAGTTCATTCAGAGATGAAATTGCTGAGGGCTATGAAGGACAGCTAGAAAGACTTCTACAGTTACAATTGCAACAAAAGGAAGCTGAAGGAAAATGTGAGCCTGCTACTGAATTGGACAGGAGACTTAGTGACTGGAGAAAGCTGAAGTGTTTGATGCTTTCTGTGCCTCAGATTTCAATACTGGGGCCAGAACACATGATAGCCAAGAGGAAGTTCACAGAAGTAAGCTTGTTTAGGTTAAAAAAGATATTAATGAGGGAGTCTGGCTGCTGTCTTCCACTACCTAGTGGATGATTATAGGGAAAATGGAGCCAGACTTTTCTCAGAATGCATGTGGAGGAAAACAGACACTATTGTAAGCAGAGGTGAAATAAATTGTCACATAATGGTGCTTTAGTCCTGAAACTGTGCCTGAAGAGCTTGGAAAGAATCTTTGTCCTTGCAGATACTCAAATCTTGGCTGGACAAAAATCTGAGCAACCTGATCCAACCTAGGAATTGGGCCTTCCCAAAGAAGGGGTTTTGACTAGGTGGCTTCCAGAGGTCCCATCTGACCTTAATAATTCTTTGATTGCAGATCTGTTATTAACTGTTGCATGTTTGTTCCTTTTGTCTTCTTGCTTGTTCAAAATATTTTCTTTGACGGGGTGAGGGAGGGTGTGTTTTTCCTTGCCTTGCAAGTGGTAGCAAAAAGAAATTGTCTTCATTGGCCTTTGTTTTCTCCATCAAAGATACCCACTCATTCTGTCAATTGAAGAGCACTGTAGTGTGGAGCAGCAGCGACACATGGCCAAAGTGTTCAAGGAGGTATTTGGGGATCAGCTTTTAATGAAGCCTGTTGAAGCCAGTGCAGATCAGCTACCATCACCAACCCAGCTGAAAGAAAAAATCATCATCAAGGTAGGCTCGCTTTGTGTGCTTATAGGTAAAACAAGAAAACAAGAGCAGGAGCCAGAAATACTACTTCTGGCTTCACAGCTTAGCTGTTAGTTTCTGTTGACAGACAACAAACCCCATGCTTTAGGTGTGTACTAGGAACATTTTGCAATATTGCACAGAATTCTGTAAGACTACATATTAAAGTGCTTGCTATTGGTTTTCTTTGAATAAGTGTTGCTAGTTCAAGTGCCAGATTGAATGTCAGCTCTTTTCTAAAAGTCTTCCAGCTCCTGAAATGTTGTTGCTAAAATTTTAGCAAAGGTTCACTGCTGCAGGTGCTTGTTATAATCTTACACAGTATGGTCTGCTTAAAGATGATTGAACTATCTTCTTTAATAGGAAGTTAATTAGTATTATTAACTTTTTTCCCCCCAAAGAATGTCTCTCATTCAAATAAAACTCATAGTACTTGCAGGTTGCACAGTTAAATTGTCAGAATTGTTTGCAAGCTGCGAAAGTTGATGGGCATTTACTAGCTCAGTGTGATTTGTGAACCTCATGAAGTTCAATAAGGCCAAGTGCAAGGTCCTGCACCTCGATCGGGGCAGTCCCAAGCACATATACAGGCTGGACTGAGAGCAGCCCTGAGGAGAAGGAATTGGGGGTGCTGATTGACAAGAAGCTCAACATGACCCAGCAGTGTGTACATGCAGCCCAGAAAGCCAAACACATCCTGGGCTGCATCAAAAGGAGTGTGACCAGCAGGTCTAGGGAGGGAATTCTCCCCTTCTACTCTGCTCTCACAAGACCCCACCTGGATTACAGCATTCAGCTCTGGGGCCCCCAGCACAAGAAGGACACGGACCTGTTGGTCCACGATGATGCTCCAAGGGCTGGAGCACCTCTCCTATGAAAGCATGCTGAGAGAGTTGGGTTGCTCAGCCTGGAGAAGGGAAGGCCTCAGGGAGACCTTAGGACATCTTCCAATACCTAAAGGGGCCTACAAGGAAGCTGTGGAGGGACTTTTTACAAGGGCTTGTAATGGTAGGACAAGAGGGAATCTCTTTACACTGGCACAGGGAAGATTTAGATTAGACATTAGGAAGAAGTTCTTCCCTGTGAGGGTGCTGAGGCGCTGGCACAGGGTGCCAAGGGAAGCTGTGGCTGCCCCATCCCTGGCAGCGTTCAAGGCCAGGTTGGACAGGCCTTGGAGCAGCCTGGGGAAGGAAAGGTGACCCTGCCCATGGCATGGTGTTGGAACTGGGTGAGCTTTAAGGTCCCTTCCAACCCAAACCATTCCATGATTATATTTAAATATGCAATTTAGGAGCCACTTGTGAAACACACAGGTGCTCCTGTTAGAAAGCAGTCACTGTTAGACTGTCTAGGCGATACAGATGTTTTACTCAGTGCTTTTGTGTTGCAACGTGAGGCAGATAACCAAATTAAGATCCCTCAGATTGAAAGATTTAGTAGAACTTTTCACAAAGCAAAAATCAGGTGGAGAACATGTGGGCTGCTCATGATTTCTTTAGTAAAATAATAATTACTTTTGTCTCTGCTTCAGTTCTCCAGGTTTTATAACAGTACTCCATCCTGGTTATCAAACTTCTGAACAGATGAAATAAGGGTAGATACAAGCATACAGCTCTTAAAGTAGCTGTTAAATCTACCTCTTAAAGTATGACTGGAAATAATAGCACCCCACTGTAAGATGCAAAAGTTCCGTGCTTAAGTTTTTGGGGTTCTTTTTTCCCCTCCAATCTGTCTGTTGTTACCTTGCAGAGCATAGAGGGGAGTTGGATAGGCACATGAATAATAACATGACAGATCTGATTTAAAGGGAATTACAAACTAATATGAGTCTGCACAAGAGAGCATCCATATCACTCTGTCCTGTCTAAAAGAGTGTTGAAGAGTCCTTACGTGCTTCAGCACCTGCCAGTAAGCTGGTTGTATTGTTTGGCTTTAGTTTGGAAAATGTTGTCAGTAAACAGCCAGAGGCTGCTCCTGCTTCAGGGGCCTGTGGGTTTTTTCAGATAAGCCTGTCAAGTTGAAATCTACCTACAGTAGGTAATGCAGAACTGAATGTAGTTGGGACCTACTAGATATGAGACGATTAATCCCATCACTAACTGCAGTTAAGTGTTTGAACTTATTCTTAGCCCTTTGAGCCGCTGTTTTTTATGAGCTCTCTCAAGAAAGCAGAATTTAGACCCTCTTTTCATAAAGTATTTCCCTTCTACTCATTTCTCATGTGGAACAGTGAATTCCCCATTCAATTTGAATTCCTTATCACTTTGTTTTTGGTTTTGTGCCTTATGTCCTGCTCTTTGCAGAGGGATTCTTGTTTTAGCCTTATTTCTTGGTATTTGTTACTTCACGTTTTCTGTCCTCTGAAGAATGGGGAGCTTATTTCAAGCTAGTTGTTTCTTCATTGCTTGACTGATACCTCCACTAAATTTTTAACCTTTAATTCCAGCCCTGTTGCATAAAGCCTTGTGGAACAGCTGTAGTTACGGTAATCACAGAAGGTGGCTGTGCAATGGAAACACTTCCTGTAATATTGTTGTCTGTGTATACTGAAATATTTTGACCAATTTTATATGATTCTATGTGAATGAATATGGTGTTTTGTTTTGAAGCACAAAAAACTGGGGCCAAAGGGAGATATTGATGTGAACTTGGAAGACAAGAAAGAAGAAAAAAAACAGCAAGGAGAACTTTACATGTGGGACACATTAGAACAGGTATCACTTATGTGACATTTGCTGCAGTCTCTTACCAGCTTGTACTGGAAATTTACATTAATTTTCTCAATATTTGTGTAACTAGTATTGTCAGTTGAATAGATGTGAATGAGGGGAAGAGGTATTTGTTTTATTGTTACACCTAGCTTTGAAATGGTGGTTATTGAGTTTTCTTCTGTCTTGTTAATGGTTTTAATATCTCTCAATTTTTAGAAATGGACTCGGCACTACTGTGCTATTGCTGATGAAAAGCTTTCATTCAGTGATGATATCGAACAGAATGCTGATGAAGATTTAACAAAGGTGATGGCTATGTTTTGTTATTTAAGCATGTTCTTTTTATTTTCTCAGATTATTTGAGTGTCTAGAGATGCATATTTTTTATGCCAGTGTTGAAATTGTAGAGGATGTGTGTCAGATAACAAGTGTATGTGGAGATAAAACCCTTTTAAAAAGGTTTTTTGTCACAGTACTCCAGTTAACCCTGTTTTTAATAAAAGAACATTTTCCCTTGGCTAATTTGCAAAGAAGAGTACAAAGACAAATATAATTGTATTTAAATGCCAATGCTAATGCATGTGCTGACAATCAAAGTCTTTATATGCCTTGGGCTAAACATTATTGCAGTTCTCAAACTAGACAGAATGATGAACTAAGGTTTCTTGTGTTAGCATTACAGCACACCTCTTGCACAATACTTGTTCATTTCACGTTTGGAAAGTGTTTGTCATAGGTAAGCATGTATTACTTGGCTATTGTGCATGAGAAACACGAAGCTCAGTAAGGTTTGCAGTAGCAGTAATGTTCAGGATGGTTTATTGTTCTGACCTTTCAGGTTTCCATGCATGCTCTTATGTTGCTAACATGTATGTGCATGCTTCATAGATCTTTGCTTATGCACAGCATTTTACCTATTCACCTAGTTGTTAATGTTAGTAAAATAATTAAGGAAGAACACAGATGAATCCTGGGAAAAGCTGATTAGGAACTCTGTAAGTAAGCAGTAGGGTTTTTTTGCCTTGAAAATATATATTGGTGTTTGCATTGCTGCATTTTTTCAGTATTTGAATAACACTAAAATTAATCACTGCTCCAAAGAAATGGCTTGACAGGGGAGTAGAGTCAAGGGTGACTATTAAGGTTATTGGTTTGTTTGTGGAAGGAGAAAGTTCAGGGCTAGGAAACTGAATTCCAGAAATAGTAGATTGTTAAATCAGTAATAAGTGCTTTGTTTCAAAATCATAACGTTAGAAGTGTGCTGTAAAAACTCTTACTTTCTGGTCTAGGAGGTGAAACGTACTGAATTGCACTTAAAAGAGAAATGGTTCCATGGGAAAATGAAAGAGGGGAGAACAACTGCTGAGAAACTGCTCCAGGAATATTGTGCTGAAATGGGTGGCAAGGATGGGACATTCCTAGTTAGGGAAAGTGAAGCTTTCCCTAATGATTGCACCTTGTCATTCTGGTATGGTGATTGTCGTAAAAGTTTTATGTGGGTTTTGTTCGTTTTATGGCATTGTACAAAAAATGTATGTATTTTTCAAGTGTACATTTTTACCTTAGAGGGAATATGAATGAAGAGTTGTTAAAATTACTACAATGTTATTGATGATACTGTGAAAGACTACTTTCTAAATGAAACTTCAGTCTTAACATAGTGCATTTTGGCAAAGTAGGGTTTATTTGAAGTGTTACAGTTGTCAAAAGAGGACTAAGTTTGATTTCCCTCTCTCAAGTCTCAGCTTTTCTGGTGCTCAGTCAGTATATAGGATTTGTTATTTCTTCAGGGCCAAAATTCAGTCTTTTAATTTAGGGATAAATTACTGGTTTCTCCACTGTAAACTTTGTATCATGAGTGTACCTTTATTACCAGAGATTGATCTTTTCAATGAAAAGATTCTCTAGGGGGAGAATAATAAAGAGTTTTGGGGTGTGTGTCTGTGGCTTTAATGTAGTATGGGTTTGTTTTTTCTTCTGGTTTGGACAGTATGAAGAATAGTGTATCAGATTTATTTCTGACCAAGAGAGCTGTTGGAGCAAATTTTGTAGGGAATAAGTGTATGCCAAATTTAAAGCCATTGTGGGTTGAAAGTTACTTTTTTCGATCCTGTAATATGACTTGTCAGGATTTTTGTTGCTATTCTTCATTTTTCTTATGAGATGACACAGATTTCTTGCCTCTTCACAAGCTCACCAAGTAGTTGGCCAAGAACAGGTGAGGAAATGCTTCAAAAGAAGAAAACCTGTTATAAAACCTCTTTTACTTATACCTCTCTTCATTGCTTTAGGAGGTCTGGTAGAGTCCAGCACTGCCGGATCCGTTCTTCGAGTGATGGGGACACTATGAAATACTACCTGACAGACAACCTCACTTTCGATAGCATCTATGATCTCATTCAACACTACAAGGAAGCCCACTTACGATGTGCTGAATTTGAGCTGCGCCTGACTGATGCTGTGCCTAATCCCAGCCCTCACGAGACTAAAGAGTATGTACAACAGAAGGCAAAAACCAGGGTTGTTACGTCAGTGTCCTTTGGATGGTTTTAGATGGTCTTTGATTTTTGCATAGAAAATTCCCCAGATTGAGGAGCACACCATTGTTTGTCAGATGTCATAGGAACAGGCTTCCCTGAAAGATGCTAATATCACTGACTTTGTGAGAACCTGGTACAATAGTGAGCAGTCACTGGGAAAGCAATTGACTAGCAGCAACTAGAAAAATCAGTGAGAGCTGTAATGCTGTGGGAGTGTGACAATTCCTCCTTTCTCTGCTCTGTGTTCTACAGCACCCAGTGGGTTGCCTTAGGTATTTAGTAGTTGGCTGTGGCCTGGCAACTAAGTAGTCATGATCTGTGCCATCTGGAAACTATTACTGGGGCAGTGAGCCCAGTTTCATTTTCCTAATCCCGCCCTCCACCTCACCCCTGTTGCAGTTGGTTAGGCTGATTTCGCCCCATGCCGGTAGGAAGTAATACAGCTTGGAGTTATTTCTAGCAGGGCTGATGTAGATCCTGTGCAGAGCTTGCTCTTGATTGCTGACAGTGTAATCACTGCCCTTTGTTATGTTTTCTTTGCAATGAGAAAAAGTAAATCTCCTTTGCATGTGAAATACTGATCTCTGACTTTAAACTTATTTTTTTGCTCCCCTGCCATGAGATTTGGGAGTCACTGACCACCTGTAGATAACTTTGGAAGCCAGTGAGAGAGGAGAGTATTTTCAAGGTTGGGCTTTTCTCCCTTTCTGTATAAGGTGGAGAAATACTGCCAGTATAACCAGCCATAGCTTCACTAAAGACTCATTAAATCCAAGATAGGTGCATCCCTACAGTGAAAAAAATAGACAAATACAAACACCTGGTGTTTTTTTCTTTATCTGTATTTTGGCTTTTCCTTTACTATGTCAGAACTGAATAAACAACTGAAAACTGAATGGCAGGCTGAAAGGAAGAGATGCAGATTTATGTTTTATGATTTCAGACAGCCAGGGTGTTCTGATGTATTCTTGATTCTTTCATCCAAAATAAGCTGCTGTGTTACAATGTCTTGTAATAAGCTGCTGTCACAGGTGGCAAGATGGGGAAAATCTAATGCATAATTTTTCTTGTAATATTTGAAACTATTGTTAATAACACTGCCTGATATTCTTATTGAATGGCATTTGGCAACCTTTGTCATCCTTTGTCCATTTTATCTGTTGTAGTTGGTACTATAGCAACTTGAGTCGGGGAGAGGCAGAAGACATGCTGATGCGAATTCCTCGAGATGGAGCCTTTTTGATTAGAAAGAGAGATGAACCTGATTCGTTTGCCATGACTTTCAGGTAAGAAAAGGCAGATATGACTGCATTACCTAGTAGCACAACAGTGTTCTGATTTTGCTTACTTAAAAAATAATGTGGTTTTTTTTTTGTGGTTTTTGGTTTGTTTTTTTTTTAGAGTGATAGATTTCTGGCTTTCAAACTTGGAGTAATTAGCATGGTTGGTTTATATAGTATGAGGATGTATACAAGAGTTGATTTGCGACTGGAATAAACCTTTATGCTTTTATAAAGAATATTTGGGCATTGACTGTCCCTTTCTTCTCATACAGAACTGTGCATGGCCGTTTTTTTCTTCCTTGGCACTCCTTACTACAGGGTGCTATTTTGAAGTTTTCTTTGGTGCTGGTTCAGCAGTGATTCTGTGTCCTTATCCCCTGGAAATCCTACCCCATCATGTAACTGACAGAAGTGAAATGTTGAAATGAAATTGTTGCTTTTCTTACCGGGGAATATAGTTTTGAAATTGTGGTTCTTGTAATAACAGTAATAAAATGTATAGAAATGTGGTGTTCTTGATTGTGCCTTCAAATCAAATTGCGTTTCTCTGAAAATGTCTATTTCTGCAACATATAAAATTGGTTTTGAAAAAAAGAATTCTTTTTCCTCTTATTTAAATGCCTTACTGTGTATTGAAGGTGGCTAGAATTCCCCAGTTCTCTGTGTACTTTAGTTTGAAGCTTTCTGCTGTTACCAAAGTGGATGTTGAAGTAACTGGAGCTGCAGCATCTCAATAAAACCATTTCACATTGGGGAAAACAAAAAGCACCAAAACTTCAGCAGCTTGAAAAGGATGCAGGGGTCTTCTTTGGGTGGGGTGATTGCCAGTGTTTCTACTGTGTTACTGTTATCACGACAAGCACAAATCTTGTGTTCAAGCACAAGAATTTTTTCCTTTCAAAATTGATTCCTACAGTTATGAGAGAGATTATAGGGAAGAGATAGCAGCTCACTTTGAGGGGAGTGTGCCTGTCACTTAGAGGCAGTGGCACATCATCATCATCAGGTTCCAGAAGGATTCTGATCATTTGTGTTTTTGTGAAGGTGACAAATTACCTATGGGGGGGGGGGGGGGGGGGAGGATTAATCTAAGCAAAACATGGATGTGTTTCTAGGCCCTGTGTATTGTAGAAAAGTGAGTTTTTTTCTGCATTTAATCAGGCAACTGGAATTCAATTTGAATAAAAGAGGCTTTGGTAGAGGGAGAAATTATTTCATGTGATTCAGATGCGCAAAGGCATTTGTTCCAGTTTACAGCACTGGTGCTTTCACTGCAAGTACCAGTACCTCTTACAGCACATGCACTTCTTTCACAGAGCGGAAGGGAAAGTGAAGCACTTCCGAATTCAGCAAGAAGGTCGTCACTTTGTGCTTGGAACCTCGGCCTATTTTGAGAGTTTAGTGGAGCTGGTAACGTACTATGAGAAGCATCCACTGTACAGGAAGATGAAATTGCGTTACCCCGTGACTGAGGAGCTTCTGGAGCGCTACAGCGTGGTAAGTGATGGTCATTGTACAGTTGCTGTAGTGTACTGAGTCTCAGATCTAGTGGTGCTGGGTTTGATTCTGGCTGTGGTGGATGCACATAGTTTTCTTATCTGTGAAATTGAGGTGGTTATACTGACTTCTCTCGTGAAGGTTTTGTGATATGTGGAGGAAAGAGCTTCATCTTTGTTACAGGTAAACTCTTGCCTGCCTTCTGGTTTGGTTAGGAAATGGTGCTGTGTGAATTGGGGGCTTGTTGCTCTGCTGAGTTTTTGATAATAGCCTTGCCTGCATTTGGCTCTGCCTCTGTTGCTGGAGTGGGCAGAGATCTTAAAATGATCACGCAGAGGCCAATTGCTAAGTTATTTCAGAAGAAAAGGAAGTATTCTGCTGTGCCCCGGTCTCTGGATGGGTGGTGGCATTTGCTTCACCACCCTGGAGCTGTCTCAGAGATGGCATCCAACTGCCTTCTGTGGTAAAAAGTGAGAGGTACCTAATAGAAGGCTCACTCTGTGAGATACACATGAAGAAATCTCCCTGAGACATACTTGCCTCTGTCCATAGACTAAATTAGGAGCCTGGATAATTAGCTAAGAATAGAGGGCTACTTTCTGGATGGATGTGTTTCTTGATGAGAGGGCTTTGCTGGGGCAACTGGCTTTCAAAAAGCCTGAGATGACGTCTTCTATTTTCAAATATATGTCTGCAGGGATATATTAGAAAAGCTGCAGGGAAAACTCCTCTGGCATGTTTGAAGAAATTAAAATCTCGGGCTTTTATTTTTTCTGGGGAGACAAAGAGGGATCGAAAATATTTTAGACCTCAGGATTTTTTATTATGTTGCCTGTAGCTAAGGTTCTGCATCCTAGGATCAGGTCCAAATGGGAACTCAAGGAGAGAATAAGATTAAATATATGACTGAGTGTGCTGTTTTAGAATTTTTATCTAATAGTGAAACCAGCACTGGGACTAAAGTACTGTAACACAAAGATCATAAGTGTAGGTATTGTCTCCCCTGGTTGCACATAGAAGGGTACTCACAATCTCACAGTTATTTGTCTGATTAAGAGATACCTTTGTGAGGTATTGCTGTTTCATTGTGCGTTACTGTTCATTAAACTGAGGCATAGACAGATTAAATAACCAACTCACATTCAGCTATATACAAGTATAAAAACGGGCATAACAGAGGTGTCTGGCTTCCCTCCTCTTCTGTTTGCCTAGGTATTGTCAAAAGGTGGTTTCAGCAATGAATGTTCATTCAATACTTCTATAATTTTTTGATTCCTGTGACTTAATTTTTTTTCCCTTTCTTCCTGTTTTTAGGAAAAAGATATTAACTCCCTCTATGATGTCAAGATGTATGTGGAGCCCAGTGAAATCACCCCTACAGTGGTATGCTTGAAGAGAGATATTCACACTTAGTGTAGGCTTCTGAAAATTATGAGACTCGCTTGTTGATTTCCTGTTAGCAGTAAAGAATAATTGAAAGAGGCTACTTGTTTTATGGGGAACTGGACAGCAGAGATTTAAAGGGTGTGATGCTTTTCTAGCATTTCTTTAAAAGTTGTACCCACATGTTTTTATTTATATGCTTTCTATGTAAATATGGTGGCTTTGGTTTATTAATGAATTATTAAAGTTTGTCCTCCTTTAGGATATATATGTTTTAAAAACAAGTGGCACAGCAAACGTCTACTTATCTCTGGGTTTTATTATGCCCTGTCAACTTGTAAATTCTCATAAAAATTTGCCTGCTTGTAAATTTTGTTGGCTGTTAATTCTTTTTAGTCTTTTTGGCTAGTGAATTTGCACTGCTGTTGAAGAATTTGGGTAGTAGTAAATCCAAGATAAAGAAATTGCTTGTCTTGCTAAAACTGCATGGCTTCCTAAAGGAAATGTGACCAGAAGGATAGCTGGTGTGGTTTGGAAGTGGAGGCTTTGTAGGCACGTAAGCCTACAGCCTCCAACTGTTTACGAATACATGTAATGAAGATAGAGGACTGATATTTCACTATGTGGTTCTCCTTTTTTTCCTTTTTTCCCCCTTTTTTTTTTGAGTGAGTTTGTGTCTTGCAGTAATTGTGTTCCAGCACTCATAAAAGAAGGATTCATTTTTCCTTTTTTCCAAGCTGGAAATGTGAAGAATAGCATTTAAGTAGCATCACTTGCTACCACCAATAGATGTCACTCTGGAACTTTAGTATTGAAAATTTAGTATTTTTCTAAGCTTCATAACCACAAAAAAAAAAAAAAAAAAAAAAAAAATCCAATCCCCTTTTTAATTTATTTTTTTAAATAAGATTGCATTGTTGATTATTTTATGACCCATCCCCCTGGATAACCCCTTTGCTCTGTTTCTCTTAAAGCCTCAGAGAACAGTGAAAGCCTTGTATGACTACACAGCCAAAAGAAGTGATGAATTGAGCTTCTCTCGAGGAGCTTTAATTCATAATGTCACAAAGGAAACAGGAGGCTGGTAAGGACAAAGACTCCTCATAGGAGGACTCCTGGTGGCTTCCTAGATGGATTTAAAAATTGACCTTCGGGTAGTAGTTTTTAAAAGATTTGCCTATTGTCTGATTGCTGCTTATTGACTGTGGCCTTATAAATCTTAATGGCAAAACAACCAAGCCCTCCCCTCAAGTCTTCTTTCATGTCTTTTCCATTTTTCTATCCTGCAGCAATAACCCCAGCCTATAGAACCTCCATAGCCCGGTGTATCCAGTATTTCTCCTTTACTACATTAATCCTCCCTGAACACTTGTGTATTCTAGGAAGTCATGCATCTGTTACCATTGGCATCATTGCTGTTTCTTCTCCTGCTCTTATAAGTACTTCTCGGGAATCAAACCCACCTTTTTTAGTTCTGTATACAGTCTCCTTTCATAAGAGGTGTTCTTTCTTAGAAGGCTTGTAAATTGCTTGGAAAGCTTGGGAATCTAATGTTTCCCTGTAATTTCTGCAGTGTAATCAACCACATAATAGTATTTTTAGTACTGGAGGGGGAAAAAGCCTCTTAAGTAATTAATTGCAGTTTACAATAACTGTAATCCCTCTGAAATCATCTGTTACTACAGTTAATGATCACTTTGTTAGAGCTGTTAGCTACTTCATCACTTATATTTTGGTGATAGCCAGCTAGACTATCACCGGTATGGGGTATTAATGACCAATTTCTTGAGGATTGTTGCTTCATTAATGGTCTATTGAAGCTCTTGAAGTATGGGGTTTTTTTTTGTGTGTGTGTGTATACATACTTTCCTTTTTAAATGCAGGTGGAAGGGGGATTATGGAGAAAAAGTCCAACACTATTTTCCATCTAATTATGTTGAAGACCTGTCATCTGAAAACTCTGCTGAGCTTGAAAACCAGGTGAGGGTTAAAGTTTGTCTGCTGTCTTACCCTAGAAGATGCTGCCTACTGGATATGGAAGTGTGCTTTAGAGAATTATGACTGTATGCTGTGTTTGAGAGAACATGCAATAGAGGAGTGAATGTGTTCCTCACCATTCTCTGAATGTTATTGTCAGAACACCCCTTGTAAAAAACTACTTAAGAAGATAGCCGGTTTGGTGGGGTTTTGGGAGATTGTAATGGTTTCCTGCTAATGTAAGTCATACCAGTTTAGATTTTTCAGATACTTTGGCTAAAACAGTAATGTACCTAAAACTTTAAACTAGTTTGCCTGTGTAATTACTACTTTAATATTTTTAAATAAGAAAACTATGTGTAAAACCACATCTTACTAGCCATTTCACACTCCATTATTTTTATGCATAACTAACCCTATGCTGTTCGTGAAAAGTATCTGAAAATCTAGTTTTGGACAAAGTTCTCTTCAACAAAAGAAAACAAAATAATCAGTTTTTAACATTTTGGAGTTTTAAAAATAAAATGTTGAATTGAGCTGTTCTGAAGCACTCCCAATGATTTTCCAGGAGTCTTTGGAGGAAAACACATATTAGATTTCCATCCACAATCATTGCAGGCTTAAGCAGACAAGAAAAATGAGCAGTTGTCAGGACAGAAGCTGCACTCAGTATAGTGATTTTCATGCGTTTGTCAAAGTGGGAAATTCTTGAGATGGAAACAGGCTTTTAAACATTATCGTGGGCATGCTTTCAGTGAAACTCAAATTAGGTTTAATGGTGCGTGTTTATTTCTGTTAATGTCCTGTTTATATTCATTCAAGAGAAAATTTAGGGTCAGATTTAACTCATGTTTTTCAGATTATTGAGGACAATCCATTAGGCAATCTGTGTCGTGGCATACTGGTACTCAATACTTACAACGTTGGTATGTATTTTCTGACGCTTATGTATGGACTCCTGAGCTTTCTGTGTTGAGTAGATTCTTTTATGTTTCACAGGAAAGATTAGAAAAAAATAATATGATAAAACTTTATGATACTGACTGTTGCAATAAATCAACAATGACAGCTTAGAAGAACAGCTGTTGGATTTCAGTATAAATCTCTTGCTCCTGTGTTGCTTAACAGTGAAAATGCCACAAGGGAAACACAAAAAGCCTTTTGTGTTCATTCTGGAACCTAAGAATCCAGAAGATCCATGTGTTGAGTTTGCAACTGATAAAGTAGAAGAACTCTTTGAGTGGTACCAAAGTATCCGTGAAATCACTTGGAAAACTACAGAAGAGGTACTGCTAAAAATCTATCCCTTACTGTTTTTTATAACATACTGCTATAAATTTACAATAGATTTTGTCTTTAGCTGCCATACGCTGCCAAACCTTGCTAACACATAGCGCTTCATTCTGTTGCATGTTGCTCTTTGTTCATTTTATTGATGCTGCAAATCTTGTTCCCCAAACTCTTTTGGGAATGTAAATTAGCATTTTGTGTAAATTTGTTAACGGGGGTTTTTCAGACGTGTACTGTCTGTGTTGCGCTCTGCACCTCAGTGAAGTGCATGTAGTAGCACAAAGTAGGTACCATTACAGTTTTACGTCTGGTTACACTGGTTCAATCCTAGAATTAAGCAGAAAGAAGCTCAGATATCAGACTGCTTCTGTTCAGAGTTGTGAACCCACTAGTGAGTATATGTGAAGTCTGAGCTGCCTTTACCAAAACTCTTCTTAATTGTGATTACTAACACTGCTTCCTGGTGAATGCAGTGGCACTGGTAGGGAATTGATTGGATAATTATTTATTTTTAACTAATAGGCACATTCTGCATTTACCAGATCTTCAGTAGAAGTATTTCCAAATCTTTGCCTAAAGATTACAGGGTACTGCCTAAGTTTAGCTTCTGTGTCCCTCTAAAGGGACGTATGTGTCACTTAAAGACATTCTTCAGGACTTGCTTTTCCTGTTCTGATGTATTAATTTATCTCCCTGTCAATCTTTTCTAGTATTTAAGAAGTCTTTGACATGACCAGAAAGCCCTTACAATGACTATGCTTAAGGATACTCTTTCCTTTGTTGCTTTTATTCACGTTTTACTAAGTGGGTGGTATGAGTGGTAGAAAATATGTTTCAGTATCATGTTGGCTTGTGCTGTTTATCTGTCATCTGGAGTGGTAATGCTCTGAGGGTCATCATAATCCTATTTATAGCAAGCAGATTGGTGTCTCAAGCAAAGAACTGCAAATTCAGCAAGGGAAGAACCATCAGGGGCTATTGGCCCATCGTTAGGGGAGGAGGGAGGCAGTTCTTATGCCAAGCTTCCATTTAGAAATAAAGATAAGAGAAATGTGACCTAGAAGTGTCTCTAAATGGAATGTTTTTAATGTACAAGCTCTTCAGGAGCTTGGCAGCTTTTTCTCCCACTGTACAGTTAGAGGAGTGTTAAGCACTATGTATTCAAAGATGCTTTAAAGCTTGTTTCTGTCAGTCAGGGGGCTTTGCTCACAGTGTGGCCTTTAGAAAGTTCACGATAGACTGCTGCATGGAGCAGGGAAGAAGCTGTCAAGGCCCTTTTTGATAGTACAGTAAACAGGCTGAATTTCGGGGAAGGAGAAAGCGTGGTGAGATAGCACTATGCTACAATACAGGTTTTAAATTACTTCATTTTTGGGCGGTGTCCATTATTCACAAAAAGTAAAACTAAGCTTCACATATCTTGTCATCTCTGCTTAATACTGACACTTGCCATGCCTCTTAGTGATGGTTGTTCATTGCTATCTCTCCTGCTTGCTTATCACTAGAGGGTTATGTCTAAAGATGAGCTCATAGCATCTAGAAGTATCCTTTGCTATTTGGAATTCTGATCACTCATAAGCAATGTCTGGGAAACTGGTGGATGACCAAGTACAGTGAGGTTCGGACAGCTTTTTCCCAAGGTTATTTCCAAATCTGAATACCATATTCTTCTTTGCTTTTCTTAGACTTCAATGTATAATCTCTGGTTCAGTGAAACACTCTGGAAGCCCACGGCTTCATAGGTCTGATTTTCATTCCTCTTCAGTTTGTCCTGTTGAGGAAATTCTTCTGGGAGACTTCCTAATTGCTGCTGCTTCATAACCTCTTGGACCAAAGCTAATCACTGTTCTGTATGTGACTCTCTAATATTCTGCAATTGCTTCTTACACCTGAAAGGCCTCTGGCCCCAGTGTCTTCACCCAGGACAAGTCTTGATGATTTTAGGAGTTCCCAATCTCTGGTTGCATGGACTATTGCTCAGCTTCCACAGGGCAGGTGCTTGCAAACATGGAAGTAGACAGTGCTTTTATTACTGGTGATAACAAGATTACATGTGATTTTCCACACATAACATTATTGGTTTGGTGCGCAAATAGAAAGCTAAAGGAATAATGCTTGTGGGGTTTGGATATAGCTGTTGGGGGGTTACTAACAAGACCTAAGTCCTGCTCAGGACTGTAAATAAATAGATGCTTCACTACCCATTGCATTTTTTCTGCATACATTTGCATTTGTCTGAGTTACAGAGTGGAGAATATAACTAAAATTGAGTAGAGCCACATTAAAAGGAAAAAACAAAGTAATTGTTGCCAGGTTGCTGAGTAGGACTAATCAGGGAAGCACTGAAATACTTGCTTAAGGAAAAAAGCCCCAAGAACACAACAGCCCCCTTCAAAACATACCTCCAATCACACCCCAAACCCACTTGGTTAGCCTTTCTCTGAATTGGCTCTTAAAGTACATTACATTTGTGCAAGTGGCTAAGGCGTCAGGTAGGAATCTCAGCAACAAAGAATGCATCAACTTTGTAATTTCAGTAGAGTGTACCCTGGTGTTACTCTACCATAATGCTCAGTGTATCTGTAATCTAAAAGTTTGTTACATTTTACAGGAGAACAGGAGGAAATACTGGGAAAAGAATCAGTTGATTGCTATTGAATTGTCTGATCTGGTAATCTACTGCAAGCCAACAAGCAAAACCAAGGACAACTTAGGTATTTCCTTTGACATTACATTTGAATTTTACCTTTTCTACTATCTTTACAGATATTAGTTGATATTTTAGACCTGAAGATAAAATCTGTCCTTTCCCTGCTGGAAAACAAACTTCTGCCTCGCCCATGCAGTTTTCAGTGGCACTTTGAAATTGTGCACCAGGAACTTGATGCTATTCAACTGTCACAAAGAAACCATCACAAAATTCTAACTAGTCCTAGATACACCCTCTCATAGGTCTTTCATGGGGAAGCGCAGTAGTTATGTGTCAAGTGACTTCTTTGAGATGAGAAACTGGCTGAGCACTTGTGATTTGTTTGGAAAACCCTTCAAAATGGGTGTGCTGTGCATCATGTAATTTTACTGTAAGAACCTGTTTGCCATTTGTGTAAGCTATTGGAACGGTATATAATTTCATAATAGAAATGAGAACTGGGATCTCTGTAAGTGCTGTGTGGAATCCGACACTGAAATATGTACTACTTATCTCAGGTTTTTCTCATTGCTGCCTGAGGAGCAAGCAAATGTGGCCTTATTCTTTAAGTTTCTTTGCAAATGTTGTTAATAAGCTGTCAGTGTCATTAAGACATTGTAATTATAGTAATTGTTTAAGGCATTGGCTAACCCTGGCTCACCCTTTCTTTTCCCCATTTAAACCCTGGAAAAGACGTCTCATTTAAATATGCTATAGTGATCAGAAGTACATTATTAGCAATGATAAGATGAGAACGTGACTATAGACTCTTATTTGCCCTTCTGCAAAGTGTGTGGCAAGCAGGTAATTTTAACTTTCAGACTTGATGCTCACCCAGTTTGCCTGCATGAAAACTGTGCCAATTATTGCATTACAGGACAAAACAAAACAAAGTGAAACAAAGTATTAGTAGAAATGCAGTATAAATGTCAACTTGTCTCTTCTGTAGTAACCTCTCTTTTTCCTCCCTATCCTATGTAGAAAACCCTGATTTCAAAGAAATCCGTTCTTTTGTGGAAACCAAGGCAGAGAGCATTGTTAAGCAAAAGCCAGCTGAGTTGTTGAAATACAACCTGAAGGGACTGACACGTGTCTATCCTAAAGGACAGAGGGTCGACTCATCCAACTATGACCCATTTCGCCTTTGGCTTTGTGGCTCCCAGATGGTGGCTCTTAACTTCCAAACTCCAGGTAATGTTCTTGCTAAAAAAGGATCTAAAATCCACCTTCTATTTCACTATAAACAAACACCTTTCTGGCCCCTCTGCCATCCTTCTTACTGTGGCTGTCGTATTTGTTTGTGCTCCCCTGATGCAAGTGATGTGCAAGAACAAAGTTTGGTTTTGAATGTGTGGATTGCCTGAGAGAGCTGGTCCCCAAAAATCAGCCTCCAAAAGCCCTGTCTCTGAGCTTAACTAGCTGCAAGCTCTAAAAGGTTTATTTCACCTTGATTCTTGTGATAAGTAGGCAGAAGTATTTCTACAGTATATTTCAGGTGAGTAAACAGTTGTTCAGCCACAGGGAAGGCTGTACTCCGCTTTCTGGTAAGGGCCAGGTAGCTTGTGACACATTGATAGGAAACTAATTGTGAATAGAGATGGGTTTATTGGGATTAAAATTGGTGAGGAATGGCCTGTAAGGTTCAGTTACTGAAGGGAACCAGGTCTTCCAACTTACCTTTCTAGGCCTTTCTGATAAAGGGGTGAAAGAATTGCAGAGGAGCCATTAGTCTGGTACTTCCTTAGCTTTATACAAATAAGGATCTTCTTCTGTTATGACTGTTTAACTCTCTCCTTAGATAAATACATGCAATTGAACCATGCCCTGTTTTCACTTAATGGACGCACTGGCTATGTTCTGCAGCCAGAAAGCATGCGAAATGAAGAATATGACCCAATGCCAAATGACTCGAAGAGGAAATTGCAGATGATTATGACAGTGAGGGTAAATCTCTTTTGTAAATTATGTTTTTTACAAGTATAAATATCTATAAAACTAAAACTAAAGCTATTATGTTTCAAAGCAAGATCTGACAGATTGTCAAAATACTGTTTTTAAATGTCAGTGTGTTTGAGAATAAAAACTTAATTCCACTGGTTTCTGAAAAGAAAGCTACATCTTTATCATGCTAATGAAGCACATGCTATAGTGCGGAAAACACAAGCCTGGGATAATTTTATATAATTGCTAATAAAAATTCCAAATGAACTAACTCGCATTTCTAATCTAATGACTTCTCAATAGCAGTGTCCTAATGGAGATTGGTCAGCAGCAGACTAACTAGTTCAGAGATTTCCAGTGAAGAAGATAGATATTTATAATGAAATACAGAAACTAAACAGAAGAAACAGTAAGCTGACCATCCCCTTCATCATATTTGGTACCCTGTGACTTAATCAAAATGTCATTCCCATTTTTCATGGAGAGATGGGTTTATAATTTGAAAATTACGCCTTGTTGTCTTCTTGTAGCAAAGAGGAATTCAACTTGTTTCTGTTCTCAGTTGCTATACAGTATGAGATATCCTTTAAAAATATGTTTTCTGAGAAGAAGAAACACTGACTACTTTTTGTTACAGTCTAGAGAAGAGGTAAACAGGGGCTGTGAATGTAAAGCAGGAATGTCTTAAAATAGATATGTAATAAAGACAGACAAAAGATAACAAAACTTATTTTACTGGCCTGGCCTGGAACCACATACTGTGTGTAATGAATGTCGGCTACAGTATCTTGCAGTGAAAATCACTGGGTTACACAGATGGACAATATTATTAATGGTGGCACAGGTAGTAAGTTTAATACAAACCTATTCAAGACAGGGAGTGTCGGTTTTTGCATGTTCTTCTGGATCCACCCCCCTCTAGTTCTGTAGGCTACCTTCTGTACAGAAATAATGCTGACAAGTTTCCTTCGGAGATGGTTATAACTCACAGTTGCTTTTGCAGGTTTTAGGTGCTCGTCATCTCCCTAAACCTGGGAGAAGCATCGCTTGTCCCTTTGTAGAGGTAGAGATTTGTGGGGCTGAATATGATAACAACAAATTCAAGACAACAGTTGTGAGTGAGTATCTGCGGTTTTCTGTGTCGTAGGGATTTGGCTATACTTCAGGTGTGCTTAAACAAAGTGAATAGAGGATAACCATGAATTTATGTTGGCTGTAATTGGCCTGTAATCCATATAGCGAGGACTAAGTTAACTGTTGCCTTGCTTATTCTCTTGCTTGCCTCAGGGCCAGATAATTTGAGAAACTTCAATGTATATCAAATTCAGAAAAAAATACTATTGCAGTTTGTAAACCCCCCCCCCCCCAGTCACAATTCTGTTAAGGTTTTGTCTATGTACAAGTCTGTGTATTTGTATACTTTTTAAAAACTGCTGTCTTGAAAGTGCCTCCAGTAGTGATAGTCAGTTCTCAGAAGTCTGGCCCAAATGGGGAGCTACTACTGTGAGATCCAGGCTGTGTTTGCTTAAGCTCAGGGTATAAGACTGGCATCCACTTGGGGATAGCTTGGGTATACAGGGCTGTGAAATAGCATAACTGGCAATGCAACTGAAGTTTGATCAAAGCTGAATTGGTGAATTCTGGATAAGGGATGTGTGTTTGTGTGTACATGAGCTTCATTTAAGTGCACTGAATTGGGGCAATATCTCAGCCACTTTACAGTTCAGCATTTAATATTTCTAGATACAGCAGTGTTTTTCCAGTAGGCAAAGTTCTAATTATCCAATTCACTCATCCTAGTGGAAAATAAACATGGAATCAGGAGAAGAATGTGTGCTGTGGCTGTTCTGTACTTTAGAGAAGAGGATTATGATTTTAACTTTCTTGGGAAGTGACCAAGACTTTAGGGAGCAAACCTGGCTGTCTTTCACATACTGAATAACTCAGTGTTCTATAAATTACTAAAAGACTTGGGCCATGATACATTAGTCTTCTCAGTGCTTTTCATGTTTTTACTCTGACATGGAGCATGAGGTTCAACAATATAAGCAATGAATCAGCTTTTTCTTTTTTTTTTTTTTTACAGATTTGTCCAAATATATGTTTAATTAAAAATAACAGCTTTAATAATAGTAGCTTTTCTTCATGTATTTCCATCCCTGCCAAGTATCTTCCTATCTTCCCGCCCAAATAAACAAATACAAACCTTCTGAAGCAAGGTTACAACAGGACACAGATAGTAAATAGGATTTTTGGGTCTTTGTATCCCCAGAAAATGTCATAGAATACATACTCATATGCGAATGAAGTGAAATTCTTGCTTCATACTGCAACTCTTTCATTACAGATGACAATGGCCTTAATCCAGTTTGGGCGCCCTGTCCAGAGCAAGTGAAATTTGAAATTTATGATCCAAATCTAGCATTCCTGCGATTTGTTGTGTATGAGGAGGATATGTTCAGTGATCCCAATTTCTTAGCACATGCCACTTTTCCCATCAAAGGAATCAAGTCAGGTAAGATCAGTGGGCTAAGTCAGAAAGATGGTCCTCAACATTGATGTATTGTGACTTTGCTCTCACTAGCAGCTAGAACATGTTAAAGGACAAATGCTCTTTTGATCTGAATTCCTTGAATCCAGTGTTTTTTAGGATACTGGGTGTGTAGTGTATAAATATTTAAAATGATCCTCTTGCCCTACTGAAATTTCTTCTTTTGAAAGACAGGAAAGCATTATGTAGAACAATTTGCACTGTCTTTACCATATACTCCATTTCAGCAACAGGGTTGTGTGCTCTGAATAAAATCTGGGAGGATTTCTTTTCTGTTTTGATGTCAGTGCATTTGTTTTGTTAATTATCTTAGATGTGGACATACGTACAGTAAGTTTTCTGTTTTCCTCTGCTTCTGGCTTCAGTTTTCAAGAGCATATGAAAACGTGTTTTTGCCACTCTTGCCTTTTGTTTCCCTGTAGTTGTCGTAGCAAAGCCCTCTCAGCAGCAGAACATTTGGGGGATGAAGAATCTGCTAGCCCTCAGCACTGTATGCACCACTCTTATGATTGCAGATAACTTTCTGTCTTGACTCTAATTGCCCTTTGCATGTGTTTCCCCCACTGCAGGTTTTAGATCAGTTCCTCTCAAGAACGGTTATAGTGAAGATATAGAGCTAGCCTCTCTTCTGGTTCACTGTGAAATGCAACAAGTTCTGGTGAGAACTTACCCAGGTTTTTTTATGCACTTAGAGAATATGTTATCAGTTCTTTGTGGAAAGCAGGAAATTGGGATTTAGTTTTCATTCTGTGTCCGATGTCCTGTTGTCAGGCATTTCTTTTGCAGGTACTGGGAAAGACCAGCAACGCCAGTGAGTTACTCTCCCCCTGGACGGACAGATTAAACAGTTGTTACACGAAATAATGCACTAACAAAGCTTCATTACCTCCACTAGTTTTTGCTGTAATAGCATGGTCATTGCCTTCCCTTGTTAGCTGACTGATGCCATATAAAGCTAGCTAAATTCGGCTTTGACTTTGTAGAACAATCTTTTTTTTTTAAAGGTCCTATATGAAAAGAAATCACTTTAGAAGAGAAGATAGTAATTTCTCTCAGTACTTCATTACAATAAACAATCCATTAGGTGGAAGACATCCTATTTCCTGCAGAAGTGCTAATCTGCTTAAGTCTTTATAAAATTACTAATTGAAGTACCAGTATTTTTAAACACACATGGGAGGAAATAATGATGCATCCTTGCTCATGAAGCCAGGCATTAAAGTGGCTGATCTGTGAACAGCATTTGTTGGTGTTCCAAAGGTACTGGCTGTATATGTTGATTTGAAGCAGGATTATTCTCAGACTCTCCACATCTCAGTAATTTATGTAAGTTGATGTTGCAGTTTAAGCTCAGTCAGCCAGTAACTCAGAACCACACAGCCATTCCCTCACTCCCCCGCCTTCCTTCCCCTGCTCCTGGAGGGATGGGGAGGAGAATTGAAAGAATGTAACTCCCACGGGTTGAGATTAGAACAGTCCAGTAACGAAGGTATAACACAAACCACTGCTGCTACCACCAATAATAATAATGACAAGGGAAATAACAAGGGAAGAGAATACAACCGCTCACCACCCACCGACCGATACCCAGCCCAATCCAGCAGTGATCTAACCCTTCTGGGTGACTGCCCCTAGTTTATATACTGGGCATAATGTGCTATGCTATGGAATACCTCTTTGGTTAGTTTGGGTCAGGTGTCCTGTCTCTGCTTCCTCCCGGCTTCCCCTTCGCCCTGGCAGAGCATGAGGCTCAGAAAGTCTTTGGTCAAACTAAACATTACTGAGCAGCAACTAAAACCATTGGCGTTATCAGTGCTGTTCCCAGGCTGAAAGTCAAAAACACAGCACTGCACCAGCTACTAAGAAGGAAAAAAATGACTGCTACTGCTGAACCCAGGACAGTTAAAAACATTGGTTTCGAGGCCATGTGATGAATGTTTAAAGATGCTTCTTGGAAGTGGGTATTTCAGGATGCTTTCCAGTACCCTTCAGATTCAGAGGGAGAGAAAAAAAAAGAGTCTAAATTCTTATTTGTGGTCTTTCACAACCATTCAGGATTACGCTGCAGTTCACAACAGTGTACATTATTTTTCCTGATTAAAACACCCAACTTCTACTAACTGTAAGTCATTATGTCTCGGGAGGGATTTGTGCCTGCAGTTGCATACAATGAAATGGAAATTACTGAATTCAGCCACATTCTTCTTCACAAAGGAGTGGCAGTCTTTTTCAAAAAAACTACTGTCAAGGGTTTTTCAAACCCACCTTATAATGCATGATGTAAAATGGCTGTGTGTAGTGACAGTGTTTGGCAGCTATGGTAGGTGCCTTCTGTTGGCTAGCATACAAGTCGTGACAGCAAGACAGGGCTAGAATGTGAGGCCACGTATGTGTGTAAAGAAGAGACCTACGTCCTTTGAAGCTAAAGTTTAAAATGTTCGTGTTTCATGGACACAAGTCTGATAGAGGAGGCCTGAGGAAGTGCTATTTCCTGGCTTGCTGCCTTTGAGAAAACTGGCAGCAACTCGCCACAGCCTCATATGTCGAGCATGGACATCACTTGTAGGTATATTGTGAATTCCTTCTGCCGTGGTTTCTCTTCAGAAATTCAGATCATTACTTGCCTGGGGCAAGTAATGTTACAGTGATGTTCATAGCAGCAGTATGTCTCCCAGTCTGTCAGCACCATACATTTCGCACTCTTGAAGCCCCTTCTGCTTGTTAAGCCAAATGAAGATACACCACAGCTCTGTATTTTTACAGTGTCTGATGTCTCTGGGTGCCAATGCAGAGGCAGAAGAACTTTCAGAAATTCCCCTTTTGTTTGGTAGTTTGCAGCAGATCAAGCCTTGCTGTAGTTAATCAACCTCTAGAACTTCTGCCAGATCATTTAAGAAGCATCAGCGAACATCAAGACTGGCTCCATCTGTTCTTTTGCCCCCTTCTTTTTAATGATGACCCTCCATAAAATGATATAATTTCATAACAGGCCTGTTTATATACAGAGCCCATCTGCATACTCTTGGAGATGAAATACAGAATTATGAAGGGGAATTACAGATGGCAGTGGAATTTCTCAGGAATAGAGAAGTAAGAATTATTACATGGTGCCTTGTGAAGTTTCTGTTGAAGTTTATGAGTTTTCTTGGTAATGTAGAAATTGTACCTTACTGAGGTGGTTGTCACATTTAGAAACGTCTTATTTGCTTGAAAATTTATTTACTAGCTTCAGAAAGTGTATCTCTCTTCATTCATCAGCATTTTCTGATTACAGTCAGCCTCAATGCTGTATATGGTTTTTAACATAAAGATTGAAATGGACATTCTTAAATGAGGTTTTAAAGTCTAGCTTTGTGGATGTGTTTATTTACAAGAACAAATAGTAGTATGGTATACATCTTGATGATTGCACCTGCAGATTGGTAATTGTCAATCTGCTATTCCCCTTGCAATTTGGGAATACAAAGTTTCTTTCCTCTGCTAAAAAAATACTTTAAAATCTTAATTAGTAGCATAGCACTAAGGCTATTTCAGTTGCTTCAATCCATACCTGGGTAGGAGTGTGTTTTGGGAAAACAGAAAGGATCTACTGAACCTCCTTGGGCATGTTTCTAACCTGTCAGGTTTCCTAGATCTGGACTGAGTGCAGAAAGAGGCATTCTTATTAGTATGCTGCCTCTGAAAATGTTTGGATTTATTACATTTATTGATTGCATGTCATTTCTTGTAGGATGAGTATCTTGTTTTGCTGCTGATGTGAAAATTAAGACTTCAGTTCTGCCAGTACTATTCCCCACTAGTAACTCTATAAAGGAGACAGGTTTTGCATCCAAAGTGTTGAAGTGTTAAAATAACTTGAAGTCACAAATGGAATCATAATGATTTATATTTTATGCTTGTGGAATATTTGGAGACCTTCTACTGTGGGCCATGCGCAGCAACAGAAACTGAATGCTGCACATGATTCTTCAAATACTTAGTTCCTCTGCAATTATTGAATTGCCATAGCTACATAGAAACACAGGATCTGTCCTTCTTTCTTGATCACCCAAGTACTTGCTGTTCCTGGAGGTCCTATGTACTGGTCAGTACCTAGACCTTTAGTCTAGTTTTCAATAGGAAAGCACCAGGATTTGTACTATGTTGTGTAATACACAAATATGATGGAAGAGTCAAAAATAAACTTAAAAGAAAGTATTCTTAAAACTGTTATAATCTTATATCCCATCATGACACACCATTTGCTGTCCTTTCCTCAGTGGACTGACATGCTTTTTTAGGGAAAAATATTCCAGTGGAAGTATTTAGGTTTACATGTTCCATGACTTGTGCTGAAATGTCCCTGATACTCCCATTAGAGGGTATTGTTGGCCATGCTTGGCGCTGAGGCATTTTTTGTGCTTTCTTAGTTTGTTTCTGCAAAAATTCCAGAAATGTACTTCTATAAAACTTTTTTTAAAAGTTTTAAATAGTCCTTAAAACTACTTTTATAAAACATTTTATAAAGCAAATGGCATGTGTTTAAGAAAACAAAACAATCCCCTAAATGATGTCGATTCCATGTCATGTTGGGTATGTGTCTTACAAGTTATGCTGATTTCCAATATTCTATTGAAGGAAAGTGAAGAAGAGCTTTACTCCTCGTGTCGGCAGCTTCGAAAGCGCCAGGAGGAGCTTAATAACCAGCTGTTCCTTTATGACGCCCATATGAATTCAAGGAATCCTAACAGAGATGCTATATTGAAAGAATTCAGTGTGAATGAGCACAAACTACAGATATATCAAGACACATGCAACCGCAGGTGGGTGGATAATCATTCTCATTTCCAAGGTAGCTCTGTCGAGACATGATTTATGGTAAGGAAATCTCAGATTTGTCAAAACAAGCATCTAAAGAGTGGCGAGGGTGAAATGAGCATATTTAAAGGGAGGAAGGGCTGCCGTGAAGCAAGGCTGGGCTGCACGCCACTAGAGGCCAGCAGATGCTGCAAAATGTCTGCTGAGTGAAGTAGTGGTTTCCGTGGTCGCAGCGAAATATGTAATCCTGTGAGTTTGTATTCCTCTCTTCTCTAGCTTTCCAGTGTTCGCAGCCAAATAAATAAACTGCCTTTCTCCTTCTACGCTATTAAAGTTATGTCCCCGGAAATGTTGTTAGGATATTAGGTATGTGGGAACAGAAGACGCTTCCAGATACACAAACCATAAATAAGATAAAAACAGTACTGAGTTGTAACAGCATAGAATTGCTAGTTAAGTATCAGACCATTATCCAGAGCTTAGAAGATGGATCTTTCACACAACACCCAAAGTTGGCAGCAGAGGAGGGGGAGACAGACAGAGGCTTCATGTAACAGGAGGAAGTCTTGAATAGATGTCAAGATGGGGTGGGATGAAGACTTTTCTTTAAATATTTTTACTCTTTTTTTAAGTGCACTGAACAGTACATGAATCACTGGGTTACTCCCACTTACTGAGGGGAAAAAACTGCAGTGCTTGTTGTTCATACAGTACTTGCCATTCAAATCTAAGTAAATGGATCTTGGTAGGTGGTTTTCTTCTGAGAAATTCCTAGTAGACTTGACTTTTTCCTTTTCTTTTCCCTTAAGATTGAAGGAGAAGAAAGTCAGTAACAGCAAATTCTACTCTTAAAGCAGTCATTCTTTGATGAGTGCTTTATGGTGCAATTCAGGAAGAGATTTAACTTACGATGGTCATCCTACTTAATGGCAGTTTCATCAGGCTGAATGATTGGAAGAAGAAGAAGAGGCAGAAAGATGGGTTTCCTTAACAATTTCTTGTTACAAGAAAAACTGTTTTAATTCCTAATACTCTGTACAAAGCAAACCCTCTGCGCAGGCCAGACATTCTGTGTATTCAAGATTTATAGGATTTGAGGGCATGTAGTTGGATAGACCTTGCTTCTCGTTATCAATACCTGAAGTACAAGTATAAATCATCCACTCTATTTGTATACGAAGGCTATAGATGTTCATAACAATTTGCATGCATGGAATCACACCACTTCAGCAACCTGGCTATTTAACTGGTAGTCAGTTTTTAATTTATTAAATGTTGTAAAAGCACTTCTGCACCAGCAGTGTCATGTCATGTATGTTACAGTGCCCGAGGCAGCAGACAGTACTTCTGATACTGTATAAAATACTTGGGGCAGCTGGTAGCTCATACTGTATTGTGTCTTGTTAAAAGTTTTCTGTTACATTTTTGAGAGCTAGATAATATGTAAATTTGATTGAAATGAAATGTCCTCTGACTGTAGTTGTGTTTTTCCTGTTGAACTCTGTGTAAAGGTTTAAGGAGGCAATGATGTGTGAACTTGTGTTCACAGCCTTAAGGCGCTGGAGGGAAAAGTTTTATGGTATGCAGTAGGAAATACCACTTTGTTTGCAGAAAGGAAAGGTATTTCAAA
This sequence comes from Ara ararauna, assembly GCA_028858755.1. NCBI lineage: Eukaryota > Metazoa > Chordata > Aves > Psittaciformes > Psittacidae > Ara > Ara ararauna. The sequence continues at coordinate 6,942,352 of CM054410.1, read as the reverse complement.
TTCCGGAAAGCATTTACTTTGGAATAGCATCATTTTGCAAATCCTTTCAGCTGCTAATGTGTTTAGAAATGAATTTTTTAATGAACTGTCAATTTTTAATCTTGCAATCCTACTTAGGCGATAGTCTCAAATGATAGTGTTCTGTAAATGTAGATAATTTTCCCAAAATGTATCTAATCCAAGAATGATAGTTCTTGCAACTTTAATCAAATGAAGAACATGGACCTACAGATGAGGAAACATGTTAGATTAGCTAAGTGTGTTTTCCTGCCAAAGCAGAACTAATATCTTTCATTCAACAGCAGTTACCATAATCTGTGTATGTGTTGGTTCTTTCTACTAGCACTATCTTATCACTGTCAAATTCCAGCTTGCTTTGGGTGGAGTTTTGCTATCTGTATGTTTAACTTTCAAACGTGTACAGAGGATTTTTCTAAGTGATTTCCTGAGGAATCAAATGGTGCATTCACAGTGATGTATCTCTGATCACAGAAAACTTGCACGGATTTGGGATTCATGGCCTGACGAAGCTGCCTCAGCAATTTTCAGTTGCTCTTGCTCCCCATGCTGAAACGATTTCTGTTGTTCCAAGAGGCACTTAATTGATGCCATTGCGCATTCGCATATGATGGTTTGAGGAACCCCCTAGAGATTTTAGTTACTCTGTAAAGACAGTCTTGTCTCGAAGATGAAACTGCTATTATAGTGTATCCCACAGTGGGGTGGCTTCTGTAAGTTTTTTTTATTATTAAGAAAATAATTACCAATCACCCAACTGAAAAAAGAGCAAAGTTAAAGGCATTCTCTGCTTTTCTTCCTCCTGCCTGAAATCTCTTCAGTGCTCCACTGTGATTAACCTGTTTGAAGATTAGATGGGTGCAGCCTCCCCCCAGCCCCAAAACAAATTAAACCCCACATCAGCTGTGGGTTTGGGAGAAGCTGTAACCTAGACTGCTCTATGAAGCTAGGCTTATCTGCAGAATCCAGGTGTAATATGGGGATCTAGTTGCTGTTCCTTGAGGTGGAGATGCCTTTCACACGTGTGCATTTTGTAGCACGTTCCAGGATGTGGTTAATTTGCTGTATGATCAGGCCCTGTGCTATGTATTTCATGCAGCACCCTCCACTATTCCCATTTAATGTTGTGAGAACACTGCACTGTCAGTGTTGATCAGAAAAGGTGGCCCAAAGCCTTGTCTGGAAGGTCCTGAGGTTGTTGCTACAGGTGGGACAGGATTTATAGGCAGCTGAGTCCCCTCTAGGTTTGGACTTGATCACAGAAGATGGGATTACAAGATGCTAGAGCATAGGGAGACCAAACCCTAGAGCTCTGGGTGGTTGCTGTGTGGGGTTTTCCTTTCCTTTTGTGGGGATTGTTTGTTAAGCTCAGTTCCAGGGCAGGCATAACCAAATTGTCCGTTTGTCCTGGCTTCTTTTGTTGGTATGTATATTCATGACACAGGACAGCCACTGTGTGATGAGCACAGGAGTTCCCTGTGCTGCTGCTGTGCAAATACTTAAAAATTAGCACATTTCATAGTCCTTTGAAAAGTTCTGTGCATGTTCTTCAGATATGTGATGTCAAAAGGAGGCAGTCCCTCAGTATTTATGGACATGCATTTTATTTTAAGTAAGGCTTTCCCCTGGAGTATGTTACATTGTATTCAGAAGGAAAATACTGCATTGACTCTTGTTGACTTGCAAGTGATGTGTAATAACTCTCTTCTTGTTTCTTGCACTCCGTGTTTTAACTCCAAACCCTCACCCCTCAAATCTTAGTCAGGGCAGACTCTGTAGCAATTCTTGCACAGTTGCAACTGTTTTAATACGAAAGAAGGTCTGAATGTGTGTGCTGGTTTTATAATCTAGGAGGAAAATCAGTTACAAATGTTTTGAAGTGAGTATCTGTTAAATTGTTCTGTTCTTACAGTTTTAAATCCTTAAAATAACTTATTTTAATGAATAGTTTTTGAATATTGTTTGTGGATGATGCCAGGTGCTTCTTTGTTTAAGCTTTGTGCATTGAATTTCACAATTTTTGCCAGTCATTCGAGGCATTTCTTACTGAAAAGTGGTCTGCTGGCATGTTCTAGCGGCTGGAGGAAGGGCATTTGGGTGTTTTTAAGATGAACTGACTTATTGACTGTTTCCATAGACATGGTTGCTATTGCACTTCACCTGGCTGCAAACAAGCAGGGCAGAAGGAAAAGGTCGAAGATCATGTTTAACTTGCAACTCTGAACCGACTTTTTTCAGTGATAGGTAGAAACTTCAGCAGTGGTGAGCATCAGATTTATATCAATTCCAACAGTAAAGTCTGAACAAGGCAAAGATTAAGTTTGTAGTAATTTCAAGAACATTAATCTTGATGTTCACCCTAAAATGCCTGACCCTGTGCTTTCTGCCCCAGTGTTACATGGGCAGAAGCGCTTCTGGGTAAATGCATGTGGTCTTTATATTTTCATTGTTGGCAGTATTGGGAAAAAAAACTCACCCCAATCTTTTGATAAAAATCATATACATACTGAACAGGAATCAGTATGAGGTATCGGCAGCTGGAGTTGTCTAGGTCATGCTTTGAATTTGTGAGTATTGGCATGAAGTCCACAAAATTGCTTCATTCTGGTGTTTTGTTGCCTGTATTCTGCCTTTTTTCCACCCCAATGCATCTACCTTCTGGATGGTGAGATGGCGTTAGGTATGTACCAATGATTGTCCTTGAATTATTCAGACTGGTTGTAAAGATTTGCATGCTGCATGTAAGCTGAAGTACTGCTGTTGAATTCTGCTGTGGCCGTGTGTTGGCATTTCCAACTGCACTCTTTCTTCCAGACTGAAATTCCATTTATTGACATTAGAAATAGTAGTTTAATATAATGAAAATGAATCTTCAGAATCAGTTGGGAGCCAACTTTATATTCTGATCCACAACAGCGTTTATGCACACGCACAGGTATTGGTTTTAACAGAACTTGAAGTGCAGTTTCATTCATTGCTAGCCTACATTCTTAGCTGTTACTCCAGCAAAACAGGGAATTGTGAGCTTGACTAAAATAAAACAGAAGTAGATCCCTTAACATTTGTGTACTCCTGCATTGCAGTTTAATCCCCAGATCTTTTATAATATGTCTAAATTATCAGTATTCAGGACACTTTTCTCTGAAGATAATAAATCAATCAATACGCCACTATATTGTTGAAAGTATGTGGAAATTAATAAATAGGAATAAAGGAAAATTTTGGTCGGGTTAGTTAGGAGACGGCACTATAAAATCTGGCTACTTTAAGGATGATTGACATTTAAACTTCTAAAATAAGTATATTTAACTATACAGTAGAAGTATCAGTTCATGTATACCTAGCAAAGTTTTACCTTAACACGCTGTATGTGAGGTTAAGCAGCTGACCAAAGATTATAAAACATCATCATATTTCTTTATAGAGAGGCACTTGTCAGTTGGTAAGTAATTTTGAGGACTAGGAAAAATTGATGCTGCGCTATATTTTCAGTTCCACTTTTTCAGTTTTTAGATGGATTTCTGGTAATTCACTTTTTGGAAAAAGGTAATAGATTAAAATTTGGAAGCAGACACAATACTTGAATTAATTACCTTACTCTACTCAGCTATTCATGCAGGAGTAGCAATAAAGAATAAATAACAGGAAGAAAGAGAATTCTTGTTGTAAAATACTTAAAATAGAACGGCTGTGACTGGCTTTATACATACGTAATTTTCAAGCAATTATAAAGTATCTCCTTAAGCCACAGATTTCCTGGTTTTATTGTGGAAAAAGTACCCTTCACCTCTGCTGTGGTCAGGACTTTGCTTTTTTTAATAGGTGCAGCTGAATGATGGGGATTTAATGAATATACTGGCACACTCTGGATGACTGGAGTGGCCATTGCCAAGCCGCTGCCTGTTTCTCTTAACAAGCACCTGATTTAGTATCCTGTGCTCCAGCAGGAGTCATGGGCTGTTAGGACAAAATAAAGCCTCCTGTTCTGTTATCAGTGAAAGTTCCGTCCCTGACTCCAGACAAATGGAAATGTTCATGTGTTGAGACAGCTTCTGCAGAGTACTGGTATTTTTGGGTTGTTTTCATTTAATTCTTTTTTTTTTTTTCCTGTTGTCTTCTTAGAAGGTTCCTCTCCTCTGTGCCCGAAAAGCTGTCCAGGGCTTTGACCTCAGCTGGTATTAACACTGTAAATTTAGGCTTCATACGTTTAGGACCCTTTCATAGATTTTTCCACTAACCCCGCTACTGAGCTAATTATGAATGGCAATACCAGAGTTTTACTTAATGAAAAGATCACAAGTAGCAGAATAAACTCCTCTGGGGCACAGGAGTTATGTCCCATATTTTCTTATGACTTAGGATGAAATACTGTGGCTCTGTGCAGCAGGCTTGTGCAATTTATCGTACGTTTTGTTTTTGTCTCTTGCTTCTGCTGGCATTAAAATTTCTTATCTATTTCTGATAACACTGGGTCAAAACCAGAGAACTTAAAAGGGGAAATTAACCCAGTGGCTTTTGCTTGAAAAAACAGGGCCTGTTGGAAAGAGAACAGTGGTCCAGTGCTTTCATGGGGTCACAACTATCTTTTTGCTGTTTCATTAAAAAGGTTTCTTTCTTCTGCAGACTATGATGCTGCGTATTACTGACTTCTGGAAAGTGGCCCTTCTGCCACCCCTACTATGCTGGAGGCACATAAGCTCTATATGCAGATGTATATAAAGTATATGGGGGGGGCTGGAAGTAGAGAGAAGGGGGTTCAGTTCTCTCTTGAGCTGTCCCTCAAGCTAGAGTGTTAAGTTTATTTTCTGTCATGGTGGTTTCTTTACATACTAGTAGGAGAATGAAGGAGGTGAAAAGTCAAATTTCAGTAGTTATCAATAGTGATTTTTGTTTGGTTGGGTTAAGGTAAAATTCTCAAAAAAATAACACAGTATTTAAAAAACAATGCTGTCTTCAGGCATCATACATAAACAGAAATCTCCATCTTTAAACATGGGTAGCAGCAGACTCTTGATTTCTCTATTCAGGCCTTTTTGTTTTCTGAGAATCCTTTACCAATGTGGTAGAACTACTGTCTGTTTCTCCACTTCCCCATTTAAATCACAGTACAGCTCAAGAGAAGGGAGTAACTGCAACTTACACAAAATTCATTGAAGACTGGTGTAGTTTCAGCTATTAAAATGGAAGGGCTAAAGTTTGAACAGAAGCTTAAACTTCTTGAAGGACTGTCCTTTCACCAAGAGGTACTGAAACCATAATGCTCATGGATTAAGGGAAAACAGTTTCATGATTTAACATTTTGAGGTGAAGTTTCTCCTACATTAAACTGACAAGAGTTGAGGGAGTTGCTAGAGACAGTAGTGACCTGTACTTAACAAGGTCTTATTTTCTGTTCTCAAAATCTCCACAAAATTATCAGTATTGTCATTTCAAGTGTTCATCACTCTATGAGAAAGGTGAAGTTCTATTCAAATGGTGTCAGGTGTTAAAGAAGTATTATTAAAGGCTAAAAATGCTGTATAAACAGTGGAACATGAATGTAATCACTTCCTGAATGTGTCTGATGGATTATTTGTGTAACCATTCAGTAATGCTGGGGAAAATCATAGGTGTTATTTATGAATGCACTTTAGCTGGCTCATTCATTTTAAACAGGCATATTTTACTGTTAGAAAAACCTGCAGATCTGTGCTGCTTCAAATACTTTCCCCTAACTTAGATTAACACTTGTGCATTTTAGAGAAGTGTCATTAGATATCACAGAGGTAACTCAGAAAACACACCAGAATGCATTCATTAAAAAAACAAACAAAGGCGGCATTTATTTATTGTCTAGTTGTTTATCAGTTAATCTTGGTTAGGCATATATACATTCAAGCTGGAAAGCAGAATTTGGTTTTCGAATGTGATCAAAGAATAAGTTTATTCTCCTCTGGCTCATGTAGCACAAACTCTTTAGGAATAAAGGGCATGGATCAAGAGTAACATCCCATCAGGGAAGAAGATGGGTCAGTCTGGGGATGTTTGTTCTATTCACTGTAGTGTGCTGTTGTACCTGGAAATAAAATGCTGTTACTGTAATAGTGAGCTTCATGTTAGTGATCTGATCAATTTAACTTTGGAAAGGTATTATTTATAAAAATTACACCTTTGTATGCAGCAGTTCTGTTCTTTGGGGATAAAACTATTAAAGATATTTACCTGAATGACACAAATATGTGGTTGATTTTTTTACTCTGATTTCCTGTCAAAGCCAAGAGTACTCAGAGAACACAACTAAATTCTGTCCTCTGCACTCAGCACTTCACCTTTCAGAGTGAAAACGTAATCACAGGCGAAAACCATGAGACCACCACAGCAATCACCAGCACAAGCAGTGCTCCATCCCTCACAAGATGCATAATGGTGTATTTTCTTGGCTTTGCTCCACACCCCTTAGATCGGAACCACTCAATCACTTCATTCAGGCTGTATTGCTGAGGCTTATACCCCAGCTCCTTTCTGGCCTTTTCCATACTAAAATAATGCGTGACCCCCGTTTTGTAAACCTCTGTGCGAGTGAGGAGGGGCTGAAAATTATAAACATGGCCTACCAGAAAATGAACCACTTCAGTAAGGAATGCAAAAAAATAGACAAGGGAGAGAGGAAGACGACAGGCTGGGAACTTGTAACCCAAACCTTCCACCAGCGGGCGGAAGAATTCGAAGTTATTTACAGGCCTGCCATCTGAAATAAAATAGGCTTGGCCTGCAGCTATGTGCTTTTTGTTGGCTTTGAGGGCCTCAGAGGCAAGGATATGAGCCTGAACTAGATTGTCTACGTGTACAAACTCTACTAAACTACAAGGATCTCCGTATACAAATTTAAACAGTCCCCTTTCAATGTAACTAACTATTCTTGGAAGGTGCCTTTGTTCTCCAGGCCCATAGATGCCTGCTGGTCGGAGAGCACAAGTCCTTAATACACCTTTCCCATTTCCAAGCTCAGCACCATTTGCCTCCAGCACCTTCATTTCAGCTAAAGATTTGGTCCGGGAGTAGTGATCTGGATGAAGGTGAAGAGGTAGATAAGGCAGAGACTCATCCCCATTTTCTATGATCTGGCCTCCAAATACCACGTTGTATGTGCTTGTATAAACCAGACTTGACACTCCCATGCTCTTGCAGGCTTGGATGACATTTTCTGTTCCTTTTACATTAACATCTTCTATAAGTTTTCGGTTCAGCTGCTCCCTGCCAGACATTCCATAGGAAGCAATATGGAATACACAGATTACTTCTCTAAGAGCCTCTTCCACTTCAGACAGGGAACGGACATCTCCCTGCATGAACTTTATTCCCTCTGGCACAGTTTGAAGTGGCTTCATGACATCAAAGAGAATTACGTCTACTCCCTTTTGGTATATGGCACAACCTAAACTAAAACATGATAGAAACCATATGTTAGTATACCTAGCACAATGATGCATGAGATGTTTCACCTGGCGGAGAGATTGTTAACTATTTTAATACCGATTTCTTTTTTTTCCTTCTTTTTCTGATGGGAGCCTTAAATATTCAGCCATCTACTATAGATTCAACTGTAATACTTCAGGTACTGAACGAACTTCTCATGATCCATCAAACTTTGGAGAGAAAATAAGGAGGGGAAAAAAAAAAAAGAGAACTGCTGTAAAGGAAAAATCAGAATAGAAATAACTGAAGTGCTTTCAGAAGCCTTTTGGAAGAACCCAGTTATTTCTCTGCTTCTGTCCCCAACAGATCAGCAATAGCAAACCTTTCAAATGTAAACCTGCTGCCAAATATTTAAATCTTGCTGGTTTTATCTTACTGCTTTTGTGCCATCCCTGTTCTGCCACAGCAACAGGCTGGTCTTTGCTACTGTGTTTGAAATTGATGGAGCAAAGAAATGAACAAGATGCTTCTATGCTGGCCTGAATGCTTCGCCACATGTCTAGGTTTTACTCCAAGTCACAGGTATAAACGCAGGTATTGACAAATAGTATGAAACTGGTACTCCTTTCCCACAACTTGTATTTTTATACTGCTTAAAGGGGAGACAGTGGAAGAAAAACCCAAACAGAAGTGAGATCTTGGGAGACTGCCACCCAAGCCCCACCTTGAAATTTACTTTTTGGTCATGACTGTAATCTCTCACACCAGTGTAAGCACTTATAACTCTAAAAGTACTCCAGAATATAGTCTACAGCTCAAAACAGGGTTTTTACATGGTGCGCAGAGCCATCTGCAGTAAGGCGAAAATGGATTTCACTGAAATGCATGCCTTATTAACAACTCTAACCCTAAAACATCACTGTCCATGAAAAGAAATATATCCTTGAGAGTAGAGAGCAGATGGAGTATTTCATCCATATAGCTAAGCATGTGTGCAGGCCATGCCTTACTATCAAAAGAAGTGTCTGCACATAGGTGTAGCCTTGCTCTGCAGAGTAGGCTGAAAGGTAGTGATTTAAATCCCCATTACAAAGCCGGCCAGAGAGGTAAATGTCTGCAAGTCAGTTGATGCTTGACATTTGGAAACAGAACAGCATATTTACTTAAAGCAGGTGGGAACAGTAGAACATGTTCGTTTAAAACTGAGATAATCAGAAGATAGGGTGAACTGGATCAGGCATTTCAGGCCCACATATTTCTCTTTTACAGATGGATTTTGTTGCCTTGCAAGCCACAGTCTTTTACATTTATTCTGGTGTGTAATAACCACTTAATGTACTAACCGGAAGCCAAAATAGCCACCTCCTCCAGTAATAAGGACTGTCTGCTTGGCAGGCTCTTCTGCTTCCATCTTCTTTCCTTGGGCACGATATAAGGAAACTGACTATAAAACACATTGTAAACATACACACTAAAATCAACAACAGTTTTAATGTTGGTACACATTCTGTTTTTCACGTATCTATTTCATGTTTTAATTGGAGCCGTTCATTTCACCATCCTGTAGACGAGGCAGAAACACATTCTCAAATGAGAGGTTATATATATACATATAGATGTACAAACGATGACTGCTGCGAGAAAAGCAAGTATGTAACTGCCGCTACAAAGAGTTAAGTGTTCACCTCCGGTCCCCGGGCCTTGTTCCACCCCGTGCACACCGGCCGCATGCGGCGCGCTGCGGGCGGGATGTGCCCTCCCAGAGGTGAGAGCGGGGAACGCGGAGCCGCGCTGAGGGGCGGAACGGAGCCCCCGCGGGCGGGAAGGGGGCTCGGGGCAGCGGCTCCCACCCGAGGCGCAGCGGCTCCCGCCCGTACCTTCTCCGCCGCCGCCTTCCCTCAGCGCCGCGATGCCGCTGAGCCTCCCGGGAAATGGAGTGCGAGGGGCGGGAGCCCGGGCAAGATGGCGGAGGGGCGGTGTGAGGAGAAGCTTTCATGTGGAGGCGGGAGCTTTGCCGCTGTGTGCTGGCTCTGTGAGTTGTTTGCCGTGTCGAGTTGTGTGCCAGGAAGGTGCTGCACGCAGTCAGCACTGCGTTGTTTTCCCACCGCCAAAGCCACTTCAGCGTGCGCACTGTGTTATGGAGTGCTGGCTTGCGGTGGGTGCACCGCGGAGATGCTTTCCCCCTTCTCTTCTGCGAGGACACTCAATCAGAGCTTGGCTTTCAGCGTGTGGCACTTTAAAGTGGGGAATCTCTGTCTTTGGAGCCTGTGCCAGCTGTGCCACATCCCAATGTTTGTGTCCTTCATCAGTGGGTGCCTGCAGGTGTCACCTCAGGGGTGTGAGGTTGGGCTGAGGACACTTGGGAGAGACCTAGGGGCTACAGAGCCCTTTGAGAGCACCTTGAACTGGGTGCTGTGGGTGGATAGGTTTGTTTCTGGCCTCGCTGCTGAACATGACAGCGTGAAGATGCCGAATGACATACCATGTACAGGAGGGCTGTGCCCTTCCAGCATCTTGGGACCATGAACATGCACCCTCCTGGTGCACCCATCACAAGTACCATATAACACGCTAACAGAAATCCTCTGCGCCTCAAACAGAGGCTGAAATATAGGTAAAACAACCCACAATGCTGACTGACTGCTGCAGAATTGCTCCTGAGTCAAGCATCAGCAATCCACTGTGAGCTGCCTGCGAGAGCGAGCCGTAATAGGAAAACAGTGATGAATTACACTATCAAAGTCTGTTTTGAGGTATTTTCCCTTCTTCTTTCGCAGAAGTGTGATTCGCTTGGAGAATGTCACTCAAAAAATGAATTCAGTGTCAAATCTGCTTAAAAAGCACAAGTTTCTGTTTGCAAAACCTTGATGGAAGCAGACGCGGCACGCAGTGGTGTTATTGATTGATGGCTGGCAAGAATTAAAGTGAAACAGTTTTTAAAAAGAATTCTGTGATCCATAAGGGTTTTTTTTTAGCAATGAATTCTTTCTGGTAAACCTCTGGTGACTCTTAAATAGCAATTTCAAGTGCAGAGCTTGTGCTGTACAACCTGACTGTGCAGAGCTGCTGCATCTGTGTACATGTGCAGGGTGTCTGGTGTGGAGGGCATCCTTCAATCACAGCTGATTTCCCTGCCTGTATGGGCAGAAGAGGCAGCCTTGAAGCATCCCTTGAAATGCCTTGCAGGCATATAATCAATGGTGTGTTCATAGAGGTATGAGAATTGTAGCTCAGAAGAAGAAAAAACACTCATGTATTCCTAGATGCGGAATATAAGAATTCTGTAGCACTGCATATATTTGTGGATTAATGCATAATACCTCAGTCTTGATGAAGATTTTTAGAGAATTTTGCCAGTATCTGCTTACCTGAGAAGTACAAAAAATCCTGAATTCTGACCGAGGTTGCTAACACAAATTATATGCTCTTTGAGAAGTCCCACAGTGAATTATGACAGTTGATGTCTGTCTTCTGATCATACAGATTGCATTTGAATGGAACGTTGCAGGGTTGTGGAATAGTTGAGGTTGTGAAAGGAAGCGCACAAAGCAGATTCAGCCAGAGGGGTTACTCAGGTTGGTATTTAGTATCTCTCCCTTATAGCTTATAGAGCTTTGTGCTATCTGAATAGTATCTCTGGCCTTGCACTCTGTGTTGCATAGGTGAATCCTTGTATTTGAATAGGCAGATAGGCAACTGTTAAACTCAGGACGGTGTTTTGTTCTCTGGGCTTTGTGGTATGTCTGTACAGGACAGTTTGCAGGATTGAGACCTCGCTTTCTCTCTGCATTCTGCTTTTTCTTGCTTGCTGCCTGGTATGTTATCTATAGAGAGTGATTTGTGTCAGATAATCTCAGAGTAAATAATATGAATATAATAAAGCTGTAGTTAAGATACAGTAAAGCTTCTGCTCTTAAACCTCTGTCAGTTTTGTTTCTCATTATAGTAAATAGACCTTTTTGGCTTCAAATTATAGTAAGGAACATTCATTCCTTCAAAATGGTGACATCTGTGAAAGCTGTGGTTAAATAGTGTCCTTGTTTTACATTGACAGATTTGATGTGAAGATGCGAAGACTTGACACTCTTGGATCTCATCATTCTGCACAACCCATTTTTTTGTGCTCTTTCGTTTCCTATGAGAACCTGCTTTTCCCAAGACTTTATGGACTTTCTGAATGTGTCAGAAATTCTGTATTGCCATCAAATAAGTGGACTTCCAGTTTTACTTTATATGCAATAGGGCATTTGTCCTGAGTTTTGTTGTTTCACTGTTGTTTTTTTTTTTTTCAACATGTAAACCTGGTCTCTGCTACTAATTTTCACTTTAAAGAACCAGGCATTTTGGAGGATGCCTTGCATATATCCCAGCATGCAGGTAATCAAACTATTATAGCCACTTGAAGAGATCAAATTGATACCTGGACTTGCACCCTTGGGCAAGATGTGTGAGGACAGAAGCATTTGCAGTATAAAATGGGGGTGTGTGTATGTTTATTTGACGCAACCTTAGTTGCAATTCACCTGAAATAGGCTGCAAATAAATCCTTAAATCAGCAATTAAACAGCTAGATAAGCAGCTGTAGCGAGCAATGCAAGTTAGAAACAGTGAGCAAAGAGGTTGTTAATTATTGTTTCATAGTATGTTAGTTCATTTGGTTCTGTTTGCAATTTAGAATACTTAGCTGGTAAAATTATTTTTGTCATCAAAATACAAAACATGCCTAGAGTAATGTCTCGGGAAGCAAGGCAATATTTCATCTGGAGAAATACACTTTAGTCTACTGGTTTTGTATTATTTGATTGATTTCTTTTGCTGTTACTTAATTGTGCTTTTCTTCATTGAGCAGCGTGACAAGAGAAGAGGAAACGACTTAAAACTCGATCAGAACCAGCTATATTAATGGTCTTACTAGTACAGTTAAAACCAATTGGTGACAATAGTACTAAAAAAACGAAAACAGCAACTACATTGTGAATGGAGGTACAGAGAATTGTAATGCTGTAAGTTAGAATCTTCGTTCAACCTAGGTTAGACTGGAATATTTTTAAAGGAGGACGGGGTTATGGATAAAAACATTAGTCTGAGTTCTATTCTTGGGTCTGACAGAGGTTTCCTGAGTGCCCTTCCGATCATCAATTTCTATTGTGTAACAAAAGTGGCATTGCACGTCTTCGCTGCCCAAGGTTGTGGTTGTGCTTGATTCATTTGTGTTTCTGAAGCTCGAATTGTAGGTGCTGTATAAATATCAATAAACAAGGAAATCAGTGGTATGGGGCTTAAAGAGTATAGGCAGGTATGTAAGTTAGACCCTCTAAAAATATAACATTGACTTCTTCTTAGGACACCAATTCACTGTACAGCATTGCTTGTGGAAACTGTCACACATTTGGTGATGTAGAGACAACAAACCAAAGTTTCTTTTTCACATGAGTTCCAGTAATGAGAAAACTTAGCCTGTCTCTTCCACACTGAGAAAGGAAAAGGATTTCAGCATTGATTGTATTCACTGTTTAGTGAGCACCATTCACTAAGGCTGATTCAAATTGTTCATCTGAACAGATGTTTTATGTAGTTTTCCTAATCTAATTCTTCTCTGTTCTCTCATTTTAGGAAATATGACTTTATAAACATTTTTAGTCCTGACTAGAAGGAGGTGCAGGGAATAGTGAATTCTTTATCAAAACAGGAATTCAGAAAATGGAAGGTAGTTTCTACTCAGCAGAGCTCTTGCAAAGGGTCTGACTGCAGAGAATTTTGAGACCATTGGGTGAAGGAAGAAGTTTGGTATACATTGCACTGAGAATGTGTGGGCTTTGCTATATCATTCTTCCCATCTTGTTTGGTTTAGTTTTGAGATCATCTTGAATGTGGATGCAGGTTTTGGGGGGAATGTTAATGTGTTTCTAGATTTGCATACACGTCCAGAAGCAAGATCCAACTAAGATTCCATGACTCAGAGGTGATGCTGGCAGCAGCAGTGCAGGGCCCTGCTTGCAGGTTTCTGTCGCACCTCATTTGGTTAAGGCAGCTCTGCTCGAAGCTGTACACAGTGAGAAGCCTTTCATAGCCTTCTGTCACCAGTCAATGGCAGCAGCTTGGGTCCGTGGTGCTGGGTGCAGAAGAGTGCCATCAGCTCTTCAGAAGGCACAAACTGCTGAATCTTTGGCTGTTTTCACCCCAGATCAGGTTGGGTGGAAATCTGAGCAGTTGCCGGCTGAACCAGCTTCTTAAAGTGTCTGGACAATTCCTTTTGCAGTTATGTATTCTTCAGCGTGATCTGAGAGAGGGTGCTGTTGCACCATGGTGCTGATGTAGCACAGATACCTGACATTATTAGTATTAGTGTTATATTTGATGTTATGGTACCAGATCTTACAGCTTAGTTATTTCATACTGTATCTCATAAACAATAGTTTTCATTCCATATAGCTCTTCAGAGATCTGAACAACCTGGGCTTAATGGTCATGCCTTACCCATCTTGAATTTTATGTGTGGGTTTCACTGTAGCCATCTTTAGTGCATTAATTATGAAAAAACATTACTATAGAAGACACTAAAAATGCTTTGAATTATTTTTGCAAGGATTCTTAAAGAACAAGCTTGATTCTGAGGTGTCTATTCAGCAACATGAAGTTATTCATGCACTCTCTGAAGTCATCTGAAATGAACTTCTTTTCCATTCTGTAATGCTTCAGAAATGTAGATTAGCATATTTTCAAAAGTAACAATTAGTTACTTATCCTAAGGGGAAGGGAAGAAAGAAAGTTTACATATTATAGGAGAAGCAAATGGTTAGAACGCAGGGCTGAGATTAGGCTGTGTTCTCCCTTTTTGCTTTGGTAGCAAATAGCTGTTTATGGTCTGTGCATCTCTTTGGGCAGTCTGCAGAGCACACTGATAACTCAGTTTTCAGAATTAGTGGATGTTGATCTTCATAATCTCCATGGAGTTAAACAGTCTCATGGGACTCTTTAACAGCCACTCCTAAGCATTCCCCTGTGTGTGTCTAAAGTGGTTGCTCCAACAATATTGATTTTAAACTGTCTTAAGCCTAGCATGTTCCTTTTAAGTTATAATTTGACCTGATGTATTACCTGATGTTCTGAGGTGCTAATACCAGTTTGCAAACTGTAGTGCAAACGTAGAATCATAGCATCGTAGAATAGAATCATAGAATCATAGAATAGAATCATAGAATAGTTAGGGTTGGAAAGGACCTTAAGATCATCTCGTTCCAACCCCCCTGCTATGGGAAGGGACACCTCACACTAAACAATGTCACCCAAGGCTCTGTCCAACCCAGCCTTGAACACTGCCAGCGATGGAGCATTCACAACTTCCCTGGGCAACCCATTCCAGTGCCTCACCACCCTTACAGTAAAGAACTCCTTCCTTATATCCAATCTAAATTTCCCCTGTTTAAGTTTGAATCCATTGCCCCTTGTCCTGTCACTACAGTCCGTAATGAAGAATCCCTCCCCAGCATCCTTACCAGGCCCCCTTCAGATACTGGAAGGCTGCTATGAGGTCTCCACGCAGCCTTGTCTTCTCCAGGCTGAACAGCCCCAACTTTCTCATTCTATCTTCATACGGGAGGTGCTCCAGTCCCCTCATCATCCTCGTGGCCCTCCTCTGGACTTGTTCCAACAGTTCCATGTCCTTTTTATGTTGAGGACACCAGAACTGCACACAATACTCAAGTGAGGTCTCAGGAGAGCAGATTAGAGGGGCAGGATCACCTCCCTTGACCTGCTGGTCACGCTTCTTTTGATGCAGCCCAGGATACGGTTGGCTTTCTGGGCTGCAAGTGCACACTGAAGTTGGCTCATGTTCATTTTCTCATCAACCAGCACCCCCAAGTCCTTCTCTGCAGTGCTGCTCTGAATCTCTTCTCTGCTCAACATGTAGCTGTGCCTGGGATTGCTCTGCTCAAGAGTAGGACCTTGCACTTTGCATGGTTAATAATGCTTAACAGCATTAAAGGGTGTTATCCCATATAATTGCAGCATCATGGAGGTAAAAGATAAAATTTAGCCCATCCTATAATTTCCTGAATAGTTTCAATAATGCAGAGGAGCACAGAAGACTGCAAGCGCTAGAGGACTGAGCCTGTTTGTACTCAAAGTGATTATATGCTTTAAAAGCTAGTACATTAAGAAACATCTTACAAAAAGACTAGAAAAAATATTCTTGAAAAGACTTTTACAGATGTTTTTGCCCTCAAAGTGAGGGAAGACAGGTTTTAGAATGCAGTGCTGAATGTTGTTTATTCTTAAAAACAAGTGTTCTCTTAAGTTTGAATAGGCAACTGTTTCAGCAGGTAAATATGTACTTAACCTTTCAGTAATTGTCTGATTCAGTTTCAAGGGTGATTTATGTGCATCCAGCTGTCCTTATTTACCACACAGATAATGAGGAATGGCTTCCCTGTTGTAGTAATTTATAATTTAATTCAGCTATCTATAGGTTCACAGAAATCTTACCGTCTTAGCAAAACCAAGGTGAAGTCAGTCTGCTGGGAACTGTTGGCACTAATAATTGAACATCCAGTTGATGGTTGGAGTTTTCCTACTTTGATCTTTTGCCTGCTTCACAGGCAGCTAATCATGTGCTATGCCATGTGTAGAACAAACTTGAGGCATAGCATGTTCTTTAATCTGTAATTTGTACGGTGTTAATTTTGTGTCTGAATAAGAAATCTGCGGGCACTAGTGGGGTGGATGAGAAAAGATGTATCAGCAAGAATATGAAAGCCTGAATTTGTTGTAATATTTCTGTGGGTTTCTCAATGGAAACTGTATTTGATGAGGGGGAAAGGAAATATATTTGGTGAGGAAATGTTACCCATCTTCACAGTTACTTCTGATGCTTTCATATTCACTTTGTTCAAGGTCTAGGCAGTGGTCTACCATTTTCAGGCACTTAGAACAGCAAGAAAATAGAACAGACACTGGCTTAAAAATGGTGCTACACATTTTAGTTCTGTAATTACCTTGAAAACATTGCAAAAAATTGCTTGAATTTGCACATGAAGGATTAGGTAAGAGTTTGAACACCTAAATAGAGTAAAACAACCTCAAAAAAAGGATGCAATCTCTTTCTTGCTTCAGCCATGTTTAAATAAGATAACCCCTATAAGGCTTACTTAATGACATCTCGGTGTTGACAGTAGCACTCTGTTCGTATGTATTTGTGATGTTGTTTGTTCTGTTCCATGACACTAATGACTGTAGAATTCAGAATTCATAAGTATTTTATCATGGCCTGATGTGTGAATTAATTCTGAGCTATTTCAAATCAAGTGTTTCTGGCACAAACCTGAGCTTTCTTTTGAAATGATTTGTTCAGAACCAAAAATTTTGAAGGTTGAAGGCACTTGGTCAAAACAAAATAATGCCCTAACTCTACAATGGGGCAAAGTTACTAAAGTTATAAAGATAAGAGTTGTAACATGCATTTATCTTTGGTTTAAAAGCCTTATGTGGACATGTTTTGTCCTGGAATGATAACACAAAGAACATGTTCATAGTAGAAGCTATTTGACTGAAAGTGTGAGTGTACTGTAACCTAAAGTAATTTACTGCAAGGGATTCTTGCTCTTCTTTTTCATTCCACTTAACAGAAGTTGTGCAGCATCTGGTTATATCTAATTTTGGATTTTTGCTACTTTTGAGGGAGAAGCAAGATCTGAAGAACTGGGGAGTTCAAATATATATGATTTTTTTGTTTGATTGTTGTAGTGAAAGAATTCTAAGTGAGTTTTGCATTTAAAATGCTGCTGCTTTATCTTTCAGAGAGTATCCAGTCCATTGAAACAGAGTTTGTGTGAGTTGAAAATGCTGGATTAATTCCAGGACATGCATCAGCTTAATTTTTGTTCATCCTAAGAATATGGAAGAATAAAATGTCAAACACATTATGAACATGCTTTATAAACTGAAATGTTCATCTAAATGACGTTGAAGAACAGCATGTTCTAGTAACTGGATTTGTTGTGTAATGGAATTTCTCAAGTCTAATATGTAATCTTCAAGTTATAAAAAAAATGTAAAACTGTACATAAGGAGTTCTTTTAGCTGAGTAAAATTATATAGAGGAAAATTACTTGCTTAATAAATTTAGGTATTCAGCTTTAACAATTTATTATTATTATTGTTATTATAACTATCATTGTCATCACAGGAATGCCTATTTTAGTTGTCATTTTACACTTTCAAAGAGAAAGCATTATCTAGTGCAATTCTTTCCCCAAGTCTGTCACTGACATTGCCTGAGCTCCTTTGCCCTTTTAAAAAACTCGGGGAAAGCCTGGGAAAGCACTTTGAGTAGCCAGTAGAAATCCCTTGAGTGCCATATGATTAACAGTAAAGCCTAACAGGCTTCACCATTTGTGTTTCTCATGTAGTTTTGGTCCTGACTCCTTTGCCTACCATCATAAATAAAGGTAATCTCTAAAGGGGAGATTAGGCATCAACTAAAGCAGGCAATTAATTGCACTTAAGCAACATGTGCATTATTAGCTTATCAAGCAGCATCATCCAGCCTCCCATGAAGTTGTATCTGTTTATGAAGAGAATGCCTTCCATAATTGTAATTGAAAAACCAAAATGACTCAGTTTGTAAATGTTAATGAGAATATATTATGCAGCCAGACTCTCCTTATGTGTTGTTTGCAAAAGGGTCACACTTTCGGCTTTTCAGTAAGCTTTCTGTCAGTGATGGGTTTCACATCATGTCGTAACGTTTACTAAAGTTTACTAACTTGTAGAGAATTTCAAAATTAGAATGATCCTTGTGGGAATAGACTACAAGTGTTCCTCCCATTTAGGTATTCCCCTAATTATCTCTGGTAAGAAATGAAGCAACCCAACTTCACTCAGCCCAGGACTGAGTAAGGAGGCATTACTCCAGTTCCTATAGATTATACTTTAAGAGAGGGTATCAGTTAACATCTGCTTTTACTGAATCCAGCTTTTATAGGTAATCTTGGTGCAATATTACATCATTAATGTGTTCCATAATTTAGATTCCTTAAAATTAGAATTATTATATTGAGTTATTGAATTTCTTTAAGAAGTTGACCACAGGGTGCTTCAAGCCATAACAGCCAAGGTTAACACCATGGCATGACATCTTGAGAGGAAGCTGCTGTGGGTTATGAACTTTTAATTTAGTTTCTCCTTTTCTGGAATAAAGAGAGGAATGTTTAGTACAAAAAGTAATGCTTAACTAAACGTGTATCTAAATACTATAGAATATACTTCATGTGCAGTGGTTATAGCTTGTTTAGTGCATCACAGAATCCCACTGGAGGGTTGGTTATACAACAACACTCCCAGAAACATTGTTAAAGTGATTTTACTGTTTTTTTCCCTCTGATGCCTGTGTTCTGTGGCCACATTTGCAGCCTTTGACTTACAACTGTCATATTTCAGTTGCACTTTCCAGAGTCTCTGGGTGCTGGAGCTGCCCAATTTTGACTCTTTTAGTGGTTGAGCTATACTCTTGCAGGTGAGGTGCCAAATGTAAATCCTTAATGCCATTCAGCTACGTCTTCATGTGCCCTTACTATTAGTACTGATTTTATAAAAGCTTTATGTGCTCTTTGGTATTTTAGAAACTTTATTGATTACAGAGACTTCTTTATAACAGCACAACAAGCAATTCATGTAATGGCATTCAAAAGAATGAATGCCACTTCTCACCTTTTCGTTAGAAGTTTTTGTTTTTTTTTTCTTAATATTCTGGCTTGCATTACTTGAACTTTCATTTTAATGCATAATTTGTTGAATGTTTCTCCCCATTTTTGCAGGTGTGTTGCCATACAGTGCTGGGCTGTGGTTTAGCCTCATGAGATTTCAGTAGATGTTTAATATACTGACAAAATTTCACAGATTCCAAAGTTCCAGTTTTAAAGATTCCAGTATTACTAATTTTTGTCACGTATTGATAATCTTAAGGGTCTTTTCCAACCTAAATGGTTCTATGATTCTTAGCCCTTAAAAATACTGAGCTAAGGCTCAGCTTTGTACTTTTTCCTTTCTGTGAGATACCTCCTCTCTGACCTTTGTTGATTAAATGCAAAGAGTTTTCTGCTTGGAGCATCCTTTCCCAAAAGGAACGCAGTGGGTGGCAAGGGTCCTCTTCAGCTTCTCCTGTTTGGACTTAGATTCAAGGAAGATGCCTGAAAGGTTAATAGAAAAGAGCAGGGTGCACAAAGATTCCTGCCGGAATTGTGAAATTGAGGCAGTGCTCAGGACTGAACTTGTAGCTGTTCTTCAAAACAGCATCCTGTAAAGAACCTCCCCTGGCTTAGCATCTCACTGCTACTTTTTCAACTAGTTCTAGCTGAACATGGCTCTGCTGCAATGTGGATACAGGGTATACCTGAGTGAAGATCTGGGATTTGAGTCTTGTTCTGCTGGCAAGCTGGTTCAAGTCTGAACACATTGTATCTTCAGAACCAAAAGAGTAAGTGGGAAGAGCCTCGCATAGAACTTCTATACTCCTGCAGTTTTTTAAAAAATAATTTATCTCTTTAAAGCTGGCAATTATGCTTGGATTCAGCAATACTGAAATTTAGTTTATAACAGATGTGAACTAAGAGGGGGTGGTAACATCAGAAAAGGCAAATAGGAGAAGAGGAATATCTTGTGTGTAGAAACCCCTTCTATGAATCAGACCAGTGAGGCCAGGTGTGTCATAGTTGGCAATTGCCCCTGGGCAATATCTTCATACAATAACATATTTTATTCAGGCCTTTGGCATAATTCCCTTGGATTAGTAATATTTTTTTGTTCCTCGCCCCTCTTTGTAAAAGCAGTTGCCTCTGATTCATCAGGGATGCTAACACCCTCTTCCAATGACCCTGCAATTCCAGTCTCCAATGCCCCCATGTTTTTTCAGCTAGGCATCATTCTGTTTTTATCACATTTCTCGTATTTTCCAGAGGAATTCTGTATAAGCATCTACAGTGTGATTCTCTGCTGACCTTTAAAATTGTTACAATGCCTATAAAACATTATATGATGGTCTTTAGCTTACTTGCACTCAAAGAGTACTTCCTGTCACATTGATTGTTACACACAAGCATATTCAAGCAGCAGGGTCCAGAACTGAGTGCCATGATACAGGAGTTTCCATCTATGACTTTCTAACTAATTAAAAGGTAATAAGGGGACTGGAGCACCTCCCTTATGAAGATAGGCTGAGAAAGTTGGGGCTGTTCAGCCTGGAGAAGAGAAGGCTGCGTGGAGACCTCATAGCAGCTTCCAGTATTTCAAAGGGGCCTACAAGGAACTTGGAGAGGGACTCTTCATCAGGGGTTGTAGCAATAGGACAAGGGGTGGTGCATTCAAACTGAAGCAGGGGAAGTTCAGGTTTTATATAAGGAAGGAGTTCTTTACTGTGATGGTGGTGAGGCACTGGAACAGGTTGCCCAAAGAAGTGATAAATGCTCCATCCCAGACGGTGTTCAAGGCCAATTTGGACGGGGCTTGGAGCAACCTGGTCTAGTGAAAGGTGTCCCCACCCAGGACAGAGTGGTTAGAACTGGATGAGCTTAAGGTCCTTTCTAACCCAAAGTATTCTATGATTCTATGACCTCTCTGCTTCAGTTTGTTCGTGTGCACTATGGGAACAGTAATTCTATCATGCCTCTTTAGAGCATTTATGAAAGCTAAGTGCTGTGGGAAAGGAGTGCTGTTTAGAGAGATCATACCAACATGATTTTTCCTCAGAATACTTCTTCTCTATTTGCTGCTGTAGAGTCCAATATCCAGAGGTATTAAGGCTGCTTAATTTTTACCCACTTTTCCAGGTACAGTTGGGTGCCTCATTTCCATTTACCATTTTGAAGGTATCTGTTGAGATAGAAGTCTGATAGATGAACCAGTTATCCACAATTAAACATGGGGAGGCAAAATTATATTCCTGAATATGCAAAGAGATTCCATGTTTTAAACTCCTGTAATTTTTAAAATTTCATCTGAATTTGACTCATGAAGTTTGGCCAATGTCTGCTGATTTCTGTCGGTATTTCCTGTAGTCCAGTTTTCATGACTACTTTGAAAAGTACTCTGTCTGTCTTTTCCAGAGTCATTGAATGGCTTTCTCTGGGACAGTGTCTCCTAATTTTGCACAAGTCATTTTCAATCAAGTTGTTTAATCTGCATTGTTTAATCAAAAGTAATGGCAATTAATTATTCTTTGTAACCAGTTATAAAGGTAAGAACTCTAAAACTTTTATACGACATTAAAATTGTAATTTTAACAGCACAAAGACATATTTGACATGAGTTATTACTTTATTTAAAAATAAAGTAAAGCCCCATTTTGAAGGAAGCAAAAATTGCCTCTAGGTTGGTACTTTCAAATCCCAGTTTCAGTCCATAAATTTGATTGTAAAGTTAAATTGAAAAAACAGAATATTTAGCAAGAAACAAATTTCTTAAGAATTGGAGATGCTCTTTGCTTTTAAATATTAGAACTCAGGGAAAGTGAAAACACATATGTGCTTATTGTCAAAAGTAATTGAGATCTAAAAACCACCTTGGATAGTTGTATATACCTGTTTAGAGTTAATAGAAACCATATCATATATCTGAGAACTTTCCTAAAAGCACATCTGGAATAGCTGTTAGGTATGAACTATCTAATTATATTCCAGCTAGTTAGAATATAACTCCCGTAACTTGGAACACCTTTATGTTGATGCAGAACACTGTCAATAAGTTTACAAAAAAATGTTGCCCTTCAGTTACTCACAAAAATGTGGTTCAGCATTTAATGAGTGGAAGTAGGCACCTGCTGATAGCCATTTGCATCCCATGTTTCAGTTTAGTTCCCAGTGACATTTGTTTGCTATGGAGGCGATATCCTGACTTGCATCTCTAAAAGAGAGAGAAAGTTATACCTAATCATAGAGTATGGGTTCTCCTAATGTTGCTGTCATTGTCATAGGTTAAGAGTGTAAGACATAGGGAGCAGTTAATTTTAATAGTTGTGTCCTGAATCTGCCCATAAATGCATATAAGTATATATATATATAAAAATATAAAAATCCCAGAAATCCCAAGGACAGGACACAGAACCTGTATGCCATCTGACATTTTTTACAAGCTCTCCAGAATTAATCTGTCTAGGAGCTACTATGCTCAGCTTAATTATGGAAAGGCTGCATCTGTGTTCAAAGCTGTTGCGAGAGAAAGAAGAAAGTAAAAATGTCCACTAGGTTTGATTAACTGCTTTCAGCCTGATGAATAAAGACAGATGGTTACTAGTTATTTTTCCTTAATGGATTTTGGAGCTCCATTTGGTGGATGAGTTAAAGTTATAGGTCCCAAATCTGCCTTTGAAGCTATGCCTGCATAGACCTCAGTGATTCTAACAAATTTTGTATGCATCCAAGAGAGATGTTTGCCCTAAGGCTGTTAAATATGCTGTTAAAAAGCAGTTTTGAAATGAAAACTAAAAGTCAAATGATAGTTTACAGTATGAATAAAACAAGTTACAAACTATGTAACTTGGGAAGGAATCTCTTGCAAGGGATGATTAGGGTGAAGTGCCTGTGCAGACATACTCTCATAGAATCTGTGCCTGTTTGGATGTGACCTCTGCCTGGGGCTTGACAATGTTT
This sequence comes from Ara ararauna, assembly GCA_028858755.1. NCBI lineage: Eukaryota > Metazoa > Chordata > Aves > Psittaciformes > Psittacidae > Ara > Ara ararauna. The sequence continues at coordinate 6,919,298 of CM054410.1, read as the reverse complement.
TAATACTGACTTTGAAACCTGGAGAAGTTCATTAAAGTTGTATTTGATAGTTTTGTCACATGGAAAGAGAAATAAATACTTTCATGGTGTAGGTTTATTTGCGTGAATCTATTAGCATGTGTCAGATCCAGGTGGAGGAGGTCTTTAAGACAGGGTCTAATTCTGCAGGTGTGCACATGTTTAAATTCATGGGTATGAATGTTTCTGTCCTCTACTGGTGTATGAATGTCTGTGTTTATTTTTAAGAATGTATTTGATTGTCTGTGGGTTCAGGCTCTCAGGAAACATTTAGTCCTGACTGGTACAGGGGCCATCATTCAGCAACCTCTTAAATCATCTGTCTAGTTTTATGTGTGAATAGTCACAGTGATTTTAGTTGGATTAGACATAATATAAACAATTAGATCTAAATCTAAACAATTTTTGAGTCAGGGGTTGAGATTACCATATGATATAAAATGCCTAAGATGACAATAAAGGGAAACAAAACAGCAGAAAAATTATACTGAGTATACTGATTTTTCTGTAGTTGGTGGGTTGCCTAAAGAAAAAAACATTTAGCTAAAACGCTACCTGCCACGGAACCATCACCCCCCCCCCCCCCCCCCCCCCCGCCCCCCCAGATCCTGAAAGGGACCTTGAGAGGTCATTTAATTTGTCCCCAGGCACTGCTCGAGGATTGTCTGTCACAATGTTCCTGACAGAGCTGGTCTCATTGACAACATTTGAACATGATTATAGCTGTTTAGAAGCAGCACAAACACTTCTGAAAAGCAACGGGAATGCCCTTCAGATCAGCATTAAAGGAGAAATCGGTGACATTCACTATGTAGCAAACACATGTTCAATCAAAATAATAATGTAAGTCATTGATTACACACAGAGTGAGGTCACAATTCCTCAACAGGAAAAATACATGGCTTCACCATTCAGAAGAGAGAGACGTGTCCTTCAAGTGACAGAAAACAGAATGTGTTTAGGGCAGGTGACACTTTTTCATGGTTGATCACTTAATGCTTTTTGAATCATCACCTCATTTTTAATCTTGTTTTGCTTCAGCTTTCATTTCAAAGACTAGCTGATATAACAGAGAGTAAAACCTAAAAATAAGTGAATCCATTTATGAGAGGCAGAGATGTTTTTAAGAGTTTCCAGGTGGGAGGGAAAGCATATTGCAGGTGTGCATAGTTAATAACCCAAGTGATGATGGGGAGGTGCTCCCACCCGTTTTCTTTAATTCCCTTTCCAGAATCCATACTCAAAGTTCAGAGACATGTTCTGGGGCTCCAAATTGTATGTGATTTATTTTTAATGTTGTCACTATCTACCAGAAATGACAAGAGATGGTGGTGGTGTAGTAAACCTCCCCACTTTGAAGGGACAAAGACAGAGAAATGCAGATAGACTTGGAGTTGAGGATTTATTTTTATTTTTTAAATCTCTAAACAATATTGTTTTATGTCTAGGTTGCACTTAAATGTCTGATTAAAGGTATGTGTTTATGCTAGCTGCAAGTTAGCACTGTTTGGTTAAATATTTGTAAGGGTGCTATAGGGCCCAGATTAAAGTGGGAACTTGTAATCTACCACATGTACCTGGAGTCCCTGGTGAGCTGGGATTGCTGAAGTTAGCATCTCCATCAGTACTGTTACCTGTCTTAGCTACTAAGTTTGTCTACCCATGCTTTAATCAGACTTTTGGTTACCATGTGTGCCTCATTTTCTGTTTGCCTGCACATTCACATTGCTGTTTATGAATTTAACTATGATAAAAACCATGTGACTTTTGCATAGATATTACCTAAATATTTGAAAATGCTTTATGGTCTATTATGAACATGTGTGGAAAAGGTCAGACGTAAAACAGATGTTTCTCCAACCTGCCATTGTTTGGAGACATGCAGGAGGAGAAGTTACAGGAAGAAGATGCAGAAGTGTATTTTTTTCTGATGTAGATACAGAGAAACTTCTAAAAGAGCAGCAAGCAAAATGGTGGTTGCATCTCAAGAATTTTAAGGAAGAGCCTATTGCTCTCAGAGAAGTGGTTTAAGATAAGCTGGTATCTCTTCTTCTCTGACACTGATGGTTCTGTGAAAGCTGTTTCATGTTATCATATGAGAGGAGGAAGGCAGGCAAGTGTAATTTCTCATGAGGATAACATCAAGATGATTCCTGGCTGACTTGCTGAGGAGTACCTAATTGCCTTTAGGTTTTCTGATTCTGTCCTTTTTTTGGGAAAATAACGACAATGTGATTGGTAGCAAATTAGTTTGGAAAGAGTACAATCCGCTTTGAGCTGTTCCTGAAGGTCTAGAGATCCACAGATGTCCGCAGAGAAGAAAACCTCCCTTACAAACACACAGGAGTGCTCATAATCTTAATGATTTGTCTGATTTAAGATGTTTTGTCTATTTTGAAAATTTAAAAAGGGTGATTAGGGTTCATGGAAATACCAAGGAAGACTTACAGCCTATGGCTTCATTTCATATGTCGCATTATTACAAGACCTACTACTTCAAAGCAAAGATAGAGCTGCTGCAGGCATTGGATTCACAAGGGAAAGGCAGGCTGCAATTGTTTCTTTTGAAGACTGTATAATGCTAAGACGTATGTTGCGTGGGTCCCTGCCAAAAGGATTTACAAGCCCAGTTTGGCCATAAATACAGAAGTTCCTCAGTCTGAGGCTCTTACACTTGAGAAAGTAACAGGAGATTTAGCTGAGGAAGTAATTATTATTAATGCTACTATCTTTTGTTAAAATTATTTGTTAGAATATTGAGAAGTGGTGAGCTACAGCTGTTTCTTCACTGCCAAGTGAAGGTCTCCAGGAATTACTCTCTTTGAATTTACAATCTTTGCAATTACTATATTTCTAAAAACAAAATCTGCTTTAAAGTGGAAGTAAAATGTATTTTTTACTTTTCTTTAATGAATGCATACTTCTTTTGACAGGAATTATTTTCCAAAGAGTGTATTAAAAAAATAGTTTGAACATAAAGGAGAGGCTATACAGCCTTATTTTCAGTTACACATAAACTTTTTTGCCCTTATTCGTGCCCGTGAGCTCAGAGATCTTAATTCACAAGGTACTTGGCTACATTCCTAGCTTTAGGCAGACTAATAGTTTTGCTGCCTTTACTGGGTAATTCATGTGCTTCAAGTGGAGTGCGTGAATAGATAACTGGCTGAAGGAAAAGAATTATCTCAACCTTTGTATAACAGTTCAATAGTATTTGTAAGAGCAAAGTCTGTTTGCCTAAATTAGTCTTGTGTATGCAACTTCAATAGTTTCTGCATCCAGGATTTATAGCCTGAAAAGTGCTTGTGTAACCATTAAGTCCATAAAAATCTGAATGTATAAAAGTGTTTATATACTCTCAGAAGCTGTTGTCAACCAAACAAATGATTTTGTATGTTTTCTGCTAATATATATATTTAATCGGGAGAATAATTTTTCTGGTTTTGTTAATGACTCATTTGTTGAAACAGATTCCAACCTATTTTCTGCTGAAATTGTTTTCCAAGAAAAGCCTTGTAGCCAAGAACCTGCCTGCAGAACTCAGAATGCAAATCCCTTACCCAAGCCACAAAAGCACACGAAACACGCGGAGCAGGGACCCTCAGGAGTAGCTGAAAAATCCTGAATCAGCAAACAAACTAGAACAAAATGGAAAACTGAAGAGTTCTGTGGTAAATCCTAGACTGAACTGAAAAACAAATCTGTGACTGGCAGAGACAGATGAAGCTGAGATACAGATTGGACAAGTAGAAATAATGGTTCATGCTTTTAAAGAATGTAATTTATGTTGCAACTGGGACAGAAGAATATCAACAGACAGCAAATACCGGGCATGGTATGTGGTACTTTGGGATGAAGGGAAAGTGCTGAAAGGAAGAATGTTGACTAGCAAATTAGTGGAAAGTGCAAAGGAAGCACATGAGAAATGTGGCCAAAGAGGTGAAGAACAATGCAGAGAAAGGTAACAGAAAGATTCTGAAGGCCTCATGGTTCAACTGGAATCTTCTACCATGGTGGAACATCACAGAGGCTTTAAAAAAGTTAACAGCAGGGAAACTTCTGAACAAGAAATGAAGCTGTGAAAAGACAGAAGAGTGCTTATTACCAGGGTAATACCAGAACAGAAAAAGCACTTGGCACTGCAGTTCAAAGAAGTTGTGAACAGGCTCAGCTTCCCCACTTTAAAAAAAGGAACAGGGGAACCTGAACATTTTGCCTATTTTTGTGTTAAGAACAGAAATCGGAAGCACAGGCTGTAACTATCATGTTGAAAAATACAGAGCCAGCAAAGGATGACAGCAAAAAGCTTAAAGAAATGAGAAGGAAGTAAATTAATATATGGGAAGAAGTGATTGTGCCTAAAGAATGAGAATGTGGTATCGAAGAGTGGATGCCTACAATAAAGATCCCACACATTGTCGAGGTATTCTTGCTTTTCCCTGTGGGAAGTCTTCTGCAGTGATACTACACAGGGTGAAAGATGCTGCGACTGTAGAATTTGGGGGGGGATAAAAGCTGGATTTGGACTCAAGAAATTCTACAGAGACTAGCTGTTCATGTTGCAGATTACCATGCAAGGATCATTCTGCATGAAAGGCATCTTCTTTTGCCATTGCTTTAATTGACCTTCAATAGTTAGCACTTAGCATGAAGACACTTGTGTCATGGGGCGCACTTGAGATCTGCCAAGTTCCAGTTAGAAACATCAGAAACGAAGGCTGGAGTGAGGATAAGTAATGGCACAATGGAACAGTTCAGCCAGGAGGCTTGTCTGAATCATGTGTCTGCTGCCTTTTGGCATTGGCATGGACTGACTATGGAAGCAATATTCAGGCTTCAGTATAGAATATATAGATTACCAAGACATAAAGGGATAGGGCACTTAAGTTATTGTATGATGGCTCTGAAAAGCTGGGAAGACAAGACAAATGTCCTGGCAAAGGTAGGTCAAGCTTGGCTCAAAATTAATTAGCTCAAATCCATCCTCCTTGTAACAAGATGTTATATTGATGCAACATCCTGATAATTTAGAGAAGCCACATCTTTTCCAGCAAAACTATCAGGAAATGTGAGATAGGGTGTATATTCATAGCATAAGAAGGCATGGCATAGAGAAATAAGACTTAACACAAACTCAATCACAATCTCATGTTAATGTACAGCTGTTAGAACTGGAGACATCCCAAAATGCTAGAGAGGGAAGTAGATGCTTTCTTGAGATGGATACTGGGCATATGGTGACAAAACTTAACTCGTCGTGAAATTGTGCCGAAAAGTCCTCAAGCAGCCATCTGTCACCACTGGTTCATGAGGGAGTTCACGAGGTGGGTACTGCAAGTTAACATTTTTCAGCCAGTTTTAGATCATACCCATCTGATAGCAACCCATCTCATGGTGTGTATGCACTTACATGTAATTTTATTCACACACCAGTGTGGACACATGGTCAGCTTCTCATTAAAAGAAGCCTTCACTGGTTATATTTTATATTAAAAATATAAATTCAACTTTAATTCAGAGAGAGATCAGTCCCCACCAGTTCTTCCCATGGTTGTTCTGCAGTGCTTTGGGTGCAGATGGGTGTTGTGTCAGTGTGTGCATATGGCATCCCAGCAGTCCATATATTTACCCAGCCCTCCAGTGCAGTGTGTGCGGGAGAACGTGTACATGTGCACATATGCATTTCAATGGGGGATGTGGCAGGGGAACATGGAGCGGAGGAAAGACTCACGCGGAGATTGCTCTGCAGGGAGCACGCATGGTGGCCACCATAGCTTGGCCTCTTGACCGCCTGTATCTGCTTCCCACAGCCTGAGGGGAGCCAGGGTGGACATGAGGCTGGAGGTGATCACTTCTGCCCCTTATCCCATTATGCAGAAGCTACAGCTGGCTGTATCCTCAAGTGTGAGAGTGGATGCTTTAAATGCCATCACATCTGTGATCATCCAAATCATATGATAAATAAGGAAGAGGAAGCAAAATTCTCCAAGGAAATGTGTAAGAAGATGCCTTAACAGGGGGCAAGGCATAATTGACCTGGAGACCAGCGTGCCATTAAAAGCAGAAGCAGCAAATGGCAGAGAAGTGAAAACAGTTTATGCTTCGTGCGCTAGTGGCAGGATGGATGAGTGAGTGTTCACAATAGTAATGAATGACAGCAGACCTCGAGGGTGATGTACCTTTAAGAAAGTGACCTCATCTTTTATGCAGACTACCTATAGAGGTATGCTTTCATTTTCACTGGCTGTAAAGATTTATATTCAACAGATTCATCATCCCATAAAACCCCAAGGGAATCATGGAATGGAAATGTGCTTGTATCTCATGTTAGGTTTGCACCCTGTAATTCAATCTTCCAGTGCCTAAAGTAAAATAGGTCAGCACTACATTTTATATTGGAAAACCAAAGCATGTTATCTGTCTGTGTGATAACTTAGGCTCATTCCCCAATAACAATCAGCAGAGATTTTTAAAACAGGGTTAAATGTGGCTAAATTGTATTTCAATCCCTTTAGCTGGATGAATTTTAAAATTTTCTTATTGCTCAAGTAACTTTCAGAGTACAGGACAGGAGGTGTTAAATCTCTCAAATATATTTAATTGATTACATTTTTTAATCCAGCTTGCTGTGGGTATTGAACCAGTGATTCCTGTCAAAACTAAGGTGGATGTCGTCACTGGAGACAAACTGAAGATTCTATCTCGTGTCTGTTACATGTATTCACTTAATGAAGTATTCTTAATGGCAAAACAGTAATCATCCTTTCCCAGCCTCCTAGGCTGGCTTGAATGTCAATTAACTATAGATATTTGCTGAATGGGGAGTAGGTGACTAGCCAAAGGTTTGTGCTAAAGCAAGGAATGTTATTTTGGGCTTTTCGCTGTGAGAGGAGGGTGGCCTGCGTGTGATAAAGCACAATTCTAACCACACAGATTGCGCTACAGAGAGTAAATAACCCTGTCCTGACTCGTTTTTGCCACTGCCCATCTGAAATCAGTTCCACTGAAACTGCACTAAGTTTTTAGGCAGGAAATTCCAACCGTTTGCTGTAAAGGAAACTGTTAATTTTTCTTTTTTTTCCATGTCTAGGAAAATGTACTTTAAACTTATAAAACATATAGCAGTTAATTTTTTCCTGAAGCCAGCGCTCGCTACATCATGTCTGTTCCCAGTGCTGTCAATCATTATCCAGTCAGCATAGTGTTCAGAAGGTGGAGCTGTCAGGCAGAAGGAATAAAAGGTAAGAAAAGGAAGGCTTCTACTTTTTTTCTGATGCCAAGGGTAAGTGAGATTATGTCAAACCTTTAAACAGAGTCCCCTTTCTCTGCCCCACCCCCTGCCTATATATAACACATGCTGCATTTAGCAATACCTGCTTTTACCCAGCTGGTGGTGGGGTGTGTGTGTGCCTGCTTCTCACCCTTGCTATGGATGCTCTTGCTGACAGTCCCCTTGGATGGCTCTGTGTGGGCATCACTGCGCTTTTTGGGGTGACTGTGTTCTGCACAGCCAAGAGGAGCCCAGTGGGTAAAGAAAATGTACTGGTCTGGAGCCTCCTGCCTGCCTTGCTGGGGCTGCTGTGTGTGGCCATGCTGGGCACTGGTGAGGGGCTGGTGGTGTTCTGTGCCTCATGCCTCTTTTCCTCCATGTACCTGAGTAGCACAGTGCTGCTGCCTGTGGGTGACAAAACTGTGCTTATTACAGGTAGGGTGCTGCAGGCATGCTTCGGGAAGCAAAACTGGCTTTTTTCACAAGTGGGCTGGAAAACTTTGTGTCCTCGGGTTAGGTATCTAAGAAATGCATGCTTGTAAGGTTTCCTTTTATTGTTTGGGTTTTTTCGCTAATTTTATTTGCTTTGCCTGAGGTTTCTTTTTTTTTTTTTAGGTAAATAAGTGTTCTGAAATTAAGTAGAAAAGCATTTTAATAGATGCTATTATTTTTTTAGTGTCTCATTTAATCTTTACAAGTAGCTTTTTAGATGTAGTTGTGAAATTAACCAGTGCAAAAAGCAAAAGAATGCTTATGGTGTTCTAGTTTTTTAAGAGAGGCATTAACTTCTGGAAGCCCTCAGAACACGCTATTCATACATTACTTGTGTTTACTTGAATTTATTGTACTGAATATGGATGTTTGGTTATCTTTTGGTATGCGCATTTAGACAGTGCATGCTGTGTCTACCCTGCATGTGTTTTCAGACAGTGGTTTGGTGACATCTCTTTGAAATGATATATGAAATCGTTCTACACTGAATAATTTCCTTCATTAGCAGAGAAAGTTCAGAGCTAATTAATTGAGTCTCTGTTAACACTCTGATCTACATGAACCTCACTTTTGTTTTGCAAGGATGGCATTTTTGTGGCTTTATGGCTTTTCTCCCACTTCTTCTAAAACTTCAGATGTTGTTTGTGTTAATCAAACCTTTAAAATGGAGTGCTTGCCACTTCTTTTATTGTTAACTTGCTCTCTTTTTTGTTGTTTTATTTTCTGTTTTTCTCCTCTGGAATGCTGGATTAAGTCGCTTTAGTTTATATAGCTATTTCCTACAGAATTTCATTTTGTTTCATAGGGACACCTGAAAATAACTTAGATTTGCCTAGCAAGCATTAATATGGGGTTATATGCAAAAGTTAAGAGAGAACAAGGTATGTTCTCCCCTCACAGCTGGGTTTCTCCCTGGAGGTGTATCAGATGAAGGTGGGTGTTGCGCAGGGGGGATCCCTCTTTTCCCACCATTGCAGACACGGGGGTTGTGCTTGGGCGTTTCCTTGCTTTTTGTAAGACCACAGTTCCTCAGGGAAAAGCACTCTCTGAGCTTACCTGCTGTAGAGCATATGAGTTAGAGCAATATAGGGCAGTGAAGAATAGTTGGGGATATTCCAGCAAGTGATTGTGCTTTCTCTGTACCTGTGCTGTAACCGTCCCGAGGAAATGCAAGTTTGGACACCTCTGACAGCTGACACATCTGAGGAGGCTCTTCTTGGTCTTTCTTTGAATCCAGACTGTTATGCAATCAATCAAGTCTCCATCAACTGGAACAGGAGTTTTGCTCGACGCGTTTCTTGGTTAAATTGTTTTGACTGTAGTACTTTTCCCCTTACCAACCATAGGACGTTTTCCAGGTGTAAGGTGCATTTAAATCAATTTTTGATGTAATTTTCTCCAATTTAAAAAAAGACCTGAGGCAGGCACTTCATAGGAAATGGTGATTCCATCTATTTATTTATACTGCCACCACCACCCCTTTCAGCCCTGCAGGGTTGAGGAATGCTGCTGTATTCTGGGCAGCTACCACATATCACTTGTGAGATGGCTGCCAAAGGATGGAGTAATAATCTCTGTGCTTATCTCCCTGGGTTTTTGTCAGATATTGTTCTGGCCCTCTTTAGGTGTCCCTCGCACAGATGCTGCTCTGTGTTATTTATTTAACTTGACAGTTCACCAGAGTACCATGGGAAGGGAAAACAACGTCCAGTTGTCAAAATGCCTTTTCACATGAATAACTGGTCATCTGAACCAGCTTAAAGCCTACTTTAAGTCACTGGTGAAACATTTGTTTTGCTCCTCTTCCTGGGAGTGAGCACTTCAGTGTCCTTAAACAGAAGCTCCTGGACATGTGAACACTTTTGTGTGGTTTGGTAGATCCAGCAGCCAGTTTCTGTAGAAAATTAGACTACTGTGAAGATCCAAAGTAGCAGAAAATGTGAAATTCTTGCCTCAGTTATCCTGTGTGAAGTGGGATGAGTTTCTGCAGTTAACTTGGTCTTTCCATTCTTGATGTGGGACTTGCCATTTCTGATGCCTAGTGTGTGTCTGTGATAAATGCTCAGTAATGATTTTGTTACAGTCAGTAGTGACTGCCTTACCTGTAATAAATCTTTAGATCATTCATAAAGTTTTGGTTTTGACATACAAGTAGGGAGGAAGGAATTCTCCCTTTCTTCCCTATAGAGGATCAACAACTGTTTGACTTTTATGAGTTGAAGGGTAATGTTTCTCTGCATGTCAATAACAGGTCTGAAATTCAAATCAGAATTGTTTAGATGAAAGCTGGGGACAAACCCAATGGCAGGCACAGATAAACACTGCTTTTTGTTTCCTTCTTGGAGCTGCTACACCCATCCGTATTTGGGAAGTGGCAGAGTGATTAACAAGTTAAAGCTGTGCTGTGAAACTTAATTAATATCTATATCTGTGGCTGTGTACTTGCTGGGAAGGATGAAAGGAGAAGGATTTGATCCAGAAGTAGGTTTTTTTACTAAAAAAACAAAAAGGAAAGACACCCCACCCCCAAACCCAGAACTCTGTCTTGTCTTTGGGATGTTTGCAGGCCTCCTCATGTCTCTTTAGGGAATTCCAAGAATGCAGTTTTTTTCTTCTTTTTTGGGTCAGGGCTGCAAGAAGCTAAATGTGATATATGTAGTGCTCTGGTACATCTTCAACAAACTGCAGACTTAAAAAATGCTAAAAAGCAGTTATTTTTTCTTTAAAGAATTAAAAAGAGCACAAGGAATTCTTCTCAACATTTTGCACTGACTAATCCAGGCATTTAGTTTGTGTTTCTTTCACCTGAAATTAAATATTGTCACCTTTCGGGACTGAAGACCCAGCTAGAAGGCAGAAATTAAGATCTGGCATGACTGTGGTGAGTCTCTTTGGCAGTCGGGTTCTATTGACTGTGGATTTTGGGTGCCGGAGCAGGCCTGTGAATAACTAAGATAATATCTGCCTCTGTATGTCAGAGATTAACCCTGTTAAGTTTATGGTAGGGTTAAGTAGGGAGTATCACAGCTCTTTCACAAAAGAGGAAATTGTAAAAGATCTGGTAGGAGTCCCAGCCCTTTGTCCTGCATTCAGGTTTCCAGCCATGTGGGTTTGGAAGCTGAGCATTTATGTAACAAGTTGCTATTGAAGGAGATAGCCAAGCCCCAGGATCACTCCATGGATCTCAGTGCACATCAGCATCCAGGAGCTTGCTTTGCTGCAGTTAGAGTGGAATGTGTGGCGCAGTATCACGGTAAATGCTGATGTGTCTCTGCTTTACAGTGTAAAAACTGCATTAGTTTCTTAAACTCCTCATTTACATTTACCTCCTGACATTGTCCTTTGCAAAACTTCTGAAGCATAGAGCCTATAAACTCCTTCCCTCTCTAGCAGAGCCCTGTGTTGCCTCATTTGGAGTGTTGGTACGCAGATAGGTGACATGTTCCCTCCCTTGCTGAGAAGCTTCTCTGTAGGTGAGAAGAATGGAAATAAGAGTTAAAAAAGAAACCCATAGAGAAAACACCTTCTTAAGATATGTTAAGATAGCAAAACACTGTGACAAAGGGAGAGACTTGTGAATCAGCTGAATTATTTGTTAAATATCTCTCGTTACCTCTTGGAGGAATTGCACAATTGTTATCACAACAATTGTTGTGTGTTTGCTCCAATAGTGCTTCCTGCATTTGGTAGTTCAGTGCTTCATTATAGGCACAGTTTGGGAATAAGTTTGGATAGACAAGATAAGAGAAATTCTAATTAGTGTTAGCATGAATTAAATAGCTGATGCTGTTTGGCTTAACCTAAAAATGCCACTCAGGAGCTTTCTTGGTGTTTGAAAGCATTGAACTCCTTTGCAGGTAAAGAAACAAACAGTTGCTTAGCTTTGGCTTGGTTGCAGCCTGTGACAAAAAAAGTATTTATCAGAAGGATCTGGACAGTAGATGTTTGAATAAAATAATGCTGCTTCTTTGAAGTAAGAAATAGAACCCAACACTTTGAATTCCAATGTCCTGTAATTGCTTTCTCCATCTGAGTTTTCAAATTAAAGTATGCATGTTTGTTTCTTTTTTCCCTAGACACTTTTGTTACCAGGTTGCAGTCTGAATAGTTGTATAAGCCCGAGCTGTGGTTCTATTTCTGCTGTGTGTATGGAGTGAGTCTTGGAATCTGTTACTGGTAGATCATGAAGTGATGCTGTCAGCAATAAGCCAAGAGCACATGGTCCATCAAGCTTTGTGGAACATGCAAAGGTCCAGTTCCACAAACCCTCATGTCTGAACTTCCAACTGTCATATGTATTTCAGTGACTTTATTTTGTCACCCTTCTGGTTACATTTGCATGTGTTTCCATTACGCATTACATTTACATGTGTGTACCTTTAATGATGGTTTAGGACAGACCCACTTTTCAAGTCTTTTTGATACTTTCAGGAAGCGACACTGGGATAGGACATGCACTGGCTAAATACCTGGATAGCTTAGGCTTTGTTGTGTTTGCTGGGGTTTTGAATACGGATGGACCTGGAGCTAAGGAACTGAGACAGACCTGTTCTCGGAGGCTTTCTCTGCTGCAGCTGGATGTAACCAATGCCAAACAGGTCAAGGAAGCCTTTCTGAAAGTCTCAGAGAGGCTGCAAAATACAGGTAACAGCTTATTTTTCCCATTATAACAGGAGTACTAACATAGCTGCTTACAAGCTGCATCTCTTAACTTTTAGGTGCATCATGGCTTCTGTGTGTCATCTACATTCCACTATCTGTGGGTAGTCCAGGGTATTTATATCAATGACTCTTGCTTTCTGGGCCACATGAAAAATGGTGATGGCTGTTCATGGAGTGGGTACTGTGTGTCTGCAGCTGCAGATCATCAGTGTTTTCATCAGTTAAACCTTTGTGGAGTATGAAGACAGGCTGAGAAAGTTGGGGCTGTTCAGCCTGGAGAAGAGAAGGCTGCATGGAGATCTCATAGCAGCCTTCCAGTATCTGAAGAGGGGCTATAGGGATGCTGGGGAGGGACTCTTCATGAGGGACTGTAGTAAGAGGACAAGGGGTAATGGGTTCAAACTTAAACAGGGGAAGTTTAGATTGGATATGAGGAAGAAGTTCTTTACTGTGAGGGTGGTGAGGCACTGGAATGGGTTACCCAGGGAAGCTGTGAATGCTCCATTGCTGGCAGTGTTCAAGGCCAAGTTGGATAGAGCCTTGGGTGACATTGTTTAGTGGGAGGTGTCCCTGCCCATGGCAGGGGGGTTGGAACTGGGCGACCTTAAGGTCCTTTCCCACCCTAACTATTCTATGATTCCAAGATTCCATGATTTCATGCTGTTAACAGCCTTGTGCCTTTTCTTATTCCCAGGACTCTGGGGAGTTGTGAACAATGCAGGCGTCCTGGGCTTCCCTGCCGATGGTGAGCTGCTCCCCATGAGCACATACAGGATGTGCATGGAGGTGAATTTCTTTGGGGCTGTAGAAGTGTCCAAGACCTTCTTATCATTACTCCGAAAATCCAAGGGGAGGCTTGTTAACATGTCCAGCATGGCAGGTGAGCTGAACTAAAGCACCAAAGAAACTGCTGGTGCAACAGGAAAAGCACCTAACTTCCTTGGCAAAAATGTTGAGGAAGGTGTTGGTTGTTCTTGCTTGTCAATACACCAAGGGAATTATGATCTATGTAATAAGTGCAGGTTTTTCTTTTGGTTGGGAGACTATTGCCCTTAAAGAATCAGCTAAAGCAACTAAAAATAGGCTGTAATATGAAAGATGGTATAATTCAGATCTCATGTTACAGATGCTATGAGTGATGGCTGTGTGAGCTTCCAGAAAGATGGGTGGTAAATCACAGATGTTCCTATAATATGTTCCAGCAGAAGTCTGTGACCACGTCTGTGTGTCATTGAACCACACTGTGAAGATGCCCAAAAGCTTTCTCTGCCTTCTGCAGAGAAAGGCTTTATTCCATTTGGACTGGTTACATATAAAGTCTCAACCTTTTCTTAATACTTTCGGTTAACCAGAGCATAAATATCTTTTGAGTAGGTTAATGATATTTGTAACAGTCTCTAATAAATGTTAGATATTTCACTTGGGCAGCTTCGCCTTTCCTTGGCAGCTCCACCTCTCCACCCTTGAAGGGCTCAGTTAGTATAGTTGGGGTGAGACAGCACAATGATGAATCAGCTGCTGCAGAAAAGCATTTAATTCTTCAAAACAGAGTTTTAATTTTGCTGCATCCCATGGTTCTCTTCAGAGTGCACAGTCCTAGAGCATGGTCTGTTAATAACCTGGGAACTGAAGAGAGTGTGTGTTTGCATTTCTGTAAAAATATTTTCAATATTTTCTTAAAAATTATTTTAGACTAACTTGTTAGGAAGATGTTAGTTTGTGTTTCTTTCACCTGAAATTTTTTCATGAATGAAATAACTTTTTAAAGATTAATAGCATGTGATATGATTTCCACTTTTATCCCATAAATTGTGCTTGCTATATATATATATCTGCTTTTATAACATGACCTTCTATTCTAGGAGAACAGCTGAGATTGAGGTGTAGGCACTGAAGTAATACAGTACCTGGTAGACAACAGCTGAGGAGCAAGAATGCTCCTTTGAAATGAGACCTGCTAGAAGCAGGATATCATGATGCTGGAAAGTATTTTGGTTTAAGACCTCTTAAGGATATACTGTATTATCTGCTTCCCAAATGTTCCTTTGCCTTGTCTGCTTGGACCCGTGTGTCTACACAGCTTCTGTCCACCCAAGTCCTGCTGTGCTGCTGGGGTGGCTTGTGAAGGTGTTACCTGGTGTTCATGGTTTATGCCGAGGATGTGGCTGCAGGCTAGCTCTGACACTGTAATCTTCTTTTCTTATTTTATAAACCCAAGTATTTTTTGTATCTGCATGCCCGTGCTTATGGTTTGTTGCTGACACTTAAAGACATCAGCACTGAACTATCAGGACTTTTTTGGTGCTTCTCTGCCCACCAGCCCTTGCAATCACAGACCTGTTTTCTCTGAGCACCCAAGTGAAGCCTGCACTTACAGTGTTTTGGGGCACAGATCTTGATTCCTGGCATAAATGCCTCAGCTGGGTTAAATGGAGAGCTGAATGATTTGACTTTACAGGATTTGATAGTGACCCTGCTTAAACTATATCTGTTTACACAGATGTTCTTGCTCGCGGGCTGGTTTGAGTAAATAACTTTCTCTTAATGCAAGGTCTGAGGGTCCTTTGGTAAAACATTAACAGAGAAGTTAGTGAGGTCTCATTGTGCTGGATCTATTCCTGTCTGTGCAGAGCTAATTTAACTGAATTCGAGGTTAGCCTGACCTCAGAGGGAAAGAGTCTGTGATTCAATTGGCCCAAACCAATTGAAACACAAACTTATTCAGATGCATACAGAAGAATAATTAACATTAAATTGGCCTGACTTCTTCAAAGGTAAGAAGGTCCCATGATACTTTGGTTGTTGTGATAGAAAACCCAATAAAGAGTACCAGTGGCTCACCTGAAAATTCCCCTGTATCAAAGTATTTTGTTTTGAAAGATTCAAACACATTGAGATAAATATGTAGTGTTTGAAACAGGCTGTACCGGAGCATGTGCCAACTGCCTCCTCAAGAAGGGCTGCCCTTTCTGTTGCCTCCTCCCTGCAGTGCTAACACAGCCTGTGGTGGCTGCGATGACCCCTAAATCTGCAGTGATACTCTGTGTGGTGATAACACCACATTTGTGGAGAAAGTGAAGAGGGGGAAGATGCTCAAATTAAAGCATCTTGGTATTTTTCTAAAGCTGAAGAAGTGACAGTCTACCAGTTTTTGGAGCAGAGAAAATCTCCGTATTTGGAAGGTACTTTTTTGGAAGATTTGGGTTTGTAAAAATACAGATTTATTTTAAATCCACCTAAAATACTGTCTGTTTTCTGTCTTTTCCATCTGAACAACTGCTGCTGGGATTGCAGAAAATGAGATATAACTATAAGCAGGGGGTCTGCTTCTACGATGGGTGTTGGGGAGTCCTGTTGCCCCAAGCAGTGTAATTCCAACCACAGAGGTTTTCTCCCCAGTGTTGTCTCTAGTTTTCTGAAACTAGCTGGAAAGAACTTATAAGTTAGCTTTATAAAGCTAGAATTGAGATTACTTACCCTGTTGTAACTGTGGTTTATAATAAGAGTTTGAAATTCATGTTATAGTGACAACAAGAAACAGCGGCATTAAACTGTTGCTCCGCTATTTATATGAACTAAAACATCATCTGTGTTTCTGAAACCAACAGTCATAATTTTCAGCAGTTTTTATGCTTAAATGCAATAAGGTTTATTTTTTTCTGCCACACAAGGTGTCTTGTCAGGTGTTAGTGAGCATAACTGCTATAAGCAACTGTTAATTTACAACTTTCACTTTTTTTTAACCTCTAGAAAGAAATCAATCCATTACTGACTTGTCTTTAACCTCAGTGAGAGACGCATAATTTTAGTTGTGCTATAATCTTCCTTCTAAATCATTAAAATAAAGGCTGGAAAGATCTACCGTTGAGCTTAATTATGTTTATATTGCTCCTGCAGGAGGCATTCCTTTACCAAGGTATGCTGCATACGGTGCATCAAAAGCAGCTCTGGCCATGTTTTCTGGAGTAATGAGGCAAGAGCTTTCCAAATGGGGAATTAAAGTTGCTGCAATTCATCCATCAGGCTTCCGAACAGGTTGGTATTTGACATTTTGGGTAGTTCTTTCTGCCTCGCTTCTTTCCCTGTAGTCAGCATCCCCAAACAGAGCCCTGAGTGATTCTCAGCACTTGGACTTTTTCTCCCATTCTTTATGTTGTTTATGGAAATGAAGATATGCATTTTTCATGAGATGCTCTCTCCAGTTCTGCATCTGCCTGCCTCTGTGTTGCAAGTGCATCCTTTCTCCTGGGCAGAGCTTTCCTTGCTTTGGGACAGGGCAGGGGTCATGCAACTGGTGTCTTCCTGTTGCTGGAGCTTTGTTGTAGTCAGCAAACCAAGCATCATGGTGTGTTGGGTTTGAGTGTTATCCCTTGCTTGTCCTGCATGAGTGCTTCAGGGCACACTGTCAGTCCTACTTTTCTTAATGCCAGAGCTCTCTTCGTTGAACAGCTAAATCTTGCATTGATATGTCTGCAGCAATACCTGATATCCTGCCTACTTGCTGTCCATGTTACTCTGGTGTTTCCTCTCTATTCCTGCTCTCTGCTGCACTCTTGCTGCTTTTTGTTCCAAACCCTTCTCCTTCCACTGCTCTGAGCACTTTCTGCAGAGCCCGTCCAGGTTACAGACTCATCTCCTGCTGCAACCGAGAGCAGGATGGATGTCATACAGGTCCCTGCTCTAGGACACACCTGGCAGCTACCTGAGGACATCAAATCCCAAGTCTCTCTACTCAGCAAGTCCTGGTGACTTCATGGAGACCTTAATTCTTAAGCTGATGGGAAGCAAAATGGTCATAAATCCCTACTCCCCTAAATGCCTCCCCTCCAGGGCAGAGGGCTCTGCAGGACACTGGGTTCTGACAGCGCCTGTGTGGTCGGTGGTACCTGCCTGAGGTTTTACTGTCAGGTCCCTGTTGTCAGACTTCTGGATGAAAAATTAATGCATCAAAACAAGCCCTGGTATTTGAGATTTAAGTGTTTATTTAAAGGTTTTATTTATTTACAATGCTTAATGAACAATAGATGGGCAATAAATGCACTGGAAAAGCCACTGCTTTCATTCCTACGTGATGCAGATGTGTGTGTATGTGAATTAATAACTTTTAAAGAAATCTGGCCTGATACAAGCTTTCTTCTTCACAAAGCTAGTTATTGAAATACCAGTGTCACTTGTGAAAGAGGAGCTTAGCACTTGGCCAGCACAAGTAAATCCTGTTCACCTTAGTTTGCCTGTCTTTCCTTAGTCACTTGCATTTGTTAATAAATAGTGATTAGAAACACCCACAAAATGAATAAGGGCAGAATGGTGAGGGGTAGAAGGAAGAAAAAAATGATGATGTGGCTGTGAGAGGCTTTATAGGTGGAGCTGGTAACCAAATAGTGCATGAACCCCATGCTTTTTTTTAGTAGTCTGTGCTTCATACTTTCTCCTCAGGGTAAAAGCACTCACAGCTAAGTGGCACTTTTCTCTATTCTTCGCTGACCCAATTTAGAACAACTGTGAATCAGGATCATGGTGAAGAACAACTTATTGAGTATTAATTATAGATGATTTTGTTTAATTTGGCCCCAAACCCGCTTGCTGTACTGTGATGTTGCTGCTGCAGGCATACAAGGTACATCGGACCTGTGGGATAAGCAAGAAAAGGAGCTGATGGAGAACCTTCCAGCAGACACAAGGCAAGCCTATGGTGATGACTACCTCCTGGGGCTGAAGACCTACCTTGTGCGTATGCCTATGTACTGTGATGCTAACCTGTCCCCTGTTCTGGATGCTGTCCTGCATGCTTTGCTGGCCAAGAGACCACATGGCTTGTACACCCCTGGCAAAGGGGCTTACATGCCCCTCTGCATCTTCTGCTGCTTTCCTCTCTGGTTCTATGATTTTTTCATTAGTAAGATGCTGAGTTCTCAGCCTGTCCCAAGGGTGCTGAGAACATCAGAAGAAGAAAGCAAGAACCTCTAAGGTATCCATTAGCATGTGTCTGACTTGATGAGATAACTGGGGGAATCTCTATTTTAAGACACTGCTATTTATTGTACTGTCTTTGTTAAATTACATCTACACTTCCTTACAAACAGAAGTAAATCTTTGTGTTAAAAGTAATGCTCAGGAAAAGCAGTGGATAAACAGAAATAGAAAGCTATTCCCAGATGGGGCATTTTTGGTGGAGTTTGAATGTTTTCCTGATGTTTTTGTATCCTGCCTTCTGTGTAAGGTATCTCATGAGGTTCTATAGTTCCCATCTGCTTCAAAAGATGCCACCATCACACAGACAGAGGTATAACCCATTTTTTTTCAAAACAAAACAATCCTTGAAAATCAACAACCTTCTTAAACATCATGAAGAGGTACATATATTTCTATCACTGAAGAGGTTTAGAAATGTCTGATGCAAACCCTCCTCACTGCAGCTTCAGCCTAATACGTCGCAGGCTTTTCTAGTTCTGCTGCTGTTGAACCTGAGAAATTATTGACCTTTTCTCCATGAAGTTTTGTGAAATATAGTTGTGATGTTTATCATATATCCTCTTTGCTAGACTAAGCAACATGTATTAGTTGGGGGAAAGTGAACAAAGACAGGTGAAGACTTTCATGAAGAAATAATCAATCTCCTTCCTACAGTATTAGAAAAAGTAATGATAAGTGCATCAGCTGCTAATTTTATATGACTGTCTTTGGTTATTCTGACCCTTGCCTCTTTATGACTGTGTTTCTTTAATTATTAGTAAACTCTGATCTCGCATCTGCGTTTTGTACAATTTCTTACTTGGCACTGGTGTTATGAAGAACTCATGGTTTTGCCCATTACTCCTGACACCTTCCTATGTCACCCTCTGTTTTGGGGAGAGTTTGCGTTCACTCCTCTCAGATGAGTCAGTTTTCAGGCTGGCTTTACTGGAGTCCAGTGTCTATATTCTGCTGGATTTTGGTCATTCTCTTTCCCTAAATTCACTGTAGGAGCATTAGGTACCCTCCCTGCTGCCGGTTGTCCCTGTGCCCTATGCCATAAAACCCTCACCAGAGCCAAGAGATTGGGCAACTCACCTATATTTTCCCTACCCCACTCCTGTTTTTCATTGCCTGTCACATTTGCTGGCTTTGAAAGGCTGTGATATTTTGAAAGCAGGCCTCATACTCCCCATGCATTCCCTGGTTTGGCCATCTGTCCTGTGCCTTGCTTTGACAAGATGTATTTCTTTTCTGATGGTGAAAAAGTAAAAGTTGTTACATTCTGGGCTTTAAATGTCGATAGACTTTTTTCACCTTCTTTTCTGAGCAAATTCCAGTTTTCTGTCATAATCCTCCTCATGTGATGTACTCTTGCAGTCAACTGTGCAAAATCACAGTTTAATTTGCATCTGTAGTATTTCTTCTTGTAGTATCTCCTTGCATCTTTTACATTAGTGCAGGACTTCTGTTGAAGCACAAAGGATGGTCAGCAGACTTATCTCACCATTTTGACTTGTGCCTCAGTGTGGAAATCATCCTCTCCTGTACATTTTGTTATGATTACTGCTTTTACTACCAAGTCTGATGGCCTTGCGGCTTCATATCAGTCTGCTGATTACAGACCTTTGTTTCCCTGTGAGAAACTGTAACCAAATGTTTTTCATTCAAAATCTGGGGCTATGTCTATCTCTGCCCATTTCTTCCTTTATTTTCCAAATTTTATTGTTTGTCACCAAAAATGCATAATAAAATATCATTTAGTATCTGTATTGTTGTGATTTCTTCTGTCTTATCTTACCCTTTGAGCTTTGTGCTCCCTCCCTGCACTGCCCTTTGTTCCCTTAGTAAGAGAACATCGAGGGACCTCCTCCAGGGGAAAGGGGCAGGATGACATTTGGTGCCTTGTTTTGGGCAGGACTTGATCCCAAATGGCTCAAAGGCAGCTTGTGAGCTGAAAGGAAAGGTGGGTGCAATGGGATACAGAACCAGGGGGGGCAGTCTCTGAATTTTGGCTACCTTCAGGGCAAGGGAACTTGCTGCCAGTCAGCTTATCTCCATCCCCATCTTTGATGGATGTGGTTGTTTTTCATTTCATGCACAATTTAGGTGTAACTTGGGTGGGCTGAAAATTTGCCCTCAGGTACATTATATATTATACAACCAAAATTCCTCTTAGCAGCCAGCTGGCTGTGTTGAGTAGCAATCTTCATGACAATATTTAATTCATAGAATCATAGAATCAAAGAATAGTTAAGGCTGGAAAGGACCTTAAGATCATCCAGTTTCAACCCCCCTGCTATGGGAAGGGACACCTCACACTAAACCATGACACCCAAGGCTCTGTCCAACCTGGCCTTGAACACTGCCAGCGATGGAGCATTCACAACTTCCCTGGGCAACCCATTCCAGTGCCTCACCACCCTTACAGTAAAGAATTTCTTCCTCATGTCCAATCTAAACTTCCCCTGTTTAAGTTTGAACCCGTTACCCCTTGTCTTCTCACTACAGTCCCTAATGAAGAGTCCCTCCCCAGCATCCTTACCAGGCCCCCTTCAGATACTGGAAGGCTGCTATGAGGTCTCCACACAGCCTTCTCTTCTCCAGGCTGAGCAGCCCCAACTTTCTCAGCCTATCTTCATGCGGGATGTGCTCCAGTCCCCTGATCATCCTCGTGGCCCTCCTCTGGACTTGTTCCAACAGTTCCATGTCCTTTTTATGTTGAGGACACCAGAACTGCACACAATACTTCAAGTGAGGTCTCAGGAGAGCAGAATAGAGGGGCAGGATCACCTCCCTCGACCTGCTGGTCACACTCCTTTTGATGCAGCCCAGGATATGGCTGGCTTTCTGGGCTGAGAGCACACACTGAAGCCGGCTCATGTTAAGTTTTTCATTGACCAGCACCCCCAAGTCCTAGAATCATAGAATGGTTTGGGTTGAAAGAGGCCTTAAAGATTAAATTGTTGCTTTGTTATTTGGCTGTGGTTGTAATTTCTTTTTTTCCCTGTTTTCTTAATAGGAATATTATCTTCTATGTTGCAGACATATCTAACTAGGCATCTACATGGAAGATTTGGGTTTTTTTTATTTTTTGCTTTTCTTTCCCAGGAAATTTGTGTTCTAAATAGTCATTTTGCATCTCTTCACCTAACTGCAAAGGTATTTTAGCAAGCCTCAATAATTGTGGTATCAAAGATTGTTATGGCTTTGTTCCTGCAGCGATCTTATTTTGTCTTTTAAAGACAACTCTGTTGTAACACATTATTGAATAATGTGCCATCTAATGGGCTATAATATTAGTGGTAAATTTCTTTTTGCTAATGGTTTGCATTGCAAATAATCCAAACTGTGCGGCTGGGAGAACTGCAGAATAAATTGTGGGTGGTTGTGGACAACACACCCATGCGGATATTAATGACAATGCAAGCTCATGCTCTCAAAGACCAATGCCTATGTGTCATGCTCCTTTGGTTGCACATATACCTAATTCAAAGCTATTTTAGGTGTGGAAAGAGAGGATGTTTAGTTCCAACACTGGAAACTGATGTATTAAAACCCTCAAACTAAAGAACACGATTTGGGTCTATTTTCAAAGATAACATTTCTAACAAAAAGCATATGGCATGAAGAAAAGCATCTGATAAGTTGAAGAAATTGGCTCTAACCCTAAAAAAGGGCTAATAAATAATACTCTAAAATGTCACTTAGTGCCCCACGATAGTCAAGTGTGTATATATTAAACTCACATGTGTATAGTTTCAAAGGGGTTATAAGCTGCAGAAATCACGATTAAAGGGTAGGTTTTATACACATTCCCCTGATCCAGCCTCTGGAATGCAGGTTGTGACTGAGACGTAAATTCTGTCAGATGCTTTTTACCAAGCAAATCCGTGACTGTTGTCCTGGGCCTCCCACTCTCCCATGTTGCTTTTATTGCTCTGGCTGTCATAATACTCTTACTTCACATGAACAGTTGATTTTCAGATACACAGCTTTGTGAGACAAAAGACGCATTGGAATGTAGTTTGCTTTTGTAACTGTTATTCTGGATCCATTTGCCCTCTCTACGGGACCCCTAATGGTCACCTTATCTAGTGCTTGCTTCTAGCATTGCAAGCTGGAGAAGGCAGATAAAATAGCAGGCTTTTTTGTGGTTATGTCAATAGTTGGCCATGGCAATAATAGGGAAGTTTTGGTGGCCACTTGCCAAAGGACGGCCTCTGCATTTCGAGAAGAGCAGGAAGTGCCAACATGTTCATGTGGCTGGAAGTAGGGAAAAGGCCTGGAAAGTTTGAAGTGTGTTCAAACAAGAGCTTTGACAGTGAATTTTGGGTTGAATATAACCGATGGCATAGGAGAGTGGGGAGTGCTGGGTCACTGAGGGATATGGACTCATGTGAGGACAGGGATGAAGCCTAAAACTGTTTTCAAGGTCTGTAGGAGGTTGAGCAGACAATTTTGTGCTGGCTGCCTTGGTAATGGTTATGCACAACTTCTTTGTTATTCAAGCCAAAGCCATCAGTATAACATCAAATACATACAGTAATCCTAATGCCTATTTTTCGCTAGCAGAGGCCAAAAATGGAAATGGGGAGAAAGGGAATAGTTGCTTTTTTATGATTTAATGATCATGAAAAGAAGCTTAGATATTTCTAAACTGAACTATTTAAAATTTGACTGTGTGACTATTAAAATGACTTCTTACTGTTAGGGCATACATGAATAGTAGAGAATCTCCAGATTTTGCCAGTTTGAGTCGCTGCTATACTGAGAAGAGAGAGAATAACATCCATACTCCTATGAGAGCATGCTCTGTATATGAGGGGTTTGTTTCATTTATAGTTGCCTAAAAAAAGTCATTATAATATTTGTATGCATTCTTTTGTATCTAAAGGTTGCTTCCAGGGAACTTTCAGATCTCAGTGGTATCAAAACCCACTGCTTTTGCTGTAAAGTAGCTAGTCTGGGCACAGCATTGCACAGATACAACTAAAATGGTCACGTTTTATTTGCTCAGATCAGATGGCCATCAGCATCCATCTGTGCACAAGTCAGTTTTCCAGTGTGTTTCATTCAAATACATGAGTTTGCTCATTTTTCCTGAAAAGACTGGTTCTGGGATCCTTTCTGGGGTAAACCATTGCCTAGTTTAGCCTTTTTATGGCTGTGTTTTGAATCAGCTGGATTCCCAAAATGATGCAACACCCAAGAGTGTTGTGGATCATGGAGTCATCGTACATCTAGGAACTCTCAAAGAAAATTCTTTTGAAATAAAACTCATGCAGACTTCAAAGGAAAAGCATTCAAACAAAAGATCTTGGCTCCTGCAAGGACGTTAACAGGCGGGTGTCTTTTTTTTCCTGTTTCTTTAAAGTGTTAGGACACATAAATAGAGAGTATTGCCGCTGCCAGGAAACACCCAGCATATTGGATCCTGAGATGCCTGAGGTGCAATCATTCCTGCTGAAACTTGTCAGCTGATGTAGTGCTCCCTGGTATGCAGACGCCATTGTAGGCAGTATTTCAATAAGCAATGCTTGTGTCATCCAAGCTGAACATTGAAGCTGTTGACGTTCAATTATAGATGCACTGTGGCAGCCTTGAGGTCGTGGGCTTTTACCATGGTAAGAGAGGTAACTGCTTTTGCTTCTAAAGCATGGCCAAATAATAAATCAAGAATCACAGACATCTCATGACAGGAGATGAATTTTAAATCTCTTTAATAAGATGAATGAGTTTTAAGCATGTTGTATAGGTCATTGTAATTTAAGTTAATGAATCTGGCTTTAATAACCTGCGTGAAAGTAATTATGGTGATATAAACAGTCTCCACAGGTTTAATGGCTAGAACATGTAGGTTACACAATCCAAATTTATATCCTTGTTTGGAGAGAGTGCTGAACTAGATGGAAACTAATTCTGTGAGCTAAGAATTTTGGATTTTGGCAACTGCAGTGTGTGAGAGAACTAAGGATGGCTCAGTAGTCAAAGAATGGCTTTCAAATCCTAGCGGAGCCAGCTCAGCCTTTGCTACTAGTCTGATAAACCAGGACAGGTCTGGGAGGTGCAGAGTGTGTAGCTCTTTCTAGAAGTGACCTCCTAATTAAACCAGTTTTACTCCATCAGTTTTGGCTTCAAGTCATGTTTCCACCATCTGGATTTGGGACTTTCCTCTTATGTTGTAAAAGGACATGTTTCAAATTTCAAAATAGAAGCTGAAAGATGAAGCAAAAATCGAGGGGTGTAAGAATGAAAGATCTAAATTAAACAAAATTACACTGATTAATATAAATGGCAGCTGGTGAAGGAAGGAAGCACAGTGATAATCAGGAAATGGGTTTGAGCTGTTTCATCTCTATTGGTGTGTCACACTTTTGGTCATGTCAACCTACATGCTGTCTTCCACACCTCCTGCACCAAGGGAGATGGCTTTAAAAAGTGCCATTTAAGAGATTGTGAACTATGGTAAAATTATCTACTTTGAATCCTTATTTGTATTCCTTGGTTTTGTAGCATCCCATCCCACAAAACCTTGGGATGGGGTTGCCAGTTCTGACATCAGTGTGGACAATGGGGGATGCTCCAAGCTTGACCTTCTCTGGATGGCTTTGGGTGGCAATGGGAGAAGCAGACCTTTTATTTCCACATCGCTGGGAATGAAGAGAAGATGTTGGCAGTGGGTCAATGCACATCAGCATTCTTAAGTCTGCACAAGTCTGCATACTGAAGTCTGCACCAGTCTGGCAGTGATGACTCCTTTGTTCTCTTTCTTTGGCAGAAAGAATATCACACTGTACTTTGTTTCATAATGGAAAACCAACCACATTATTGCCCTTTAGCCATAACAATTTCCATAACAGTAGTCTGACAGTAGCCATTGTTGTCTGTCCTGGGTTTCCTGTGTGCATGCCTTGTCAGCAGCAAGCACTGACACTGATCAGCCAGTGTCTATGGAAATCTCTGATGTGTGTATGACAGAGTGAACAAAGCAAACAAAATGAAGAAGAAGAAGATGTGCATCTGAGAATGGCCCGAGGGTGATTTATTCCCCTGCTGTGCTGGTGAATCTTACCTTTTTCAGAAAAAGCATTAAAAATCACTATTGTGGCTTCTGTGTGTCTCAGAAAGCATCTTAATGCCTTTTCTTTCCCTAACTCAATTCATAGAATAGTAGAATGGTTTTGGTTGGAAGGGACCTGAAAGCTCATCCAGTTCCAATCCCCTGCCTTGGGCAGGGACACCCCCCACTAGAATAGGTTGCTCCAAGCCCCATCCAACCTGGCCTTGAACACCACCAGGGATGGGGCATCCACAGTTTGTCTAGGCAGCCAGTTCTATTTGCTGCCTGAAGGACAAAATCCTAAAGGGCTAATTTAGTTCAAAAGATTAATGGGGGAAATTAGAGCAAAGGCGAAACAATTATGTTTTAATGTAAGGTAAGAGTAAAGTAATCTTGCTGCATGGTTGGCACAGGTGAATTAATGAAGTAGAAGGTAAAAAATTAGCAATATAAAAAATATTTCTATCACATAGATTTATGTTAAAAGTTCATGTTGGGAGCTGGCTGTTTTATATCCTCATTTGAATTACATGTTCATGCAATAATATTGAGTTGTTTATATCCCTTCACCCCAAATGTTGCCACTGTGATTACAAATGTGCTGTTTCAGATGCTGGAGTGGGAAGCACTGTTCTTTAAAAGAAAAACCAAAACACACACAAAAATATCCCCAAAACGGTACCCATTCACCAATATCAGCCTGAAAACAGGATTTTGGGCCATGCCATTGCTTCCTCTGCATTTTTCAAGTGCTTTAAAGGATAGGGAAATGCTAATAGTGATAATGATAAAAGATAGATGTTAAAACCAGGATAAATGATTCTGCTCATCCTACTGGTTTAACATATGGTGTGGAGAGGCAAATGGGAGGTGGTGAAAGACCCATGTGCACCATAATGGATGGCTGTGTCCAAGGGGCAGCAGTGTTGGCTGAATTTGAGCATCAGGCAGCAAAAGGTGCCTAAGCATGAAGAAGTGCAACATGATGGATGTGCCAGGTACCAGGTAGAGCTTAAAGCTAAAACCCAGCAGTGGCTTTGTGCAATGGAGAGGAAGGGAGCTCCTGGTCTGGAGAGGTTGTGTCCTTATCACTGCTGAGGTGCAGCAGTGGAGAATGCTGCCTCAAGGGGCCTGGGGTGTCCTGAAGTGGCAGGTTGATGTGGAGTCTCTTGGAAGCATTGCAAAGCATCGGAGATTTCCTCCATGATGAAGGGAGGAAATGTGAGTCTTCCTCCTAAAAATTTTCTGAGACTTTAAATAGCAGTATGCAGTGTCTGCGCTCCACTATCTTTTAGGGGTTAATGGCTTAAGATGTGAACCTTTCTGCCTATGGGGAAAAGAGTCTGGGTAAGTTTGTGAGATAAGAGGCAGCTCCTGAGACCTTTTGCGTATCTTACTGCAACAACAGTACCCAGTGCCTGCAAAAAATACTCAGTCCCAAGCATTTTGGGGTAGTTGGCTCAGAAGTGCCAGATGCCTCCATAAGAGTTAATCTTCCTTGTAAACATTTGCACGACCTCCTGGTATCCAACGAAAGGTATTGGTTTTGAGTTTTCTCTTCTTACTCCACAGTGCTTTATCAGCTCAAGAGGACACTCAGTCCTGGCAGCGTGTGTACCTACGTAAGGAGGGAGAGCAGGGCTGATGCAACAGACTGTACCTGTGGTTGCCTGTCTGTTGAGGTCCAGTAGTCTCATGTTCGCCATGGAAACTGGTTCCCCAGAGCCTCTGATTGGTCTTGATCTGTCCGGTCTTGAAAGGTCCTTGCTCCTTTGCTGTTTGGTGTTCAGCGTCTAGTGGAAGCAGGATTGCTAAGGCTAACATGAAGGGACAGCCACTGTAGGACTGATCCTGGCTCCACTAGAGCTTGTGGAAGCTCTGAGGTAACTGGCAAGGTCCTACCTGAGTGTGTGATACACCTTCAGAGGCCTTTTTTGTTCCAGAGTGCCGTTGCTATTGTTTGCTCAAGCAGGACAACAGTTGCACATCAGAGCTATCTTACAGCCGCCTCCATCCGACAGGTCCTGAGTGTATTTATCTCTAGGAGTGGAGTCACTGGGAGTGAAGATGAATGTCGACACTCCTACAGGGAATGGGCAGTTAAATTATGTCTATCAGCATGTCACTGGCATGCAAGCAGCTTTACAGGAAGGCTGCCAGAGTATCAGCAGTGCCTGTGGGATCCCTGGGCATCTGCACCAGGACAGCCGAGGGCAGCATCCAATGCATGCTGCTATTGCAGGAGCCCCTAGAGATACAGCAAATACTTCCATTGAGAAATGAAAGCTCTTCAGGCTTTGTTTCTTTAACCTATTGAAGCCCTGCTGTAACCTGGGTTGTTCTTGGTTCTTAATGGATATTTGTAAATGTAACAAACTCCTGGTGCAGTAATTAGGTTTTCAATACTGAAGCATTTATGTCAAGTGTCTTAATTTTTACACTAATGAACCGGGATTCCCCGTGGGTTGCCATGCAAGCTGTTCAGTTTCACAGACATCTCTCAGTGCCAAGTATCATCGGTATCTTCTGAGAAGCAGTAGTGGCAGCAGTTTGCTCCTCCTGTGACCCCTCCATACTGTCAAGCTGTTTGCTCCCCACTTGTGTCAGAGGTGTCTGACAGCCCAATTCCCTTTACGTAGCAGTGCTGGTTGCTAATTTTTCCCATGAGCAGCTTTTTCTACCTACTTCTAACCCAAACCCAGAGAAGCTCCTTTTTGTCCCCGGTCTGATTTATCCCAGGACTCCAGTATGACTTGTGACCAGTGGTAACTGTGAAAAGTAGGTGATGCTGAGGCACAACCTGTCTCTTGTGCGGACTGTATGAAGGAATGTTGCTGGCACCCTGTGATGCTCACAAGGACCTTGATAGCCATCACTCACTGGTAATGTGTGGCAGCAGAACATGCTGCTGCCTGCTTGGGCGCCTCTACTCAGGTGGCTGTGTTTAGACAGCAATCAGAGCTGGCAGCTCTTTGCCAGCATCTTAACTAAACCATTGACTGCACTTTGCTAAATATTTACAGCATATTTGCACCTGGATTTTAGCAAGAAACCCTCTTGTATGCGGAGATGCTTCAGGCTGTGAGGAAAGGTGCAGCACAGTGAAGAAAAGTAATCCCAAGAGTTCCTAGAAGTCACGCTAATTTTACCAAACATAAGCATCTCCTCTGCAGCTGAGCTATGATCTCTTTAACTCCAGCAAGCTAATTCTTATAAGGGAGACAAGCAGATGATTTAACTGTTTTTCTGTTGTAATGGTAAATAAAAAGGAAAATCAGACTGGAATGGAGGTGACCATCTGGAGAATTTGAAGAAAATCAGGGATTTCCATGGCTGAGCTGCATCTGGGGAGACCAGTGTTTTGAGAATGTGTCACCTTGATGTGTGCCGCCAAGAGGGGCAGGCAAAACAGCTCCTGTCTCCAAATGATAGAGGTGAAAGTAATGGGAAGTAAGGGAATACGTTGTAGTGTGTTGCAAGGAGCTGGCAGGAGAAATCTAATGAGGCATTCCAGATGCTAGCACAGTAAAATTAGAGCTAGCTGCAGTACATTTCCCATCAAGCCTAATGCTGCCTTTCCAATAGGCAAGGGGGTACTGAAGGTACTGAACTGCACCCAGCCCAGACTAGTATCTACTGGACTTACTAGTCTTGCAATAATCTTACAGCTCTAAAAAGCAGAGGATGGTCTCTGACTTGTCAGCTTTGAGGTCATTGTGTAGGAAGATTTTCCTGTTTTTATCAGAACATCATCATTGCGCTCATTTGCATTTTGGGATGTATCCGGTTGCTGGTATTGCAGGGTTACACCTACAGCAGGTAATTCTCACCATCTGCGTTAGCCTATAGAAAGCTGTTTGCAGTGAGCAAGTTTGGGCTTCTTTTTGTTGTCAATAAAATATATAGTTTGTACACTCCATGAATGTAAAACTAGTGATAAAAACCATGGGAACCAACTTGAACGAGCTATGGAGGTGGTTTGCAATCAGGATCATGGTATGCACTATCCCCACTTAAAGCTTTAGTTTGAGCAGAAATTAACTCTGCAAATTTTCTTTCTGGGCTGGGAAAGAAGCACCAACCATTCAACCTCCTTGCAGTCACACAGCCTCTCCTTCTTTAGCTGTACTCACTGAGCTGAGGCAGCGATATTCTCATCCTGGGTAAATGCTTACTGCCAAAAACACTTAGAACGGGATTCACAGGATGTTCTGATTCAAATCCTTGAGAACAACAAAAGCCAAGGGAAGAAAAAAAGATAATTCAGGGCTTGAATTTGCAAATGAAATCATGTTTCATGCATAATTCAGAGGGAATTGTGAAATCTTCCCAGGCATGAGAACCGCTGCGGCTTCATGTGCGTGCAGCTGGCTGGCCGGAGTCTTGCCAAGGCTCCTAGTTTGTTTCTTCTAAGCAAAAAGCATTTTATGGGGAGGAAGCCAAGCCCCAGCATCAGCAGCCTCATTTCTTGTGGTCAGCTAATACTCACCCAGGAAGTACAAAAGGTTCAAAGCTGGTCAACCCTGTGGCTGGATTTAACTCTGTTCATAACCTCTGAATAGATAACATAGGTATGAATTAGCCAAACCCAAAACAAAACACGAAGAAATTGGGAAAACTGTCTCATCTTATTGACACTAAGTTTAAACTGGAGAGAACTCCCTGATCCTTCTCATGTAATCCTTTCCTGACAGCAGGTTCTTGGTTTCTTTCTTTGTGCCCATAATACACCTCATGCTGTATTTGGGTAGAGGTCCTCATCAGACAGTATTAACTGAAGTGCATCCCTCTCTCTGGTGCCATTACACTCCTCTCTTAGATCCAGCTAGTCATCTTGAAACTGCTTTTGATGCTGCTTCATCTATGTGACTGGCTGTGCTTCTTAAGTAGGTGACTTACTTTTATTCTTTCAAATCCTACCCAGAAATACAATTTTTATAAATTCTACAGAGATTCAAAGAAATATGAATGACAGCCTCTTAAATATTCCATGATTTCACAGCAGCTGCCACCAGGGGCTTGTATGATGATGGAGTTTATGCAGCCAGAAGGGCAAGTTGTTCTGCAGTTAAGTGGGAGATGCTGTAGTTGTGTCACAATCTGCCATCTGTCATGAAAATACAGCTGAAAAGGCAGAAAGGGTGGAATTTACAGCATGATTACATCTGTGCAGTGCCTTGGTGTCCTTTTTGTCCTGCAGGAATACCACTCAGCTTCAATGAGGTGAAATTGTGGTTGGACAAAAGTGATAGATGTCTGTGAAGATAGCCATATGGTGGTCAGTGATGGATGATTGGCCATCTGTGTGGTAATGAATGATGCTCATCCTGGAGTTAATCCCCAGAGGGCAGTGGGAGAGGCTCAGCCCTTTTGTGTCTGGCTGTACATGATCCTGTCACTGATCGAATGTGCAGGGTGTGAAGGGAAAGTTTTCTAAAAGTAAACATTTTTAGTTTTCCCTTCCCAAGGTAATCCTGTCAGACACAGCAATTCCTGCAAAGCCACCCTAGCCACCAATCTGAGGAAATACCAAGTCTCTTGGACTTCAGAGCACCATAATCATAGAATCATAGACTGGTTTGGGTTGGAAAAGACCTTAAGATCATTCAGTTCCACCCCCTCTGCCAGGGGCAGGGATACCTCACACTAAACCATGTCACCCACTTGAACACTGACAGGCATGGAGCATTTACCACTTCTCTGGGCAACCTGTGCCATCGCCTCACCACCCTCATGGTAAAAACTTCTTCCTTATATCTAATCTGAACTTCCCCTGTTTCAGTCTGAACCCATCACCCCTTGTCCTATCACTATAGTGCCTGATAAAGAGTCCTTCTCCAGCACCCTTGTAGCCCCCTTCAGGCACTGGAAGTTGCTCTGAGGTCTCCACGCAGTCTTCTCTTCTCCAGGCTGAACAGCCCCAACTTTCTCAGCCTATCTTCATATGGGAAGTGCTCCAGTCCCCTGATCATGCTCATGGCCCTCCTCTGGACTTGTTCTGTGTCCTTATGCTGAGATAAAACACAGTGCTCTTTGTTTTATCTCATACAGAGACCCTCCGCTGGATCAGGAGAGTGACTTAGGTGTAAATTCTAGATACCAATAGATATTTCTTAGAAAACCCAGAAATAGGAAACCTCTTAGAAGCCCTGTCAGAGCTAAGCTATGTCCCCTATCCTGGCAGTGAGAGTCGCAAAAGTGAAGAGCAGCTCCAGCATTTCCACTGCACGGTGCCAAGACTGGGATATATTTTCTTTTTGGGACATTGGGCAGTGGAAGGGATGCTCTGACCATGCCACAGACGTTAAAGCTTTGTGTTGTGAGCTGTTTGCGCTGGGGCACACAGTGTATTTTCTACTTGACCTTCTAAATCACCTAATACTTACAGGTCTGTGCAATGGCAACATTTTGAAATACATTAATGTAACCTGGGAGCCTGCAATTCATAGAATCATGAAAAGGTTTGGGTTGAAAAAGACCTTAAGGTAATCCAGTTCCAACCCCTGCCATCGCAGTGACGCCTCACCCTAGACCATGTTGCCCAAGGCTCTGTCCTGCCAGTTCCTGCCCATGAGTCCCCCAGAGTGCTGATCTGCATCATCAGGCCCATGGCTCCTTCCAAAAGTGTTGTGTGCTAATGCGTCTATCACCAGACTGTTCTCATCTCCAGCGCAGCAATAACGTTGTTTTAGCAGTTGGGCTTGCCTGCATTTTCAAGCATGAAATCAGAAGGAAGCTGGATAATGCAGTCATTTTAAATGGGATGGTTCACTTGGAAAACCCTCTGCTAATTCCTGCTGTTTTCCAAGCTGCTAAAAAAATTTAAAAGACAATAATGTATGTTGTTGTAGACAAAATAGCACAATTAATTGCATTTTTTTAACCTCTTTCATCTTGCAAAATTACAAGAAGGTTTAAAAGCATATGAAAGGATGTGAAAGAGAGTAATTAAGAATAATAAGAGGTAAGATTTGCCTCATAACAGGTTTATTACTTTAGTAGGATGTATCAGACATCCCTATGTAGAAACATACATACCATTTTCTTTTTTTGCTTAGAATCATAGAATCATAGAATGGTTTGGGTTGGAAAGGACCTTAAGATCATCCAGTTCCAACCACCTGCCATGGGCAAGAACACCTCACACTAAACCATGACACCCAAGGCTCCAACCCAGCCTTGAACACTGCCAGCGATGGAGCATTCACAACTTCCCTGGGCAGCCCATTCCAGTGCCTCACCACCCTTACAGTAAAGAATTTCTTCCTCATATCCAATCTAAACTTCCCCTGTTTAAGTTTGAACCCGTTACCCCTTGTCCTAGCACTACAGTCCCTAATGAAGAGTCCCTCCCCAGCATCCCTATAGGCCCCCTTCAGATACTGGAAGGCTGCTCTGAGGTCTCCACGCAGCCTTCTCTTCTCCAGGCTGAACAGCCCCAACTTTCTCATTCTATCTTCATACGGGATGTGCTCCAGTCCCCTGATCATCCTCGTGGCCCTCCTCTGGACTTCTTCCTACAGCTCCATGTCCTTCTTAAGGGGCAGCCAGTGGGCAAAGAAGGGATAAGAAAACAAAGTTATTCTCAACTGTACAATTTGTTCTGCTTAGGGCTGTTATAATATTTTCCAGGAGGGAATTGAATTCACCATCCCAAAAAGGGATAAGAAGTTCCTCCTGCCCTTGCAAAGCATCCATGAGCTCCAGCAAATGAGGTGACACCTTCTCAAAGGAGCTTGCTTGCCACTCCCATCCCTTCGATAAGCTGTTGTTAGGATGAGCAGCATTGCCTGCTTTTGGCCATGTGGGCTGCAGCTCCAGCAGAGCACAGCTGGAGATGGCTGTAACCTGTTTCCGGGCTTTGTACTCCTCCTCACCTCCAGCTGCACAGTTGCTTGTACGGAGTGCAGATGGTCCTGACTCTGCAGGACATGGGTGCTTACAGAGAGTGAGACAACCTTCCACAAATGCATTTTGCTTCTTTGCTCAGGACCCCTGTAAGGCTGTGGAGCTGCTGATGGTCTTTGGGACTGGATATGCACAGGAATCATTCAGCTGAGTATCTTTCAGACACTCTCCAGTGCTTCATTTATACCAGAAGTGAATGAATCAAATTCTATCACTTTTTGTGATTTTCTATAAATCTATAGGTACTCGGATTGCTGCAGATCACTAAATAGTTTAATGTGCCCTGCTGGCAGCAGCATTCATCAGTTCCTTTTTGTTGAGCCAAACGATTAGTGCTTGACAAAAACATATTCACCTTTTCTGATGTGAAGATGTCCAGAGGTGGATCTTACTCTGCTGCAAGCTTCAGTTCAAGCTGTCCCCATCCTGTGTCACCCCCTGAGCCTTCTCTTCCAGGTACAGCAATGGGGCTGTGTTTTATACAAGCAAGCTCCAGCCATGATGTGAAGTGAAAAGGAGCACATTGTTTCAGCTGGCCATGGCTGCCCCAGTAAATCTGTCTGCAGACTGTTACCGGAAATCTGATGATCTATTTCAGTTATTCAGCTAATTGGGAGATGAGTTAATTTTTGTGTCAAGTAGTGCAAACTAATCAATGGGTTTAGAGTTATCCAATCTGATAGCGCTTTCCTTTTCATTTTTTCCCTCTACTCTAATAGTTAATGTTATTTATTCTTTCCAGAGAGAAAAAATCCAATATCAAGTGTTCTAAAAGCTGTGACCTGAAGCCTTTCATTTTGTCGTGAAGTCAAGGGCAAGGCTTGTATTCAGAATTGCAGAGAGGTAAACAACAATGTGGATCAACTTAATGAAAATTATTCAGCTGAAAGAAAAAGCTGAAAGAGCTACACCACAAACTTGGAGACCAAATGTTTGCTGGTAAGTGCAGTGGAACATCTATAAAGAGATGTCTGGGTTCAGACTGGCAAAGACCAAATTGCCCTCTTAGCAAAACGGCCACTAAATGAGGTTTCTATCCCACCAGCAGCTGCTTCCTGCTGATGTCAGTGGGTTTTCTTTGAAATAATGGGGCAATTATGCCTTGTTGACCTCTCTAGTGCTTGTAGGGAACAAGAGGAGAAGCATGTGTTGGTCAGGGCACACCACCACAGCAGCAGAGCATCACCCATGGACAGGAGCCCAAGGTGTCTCTAGGACAGGAAACTTGAATTGTACTTTTATATAGTTCCTTGCAAATAACGTCCCTGGATGCTGGAACATGCTTAGCCCCACACAACAGCTTTGAACCCTGCAAACTGTGTGAGGAGGTCCCCAGGATGAACTGGGGCAGATGGAGGTGGTTGTTGTCCTCTCCCTGGGCTGTGGGTGCTGCCAAATCTCCCTTTCCCAGCCACAAAAGGCAGTGTGATGCAGGAGCACTGCAGTAGCGCAGATGGGCTGAGTTGCGCAAGGTAACAGAGCACTCCCCCAAATTTCCTCTCTAGTGCCTTAGCTTCTGAGGCTAATGAAGCTTTGAGGGGTAATGTGAATTGCTGCATAAATTGATATCCTTTGCTAATTGCATCAGCATTTTGCTCTGATGAAAGCCTAGGGTAAGGTGCCAAGAAACTAATAACATGCAACATCAATAGCTACTTTACAAAAAAACAGGAGTCGATGATTGATTGAGCGTTTGATGATTCATGGAGCCATGAGTCAGGTCACCAGGAGATGTTTCTGAAGGGTTCAGTGGATGATTATTTCACATGGCAAAGAAAAAAAATCAAAGCACACCCCTTGTCTGAACATCTTTCAGATTACTGAAAGGAAGGTCACTGTGTTCTGCTCGCTCACATGGGACTCATCATCACACAAGTTGCTTCTACCCTCTTCTAGTTTTTTCCCCTCCTTGATGACCAGACACTTGCCTTACCCCAATTGCAGAAAATCAGGCGGCCAGAAACACTACTGAAGGTCTTCAGGGCCAGATCAGTCACAGGCCAGGGCTGCTGTGAATGCCTCACAAGCATTTTTGTGGCCAAACTGGGATGAAGCAGATTGCCACTCTTTAGCTTGGGGTCTGATGGAAGGAAAAGTCCTGGTATTCCTGTACAGCACTGCCAAGCACCTGTGTGTCAGATGGTTGGTAGTAAACAGATTGTTATTACCTGGCAGTTGGCTGGAAATTGAAACTCTTCCACTCAAATTTTCTAAGGACATTAAAAAGGCTGTTGAAGCCGTGCCATTCACAGAGAGCCGGGGCCGCATTCTGCATGGCCGAGGCCACATTCTGCATGGCTGTGACCATTCCTGCAGGCTGCAGCAGCCTCCCTTGCTCCTCACTGCATCTTGTTACACAGATTTTGGACACCTTCGTCTTGGCCTTGTGATAACCTCCTGTGATTCCTGCAGCGTTGACAAATGCATTTGATATCTACAGCTTCTTTGCTCCAGCCAGACCCCTCTCCATCACCACTATGTGAACCAGAGATGTTTGCATGGGCAGCAGGACTATGCCATAGTCTCAATGAAGACATGAAAGCCAGGAGCTGATTTTGCTTCCCCACTGAGGGGAAGCCTGAGATGGATTCAGCACCCTTATTTTCTTAGGCATAATTTGTTATACAAACACTTTGTGATGGGCCATGAGGAAGCAGTTGGTTCTCTGCTGGTGCCAGAGGCAGTGTGGGTGATCGCTCAGCCGGCAGCACAGGAACAAAAACAAACACCCTGACAGATGCTACAAACACGTAACTCCCTGTTAACCACAGCCAAAATCACTGCTGCCTCGTGTAAATATTTAGCGATGCCAATGGAGCGTGAGAAAGACTGAACGAGCAGAGAGTAGAAATGAGCCCAGAGGTGAAGGGGTGCAGGATGGTGTTTTGGGGATGCACACTCACCCACCTACCTGTTGGAACCGATGGTTAGAACGCATGGCAGTGCTCTGGAAGTTTATGACCAAGGTGTATAAAAGCACTGCTCATGTCTGGATGAAGCAAGAAGAATGCCATTGAAACCACACAGGGAACCATGCAGGGTCCTCCGCCGTGGTTTCCTCACCCTTCAGCTCCTGGTTTCAATGGTTCACCTGCATGACTTTTATTCCCATCTATCCCTTCTTTCTGTCTTATTGGTGCAAAGCATGTTACTGGAAAACCTTACTGAGCAATATATAAATATCTACTCAAAAATACATTGCTAAGCAGGTTTCTGAGAACAAATACTTTCAAGCCAATCTAATTTGTTTCTAAGATGGAGCTGCATCGTGCATTTGTCTGTCTTTATCTTCACAGCACTTTTGACGCTGTGCCTGTGACATTCCTTTAAACCAGTAAAGGAAACACAGGCTAAAAAAAATTGCAATAAGGCGAATGCATTAAAACTGAAAGAGCATTTACAAAAAGCAGTGAGTAATGGTCCAATCACTGCAGTAATTTAAAGGCAAAGACGAGCCCAGTTCTTTCTCACATCACGAATGAGGTGAATGGGGAGAAAGGGGTCCAGAAGAGAAACAGCAAAAATGATTCAAGCTTTCTTAAAAAAATTAAAAATCCTTTATCAGAAGCTGTGGCAAGAGCAGGGTTTGCTTAGTCCACAAGGGAGACAGTCAAGGAGGGGTAACAAACTTGTTTGTCTGAGATGTCTGGAGGTGAGCAGTGAGCTGACAAGGAGAGCAGAAGGGAGCTGGGGCTAATGGAGTGAGAGATACAGGAGAAAGGCAGCTCATAGGGTCCTTGTGCCAAACCTGGTATTTGGCTTTCTAATATGAAGGATGTCTTTAATTCTTCACCTGTATGGTGCAGGTACGGTCTGCTTGAATCTGCCCTAGTGCAGGGGGTGGGAGCCCCACAGCTCTTGCTGCCCCTTCACATCCTGCATCCCTGGAACTCATAATCTCAGATGTAAATCTCTGAAAACCATCCAAGTCAAACTTCTGGCTATTCTGTGCAGCTGCTCAGGCTGTGATTGTTCTGCAAGAAGTCAGTTCTCGCTTGCAGAAAGTATAAGCTGGTTAAACTAAGTGCATTTGAAGTTTCTATGGTCCTGGGCAGTAGTGTCTAAATCACACTGAGAATCACCATTAAGTTCTGGCAGCATAAAGAATCGGCACTTGCTTAACCTGACTCCACTTTTCACATTAATTCAGTTAAATGAATGCTACTCTCATTGTATTGAGAATGTGGCTGATTTTAATTAATCTTAAACTGGTTTCAGATCAAATGTGATAAGTAGGAACAAGTCCCCAAACTGATAGAAGTGTGCTTGTACAGGAATTTCTCTGTTTAACTAAATGGGGTATAAGTCATGTTTTTATTTAAAATGATGCAATGTTTATGTGAAAAAGCCTGACTGATTCAAGCAATCTTAAAAATTTACTCTAAAATCTTGCAAATACTAATGAAAAAATAATCATAGAATGAAATGAGCAGAAGAAGTATATGAGAGAAACCCAGGATGTCATTTTCGTTATTCAGCTGGATTATCCATTGAGTTTCTCTGTCCCTGCCAGCCCTTCAAGCTGCGGCACTGCAGAGTTGCACAACGTAGATGTGAAGGAGCTTAAATGTGGTCTTCAGTTTCTCATTTCCTCCACGTCTGAAGCATAACAGGTTTCTTCTTGCTTTTTGGAACAGCATGAGGAAACTGTGGCATTGCATATACTTGTATGGCCTTAATTTGGTCCAACGGTAGTGGTGACTTGCATGTTAGTATACATAACATTGTTGCGCCATTTGCTGGTACAGGGCTGGTGCTTTGTGCTGTAAGGGTGCAATTCCCAAGTGGGTGAATCCCAGCCCTTGTTCCCCCACAGCTAATAATAAAGCTCTTACTGATTTTACATGTTTTGTGGATTTTTGTTAAACGGGAAACAAAGGAGGTGTATATATATGGATGAAAATTGATAACAGCATAATTCATAACTGTTTTATGGCTTTATTCATCTTCCCATTTATGCCTCAATGCTTGATGTTACCCATTATGCAGAGATCAATGTCAAAATGTGATAGATTTACAATGAAGACAATGCTGCCTCTGATATTGGGGAAAAAAAGTGAGATACTTTCACTGAGTTAATCAAAGGAATTCAAAGGGGGTTTAAATCTTTCAATTTTCTTTGGCTCATGAAGAAGATGAAAAGTGTTTGACCTCCAGTAAACCAACTGAATTCGTATGGTGGCTCTGTAAATAAATAAAATGTCCACACAAACAGAATAGTGATTACTTAGGTACTAGTTGCTGAATTACAAATAAGACCATCAAAAGCAACAGCAAGAAAGTATCATAAAATATATCAGGGCATCCAAAGTGCTGGGCTTAATGCAAATAGACTAGTTAAATAAGTGGTTTCAAACTAACAAGGCTGAGAAGTAGCAAGATGCCGTTGTTCCATTGCATTATTCATGGCAGCAGTATGTTCTATACATCAGCTGCCGCTCCAGCATCCATCACTCACTTTGGCACTCACTTTAGGGTCAGACTGTTAAAGGGACTGGGGCTGTCATGGAAAGTTTGGCCCCCAAATGCTTTTATTGTCTACCTGGCATAAGATACTAGGCTTTTGTCTGGGTGATTTATTAGAGAAGGAATTCCATGACTTTGGCCATTGCAGTTTATAGCAGGCTGATGAGGCAACCATCTCCTGAGGTTTCTGGTGATGCTGGCAGCATCATAGCTTGAGGCAGATGTTACCCCAGTGGTGGCCACAGTCACTTGGTGGCGTTAACAATATGTAGAGAGGATCATCACCTCTTGTTAGAGATAAGTAATAAAATGGCATTTTTCCCCACCTCTTTGGAAGCCCTAGCCCTGTGAGAATATATCTACCTAGTCAAAAAAAGAGACAAATCTCAGTGCCCAAATCAAGGCATTTTGAGCAATGTCTGATTTCTCAGCAA
Source organism: Ara ararauna (assembly GCA_028858755.1). Classification (NCBI taxonomy): domain Eukaryota; kingdom Metazoa; phylum Chordata; class Aves; order Psittaciformes; family Psittacidae; genus Ara; species Ara ararauna. The sequence goes on along the minus strand of CM054410.1, from coordinate 6,880,033 downwards.
AGACCTTGTGACTGTTTCTGTGAGGGGTTATCTGAGGTAGGAGCTGTGTCTCTGGGTGGGCAGGAAGAGCATATAGGATCACTTTACCTGCCTGGCAGGGGAATCTTTTATATGTTGAGCAGGGTGATGTGGGAAACAAGAAAAGAGAAGAGAGGAACGCAGGAATTGAGGCATGAAAGGCAGATATGCTCTTCTTTTGGGCTTTCTTAGGGAAGCAAGATCAGGCCAATTCTGCTGGGTATTATATACATTTTAGTATCAGAGTGAACAGAAAATCTTATGACAAAAATAGTAATTTGAAATTTAAATGAATTTCTGAATCCTAACAGAGGAATACTTACTTTCTAAGGAAAACTGTGAAATGAAAGATAACCTACATTAACTTCATAACAAGTAGCAGGCTACAAAGGGACAAAGTTAGAGACATATTTGCATGAAAAACATTAAAATAAGCAATCTTTGCTCTTTTTATATTTGTGCAAGAAGTAGTGATAAAATGCATACTCTGTTTCACTTTCTTCTCTAAAGGAAGTACGCAAGCTGCAATTAATTCCAAGGCTAACAGCACAGCTGGAAGAGGTGATCATAAACAAAAACCTAAGACTAATAACCTGGATAATAATATTTCTATGTTGAGACAGTATTGGACTTGTCATTATTGGCTTAAGTTCTGAGCCAGGCAGATTTTCTTTTATATTAAATGTATTTTGTGCCACAAAAAGAAACGAAAATAACCCTGAACTTAATTTATAAAAGCTGACTTCAGACAAGTCTGTAAAGTCTGTTTTGTTTTGCTTGACGTCTCTTAGAAGACAGCAGGCTTCAGATTGAAAGAATATGTGCTGTAGGAGACCGAGATTGATGCTTTAAGCAGACATGGGCATCTCCAGTAGTTATTACTGAGGGGTATGTACCTTTAGCTATGAGCACAGACATGGGATGTAACTGGGGCTGATGGGAGGACAGACTAAGGGTTGACTATGGAAATCTTGAAGGAATTTTGTTCAGAAAGTGACCCCTATTTACTGTAATTTGCACCATTCAGGGCTTATGAAAGGCAAATGGTTTCACAGGGATATGCTGAATTACTGCATGATTTAAGAAATGAGATATTGACCTCAGTTCCTTTTGAAGGGTTTTTATGTTGCTGGGCTTTTGTGTAAGTAAGTGTGTTGTGGAGGTGAACTTGCACAAACATCTTCTTGGTTCCAAAGGAGCAGAACAACAGGACAAGGATGGGCTGATTAAAGAAATGAGCTCAGTGGAGAATTTAACAGCCAAAAAGGAACAGGCAGGCACTAGGGCTGGTGCTAGCATGAGGCCAGTGGGACTATCAAATACATCTATTAAAAAAACCCCCAACAGTTAGAGACCATGGATTTTAAGAAAAAGCAAAGAATTCTTCTCAATTCAATATATAAAGATCTTAAAAGCAAGACCTCAAGTTCAGCATCTTATGGATAGACATGAGCTAGCACTAGCTCCTTAGTGTTAGAGAAGGAGTGTATCACTCAAATCAAAGATCAATTTTTAGGCTTTGTCATGACTATGGCATGGGCTGTGCCGTGCCGCCACCACGGGAGGCTTCGGCATATACCTGATGGGGTCTGAACATGCAACTTGCTTTGTGCATCATGTCTAGCACATATCTGGGGAGGTTTTCTGCCTTTTACGCTGGCACCAGTGTAGAAGTTGTGACACTGCAGTTGGCCTGCAATGCTCACCAAGCCTGAGGTGGGCTCCCACGATCCGCCTCTGCTTGGGGCTGCCTTTAGGTGACTTTGTACCTGTGAGGTGAGAGATAACGTGGAGACTCACGTGTAGGAACACAATTCCTAATCTTTATCATCCGGATTATGTATGGCATGGTTACAGGTTAATAATTCACCAGTGAAAGTTATTGGAAATGAATGGGTCAGCTGCACTGATCACTGGGGCCTTTTGTTTTCCTATGGCTTCACATGCTTTGGAAGCAGAAGTATTCCCAGAAATGGCTTTGTTTGCATGTGGAGCCATTTGGATCATCTCATCTCCAATCTTTCATTGTCTGCTTTACTGCCCAGGTGATGCTGCTCTCTGTTAGCTGCTTCTCTCTGGGCAGGATTACCAAGGAAAGGATGTAACTTTAAAGCTAGCAGTGTTAGAGAATTAAATAGGGGTCTGATAAATGCATTAACAACAGTTAGTTTTAGCCTGATGTCTAGCTAGAGAAACTTGATCATTACGGTATCAAACTACCATTCTGCTATCAATAGACAAATTTAAAGTCATATCCATGTGTACAGGTGCTTGGGCTAAACACTCTCAGAGATGGCACACACAAAAGCAGGAGTCTGGGTCACTCCCCCCTGGCCCCCCCCCAGCTCTGTATTCATTGCAATAGGTAAATAATTGTTTGTTATTAATGATTAATAATTTTTGTGTGTTCTTGTAGTCCCCGGTTGGGTACAGACCAGAAGCCAAGTAAAATCGTGGTGACATCTAGTGGCTGCTGGGAATTCGCAGTGATATTAGGGGCGAGAATACCTTTGCTCAGGAGGTTTAAAGATGCTGTGCAGAAAACAGTGGTGGTAATATCAAAGCTTTCCGGACTTGCACAACCTGGATTTAGAGACCTCCCCACCTTACTCAAGGACAACATTGATGGAATTTTTTTGAACAGTGCAGTCTGTTCCTGATGTTCCTGATCATACCCAGCACAAGGGATGCTTTGGAGAGACCAAAATTAGGTCTCTCCAAGGTGGTCTTTTGCACCCCAGATCCTGGTTTCCTTTAGGACAGCCTCCTGTGTCCCACCATCTCACTCTCAGCGGGTAATGTACTCATCAGCATCCACAGACTGGCTGTTTGCTGAAACATGACACAGGAAGATTGCTTTGCAGATGTCTGGTGAGAGAAACTTAGGCCAATTGCAGAAAAACCAATTTCAAGGAAAGTAGTGTGGTATTATGTGTTAATTAGCAAATGCACAAGGAAATATGCTGCGAAGCTAGAAGTTTTGGGGTGAGGTGCTAGAATATAGACTGATTTCATGCCAAGTAGAACTGGTACTTAGACAAGAAGCTTTGATGTGGTTTGAGTTTAAATGCAGCCTGCAAGAACACGTTGCTGACAATGCATATCAGAGGCACGTAGGTAAGTGTGGCTGAGTAAATGTTTGAAATGCACAAACACAGAAAGGAAGCAACATCTGGAGGGCTCTTGACAGCTGTTTCCCCTAGGGCAGGCTCAGGGAAGGGTTACCTACACTGTGTGGCTGAGCACAGATGCCAAATTGGTCGTTTTCCATTGGTCTTCGCTCTGTTTCTTGAATGGCGGAAACATTCTTTGATTTTTGTGGTGATGAACAAGTGAGACTGTATATGGGTTCTGCTCAAGCAAATCAGCCGTAAGTCCAGAGTGACCGATCCGGGGACCAGGCTGGCATGTGTGGCAGCACTGACTTATTGATGGGCAGAGACACCTCCCACAAAACCATGCCACCCAAAGCTCTGTCCAACCCAGCCTTGAACACTGCCAGCGATGGAGCATTCACAACTTCCCTGGGCAACCCATTCCAGTGCCTCACCACCCTTACAGTAAAGAATTTCTTCCTCAGATCCAGTCTAAACTTCCCCTGTTTAAGTTTGAACCCGTTACCCCTTGTCTTCTCACTACAGTCCCTAATGAAGAGTCCCTCCCCAGCATCACTATAGGCCCTCTTGAGATATTGGAAGGCTGCAGGGGGGTTGGAACTAGATGATCTTAAGGTCCTTTCCAACCTTAACTATTCTATGATTCTATGGTGCACTCTCTATCCTCCAGTGTGCAACACTAACTAAAAAGTGCTTTTTTTAACTGGGCACTGCCTCACACAGTCAGCATTTCTCAGGACAAAACATAGAATAAGCCCACACACACAAGAGCTAGCATCAATTAAATGCAATGAAATAAACAGCTGTCAGAGGTGTCTCTGCAGCCAGGTTATTCCTACCCATGCACCATCTGCCTCTGCAGTCACACATCTCTGTGTGCTCCGTGGCCATCCAGTCGACTTGGCTGCGGGTGGCTGGCAGCAGGTCAGCAGCCCATGTGCATCCTGCACTCACAGTTTGCTGGGGCAGTTTGGAAGTGAGAGCGTTTAGAAAATTCTAAGGGAAAATGAGGGTTACGAGGGTGCCGTTGGCAGGCTTCAGCATGGCCAGCCAGCGCAACGTGTTGTGCCTCATTGTGCATAATTCATAAGGAAATGAGAGTTGCATTTACTATACGTTTGCGCTGCAATATGACTGTAATTACTGGCTATATTTACAACCATTACTGCTCAGTGCAGAGAGAAGTGAACCCCTTCCTCCTTTCTGACTGAGATACAGTGCTTAGAGCCATCACACACACCCTCTGGTGCATCCGGACTCAGACCACCAGCATATTCCCAGGAGGAAAAAGCAAGCTGCCTCCTTTCTAACAAGAACCCAGGTTAAAAGTGATGATTTCAGTGCCATCAAGCATGGGAATACAGGAAGCCCATAGATCAAGAGGATGAGAGGAAATCCCTAAAAGGAGGCAGGCTGCAGAGATGGGAATGCAGCCCATCCAAGGCAGCTGCAGAAGATGCAGCTGGAAAAGGCTGTTGCCTTCCCCCGTCTCTGCACTGCATGTCAAGGATGGCATCTCCCAACAGGATTTTGCATCCTTCCTCTGCTGCAAAGCATGTGAATATTGAAACTTGTGGAGGTGAGGGATTACCCCACCCCCCCACCCCCAGCATTAGCCTAGTTGGTGCAAAGCACTTTGATAAGTGAGATCCTGTTTGTGGGGAGCATCATTTCATTCAGGGCCACTTGCATAAAGCGCTAGCCAGAGTGAATTATGGAGGAAAGATGTGACCATGAATAAAGGTTTTAAGACTGGGGCTTCACTTTCATTTATAGGCACCTATGTTATTTATGCATTTAAGTCCAATTTTCAAAATAGAGTTGAGAGCAGCTCCCCGAAAGCCCTCACCTCAGGGCTTGTCTGCATGAGGAAGTTTACCAGCATTTGTCCTGTAGGCAAAGTATAAGCGAATTAAAATAAATCCAATTATGACCACATTTTGTCGGACGGAGCGCATCCACACAGGCTCACCATCTGCTTTAACTTATCTGTGCTATGAATTCATGGCCCTGTATTGTTCAAGTTAGTCCTTATGGGGTATTTCTGGGTAAACAAAGATTAAATCTATTTAGAAATATGATTTGCAATAATGCTTATAGAGGGGTGTTCCACATAACTTAAATCTCATTTTTAACTTTCATACATGTAATAATAATCTTTTTTTTGACTGACTGATTAAATGGAATGTACCATAACTCTAAAGATGCAATCTCTCACTTTGGATTCACCTGTTTATGTTGGGTTTGGCTTAAAGGGCTCCTGTTTGAGTTGAATTATGTTGAAATAAGTCAATGACCTGGAGAGAGATTCTATACATAGGGAAATGACTATGTTTAAACAGGGCTTAAAGTTGTCACACCTGCAACTGAACTGTTTCAACACTTTTCATGTATGTGCAATCAGGCTCACAAGTAATTTATAACCCTTCAAAACAAATAAGAAAATTCAAGCAGCTCCTTAAGAAGAGTTTGATATATATACAAAAACAGATCCAGGATGTCATTTTCATTTGTTAGTCACATTAGTCTTTTGGTTTCCCTCTATTTACCTTTTTTACCAGTTATCTTGATGAAAGACCTGTTCAGTGCCTGTCCCTGGCAGAGGAAGACAACAAGAGAGCTGATGTGATTGCAAGTGTCCATTGTGGACACTGGCCCTAAGGGCTGCAAGCTTGACAAATAGGTACATGCAAAGTTGGTGTGCTGCACCCAACACACCACAAAAGCACTCCTCCTGCCCTAGACATAGCACTGGTGGCTCTATATTAGCTTGAACCCAGGACTAAGGGGTCTCAAATTAAATAGGAGATATTTCTGTCTACTGGGCACTAATCTAACATAGATGTGATAATACTAACAAGGTTCCCAGTAATCTTTTAGGATTAGCGGCATAGCCCTAAAATTTGTCTAAGAAGCTCAGAGGCGAAACCTTTAAGTCTCTTTACCTTCTGATTTGTGTGTTGCTGTTACTCATTAAGGAAAAGGCAGTGTGTATCGCTAGGTGAGACTTGGAGGAGAGCCCCTAAGCAGAGGACTGTGTCTTTTCAGCTAATCAACAGAACTCAAATGAAATTCAGGACTTACTTTTTAGGCCGTGGCTGGCTCACAAGATGAAAGGCTTTTGACCTCGTGGGAACCAACAAAGTTCCTCGGGTGGCTCCACAGAAAACTAAAATGCTTGTCCAGAAGCATTATTGCTTATTTAGGCCCTCTTTAATGAATCCTGGATAAAAAGGCTCATCGAAAGCGAGGTGGTGTCAATACTGGAATGCAGTGTATTGGAACAGCAGAGATGTTTGGATTAATAGGGGCAGACAGGTCATATAATTTTGATGAAAGTAGCAAATCAGAAGGTGCCTTTTATTTGGGGCATTACCCTCTGCCCAGACATCCCACCTCTTGCTGCTCCTTGCAGGAGTAGATCTTATTTTCCCGCTGCAAATCTCCCCTAGATATGGCCAGGCTCTGGCATCCATCCCTTGCCACTGTCAGGACAGCCATGGCCCTTGGTCTTTTCTTCTTGCTCACCAAAAGATGACAGCAAAGAGCTTTAGTTCCTCAGGCTCAGCTGCCAGTTCTGCATTAGGAGCCTCTGTGCTGCGCACCCAATAACTGATTTGTCTTGAAAGACCTGCTTTTGGCATTTTGGCAGTGAGTCCCAGAGTACAGAGTGAAGACATTCTGCTGATCTCAATAATGCTGTCAAATGGAGACAAATGCTTTTTAAGCATTCACCACTAATTTCAGTGGTCAATTTTTTCCAATTAGGGAAAAAAAATATAAACAGAATAATCCCATGTGTGGCATTACAGAGTGTGGTCTGTAATATTTAAATTGTCATATCCCAAAGGCTGAGTACAAAGGAGAAATCAACAATTCAGGAAACAGGGGATGTGGATTTGAGCTGGCCTTGAAGAAATATATTCTGTAAAATCGTTTAAGGCAAGTGAAAGAAGCAAGATACTTCTATAGAGTTTTTGGGGTCCTAAAGCCTCTGTTATTAACTGAAGTTACGGGATGATTGGATGAAAAAGGAGATGCGATGCAAGTGCTCAGATTCCCGTGAAGGAATTTGGGTTATCTGATTGGGAGGGAAGTGGGACCATTATTAAATGACAATAATTTCCTACCACAGCCAACTCTCCATCAGGGCAGCAGCTGGGTATTCTTCTGATCACTAATAAATTCTTCAAAAGCACCTTAAAGGATCACTTTGGTTTAGCAGGGCTGGAGACAGAGTAAAATCACAGTGACCTCTAGTGATCATAAACATTCCACAGTGCTGCTACCAGTGAAAAAATTAAACGTTTATTGTTAGACAGCGTTTTAAATCCAAACACACAAAATTAGATCATTAGCTGAGGCCAGGGAGTGAGGTGGGTTACAAATGAGGGTGGATTATGTGAATTAGAGTGCTGCAGGGATGAGAGCAAAGCACCAGCGCTAGGGAAGGGCTGTGGGTGGGTTTCCGCAGGGATCTTTGCTAGCTCTGTATTTCTCACTGCTTCAGCAGAGTTTGCTGATGATACTAAATTGCAGCATATTCATATAAAAGAAGCTTCAACGTTTTGGGGACTGGGAATAGAACTAATAAAAAGATGTGCAGCTTCGAAAAGTACGTGCTAGTCCCCAGGGAAAAGAAAGGAAAATGAACCCTATTCCGTGGTAGGAATATGCAGTGCTACAGCAGCTCTGCCTGAGCACAGACCAACACTGAAGGAAAAAACAAATAAAGAAGGAATACCAACTGGCCATCAAAGCTACAAGTTAGGTTTGCATCTTGAATGAAAGTGGGATTTGGGTTTTCACTTGGCAGCAGTAGGAACTCACTGGTTTTGTGATGTTTAGATTGAGTGTTTTCCACTACAGATTACTGGTTTTTAGCTAAAAAAAAAAAAAAAAAAAAAAAAGAAAAAGTGTGTTTTTATTCTGGTTTTCAATATCAGGTGGGCAGTCTGACCACAGTCATGCCCAGTTGGTCAAGCTGGGCTTAAATTCAGCTGTCCTCCTGACGATCCTGCTGTTGCCTATTCATGTCTTCATTACCTAAAGTGATGGAAACCAAACGAACCAGGTTAGTTGGTGTAACAACAAAGGCAGATAACTGATGCAGATGGTGAACTGATTTTGTGGTTTTAAAGCAGGTATCTTTGTGGTCATATAAATATGCAGTCAAATTTTCTTATGATGAAACATTCAGAAGCTGCTTCAATAAAAGTTGAGAAGGAAGCTCCTAGGCAATTTCTGAGCCCTTCCCTTGAGATCCTAGCAGCCAGGCAGGTTTAGTCTCTCAATTATTAGCTGAAAGAAGAATATACATTCCCACTGTCTGGTTTCAGATGCCGCTGGAGAATATGCCTAGATACATGTATAAGGGAGAGACAGATTCAGGCACATCAGATGCTCTGGCTGCCTCTGACTGTTGTGAGCAATAACAGCAGAATGGAAGTTTACTAAAAATGTGAGCTCAAATTAACTATTCGGTTTCTATGATTAGGTAAGCGATTTTCTAGAAGGAAAGAATATGTAGTGGGATTTCAGGTGTTGCATTTCAGGAAAGCTTTCGATACAACACTGCTTGGAAAATTATTAGCTATGCTGGTATAGGCAGGAATGGGAAGAACAATTGCAAAGTGGATTAGGACCTGGTGCAAGACAGAGGACCAGCTTTTGGAGAGGTTGCTTAGTGTTTCCATGGGCGATGAATGGGATGGGGTTTGCTTGCTGAAGGGTTCGGAGACCTGCTTATCCCATCTTCCTGGCAGGGCTGGGGAGCACCTCATGCCTCTTGTGGAAGACGGAAATTGGAGGAAAAAAGGCACTGCAGCCATTTTACTGCAGTGACTCCTGCTAGGTCTCAGAATTTCCCCACGGGATTGTACAGCCCTGGTATTTTAGCAGAAAGTTATCCTGAGTAGAAGGCGCTTACCTCTACTGCCTGCTGGGTTCAGGGTCCTGTTCTCCAGCTCCAGAGACATTAGCTTTGTCAATATTATATGTGTCTTCATTTGCTCTGGCCAGCGGGGATCAAGAGCCACAATGAGACACGAGGTGCAGCACCCAATGCCAGGCAGGTTTGGAGCACAACTGCCAAGAAAGCAATTAAAAATAACATTAGTGTGACTCTACAGATTTAATGTTAGGTTTCATCTCAGCAGGACTTCACAGTGTGTGGTCAAACCATAGGCTTGTTTCCATGACAGGTCTATTTATTTAACTAGTGGAACAGCAGAGATGTGTCTCTGCCTTCTTAAAAAGCAGGTGGTTACTTTTCAAGGACTCTTTCACCAGGATTTCATACCACAGCTCCCATTAAATAAAGGGTTGGAAAGGCAGATTTTCCAGCATGATGGCATCCTCAGCATCTCCCTGAGAGGAAACACTGACTGGGAAGTGACATCAATTTGTAATAGTGTGAAGAGGAAAGGGAAGTACCATTGTAGTTGCATGGAATTAGTTCCCTTTTACCATACGGGGTGAAAATGGATTTGGTCTATGTCACTTCAACCAGGTTCATCACCCCATGCCAAAGGCAGTTCACCAATTCAGACAATCGAGGACCAAACTGGTCCTTGCTGGAAAAAGAAGTATTACAAGTATCAGCCCTGGGGCAGCACAGCGTGCATGGAACTGGATTTTGGGAAAGGGCTGCCTCTTGGCAGAGCTTGATTGCTGGAAGACGATTTGATTCAGTAACTTGAAATTACTTTTAAAAGATTCAGTCTGCTCCCGGATGAGCAATGCAGAAGAGGCTGTGAATATAGATCCCACCAGCTATGACAATTTACCTTGTCAGTAGAGAGTTTCTTTCACTTCTCTGCTCTCCAGAATACAGCCCTCTGCACAGACTGCATCTAAAAGCTGCTACTCAGCTTTCAGTTCATCTGTTAGCCCTGGAAGACTGCATTACTCCTTCCATCCCTTCTCAGGTACAGCAGAGCACAGGGTACCAGCTAGCAAAATCATGGGTAGTTTCTCCCAGCTCTGTTTGCTCCCCTCCTTCTCCAGATGTGAATACTTTGCCTTTCTTCTTTCCATACACCTATATGTGGTGAGCAGTACTTCATGCTGTATGTACTGGCTGTGGGTGCTTGGGGAGGCAGAATGATCATGTCAAAAGGGTTTCTACCTGTCCATGAATCCCTGCAGTGCCACTTAGAAGTCACAGCAATGTCCCTGTGTGCAGCAGGGAAGAAAACCAAGAGCTCCAGAGTCCAGGTTGCCACAGTAACCCTTGCTCTACTGCCTTTGGCTTTTACACTGGGAAAAGCCTTTCAGTCGGCAAACACCAGCTCCACGGACATGTCTGACATTGATAATGTTTGGGAGGGGGCTATTTATTGCCAAGATTCAGTGAAGAGTCCCACACATCCATCTTCTTGCTTCTGAATCTTCCCATAACTCTCCTTGACACAGCCATAAACACCCCAATAAAGGTAAGTCTCGGGAGCATTTTGAACCCAGAGCATTTCTCCTTTCTTTTTCTGGGATGTACATTAGTGCATTGTAATTAATACATGTTTTATGAATATGCAGTTGCTCTTTTTTTTCCTTTGCTGTCTCTGAAATGCTGTTTTCTACTCTTTCACTGAGATAAAAGGTTTTTCCTCCAAAGAAAAAGTAAAAAAATCTAAGTAATGGCAATGACAGAACTTGTGTAATTATTCGTCTTTTTGCCTGTTTCCAGACTGATTGCCTGAATTAGGGCTGATACAAATTCCCACAGGAATCTATGAGAGTCTTTTCACTGAAACAACAGTTTGGTTTTGTAGGAGCAGCCTCAAAGCTAGGTGAATGGAAGTAGCATTGCTTCCAGGGTACGGTGGAATTAGGACAAGTCAACCCTGCTGAGGACGGGGCTTGGTAGTTTCAGTGCTCAGAAACAGTCAGAAATGGTGTCTGCTGCTGCATTTAGGCATGCACAAAGGTATTTTTAATTCAGAGCAAATTTATATGTGTATATATAAAAACATATGTCCAGTAATATTAATTAGATCCCTATATGGAAAACATATGAATTATAAAGCCAAGATCTCTTCCATTTAGGAAAATTAAGGAATATATCCTTTTGAGGTGTTCTTTCTGTTGTTTCACACCCCAGATGCAGAAATACATCATTCACAACTGTTTTATCACTACCTCTCTGCTACCACAAATGTGAACTCACCTAAGGAATTCTGGAGGGCTGAGTGAATGCTCGTCTCTCCCCTGTGTATTCCAACATGTATATAACTCTCCTTCAGTCAGAGCACCTGCTCATTAACTGGGAATTATTTTCCTCTTAAAATATATTGCAACAATATTTTTTCTGCATATAGTACACAGGTTTGGACACCCAGCCATTTATGCGCCTGATAATGGCAGAGACTGTTGACTTGTGGGTCCTCTTTGAGCAAGCAGGTCGTGCCTAAATGGGTGGAATTACATTACCTGTGCCCAGGTCACAGGCTGCTTTATGTATCTGTTTAGCAACTGTACAGATTTTTTGCAGATGATCAGCTAATTAAATTTAATAGGATATCATATGTTGACTTCTGGACTAGACTAACATAACATTTTCAAATAAGGCCTTTCTGTCCCTGCACAGGAAAATTCATTGCCCTGCAATTACCAGGCAATAGTGAAAACATGGTGAAATTAAAGAGAATTATAAGCCGGTCTTTAGCAACTGAGTATTTCCTCATAGACCCTCTGCTTCACTTGCGGGCTGTGACGTGGATGCCCATTTTGCCTGGCTGCATTTCTGTAACAGCACTTCCCCAAATTTTTCCTAATTTCCCCATTTATGAAACATCCAAAGAAAGCCTTTGACAGGGTGATGGACATCTCTCATTAGAAAGCATGAAATGAAGCTGTCTTAGGGTTCAGCCAGCAGTACTGATGCCCCATTACATATTACACTGTCGTACTTCCCTTCGGCAACGACAGCATAGCATGATGGCAATTATTAACTGGTTAATTATGGGAGCATTTATCTGTACAAAAAATCAGTAAAACAGAATAGATCAAATTCGTAGGTAGGGCACTGAAATCAAGAGAGAAAAGTTAACACCCTGGGTCTCCAAAGGTGATCTGGGTGCATGTTACATACTGATTTTGGAAGCACTGGAATGTTTTTGCAGCAGTGTGAGCAACGGTCGGATGCAGAGCGTGAGAGAGGTCATGCTCTCGTTGCAGAGTTAAGCTGCAAAAGTAGAATCCCAGCCACAGGCAAATGCGGGTGTCCAAGCTCCTTTGGGAGGCTGCTGAGAGGCAATCCCTACTTCCCCAGTGCTTATGGGAGGGAGCCAAAGCGCTGTGCTCCACAGCAGAATGGACCTGCTTTGCCAAGTAGTGCAGGAAGCAGTGGCGTTGTGTGATAGCATGGTGGTATTTTGACCCTTCAGGAAGGGTAAAAAAAACCCACCATTTTATAGAATCATAGAATAGTTAGGGTTGGGAAGGACCTTAAAATCACCTAGTTCCAACCCTCCTGCCATGGGCAGGGACACCTCACAATAAACCATGACACCCAAGGCTCCGTCCAACCTGGTCTTGAATACTGTCAGTGATGGAGCATTCACAACTTCCCTGGGCAACCCATTCCAGTGCCTCACCACCCTTACAGTAAAGAACTTCTTCCTTATATCCAATCTAAACTTCCCCTGTTTAAGTTTGAACCCATTACCCCTTGTTCTATCACTACAGTCCTGGGATTGCTCTGACTCAGGTGTAGTACCTTGCATTTGGCACGGTTAAACTTCATCAGGTTGGCGTTCATGCTGAGAACCAATTACACAGCCACCTGCTGCTCACCTGGATGGTGCCCGTAGCGGGGGCAGTCCCATGGCTGCAGGCAGAGGTGCCTTGGGACGGGAATGGAGCAGCTGGCTCTGCCCTTGCCTCCCAGGAAAGAAAGCTGGTTTCAGATGCTGCTCCTGCCGAGATGCACTTCATGTTTGAAACCACTTTACATGTAACGCCGCTGGGGCTGTCTTGGCTCTGGCTTGGTAAGGAGCATTTTGGCAGCACTTGTGGGAGCTGAGAAGTGGGGAAATCAGTGCAAAAAAAGAAATGCAAACTGCAGCTGTGTCTTACAGATGTGCCTTGAGCCAAACATTCAGCATGGAAAGGGTTTGGCTCTACTGACCCTGTGCATGAGCTCTCTTCCTTGCCCAGGATGGGGGCCCCGTCCGTGCCCAACCATACCAGTTGCAATCTCAGTGCTGCCTTATCAGTACATCTGAGTGCTGCATGAGTGAGTTTTGGGTTGTTTTGCTTCCAGGACCAGTACCTTCACACCGCAGAACCCGGAGGAGACCACTGATCATTCTGTCTTGAACTGGATTTTTCAGAAGGAAAAACTGGAGAAGCCTGTCTGTGGTTATGAGAATTGTGGATGTAGCAGGTTGGCAACAGGAAAAGTAGGCAAACCCAGGTAGGACAGCATTTCTCTCATTAAGGAGCTAATGGGGATGGGGCAAAGCTGGCCAAAGAGCTGTTGAGAAAGCCTGAGTTACCCCAAATATTCGGCAGAACTCACTGGCTGCATTAATGAGTGGGCAGCATAGGCAAGCAGATACAGAAAACTGTTAAACAGGCTGCTGGCTTCTCCAGCCCCTTCTCCAGTTACCAGGACAACCACCTTTATCTCCTTGTCTTCTTCATCCTCCTCTTCAGTGCTCTCCATCACTCCTCCTCTCCAGATGCCAGCAAAGCCAAAACCATGGCTCGAAGCTTCTCCAGCCACAGACCCAGCCCTTGCAGACCTCAGCTACTGGCGCGTTCGGAGAAGCCAGCAGAACTCTCTGCTTTCCAACCTGAAGGACTTTCTCCTCAACATTTTCATAGTTTGACAATGCTGCTGGCATCTCCAGGAGAGGTGGCCCAAGAGATGAAGACAGTAACAGCGCAGTAAGGATGTGATTATTGCTTGTGAAATGGAAGACAACTTCTCCTTCCCAATATGCACCCTGAATGCTGTCAGTGGATTGGCAGAAGTGGCTATAATGTGCCCCCAGGTGCTGTGATCATGCTTCAGTGAGGATCCCCCTCTGATATGTCCCATCACAACTGTCATTATTCATGGGAAAATAACAGCCAGATATATGGGCATATTTTTCAGCGAAGCAGTTACCTCATCTTTTTCTTTTCTTCAAACCCTCTATGAGATAAAGGCATTAATGTAGAAAAGCCAATTGTTCCCCTTCTAGAATCAATGATAGAATCATAGAATGGTTTTTCATGGAATTTAACTAACTGAATTATAACAATTTACATGTAAGAGATCTACACTGAAGCCCTCAGGTCTGGAAGGCCCTACAGACCAATGTTTTTTCTCAGTCTGTGTCAACCCTTGGTGGTGGCTTGTGTGAGAAACCTCATACTGGCAAGGTGAAGATAAGCAGAGAGGATTATTTTTGGCACTCACCAGCCCTCAGAAAGGTGCATCAGATATAGTCTAAAGACTAAAATTGAGATTTGGTGTGTTCTTCACAAAAAAAACACAAAAGAGAAGCAATGTCCAGCACAGCTACTCCCTTCTCATGGGCAAAAGTTGTTGCTGTAGTTTCAGGCTCATCCTTTGGCAGGTGGAGTGAACTCCACCAAGCTGCATGTGATGGATGCCACAGATACAAACCCAGGAAGATACGTAGCCACAGATATTTGGTATCTAGAATTACATAAGGCAATGACTATAAAGCATGAGGGAGTTCTGCTGTTATGAATATGTTTATAGATCGTGAATATCTTTTACCAGTCTTGTATTAGCACAGCCTACACCTATTAAATTCCCTTCGGAAACGAAAGGCTAAAGCTAGTCACTTGTTTCAGGGTGTGCATGTTTCCTTTTCCAGCAACTCCTTGCTCAGCAGGATAGAGGAATCTGACCTTGTGTAAGAATTTAAGATTTTATATTAATTCTATTAAAAACACTTGATTATTTTATTACTTTAAGTCTTTTTCCTCTCTAGTTATGTAGAATACCACACAGTTTGTATATTAAGCATCCAGCCAATATAATTAATAATATAATATAGCATAACATAGTATAATGCAACATGATAATACGATATAGTATAATACAATATAATATGATATAATATGATAAAATGATAGGATATATGCTATTCTATGCCATGCTATGTTATGCTATGCTATAATATAATACAATATAATGTAATGCAATATAATGTAATGTAATAATAATATGATATAATGATATAATAATATAATAATATATAACATAATGTAATGTAACATAATTATATCCCTGGTTTGTTTTACAGCCCGTCACAGAGGTCATTATAGAGGGGACCCTATGCTTATATTTCCTCAGGCAAATATTGCAGCTTATAATACTCTATTAATCCAGTGAGGGAGGGTTATTTTACATGGCCTCTCAGGAAAGTTAGGATGAAAGAAGAATTTCAGTAATAAATCAAATGCTGTCAGCAGTTTAAATTCATAAACACATAAAAGGGAGTGCGATTACATTGAGGGTCTTCTGGATAAAGCTCAGTGAGCTTCAGCTCCCGTCAAGGTTGGGAAACTGCAGTACAGCGTCTGGATGTGACAGCCATAGCCTTTCTAAGGACATTCCCATTTGTACCTTCACCCTGCAGTCACACTCCCCAAAACCCAGCTTGCCCAAGCTGGACTTCGCCCTTTGCTGCTTCTGGGGACAGGCACAGGCTGAAATGCAATCAGACTCCAGCAAGGCTGCTGGGACAAGGTCAGCCTTTTCTTACCTTTAGTGCTCACTGAGTGAACTTTTCTTTCTGATGGCCTTTGGCACACGTGGGTGGCGATGAGAGCTTGTGGATTTAATGGCTTAAGGAGCAAAATGTGCAGGATGGTTAAAAAATGGAAAGTGAGGAAGGAATGACATCATAGGATGGTGAGTAGGGATGACTATTTGAAAGACAGAGGAAGGAAATGCTTAATATCAGAGCTATGTTTTAGGGAGAGGAATTGAGAAAAGCTGAGTATCAAAGTATCAGGAGAAGCATGTTTTGGTTAGAAAACACTTGTGGTTTAATGAGGCCTCAAAATTAGCTCGAACAAGTCTCCAACCACTTCACATGTTTGTCCAAGGAAGAACAGCAAGTGTTTGCTTCTGGCACCATTTGTGGCCCAAATGCCTCTGGGCAAGGAGCACGGCTGGGTCTGCTCTGACACCACACAGCGATAGGCTTCTTTTCAGTATGGCTTCTTTTCAGTCCTGGTTCCTACATCTTTTGGCTTCTCTGTCTCAAAATGAAGGGCTTTTATACTGTGGGAAGAAAAAGGATTATTCCATGTACAGGAATATCTATCCAGGAATACGAACTTTGTACTAAATTGTATTTGCCCAGAGGAACTTGATGAGGTCAGGTAATCCGTTCCGTTCAATGCCTCTTGCTTGGGCATTGGTTCTCACTTGTGGGGTCAAGCACCAGCCACTGATTGGACAATAAAGAGCTAGATTTTAATATGAGAGTGGAGCTGTGTGATAGGTTACCACAGACATCTCTGTTCAGTCTGATTTATTACCTCTGCTAATTACTCCAATAAATCAGTGTTTGAATAGAACTTGCATTACTAGTGTGAAAAACTGGAACTACCATTAGGGAACTAACAGGAAAGGAACTAGCTGTATGTATGAGAGAATTAGTAAGACTTAGCTTGGCAGAATACAAGCAAAACTGGTAGAAAAAAAAGCCATATGAAGCACACCAAAAGGATGGAGTCCCCTATGTGTTAGCACTCCATAGTCATCCCTTTACCAACAGCATCTTCACCACCACGATATGCTCAGGTGTTACACGTGGGCAAAAAGCAAAGAAGACAAGCTGTTGTCTCCACATACAATGAATTACATGTGAAATTCACCATAATAAAAAATGCATATAAATCATAGGGAGCAAATAAAGCAAAGGCAGAACTGAAGTTCTTGTGTGTGATGGTTGAGGCAAGGGGCTGCTTGTGCAAATTGCTGTGCTGAAATCCTGTGGCTTTTTAGAAGCAGTACAAAAACCTCCTGCAATTGAACAGGCAAGATTTCTTCCCTATGTTTTAAGACAAATAGTAATCTAATACCGGGGGAAAAATACACATGTATTACCTGAGTGCATTCTGCTAGCTACTGAAGCAAAGAAATACAGTTTTCCTCACAGCCCAAGCTAGCCCCTGCAGAAAGCATGAAACAAGTGACAATGCAAAGCAACTTCTGCTCTAATAACAACCAGCTTTTGCATGTGTGGAGCCAGCGCTGTTGATTTTGCTCTCTCTTTACAGCTCTCATGCTCCACCCTTCTGTTCTTCTTCCTTTTTTTTTTCCCTAGGTTTTGCAATCTGACAGAGGCTGGTGAAAGGGAGTTGAAGGAAAAGACATTTCCCTGCAAAAGAGCTGGAGAAGAGCCCTCAAGCCCTGCCTGCTCTAGGTGAAGGACAGCCAGCCACACCACTGTAGCTTAAAACCGTATCTCCCAAGCCCTGGAAGTACACTGGTGGTTGAACTGATTCTCCAGGTAAGCTTGATCTTTGAAATGCTGAATCTGAGAGCTGAGCACTCCCTAACCAGGAAGTTAAATCTGTTTGAAGACAAACCACAGCAGAAAATGGTGTAACAGTGGAGCAGGGAATGCTCAGCTGCTCGGTTAATAGATATGCTGGTTTGTTTACTCAGTTATCAGCCTCAAGCAGATTGGGCATTTGTGCCATCTGACTTATTTCAGATACCACAGTTGAAAGGGCCTTATAAACACCTGCAAGAGATGGACAGACAGATAAAAACCCCACACCAACATTTTCCTTTTAAGGAAAAGTTGCTGTATGTGTTTTGTCTGATACATCAAAGTGAAAGGATGGATGAAAGAAAGGGAAAAACAACTCATTTGCTGGCGATGCTGGTTTAAAGTTCACATGTCAAGAGCTAGGTTTCTGCCAAGTTTTCAAAAATGAATAGAGTTGTAGTTCTGCGGATGTGGGGGAAAGCTTGGGAATGAGCCAAAAGCTGAACAAATACAATCCTCTGAATAATCATCTGATAGCAGATCATTTAGGCCTTCTTGTTGGATGTCAGAGATGGGGAGGTGGCCATAATGCAATAGTTACACATTTCTGTAATGCTTCTATCCAAAAGGTTAGAATCATAGAAGCATTGAATGGTTTGGGTTGGAAGGGACTTAAAAGCTCATCCACTTCCAACCCCCTGCCACAGGCAGGGACACCTTCCACTAGAGCGGGTTTCTCCAAGCCGTGTTCAACCTGGCCTTGAACACTGCCAGCGAAGGAGAAGCTGCGGTTTCCCTGGACAATAAAGGACTCAAATAGCCAACCCAGGGCACCGTCTGCTTCTGCCAGGATATTACACCAAATAGAAATTTTTCATTTTTACTGCTTTCTTTATATATCGAAATTATCTTTCAAAAATCCCCATACGATTTGGGGTGTGTAATTTTTCATCAGATTAAGAATTTAATCCTGTTGGAACAGCTGTCTTTTTCTTATGATTTTACCTGAAGAATCACATATGGGAACATGAGAACATTTTAGGACCTCTCAGGTCAATAACCTGAACAATATCACTCCATATTCAGAGACGTCTGAAGTTTAGCAGTGCTTGGGGAGGAATACCGAAAGTACTTGGCTATATCAATATCCCTTTCTTGTTTTCTCACCATCAAGGGCTGGGAGGGTTCGAGCTGCTTTCCACCCACTGTGCTCATGACTCATAGCCTCCCACTGAGCCCTTCTCTTGTGCTGGGAAGGGTGATTCCTGGTCCCTTACCCATGGGCAGCCACCCTTGCTAGGGAGACTATGAGTTGAAGGAGCAAATGCATCCTCAAAAAATGATCTTAGAAAATGTGAAGCCCCCTGAAACTTGGGGTTTTGGCCCAAACCTTGGTTTCCTCCTGCTGCTGGTGTAGGGTTGTGATTAGCAGAGCTGGGGAGCTAACCTGTGCTGTGGGGAGACAGCTCACAACAGATGAAGCAAAGAAACTCCCTCTGCGCTGTGTTCCTGCCCTAAAAATCGCTCCCACTCTGTGCTCCAGGGCACATCTGCTGCTACCATCATGGAGGGCAGGAGCAAGTGAGACCAGCTCGTGCCAGGCTGCCTAAATAATGAAGGAAATACCACTTCAGGACAGATCTATTTCAGATCTGGCTGCAGAGGAGGCTCTGGATTGCTCTGCAAGAGTGGGAGGGTTTGTTTTCTGCTTCTGCTTTGCTGAGTCAAACAGAGAGTAAGGCAGTTCAGATCTGGAGAGTCTCAGATCCTGTAATTTCTAGTGGGGAAACAGTGCTGCTACTGTTTTTGTTCCTTCCTACAGAGATTTGTAGCTTTGCTGGGCAGGAACTGTACTGAAATGTGCTTAGCACAGCTGGAGCCTTTCATCACAGCTGTAAAAGAAACAATTAAAAATAACATTTGTGCTCATCAGCAGTGTCCCATTGGCTTCCCTCAGTGATAATACTCACTCAGCTGCCTTTGACGGGGCCGTTAATCAAACCCTGCTCCTCTTCTGAGCAGGCCACCCATAATAAGGAGTGCCCCATTATAAGATGGGGAAGATCCTTCCATCACTTCTGACACAACGTATTATTTTTTTCCACCATTCTCTCAGCAGCAGCATGGACATCAAGGAATATTTCACCAGGATTTCTTACCAGGGCTCCTATGATAAGCCAGACCTGGCTACCTTGACAGATATATTCCAGCACCACATCCGAGCAGTCCCTTTTGAAAACCTCAGCATCCACTGCGGGGAAAGGATTGAGCTGGACCTGGAAGCGACTTACAACAAGATAGTGAGGAAAAACCGTGGTGGCTGGTGCATGGAAAACAACTACCTTTTATCTTGGGTCCTGAAAACCCTCGGCTACAATGTCGCCCTTCTGGGATCAAAAGTTTATGTCCCAGAGTATGATGCATATGCAGATGAAATCGATCATCTGCTGCTAAAAGTAGTGATTGATAACAAATCCTACCTTGTGGATGGTGGGTTTGGGATGGCTTACCAGATTTGGCAGCCAATGGAGCTGATTTCAGGGACAGATCAGCCGCAGCCTCCTGGTGTCTTTCGCTTCCTGGAGGAGAGTGGGGTCTGGTACCTTGAAAAGGTGAAGAGGAAGCAGTGGGTTAACAACCAAAGCACCTCCACTTCCCATAACATAGAAAAAGAAGTTTGCCGTCGGGTTTATCTCTTCACCCTTCAGCCACGAGACATTGAAGAGTTCCGAGCCTGTAATGCCCACCTGCAGACAGCGCCCGACTCGCTGTTTGTGACAAAGTCTATCTGCAGTCTGCAGACCACGAATGGCATCAGGGCTCTGGTGGGATGTAAATTCACTGAGATAAAGTACAATTATAGGGATAATATGGATCTGGTGGAAATCAGAATCCTCGCAGATGAAGAAATGGAGAAAACACTGAAAGAGAAATTCAATATTACACTAGATAAGAAATTTGTACCCATCAATACAAGCAGGTTGTCTCTGTTTTAACTCACTGCTTGAACTATAATTCAACTCAATGGTATTACATACAATCCTTCCCCCTGTTTCTGAGAAGCATTTAAACCAGCATTTAAGCCAGTGTAAGGCAGAGCATGTTAGTGTAAACCTGGAAAAGAAATTTATTTTTACAACTGCTCCTGCCTCTCTTTTTGGTTTGGGCACAAATAATTTCTTCCCAGCTCAATCAAATCACTCCCTTTCTGTTTGTGCTTATCTGCAAGCAGACTCTGCTCATTCCCTACTCCTTTCATCTCGTAAAAGCTTTTCTAAATACATGCAGAGTAGCAGTGCAGAGCAATGGAGCTGTATGTCTCTTTATTACCTTCTGCTGCCACCTGGGGAAACCATACCCACCTCTTTAAATGAACACCATATTATTTTCAGAATTTAATAGACGGGAAAACAAAGGCATCCAGTGCCAAGTTCCCTACAGTTAAGCCATAAGCCAATCCTCCTTGCTCTTGCACTCGCAACACCCTCTTACACACCAGTTGGACAGTCCCATGCCTGTGCCACACTGTGCGAATACTTACAGACGGCTGTCTATGTCCTAAAACTGATGAGAACCATGAGCAGACAATTGTCTGGTGTCAGGCTTTACATGACTCCTGTTCCCTCAGTGTCATAACCGAAAAGCAGTATTTCTTTGAACTGAGAACCTCTCCCATGCATTCTGTCTGCAGCCTGCTGGGAATAGCTGCTGCTCTCATAAGACTCCACTCCAAGTGTTATTGCACATTAATTATCATGGCTCAACAATTTTTTCTGAATTATTTTTCCTGAATTATTTTCCTGAAACTCAACTGTTCTACTGGGGATGTGTTTGCCATGATACCAATAATATTGATATAAGCAGAAATGATGAATCTTAATCAGGTACCCAATGGCTAAGATTTTTAGTATGAGAGATTGCTCAAATGTGATCAGTGATCACTTTGACCTTTGAGAAGATGCTGGAAGTTCCTTTTAGTACAAATTGTGGAAGCATTACAACTATGCAGTCATGATTAAGAAAATTATATAAGTAAATTACAATTACATAAAAAAAAAAACAATTATGAAGTAGAACTATTAAGTTGTTTTTTCCCCAAAATACAACATGTATTCCCTAATGTGAAAAATGTCATTAATCACTGCAGTTGTTCTGATTATTTGTATGTGCTAATATTTTGCAGCTATGACTTTTAAAGGACAGTAACTCACTGCTTCTTTTTGTTTCTTATTCAATGTGTGCGGCTTTCTATAACCAGCAATTTGTAGTTAATAAAAGCTGCTGATATTCTGCATGTCCAAAATCTACTTCATAGAGACAAGGTGAGCTCCCATATCGCTATCTTCTCAGAGTCAAACACATCCATGTGTGCTTGGCTGCATGTGTGCAATAGTCCCTTACAGCGCATGAGACTCCCCCATCCTATAGGGAAATGAAATGTTAGCTACTGACCCTGTAGTAGACTGCAGAAGAAAAAGGGGTTTCTTTTAGTGTGGACCAGCAACTTGCAACAGACTGTTAGAGGAAACCAGGATCTGGCTTGTTTTCAATCTGTATCCTTCTTTGGTCCCCATATTAGTGGAAGAGCTAAAGGAGTTAAATTCGGTGGGTTTATCCTTGCATCAGCCTGGGGAAGAGCATCAGGATGGAAGTGAAAGCCCAGCAGGGTCTCACAGAGGTGTGGGGCAGGAAAAAGCCCATGCAGAACCAAAAATGTCCATTGTTTGTGGGAGCAGACATGGGAAACACCTAGAAAGGGCTGCACTCATTCTTCTCCCTATGCCTGGGTGTTTCTCATGCTTTGAGTTGTTTCATGGGCTCAGGGAAAAGGTATAGAATCACAGAATTGTTTAGGTTGGAAAAGACCTTTAAGATCAGGGTAGGGTGTTATGTCCATTGCCCCAGATACTCAGCATGTGAAGGGCAAACAACAATGCAAAAACCAACTTTCCTTACAGCTGGCTTATCTGGAGCCTGTGTGCCTGCTCTGGTTGCTCTGGCTGTTGCCCGCTTCATGGCATATCCCAATGCCTCTGGCCCTCCTGCTCAGCACACCCACGGAAGCAGATTTTATTGCCGAGTAATTGAATGAAGCTCTCTGTTGGACATTAAAAACAAGAGGCTTTTTATCTCAGAGTGCAGTGATTTGCCTTTTCCCCATCACTAACTTTGGAGACAAACCCTTAAAGGCATAGGAGGCTCAGGGAGCACAGGTTTCTCCAGGAGCAGCATCCTTGTTGCCAAAGGACAGGGTTTCTCTTTGAACCCAAGGGGACTTAGCTAAATGACTCGGCAAATCTGACCTTGTTGCTTTGGGGGTCTGGCATCATTCACAAAGCTCAGTGCAATGTCGTTAATTCAACAGTTGCCATCTCCCACCAGTAAATCAGTGATATCTTGGCTTGGATTACTATCTTCCTGTCTAAGTCACTTCCTACAGGGCTCCAGGCCACATGAGTGCCAACAATGTAAAATCTGCATCAAAATTTGTACTTTTGTGTAAAAAGCTATTGTTTTGCTGCTTCAGCATGGGCTCAGCCAGTGAGGTGCCCCAGAGACTGACGCACCTGGTTGACCTGTGGGGTTGAGGATGGGGTTATAGTTGGTTACAGAAGTTGCTGGGTAGACCCATATTGTATTTCTCCTTTGCACTGCTGAAGGGCTTTGATTATTAATCAGTAATGCGTGAGGTTAAAATTTACTCAATACTACAAGCAATTTGGGGTCTGGGTCACTTTCAGGCTCTCTGTACAGCACCTAACACAATGAATTGCACAACAGGGCTTTCTATGCATATGCCAAAACAAATAAATCAATTAAACCATCAGAATATAAACTATTAGGAAAGAAGAAACTCTTCCCCCTGTTTTCCTGCTCTGCTAGAGGATAAGGCTGTCCTTGCAGGCAGTAAAGGCAGCCTGGACCTTTAAAAGCAGCAGTTCCAGGAACAGCTCTTCCTGGGAACTTCGGAGCAAACCAGGGCAACAAGGCTGAGCTAGCTGGCTGAGAGGTAAGTGCTCGGGTGTCTGATCTTTAACTTTATCCTCCAGCTGCGGGTCAGCCTGTTTGGAAAAGCCCACCCCTGGGGGTCCGCATACCATGTGCTTAGCACTGGAGACATATTAGCAAAGTATAAATTATAGCAACTCTAGGGCTGACAAGCGTGCGTTGCATTGCAAGGGCATTGTCCAAGTGCAAAGATCAATTGCTGGAGACAAACTAACCGGTTTATGCTGAGCCAGAGTGTATGAAAAACCCAGCCGCAGACTCACAGAGTAGTTTAAAATCAAACAAATGGTACAGACATGTGCAAGAGGATCCTACATTGGAAACCTCTCATTAATTTTAGCAAGAAACTGTTCCTGTATTCAGCCTAATTCTGAAAGGAAACAGTGGTCACCAGCGATGCTTGCAGACAGGCAGAACCCACGTCTGAATGTCTCTACCCATCAACCTGCACAAATGCTGAATGAAGCTTGGCTGTTGCAGGAGCAAAAGTAAACAAGGCTGAGATCTGGGATGAGGCTTAAGATATTTGGCAACTTGGTTTTGGAATACAAACTATCCTGAGTGAGGGCTTGCTCGCTGCTGCAGCCCCATCACTACTGCAATGGGAATGGTTGAGGAGAGAGGAAAAGCTGCCTGTGGCAAGGCAATGGAGTAAACAGATTTATGTGAATGCTCCCCAACACCAATGGTTTTGTACTGCAGCTTTATTATACTTCAACCTCTCAGTATTAATTGAGATCAGAGCCCATTTTGTCAGCCGCCATGAGGCTGTCTCTACTATACAAGCTTTAAACAGATGAGGTCAAATAAGGGGAGTATGGGGAAACTGAGGCATGGGCTGAGCATTTCCCAAAGTGTGTTGTCCGAAAGCCTCATTGCCAGCATGCTGTGGAAGCTCTTGATGGGGGGTTTGTGATGGCTGGAAGAGGGCAGCTGGTTATTCATTGCTGGGGTAACGGGGACACCCAGTCCCAGGAGATAGGTTGCAGGGAGGGCATCAGGTCTTCTGCTGCTGGCCCAGAGCAGGGACAGTGTATCAGATCCACCAGGCTAAGGGACTCACTTGAGCCCCTCCTGATCAGAGGTTCAGCTTGACACTATCTCAGGAAACAGATGTTTCTATCTGGCTACACAAAATGGCTAGAAGTGGGAATAGAAAACAAAATGTTACCACATGGTGAGCTTGTTACTGTACATGTATGCTGTCTGTTGGGGAGGGTATGGCTGTGTACAACCAGTGTTTCCAAGGAGATCCTGACAGAGATGAGTGTCCTTGTCATAAAAAAAGTATGGAAAAAACCCATAAACTGCAATATCAAAGACACATTGCTGTTTTTCGGTGTAAGCTCTTTGTGTTCTTTTGAAGAGATGATGTTTATATCTTATTCTTTTGTCAGGATAGTCCTCTATTCTGTTACATTTTCCCATGATTTTGTATCAGCCAGTCTGAGTTCTGTACCAGTGCAGAGCCAGAGCAATACAACTAAGTCAAGTGAGTTGTGCTGATGGCATCAAAGTTGGGGTTAAAGTCTATAGGTTAGGTCATTTGATGTGTTTACCTGCTGGATTGGGGGTATTTCCACCTGTGTACTGGAGATAGGATTTTTAAAAGCTCCTGGCACTTACTTGAGTGCTGGCATGGACATCAGGTCAAACTGCTGGTCACTCCTAGGGGAGCAGCTGGACCAAAGCTGAGAATAGCTGCTGGAAATCTCCCGTCCTATCTGCATAAAATGATTTTTGGAAAATCCTCCCAGGGAACATACAACCAATATCAAGGAGCAGAAATCATAGAATCATAGAATGGTTTGGGTTGGAAAGCACCTTAAGATCATTTAGTTT
The DNA here is from genome assembly GCA_028858755.1 of Ara ararauna. NCBI lineage: Eukaryota > Metazoa > Chordata > Aves > Psittaciformes > Psittacidae > Ara > Ara ararauna. The sequence continues at coordinate 6,854,571 of CM054410.1, read as the reverse complement.
CATTCCCCCCTTACTGTGGGCAGGAACACCTCACACTAGACCATGCCACCCAAGGCTCTGTCCAAACTGGCTTTGAACACTGACAGGGATGCAGCATTTACCACGTCTTTGGGCAACTTGTGCCAGCTCCTCACCACCCTCACAGGAAGGAACTTCTCCCTTACATCCAACCTAAATCTCCCCTGTTTAAGTTTAAACCCACCACCCCTTGTCCTATCACTACAGTCGCTGGAGAGTCCCTCTCTGGCATCCTTGTAGGAAGCCTCCTATGAGGTCTCAGACCTTCTGGAGATTAATACGGTCCTTAGCAAATTATGAATAATTCTGGAAAACAAATATTCTTTCATGGAATAATAGCCAAATTAAATCTAAATTAAAGGCAAAAGAAATCCTTGCAGATACCAGGTGAGTCAGAGAATTAGAAGTGTTACAGAGAACCTTTTGCAGCTTGGCCATGCAGCCAGTATGTACCCAATAACAATCTCTTTCAGTTAATGAAAGAAAAGTGGATCAGAGACATGAAGACATAAAATATATCTAATAAATTGAGCTGAAACTAAGGGGTTTGGTTTGTAAAACATGGTAAAAGAAACCAAAAGGTGATGAATATACCTGGAATATATTCTTAGTAATTATCAATTCATCTGACCACTAGGTTGGGAAAATTGACAGTTCCTTCCTTTCAACAGCCAGGGCCAAAGCTCTGTCTGTACTTCATAGGGTAACTAAAGAGATTAAGAAAACAACAACCTACTTCACATAGAAACCTGTCTAAAATTGTGACACACTGAGATGTTAATCCCAGCAAGCTGAAGCCATGAATGTAAAACTTCCCAATTAAATTACCTGTGGGATAAACAAAGAATTGCTTACCTAGTACAGTAAAAGAAACAGCAAGAAATTGCTGTGACTTTCATGCTGTTATGGTCCAGCGGCTTTTCTGCAAAGCTGTTTTTTATCCTTTTTATAAATTTTTTGTCACATGGGACCACCATCCAGGGCCAGAGATTCTATTGTGCCATGTGCCATGTCTTCCCCTAGGAAAGACATCCACCTGTGTTGAAGACAACATCTGAGAGAGAAAAGCATTATTGTCACCTGCTTCTATCCTCATCTCTATTTTAATACATATGACACAGGCAGATCTAGCCTGCATTCATCTATCAAGGGCACAGGTTTCTTTCAAATCCTCAATGAAACAGCCTAGACTGCATTTGCAGGCTGGTTAACCTATGCTACGGTAATAGGAGTGAAACCCTTGACAGCCACACAACAGTAATTGACTATTTTTCTACTTACACAGGAAAAATGAACATTCAAGAGTATTTTGCAAGGATTTCTTACAATGAGTCCCATAAGGATGCAGACTTGCAAACCTTAACAGCCATCTTCCAGCATCACCTCCGGGCAATTCCTTTTGAAAACCTCAGCATGCATTGTGGGGAGACCATTGAACTGGATTTACAAGCTACTTACAATAAGATTGTCAGAAAGAAGCGTGGTGGATGGTGCCTGGAAACCAACCTCCTTTTATTTTGGGCCTTGGAAGAACTAGGGTTTGATGTTTGTATTCTTGGAGGAAATTGTTATGAACCAGCAGAGAGAGCATATGCTGCTGAGATGAATCATATCCTACTGAAGGTGGTGATCAAGGGAAATTCCTACATAGTAGATGCTGGTTTTGGTGGTGCCTACCAGTCGTGGCAGCCACTGATACTGATTTCTGGGAAAGATCAGCCCCAGACCCCTGGTGTATTCCGCTTCATGGAAGACAATGGCACATGGTATTTTGAGAACGTCAAAAGGAAGCGCTATATTCCCGAGCAAAGTGAGCCTGCCACTGGTACTCCAGAACCAGGAAATATCAGAAAAATGTACACATTCACACTTCAACCACGACATATAAATGACTTTCAGGAGCTAAACACAAACCTACAACTGTCTCCAGATAACATACTTCAGAAGAAGTCAATCTGCAGTCTCCAGACCCCTGAAGGGATTTATGCCTTAGTTGGATGGACCTTCACTGAGGTGAAGTATAACTACATGGAGGATACGGACCTGGTGCAGATCACAACTCTTACAGATGAAGAGGTTGAGAAGACACTGAAAGACAAATTCGGTGTAGTGCTGGAGAACAAACTCACACCAATAAATGTTCGTGGCTTGCCACCAAATTTAGTGGATATGGTTTAATCCTAATGCTGTTCTAGATGGATCTTTATATAGCCAATATAAAAAGTTCCAAATTAACACTAATGGCATTCAATCTGATTCTGAAGTTGAGCTGGTCAGGTGGACACAAAGCTTGGTAAATTCAAGTCTATTGCTAACTAACTGCATATACCACTTGCGTGTTTTTTCTTAAGCTACTCCTTTAGAAACTGAGATACCTTACTACCTCTAATTTGCTCATATGGAAATAGACTTTTGACTCCGTAACATTTTGTTCCACCTCTCATTTTATTTTGTATATATTTCATGGCAAAGCAAACTGAAGTGATACAGAAGGAGCAGCTGTGTTACCATTTTACACAAAAGATCTCTAATCTTTTTTTGGTATTATTTCCAACCTTCTTCTCAGCAGAGTTTTAAGGATTATTCACTTCCTTTAACAGGCTGAAATGAAAGTTGAGCTGAATTTGGCTTTCAGAGTCTTCCTTAAAAAAAAAGAAAAGAAGAGTTAAGACCTTCTCAAAACAAGCCACTATTAGGTACTGATTAGCTTATGATAAAAAAAGTTTAAAGACTTGAGTCCTATTACCTTACCAGAAATTGACTTAAAGTGAGCTATTTATGCACGAGCATTTAAAAACCTCCAAAAGCTCTCTGATTTTTCTGATTCGGAATTTTTTGTGTCTCTGAAACAAAATCAATAGAAGATGATTCAACAGTTCTTAAAAATCAGGCTTTGGGTAGCCAAAATGGAAACAATCAAAATTATATCAACCTTTGTAAACTACAGTCTAAACTTCTGGGGCCCAACCTTCCTGCGATGTCAAACAGAGATGATAGCACTATGGATAAAACTCTTCATGTTTATTCTAAACAGTATTCTGCACAAAAGCTAACTGAATTAAATAATACTGCAGATGAAAAAGAAAACAATGGGAAGTCAGAACATGCCACTGGTGTGGTTTCACAGAGTGTTATATGTAACACCAAAACTTTTTACCTTTACGATACTCGTGGCAGGTACCGTGTAGGATGTATTATGAAAGAGAGCAACAGAAGAGTATCGGTCCTTGGCCAAGAAAAAGACTTTGATGCTTGTATTAGTCAACCACACAGACTCATGGGGTACCTGATGTGCCTAAAAGTCATGTGCTTTCCCAGATGCAGTCTGATGTGCTCTTTGACTTTCCAAAAGGGACCTCTGATTTCCCACCTCCATCAGATGAAGAGCAGACAAGGCTGACAGGGAGAGAATTAAATAAACAGCTCTGCAGCACTTTGAAGATGAAGAAGACCAAGTTTCAGAGAGGAAAGGCACTACTTTGTGCAAATTAGTATTCGTCATGGAATTGTTGCACCTCTGAAATAACTCCCGGCTGCAGTTGAAGCTTTGAACAGATAACAAAAACTCTTCTGTGGGCAAGGAAGGGTCATTTTGTGCATTCATGGAGCATGGGAACATGCAGCCTGCAACGCCAGGCAGTGTACTCGCAAGGATGCAGATGTCTGTTCTCCACCACAATGTGCTGGCTTGTGAAACAACAATAATTTAATTTTAAAAAGTTACAGAGCCGTTTGCAACTATCTATTGCAGTTAGTTATTTTACACAGAAAACAAGTTCATTCTGGTCTTGACCGGGGAAAACAAACACCTATTAATAGAAAAGAAACAAAGTTTAATTTGCTCATGGATCAGTGAAGTCCGAAAATGGGCCTCTATGTTAGATGGACTCTGCCCTTTCTCAGCATTTAAGATTCAGGAGTAAGGGCCAGCGGAGCTTAGAAGAAGACAACCCTCTCAATTTGTACCCACTCCTGGCTTTACTGACTGCTGCTTCAGCAATAAACAACCCAGAAGCTGAATACCTTGATAAATAAATAAGGCTTTCTTAAGAGGTAAGTTTATTTTCTTAAATAAACTTCTGCTAAGCATGTGCTCTTAAAGAGGGTAAAACAGTGATAATGCAATTTCAATTCTTTCTCACTCTTCAGGAGGAGATTAATTTGACTGAGATTCTTTTGTTTAGATACAATAGTAGATATAAATTTAGAACTAGAACATTTTGTTGGAAATTATTGTTTTAGATTTTTAACTTTTAAATAATTGCAAATGCAAAGGAAGCAAAAGAGGAATCTAATAATAGATACTGCTTTATTGGGAGTAAATCACAGTCCTCTAAAAACAACTTAAAAAAATTACAAACTGGTTGCTGTACTCCAGAAAATACATGCGCTGACGTATTACGATAAAGGTAGACAGATAATGTATTTTAACAGTGGAATTGCTGATAGTATGAATAGTATTGGTAAGGAATATTTTTATAAGAGTACCTTAATTTGCACATTTAGAAATAGTTCTTTAAAGTTCTTCTGCTGATGTTTTTTCTCTGCGTAAATCACAGCCACATTTGTGGGATTACTTTTTCGGTATCTAGTTTTCTGTCTGTTCAAAATTCAAAAGAATAGTAGCTTTTATCTCCTACAGTCAAGATCTAATGCTGATCAATCATATTATGGAGCCACAGAGAGAAATTATAAATAAGATAAACTAGAAAACCAGCTTTATGTTGGTGTGATTTATTCAGCATTCACAATTTGAGCAGGTAGAATTGGATAAACTTGGATTCTGCAAATCAAAAGGTGCCATGAGTCTTACACTGTACTTAAAAAATATTACGCCGAGAATATCCTCCAAAAATACACTTAAGTTTCACTGGAAGCTCAATTCCTCTCTGTAGAAAGTTTTTTGATGGGGCTGTCTATTACCTTTGTACAGCTGCTTCTATACCATGCATATGTACATCGTGAATCTGACCCTGAAAATCATCTTAAGAAATTGAAGCTTGCAGTAAACATTCAGCAGCTCACCACTGAATTTGTCTGAATACAAGTCTTCCTGAGTCACTAACATTGTCTAAATCTCAGCTTACTGTATGCACAAAAGAGTTCCAAGTAGCTTTGTGGGTTGTCTGGAAGTTAAGTATGTGTAGTAACTCTAGACTGTTGAACCACTTAGTGCCGTCTTTGTGAAGGTTCAAGCCTTCAAAACATTTGTGCCCAGCTCCATATCCAAGTAGACAATCCACAGTGTGTTTTACAAACAGTATCAGATGCCTACAATGCATCCAGCTCATAACTGTGGCCACCAGTGATGGGCCATCATGAAAGCCAGATGACTGTATGTGACTCGCTAGGGTATTAGAAGGCAGAAAGTTCAGTAGTTTCTCATCCAGTAATCTTGCTCATGAGGAGTCCTACCAAGACAGGGCACTGCTGGAGGCAGGACAGAGAGGGATGCAATGTATGAGGCTCCAGCAATTCTCAGTTACACCTGAAAAGGAAAGAGTTTTGAGAAAGGCCAGGGCTAGAGAGATGTAAAGCAGCTCCTGTTCATTTTCAGGACACCATGTGAGACACTGGGCACAGTGGAGAACAGAGATGTGCTCTTTGTCTCTTAGGTCACTCACTTCCTTTCAGATTAATTATTCCAACACCAAAATGAGTTTGTGCAACACTCAGAGCAGACAAGAGACTCAGTGGCCTGTGACTTTTGCAAAGGTCAGAGGTTATTTTCAGTTATAACTATCTTAATAAAACTCAACACTTTACAAAATGTGCAGGGAGTATTGTTCTCACTTCTTGTAATTGGAGAAAGAGTGACATGTACAGAACGAGCAATTCATTTACCATCAGGGAATCAGTGGCAGCCTCATGAAAAGAACATGTGAATCCTGGCTCAAATTATCCTCCCTCCGACTGGAAGTGAACACTGCTTCCCCCATTGACACTCCTTTCACTGAACAGTGGATTTAGACTGATTTTCATGAACCCTCCTGAACACTCCCTAGTGTGATCTTACTTTTCTTCTCAACCCCTCTATTACAATGCAAATGCAGCAAATCCCCATTTTGTAGCATATCAAGCTGAAACTGCATCAGCTCCTTGCCATAGGGATGACTCTAAGACAAACAGCAAATCCTCGTATGTGCTGCTTTTCTTGCTGGGGGAACCATTTGATATGAATATTTGTTACCCTTAAAAACTGCTCCATTGAGGTTTAGCAGATTAAAGCATCTTTGCTGACAGCAGCCTGGGCAGTTTTTCACAGCATCATACATCACTGATGTAAAGAAACAAACCCAAGAAACAATTCCTTCTTTTACAGGTGAAATGAACCTTGAAGAGTATTTTGCAAGAACTGGCTATAAAGGTTCCCTTGAAAAACAAGATTTGGAAACTTTAACCGATATATTCCAGCATCACATCCGTGCTGTTCCCTTTGAAAACCTCAGCATCCATTGTGGGGAGGAAATTACTTTGGAGTTGGAGCATGTGTATAACAAAATTGTGCGGAGGAAGCGAGGTGGCTGGTGCATGGAAAACAACCAGCTGTTGGGCTGGGTCCTGAAACACTTGGGGTATGACACCAGCTTTCTGGGAGCGTATGTGTTCAATCCACACGAAAACGCATATGCCACTCACATGACCCATCTCATTCTAAAAGTAGTTATTGATGGCAAAGCCTATGTTGTTGATGGAGGCTTTGGTGTATCCTATCAGATGTGGCAGCCGATGGAGCTGGTGTCGGGAAAAGACCAGCCCCAGGCTCCTGGCGTCTTTCGCTTCACAGAGAAAAATGCCATCTGGTACCTTGAGAAAATGAGACGGAAACAATATATCCCAAATCAAAACTTCTCTAACTCCGATCTTCTGGAGAAAAAAGACTGCCGGAAAGTTTACATGTTCAGCCTCGAGCCACAGACCGTGGAAGATTTTCGTTTCCAGTGCAAATACCTTCAGACCTCTCCAGACTCCCTCTTTATGAAGAAGTCCATCTGCACCCTCCAGACCACTGATGGCTTTCGAGCGCTAATTGGGTGGACACTCACTGAGACCACATACAACTACAAGGAAAATATGGATCTGGTGGAATTTGTAACTCTTGAAGGTGAAGAAGTGGAAAAAACCCTCAAAGAGAAATTCAATATAACCCTCAATAGGAAACTTGTCCCAGTTAATGTCAAAGGATTTTACACAATCTAGGTGACCAGGAAAACGTATGCTAATGCTATGCATATACAGTACCTCCCACTGTCTGCACAATCACTACTGAAAATCATGGGATTCTTTGCAGGCAATTGAAGGAAAAATACATTAATATGAGATTAAAATGAATTTCGCTCTGGGAAAAATCAGAGTCAGGCAGATAAAAAAAGAAGAAAATCTTAAGTCAGGTAGATAGAATTATCTGTTGTGAGATGACTGCATTCAATTTTAGGCACAAATGTAGGATCTGATTTGAATTTGCTTATAAACTTGAAGAAATATGTCTGGGGATAGGACTATGGATTATTAATTGTGATATGCTGCCAACACATTTTCTACGGTTATTACAGGGAGAAAAGTAATCTGTGACCATTTAGACAATGAAGTACACATTTAGGGCTTCATTTTTCACAGGATCTAACCACTTGCAGCTCATTTCACTTCTCTACCTTTAATATAAGTAAAACAGTGCATTCCTTGAAAGGAGCATTAGGAGCCATAATTCTTTCACCATCACCCTTAGACAAAACATAGTACAAAATGAAAATTACCATCATGTGCATTCCTTTTGCCATTACTGTAGTAAACTGCCCAAAGTAATTTTTGGTATGTATGTATTTTTCTGGTGATGAAAACTGAATATACTGCAGCATTATTGTGGCTGATGGGCTGTAAGGTATACCTACAAGCTCTGCTTCTGACAAGTAATCATCCTTTACAGGGTGAACAAGGCTTAAATGTCACAACTGGCTGAGACTTACTTCTGCCCCAAAGGGGTGGAAAATTGGTATTTTTAGCATTGCAAGTTGTTTGTACAACAAAGGTAGAACAATGAAGCTAACCCAACTATATTGTTAATGCTGCCCCCCTTGTGTGTAACAAATATGGGAGTTCATACAGGTATCCTGAATGAATACCACTTGGCACAGAAGCATTCATGTCACAAGTGAGTTTAATTCAGCTGTATCAAAGTAAAAAAAAAAAAAAAAAGTCAAGACAACCAAATCTAAAGGAACCTCTTTCTTTAGAATCATTTCACAATCACATTTCCCCACTTACCAAAAACTGTTGTTCCCCCTACCCTGCTGCTCGGCAAAAAGCCCAATCAAGGAAACCACTAGAAAAGGGAAACATTCTCAAATACATCAAAAATCAGCAGAAAAACTGAAAAACACTCTTTCTCCCTAATCTAAAATAATCCTTAGTATTGGTCAAATGTTAATTTGTCCTACTGATACATTTTTGCTCAAAGACTTCATGTGATCATGAATCCCATAAATGCTGTAACTTCATACCTGAAAAAAATAAAGTAAAAACATAAAGGAGTTGCTTTAAGTACAGAGTCCCCTAACTGCTTGACTGCTGCACACACCATTTGCTAAGTAAAAGAGGTCTGTTCAATCATGCTATCAATCTACTGGTCAACACTTCCCACCACAAACTACTTGAGCCAAACAGGCCAACATTAAACAAATTTGACAGCGGTGTTGGAGAAGGTAAGTTCCTACAGGTTCCTGGATAAAGAGCTCATAGGCTGAGGAAGAATATGATCACCAAAGAGGAGGCCCAGCGGTGGGCTTGGCAACCAACAGCCCTGGGCTAGTCATACTGTGCGTCAGCTCTTTCCTGTTTCGGCCGTGGCAGCAGCTAATGGCCTGAGTGCTCATGTACTTGCACAGGGACAAGGAACCAAGGGCCAAGCAAGAGGTAACAGGGGACACTGGAAGCTCTGAGGTGTGAACATAGTTTTTCTACAGAGCTAAGGACTTCAGTCTGTCATTTGTTTCATATTATCCTCATACTAAGGTCCAATTTTACCACTTTCTAAATGATTGATTGAAACAAGGTGGCCCCTGAGATCCCAAAAAATATTACAAGCTTCAAAGCACTCACCACTTCCGTTCTAGCTGATGGCAATTCACCCAGGTCACCAAAACATATAGAATCATAGAATAGAACCATAGAATAGTTAGTGTTGGAAATGACCTTGAGATCATCAAGTTCCAAAGCCCCTGCCATGGGCAGGGACACCTCCCACTAAACCATGCCACCCAAGGCTCTGTCCAGCCTGGCCTTGAACACTGCCAGCTATGGAGCATTCACAACTTCCCTGAGCAACCCATTCCAGTGCCTCACCACCCTCATGTTAAAGAATTTCCTCCTCATATCCAATCTAAACTTCCCCTGTTTAAGTTTGAACCCTCCCCATTGTTCTGTCACTACAGTCCCTAACGAAGAGTCCATCCCCAGCATATTTACAGGCCGCTTTCAGATACTGGAAGGCTGCTATGAGGTCTCCACGCAGCCTTCTCCTCTCCAGGCTGAACAGACCCAACTTTCTCAGCCTATCTTCATATGGGAGGTGCTCCAGTCCCGTGATCATCCTCGTGGCCTCCTCTGGACTTGTTCCAACAGTTCCATGTCCTTTTTATGTTGAGGACACCAGAACTGCACACAATACTCCAAGTGAGGTCTCAGGAGAGCAGAGTAGAGGGGCAGGATCACCTCCCTTGACCTGCTGGTCATGCTCCTTTTGATGCAGCCCAGGATGCAGCTGGCTTTCTGGACTGCAAGCGCACACTGCCAGCTCATGTTCATTTTCTCATCGACCAACACCCCCAAGTCCTTCTCTGCAGAGCTGCTCTGAATCTCTTCTCTGCCCAACCTGGAGCTGTGCCTGGGATTGCTCTGACCCAGGTATAGGACCTTGCACATGGCATGGTTAAACTTCATCAGGTTGGCATCAGCCCACCTCACAAGCGTCTCAAGGTCCCTCTGGATGGCATTCGTTCCCTCCAGTGTATCAACCAAACCACACAGCTTGGTGTCATTGGCAAACCCGCTGCGGGCACCCTCAATCCCACTGTCCATGTCACCGACAAAGACGTTGAACAAGATCGGTCCCAACACCGATCCCTGAGGGACACCACTCGTTACTGGTCTCCAGCTGGACACTGAGCCATTGAGCACAACTCTTTGCGTGAGGCCATCCAGCCAGTTCTTTATCCACCGCGTGGTCCACCTATCAAATTGATGTCTCTCCAATTTACAGACAATACTTGTCTATGCAATGAACTACAGTTTTCTCATGCTTCTGCCTCTCGTCTTGAGGACAGCCGTGAACAGACTGGTTATTTTGCCTCCCAACTTCCCTAAACATGTTCCTGTTGCTCCAGCTCAGTTTATGGTATGTAAGCTTTTCTTGGGCAGAGATCTGTGGACTCATTTCAGCATTTTTAACTGTGCCTGTAATAATGGGTGACTCAAGCCAGATACCTCCTTCTACTATTCAGCTCTTACTAAAGACCTAAAGGGCTTCAAACCTCTCCCTGTCTCCATCTGTTGACTACTCTCTTGAGTGGGATTTTTCCTCTTGAGATTACAATTACAACCAGGTCCTCACCGTGCAATATCAAATTTCACAAAGAAATGTCAACACATACAGCTGAGGAACAGTTTAACTAGAGCTCCCCAAAAGCTTACAAAAGCAGGTTATCTAGGTGTGAATGCCAGACCCAAAAATGCCTCAAAGGTTGGTGTTGAGAAAGGTGTAAAAACAAATAAAACCAAAGAAACCCTGAAGCCTCATGCTGGGGTTCCATTAGCAAGGAATTACTGTAGGAGGCAGATGCTTTCCCAGCCAGAAAGAAATAACCAAGTCCTTAACGCATCAGCTCTGAAAGAAATCTGCATCTGAATGCAGAAGAGAAAATGGGATATTTGACGTCCTTCACCACCACTATGCTTTATTAACACTGAGAAAGGTTTAATGAGAGCCTAATCGATTGTGCAGTTTCAGTTGTTGGCTGTTGTTGAAATGAATGAAAACAAATGCTTAGAGCCCTCCAACCGGCACTTGTCTAATTCCAAATACAATTTAAACTTATGATATTTCAATTAACAGAAAGATGAGACAACTTCTTTTTAAGTCTGAATGCTGGATTAAATCCCAGAATCCTGGCCCAGCTGCCCATTAGACGTACATGCAATGCCCAATAGCAACAACAGGCATCCATGCCTGTAGAATTGCATAAGAGTGTCTTACCAGAAAGCAGGACACACAACAGAAGAAACACGGTTCAAATTCCGTGGCACCAGTGAATATCCTCCCCCCTACCCAAAGAATCAAAGCTTAATCAGTTCATGCGTTACTAAAGAGAGGATACAGGATGGCTCACTTCAGTTGGACTCTGGTCCTGGACTTTTCAAGATCTAATACTAAGCAGAATAAAAGTAACGAAACCAGAAACATGAGCAAGAAATATGAAGATGTACAATACTTCATGTTTCCAAAATGAACAGTTATTACAAGAAATAAACACTGTCAGCCTGTCAAAGAGAAGGACAAAACTTTACCTAAGAAGACACCTGCTTAAACTCAACACTGTGTGAGCTGTTAGTGAGCACAAACTAAATGCACGCTTTGCTTTGTTCGCTTTAATAGGTGCCTTGGTGTAACAGGCACAGACACTTCTGGTGTCTGATAACTCTTTTCCCACTGAATTTTGCACATAGCCATTTCAACAAAAATGCTTACTACTTACCCAACTCGCTTTTGTTCTCAAAGAAGAAATGCTTTTCTTTTAGAAACAAGGCTAAGTAGGAAAATTCTACAGCTTAGGAAGTTGCACGTGAAAATGCATCTGCATTTGAGACTGTTTCACAGCCAAGAAAGCTTGAATTAATGTAGGTTCACATGATGAATATTTCACTGCTAAACTTGTGTCTCTGTCAAGAGTAGTTCAAGCAGATTTTATACAGCAGAATGTTTCTACCTTGGCTAGGAAGCTACAGCTAGACTTAAAATACATACATATACATATTTATAACATTGGAAATACAGATGGATATTTCAGAAGATCCCATCATAAAATGCCTGCTTGCAACTCTGTACACTGAAAGCACATTTTTTGAAGTCAGGTGAAGATGATTTTTAGTTTTGTCTTGCTTATAATTACGCACTATGAGTGGTGCTTTTAAAGGTGCATTGAATAACTCCCTATGAATAAAAGATTATGCCCAGAATTAGTAGCTGTCCCACTGTAGCACTTCAACAGCTCACCTAGCCACCAGCTAAATGTGAATGCTGAGCACCCAAGTCTGAAGATAATAAACTAAAATCTGTAATTTCTTCATGGGTCAGTGTTGGGCATGTTTAGGAAACAGAAGCACCACCCTTTTCCCCCCACCCAAATTTCAAAATCACTGATTTTCTAGGTAGCTGGTTAGAGTTCACTCACACACTTACCATGCCATGCCACTCACATTTCCAACTCCTTTACATGACACCACTGGAACCTTCTCCAATCCACTGCTTCTCAGACTGTGCAATTGCAGCGACATGACCTGGTTGATGGTGGTTCACTAGAACATGCTTTCCCCTCCCTGCCCTCAACTATCAGCTATACAGAAATTCTCTCAACTGAAGGTATGTGTCTAGACAGAGGGGAGTAATTTTCCCACTAACAAGCACAAAAGGATAACAGGATACATTTTGAGTTTTTCTTGGGTTGACCAACAATAAATCATTTCTGAGCTCAAGTCACATCTTCCATGGGAAGAAAAATGTCTTGCCATCATTAACTTTTTTTCAGCTAGCAATAATGTATGATCAGGTTTTAAGTAATTCAACCAGTAGTGTTTAATTAGCTCTGAAATGCATCTCAGATCATGAATCACACACTTTCACCTGCACGAGGTCCCCTGTCTAAGTTAAAGGTGTATTTCACTTTCCATGCGCGATCCATCTTGAATATCTAATGAGACGTTCTTGCTATACAGATAGCTCATATATCACAGGCAAAAACCAGCAGACACAGTCTTCCTCTTCATATAACTGAGGTTCATGTCTTGCTTCACAGAACTGTTAAAAAAAAAAACAATCCAAAAAGCCTCTTGTGCCCGTAACAGAATGGCCACTACTTGCTCCAATTTAAAAGGATTTCTCTTTGTCCAGAGAATCAGCATTAAGGATAAGTAACACAAGACATTTAAGCAAGGGAAATGAAGTAAAAGTATTTCCTGTTGAAAGGCAGGGAACAGAGAATTGCTACAATTTTAGGCAAGACCACACTGACATTTTTCAGAGCACTGACTGATCAAAGAGCAGGATTTTTCTGTCCTACCATTACTTCAGATGGCTCCATCACAGGTTGAGCAGGAAGAGTCATTCAGTCAACTAACATTTAGGGACATCTGTGACCAGCATAAAACAGGATCTCCTATATTAGAATTTATTAAGCATCATTTTTTTTACATTAAATTACCTAAACCAGAAGCATTAAACACACACAAAAAATCAGTTTTTATTCAGCTTTCAAATGTTTCTGAAGCCATTATTACACTTTTTTGGACAAGATGCCAATAATTATGATTGGATTTTTTTTTTTTTTGCTGAAAAAGAGACAAGATTAGCAAACTTTTTGTTGAAGACAGAAATTCAAACTCATAATCTACTAAAGTGTCAAACTGTAAATGCTGCCCAATATTTGGTTTGCTTTATGTATTTATTATTTAAAAAAATTTGCTACAAGCCCATTTTTAAATAAGCTTCATAAAAAAATAAACAAAATTGATTTTATTTCTGTTCTTTTCCCATCTTATTTATAGCATAGTTAAAAAAAAAAAAAAAAAAAAAAGACATGCTCATGTGTTTCTGAGGTCACTGGTGGTTTTCAAGGCTGCATTGGACACAGGGGGGGTTGGAAGTAGATGATCTTAAGGTCCTTTCCAACCCTAACTATTCTACGATTCTATGATTCTTTCAATTTGAAGACAGCAAAGGTTTCATTTTCATAATAAATAAAGCAGTGAAAACTGAACTGCCTTACTGGATTGGACACAGTTTTACTCCAAAGACTTCTTTCAGATGTTACCATAAATTGTGAATAATGTTGCTCTCAATTGCCTGTGACACTTATCTATTTATGCACAACATTTAAAAAGAATGATGGGATTAGTGCACAGTAGAAGCTGCTGAGTGGTAAGTAGGTATGACATCTGTTATATATACATCCACTCTGAAAAATGTTTATTCATGCAGATGGTAAAAGTTTCAGTGAGAACTGACTCAGATTCACGAATCTATCCTTTACACTAAACAGCAAGTACTTTAAACAATCTCAGTTTGTGTTACTGTATTTGGTAGACAATGCTTCTATTGGCTCCAGTTGTGCAATTGACTTTAGTCACGAGGCTTTAAGAACTTTTTCTTAGCTTTCTTGCTAGGTCTTATCTCAATATTCTCACAATTTTCTTCATCCATTAATACACGCTGGTCTCTTCTTCTCATGAATTTCTTCCCTACTGTTCCCACTAATGTTTCATATCTGTGAAGTTAATGAAAAATTTACAGCTTTTACTAAAAACAGAGAAAATTTCAATGGAGCAAAGCATAAATCTAATCACCATCTTAAGTGGGGTAAAAAAGCTGGTCATCAGAATTTTAAGAAGCACAAGTACTACATGATCACTTACTATACTATTCATTTTGGTAATTTGATTTTGTTAGCAATTTGGAACCAGGACGAAATTAGCATGAAATACCTGGGTAACAAAGGGCAGAAAACCCCTTTAAGATATTTTACCCCAAAAATATCTTATATGGGGTTGGATATTCAGTGGATGGAGATTTCACTGAATACACACCAAAACTCCTTGAAAATCAGTCCTGTAAAGTACTATACCTGCTGGTGGTTTTTCTGTTTTGTTTTGTTTGTTTGCTTGCTTTTTGGGTTTATTTTCCCCACATATAATGCAGTAATATATCATATTCCTAGATAATATTGATTATGTCATAAAATATAACTTACCTTCTGGCCATTTCTGTATCTGACACATCAGCCTCCATTTTATCATCTACTTCAATTTCTTCTTTCTTATTCTTAGAGTTCATTTGGACCATTAACTTCTGAGAACGAAGAAAGAAATATCTTAACCACACAAGAAATAACTTGACACAATGGCAACTATGCTGAAATTCACTGGTAGAAATGCATTAAAGATAAGAATCAAATTTAATAACTCTTTTGTTCCCAGTCAGGCTAGAGCATACTGCCAGGAAAACTCAAGAAGAAAAGGCAACATGCCTGCCTGTTACTCTGCTGAGCTTAGAGCTTGCCTTTGGGAAAATGGGCAACATCGAGACAGGGTATTCAGTATATTGTACTATTCAAACATCCTTAAGGGGATGCCAGGCACCTTTGGGAGACCAGAGAATTAGATCATAATTAATTTTTCATTGTTATGTTAGCATACAGTCCTTGGTTTTGTTAAGAAGGAAAAATATCTGCAAGCATACACAGTAAAAACTATGTAGCAATAATATGCCAAGTCACAGTGAGAGCAAGTTCAAAGTAACTAAAAACCCCCAAGTAATTCACCTTACGTAGCCTTTTGCACATCTCAGTCTTTACACCTTCATCCTCCTGCTTCAGCTCTGTGTTAACATTTTTATTACTATCTCAGTGTAGTTCTACCAGCATGAAATTAGGCTAGAAAAAGAATCAAAGAGTCTCTTGCTCAGAATTTTTACTTTGGAACTTTAAGCCCTTACTTACACAAGTAAGCACTGAATATTTTTAGATTAGACTCTAAATTAAATAGCAGAGGGAAAAGTGAGCTATTGTTATGGTGAGCAGCATGTGGGACAGCTTCCTCACTTCGGGGAAGGAAAATCTGCAGGAGCCATGCAATTACTGGCCATCAACACAAGGAGATAAAAAGCTTCTATTTACCAGATGTTGCACTGATCAACATTTTGGTTTCAATCATGGAGTTCCTGTACATAGGAGGATTTATGGAAGGTGTTAAAAAGGCCAAACAGTATGCAGTCTGAAAATACAAATCCCCATCCCCAAGAGCTTCAATTCGAATGCGAGACCACCTCAAAACATTTAAATGGTACCTCAATTTCTGGATTGAATCCATTGAAGGACATCCTGCCATAAAGTAGTTCCTCGCATACTACAAAGCTTCGCTCTTCTACGATAAAGCTCCTGCATGAAACCCCAAACCCAGCATTTTGTCAAACAGTGCACTTCAAAATGACCAAATTAAATGAATGTAAAAAGCATTTGCCGTCTTCCCCCCAATAAACAAAACCATGGTGTATTTTGAACCATCAGCTACTTTCTGAAACTTAATTGTTCTGATAAATCTTCCAATGCAAGGATCTTGGGGTGCAAAGGAAGAGTTCTTGCCAGTAAAGCTGTGCCAGTTCCACAAGCAAAATTAACTCTCCTGACAAAGAGCACTCTTTGCTGGTATGATTCCACCTACATGAATGCTTTGCCAGAATAAAAATACCACATAAATATCACACTCCAGGTGGCATTACTATACCAGCAAATGCTTCTAATTAATTTTTCATTGTGATGTTAGACTTGGCATTACTGAGTCTGTCAGGATATAAAACACTGTGCAATTCTCTGTTCAGCAGAGGAAGACTTCCCCTTTCTCTTTTTTTCCTCTTTTGATGAGCACAGAGTGAGAAAAGAAACATAACCCTGAGGTGTTCATAAAACACACGTTAGGTAAAAGTACTTCTGTGAATTGTGCCTTCCTTCTTTTCCTCGCACATTTATGCTTCTCTTCCCTCATCCTCTTCATCTCCCATGTAAAACAAAATCCTACAGGCACAGGAAGTTAGGCTGAAGTAATCAAGCTCATTCTCCTACCTCAGGTAGGATCAGCTAAATATGTACCACGAACAGCAGAGATCCATCTAACCTGTCCAATCATGAAGACTCCAGTGCCCCCTAAGGCAATCTATTACAGAGCCACAATAGCCTTACTGCTAGAAAAATTCTCCCAATGTACAGCTTGAACCTTCCTTGCGGCAACTGAAGCTCAAATACCTATTTTATCAATGACCTTACTCAATCGCAGTTTGTTGGATCCAAGCTTTTTAAAAATTATGTATATTCTCCCTCAGTGGCATTTTTGTCCTCTTCTGAACGAACAAAAATTGAGCAATTTTAAAAGCAGTTCTCTTGCTATTTAAAGCACCTTTCATAAATAGCAGGAATGGACATTTTCTTCCTTATTAGTTAAGCTTTTCTTTATTTTTCGCCATGCTCCCTCTTATTTCAAAGCAGGATTTGAAGTTAGCTGGACTAAAGAAAACAGAACTGTCCTGCACGGACCTAACTGTGGGACCGGAGCTGAATTTACTAACCCAGGGGTTTCAAACTTCCTTTTGTAAATGAAGGGAAAAAGCAGCAATGAATGAGTTGGTCCCTGCCTGAAAGAAACTAACTACAAGCATCCAGAAAAATGTGCAAATGAAAAAACACAACACACACAAGAAGTGAAAGTAGGTCAAACTTCCCAAGGCAACCTTGAGAATGTCCCTGAAAACATGTAATAAAAAAAGCTGTAACGCCAGTCTGTCAGTGTTTTTGCTTCAATTAATTGGTTATTAATAATACTGCTGTCACAGAAAAAAAAAAGTATATTCTATTCCTACTCCACAACAATCTAATGATGATAAGTACAAAAGGGTACAAGCTTACTCTTTCGCCTTTTTAACTGGCACATCAAGATACCAGTGTTCATCATTAATGACCTTCTTTTCTTCTTCTTCTAGTTCTTTTTTAGTTTGTGCATCCAAACCCTTTTGCATGAACTACAAAGACAGACATAAACACACAGTTTCAATTTTTTGCATCATGAGTATAGTCAAACATTCAACAATTCCATGACAACAATTATCCATTACATAATAATTAGAAGCTGATAAAAAGCAAAGGTTTTCTGTGATTTTTTTGTTGGATTTTGTCTAAGTTTGGGCAAAGAGGTAATGGAAAAGTAAATAACAACTAATCACAGCTATCTGCTGAAAGTCAACAGTCATCCACTGTACTTAAGAGAAAAACAGACCTTTCCTGGTTTGTTTTGATTCTACGAGCTATTAAAACTCTCTAACTTTGCTAAGAGAGAACATACTGATGTTAGTTATTGCTGCATATCAGGCACCAACACCACTCATACAAATGGCTCTGGAGCTCAGAGATAGGTTATATTAGATTGCCCGTTTTTTGGAAACATCTATACTTTCAACCATCCTCTTATTTTCTCCAATTTAATTTAATAAACTGGCTTGCACTGTAGTCTGAAGGCTAGAATGTGTCCCTGGAAGTAGAAAAAGCAACAGAGGCTATGAAAAGAAGTCTTCTGTATCGAGTTGTACTGAAGGAAGATGTTACCAGCTCTTAACTTCTCACTGATGACCTACCGAAGTACAAGTCAAGCAGTATGTGCAAGCACCTTAACTCACTGCAGAAACAGCCTGCCAAATTAGTTGAGACCAGTAATTTAGTTGAGGGTAAGACTGCTATTTTTGCCTAATACAAGGATATTCCTGTAAATTGCTTCCTCAGTGACAGCCTTTGGCAGAGGATGGAAATAAACAGATAGGAACGACAACCTCTCTTGCAGCTGCAAGTAAAAGAGGACATCTGCCACAACCTATGTAAAATTCCTGAGTGCAAAACTACTGGCCTATGTGAAACATCCCTTTTACTTCCAGTTGTCTCAAGTCAGGTGCCTGAACTGAGTGACAACTAGGTATTAACAATGTAAACCAAATATGCTAAAAAGAGCAGAAATCTCCGCAGTTTTATGGTAATAACTCTTATATTCTCACATCCCAAGGAGGTGGGACCTCCCTTAAGGTCTATAGAAAGTGCCTAAATAACTGCGTCTGTCAGAGGCGTACCGTTACACCAATGTAATTCCCAGCTAGAGGCAAGTCTACAAGTACAGTTTATATGCACTCCTGTAGAAAAACTGCTTTGCAGGCATCAAAGCATACCTGTATGTTCAACACTGCAGAGGAATTCTACATCAGCTACTTTTACCCCTCTCATTTAGAGCAGCACTATTTTTTGTGTTTAGATAAGCCTGAAGGCTGATAGGTAACGTGCCAGTGTGGAACACTAGGCTTGGACATAGTTTAGGTCCCAACTAAAATGGGCTTGGCTGGGGACAGTCCCCAAGAAGGCATCATAGAACACTTCCCTCCCACAAAAAAACCCAAATGTATTGCTGACCTTGTTTAAAATATAAAGGCAATATAGATCTGTAATATATGTATTACATATACCCCACACATCTTTTCAGTCTTTACAGAATGCCCCAGAAAACCAAACCAAACTCAAAGGTAAAAGTCAATACAAAGCTTACGTGATTGTGAAATAGAAAATAAATATTTTCCATTTCTATTTGCATCCAGTGTACAAAATCTTTAATGAAATAAAAATTGACTTTCGTTTTCCAAGTCAATTCAAAATCCGGCAACGCTTTCCAATTAAAATTGCACTATCTTCTCAAGGAAAATAAGCGAATCTATCATGTGGAAAACCACACTGCTCAAGGAAATTGGTTAGCCAGTCAGAAAACTCAACAGAAGAAATTCTGCTACAAGCACCCAATTAAATAATCATTTCACATTATATTTTAAAGATTATGTTCCTAAAGATTACTACAGGAATAACTAGATAAAAAAAATATGTGATCACATTTATCTAAAACGTAAACACACATGGATGGATTAAAAAACAGACCCATTACGGTCTACAGAGTATGAACATCAGTAACAGAGTGGTTATTTGGATTAAGTTTCTCAAGCAATGGCACCTGAATCAAATGGTGCAAGATCTAAAAGCACAAGCCATCCTTTCACATCAAGCAGTGAGCACACAGCCCAGTACGTAGTGCAAATGGTCTTCACAAGGCTACCACTGACCAAATATCACCTTTGGATTCCACTTCACCAGCCTGCTGAATTGTGATAATACATCTTATCAGCACCTGCGGAGGCAGCTGCTAAAGGATTAATTAAAGCATTTGTAAACAAGAAGATCTGCAGAAGGGAAGTGCTAAATATAAGATCTGTGTATGACCTTTTCAAAACCTTTTCATCTCTTCAAAGCTGGTTACCACTGCCTGGACTGTAAATCTGCAAATGTCATGGCAGCACATCCACAAGCTGGTTCTCCACAGGCTTTCATGAAGATAATCTAAGAACTGGGTTTTGAAATCTCCAGGGGGGTTAATTAACTGGCAAACAACAGGAGCGGAAATTTAACTTTAAAACAGTGTTACAAAAAAAATTAGAAAAAAATAATGATGCTGCAATCCAGAACCCTTATTCTATCATACACTGATGGCTAATTAAGCTCAACATCTACTCCCTTTTGACAGTGAGGCAAGCTGTGTTCCATTCCCTCTGTGCACAAGTTTTAGCCTTTCATTAGCAGCATCTGTTAACTGGGGTAAACATTCCACCATCTTACTGTAGCAGAGTATACTTTATGTGAAACGCTGAAGTCAGCTGAACTCCTTTCAGACAGAAACACAGAGTCCCATATCAATATGTGGGGGGAAAAAAGGTTGAATAAAACACCACAAGCAAGAAGCCACAAAGGCCCCATCATACTCAGCTATAAAAAATTAATGGATATTAACATTTTAAAAGAACTTAATGGCAACTCAATTTTTACTGGTTGTTTTCCAGCAATAAACAACCACCAATCACAGAAGAATGTACCGAATTAAGGTGCTGTGGTGCACGAGGTGAAGCAAAACCCATTAGCCAGTAAGTGGGGACTAATTTCACATTGGTTTTGACATGACAGTCACAATTCCAAGGGTAACAGGCACATCACATGTTAGTAATGGCCCCTGCATTTACGACTTGGGAAAAGGCAGTTAACGCTGCCATTGAGGCTGGGTATTTTATTAGCCAGCAATGTAAACAGTCAAGAAATGGACACTGTAAGAAAAAACAAACTTTTTATTTCCCCTC
Source organism: Ara ararauna (assembly GCA_028858755.1). Taxonomy (NCBI): domain Eukaryota; kingdom Metazoa; phylum Chordata; class Aves; order Psittaciformes; family Psittacidae; genus Ara; species Ara ararauna. Next base: position 6,833,540 of record CM054410.1, on the reverse strand, counting down.
AAGACTAAAACCACTCGCAAGTAAGGTAAAGAACATTAATATTTCAATTTCAACGCATGTGTACGGTATGGGAAGAATTCTTATCATTTCTGAATTCACAGTAAGCTCTAAATAAGCTGGGTGAAATGAAAAGACTCAGATGGTGCCCTGAAGTTGGCTCCTGCAGGGCAAGAGCTTCTGCGGCAACCACGAAGTTGCTTTCCTCGCTCAAACCCTCCAGCACTACACAGTTTGTAACCGAGACCTCTGCCCAGCTTTTAGCAGCCCGGAATGGGGAGACAGCCCTCTGAAACTGGCCAAGTTTGAGGGGAACAGCCTGCACTGCAGGCCTGAGTGAAAGAGCAAGCGAAAACACACAGCGTGAAAATACAAACATGAAAATACAAACCGCGGTGATGGGAGGCACGAAACAGGCCAGGACACAGGTCCACCACGGCCGAGGCCGAGGTAGGGGCTGGGTCCCCCCAGTCCCCACTTCTCACAGCCAGGCTCGGGCCTGCGGCACACATCGAGCGCCGCCGGGGCCTGGGCACACGGTGCTGCCGCCAGCCCCGACCCTCTGTCCCTGCGGCCGCCTCACGGAGCCGGGCAGCTCCCCGGCAGCAGCGGCCCCACAGCCGGGCCCGGCCGCCCTCCCCGCGCACCGGGCGCCGGGCACCCCCTCCCGCCCCGCTCCCGGGGCCCCGCCGCCGCCCTCCCCCTCACCTTCATGCGCAGCAGGTTCCTGGATAGCTTCGTCTTCGCCTCCCCGGTCATCGCGACGGGCATTGTCACCGGGCCGCACCGGATCCCCGCTCTCGCGTAACGCCGAGGCCTCACACCCCGGAAGAGGAGCGGGAGGAGGAGGCGGCGGCTCGGCTCCACCCTCCGCGCCCGGCCGCAGTGACAGGCCTGTGCGCACGCCCCGGAGGTGCGGCGGGGCGGGCGGGGACGGAGGGTGCCGGGGGGGTGTACGAAAACGACGTTCAACCCCCCCGGATTTCCTTCGTGGAGCCGGTTACGTGGGGTGGGTGGTCAGGTTTGTGAGCAGGGGATAAGGCTGACTCGGCAGGACATGGTGAATCAGTAGGGGAACCTGAGATTTACCAACGCATGTGAGTTCTGCAGTGCTGCAGGCCCATGGTTTCATCCATGACATTTCAAAGAGAAAAGAAAAGAGTGTAAAATCTACCTCGTATTGGCATTTGGAGGCTGCTTGACTTGTTTAGCTTTCATTTTCAAAATGGGCACTTGCGAAAAAAAATCACAAAACGGTCAAATGTAATTAGAACTCTAAAGTGTATAAATTCAAAGACACTGCAGAAAGCTTCGAAGCTTTGTTAGTCCTGAACCATGATCTTTGAATCAAATCTTGGCAGCGCTGTCTTTGGGCTGCCAGGCTGGGCTCTGGTAACTGAGGAGGAAATGCTGCTAGGAAATTGCCAGCTGATTCCCAGTCACAGGCAGGGATCACAATTTCTATATATATCCTCATAAATCCGATTTCTGATGCCTGTTTTGACATTCAGCACATAAACCAGGTGATAAAGCAATAAGAGTGAGGGTTCAGTGTGCAAAACTTTAATGAACTGGTGTGCTCCACAAGACAATACAGGCAGAAAAGTTCCCGTATTTGCAAGATGTAAGTCAAAGCTTGAAGAACACAGTAAAGATTTATGCTCTGATAGAGTCCAGAAAAAAGTATAATGAAGGGCAAAACCTTGTTGCAGTGGGAAAGGACAAATTAATCCACATCCAGGCATCCTTATTACGCAGTTAAGCTCAGAGGATTAAAATGACCACATCACAAATGTGCATGAAGCATGGAGCCACAACCACTTCAAGGCAAAGTCATAACGTTGCATGGGAATATTTGGTTTTCATGTGGGCAAGGTACCTTCATTTCCGGGCTCCATAAATGAATTGAAGCTGCTCTGAAATTCAGGGTCACAGTGAGAAAGTCTTTGTGTGAGTGCAGGAGCTCTCCTGCTTCAGTTGGGGCCCGATTGTGTTAGCTCCTTCTCTCTTCACTTTCTCATTAATAGCTATCAACCCTTCCCAACAAAAGAAGGCTGGAAAGAAATCTGCAGTTTTGGGAATACAAATGTTCATTAAAGAATGAACATGTTTGAGTCTTAGTGAACAAACCAGTAGGGGAAAGCTGTTAATTAATCAAATGGCACAGTACAGCCATAATCTGGACATTTTTTTGTGTTATTTTCTATTTATCATGCATTCTAATAATGTATTTGCTTTTTGTTGATCACTGCAGATCAGAGCCCTGTGTTTAATTGCATGGTCTTTAATGTCACTCAGGGCTTTTTCTGAGCAGTTTCAGTTCATTTGCAGTCCAGGAGCATACTTTAAATGATTCCTTCAAAATATGTTTCTGCACAGTCATCAGCACTTCCTCAGCCATTGAGTGCCTGGCTCTGCTTGGTGGCCTCTGCCAGAGCTGTTCCTTTTGCCCTGTCCTGCCTGCAGAGCAGCCCAGCTCAACAGTTCTTCAGCAGGCTGCTTAGAGCCTTGTTTTGGATGCAGGTATCAGCTGCCCAATACTTTTGATGTGCAGGAGTGTGATACCACCAACTCTTTAATCCTTGGGAGCTGAGTAATAATGTACAATGCCATGCAATGTCTTGACTGGGAGGGGGACAGTGCAAAGGGCTTTCAACTCACCACAAGGATTGTTCCTGGTGCTCCCTGATGAGAAAGGGCTCGGAATCTGTAGCCCGAGCCCCATTGCACCCCGTATCTTGGTACCACGCTACAGACTCACATGGAGATGCTGCCACTGTCTTGTGTGTTAGCACATCAGCTAACAACCCACCACAATAGAGGCAGGGTGAAGTGTTTTGCAGTAAAGGCAGTACAGGCTGTGTGATGTTTATTTAGAAAAGTGGAGATTGTAAAAAGGCTGCCATAGAATTTGATATATTTTGGCAGTAAAAAAGTCTGAAGGAAATTTTTGGATTACATCTCCCATCACTTGAATTGGATGGGGTGGTTACAGATAGCAATCAACTGTCTCCTGGACCAGATTATACTGTCTGGTAAATCTGAAGACACGCCACTGATTACAGGAGAAATTTTGTGTGATTTACTGGTGGTAGTGGAGGAAACTCAGAGAAGAATCCAGCTCTATAAATATGCCCACTTCTAAGGCAGAGCAAGGTGGGAGAGATGCTCTGCTTAGAAAAGAGTTGCGGGTCACTGTAAATGACAATTAGACACCTCTCCCACAGTTCTGACAGCTGCACAGCAGCTTTGCCTTCAACCTGGAAATCCATTTCTTTTTCAGAACAAAAGTTCTCAGGGAAATAACTCAGGGGAAAGGAGCTCCATTTCATCAAAGACTGTACATGAAACAGGCAGATGAAAGATTTTTTGCTCCTAGGAAATGCAGTCCTTTCTTCCTTTAGTAATTAAAGAAGTCAAATCAAAGTTGTCATTAACATTATATAAGAAATAATCTGTCTTGGAGCCACTGAAGTGACAACTGTGAACTGATTTCATGCCAGTGGGATCAAATTTGAGGGAATTTGTGGGTTACTTTTTCTGTAACTGTTTATTTATTCATATTCTTGCAGTATTGTGATTTTAGTGAAAAATATCTCAAACCTTACACCAACCTATCTGGTGATGTGATTTTTAGTGACCTGTCTTTGAATTCTGAAGCAGCTTTTTACAGCTCTCAGAATACCTGAAGCATTCCCCTCCCCTTCAAATATAAAAATTCTTACAGTGGGACAAGTGAATCATTAATTTGTGTCAAAATCCTTCACTGTGTTTTAAGCAAGGATATTATGCATTTTTCTCTATGAATGAGGAAAATAAAATGAGAAGTAGAGCTGCCAGAGGTCTGTTTGCAAACCTGAAAGGAAGGTATGAAGTGCTGGGTATGACTGGGTGGGATCAGAAAGGCGCTTTTATACCCTGTGCTCCCTACAGAAACTGTGAAATTCTCAGAGAGGTAGAGAGACACAGGTTTCAAGTGGAAGACTCGGTTTCTGTCTGTCTTGCTCCCACCAAGCTCTGAGCCGCTAATACGTGCAGTGTATGGGCAACTGCTAAGGTCCTTGGTGACTGCGGATTTGTTAGAATATTCATTACCCTTTGATGCATGCATGTATAACCTGCTGGCCTGTGTGTGCTGCTCATCCTGCTTTGTACCTAATCCACGGAGGATATGCCACAGCTCTCGGCTTCAGAGTGCGGCATGTCAGCTCAGGCTGCACTGACTCATCCTCTTAGCTTTTGAAGTCCCCTTTCCAGTGTTGGCACTGGTTTAGGTGGCAGCTGACAGATGCAGGGAGTTTTAAATCCCTGCTCCATGTTCCTTTGTTGAGCCCAAGGTTTCCTGTAGATGGGCACAATATGGAAAGAATGAAGCAGAAACCCAACTCCTGTAATTTGGGTAACACAGATTCATATGCACGCTTCACCACTTCATATGGCTGATGCTTTCCTTTTAATAGCCTTATGTGGTTCACAATTCGTGCAGTGTGAAAAGGTGTACCTTAACAAAGTGCTTGTAGCAGAACAGAGTTACAAAATGTCCAGCATGACCAAGACGTGTCTTTGCAGAAAATGCCTGTTGTCCATCTAGGAGAAGACAATTCATCTTGAGTGCTTTTGGCTGTCTGGGTGGCAGGGTACCTTTATGGGAATAAATACAGTAATTCCTTTTTGATTACAGAAAAAAATAGCTTTATAATGGTAGCTCCTGATCTTCTGCCACCACCTCAAGTGGTGGGGGGAGCACACACCTGTCTGTCATTTTGCTGGCATGCAGAGAAGCCTAAAAATTTGATCCTGTGTTACAATTATTTGATATATCCCAGTGCTAGGAGTCAGAGCAAAGAGAAAGACTGAAGAACAGTGTGGACTGTCCTTCTCTTTACTTTCCTTTAAAAATTGAGAGGCTTTTAACTTTTGGGATTTGACGGAATCACAATTAAAAGAGAAAAGGAAAATAGCACCTTCCGTTTGTTAACTATAAGAATGCAATCCAGTGGTGCTGCTGGTGCTTTGCTATTTCCCAGGTCAATAAATGGCTCCCCTGACTTTAATAAACATTGATGCTGCAGGCTTGTTCTACAATGATTGAACCTTTTTATAGTTTCAACCACTCACATTGCATCAAAGCCTGATGATTTTTTTTTTCTCTTTCTTTTTCAAAAGGGTTTCTTCTGATTGATTAAATTGTCATTTTCTGAGTTAGTTGCTGAATTATAACTTGGTATTTTAACTGTGTGATTTGTTTAAAGAGACAGCATTTTGATATAGCAAACCAGCTGAGAATTTTTAAGCAGTAAAAGGAGATTTTACTCACTTTGTTCTTAGCCTTTCATCACTGCCTGACAAAAATGCTCTTGAAAACAATGTAGAGGCAATGATATGAGAAGGTACTTAGGTTCACACTCACTCCTTCTTTATTCCATCATGGAGCTGATCTGTACAGTATTATATTGCTTTCAATTAGTAGTGAGACACCCTGTTGTTGTTTATCTTTCCAAGGAGAAAGGAAGGAAGGGGAAATCAAAGACATAAATGTGAGTGCTACCCAAGGTGATGCTAAGAGTAAGTGACAGAACTGTTCTGTGGACCAACTTATTTACCTCTTAATAGACACAGTGGATTTCTTTGCACCAAAATGATGGGCACTGAACACAGCTGAGTCAAATAACTGCAATGTTTTCACCTAAATCCACAGTGGGGCTGGTTCAAATGGATAAAGACCTTATAATTGTTTAGAAATGAAGAAAATCACATCCATGTGTTGATGCATTAATTGTTTTATTTAAGCAGCTGCCACATTCCTTCCCTGTGGATAGCTGCTTGGTTTCAACGTCTGACTGATTTTTTTCCCTTTTCCCTGTCCTCCCAATTTAGATCTGTATTTGAGACAGTAAAGCTGAATTGAATGAGACTCATATAAAAAGCATGTGTGTTCAGAATGTGTTTGGGAAGAAAGGCCAACAAAACTGTCTTGTAGCACATAACGGGGTGTCTTTTGCTTTTGATTTACAGTGCCTGCAGGGAAAACGGGATAATCTAATGGTCTGAATATGGGAGATCTTATTTCTGCTCACTGCAGCATTACCCTGGTCAGACTCTGAAACAGTGCTTAGCAGTAGAAGTCTCCAGGTATCAGTATGAAATACTGAAGTCCAATTATACTTCTGCTTGTACATTTTCCCCTCTCTGGCCATTTCAGCTTCTGCTCTGAAATAATAACTTATGACAGCGTAAAGCTGAATTTCAGCAGTGAATTATAACCCTGGCCTCTACATTTAATTGCATGAGACTGCAACCAACCCACTATCCATCTTGGTGCCTTGAACTCTTTTTGCCTCTTTTTCTCTGTTTCTATACCATTCATTTAAGACCTTTTAAAAAGTGCTAAATAGGTGCCCAGGAAGAAAGCGAATTGTGAAGTGAACATTTAAACTTCTTACCCACTGTCAATTTCTGAAGGTCTTTCACTAAAAAGAGGGGAGTGGAGTTCACCAACTTTTGGGTCAGGATGAAGTGCTGCGGGCTCTGGCTGTTTTTCTTGCAGTGCTGCTGGTGCTGGTTACCTGAAAAAGGGTTCAGGAGGACCCTTTGCAAGCAATGGTTTGGATACCATCCCATCAGCCGGGTGCTTTACAGGATGTCCATTTTCCCCCTGAAGTGACAAATGAAAGGTGACTGCCGGAAACGGAGCTGGGGTAGATGTCAGATTAATGCTCTAGTTTAGCGTGGCTAATCTGGTGTTCCTAACATCTCCGTTTTAATCAGCTGAAGATTTCATGGCAAGATGTTGATACATGTGCAAACTTTTAGTGATAAAAGCAAAAAGTAAGGTATTCTTCTGCAATGATCGTGAATACAGTATGATAGCATTTTAGGAGAGCTGCTCATGCTGATTTCAAAATCATCTTGAAGCCATTTTATAGGGTGGGAAATAAGCTATAACATGTAAAAGAGTAAAATACTCATTAAAGCTGTAATGATTTATAGCATTATGAGGTAGCACACTTTACCTAAGTACAGTTCCTCAGTGAATGTTTTTCTAATTTCCATAAGTAATTGACCTCTCATTAGCAACTAATTAGAAAAATTGAGGTGATGTGAGGAACACAGACCCACTGCAACAGAAACTCTGCGTGAGAATAAATTACTGAAAACTCTAATGGATTCACAGTAAAGGACCACAAGAACCTTCCTTTATCTGACTGAAAAAGTATTTTGTTTACATCTGTAAAGTGAAACACTTTTCTCTGAATGTATACAGCTGCACACTCCATGGTCCTGAAATCCATGCTTTGACTCATGTCTGATTTTCAAACACAGTGAATATTCACTACTTCTTGCCAGTAGCTTAATAGGAAAAAGAACTATCCAAATAATTCCAGCACATATGTAAGACCCTGTAACAACTACAGGCACCAAAGCTGGAAAAAATAAATATACATTGGAATGCTAAGTTCATGGCTTAATTTTTGAAGGAACTAAATATCAACTGATGCTTCTCAGTAACTCCAGCGTAAATGCAAATACTCCACAGAAAAGGTGTTTAGTGCTGAATGTGTGTCCATGAGCAGTTGTTTCAGGAGGGAGTCATCTGCCTTGTCCTTTGGATAGCCACTGTTAGCCAATACATGAGTGTTAACAAGCTCAAATAATAGATTTTGCACATATTGAAGTGTTAACTTCAATAACCTTATATATCTGTCTTTTTAGGGATCAATAAATCAATTTCAAGCTAGTTTTTTGTCACTGCAATGTTGTGAAAAGCAAGGTTGATATTCAATGTAAAGTTTTGAGAGTCCTGGATGCTCTTGGATAAACCCAGAAAAAAACCCAACTAATTTCTTTTTTAATATGTCCCTTAAAGTCCAGATGCCTATCTGAAACTTACTTGAAAGTAACAAGATTTATGGGTTCCAAGTTAGTGTTTCATTACAAAGCTACATGAGGATGAGAAAGGAAGAAAAATCCCTGTCTGAAGGTCTTGTACAGCAGGGAAGAGATGAACTGATGAGCCTCCTTGACCTTTTGCAATATTGGCCAATAAACTGCAGGGTCTAAAAGGAGGATAAAAACAATGGAGTAATAATGTAGAATAGTGGGAAACGCGACTGGCTTTGGGCTGCCCTGGAAAAAGTCCAGCAAGAATCTCACTTTTCCTCATTTGGGCAGTGTACCTGTTGCCTGGTTACCCTTGTCACAAGTTGTTTTTCTCAGTTTTCTTCCTGAATTCTCCTTCAATGGGCCATTGCATAACACTATTTCAATATAGCTGGATATCTGTTTTGTTTGCCAGCTAAACTGTAGAAGAAAGGAAGCACACACGTGATCATGAGGAATTTGCTATTATGGAAGAAAAATGTAGTTTTAAAAGCTCATTGGGGAAAATCAGACTATCTAGCTTTTCATGACATTTGAAAATGAAAGACATTTAAAAAAGAAAAGAGGTGGTATATAAACAGTGAAATTTCATGGTATATCGATTGGATCATGCCATGGGACTATAGCAAGTGATTAGCTTTGTGACATTGCTACTGTGTCTTCTTTACTGCATAGTTGCAGGAACCATGGTTGCATGATTAAGCCCTGATGGTATCAGTCCAACTGTAGAGTGAAATATGCTCTCTAATTGCTTTTAGCATGAGAGAGCACCTCCTCCTAGAACCGTGACTGAAGTGAGTTGCAGGGCCAGTTAAGAAACCAAACATGGTACAAACCCAGAAAGGTGAGACTATATTGCCCAAACATCTGTTCAACATCTCCTCTAGGATTTTCAGGACTGCTGTAGAAAGAGAACTTATAAAGATCCAGACAACTAAGAGATTGGTGTAAACCATCAAAATCAAGTTTATTAATGAGTCCCTCTGCATAGCACTCCGCTCTTCATTAGAGCCCACCCTCTCCCGCACAGTTTCGCACTCCTACACTGCACTACCAGGATGACTCATGGGCAGAATTTCTTTAGAATTTAGGAATACATTTGGATTTCAGCGAGTTGTGGAAAATATACATACTTCCTCTTATGCCCACGCATATACTCTATATATTTCATTACATATGGGATCTGAATCAGTAATACTAAAAGCCTGAAGTTGAATGAAGAAGAAAATGCATTTATAAGCATGTTCTTTGGTAAGTTTTTTTTGGTTTTATTTTGCATTTTTTTTTAAATTATTCAATCATTTTGTGAAATGCCTGATACATTGAAAGGTGGAAATGACACACCCCAAAAGAGGTAATTCTCTATGTACAGGTTGACCTTAAAGAAGTCATAACACTAGGCATAAAATTAATAATTTAACTGAAGTAATTAAAAACAATTTCCCTCCTTCCCTCAAAATAGAAGGAAAAAGCTCACTTGTGGGAAATGTGTGCTCTTACAAGACTTTGGGGTTTCACCTAGTTAGTGGGTGCTAGAGTTACACTAAGACTAGCTGTGTCTTGCTTCTTTATGCCAAAAGCTAATGAGAAAAATAAGAGTGTTATGGTTATGGATTCAAAAACTCTTTCCAAACCTGCAATATTATACTGGTATCTAATGGGGCTAGCAAAACTGGAACCCACCAAAATATCTAGGAAGAGGGCCTTTAATGACACCATCAGAAGAAAACAGCTACTGTTTAGTTGCAGCATGCTTTTGGTTTTTGTATGCAGAATGGTTTAATATCACCTTAATACCAGCTTGCCATGAGAAAAATGACCCTGTCAACTTGATACAGAAGTAGGATATTGAGAACTGGAACATTTTGTCTAATAGGGAAGAGGTGACATAGACAGACTGAATAATGCTTAATTGGATAAAACTGACTTGGTTGTAAATTCCAAACAAAATTAAAAATATTGCACTAAGATTTATAGGATTTGTTTTCTGTCTTTTTTTCCTGTCTGTGAGCTGGACTTTGGTTGTGTCATCAATATTTCAATTTAGCAACAGCTTTATATTATTTATTGATAAAAACCAAAGTCTAAATATTGCAAGACGTTTAGCAATGCCAATATAAATGGAACTTTCCATTGTGCAAGGTCCAGTTATTGATGTTTTTATTAGAAATCCTTATATAATGGCACAAAATGTCTTCCTTCTCACTGCCATAACATGGAAATGAGGAAAATGCCTGTTGCACTTAAGTAACAGTTCTGACTGAACACATCTCTGTCCTGTGAGTAGCCACAAGCATTATGTAAATATGTTTAAGCACAGTATCTCAACAACGTGGCTTTTTGCATCTCTGCCTATCAATGATTCTTCTCCTGTCCTGGCTATGGGAATGGAGCAGAACAAAATCTGATGTAAGGAAGTTATTTCTCCAGCTGCTTAAAAGAGCTCTCCAGTTCATGTATACAAACCCCTACCCTGCTGAGTTCTTTCAATATATATTATTGTATCTATTCAAAGAAAGGCTCGTGAGGACACTATAGGGACACTCTTGGAGAAAATTGTTTTCTTAGAATTTTGAGTAGCCACTATAAAAAGCCTGAACTTTTTTATCTGTTATTTTTCCTCCTGCTCTGCTTTATAAACAAACATGACACTTTATTCTGCAAAGTGATTTCTTTCTGAGTTATAGAACCACAGAAAAAGCATACAAAACCCACAAACCTTATTATTTTAAGAATCTTGAAACTCAAAATTGATTTAAACCAAGTTCAGACAACAATATTTCCTCTCTGTCTGAGAAACTATATCCTGGGTTTCAGACTAAAATGAATTTTTATAGTCTTGTTGTAATTATAAACCCTTGAGTAACGGATTTTGTAAGGGGCCACTGGCACAAAGCTTCACTGTAGTTACTCTGCTGAGTGCTGATGTGAAGAGGCTGAAAATCCATTTTCCCAAGAAAGAGCTTATTAAAAGACTGCAGTAGTTTTAATGACATTCTTGTGACATCAAAATTATTTCATTTGGAATCACAGAGCATCTCTGCTTCTGCGTTTTTGAGGGTCCAAGGAGAAAACACTGCTGCAGCCTCAGAGCTATGAGCAGTGACTGAGGGAAGCAATCCAGAGATATAAATCTATGCTGGTACACATATTCTCTCATGACAGGAGATGTAAATTAATCTGTTTAATTAGAGCAGCATATAATAATCATCACCAGGAAGGCAGGAGATGTGTTTGGAAATACCATGAAGACTTTACAAATTATCTGGGTTCAGCTTTTCCTCCTAAATTGGTGAATAATAGCTGAAACATCAGTAATAGCTGAACTCAAGTTGAGGACTTTTGCCTCACATCAGATGTATTTGGTGGCTTATGTTCTTATCCAGTTCTGTAAAGATCTGGGATTGATTTTCTTGCACGATTTCAGCCAAATGGGTATTTTCAAGCAATATCCATTTCTGATTGGACTGATCTTTGTACTAGTTATCTCATGTAATTTGTACATGTGAATTCAAATTAAATGATGGTAAAGTTCTTGGCTCAGATATATTGTACTGTCCTGTTCTCTTGATCAACCTTAAATTATGCTTCTCAGCTATACATGCATGCAGATACTTTACAAAGATGGATAAATAGCTTTATCGTCATTTTAGAGGTGTTCAAAGACAACAGTTAGCCCCAAAGCAAGTACCAGCTCAGAGGCAGAGGTCTAAACTGCAGCCTTCTCCACTGGAACACATAGTCCTATCCTACATCCTACATCCACTGAAGCAAAATTTTCACCTATGTCAAAAGAGAATATCCAGCCTCTGTCAGCAAGTTCAACTGGATTTCTTCTGACCCTGGGTTTACTCACAGGAGGAAGGGGCTAAAATCTTACATGGTCTCAAATGAGATGTATAAGACAACAACTGCTGGAAACAGCATACAGGGAAGGGAGGAGTGTCTGGTAAAGCAGTCAGACTGTTTCAGGCTGCTGAATGTGAAATGGTACAGTTTGTATTACAGCCCTTGCTTTTTTAGTGATTGTTGGCATTGGTTATTTAATCAGTCAAACAATGAAGTGGGAAATGGAAAACCACAGAAAACTCAACCTCTCCCACTGGGCATATGGATAGGCAACAATAGCTGCATGAATTGAATAATGGGGCTGGGAAAGTTTTCGAAAGTTTTTCAGAATCTCCAGGGAATTTTTCGCACATATTCTGTGAGAAGAACCATGTTAGTCTGCCTTGCTCTGTGCCAGTTCACTCATACATGCACAGCTAATGCAGGCACCTTGGGACTGAACCCAGCTCATTCTGAAGTCAATAGTAAAGCTCCTACTGGATTCAGTGGAGGCAGGATTTGTCCCTTTGTGAGATGATCATATTTATATTCAATACCCTGCAACTTAAAGTGAGGATTAGCAGAATTAAACTCTCCTAATTTGTATATCACAGACTGCCAAACTGCAATTAACTTTTGTGCGTTTGAATTAACAGGGAAAATTATTAAACACCCTTTCCTCGTATAATTATCATTTTACTCTTCTGGAAAATTTCTTCTAAATACGAAAAGTAGCCCGCACCTCTGTGAACCTATCCCTCTTAATATCCTTTAGTTATTAGAGCAGGAAACAATTTTTCACCCCATTGCTTTCATATGCAACAGATGCTTGCCCAACACCACTGCTGTGCTGTGCACTCCACTGGCTCTCTTTGCTTTGTATTGGCCTAAGGCTGGCCACTTTTCATGGGGGAACAGGACTCAAAGCTTTAAATTCACCCAAGGATAACACCTGTGTGCATAGCCCTTGGCAAATATTACAACGAGCTTCTATTTTGTGCTGGTTTTAACCATGCAATGTGCAGGCTCAAAATTTCCCCCCTTTCTTCTCCTGCAAATCTAAGGAGGACACCTCTAAAAACCTAAGGTTTTTCCCTGGGCACAGAGCTACAGGTTGACATGGCAGAATAAAACCAGCGTAAAGCAAACAACTTTCTGCCTTATTTTCTGCTCTTCTCTTGCATGTGTTGGCCAGACTATGCCCTTGCATAGGGCTAATGACGGTCCTGTTAGTGCCAAAAGGTTGTGGAGCATCTGTTTTCCCATGTAATTTTCCTTGAGCTCTAGCACACCCTCTTCACTATATAAAGAGTGATGGTCATTTCTCCTTAAAACTTTAGTTTCCTGGGAAAAGTGTCATCTTAAACTTTTTTTTATGTTATTGGGGGTTGGGAAAATAGGCAGGAATGGGTAGGTTTTGGTTTATGTATCAACCTTTTATAATAAATATGTCTATAACAACATAATGAAATTGTTGAACAAAAGTTCTTTTCCAGAAGAATAATCTTCAACTGGTGCGAAATGCCTCACTGGGATTTTGTCAGGTTTTAATTTCAGTTTGAATAAATAGTGTGAGACACCAGGCTGGGGAAGATAAAGGTGAATTTCATCTGCTTCCAGCTTGTCATAATAGAAATAATAACTACATTAGCCGAAAACAAGTTTCCAATTAGTTTCTCTAAAATAATATTATCCTCCTTTTTTTTATAGATACTGCAGCTCATTTTGGAACCTCATTTTGCTAATATATAAACATTACTAAAACAGCTATTCCCACTGAATGAATGACAAGTACAGACTTTGGCAGCGCATGTTGGGAGCCTGCCTGTACTGAAAAGCAGTCTTTGCTTTTCTTGAATTGAATCCTTAACAATGAAATTTTTTTAAAAAATCAATTTAAAGTCTTCTTTAGGGTGAAGACCTCTTTTCTGATACACTTTATTTTAAATGGCTAGATAATGATAATTAAAAAAGACATTCTGGAATTATAAAATACATCTTTTCTGGAAAACACTTTTTTTTAAAGAAAAATTAGTGTGCTTTATGGTGAGCGTTCTTCAAGACACATGAAGGTGAAACAATGCTGGCTCTTAAATGAAGCTGAAATTGGCTGATTTATAGATTACATTAAATTCAGAGACCAACACTAATATGGTTCAGAAAAAAATAATCATAAGACCAGGTTAATGTGCTTGACAGGATCCTTTGAAGGGATGTAGTAGGTCTATATTTTGTTCAATCATGCCCAGAGATCTCTTCTGTGAGAACTGTCATCTCATGTGCCTGTACAGTGTAAAAAAAAATAGACTGTTACTATTTAGGAAGGTGATTTTTTGCACAAGAAGAAAAAGCCGAGCGCTGGTATCCTATGCAATGTACTGTACGCACTGAAATAAGGTTCGTGCAATGGCACTGGCATTCTGTTAATCTGGCACTCTGTCCAAGCGCCTCTGGAGCCTCCAGCTGGTAAGTTAGCTGGTACGGCACATCCCTGTAAAGACCACGTTAATGCTGAACAAAGCTCCACATTTTAACCTAGATCTTACATGGCTGCATATGTTTCCCAAAAATCCCATGCCTCTGCCCTCTGCACTGCAACCGCATTCTATCAGAACACAGCAGAACACTAAGATGAGTTTTAAAAAGCCCCCAAAAGAAGGACAGTTTTGTCAAATGCACAGTGGCTGTAGGGCACACCAAGGGCTTTCAGCTGCTTAAAGCCATGGGGCCTGAGGCACATGCCATGGCTATAGCTATTTAATTGAGCATAGCATCACAGCACAGCATTACTTTGTTAGCTGTTCTGACTAATGCAATGTCAGTGTGACTGCTTCTGTCCCCACAGTGGTTAATAACAGCAGCATCACTTAGGGTATCATGAGCATGGCTTGAGCTCTGATCCTATGTCAAAGAAGCCAATATGTGTGGCTGCATTGCTTTATCCCTCACTGCTAAAGCAAACTAAAAGGGATAATATTGCACAGAATTTCAAAAACTCTATGCAACAAGGCAGCGTGAAGTAAACCAGATGTGTTAAACCCCACGTTTAATTTAAAAGCTATATTCTATAGTGTATAAACCTGTCATTATTGCATGTACGTATATGTGCAAAACTGTAGGGGGAACATATCTTCTGGGAGGCACTGGTAGTTCCAGTGATGTTTTTCTAAATTTTGATGTTTTACAGCTGTAATTATGTAGCTACATGTGGAGAATAATGGAAAATTATCTCATTATTAAAAACTGGACAAATAGCTGGTATCTACTTTTTGTGAATGTGGATCATGCTGGCTCATACTAACTTGGATATGAGATTCTTCTAATTCAGTATGTTGTCTCTGCCAACAGCCAACACGATATATTGTGGATGAAAGCGTAAAGTTCATGAAGGAATCAGTTGTAAAATAATTCACTCTTCACACTAGGTCTCAGCCTTCCTTTGCTTTGTAAAGTTTTGCTATCCAAATTTTATAGGAGGGAATGATTACAGTAAGTAAACCTCAGCCTTCTGGTGTGACATGGTGTTAACAAGAGACTCTTTCAACTCTTGTGATAGTACAAAAAAAGTCTGTCATAAGCTGCAACATAAACTGCCTTGTCAACAACCAGGCTGGTATTTGCCTGTAGAGGCGTTCAAACAAATCTGAAGTAAAACATTTACAACCATCACGTGCTCTGTGTAGATGTAGATCTCTGAAAAAAGCCCCACCACCACATGAATAGCAATAATTAAGCCAGCACAGGTAGCTTTTCATAAAGAGAAGATAAGGAAACAATAGCAAAGCAGGAAGTTGGAATTTTCAGTTGCTCTTTGGATAATATGCAAAGTGTACCAGTTAACCTACAGCAAAAGCCACATTTGCATTTGCTTCATCTTCTGTTGTAAAAGGAAAAGATACTGTATGTGTGATTTACAGAAGTATGGTGTACATAGATGAAAATACGGCACTAACTTGGCAAACCTGAGCAAGGTATTTTTGCAATTAAGAAGAAAAGATGGAGAAGACCATACTTACAGTGAATAAGATTGTGTGAAAGCTTCTCTGCAGCGCCCAGTCATTCATAGTTAAGCCTGATGTTGACCTGTTTTGATTTTTACTACCTGAGTAAATGGACATTGCAGGGGAATTCTATAATGCAGTTAGCAGAAGCTGATGTGGTGTTGAAAGAAACATGCAGGAGGACTGTATTGAGGCTTTTGACATGAAACCAGCTCTTTAATCACAGTCCTGAACTTCTTCCCTGGAGATACGATGGTACTAAACTCAGCAAGAGCAGCAGCATTCCTCAAATGGGATTAGCTCATAGATGTGCTATGTTGAAATCCCACCTTGCCCAGCAGAAAAATGAAGGCATTTTTTTACAGACCTGTGTATTACTCAGTGGAAGGTAAAAAGAAGCCTTTACTTGAGAGCTTAAATGGAATATGAAGTTTATATTCCATGAAAACTGTCTCGTGAAAATGTGCATTAAATGAGTTCTTAAAAATGTGCAGCCCAATAAATAAAACTGGTAATTTTACCCATACAATAAGGGAATGAGCCAGTGACGGTGTGGAAAAATAAAAGAATGACAGGGAAGCTTCATCACCGGTATGCTGAGGGTCTTCCGTACTTTGGGCAGGGAAGGGGACCTGTCATTTTGTCAAGCTTGCAAGTAGAAATCATTGTCTGGAAAAACAGTAAAACTTATGCTTGATGAAATGGAAACTTAAACCCAGCATAAACAGAGCCACTCAAGAATAATGAAATGAAGTTTTAAAAGGCTTTGGTGCATTCCAGGCTCAGCACCAGCAGCTGAATTTACATACTGCAGAAAAGCAGCTGCAGAGGTGGAAACTAAGAAAATGCTCTTAGAAATTGGAGTACAAAGCTAAAGGGATCCCAGGAGAGTGATAGCAAATTCAGAGCTGCTGAATGTCTCCATATAATCCTTGAGGACTTTGAGTTTCTCTCAGTACCTTCCATGCAGAAAGAAAAGAGTTAATAAATATTGTTCAGTGCCTGGGGAATTGTTCACAAGGCATCTTTTGGAAGAACAACCTTCATATTTAGAAGTATTTTCTCATTATGGGTAATAGGATGATGAACTGAGAAATGATCTCAGCCACTTACGATTCTAAAAGCCCCTAGCCTGAATAATCTATGCTGATTTAGAGATAATAGCATCAAAGACATAACTCATTTAGCACAATATCCATTTACTTACTCTGAGCACTTTTTTTACTATCCTGCACCTATTTTATGGGCACTTATAAAAAGTTGATAATGACATAAAAAGAATAATGTAATCAAAAAAATGACAAGTGTGCAATGAGAAATATTCTGTCCAGGACTGTTCTATAGACGTACCAAACCTGCTTCTAATGATATGCAATACAGATGTTGAGAGAGAAAAAAAGAGAGCATTCCCATTGTGGTGTGTTGACCCTGGCTGAAGGCCAGGTGCCCACCGAAGGCATTCTATCACTCTCCTCCTCAGTTGGACAGGGGAGAGAAAATATAACCAAGGCTGGTGGGTCAAGATAAGGACAGGGAGGCATCACTCACCAGTTACCTTCATGGGCAAAACAGACTCCACTTGGGGAAATTAGTTTAATTTATTACCAAACAAATCAGAGCAGGATAATGACAAATAAAACCAAATCTTGAAAATACCTTCCCTCTACCCCTCCTTTCTTCCTGGGATTATCTTCACTCCCAAATTCTCTACCTCCTTCCCACCAGTGGCAGAGGGGGGCAGGGAGTGGGGGTTATGGTCAGTTCATCACACGTTGTCTCCGCTGCTCCTTCCTCCTCCGAGAAGACTCCTCACACTCTTCCCCTGCTCCAGAGTGGGGTCCCTCCCATGGGCTGCAGTCCTTCAGGAGCAGACTGCTCCAGTGTGGGTCCCTTCCATGGGGTGAATCCTTCAGGAACAGGCTGCTCCAGTGTGAATCCCCTGTGGGGTCACAGCTCTTGAAGCATGGGCTCCTTTCTCCACAGGGCCACAGGTCCTGCCAAGACCCTGCTCTAGCATGGGCTTCTCATGGAGTCACAGCTTCTTTTGGGCATCCTCCTGCTCTAGTGTGGGCTCCTGCACAGGCTGCAGGTGGTTATGTGCTGCACCATGGACCTCCATGGGCTGCAGGTGGAGATCTGCTCCACTGTGGACCTCCATGGGCTGAGTGGCACAGCCTGCCTCAACACAGGATGCACCACAGCCTGCAGATAAACAGCTAATCCAGTGCCTGGAGCATCTTCTCCCTCTTCCTCACTGACCCTGGCATCTGCAGAACTGTCCTCTCACATAATCTCACTCCTTTCTACAGCTTCAATTGTTCCTGTGCAGTAATATTTTTCCCTTCTTAAATACGTTATTGCAGACACACTGCCACTATCATTGGTGGGATCGTCCTAAGCCAATGGCAGGTCCATCTTGGAGCTGGCTGACATAAGCTCTGCCAGATGCAGGGGAAGCTTCCAGCAGCTTCTCACAAAAACCACCCCTGTATCTCCCCTGCTACCCAAACCTTGCCATGCAAACCCAATTCCCCCATTCTGCACTCATTAAAGTAAAACAGACTAAGAGGATGGTTTTGTGTGCAAGACACTGCAGCAGCACTTAAAAGATTAGAGTTGCATACTCCCTGTGCCAACGAGAGCACTTGCTGCTTCACTGCTGGGTTTCTCTTTGGTAAGGAAGTGATGCTAAGCCTTGATTTCACCGCTGCATCTACTTAGACTAAGCTTTTGGAGGCAGAAGTCATCTTTTATCACATCTCTGTTCAGGGTCTAGAAGAACTGTCTCTCTACTGTGGGCTCTATGTTCTCCTGTGACACATGTGGTAGCACAGTAGCAGAGGCAGCTGTTCCTAATTGCTCAGGATCACAGCCAACAGTTTCCCTATTTTGCTTCCAAGTTCTTATGATTGTAACATCTTATTTTCAGCTAACGTGTTTTCCCACACAGGCTGACCTGAGGAACTGTCTTCCTACATATCCATTGGGCTTTTTCAAATGCCAATTAGATAATCATAAATCATCTTTCGTGTCTTTCTTTTTTTTTAATCCACATCATAGAGATTGTGCTTCCATGTGTCCCATTGTTTTTAGGCAGGTTTTCTATTTCCTGAGATGATCACTGCAGAGATTACTCATAAACTGCGTCATCCTGGGTGACTTGGATTCAGGCATATGGACAATGGAATCAACACTTGCAGCTCTGCAGTGACAAAGAGCAAATGTTTGACTTTGGACAGGAGGAATATTAAGAAAGGAGACTGTGATATATGTTTCTGTGTTTTTAGGACGAGCTGATGATATAGCTGAGCCAATACAATGCTGGTTGCTCCAAAAGGGGCAATCATTGTCCCTTCTCTTCTCCACTCTCAAATGCCTATTCCCAGTGGAAATACTAAATTTTGACATCACGCTTGAAAAAATGTCTGTCTGCATTCAAACTGATCCTTTCGGTGTGGAGTTTTGGCATGTTTCTTTCCTCTAACCAACTCTTCTGTGTTATGAACACAGCCTTACACACAGAGGCCAAAGTTGAAGAGCAGCCTGGTGGTGCAATGAGTGTATGAGCAGCTGTCCATCTCCACCTCACTTAATACCTGGAGGTTTGGTATTCCTCCAATTAGTTTTCTCCTATGCTGAGGTCTTCTGCAGTGAGATCCCTGTTTGATTATGTAATAAACCCATGAATTATTAACAGTGTATAAAATATTGACAAACTGTTCTCTGAGATATAACAGCTTTAAAGTATTGATTATGAATCCAGAGAATTATAATTAGTTTCTGCATAAGAGGTAATTATTACTGTTTCTCTTTCTTCTAATATGGTGATGGATAAAAGGTATTTATACTGAACTCTATGAAATCTTATTAAAATTAAGGCAATAAGTTTATGAGCACTCAAGATAATGAGAAAATAAAACATGATGGGGAAGCGTTTGCATTTTCAAAGAGCTCAGCTGGCAGCGTCCACTTGTGGAAATAAATCACTTCAGGTTTGCTCTGAGGAAATTCCTGGGCACAGAGATGTGATTGACTTCATCAGAGTCAGAATCTTGTTTCGGTTTGGTTTTACCAGAAATCAGACTAACATTACTGTGCTTTGTGTGTTTGTTCACGCTTTGAACGTAGGGGCTGACTTCAGTCAACTGTAGCTGGGGGGAACAGTCTTAAAGATATTTAACTTCTACAGGTTTTATGCAAGCTCACTGGCAAAACCACTGCACTGTTAGTTTAGCTGTCATTAGCATTAGAAAATTCATGCCAGGGCTCAATTTCAAGGCAACATGACACTGGTAGGTAGTTTTTGTGGGCTCTTCTGGTTCAAAGTGATTTGTTCATCCTTAAAGTTACATGGTTCTGCCACTAGGCTGTGCCTCATGAAAAACTAATTTTATTCAGTGGGAATTACAGTATGGACAGAGAGTTCTGATGCAGAACCAAGCAACAGGGACTCATCCTGCCTGATGTCTCCCAGTGTTCTGTCACAGAGCCCTTGGCGGTACTGCCTCCACAGTGAACAAACAGAAGGGTTTCCTGCTAAGGTATAATTCAACTGAGCAAGTTTGGGAAGATACAAATCACTGTAGGCATTTAAAGTTAGGCAAGGTGAATCCCATCCATGGTGTTGTGGTGGAGCCAGTATGAATGTCAGGTGTGAGAAGCAGAGGGCTCTGCTGGAGGAGTGTCTGCCCCTCGGTTGATCCAGTTCTGCTCGCCTGCCTGCTTTTACTCTCTCTGCCTTTTCTATGCTGTTTGTTAGGAAGGAACAAGCTCCAGTGATGTGCAGGTTGATCCAAGAACTGGATGAGAACAAGTATAACAGTTCCTGGGACATAGTCTCATTATTTAGAATTTTCTGATGCTCTTTAAATACATATTACCTCCTGGGAAGTCCCATCTCAGGCTGGTGCAAGAGAAAATAGGGTAGAAAGAGAATTCAAGAAGATGACTCCTTTACTCCTGTGCACCAAGGCAGGATCATTGATGCCAAAACCCTTCCTCATTAAATTGTTTGTTCCTAAGCCCCTCAGAGATTGAGTCCCCAGGCTCCCATAAATCATGAATTTCATGAGTTGTCCTTGTGATTACATTTCCTAATGTAATTACTTTACAGTCAGGAACCTGAAGCAAAGAGAAATTAAGGACAAGTTAAATTCACAGGTGAATTAGCGCTACAATTCATCTTGAGAGGATTGTATGACATACTGGGGTACCTGACGCTTCACTTCAGACAAGACCTGCAAATTCTGGACCTTTTCGTACATTTTCAGATGCTTTTAATCATTTGTATTTATGAGCTACTTGGCATTTCTATATTCTTGCATAACACAGTTAGATCACACCCATCATCCAAGAAGGCCTAAAGGCAGAGCTGAAGTGGCTTACTTCAAGGCACAGCTTTTTCTCCAGAAAAAAGAAAGAAATCTCAGCAACAGGCAGATGTGTGCCCTCCCCCAGGCACAGCGCTGGGTGCAGAGACTGCAACTGAAGCTTGGCTCTGGCTTCTCTGAACGGCCACTTTCCAGTGCCTCTCACCACACCAGTCTTTCCAGCTCCCTGCAGCAGCTGCCTGACCTTCCCTCCTGCTGGGCTGGAGCTCTGAACCATGCTCAAAAAGCTGCTTTTAACAGCTCCTCATTTCCAAGCCTTTCCCTGTGGAATCTGGTGCGGGTAAATTGCCTTGTTAGGATTCTGTGATCCGGAAACAGATGTGCTGCCAAAGCGATGTGAGTGACAAAGCCCATAGTAAATCCCAACAAACTGTTTAGCCACAGTGTCCATGGACACCCCATGGAGGAAATTTAATCCAAAGAAATGCTGTATTAAAGAAGCTGTGGGTAAAGGCACATAAAGAATATGTTTGCAGACCTCAAGAACTGTTTCAACACCTCAGAAATACATTAAGCCTATAAGGGAATATGCTATTACAATTTCCACCAAGTTTGTAAGAACAAAATTCTTAATCCCACCCTCTAATCCACTCTAATTCTCTGAAAACTACCTGCAAATGACAAACAAGCCTTAGATACAGGTTTTGCTAATGTAAGAGGAGTCTGGAGAAAGGGCTGAACCATGCATGTGATAAACATCTCTGTTATTGTGAAATAAAGTTGAAAGTGCAGCTATCTGTCAGGAAAGGGGATGTGGTGGCGTTCCATCAGGCGTTTAATAGGCATGTGTGGCTGCTTTCATTATCTAACATTTGTTTGAACGTACCTCAATTTTTTGCTTTCGTGTGGAGATATGAGCATCTTCACAGAGGGCACTGGTCCTGTGCAATCAGTGTCTGCCTAGATAACAGTTTAGATTTAAATGTCTCCCCACCCCTGCAAACAAAATAGGGTGCCTAATTGAAAGCTGTGCCATGAGTGCTTTTCCATCCCCCTACCTCCCCAGCACTACATCTTCATCACATCTTTTGTCAGCTCTACATCAAATGGACCTTTTTTTTCTTGCTATGAATAAAAACAATCCCTGGTTCCCCACAGTGAGCATGAAAACCTCTTCACAGAGCATGAGCACTAAATGAGGGCTGTACTTGTTCTGTGTACTTTGGAAGGCAGGAATATTTCAAGGGACTAAATTAATTCCTCACATTTTCAAAGTGCATGGCGTGGATTTGAACTTCAGCTTCATTTAAAGCAAGGGATAGAAGATGGGGTCCCTTGGGTTTAATTCCCACCATGCCCTGGTACGATGTATGGCACAGGTTGGCTCTGCCATGTTCAATACCATGGCCATGGGGTGGCAGACAGCTATCCTGTAGGATCCATCCTCCTGCTACCGCTTTGGGAAAAGCTTTTTCCTAATCCCCGAACTGGAAACATCTGGACTGTTGGGAGAAAGGGTTACTGGGGGGGGGGGGGGGAGAAATTGTGCAATATGATGACATTTTGGGAGTGCACACTGCCTCTCGCTCCAAAATGTGTCGTGTAGGCAAAAAAAGTGCAGCTGTGCTGCTTTGAAAACTGCCTCTTGATGCCGTTGGCTTTGAGCCAGAGGCACTTATGGGCTCAAAGGACTGAAGAGGCAGGGTCTGCCGTGGCTTGAGGAAAGCTGCGGCCAAGAGATAGAGACATGACCACAAAAAGCAGCTGCGTCCCAGCTTTGCCAGGCAGTAGGTGCCTTTGCGGAGGATAGGAGCAAGCTGGAAAGACACCGATTCAGCTGAGCAGGGCTTGCCAGGCTGCCTCTTATGCAGCTGCCAGCCTGGCTTCCACCTTCCTGGCCACGGGCAGAGCCAGCAGCCCTTGCCCATGGTTTGGTGCCACCTGGGTCTGTGTGGTGACTGATGGCAGTGTTCAGCTCAAACACACAGCCCCAGGGACAATCTGTGTTGAGAGTTTCTCCCTGGCTTTGCTTTCTCTGGCAACTTTTTTTATATGTGATATTCCCTGCCCCTTCTTTCAGAGCAAATAAATGTCAGACCTCTAGCCATGTAATTAGAGTGAGAAATTCCAGCTCCCCACTCCCAAACAGGTTGAGGGCAGCGAATCCATTGAAAATCAATGCTCTTTATCAGCAACAAAATTGTTGTTGCAGGAAGAAAGTCACTCACATCTGCTGGGTTTGATGAGTCCTTCTTTCCTGCCTGTTCACCTGCCGGGGCTCAGCTGCTCACTAAGGTGGAATGGTTTTATCTGACATGGAGGTGTGAGCACAAAGTGAGGGTTCAGAGAAGGTTACCTTGAAAAAGAGAGGGAGAAACTTCTTCTCCAAAGAAAAAGAGGGAGCTTTTGATGCAATGCAAGCTTCTCCCTGGGTTGTCACAACAAGCTGCTTCTAATCGAGGTTGCCCTCACAGAGTGCAGTGTCTTTCGACAGCAAAAGGCAGAGGGATGTGCTGCTTCAGAGCAGCCGTTACTTGAAGACAGCAAGTAAGTACATGTTTTGCTGCATTTTTCCCAGTTTGGATAGAAGTACAGTACCTTCTGCATCTGTAGGGAGAACAGAAAGCCTTGCATCCCACAGCGCTGCGCTATACATTTTACCTCATTATTAAGTCCCCCAGCTCTCATACTAATTGCAGTTGTCTGTCTGGGTGTTAATCATGAAGACAGGATTAGTAAAGATATTAATCAGTCGTGTTTTCAAATGGTTACAATGTGCAAGGGAGAAGGGGGAGGTACACACACTTTCTTTAATTTCAAAATTGAAATTCCAATATATCACTCACCCCTTGCACTAGAAAACAAATTGTCCCTATTGTGGCAGGGATGGACTTTGCTACATGGGAATAATCAAAGTTGTGGCCTCAGTTCTTTCAGGCATGTGGAAATTAATTTCTCCTATCTTCCCCTTCCTTCTCAAAGATACACAGATGCATTTGTCTCGATGCTGTAAAGCCAAAGCTCAGTTAATCATTGTGCCTAACGTATCATGCATTTTTGATGGGCTGATTTTTATTAGATTACTCACCCTGTAGAGCTTCACCATGTCTAAATTCTTAAGAAATGCCTCCTGTACTTTTCCTTAAAGCAACTCTTGCCACCTGCTTTTTACCACATGGACTTTTTCCTCTCTTCTTTTCGAATGCTTGACACAACTGGGCAGAGTCAACTTTCCATTTTCTCCATGTGTGACATTGCTCAGTGGCAGCTGCTAAAAGAAAAGCCCCATCATAATCAGTATGTTTTGCCTGTAGCATAAGGCATTTCAGAAACATTGAAAAGCTGAAAGGAAACAGAAGATAACTTGGAAATCACGAGCTGAAATGCGCACTTCCATTTTAGAGATTAAATTAGAAAAATATATTATTGTGAATTTAGAAGAGTATCATCAGCCAGCTTGACAGCTCATATGGGCTCATGCTGGGCTGTTATTGAAGGAACCTGGGCTAGCGTCCAGCCTTTGGATACTCATACCTCTGATGTTCAAAGGCTGGATCAAGCTTTGGGGCAGTGCTTCTTGGGGAGCAGGAGAGGTTTCTGCTGGAGCATCCTGCTGACCGCAGCATTTTATAAAGTTGGTGACAGGCAAGCATTATCATGTTAAAGTGCTGCTGATCCACCAAGAGCGAGGAGGAAAAGGAACATAATAGTGAGAAATTTGCACAGCTGGAATAACCGAGATCGAATAAAACAGTCCTGTGGCGAATGTAGCAGACAGGTAGTTGTAAAAGAACAATCATTTCCTGGTCATCAGGAGTACTTCAGTCCCACTGCATCGGTGACACAGCTGCAGTTTCATGGGTTTAGATGACATTCAGACAATACCCAAGTGACAGCATACAGGAAGAAAACTGAGGGTATCTTAGATATCTCAGCCTATGTATCCTCAGAATTAAACTAGGGATCAACCACAAATCTCCCTGGGGAACACAAGCAGCACTGCTGCAGATTTAGACACTTCTGATCTGTGGTTTCTAGCTTTGTACCTTCCTATGGAAGGCAGGGACTCTCAAAACAACTCTGCAGAAAAGATAATGAAATTTGGGAAACTCTGTGTTCCCTCACAGTGGTAAAGGTAAGGACTGAGTTCTGTTTCTTGCTGTCACTGCTGGCCCATGCCAGAGCAGGAATTCCTCCATGGATTATCTTTTCTACATTTTCCTTCTTTTGATCATTTTCTCCATGTAGACAATAGAATAGGTGAATACACTGCTGTATGATACTAAGCTCAACCCTTTTTCTGGTAAAATCAGGAGAAAATGGATACAGAACATTTCTTGTATAAGCCACATTAGGGAGATATCTTCATTTCATCATCTCTAACATATGGAAAAAGGCCTGGCTTTGGCGGATATGGTATCTCATCATGGATAGCTGTTTCATTGGACCTTTCAAGGTGCCCAGTGTTTGTGTGGAGAGTGAGCTGAAAGTCCTCAGGACTTATACATTGATTAAACAATCAAGCTGCAAGTCTGTGCAAAGAAGGAAGACTGCACCTTCAAAGGCAGTTGAAGCACCAGATTGACAGTTTAGAAACAGTTAATTTACCATGGCTCAAGAGGTTGCTACTGTGTACCAGCAGAAAGAGCTGGTCCAATCATACTCTTTGGCTACTGTATGTGCAAGGTAAAATGTGTAAGCTTGAACCTCTTAATTTCTTAGTCTTTTCCTCCAAGTAGAGAATTAGCACACAGAGGATATGAAAATAACTGCCAGAAGGCAAGCCAGGCCAAAGAAGTGATGCTCAGGCAGGAGGCTCCTTCACAGCTTGCCTTGAATGAGACAGATGCTGTTGAAGATGGGTTAACAAGAGAAGAAAAAAGAGGAGATGTCAGCAGGCTGTGCATGTGGAATAGGGTTAGTTGTCTGGAGAAAAAATAAAAATAGGTTGCTTACTGTGACAAATTTTTCTGGCTTCTATCATAAATGGTCCCAATATCTAGCTAGGAAACCATTGGGAAGATAGACAGACTGGAGGAGAAAAGCAGCACAGATTGTGCAAACAGGATTGCTGAGTGAAGACTTTATTGGGATTCTGAACCTATGGTACTGGTAGGGACCAGAGCCTGCTCAGAGAACAGCCAGATCTCAGACTTGATTATGTCTTACTTTAAAGGTAGCTGAAGGATGTCTTTTCTCCTCTGGTAGTATTACTTTTGGCACCGTCTCTATAGTACAAAACCATAAGAGAGATTTTGTTCTCTTCCCAGAAGGACTATAGGCCAGCATTCTCTGTGATGGTGACATATCTCATCAGGAGCTTAGCATCTGCAAGTTGCACAATGCTGAAAGAGGTACCAGTGCTGCAGTGAGGTGTCTGCATACAGAATGCAAGCTCATATACCAGCCTCTGGGTAATAAATTGAGGTTCAGCTGTCACAGAAGAAGCAAGTGAGAATGTGAATTTTGTGTGTTATGTGAAGAAAAAGAAGCCTGTGCCTGAATGGCAATCTGTGGTGCTCTAATGTCATTGCTATAGCCAGAGAGGGAAATGCATTCCTACAGACTAACCTTTCAAGTGTTCATTCTGGTTTTATTTTTATTGAGGCCACCAAAACCATTGTAAAGTCTTTCTATGATGACAGTTGCAAAATAAGTTAGATGCTGTATTAGCAAACAGCTGAATTTTGGCATTTCACAATTAGCAGGAAAAGTCATCGAAGGTGTCATGGGTTCGGCAGCAGCAGTCATTTTTCTCCTCCTTGGTAGCCGGTGTAGCGCTGTGTTTTTTGATTTTGGGCCTGGGAACAGCACTGATAACACCAGTGTTTCGGTTACTGCTTAGTGATGTTTTGGTCTGACCAAGGACTTTCTGAGTTTCATGCTCTGCCAGGCAGGAGGGGAGCCAGGAGGAAGCAGAGACAGGACACCTGACCCAAACTGACCAAAGAGGTTATTCCATACCACAGCACGTCATGCCCAAGATGGAGAGCAGAGACCCGGAAGGGTGGGGGTGCACTGCGTGGTCGGGCTTGGTATTAGGTGGTGAGAAATTGTATTCTTTCCTTGTATTTGCCTTGTCATTATTATTACTGGTGGTAGCAGTAGTGATTTGTGTTATACTTTAGTTACTAAACTGTTCTTATCTCAACCTGTGGGAGTTGCATTCTTTTCGGTTCTCCTTCCCATCCCTCCGGGAGCGGGGGGAAGAAAGAGTGGGGAGTGAGAGAGCAAAAACTGTGTGGCTGACTGGACTTAAACCACGACAGAAGGTCTTCCTTTATGAAGAAAACCATGGAAAGTCCAGAGACCATTCAATCAGCAGCAAGGCCCCACAGAAATAACCCCTAAGAGAAGACCCTGAGTTGCCTGTTTTTCAGTTGAGAGACTGTGTTGACTGACTCCACCACTAAACATAGAATCTTAGAATCATACAATGATTTGGGTTGGAAAAGACCTTAAGATCATCTAGTTCCAACCCTCTGCCATGGGCAGGGATGCCTCGCACTAGATCATGTCACCGAAAGCTCTGTCCAACCTGGCCTTGAAACTTAATGGTAGAATGCTGGGATCCTGAGTTTACATCTGGAAAATACCATTGATTCTTGCCCATTTGAACTCTGGGACTCATGAGTTTGGGCGCAGTTAGAGTCAAGATGATGAGGGAGGTGCAGCTTGGATGAATTTTTCTCCTATGCCAAAATAAAGACACAGTTTGCAATACTATGTGCTGATGTCTGCATGTTTCCATTACATGGTTGTATACATCTGTAATTATTTCCTATGTAAATGAATGAGGGGACGTTTATTTCAGAATCGCAGATTGCTTGCCATCAGGATGAGCTTGGCTGGAACCACCCACAGAGCCCAGCAATGAAACATTTTCTCCTGTCAGCTGTCTCCTAAGAAAAAACAAAACATCTTTGGCTGAACTGATCCAAGTTGGGGGTCTGTCACTCAAAAGAGAGAAAATTAAAGCACGGTATTGGCTATGGGCTTGATTTCACCAATTCTGCTCCCCTAGAACAAGGAAGCCTGTCCCTCTGATGGGCTGCAGAGTGAGGCAGAACAAGGAGAGTGAGCAGACCTGACACCAGCTCAGTACTCTGTATACAGCTCAGTCTTTTTTGCAAGGAGATCATGTGGAACAATTACAGCCTCCACCTGATTGATTTTTGCTTTGCCCATTTTACATTTATCCAACAGTGCTTTAATACTATAAAGCCCCATGGCTCTTTGACTTTCCCATTGCAGATGCATCCTGGGCTCCACTCAAGATTATGATATAATCCCCAAACCTTGAACGTAAGCCAGGCTCTCTCTTTCCCAAACTGGCAGGCTGCATGGGAAGCAATGAACACATTTTTCACAGTTAGGCGTCTTGCATCTGACTCAGGTTGTTGTTATTATGCAGTAAGTGTTTCCATCTCAACATTAAAGAAAAGAAAAAATGTTCAGGTCCTAAGGGGGGAATAAAATCCACTAATCCAACACAGGTTTTATTTGCTTGTTGACTAGCTACTGGTGTTGAGAACGGTGGGACTCCCAGAGCTTCAAACAAGATTAGAGAGTAGGAAATAGGACATTTATTTCAAATCAGATTCTTATTTAAGTCTTCATTCTAGCTACACAGCTAGGTATTTGGACATCTGGCAGAAACTCTTGGCTGCACACAAGCTCTGAAATTGTTGTTAATCTTTAAAATCAATATTGCATTTAGGAAATTGCTCACCTACCTGTCTGTTTGTGACTGCTAATTCATCCATATGCCATTTCATTAGTCATTAACTGCATAGGAAAAGGCATTACTTTCTCTTCATCACTCTTGGACAACTTCTACCACCCTTATATTCATTAATGTATAAAATACATTGTTACTGTTTACTCATATCAATTGGAAGACATAAGAAAAGCTGGGAACCAAGTGCTGGTTAAAAAAGTACTTAAATACACGTAACTGATTATATGAGAGTATGCTGGGCATCAACGGGTTGTGGTGTAGTCCCTCTGACCTCAAAATACCAATTGTCCTACCCTAAATGATGCTCTGAATCCCTTACTGTTAAAGTACTAAGCTGAATCTTGCTTTGCTTGAAATAAAGCAAATAAAGCTTGAGATAGAGATTTTGGAAGGCTTGAAATAGAGACTGTGGAAGTCAGACAGTGGGGCAGTTGCTGTAACATACTAAAGCTGCTGTATTTGATTTGCCTTTAACTCAGTGAAGCATCTTGGCAAAACTTTAATTTGAAATCTGTAGAGGCTGAGCATTGCACCCTGCTAGGCCCACTAACAGATGGAAGAATTACTAGAGGCAAAATGTATATATTTTTGCTACTTTTTTTTTCATCATTATACTAATCATGCATTTAAATTATTAGCAACCTCAGAGACTGACAGATTTATTTGCAGAAGAGGGTGCCCCTGGAAAAGCGTGGGACTAGCAGACGCAGGTGGTAGGGGTCTTCCCAACATGGGTTGACTTTTGCTGTAGGAAACTTAAAAGCTGATGGTAAACAAGAAAATCACGTTTGTATCTCAGAAACCAGAGAGTTTGGAAAATGACATAGAAAATTTCATAGAGTCATAGAACAGTTTGGGTTTGAAGGCACCTTAAAGATCATCTAGTTGCAATCCCCTGCTATGGGCAGGGACACCTTCCACCAGACCAGGGTTGTTCAAAGCCGTGTCCAACCTGGCCTTGAACACTGCCAGGGGTAGGGTAACCCAGATTGAATTGGATGAAATTGAATTTCATCCAAATATGAAAGTGTTTGGATTGCACACAGTTGTGCACACAGCATGAGATCTGATACGAGCTCTTCCCTGTCTCTGGAGTTCAGACCAGAGTGGTCAGCCCCATGTGCTGGTTGGGGAGGACTAGGCATGGAATTTGCAGGGGCATCATGTACAATCCGTGTTCTTTCGAGAGGAAATGAAATGTTATCCTCATGATGATCTGACGCTAATCTCTCCAAACCTGGACCACTGTGGCAGCCCTCCTCATTCATATTATTGCCCTTAGATCTTAAAGGAGATCCTGAATACACCAGGTTCAGTATAAGGCCTAGTAAAGCCAAAGGAGTAAAACACCCTCAAATTGAGTCTCTTTGCCTCCAGTGTGCATGTACTACTCAAATGAACTGCTAGGAATTTAAATAAATAGGATTTAGCTTGCTAACCTCTTCATTAATCTTAGAGCAAAGTGAGTTACTGTGGGAGTGAAGTTGAATTATGCCTCCCCCCCTACCAGTAATGCTGTTCATTGCTGGAGTATCCAGGGGTGGCATCAGCTGAGGTTTGTTCCTGCTCTCAGGTAGGATGTCAGGATTGCAGACCACTGGCACCTCCCAGCAAACTTCTCTGGCTTCGCTCTTGCTTAGTGCCTTTCCTGCATCCTTCCCAAAAGCACAATTCGCTTTACAAGCAAAGATCTTTAACAGGAGGCACATCCCGGATTGCTCCAGCTTCCCTCTCTGCTGATACTGTTTTATTTAAAGAAAAACAAACCAAACTTTCCAAAATAATCTGACTTTAAAAAAAAAAAAATAAATTAAGTGGAGGTGAACCGTAATATATAACATGGATATGAAATGAAATCCAACCATGCAGGAAACACCAATGGCTTATTATAGATGAATGGGATGGGAAGTACATTTTGTCTAATCCCAAGGCATTTCAAAATATCTGTTCAGCATCTTCTCACTTGAAATGTATCATCATATTCATTTTGAGCTGACTTTTGCAGATTGACTCCGTCTGCCTATTTGGCTTTCATGCTTTTGAGTCCTCAACTGCCCAGAAAATGGTGCCACCGCCATCTTCAAAGATGTTTTTGATGTAAGTGGTTTAAGGTGAGCAAGAACAATAGCCCAGAATGAGAACAACCAAATAATAGTGCCAGCCAGCTGGGAATAACGAGCACACAGCTACAGCTGAGCTCTTCTGCTATGGATGGAAAATCTAGGTCTGTTTAAGGATTAACCACCTACACAAGCAGGAGGAAATACTTTCAATTGAAACAGGATTTTGTCAATTTTCACAGTGCAACATGGTCCAACACAAAAGAATAGTTAGGTCACTTATTACAACGATTTATCTGCCAGCTAAATTGTTCCTCTTCAGGCCTTCTGGCAACATTCAAGACTTCCTAAGATATCTTTCAGACTGCCCCAAGATTTTCTTTTTTCAAGTATATAATTCTTTGCAATGAAGAACCAGCCCCATCAGGACAAAATGCCAGGGCAGAAAAAGGGAGGGAAAAAAAAAAGAAAAAATAGTAAAACTCTGCAGATATGGGAGTAAAATGAGAACATATCTCACTTTCAGGACTGGAATTGCATTTCAGAGTTGGTTCACTGAATCATGAACTTGGGCTGAAAGGGTTTCTTGTCTGTGCATTTAGCAAGTCTATTTGACTGAGCATGGGGGACGGCAGGCTGGCTGTGATTTCCCTCTGCAAGTTTATGTTAAATATAATCTTCGGTCCTGATGCTTTTATGCAAGTGAGAACATTTCAGACATAGCAAAAGCGAATGCTACCCAAATACCTCACTGTCTGACAAACAGCGTGGGCAGAGTTCAAATATACCTTGGAGAAACATGAAAGTTTGAGCATCACAGACACGTGAGCTTGTACGGTGGGTTCCTGGTGCATGCCTGCACTGGTGTGGGAAGCTTCTGTAACTGGATGGAGTGTCCAAATGCCATGAAAATGTGGTTGAAAAGCTGGATGCAGAAGCCAATGCTCCTTCCAGCAACCCTCTTTGCACTTAACTGTGTGCCTGAGGGAAAGTGCTTCCAGCAAAAGGCCAGATTTCCCTCTCAATTTGAAGGGTGCAAATTGACCCCAAATGCTTGATGATCTGGAAATATCCAGAAGAGGATTTAACCCTCATAAAGCTAGGTTAGAGCAAGGTTTCTACAAAATTCAGTGTGTCTGGGATTATAATTGATTTTCCAGTTTTATTGTCTAATTGTATATTAGATATGCAAGGGGTTTAGGTTTGTGGCTTGAATAGGCTGCAAATGCTTGGGTATAAAGACACGAGATGTGGCAGTTCATGTGCTGACAGCCCCTCTGTTTCATTTGTAAGATTTTTTTTCCTAATTAGACAGAAAAACATTCAAAATGTCCAAATTTCTGAGTTTTCAGGGGGGCATTATAAACCACAGGTATGTGGGCTGGAAGGAAGACACTTCTCAGCATAGCTGATTGTAAGGGTTTCAAAGCTGAATGAAGGACTCAACATCCAGCTACTTTGCGGTGGTATTAGTTATTTCTTTTACTCTTATTCTAGAAGTTATTACACCAGTGAAATTTCCCCATCCATTCCACAGACGCCTCCCTCATAATGGTGTGCTGTTGCACTCATCTCTTTCTGTGGCATATGCTCGTGACCCACACAAAGTGTGCGGATGGAGCCCCTCACTGTGGACACAGAGCTGTGACAGCCTTCAACCCCCACTTCTGCTCTACGGATTGATGGGTAGAGGAAAACAACATAGGTTCAGCAGCCTGGCAGGACAGGTCAGGGGTTGGGGTGACTGTGTGGGTAAACTGATTTGGCTGACCTGGCCATCCTCTCTCATCTATAAGCTCTTAGCAAATACCTTCACAGTAGAGGATGAGGCAGAAATGATCCTGGTGCCTGGCAAAATGAAGTAGGTGACTCTGAAAGCTTCAGCAGCGAATTCTCAAACTCAGATTTCCCTATTCTAGCCAGCCTGAGACTTCCTTTCATCTCTGTTGGAGAGGATCCAGCGCTGCCCAACAGCTCCTGTAGCTCAGCAAAACGAGCAGAACAGCATGCTAGTAATTCTGACATAACAAGAATGACACATTAATCTCACAGCTGGGCATAACTAGCAATGGCCAAAACTGCACAGACAGAAATCAAAGGAGCACTGCACCATTTATAGGTTGTGCCATTCAAGGGAACCAGCGAACCAGTCCCTCAAAGGGGACTGATGGTTTTGAACTCAGTGTGGTTCATGTGATGCAGAGATGAAAAGTGGAGCATTTCTTTCGTCTAAATTGTAGCTTTGGTTTTTGAAAATTAATCATAGCAGGTTGGAGGGCCCAGCACATTTTTAGAAAGATACAAAAGCATGATAATCTTTCTAAAAAGAATAAAATAAATAGTGTGTTGTAACAGTAACACTACCAGCATTACCTTTTATGTGAAACAACAGGGGCTTTTCTAAGCAGATCACTTCACCTGAAGTATTAAGCTAATTTTCCCCTACCATCAGAAGACAGCTTTCCTGTCATCACTTCTGTGTGCATGACAGCTTATGGCTTAACTGCTCCTATCTTGTATCATTTAACCAGATAATATCTGTTTTGACATTCATGACTGAGATACTTCGCTTGTAATTGGGAATGAGTACAACAGAGCCGAACAGAGTGATTTTCTTTCCCCAAGGGTGGTTGTTAGGGTGATGCGGCACTCTGGTGCTTTGCTCACTGCACAATAGAAACCTTCCTAGTAAAGCTGCAGAGTAGGTCAAGTGAAGACTCATGCATGATTGAAAACTCCTTGGAAGAAAGGGACATGCCCTGGAGGTACGCAAGCAGGGTAACACTGACTGGGTGCCAGTGGCCTCATCCATATTTGTGCATTGGACTCTGCATTGGCAAGATCTAGAAATTTGCATGGACCTTTCATGAAAGACACGGACCTAAGCATCATCACACTGTGAGCATGAACTGCATTCTGTTATTGAACAGTGTGTTATTTTGATTTTTATAATATTTAGTAGAATTTCCTGATTATAAACGTATCTCATCTCCTGCCTTGGTTGTTATTTGAAGTCCTCCATTTACTTAGTGAAGAGTAATGTGCAGATATCGTTATGAAATCTGCTGCAGTGGTTTCTGCTTTCGTCTGAAGAGAAAAAGTGGCTGGTGTCTGAGCAAGGTGAGCCAACACTGCCCTATTTCATACCCCCCAGACCCCAGATTTTCCCATAATTCAAATAAGACAACACAAAAAATGATGCTGAATACTTATCATTTAGATCAGAACCAAGATGGTGAGAGAAAGGATTTTATGCTTGCATGTCAAAACAACGCTATCATTCTTCCTGAATATGTATGATGTACGAAAACCGATAAGCCATTGACAACACAAACCAGAAAGAATTATGAAACCAGAGGATGAGATAGAGTTCCTTGAGCTGTTTGATGTAACCATTACTGTCAGGTGAAAATCCTAATTAATGCAGGTATCTCATTCTAATTGCATGGATCAGGCTGCTTTGTCTTTTCAATAATGTATAGAGCTGTACCTGGCATTAATCTTATTAATGGAACTATTATGCTGCTTACAAATTAATTTCCAGGATGAGATTATCTGCTGGATGTACCTGTGTGCAGAGCAATTTCTTTTCTCTGACTTTAAGAATGGGAGTCCCCTTTAAATTCTCCAGATTTGGAGGTTTACATTTTCAAAGTTGATCCCTGATATTGAAGCTTTGAACAAAGATTTTGAATGTCCAAATATAGGAATTGTAGTCTTGAATTTCTGCTGTTTTAAACAATGCTGCTGCTTTTATCACACAGCATGTTGTACTGGGAGCAACTGCATTGATTACAGTGTGATTACTTCAGATTAAATGAAATAGTACTGCTTGGTGGGAAGGTTTTGTAGCCTGATGTCTACAGGGAGGAACAGCCTGTTGGGACCACCCGTTGAAGCAAAAAAAAGTTTTTGAGTAACAAAACCCAAGGAAAGTCCAAATGGGAGTGAAAAGTTGGGATGCAACCCTGATTTAGTCACTTCCATAAACAGGATGCTTTGTTGGTCTCCATGAAGTCCTCAGTTGCCAAAATTGTTGCCTGTGATGAAGTTTCCCCCTTCTCAAAAGGGGACTCTTGCAGTGTAAGTGGTAAGTGACTCTACCAAGGTGACGGGAAGCAGAAGGAGAAATCTGGAGTTGAATGTTGTAGCAAGGAAGAAAAGGACACAAGAGAATGAAATTAAGACTGTGGAGGAAAACTCAGTGGATGACTGATGATGCCTCCTTACCATGTTTGGATGCATGTACTCAGTTAATTTTCTTTTAAAAAATGCACAAGAAAGAGTAAATTGAGTTTTACTATGTATTTATCATTGAAAAATTTAAACTCTCCTGCAGCTGCAATGTACATCCTTGTATTTTTGCAAGAATGTGTTTAGATAGGCCATATCTTTTGTCAGGATTTATTAAAAAATTTCCGTATGAATGTCATATGGAAGAAATTATCTTTCTGGAGGTATTTATACTTCAGATCCTGGTTTTCTCCTTACATACGTGTGTGTCTTGCACACTTGGTGGCAGCCTGTTCCCACAGGAGTGAAGCAACCTAGAAAACAACAAAGTTCTCCCTTCTGTCTCACCCCTTCCTGGAAATAAAGACTGCAATTGGCTCTCCTCATGTAACTTGGGGAGTTTAAGAAGACCCTTTTCTTATGGATTCTGTACTCACCAGCCTGCAAGATGAATAACAAGCAGGCATTAGGATGTGGACTCCCTCAGAAGCATGCTTACTAGCTTAGCCTTGCTTACTTACAGCAGTGGTCTTGGCTGGGATGCACAAGGGCACACAGCTACAGTGCTGCCACAAGCTGAGTATTGACCCCCTGAACAAAGTAATAATCCATCCTTCCCTCTCTGGAAATAATATACCCAGTACATAGGAGGCCCCTCTCACCCAGAGAGTGACAAATAAAGTCATATAACCCAACAGCTGAGAGAAAATCCCTTCATGAAAAAACATTTCCAGACTTTAATATAGGCAGTTGTATTTTTTTCTGTCTCACATTGGTGGAGCATGAAAGTTAAACACCTAATCGTTCAGATTTTCATTAGAAACAGAAGCAAAAATTGAAGTGACAATAATATAATAGTACTATGTTTCAGCCACCGTTGCCACTGATGTCTGAAGCTTGGAGCTGTCAGGAAGTCTAATAAAATAAAATTGAAGTGACAAAAAGAAACAATTCCTTGTTTAAAGCTTTAATTTCTGCATATCTCCTGGGCTGTAGCTGCTGTATGTCAAAATGAGCAGAAATGGGAAATAGACCATCCCAGCTGTGCTGAGACCCTCATGCTTGGGGCAACTCATGCCTCTACTTGACCAAAAGATGTTGAACCTGGCTGCAGTACAACTCCCAGAGCAAACACATACATCTCCATGCCACAAAGCAGAGGTGGACGCAACCTATGTAAGTGAAGGCACTTAATTTCAGTCTGAAAGTCACTGTGCGTTGAAGGTATATTGATTTCCTTACTGTGCTAGTACTTTATGAGTGATTTCTTATGTAAGTGTCAGGTAAGAGGCATGCATGGAGACCTAATTAAAGTGTATACAAAGTACACGCAGTAAATCTCTTTGGCAATGTCAGCCTGTTTTATAGCAGCCTGGGAGAGCAAACAAGATGGCATAAATGAAAGATAAAGAAATACTAATAGTCTGCAACATTCCCAGAACAACAGCCTAGCTCGTGAGACACTAATGTGAAACAGCTCTGGATACCGATGGAGAAAAAGTGCTCAGCCCTTAAACACAAAACAATGGGATTTTTTTCTCTTATCTTAAATAACAGCCCAGTGTTTTTCCCGTGTCACAGCCATTATTCCATCACTGTTTTAAATTAATACTGTTTCTCCATCTGTGATCCATCCCAGTAGATATTTTACCCAGAAGAACATCGCAGAGACAAAAAGAGTGCAGAAAATATTAGGGATGTGAAGAAAATAATTATTAGTTTTGTATCAGAGATCCATCTATTGTTTGTTTTATGACAGTCCCAAGCAAAGCCAGTGCTACCATCATTTGAGGAGGAGCGGACCCTGCTCACAATGAGCTGGGTAAGATACCAGGATCCTCACATTCAGCTTTTGGATGGGTTGAAAGGCTCATGGCTACAATGAATTAGCAGCTTTATGGCAATGTTTTCAATGGCAAAATGATTTTGGATGTGTCTATCAGGATGGATGAAAACAGATGCAAGTTTTCTCTGCCTACAGTCCTGGCTAGTTGGAAATTCTGGTGTGGAAGTTATACATATCTGCTTTCTGCTTTTGTGAAATACCACAGGCAAGATAATAAATACTAGTGGAAATAAATACCATGGTATATTGGCTTGGGTATACCAGTGCACTAACTTATCCCTACAGCTTTTTGGACTGTAGCCGGCTTGTGTTTCTACACAAAGAAGCTGAAGTCCAGGTCAAGGTATTAAACTCTCCCAAAAGACTATCCAGAGCTGAATTACAGCAGGTTTGAGATGGCTGTTTTTTTCTTAGCTTCTCTTGAATGTAAGACTTTGGAGTCTTTCACAATGGCATTGCTTTTCTCTTGGAGAAGACTTGTCCAGAATCTGCACCATATTCCCTCTAAACTCCTGCAGCGGTCCTTGGACAAGGAGAAAGCTATTGCCAACCTTTTATCTTGGCTGTGTGGCCTGGGACCTATTTAAAGTTTACTCATCCATTCTCTTTATTAAGTCTGCATTGGAGTGAAAGTCTTCTCTTTTAACCTCTGGGTTTCCTTACACTCTGCCTGTGCCCCTCCTGGATGATGTGATGGAGTGGTGCACACTAAAAAAATCTGCTCATTTGTAAAGCCAGTCATTAATAAGTAGCAAGATGGCTTTACCACAGGGATGCCAGCATTACTTGGCTGACAATGTCCCTTACGATCCTGGAGAGATTTTAATGGATTGAACAGGTTGATGTTGTCATTTTCAATTTGCCGAACCATCTGACAGTGTTCCCAGCAATTAGCACGTACAAAATGTGGAAATATGTTACCTTTTACATTAAAAAAATAATATGGGAAGCTGCCTGGTCTCTGGAGTTGTGTAACAGCTTGTTATTCTGAAGTGCTTGCTTTGACTTTAAATAGATTTCACTATAGCAGTCACCCTAACCTTGGGATAAATTTAGCTGTCGCCTGAGTCAGTAGAGAGGTTTGGGATCATTAAAAGCCAATCAGGAATTAACATGTGCCTCCCGTGGTTGGGGCTGTGGGATGCTGTGCTTGTGCAGCTCAACATGGGCTGCTCTGGCAGGGAGGACAGGGGGATATAGGGCGATTGCTGCCGAGACCCCCATGTACAGTGCCCATTGCTTCATCTCCTCTACCTCTGCAAATCCCACCCTGCTGCCAACAGCAGCATAGGATGGACCAAAATGACTTACCCAAGGTCATGCAGAGGGATGGATCCAAGCTCCAGTCACCTTGTCCTCCGACTCCTACAGTGTAGCTGAGAAAGAAGAGGAAAACCAGGACAAATTAACACTCATGAATCAGGAGGTGCTACAAGAGAGGTTGTTCATCCTGGCTTGCTGGGATTAAAAGGTTGCTTTTGTTTCTAGAGCAGACATGAGACCATGAAATGCAGCTGTCAGCTAAGGAGAAACTGAAAGCAACATCTAATCTCAAAAGCATGAAGGCAGCAGACGTATTTTTTAATGCAATGGCAGCTGCAGTCATTTTAGATCCTCCACATCTTACATTACAAAGAAGTAAGTCTCCTGGCTCCTGACAGTGGGGCTCGTGCTTTCATGGGTTGTGACATGGGATGACCTTTTCTGAGAGGGCAGGTTGAAGGGGCATCCAAGATCTGCCATGAACCAAGGGTTTCACGTTGAATTTCTAGTGCGAAGTGACAGGAGGCCCCACTTATGCGAAGCAGGGTTCAGACCCAGGTTTTGCCTTCCTGACCCTCAGTGGTCATCTCGTACAGCCATGTGTTGGGATGCAGCTGTGATTTCAGGTATATCCTCTGCTTCCACCCTGCTTCTTCCTTTGCCACACCAGCTGAGAAGGAGAAGGGATCTGGGGAGCAATAAGAGACTCATTCAGTTCCCACAAAAGCATTATGGAGACTGAAATCTGCCTTTATAAAAAGCAGCCAGGGCAGGCTCTGTGATGTATCCTCACCTAGGACAAAGGCAGGAGTAAGACCTCTCGCAAACCCCTGTCAGCAGGGAAGTGACCCTTATTTTTCACTGTATAACAACAGATGATGAATAATGACTTAGGTTTTGCTACCTGTGGTAAGGCAGGTCCTGTAACCTGGGAGGTTGAAGCTGTGCTTGGCAGGGTGCATCTGTCTCAGCACTGAGAGCAGCATGCAGAGGCTATCATTGCTCCTAGATGCGCGTAGCTTGCAACCAAGAGAGGTGGACTGAAAAGGCACAGGGGAGCCCCAAAACTGGTACCTGACCTCCATGGGTAGATTCAGCCATGTTCTGGTAGCTTCAGCTTTCCATGAGTCAGGTTGCTGTATTTTTAACCTCTGGGGACTCATCCAGGACTTTGGTGCAACCACCTATCACTGCTGTAGGAAAAAGAAGCACAGACAGAAGGGCTGTGCTGCCACAGCTAAACACTGGAGCCTTTGAGCATCAGCCTTATGTGCATATAGGAAATGAAAGTCTCCTCTTCAAGCGCCCAAACCCTGAGCCAGAAGTGTAGGAAGCTTTTTGTTTCTTTGCAGGTTTTTGTGCTACTTTTACTAGAGTCAGTTTTGAGAAAGACTGTCAGAATATCTTCAACAAAATACTAAAGAAACACACTGGGAACTGTGAAAGCTCAGATTTGAATATAAATATGAACTGACAAGCTGCTTCATGTGGTATCATTAAACTTCACAGTTAGACCTTTTTTTTAAAAAAAAACCCCAAATTATAGTGTAAAAATATGCCTGTAATGTGAAAATTGAGATGAAAACTGCTTATTTTTGTGTTTAGTGTAATAACTAGTAGAAAGAAGAGTTCCTGTTATCTAATGTTTAAAAGGGTTTTCATTTATTTTTATATTTATAGCAGCTTAATTATGAATAATACTCACAATGCTGACAACACATAGGGGCTATAAAATTGAGGAGAACCAGGAGGACTTTAAGATGGTTCTATACTCTGGGGCTTAACACAAAAGCTGAGGGCACAATCTAATGTAGCTGTTAAGAGGCAGCTAGGCTCGCGTTAGGGCATCCCGAGAGAGAGGGAACGGCTCGAACCCAGTTAATCTGGAGCCGATGGACAAACATCCCGACTTCTATTGAAGAAAAGGGACTTTGTTCCTGGGCAGGGCGATGTCGGAGGGACCTCGCTGACCGCTGGATGTCACTGTTAAGTCGCACAAAGGCCCCAGGGCTCAGCGTCAGCAAGGGCTGCTCCTGGTTTAGGGGCGAGAACACTGCTCTTTTCTTGTTTCCCTTTTCTCATTATTTTTGAGTTATGCAAAGTTCTGAGAGCTATTCACAGGCGGGGTGAAATTTCGGACAGCAGGAAAGCAAAGCGAGATTTGGCTTTATCCTTTCTTTTCCAATCAAATCTCCATACCCAAATCACTGTTGTAGAGCAATGCCTAGGATGTGGGTTTGTTTGGATGTACAAGGTGTGAGGATTTGTAGGCGACTTGGTTTTGCTGCTATTAATGCTGCAGGAGTGAAACAGAAAAGTGCCCTTATTCACTGGCAGAAACAAATTGGCTTAATACTAAATCAGAGCAATGAATCCTGCTGCAACCTGGTGTAGTCCTCAGGACTTTTCTTCCCAAGTGCATGGATATGTGGGTAAGTTCATTTCATATCTCTAAACAGACACTTGATATTAAGCAGATATGTTCTTCTAAAGGAGGATAGAAATGCCTTTCTCCAGGTGTCTCCTCTTTCTCTTCATTCACAGCTTTGACATATCTGTACAAACTCTGGACAGAGTGAACTTCTCTGTATTTTTAATGCCAAAGCCGTGGAAAATGGGCTCATTTTATCAAAGCCTCACTCAGGAACAGGCCTGCTTGCTGGCCATTTTTACTAGAACATGGCCTGCTTTTTCTTAATATACCATCACAGAAATTTCCTTTGAAAGATAGGCCTGTTTTGAATTCACAATGGGCTGAGACAAACTCTGAATTTCAAGCAGTTCCACATTTTGTTGCCAAGATTTTATTGCCTTTTTTCACATGCGAAAGTCAGTGTAGATGTTTACTCCAGCCCTGTTATAACTCCGCATCAGTTCCGTGCTGATCCCACAGATGCCAATTCAGGGGAGCTCCCCTGGTGGCAGTGGCTTCACCACGATATAAACAAGTTCCGTTTCCAACCCATCACATCTTGCTTTAGAATGCCTGGTGATATCTAGGTGGCTGAGGACTGGTGTGTCATCACTGTTCTGGCTATCCATCAAGGTTAATCACTGATGCCTTGCAATGTTTTCCTCTTACTTAATGCCCCATGAGGATATTCAGATGTTACTTATAGCAGTAGGGGCTGGGATTGGAGCTGCTGGAAGGATAGGGGTTGCTCTTATCCTTGGACAGCACCTTTGTGACAGCTCTCTGTCCTTGTGTACTAGTTAATAAAGGAGAGTAATAACTATCTGTGAACCACAGTTGCCACTTTGGAACAAACATACAATAATTTAATCCTTTTGGAAGGTGTTGCCTCACGGAGGCGTGGCGACCTGGTTCAGGAACGGCACGGCGACCAACCCCTGGCCGCTCGGTCCATCAGCACATACACACCAATATGGTGAACAGCAAAATGGCGTTTATTACAGGAAAACACAACATTATATATCCACGGTTTACAACGTCACTTCCGTGTGCTTACATCATAACGTAGACACTGTTAGCTATTAGGGGAGGAGTCCTGTCTTTCCGTACAGCACGACATCTTCCGGCTGCCAGACCTTAGCTTGTGCCACAACAGGAAGGAACTCATAAGTGCTCAATCTTTTATGATGGACAAGGGTATGGTCTCTTTTTCTTTTTTTCTCCCTAACACCAGTTTCCCATGACCCTGGCTACATCACAAAATCACAGCTACAGAGGGGGTACCAAGCATTCATTATGCTACAACATCTTTGCAGAAGGTACCAAGCACTCATCATGCTACAGTAGCTTTGCAGAGGCTGCAGAATCACTTGTAAAACAACCCATTCCTCTCAAAGCATAAGATGTTAATAAGATATGCCTTTTCCTGGGACTGACTTATCCCTTCCCTTGAACTGTGAGTCCAAATTTGCTTCACTTCCTTTTTTTCATGGATCCCAAATCAAACTTCTCACTTTTGTTATTTGCCTTGATTGGTGTCAGCTGTAATAAAATATCCTTGTGCTTCAAACTTAGGAGAACTTAGCAAGGTGTTTGGGGCTGACCAAGGTGTTTTATTCTCCCCAGCAGCTGTCAGCTGAAGTAATGACAAAATAGATCTCCAGAAAGGAGAAAATACTCTCAAGCCCTGAAATATTTTATGAGTGCATGTATACAAACACAAGGAATGAGGAGGGTTTAGATTGCAGCTCATCTCACTGTCATCTCACCAATTTCTTTTATTGCCAAGACTCCTTCCCACACTCCTGGCTCTGCTTCCCTGTTTGTTCCTTCTTCTTCTCCCTCCGATCTCTGACATTGCCATGAATAGATCAGCCCATTATGCTCCGGAAAAAAGAAAGAAAAATCATCTTGTGCTGCTTGGTCTTTCAAAGCAGCAGAATTATGTACTTGAGAAATGGCTCATTTTTAAGTGTAGGGAATGAGTACTGGATGCAATATGTTTTCCAGATCCATGTTAGAAACTGGGGAGACATCAGCTGCAGTAATTGTTTCTGTCTTCAGCTGAATTTCACTCAATTAAACTACACTGTATGTGAGATGAACTGCGGGGAAAGCTGAGCAAATTGCACCGTCTGGGCAGCCTTGAAGGCTGGGATGAGGTGGGAAAGCAGGGTGGTTTTCTTGGGAGACACTGGGGGGTGAGTAGGCAAAGCCGTGTGCTCCATGGGGTCAGAGGAACAGGTAGTCATACCAGGAGAGCCAAGTGGAAGAAACAGTTTCCTGGTAAAGAGCGGGCATACATAGTAAGCAAGGGTGTTAAAGCTTCCCAGCAGATGAAGAGGAGATGGAGAACAGATATAGAACTGTGTTTGTAAATGACTGGAAGCTGCATTGTGATAAGAAAGGAGAAGACATAGGTAGTCATGGTTTAGCAGGAGATATTCAAGAGGAAGAGCAGGTTCCCCCATAGAGAGGAAATAACGGAACAGAAAAACACCACCAACGGGAGCCAGGCACAGAACAAAAGACAATCAGAACAGCCCAGTGATGGTGAAACATAAAAGAATCAAACTGACAAAGGGCAGAAACACAAGACCAGAAGAGATCAGAGCAGCCCCCCAGTCCAGCTTGAAAGAGCAATCCTTCAGTCCAGATTGCCACCACTGCAGATGATTGTGAGATCAATGTTTGATTCAGAGGAGTCCATGCAACATATACCCTGTACCTCCAGCTGTGAATTCCCCTTTGTAACAAATGCAGACTTACAGTGAAAGATGAAATGACACAGCTGTGAAGTACTGCAGGCAGGGCAGGAAAGATCACTTGTCTGGATGCTAAGATCATGTGCCATGAGAAAGAGATTGCACTGTTTATGTAAGCAGTAGGCAAGAAAATCAAACCAAGTCCTGCCACCTTGGTCTTTCTGTTGGTGGCAACTTTCCTCTTGGCTCCAAATCTAGAACTCAGTTTGCTCCTGAGTGCCCAAAGACACACCAGCAAGGGACCAGCTTGCCCACCACCTATACTGAAAGCAAATGGTAAGAAAGATGTTCTTTAAGGGAGGATTTTGTAGACTGGTATAATTCAAAGAGGCTACAGAGCTGACTCTGAGGTGCCAAGATGCTGTGTTAGGAACATTCAGCATGAGAAAAACATAGTAGATATACAACCTAATAGTAATAATTTTTATGAAGATCACAGACTAACAGTGGAGAGGAAATCAGACACAGGAGTCTGCATAGATGGAGACTATTCAGAGGTCATGCTGATGCTGTAAAGGTTTAGGGAGGGCCTTGGTGTAGGTTTTTGCTTATTACTCCTGAGGAGAAAAGCTGTGGCACTTCTAAGCACTCAAATGCTTTCAGCCATGTAATGTTTGGATTAGGATCCACTTGAAGGAGCAGGGTGCACACTTGCTGAGGTCAAATGTGGCAGAGATTTCCTAGTGCTTATTATAGGGCAAAAAGGAAAGAGGAAGAGTTCTTACTGCTCAGTTATACACAAGTAGAAGAGGAGATTCTGAATGGGGAAATGAAAAGTATTACTATTTGGACAAAGCCATTCCTCCCAAAATGATAGCAATAGGGATAAGATACATAGGGCTGCCATTAGGAGGTGGCAGGGGAGCAGCATATGGAAAACATGACACCTCTAGGTCAGGTATTGCTGATACGATGCTCTAGGAGGCTTTTAGAGGTACTTGGTCCTGCTTGTTAGCAGCACATGGACTGGAGGGAGCTCCCAGCAGAGCTGCTGCATAGCGCTGATTAGGGGGCAGGAA
The DNA here is from genome assembly GCA_028858755.1 of Ara ararauna. NCBI lineage: Eukaryota > Metazoa > Chordata > Aves > Psittaciformes > Psittacidae > Ara > Ara ararauna. The sequence continues at coordinate 6,789,163 of CM054410.1, read as the reverse complement.
AGATTGATTTATGATGAATGAATAAAGAGGCAAGATTAAAGCATTGCTAAATGGAAAGGAAGGGGGAAGAGCCTGTAAATATTTGGAGGGTGTTAACAGAGAGAAAGGATAAATTAAGGTGGAACAAGGGGTTTTAGCTATGAGCAACAGGATGAAATGAAAAAGGAATACTCAGGTTTTATGTCTGTGGCCTCACATAAATAAGTGGCACCCTAGAATAGCTGCTCCTTACTTGCTCCCTGGAGGATATCTTGTGCTGCACAAAAGCTGCTTTGAGCAGTCTGGATGTAATGCTAGCCACGTGAAATATAAGGTATTTCTGCAGAATTGACAATGCCCTTCACACTCACTTCAGTTTGTTCCTCACTAACCTCCCCGTGTAGACAACAAGTATTTATCAGTGTAACATTCTTTTTTTAGCAGTGAGATTTAAGCCTGTGAAATAATCTGCTCATTGGACATGCAGAAGGACCTGCAATACTTGGCAGATATGAAAACAAGTTGGATGGCAGAAAAAGGGATTTAAGTACAAGAACCTAAGGAAGGTTGACTTCCAGATTTACCACCCTGGAGGAAGCCATACACCTAAGCAGCCCCATGCCTGGGCACTGCTCACATAACTGCCCACCAGGCTCGGCAGTGCCCCAGTAGAAGTTTGTAGCATCTACGCCATCATTTTTCCACCCTGGTGAGGTCTTCCCTTGAGAGGAAAATACGCTTTTGCAGAAGTCACAGAGAACATTCTTGTTATGAATACACGGACTTAACTCCAACTCATCCATCTTAATAGGACTTATATCATTTTCCTTGATGGTTCTGATTTTCTATCCCATTAATAATAAAGATCTTCTCTACTTATATATATTGCAATTCAACAGTAAGTCTCAAAGGAGGATCAAGATCATTTTGGCTTTCCATCAATTTGATACTGATGCATTTCTCGTTAAATAGCTTGTGTGTGAGACAGTGAAAGGGACTGGAGATTCATCCCCAGCACACACAGCTTTGAACCTGAATTGCTCTGAAGACAACACGAATCTTCCAACCGATGTCCATGGACTTTGCATCACCTCCTAGAGAGAGGTAATCCTTAATCAGGGAAATTACGGCCTCTGTTTTCACCTGGTGCAAATCAGGATTTGGAGCAGTGAAGCTGATCATGAATACCTGGGCCCAGATGATACCACTGGAAGGGTTTGTAATCATTTTTCTGGTGCACATGATTCAAATTGGTGTCTGGAAAAGGGCTTGTTAGTCAGTGTTTGCTGAACGGAATACTTCATGACAGCGCTAATTAAAATAAATGAAACTTGACTTTTCAAGATGATGGATTTTTATAGCAAAGTACAGTAGTTTGAAAACATCTTTAATTTAATTGCAAAATACATTCTCTGGTTATTTACTTAAAATTGTCTTCCATTGCAGAGCTGCACCAGTATTTCTGGATGCACACTCTTGATTTCAACATTTTACACTGCATTATCAAGTTAATCTACCCAAATCATTAACCCCCAGCAGGAAAGATTTTTAATTATGTAGACTCACCAAGTGATTTTCAAGAACTGTTTTGTTTCTATAAGTTCAACCATAATGAACTCATCTCATGGGGAGAGCGAGGGCACTGTCCTACACTTGATTTCATGAACCAGCATCTTGAAAGAGGCCTCCGAACGTGCAGCACATTTCAGCAAATATATCTTATGCACAATGGAAAACGGTCAAACACCCTAGAGAATCCCTGGCCTCCTGGAAAGGAGCACTGATGGGCACTTCAGCAAGCAGGAATTCAATCTAGATCAAACTGAACTTGTTTTTTCTCTATAACATGAGCCAGTTTTATTCCAGTGTATCTCAGCTCTGATTTACATCTCAGGATGCAGTATCTGAATCAGGCTAAAGCTGACAAAAAAGTAGTCATGACCTTATTAGAGTCATTATTAGTCCTGCTTTTACGTAGGTTAGAAAACACATCAAAATTAAAAACAACATCAAAACCCATTTCTTTTCGGAAACCAAAGCTTTGGGAAGAAGATGGAAGGATGGCACTGCATTAGCTTTTAATAATCAGCACTACTAATAAGTGTTGATTTGAGCCTTTATCCAGTGCCTCATCTCTCTCATTTGGCCTCCCATGGTGGGCAGGGCAGTGTGGGAAACCTTGCTCAGAGTGTCAGCAGGGACTCAGGTGCTTGTTCTGGGGTTGGAGTGATTGATGATGGCTGGAGCTTCTTCCTGGGGGACAAAAACATTGGCATCGTAAATGCGGGAAAAATCAGTGAGTCAGCACTGGCAGAACCCTGTAAAATTGTGCTGATTTACTCATCTGAATCACTATCAAAAGCTGAGCAGCAGTTGAGAGGAAACAATTGCACAAAAGCGTGGTGTTCTGTCTGTTAATGTCATTGATAGGGTGAGGAGCAAGGATTTGTACCATTGCATGTACTGTATATACAGGATGATAAATGACACCAATAGTCCGATGGGAAAGGAGACATTTGAAGTGCCAGGATTTGCCCTCTGAAAAAGGTGATACCAAATTCTTCTGCCTTGTGTAGCCAAGCCCCAAACACAAAACAGAAATGAAGCACTTCAGAAAGCTGAGTGCATTTTAATTGTATTTGGGGGACATGTCCTGTTCCTGGAGGCTCAGAACAATGAAGACATCAAAGCGCAACTGGGAGGAGCAGAGTGTTTTGTGGGCAATCGACTTTACAGCTTTGAGAGTGCCAGAGCATCGAAGTGATTCCCACTATGGGAGATCATTATGTGGAAGTCATAAAAGTGGATTGGGAGGCATCTTAGTATTTTATATAGTGAAATGTGTCATGGAAGCTTGTACAAACACTTCTCTAGTTTTCTGTTACCTGGCTTAGCATGTCTGTCCTCCTTCTGTCCTTGCAGAGAGGTGCTCTTTGGGAAGGGACATGAGGAGGGACAGAACAACTGATAGTTCAGAACTGAATTAACAAGTTTAACTGTTTTTGCAGGTATGTATGGCTGGTATGGTACAGTATGGATCACAAATCAAGTCTCTGAATGCAGTGAATACAAACCAATCAGGCATTTTCCCTCTGAAAAAGCTCTCATGCTCTGTATTCTTTAGTGTTCCAGATCCATAAGCCCCCAGGTTTATTAAAAATTTATGGAAGAACTACAGCTTAGTTACTACAGTTCGTATTTCTACATTGAAGTACTGCGTGCAGTCACTGGTAGGAACCACATAGGGTTTTTACAGGTGTTTAGAAGTTTCTTTCATGACTATTTTTATCAAAGAAAGTTAACTTCAATTTTTATTTGTTTTATTCTTTCATGTGAAGCCAATGAAATCTGAAATCTCTAATCTGTCGACCTGCGTGATGTTTTACCCAATGTTTCTCATTGCTGTGTTAAATTTAGTAATAGCATCTCTATCGAGTGCTACAGACATGATTATTTATTTGCCCTATGCTGCACTTAGAAGTCCCATGTGCAGAATTATCACTGAGTCTGTACCTAATTACAACGTCAGTCTAATATCAGACAAGCCACAGTATTCCCCTTATAAATATGTGTTCTCTGATCATGGGAATGGACTTGCAACCAGCAGCCATGCAACACATTTCTGTCTTGGTCCACATCTTTCTTGCATTTCAAATTGGCCAGGATCTTACCAAAGACAAATTTGACACCACCAAGAAGAAACAGGCTTTCCTCTTCACTTTGTTACCTGCCTGTTGCTATCCCCAGAGCTGTGGGTGTTGGTACTACAAGCAGACATATGACTATTGAACACAGGAATGAAAGAAGGGGGAGAGAAGAACAAAAGGCAACTACTTCATTGCAGAACCCACTAGTGCAATGGCTGAGGACATGTTGTCTCTGTTGTGTTGTGGCAGAGATGTGCTGCAGCATTCATGAGCTTTCCTTCCGGGAGAAATCTGGCGACAGCATAGTATAGCCATGGCGATATATCATCGTATGTCTGCATATGGGAAGACAACATCTAATTTAGAGAATGCAGAAAAATGCAGTGTATATAGGGCTACAAGGCAACTTTGCCTGACAGTTTGGCACGATCCTCCTGAGGCCCTTTAGGGAGACCAGTGGATGCTCTCAGGAGCTGCTGGGTGTGTGACCTTCATAACAGGAATGTAAAGGGATCAAGGCCTTAGGAAAAAACAGTAAAACAGTTGCTCAGCTGTGTACTGTTTTACATAAATGAGGTAAAGAGTGTGAATTTAATAGCAGAAAAAAAAGAAAAAAGAAAAATGTTTGAACCCATTATGCTTTTGCATTGGGATAAATCAGGAAAAGCTTGGAAAACTGCAGCCCAAAACTTCAGCTATTACCAGTCTTCCTGGGATTTAAATGAAGTTGAAAGAGCTCTGCCAGTTTACAGGAGCTGAGGATTCGGCCTGATGGAATTACACAAGCATGAATATCCTGTAAGCCAAAAGAGAATTAGACCCATTATTTTAAAAAAAGCAAAGCTTGATTAAGGATGTTCAGTGTAGGTTTATAAAAAAAAACACTGTCACGCCTCACTAAACTTTGCTGTTCTGTTGAAACATGACTACCAGGGAGATATCACACTGCAGTGGGATTTTCTAAAGCACCAATCAAGGAAGTGTGGTTTCAGAGAGTGAGGGGAACAGCACTTTTGTCAGTGCTAATTGCAGGCATTAATAGGAACCCTAGCACAGCTCACTGTCTGGTACTCTGAGGAAGTTGGAAGCACAAGTGCACTTTACTTTAAAGGTGCAGACATACAGAGATGGAGAGGCAGGATGGAGAATGGAGGGCCAGGATGTGAGCAGGAGAGGAGACATGCTAATCACTCCCGACATGATCACTCAGAGCTTGAAGAGCTCTGATGAATCAAGAGGGGAGTTTGGAAGGCATTTCTTAAGGTTTAAATGCAATTGACATGGATGCCTCCAAGTCTTGGTTCTAATACTTGTGAAATTCAGAGCAAAAGATTCATTGTTTTTAAATGTGTTGGAGAAAACACAAAGTTCTCAGCAGAGGTGCATCAGCAGGTATTTAACAGTAAAACACAAAGCTGGCATTGCAAATTAGGCATGTTTTGGGTGCAGCCCTGTAAAAAACCACGTTAAAACCCATGGAAGATGTCAGCCTGCTGAGTCTTGGGTCCAGACCTGACAGCAGCCACCGCTACTACGTACAGACAGGGACTCTCACTGGGATGGGCTGCATCAGATAAATTCAGTTTACTGTTAAGCTTCACTGTTAGCTTTTTGGCTGCTATCAGAGAGGAGGTACCAAACATGTCCTACACCAGCCCTTTGATTTAGAAGTCTTTGAGTTATTTTCATAGTCATATCCTGCATCAAAGAGCCTCACAGAACAACTTCACACCACCTAAAGTACCATAGTGTTAGCAGAGATATTTAAGCAGTTGAAGTTGATTCCTCTTTTTATTTCTTTGGTGTTTAGCTTTGTTTTTGGTTTTTTTGTTTGTTTGTTTGGCTTTATTTTTTTTTTTTTTTTTTTTTGTTTTAGTGGAAGTTCCAACATAGAATACTGGGCAAATGAGGCCAAAATAGAATTTCACCACTATCAAGACTTCTATTTCAATTCCCTGGTTTTAGCAGCAAAATGCAAACATGATCAAATAGTCTTTTAGATGTGGTATTTTATGTTACTTACCATATCTCCTCTTATTCTGGTTTCGGTCAAATCATCTTTAATATTGAAAGATTCCCTTACAATGGAAAAGCTTATTAGAGGCCAATGCCTTCTTGCATCCTTGCATCCACTTTCCCTCCTCTGATGAAGCTCCTGCAGGTACTACGTGTTCTGTCTCCTTTCTTCATTTCTAGAGATAGGAAACACAGTCAGAATATCACAGGTCCCCATCTCTGGGAACTGAAGCAGCTGCCAGGGATTTCAGCTAACACCACAGAGCTCCTGAAAAGTCGAGTGTCTTCAGAAGACATCTTCTGCCATTCCTACTGCAATGGACTCATATTTTTTCTCTCTCTTCAGATTAACTGCTTCTGCCCCTCTGCATGACTTGTTCATTGAGAGAAAGCCAGGACTTAAAGGCATTTATATTTTCCCACTCTTTCAAAGGGCAAAAAAGAAAAAAGGCTTAATATAGCCTGAGAAACAAAGACAACAGCATGGGTAAGTAAGAAAGCACAGGTGTAATTTCTGGGCACAGTAAGAAGTCTTTTAAAAGCTCTTAAAAGAGTAGTGTGTACATGTTTACCTCTACTGCAGCTGACGTATAACCACAGGAGCACTGCACTACAGGGATAAAATGAGAACTTGTGGAGGGCTATTGAACACTGGAAATTTTCACAGTGTGGCAGAACAAAATTATTTGGCACTAGGGGGGTTCTCTAATTTTGGTACACTGCGAAAACAAAGCAGTGCCTTTGTCCAGACTAATATTTGCTCACCAATGGACAAACCCATCTGCTGCCTTTCTCAGATGTGACCTGGGATATGAAGGCTAACATCTGTCATTTGGGTTGGTCGAGAAAATATGCAGAGATACTCACCCATGTCTCACTAGAGGCCTGTTTGTTTCTAATTTGTTTCCTTTACCTGCGTAGCTTCTCCTAATTGTCCCAGGGATTACACTTTGGCATGTATTTAAAAATATAAACAGAATTTCAAGGTTAGCTTTGAAGCTCAGGGAGTCTCCAGTGTTATAAACAACTGAGTTGGTGAAACCCTTGGAACATTTGCTGGGAAAGCAGATGAAAACACTCCTGAGATGTGAACAGCTTCAACAGTGATTGCAAGGCCATCATGCCTTGCAGCCCAGTTCTATCGCACTTACTTATTATAAAAGGTAATTGTGCACCAACTTTGCAGCCAAGTAGAGATTTTGTGGAGGACAAAGCCCCTGTCACTCATCCAATTGGTCCATCAGGCTAAAAGCTATGGACCTACCGCATGCATTTTTCAGTGGGTTGCAACCTGTGCTCGACACCTGGTAGGGCTTCACCCTACTACTGCTGAGGCTGTTGCCAGTGATACCATTGATTTGAAAGGCTGCAGCAAGATGCTTCGAAAGATGATCCCATTTTTATAGCTGAAATTAGAGTATCTAGAGTTATTAACTGACTTTTTCTTCTCATTAAATTTTGATAATTTTCTCTGATAAAATATGGCTTTGGAAGATTGCTGTTCCAGGTTGCAGCTTTTGCCTTGCTCCTGATGCTAAGGTTTTAAAGGTGTGATCCTGCAAATTACTCCCTGAGTAAGGATTTTTATGCAAATGGTCCTGTTAACTTTACACAAGAAAGAGTTTGCTGGATCATGCCGTTATTCCTAGGCTTACAATGGAAACACAACTGACCTTTAGCTGTAATGAGCACCAGTAAAAATATAAATGCGACAAAATTGCCTGGATCTTTGCAAGCTGATACAAGCTATGCCATGTTCTGGTAGGGGACAGATCTCCAAACAGACTGAAGGAGTTAAGTCATTCACGGTGTTAAGTAACAGCTAATTGACAGCAGATATAATGCATGTTGATAATAAAGTGTGATTCAGCAGCTAGGAACGAAAAAGCCCAAATATCTAAACCAAGCTGTATGGAAGTTATTATAGGAATGTTCCCAAAGCTTTTGCAGCTGCACCCAAAAAAACCAAAAATAAATAAACCATGATGATGGAATATAATACAAAAGAAAGAGGAATCAAAACAGATGGTGCAGTTGGTATGTAAGGCGCCAGTACAATTGCACCTAAAGTGTGGCATGTTGAGTGCTGCAATCACTGTGCTATGTAAATATGCAGCAGGCTCTGAGAAATGCATCTGAGTACAAGCATTATGGCACTGCGTTTATGAGACTAAGGCACGATGAGCTATCTGGGTGAATTTGTGTGTGTGAAAACAGAGCAGAAAGATCTCCAATATGACATCAAATTAAATTCAGCTATCTGGTGGTAAAGGACAGTGAGCCAAATGTCCTCCATCAGGTTAGCAGCTTACCAGCACTGAAGGTAAAAGTGCAATTTATAGGTGGGTTGTCAGACCAATGGTTCTTAGCCTAGACCTTGCTACCTCTTACCTCTTAGTGTTTTCCCTCCCCTTTTAGTCCAAGTGATAAAGGCTCAACATGGCTCAACCTGTAACACTGACCAAAGGCATCCTTGACACCAGCTAGCCATGGCTCCCTCTCCCCTCATAACCAAGCATTAGCATTGCTAATTCAAACACTTGCCATAACTCTGCAGCTACAAGAAAAACAGGTTAGCAGCATCACTGCCACTCCACAATTCCCTTTGCTTCATTTCCACTCTGTTTCTCCTCCCTGTTTGTGCCTGCCAGTGACTCTGCTCCATCATTCACTGAGTGCTTCTTCATTTTTTTTGCACTGCTCTCATTCTGCCTTCTCTTCATCTCTTCTTTGTCCTTTGCTACCCCATTATACAAGTGGTTTTTTTTCTTCATTTACTCCCTTTCACCTTTTCTCCCTGTCTTTCTTTCCTTACACTCTGTGACAGTATTTTTTGATACCTTCCCTTTGCCCCTGTCTTTATTGCCTGGCTGCATTGTCTATTGTGTTACCTGCTATTATCCCCAAATATATTTTGATATATTTTCCCCCTTTTTCCAGTCCACCTTTTTGTTCCCTTTAAGGCACCAGAAAGCAGTAAAGGTTAGAGAGGGAAACTGAAAAACATTCCAGTAGTTTTCCATCAGCCTGTGTATAAAGCACTTCTTTTCCACTTGATGAGAAAGCGGTAATCAGTTTCCGCCTGCATCAAGCTCTTTTACACAAAGAGGTGGCTGCAAAAAGAAGCCAAATAGATTTCTAACTGGCCTCTCCCTTATCTCTGCCTCAGAGCCCAGTGAACCGGCAGCCTTTTCGTTTGCTGTGGCTGCTGCTGCCATGTGAAGCAGACACAAGGTTGAGGGGGATGAGCAGCATTACAGCTCATCAGTGCTGGTGCTGGCTGATCCTGGGAGGGACTGTGGCTTGGGCACTGCTGTTTATTTCCCACCTGGAAAACTTGGTGCAATAGCAGGGAAAGGAGAGCTCTAACTTTGCAACTTCTGAACTGGTGGGAAAAATGGAAGATAAAGGAGGAATTGCTTCAGTACTAAAATTCAGCTTTGATCTTCTGAGTAAATGTGTCCCTTAGATATCCCACCTGTAGCAACGGGAATCCAAAAATAACAATATGTGTGCAGAGAATGGGTCCACTATGATGCCGTATGGACCAAAATGCAGTTTTCAACCTGTTAAATACAATGTGCTCCCCTATTCAGCATTGCTGGAGAAATCAGAGCACCATCTGGAGACCAATTGCTGCTCCTAACACACATCCTATCAGCTCCCTTACTCTTCTGCATCAGCAGCCATGGACTCAGCTGGGGCAAATTGCCCTCAGCAGAGCCATTCCCTGCACCCCAGAGCCACTGATTTCGAGGGGTTGAAGCTGCCAGAGCCCACCAGATTTGCTCCAGACCAGTGTATCCTATAGGTAAGAGGCTAGGACCAGGTAGATGTCTTCCTTGAGCCTGTAATAACTAGGTCAGAGCACCAAGGCTGGCCAGCTGCACATTTCCCCTTTTCCACAAGCCATTCCATGTATCAAGGAGGTGTGTGCCTGCTGTGGCCCCAGCAAGCCAGGCACTGCATCAATGCTGTAGGCATTTCTGCAAGTTTAGGTAGAGATGAAAAAAAATGTAATCCTGAAATTATGCCTAATAAGGGGAAGGGAAAATGAGAACATGCAGCCCGAAGGCAAAAGACCCATTATGAAAAATTTGGACTCCTGTTTTTCTTTAAAATATCATTTCAGTCAAATGGATCTTATTTGCACAGTTGCAATTGTCATTTTGTCTCTTTTCTGCAGCCACACAATACTTTTATCTCCGATGAGGAAATAGCGTAACTGTCTTTGTCTCCTTCTCTACCTTTGCTATGGTTCTCTGCTTTCTTCCCCAGCACCAGGAAAAAAAAACACCAAAGAAATAAATAGGGGTCCCTCATCTAAGGCACAGTACCAGAGGTTTAGTGTTGACAGTGCGCTTTGTCACTTTGGCTCTGGAAAAGGCTTACAAAAGCTTTATTAACAGGCTCATTAGCACGGCCTGATTTACTTCTGCAGACTTTACTCTTTTGCTAGTTTCCAGGAGCATCAGCATCAGTTGCAGGGCTAATGAATTCACTCAGATTTGCATGCTAATGAAACTCCCATGACTCTGTGCTCTCTGCTTCAAATCGATCTTTGCTGTTGCTTGAGGAATATTAATAGAAAAAAAGTAAAGGGGAGCACCAGGCATTTCAGTTGGTCTTACTGTAATCCAAAGCTGCTGTGTAATTCATATTTCATACATTACACTGTTTCAGATCTTATTTCTTTCATGCCTTATTGACTGTACTGTACAGGAGACATCACCTCAAGGAAATTCCTAGTATAGCAGTTGGCCAGAGACTCAAGGGACTACTTACCTAAATCGTACTTGAGCTCTCAATAAATAGGTCAGTCACCTAAAAGTGCTTCCTTGCACCAGTGCAGTTCCAGCTATTTTTCTCCAAACACATGGATTTCCTTTGCCTTCAACAAAACCAGACACCTTTCGACTCCTTTTGCCTATGCTGCTTGGCTGTACAGAGCATCACGCAAAAATGGGGTGAGGAAGCTCCCCTAAATGAGACCTTAAACTCAGCTGGGATGAGAGACCTGATCCAGGGATACTCTCTGGCTTCAGACAGGGACTGCAGCCATGCAGGGAGCAGAGACGTTTCTGTGGATGTGACAACGGGCTTCTCAGCTTGAAACAACAAGGGTACCAGTGCCAAGCTTATTCCTCAGCTTCTGGAAACCATTGGAAATCATCTTCCCTAAGCTATCAATTCATTGCACTGCAGCTGCCAATATATATATCAATATATCATCCTGGAGCATAATGATTGTCATTTCATAAGCTGAAAAGTCAGCTTGTGCCTGAATGCCTTTTTAAACAGGGGCTGCTTTGTTGTGAAAGAAAAGCAAAAAGAATTTGTAAGTGCAAGGAAGGATTCAGAGCCCCAAATCCTCTGTTCTGGTAGGTCTGTAGGATGCCTACCCCACAGGAACAAACTAACAAACCCAACCAAAACAAACAGATGTGATGCTCCTCTGTTAATTGGAGGTGTTTCTCTTTCGCCTCTGCTTTAATTTTAGCAATAATGACTGAAGCCCTAGAAAGAAATCCCATTGTGCAATTATGTTTTTGCAAGAATATTTTTGGCTTCTGAAAGTGCACTTAACACATACAAATTCATGGAAAAGAGGATTCTTCACTGAGCAGCCTCCCCTGCCTGCTTTTCTTAATTTGATACAATAGCAGAGCATACACTGAGATTAAAATGCTCTTTTGGATGCTCAATTGCAAGAAATCATTCAGCAAAAAAAAAGAAAAAAAAAAAAAAAAACAGGGCACCATTTTCACGTTATCTCTTGTGAATGAGAATAATAAAAAAGCTCAATTTTGCTTGCTGCAAAAATAACACAATTCCTACATCCTTTTTGTTCCCCCCGCCTCCTTTCTTCTTTATTTTTTTTTTTTCAAACAGAAGTAAAGAAAATTAAATAAAATGGAGAGCAAGCCATGGACTAATTATCCTTTTCTAAACGACTTCATATTGTAAAATAGCCTATTGAATGCATAATGAGGATCATTACCACCAACTGCTTGCAAGTGGAGGAAAGCAGAGCGGTCATCCTGTCATTATCAGCGCTTGTTTCGTGAGTGATGCAGTGTGCCAAGATGAAGCAAAGAGCAAGCCAAGCTCAGAGCCTAAACTTTAATTTACATTCAGTAGCACCTCAACCTTGCCTCCAACTTCAGACCCTCGCTGTCCTTTAATGAGCTCAGAGGGTCTCAAATGCTGTTTGCAGCATGGACACGTGTTTTGGGGATTGGCAGCTCTTCCAGCTGGGAGCAAAGGGCTGGGCTTTATCTTCTGCTGTGGGAGGCTTGGAGGGGAAGTGTGCGTTAGGGCACTCACCAGGGTGGAGGTGAGGATTCCCACCCGTGACCCTGTGAGCATTTTTTACTGTTTATAGCAGCACTCCCTGCAAAGTGGAATGATTTCCTGGGAGAGGCTGGAGGAGCAGAGCCTAAAGCCCATTTCTCCTCCCAAGCCCCAACCAGGCATCTCCCACAGGCTGATACACCCCTCCTCTGCCCGACCTCACTGGAGACCTGGAGGGTGCTGCAGACAAAATTCCCATTTCCCCTCCCTTCCCATCTTTCCAGCCAAATGGAAGTGAATGCCAAGCACAAAGTGCATAGATTACACTTTCACAGAGATTAAAATATTCAGAGAGATTAAGATACTCCTCCTAAATTAGGAATGTTCCTAAATCATATGTGCTGGATAGTTTCCTTGCTTTCAAGCATTGTAAATCCAGTTGCACTGCCTCACTGGTGCTGTGTAACAGAGGTGCAATGAGAGGCCACAAGAGATGGCTGCTCCTGTTGCCTTCCCTCCAGTCTCAATTTGGCAAATCTGTTTCATGCTTGAAGGCTAAGAGGTCATTTGGAAGAGCTTGGCCTGGATCACCCTGAATGAAAACATCCAATCAAGCCCTAATTGTGACAAATTATATTAGTCTGTATTTGTGTAACTTGCATCGCAGCAACTTAATTCAGGCTGTGCTTAAATTGTGGAAACCAGATGAGGATAAAGAGGTCCCTTCCACAAGCAGGAAGATGTGCATAGGAGATCTGAGCTTCACCACTGGCTCCATCCTGCTCCACCTCCCTGACTTGATCATGAGCATGCTGTCACCTCAAAGCACTTATGTACTGTTATTTAGACACTACCTAAGTGTTCCAAAATATTACCCAGGTTAGTCCCACTCCGTGTTCAACACTGATTGAAAGTCCTGAGAAGAAAGAATATCTTGCCTGGGATACAGAAAAATATTGAAATGGGGTGCAAGAAAGAAGAACGTGATGGGATTGCGTTATCATTGACCTACTATTCCCTGTGCCTATGAGGAAGGTTCGCTGGACCTTCAAATGCTTCTCCCTAGCCCAAAATGTGACAGTGAACCTTAGAAAAAAACCCCAAAAGAGGAAAGAAATCCTAAAATTAATTTTTCTACATGACATATTTTAAAGGGCACTGTCAATTTGCTTTATAATTACATTTCTAATTCACTGGAAGATTACACTGAAGGGTGAACTTTACAAAACTTGAATATTTTTTTTTTTTAAATTGAAAACCTTTTTGGGGATTTAAATACAATCCTTTGGTGCTGTACAGCACATGTAACAGCAAGAGCAAGGAAATGGCTACAATATGCTACCCTTGTTCCTGCTCATTTGTATTTCTGATTTCCCATTGAGGCCACTAAACCTCATGGGATTCAGTGGCTCCTTCTCTAGGAATGAGGAGCATGGTTAATCACAAGTGCTCAAGTCTCCCCAAAACTGTAGCACTCCCTTCATTCTTCAGGATCGTGAGAAAAGGCTTGAAGTGTTAATATTTGAGGCAAGAGGTTTATTTTGCTATCTGGCTTTTGAGCCTCCCAGATATTCCCACTTCATGCCTTCAGGCTTTTCTCTGCAAGGAGGAAAGCTTGACGTATCTCTACTAAGAGCTGAGCTTCTCACCTTATCAAATTGCTCCAGGTCTGAGAGAGAAACTGGATGTCAAGAGACTCAGCAGAGATATCTCCAGGACTGGCTCTGGGGACAAATTTGTTCTAGAAACACTGAAATGAACCAAAGGGATGAGATTCTCCATGCATGGGCACCCTCCTTTTGCCCCAAGTCTGAATTCCACCTTGTTTCCACGCCCTGCGAAAACACAGCAAATCTTGGCTAAATTTGTGCCTTAGCTATTCAGGGGCCGCTCAAGGACAGGTATCTGGGTTAAACAAAGATGTGATTTAAATGCACCCTGGCTAAAACATATTAAATTTTAACAATGCTGCTCAACGTTGAAATCAGGCTGCTTTCACTTGAGCTCCCCTTGCTGCAAGATGAAATCCAGTTTAACTAGTTAACTTTTCCATGTGAGCAAACTCACCAACTGGTCTTAACAAGGCAGAAGAATAAAAGCACAACACAGCTTGACTTTGTACTGGTAGGGCTTGCCAAATGCACGTAGGAAATGATGGAGCTCCCTGTGCTCATCCACTACAGGAGTCTATATTAGGTTCTTCAAAGTCTTACGAGCACAATAAGATAATGCAGTCTTTCAGTGCAGGTAAGATTTATTTCTCTCTTTCTGTAATACATATGGAGCCAGATTCTCTGCTTGTATAATCCATTGGCTTACATGGATTTACAACAGATATTGGCATTTGATCTATGACTGGTCTTGGTTTTTTGGCTCTATTTTGAGTGAAGGAATAAAGTTCAGAGGACAATTAATAGAGAAAAACTATTTTTACTTGTATTGAAGACAAGAAAATTGCAGTCTGGTATCAAATAGTCATCTGAATAAATAACCCTGAGAAAACCAATTACTTACATAGGAGGAAGCTACTGGCAGAGATGTAAGTACACTTATGCTCCATCAGACTAAAAAGCCAATATTGGTGTATAAAAAGGGTATCCAGTTGCTGAAACAATATTTCAATTCACTGATTGCAATTAAAAAAAAACAATCAAAATTTAAGATAATCCTTCAGGTGAGCAAAAGCTGCATCAATAGCACATGCTAGGAGCCAGTTGTGCCTTTGCTGCCAAAGCCACCAGGTAACACAAAGCTGTGACTGCTGAAGATTGGAGGTGACAGATGATGACTGACAGGGTAGCTGTAGCCTACAGGAGCATGAGGTAATAACCTGAAGAATTTAGGGAGACAAGAAGCATCCTTCCACCTGCAACAAAACACCTCATATTAACTATACAAATATATGTATATACAGCACTTTTAAATTAATTTATAAGCTACATTGAAAAATTGGGTTTCATGGCTCTGAACAGACAGGAGCTTCAAATGGTTTTGCTACTAATATGAGCACATTGGTGATTTTAACAGCATTTGGTCTACTGAAACAAGATGCGGTCTGTAATAATAAGCAGCAGTTCAAAGATTTATCTAAATATGTTTGGCAGTTTCCCCGCCCTTTGCCTCTCAATATGTACACAACACAATTGAGACTATACCCTGCAAATTAGCACTGTCTGTGGGGTTCTCATGTTAAATTATTTCAAATAAGCAAGGCCAAATGCTCTCAACTTAGCCAGAGATAATCAACTAATGTAAAGCAATTTTCAACAGTTATATTTTACTGCTTCAGGGTCTTAAAAAAAACCAACAAAACAACAAACCAACAATCAAACACAGAAAATGGGTGTGGAAAGAAATAAGAAATGTTATCTATTGCTTGCCAGTGCTGGACCGGCTATCATGTACATTGCTACATATTGAAGTTAGCAGTGCCTGATACCAAGCCCAAGCCATCCTTTCTGACTCAACGACCGCAAGATGGGGCTCAAAGCCCCCCTGTACTTGACATTGCTATGGAGATTATGTGGATGAAATCTTTCTCATTAGTTGGGCAATCCATCTCCTAGTATAAAGCTGCAGGAATTAGTTTCACTTCCAGGGATTTTTAATTACGCTCAAATACAAGTGCATCAGTCAGACAAAGAAGTTGCATTACCTCCAAAATTTCAGTTCATGGCACTCTCTCCTTAAGGCATTATGTTTGCTGTTTGAATTGACTTTCCATTTTCAGTAGCCATTTCCTTCTGTAGCATAACACAACAAATTTCAGTATATTCAGATACTTAGTGCAATAGAGACAAAATTTCATATTTTACATAATCAAGTTCTGAGCTGAAAGTCCTGATTTTAAACATATCCTTGAAATAGAATGGGTATTTCTTTTTCCTTGTGTTTTGTAAGATATGAGCCATCATTTTTTAAATAATAGTGTAATTCTGCTTTGCTATTACCAGTATGTCCTATTATCAGTCAAACTAATAGGGCTGGAGAATGAAGCCCCCAAAAGAAATCCTCCAGATTAGAGAAATAAATACAGTTAATGGTGATAATTAAGTCACTGGGGATAATAGAGAGATTATCCAATTACTATCTATAATACTTTGGCTTGCAGATAAGATAAGAATATGTAGAGCTAATCCATTCTAATAATAATAGTAATAATTGAAAAAAGTAGGGTAAAAAACCCACAAAAAGCCCCCACCCCAGGGATTATTAGATTTCTTCACAATTGAAGGTATTTTGCCAGATTAATTGCTTAATTTGATTTTTTTCAGGTCTAGAATAATTTTATAGGCAGCTGTTGCAACACTTGGCTCTGAGGAGCTGGAGATACTCTGGGTCAGGACTGAATTCCCTGCTTCAGGTCCTGAGGAATCCCTGTTGTCACCTATACCCAAACTAAAAAAGGTGCATGTACTTGTAGCACAAGACTTAGAGTAACAACAGGTGAACTGAAAATGAAGAAGAGATGGGTTCAATCTAGAGCTGTGTTCTGAATTCTGATAAGAAATTTAAGACAGAAGCATTATGCTAGCAGACTGTGCTGTGCAAATAGACCCTCAAATCCCCCATGAACTGCAGTGGTATTCTTTTGTGGTGGATTGTGTAGACATTCACTGCCATGCAGTCAAGCTGTCACTGTGCTAACAAGAGATGGTTGACCTCCTGTGACCAGATCAGGTACTAAGGGGGAGGTTT
This sequence comes from Ara ararauna, assembly GCA_028858755.1. Lineage (NCBI taxonomy): Eukaryota > Metazoa > Chordata > Aves > Psittaciformes > Psittacidae > Ara > Ara ararauna. The sequence continues at coordinate 6,772,529 of CM054410.1, read as the reverse complement.
TGGTCTCAAATATTTATCAGTCTGAGACAGCCTATGTCATAGTAGCTAGAGTCTCTAATTTAGCAAATGGACTAGGGACATGACCCAAACCCCAGAAGGCATTGGGTAAGTTTATGTATCCAGGATAAGGATAAGACTCCTCCATTGTCGGGGAGGCCACTACAATTTTGTTCTTACTTTTGGTATAAGTCAAACTTAGGGTCGTTTGACTTCTGTTATAAGTTAAACTTAACTTTCAGGGTCCCGTTTGGTGCAGGTGATTTAAGGAGATCTAAATATGGCCCCCAGCAAGTCAATTAAGGATGTGTTTAATTTTAACATGTGCATAGTTCCGTTGGATCTCATCCATGGAAATCAATGGCGAGGCTGCTGGTGGTTTGATTGGCTTCGGATCAGAGCCAGCAATTTTGATTATAGAGATCGAATGCTTAAAATTAATTATATGACTAATGCTTCACTGGATTAAGGAATCAATTAATAGAAGTGGGGTGCTTGTTATAAGGTTTCCATTAACTTTCATGCAGATTTTCTTCCAAAACACAAACTGCATATTCATTGCCCTTGAATGCAATGAGGTAACTCAGAAAAAAACATGAGAGAGTTGATATAACCAGAATCTTCTAATGAAGCCATTGTAAAGAGTATGTGATTCTGTACAGGAAATTGAATCTTTGCATTGAAAGATCTCATGCCAAGACCTCATACCAAAAAAGTAAGTACCAGAAAGCTGTTCCAATCCTATTTATGCCAAAAGCTCTTCAGAGCAATCTGGGATAGACAGAGCTGGAAGGCAATCATCTTCACAAGTAAATCAAAGGATCAGAAATGATGTAGCAAAGTGCAACCTCTTCTCCACACGTCTTTTCTCATCTCTGAGTAGCTTCCGGAGAGAAAAGCATCCTTCAATAGTTCAACTCTTTCTTAACACAGGCCTCTACAGGAGCATCCTTGCTTCCACTGCCATTTAATCCTACCAGCTCAGTAAAACTCCAATTCATGTTCAAGGCTCCCTGTGCATTCAGAAAAAAAGCCCCAGATCAGGTGATGGCCCTCTACTGAGGCCCAGAAGCTGCTGTAGGAAGGGATGGCTCCTAGGGCAGGTCTCAGTCTACCCAGCTAGTACAGGCTTTGACGGGCTGCACTTTATAGCAGTATGGTTTTATTCCTTGGCCACAAAAGCAGCTCTGGAGGAATTCCACTCCTAATGGCCCCACAACAGCAGCCTTTAGCTGCAGAAGGGGAGCTGCCTTTGGCCAGCAGAGCTGGTGTGCGTGTCCATACGCGTGCAGACGGTTGTAGCATCGGAGCAGTGTGTTAAGCCACAAAATGTTTCTGTAAATATTGTTTCACACTTGGGTGAACAAAGCATGCTTTCATCCGAGAGACAGAGCAGGGTGTAAATTACATTTTAATTGAGAAATTGCAAATGCCAACTTTGGTTTCTTTTATTTTTTTCTTGGTTTTATTCTGTAACTAGAAAGGCCTGATTGTTAATGGGGATAACTCCCTGCAATGAGCCCACTCTCATTTTTTCAGACTTTCCCTCCTTCCATCTGGCTTCGCCTGCCAGGATTCACCTCCTCCTTCCTAATAAAGATGTCTCCAGGCCTGCATCATTCCTGAGCCTTGCTCGCTTGCAGGCTGGCAATCTTCCCCTGCAGCAGTTGCCAACTGAGAGAGGGTGGTCTGGCTCTCCCTTTGCCCTGCTGCCACTTCCCTCTGTGCTGTTAAGCAAAAGACATTCTGCTGAGACCCACCCTTGTCACCTGGGAGTGGAAATCAATAAAAGAGGCTCCACTGGGAGCCTTGGCATGAAATGGTTTTTGCTGTACAATCTCTGAGCATGATTCCCCCCTCTCCAGAGCAGCTGGCAGCATTGCATCCATTAAGGGGCTCACTGGAGCATCTCTCAGATTTGACATCCAACTGCTACCACCCATTTGGGTCATAGTGTGGTACAGATTCTCCCCCATCCTAAAATACCATTCTTCTCAGCATTCCTCCCATAATTCCACCCAAAACTGGGAGCACAAGGAACATCTTATGACTGTGTATCTTCACAGGTCTTTGCATTATCCTTATTTCATACACGTCACCTCTGGACTCCAAAGGACCACAATTCATCTAAGACTTGGCAGGTTTGTGAGGCCCTGTAGAATTTCTTTTTTCCTGCCAATAGTTCGTAGCCCAAGAAGAGAGCATCCTGATTTCTAGAGTTTCAGAAGTCCCCACTTCCTGGGAATCTTCCCTTTAGGAAGGGAGCTGAGAATAACCTCATTCCTCAGTTCATTTGGTGAGCTTTCAAGCACAGGAGTTGGACGTGGCCAGACAGGAGGTAAGGGCATGAAAGGGAGAGGAGGACACAGCCAGCTGTACTAAAGCACTGTTTATGGTGGGCAGCTTTTGCTGGCAGGGCTCTAAGAGAGCCCAGGCTGGAGGCACAGAGCTGTGCACCCCTGCTGGGAGATGCAATGGGAGCATGAAGCACTTCCAGCTGGGAGCTCAAAACTACAATTGCAAATTGCACCCTCGGTGCTCAGGGGGGTGAGTCAAACCCATTAGCCAGCTAATCCTCACAACATGCTTCTGTAAGGCTACTATTCTGTTCTGGAGAGATGTATGATCTACTGATTACACAGTATCCTAACATGCCAAATGTATGCTTGAAATCAGTAAACAATAAATATTTAATTAGCCGGTCATTTTGACAATAACAACAGGCAACAGTTATATTGGCTTTTGATTTCCCGTTCATTTAGTTGTCAGTCTTATATAGTTACAGTTAAAAGGCAGATCCTGCCTGAACCACAATCTTCATCAAGATTGTGAAGAGGATATTTAGGTTTGATATGAGCTTTTGATCTATGTCTCTGATTTCTCCTGCCATTGAGTAGATTGTAAGCATGACTCAAATAGACATTGATATAATGTGGGTTGAATTTGAAAATTAGAAGCTTATTCTTTTTAGACTAACAGTGTCAACCAAGATTTCATAAAGCAGTCACACTTGGGAATAGTTATGATTCAATCTGAAACTGTTGAACTACTCCATTCCCATCAGGACATTTCTCACCTCACCTGTCCATGTATGATCTGCCTTCCCCATTGAGTCTTCTTCCATCTTCACCTCTTTGAGTCCTGCTCTTTACTTCTCTGTTCCTGTTTGAATGCAGTCCTCCTGCTGAATTCAAAAGATGCTTGCCAATGGGGTGTCAAATTTCTAAATGAAAAATGGAAGAATTAAGCTATTTATAGAATCATAGAATTCCAGACTGGTTTGGGTTGGAAAGTACTTTAAGACCATCCAGTTCCTGCCCCCTTGTCATGGGCAGGGGCACTACACACTAAACTATGTCAGCCAAGTTTACAGCTTCTTTGGGCAACCCATTCCAGTGCCTCACCACCCTCACAGTGAAGAGCTTTTACCTTACAACCTTCCTTATAATGTGAATTTCCCCTGTATGTTTGAACCTGTTATCCTTTGTCCTATTACTGCAGTCCCTAATCAAGAGTCTCTCTCCAGCATCCCTGTAGGCCCCCTTCAGATGTTGGAAGTCTGCCCTTCAGATACTGGAAGGCACCAAATTGAATTTCCATGCCGTCTATGTTTGCATCTACAGACTCTATATCCCAATTAATCTCCATTCTTTGTCCTTATGTGAATCACCAGATTTTTCAGGTGGAATGCCTTCTTGACAGGTTTACTGGAGAAGCCTAGGGCTGGAAACCAAACTATTTTTACATATCAAACCTACCCCATCCCATATTACACACCTTAACAGAGCAGATATGTAGCAGTGTGGGTGCAAGATTAGGTGGGACCTTCTCCAACTGCAGATGAAACTCTTCCTGCCACTGGCAATGATGCATCTACTCTTACAAATTAAACAGGGCCTCTCTTACACAGCTGTCTGCCAGGGTGCACAGGTATGATAAGGAAAAAGAATGGGGATTTTGGCTGGCTGAATTCAGAGCACCAGACTCTAAATGAGGAGACTTGGTTGTAACCACAGTTCTTCTGTTGAATGGCTGTCTGACTGCAGACAAGTTGTTTCACATCTGTTTCCTTTTCCATCCTTTTCTGTGTTGCCTAAATGAATGTCAGATCTTCACAGCACATTAATGTCTCCCTAATGTACCCCAGTGGCGTTTAACACTGTGCAGCTATCGCACTGTTTGAGACACGTAAGCACTATTATAAAGGATGACATGCATATTAGGCTTATAAATATTACCCATTTTTACATATTTTCCTTTCACTACCACATCCTGCCCAAAGCCTTCATATAATGGTAAAGTTTTAATTCCCTTTTTACCATGTTTTTTTAGATTTTAGCAAATGTCGGAGTTTGTTCCAATTTCATTTTACCTTTGACAAGAAATGAAAAGGGAGCCCTGAGTCTGCCCATACAATGGAGGTAACATCCTGCGAAGTGAATGGATTGAATTGTAAGAATCAGCTTTGAATCAAATCTGTCGTTTAGACCTACTAATCAAAAAGCATTTACAGCCACGATGAACTGATAAAATGTGTACACAGCTTTAAATATCCCATTGTAATGTATTGTAAACTTTAATTTTAAACAAGACAGCTTAAAAGCTTTATGGATTTGATTGATGATATGCACTCTATATTGATGGCTGAAACCAACACACAGTTATTTCTGCTTTGTCTTGCTAAGAACAAAGTTCAGAATGATAATATATCTTATAAAAAGCTTTACTATTGTGCTACTGCAAAATTGACATTAAATAATGATAATAGGCCTGAGCCACAACTTCACTTTGAAACAGTTCTGTAGACGACATATTTACATACCCCCGGCACAGAGGCTGCTGTCAGCACAGGGAGAATTCTCCAGCCCTCCAAAATATTAGCATGAGAACATACCACAGAGGAAAGGATGGAATAATTTTGGAAGCTGAACTATGCAAATCCTCCTTTGCCAGCAGTGCTGTGGGGCTTGTGGGGAACTTTGAGGTTCAGGAGTCTCCAGATGGGCTGGTAGAGATGAGACCCCGAGGGAGTGAACAGCCCATGGGGCACCTTCGAAAACCCTGCTAGCAATGTTGAGCCTTGTCCCCATGCAGAATTCTACTCCTACAGGGGGAAGAGCAAACCCAGCAGTTTTCTTTAATAGAGCAGCATTAATACTTCATTTTCGCTGCTGATGCCAGCTTTGAATCACGGATGTAACAGAGCCAACACCCTGCACAATGAGCAGCAGCTTATCCTCATGAGCTGCAGGATGCGCTGCATTGCTTGTCCATGCAAAGAGAGCAGAGGCCTGATAAGGCACCTTTAGAGGCTTTGTTCCTTCTCTCAGTCTCATACTGGTGGCATCAGATGAGTGTGATTTGGCTGAAATTGGAGCTGGCACTAAGCCTGAGCAGCGTGACAGCAGTGCCTGTGTGGGGATGGGAAACTGCAATTTGCCACTGTGGTGCATTAATTCCTTTGCTCTTGAGGCCACCTAAACTGCTTTGAGATCATCTGAAGAAAGGTTGCCAAAACCAGGAAATCATTAGTTTCTAGCAACAAACTCTGTCCAACTCCCACAAATACATGAAACGTACACAAAGGAAAAGAGGAGCAGGGAACTTGTAGCTTCAGAAGGCAACAACTTTCCCCACTTACGGGTCTGGCTCCAGTGGCAAAGACCACATGGCGTGCTTTAGCTAGTTAAGCAGATGGGCGGTCATCTTCACACATCTGAGCAAGACAGCATTTGTGTTGCTACAATTTGGGGGCCTCATGCCTCTGTTGCACTGATAAATCAAATGCAGCCTCCTCATACAGATCATCATTGAAAAACTTAAAATTCATAGTTATGGGCAGTCTCTCCTGTGCAAAACAAAGTGGCAGCTAATCATATTCGATTAGAAATAATTATAGCAGGAGAAAAATTCACCCTGAGAAATAACCAGGTCAAACAAGAAGTTGGAGCACTGACAGCAAAAAATATTTTTACATTTAAAAAGCTGTATTATTTGTTCAAGCAGAACTGAATGGTGAATTGCAGATTTGGAAATGACACAGGTTTGAGTTGTATAAATTCATAGTATGACTCCACAAGGCAACATAATTAAAAAGTAGACAATGATTCTTGAAACATTGTTCAAATACTTAAATTAAAAAAAAATAAACACATCTACAATCAAAAAGACTTGCTCTAAGCTTTACGTGAAACACTCTCCAACAATAAAATATTGTGTGCAGCCTTCTGAACAGACAACAATTTTAAATTCCATTTTCAGTCTTACATGTACAGTGGATCAATTCCTTGCCTGTTATATTATCACTGGAAAATAAGTAGCAAAAACTATACTAAGCTCAAATTGTTAGGCAGTCTTAAAAGTGACGCTTTCCAAATCTACCTCTTGAGTTTGTAAGTTAGGAAAGTAATTAGTTATCTTTAAAAAGCATGTAATTAACATTTATATGTCTTTGCATTTAAAATTCAAGCAAGCATTTATATTCAGATTTACCTTACAAAAAACATACTTATAATACTTGGGGGTGTGAAGGAAGTAGTTGGTAGTTTTTCTGTCTGGCACATTTTCAGAAGTCAGATTTTATGATCTTATGAACTTGCACATTGTAGCCCAGATTCCCTGCTTGAAATAAAGTCAAAACACTTCAGCACTGTAAAATTACAGTTTTATCTATGCTGTTAAGGGTATGTTTTGTGGAACTTCATGATAAGATTGAGGTTGAAAGGAATCTACATTTCCTATTTTGTGTACACACAGATACAAAGAAATGCAGATTCTCTTCAATATAGATACACATACCCATGCATGTATAAACAGCTGGAAGACTACCAATACAAAAAAATGTATTTATGTGCAATGATGTAGAAGGCTTTCATTGTATGGAAACAAGATTGAGGGAGATCTCACTCTTCCCTGAAAGAGTAGAGATGTGGGATTCAGACAGAGGAGAGCTGAAATCTTACCTCTTTCATGCAGGTGGGGTGCTGTCTTACAGAAAGCAGATAGAAATGCGGTGAAGGGAAGCAATAAGAGATGCTGGGGTGTGTTTGGACCCAGAAGAGGAGGCTCTAAGGACATTCACTGGGGGAAGTCTCAGCAGAGAAATGCCAGATTTCTGCCTCCTGATGTGGATTTGCTGTTGGATACCTATTGGGTATTTCCAGCATCATTAAGGTTAAAAAATACTGCCAGTGCTTCTTGTAAGGTCTTCAAGAACTGTGGATTGAAGTGGCTAAGCCCAACTTTAGGCGCAAATGTTTTTATGTCTGGAGAACATATTTCAGAAGTGTGATTATTATCATTACTGTGCTAAAAATGTGCTAGGCAGTTCATGGAACAGAAAACATGCCTCCTGTCCTGACAAGCTTGCAATCAAAGGTGCCAATCTTGCAGTTTTGTATACACAGGCAGGCTGCAGTGGGAACACAGCAGTGCCGTCAGAAGGCGAGATGGGCTGCGAGACCCCAGACAAATATACAATTCAAGTGTAGGAAGAAAACTGTAGGGGTGGGAAAGATGTGGCAGGACCCTTGTATGGAAATAAGCTCTCTTCAAAAGCTGCTCCAAGTGAGAAAAAATGATCACAATAGTCTCTTCTTGTATTAAAATCTATGAACTTGGGAGAGAGGAAAGATGAGGGAGATAAGAATTTATGATTCAGGCTTTTGATTTTACATATGCATGCAGGCTCCAGGAAAGCTGTACTGGTGCTTTTTAATTCTTCCTCAAATGGACACTAAATATTTCAGTCCCAGTAGTTTGTCATTATTTTCCATCTGAAGAGAAATGCTATTACCACTTTTTGCATAAATGTTCCTTACTGAGCCATGCAATTTGGGGAAGATTTTACTTCTTCTGATTCTCTTACTTATGAATCCTGACAGTTTTAGTTTCTGCTCCATTGCCCCAGTGTTCTTTTGTTTCTTGTGCATCTGTTGTCCCAGGACACACCACATTTAGAAAACTGATCACCAGCAAGTAGTTTTTCTCCCTCCTTTCCTTGTGGAGAATAGAAAGTCATTTTTCAGGTAGCAGCTGACAGATCTGTAGGCTCCTCTGGATCGCTCCATTTTGCTAGTTTCAATGAACCACTTGACAAAAGTTAATTAGAGTGTTACTGTCTGGGATGGGAAGGCCCACTGAGAGATGGTGGAAGCATCCTGTTTCTCACAGGAGTTCAGCCAGAAAGCTACCCAACACGACTTTTATTATTAATAAACACACCATACAATGTTCATACCCTTTACAAGCAGCATAGATTTGAATCCCATGTTATTAAGCCTCCTCCATCACTCTGAAAACAAGTTACACTGTGCCCCAAATGCTAAGCCAGTAGGTATTGCATGTGTAAAATTACTACTGGTGTCAATAATAATGCCAGCAATAGATAGAAATGTGAATATACTGCAAAAACTCCCTCATGCTGGGACAGCCTAGTGTGCTCCTACATGCACAGCTTCATAATGCATCAGTCGCTTAATTTGATAAGCAAAGAGGACTGAGAGCAGAAGCAGGACTGTTTTCCCCTCTCATGCATTTGTTGGATTTTCTCCTATTTGCTCCTACCTTACCCACTGTTCAAATTGACCTATGAGCTAGTGGATCAGGAGAACAGGGAAATAGACTTCAGCCTATAAATCTTAACAAAATCAGTGTATGAACAATTGAGAACTGCCCAAATAAATAACCCCCTAACTCTGGCATATGCTGGGTGGTCATTTTCTCTGGGATGTTGCTTTCAGGTAGTGGAAGACAGCTCCATCTTCCAGGCTGGCCTGGCATGTCATCAAACAAAGCAGAAGCAATCCTGACACCAAGTTCCTGACAAACAGTTTGTATTTGTCACTAAATAGATGCACCTTATTCTGTATGCTTTAGTCATTCATTTAGGTGAGAAACTGCAAGTTGGATTACAGTATCTCCCGATGACATCTAGAAGTATCACTGCTTTGACTTTACTAACGCTTCAGATCCTCATTTGCAGCTCCCATGTGCTACCAAGGGCTTAATCAGGATTTGCAGTCTCAAGGCTTTGCCATGCATGTGGGAAGGACACGGTAGAGTTGCACAGTTACAATGTCGTTTGTGCAAATGATGTTCACCCTTACTCTGCCCCGGTTCTAGTTCTCTGCTTCTTTACCATGTAAGAGGTATCCATGTTTCCATGTGAACTTCTAAACAACACAGAGAAAACCTGTCTTATTACCATCTCGCGCAGGTAAAATCAGGGCTCTTCGCTGATCCCTTTCTGTCAGAGCAACAGTATTTAGCTCTGCAAGCCAGTACTCTGCTTAGCTGTAGAGTTCAAAAGGAACAGAAATAGAGCCTCAGTTCAGAGGAGAATATTTTGCAGAGGCAGCTAAAATTAGGATCTGGCCCTGGAAGTGTGTTTGCAGACATCTGGATATGGTGCACAGCAGCAATGCTTCTGTGGTTCAGCAGCATAATTGCAATAAATTATTCAAGAAACACCAAATGATGCTAAAAGTGAGCCTTCCAGCTATGTGACACAGCTGATTGCCTGCAGAGGGGATGCCTGCCAGAGCAGGCATCAGGCACTGGGTTGAGAGCACAGCAGGTCACCATGGGACTGACAGCGATCAAATGGAGCTGCAGATGGAGATCCAGTCCCTCTGACAGCCTGGCTATAGCCTATAAGTATGTGACTGCAGTCTTCAGGTCCCAAATGATCACTTCCACTTCCTTAAAACCCACATTTTTTCCTAAACTGAGGAACATCTAGAAATGCAGTGTTTCCCTTGCACCACTTCTGCTTCCAGTACCTTCTCATAAGTCCCCTGATACGTGGTCCCTGAAACATCACCAGTTATAACTCCTAGCAATGCCTAATGCCAGTGAAGATGAATTGTGACATCAGGAAATGTTAAAAACCTCAGCAGGATGGATGGACGTTGGTCCCATTTTGTTTGTTTTTGTGTTTCTTCCCAGCCATTTTGAATTCTGCTTTACAGCAAACACCACCTTAAAAATACCTATAACCAGATCTCATCTACCTTGTCACATTTTACACTGGTGGCCATTTGATGTTACACATTATTATGTGAAAATGCAGAACACTATTATGTAAACCAGCAGTGAATGTGCTGCACTGGTTCACAGCAGGTTTAAAGTTTTGTCACAACTGAGTTGTGCTACCCTGATGAACCACCTCTCCTCTCCCTTCATGCTAGAGCTGTCTCATTTACAGAAGTATTCAGGGCATGAATGGTCAATGATTGGCATCTGTGTTATGGAGCCCTCCACCTCAGGAGGGACTGTTAGGTCTGGTGGTGACACAAGTGACATCAGTGGTAATTACACTGGGGAGAGGGTTGGAAAGAGTAAGGTGGTTTCGTGACTTTGCAGAATTGCACCATAGTGGATTTAGAAGTGACTTTATGTAGCAAATTAAGCCCTATGTTCAGCTTTCTTGTGCATAGTCTGGGTGGATGATTTGAAATAGCCACCTTCCAGATTCCAGGGTGAAGCCAGATGGGAGTTTTTCCTTATGCCCATTACTCTTTTCTTGGGCAATCAAGACCTTGGTCAGGATAATATGCAATAACTCACAGATGCAATGTATAAATACAGAGGGAGTGGAGGGGAGAATTTCTCTCTGTACAGGTGACACTTCACCATACATCACAAACCCCTACACTTCAGCACCTCAAGACTAGTAGAGGAACTCAGCTTCACTTTTGGTTATAAAATAAATCTGAACACAGAGCTGTGAGTAAAAGACTCCTTCCTCTGGCAGAGCAAGACCTTCAGTCATGTAAGTGCAGCAGCACCCAACAATTCTTCCTTGCTTAGAATTCAAACAAGCAGGGATTTCTTTATTTAATTTATTTAATTAACTAAGAAAAAAAATATATATATAAAAGCAGGTCAGATGACACTACCTCCAACCACAGCAGGAGGGGATGGTGCTACCAGGATAATCACTTCCAACAAAGCTCATCTGACCTTCCTCTACCCAACAGAGCCATCCTCCATCTGGGAGGGCTTAATAAAAATGGGATTTTGGAGACCCCTACTTTTCCATCTCCTGACCTGTGGCAGAGCAGAGCACACCTTTGTAACGAAGTGAGCTGAATATACTACCCCAAACTCTGGCTTTTTTAAATGATTAGCAGATTAACATGAAGTCATTTTGTCCCACTGATGCATTACAATCTTAGTTTCATAAAGTCTGTAATTGTGGCTTGTTCCTTGAAGCACTCACAGTTCTGAGTCATATTTGAATTACAGTTTTACAAAGACTCCTAACACATATAATGGGCAAAACCAAATCTGTCTCCTTCCTCCTCTGCCTCACAACCTACATGATTAAAAATCTATATACAATGCGTATCAGGTGAAGCACATTTGCAGTGAAGTGTAAATGCATTCAGAACAATGAACATGTGCAAAAGATTCTTTTTTGATCCAGTACCTAAGTTTTGTGAATCTGAGTCATGCTGGCCTCACTTTCTTCACAGCTTTTTCTTCCTTTTTTATTATTACTATTGATATTAAGCAACACAACTGTGGAAAGAAGGATCTGGGTTTTAATTTGCATCCCCAGTTATCACCAGCAACATCATCAGCTAACCTGCTCTTGATAATGACCTACTTCAGGAAGCAGAAAGAACGTTAGGTGTTCTCAGATCCTGAGTTGAATTTATGATGATTCATTATGAAATATCATATTTGCCTTAGGAAAGGGTATAATTCCACCCATAAATCATTGAGAGACACCAGAAATGAGAGCTCATAGAGTTAATAGAATTCCTCCTTCGTGCCTCAAAGAGAAAGGCATCAGAGACAGCTTGAAGGACCAGAAATTAAGATGAAATGCATTTTTTTTTCCTTATCTATAAAAAATACTGCAGTACAAATGCGTAAAACATCCAATAAACTTACTGTTAGTGGTCTTAACTTTTCTCCTCAAACTCTTTGCACATTCCAACAGCTGTGATCTTCTCCTGACGCACTACTATGACACTTGCTCCATGAAAACAGAGGAGATGTAGTGGCAATTTCAGCTAAGGAATCACAGAGAAGCAGCAGACAGGAATATTACCGATCAATGGCAAAAAAGATTAAAGGTAATAACATCCTTGTGGCACTCTGCCGAGCAATGAATGAAAGAAGATCAAAGGGATTATCAAGCACAAAGAGAGAGCTCGTGGCTATTAAGCTGACACGCACGGAAAAGCTCCCAAAACCCACACCTATGGGAAATAGGAACAAAACTCTTAGCAAAAGATAATAATCAGGTTTTCTTGTTTCACAAAAGTGAAGATGTTGGAGGGAAAGATATCAGGAACTGAAGTCTTCTAACAGTGCCTTAAGGGCTGGTCCTTAAAGAGCAAAGAGAAAGAGATGTAAACCTCAGATGAGACATCACAAGCAATGGACAGAAAAACTACTGCAAACACTGGAATGCAAAGGCCTCCATAAAGCACACAGATCAGGTCTGGCAAAGGAGGAGGAGAACAGCTAAGGTGCAGACAGCATTTAATGCTGAACTCATATTTTATTCATTTGGACCTGACCTGGCTAAGAATGGGCACAATCACATCTACCTAAGTTTAAGCTCTTTTTGCTGTAGAGGATTTAGCAGGTTTAAAGTTCAACATATTTTAAGTGTTTTAGATAACTTGAAGCAGGAAGAAAGGGTGAGCTGGATTATGAATCTACTTACACCCGCATTTATAACTAACTCTATTTTTTTTGTTACTGGGAAGCAGTCTTGCTGTAATCTTCTAATTAACAAATGTCTTGATAAATCATGAGATCCTTTGTCCATAGAGAAACTTACACATACTGTCAGAAATATTATACTCTAAAATTGGCAATAGACAATCCCCATTTTTTTTCCCTCCTTCTTCAGTTTTTAATTTTTTTTTATTTATTCTTCATTTGAAAATGTTAAATGACTAAATTAGTCAAAGAATTTATCCAGCAAGGCTGGATATAGTGACAGTTAAAATCTGCGTGAAAACTCTCATTGGCACCAGAGCTTTGGTGATCCAAAGCCCTAAGTGTGATTCAGCATCCAGGATGATGCAGGAGCAGAGCCATATCAATGGCAGACACTCCCCTGGGTGCTGGTGGCCAGGAGGATGATGGAGGGCAGTCACAGGGCACACACTATGCAGGTGTTGCTTGGGCTATATTCCCATCAGAAATCCAAGAAAAAGAAATCGTTAGATAAAAATATAAGCCTCGCGGTAGGGTTTTGCAACTCCCTGTTGCATGTAGCATCACTCTTGTCGTGGTTTAAGCTGAACCCAGAACAACTCTCAATGCAAGGGACATCCCACATCACATATGTCTGGTTGTCACTTCATTCACATATGTTTGTTGGGAAGAGCCTGGTTCAACACAGAGAAGAGGGGAAAAGTGCAGGTGATATGGGCTTTGCCCCTCATCTTGTGCTACACCACCTGGGCTTACCTCTGCCTTATTTTTCTCCTTGTCTTTTTGATCTCTTGTTCAGTTTAACTGAAAGCTGTCTCAGATGAGGCCTCTCTCTTACTCTGCTTGCAATGCTCAGGTTACTGAGTCATGAAATAAAAGAGCAAGATGACATGGCATGGAGCAGCAGTGACTGACAGGGACCTGGACTTTGTCATTCATTTGCCAGACTTTCCTCTAGTCACCACCTCAAGTCCACTCCCTTCCTCCACAGCAGTGTTAAAATAGGCATTTTCTGCCCTGTGTTTCCTGCTACTCGACATATATAAACAAATACCTTTCATTGTTCTCTCAGGAGGGAATTTGAGAATCCTTATCTTCATTTTCTGAGTGGGCATGTGAAAGCAAAGACAGACAGGGCAAGACTTCTCTGTTAAAACATGTATCCTTTATCTATTTAGGCAATGGCTGTGATGTGGCAGTGCATGTAAAATAGTCCAGCATTTAGTAGCTGACATGGAGGCTAACCTGCTTGCAGCCCTGCCTCCTGCATTTCTGCTTTTATGGCACACGACACAGGAACCATAGCATGATGCAAAGCTCTGTGGTTTAGACCAGCTCAGAAGGATCATAACTGCAGTAAGACCCTGAGAATGACAGGAAAGAACAACTTCTTAGAGGTGTGCTACAGGAGCTCACACCTGGAGGGCTCTTAATTTCATCTGGTGATGGCCTCTGCCAGAGCAGATTTGATGGACTCTGGGCTATATCCCCATGTAGGGTTTCCTTATGTTTTACCATCCACAAAAAGAGAATATTAATGAACTGTGCAGACTGAGTATCACGTCTGTGTCTGAGAGCTGCAGCCACTGCAGCTGGCTGTGACTCCTGGGGGTAGGTGGTTGCAGTGCCTGTGGACATGGCAGGATACACAACGCAAAGCAAAAAACCAGCCCTATTTCTGCTATGTGAAATACAAAGTCTTTCTGAAAAGTTGTGATGTTGAGAAAATGATAGCACTGCATTCAAGACAGCCCCTGAATGTCAGGGGAGCATCAATCATTCTGTTTGTTTACACCAGTAAAAGACATAGCTTCCTATATAAGTGTTGATAGAAAAACAGTGGGGGATGTGCAACTGTTTCTGTTTGAAATCTTAATTATTCCAGAAATCTTTCAAATACAGCTCATCAACTGGATAGAAACACTATCCTAGCTGCAAGCATGAGTGTGAAGAGAGAAGAATTCCCATTATCAAAGTAATCTACAGCTCTGAAGACTGCCATTTCCTGTACCAGCAAATTTCTAAATGCTCCTCATGACTGGTGCTAGCAATAGTTTAAGAAAGTGAATGAGCTCCTAATGCAGGATGTAAGGTATTCATTAAAGACCAGGTAGAACATTAATTTACCTTTTAAAACATATCAGGAGACAAATAATGCAATGAATTCATTAGGATGCATACATTGCCTCTGCTGGATCAAGGCAGACCAGCTCAGTTGTGCCTCCTAATGCTTGAACTGCAAAACAAACTGCAAAATGCTTGGTAGTCTTAACATTTTAATAACTGCTATTATTTACTGCTATTATTAAAATGTTAAGACTACCAAGCATCAAGGCAGGATGCGATTTACTGTAAGCAGAAATCTTGGCTTTTCTATCTAGCTGGCACACTTAGCTCTTTTTGCATACTATGGCCAGCAGCAAAACAGGTAAACCAACAACAACCTGCTTGAAAGCAGCCTAAGGAATCTTAACAAGTCACTATTGTAAATATCCTGCACTAACCAAGAAGGCAACAAAAGAGAGGTGAATAAAAAAAAGGGGACAAACTCTTCTGTTTGGAACATACAAGAAATAAATAAACTCTATTCTGCCCCAAATAAAAATGAGTACACTTGCTATAATTTTTATATTTTACTGCCATCCTCTATTCTAAGCTTTGGTCCCTCATTCTGAGGTTCCCGTAGGAGACCCTTCCCTTGGCCCCACAGTCACCCATGGGCAGTGATAAATCACTGCTTCAAATACTGAAATGCTCTCTTTTCTGGGGTCTCCAAACACGAGATGAGATCCTCCTTCATGTGTTGGCCCGATGCAGCACTAGTGCAAAAGATAAAACAGCACTTGAGCACTCTTTGATGTGGGTATTGTCATGCGGAAAGCTGTGTCCTGTGTCAGGAAAACTGCTGTGGGAAGGGCTGGGTAGTAATTACCTGAAGGTAATTTAAAGTGAAGTTGCCTGCTGACATTAAGCAAGGAAATGCAACAATATCTGCGTATATTTATTCTGAAAAGAATAATCAGGAGATGCAAGGATTTTAAGAAGTGTGATTCTAGTCCACTGAGCCTGAGCACTCAGAATATGAGTTTTTGAAGAAGCTATTTCAAAGGTAGAATTCTGGGGAACAGAAGGTAGAGGCATGAGTATGAACTAGACACTGATGTAGGGGAAACAGGTCTCGTAGAGCTAATTAGTTAAGTGCATTTATTCACCATATTTCCAATACAGCAGCTCACGACAACACAGGGCAGCCAACTGCAGGACAGAGGATGGAGTCATCTCCATGGCTGGCTGCTTTCAAGTCTCTCCCCAGTCCAGCAGCCACTCTTACACATCGTTAGGAGCCAAGCTCTCCACAGGGAACACCACCAGTCTCATCAACATGAATAGTAGCCCTCTTGCTTTGCATCACTGAAGTCTTGAATATTCCCAAAAAACCTCTATCTGAAACACCACAGCTTTTTAAGGTAGTTCTGGGATTTTCATGACAAAAATAATATACCCAGAGAGGGTCAAATCAAGGAGATCCCTGATGTTCAGGGCAGCATGGAAGCCAGGTGAAAACACAGTCTGGTCCATTCAGTGCTGGTTTATCAAGGATCTGTCATAAACGGTTGTGGGGTGCTCAGAGGGAGCCCAATCGGTATGAGTTGTAATTGAAAAGGGATTGCAGGGGATATAAACCAACATAAATGTCAGGGTACTGTTACTTTCCCTAAAGGTCAGAACAAGCATACTGAAACTGTGCCTGAAAATGATACCTCTGACAGTGCTGTTCCAGCCATCAGTGATTGCATAGCAATGCTCATCTATTCCAGCCTGAAAACTGGCAGGGAAGGATGGGAAAACAGTCTCATAGAAGTCTGGGGCCTGGAAAGATCTTTTTGGATGCAGCTGCAATAAAAGAGTATCCCAATGCCTTCCAAAGGCACAGCCCAAGTTATTACAACAGCATTTGTTTGCCATTAGAGCTTGCTGGAATCAGAGGAGAAGATTATGATTTTTAAAAACAGAGTCAAAGAAAGACAGAAGTTAAAAAAAAAGTACATTCCATCTTTTTAAAGTCTGACCTAAAAAACCTTGCAGTGTAAAATATGCACTAAAATATTTATGTCAGGTTTCCATGGTTATATGTGTGTACGTATATAATATAGAGCAAACTCAACCTTGCTCCTACTGGCCTTATGCACCATGAAACTCAAAGAGTTCTTCCCAGTGGAATGGTAAAGCCTGACTGTGGTCAAAAGAGACAGCTGCATTAGCTGTGTGGATGAGCCAAGTGAGATAGTACAGCTACCAGATCATTGCTCCCTCCCTCAGCAAGAGTTTGCTAACGTGGATAATAGAGCTCAGGGCACCTATTCTGCTCTCCACTACACCCTGCGGATGTTAGGAAGCTCTGCCACAAGTTGCCTGAACATCTGAGCTGCAAAACATTGTACACCAACATCTCTTGGGACAAGGTGGTTCAGTGCATTCTCTTTCTCTACAACAGCCTGTGTTTTAGAGGCCTGTGCTAACCTTATGATCCTGGTGGTAACGGCTTAACTCAAAAATGGATGTAGGGGTTACTGGATCAGTGTTAACTCATCTCCCCAAGTCCTGATGAAAGTAGTCCCACGGACTCCCATGAGCAGCCCCTTATTCCTGCATGCAGAGGGCCCTGGGCAGAGTTCCGCAAACCAGAACAGTGGCAGCGTGAAAAGGATGGATCTATTTAGTGAAACTTTAACAGAGGCAAGAAATTTTCTTTGCTTTATACCAGAAAATATTGTCAGTCCCTTCCATACCAGAGAAAAGATTCAAGTCTCCATAAAAACAACAAATGCTTAGTTTTGAATGGAAACAAAGGGCCAGATTCAGACGTCATCCATGGAAAAGGGTAAAAAAAAAAAAAAAAGAAAAAAAAAAGCCAAAGTAAAGCCTCAATGTTAATGAGTTGATTCACATTTCAAGCAGCGTAACGGAGCTAAGCCTCTATATGAGTGTGCCTCTTGGTTTCTAAGGAGCCAGCTGTTATTTATGCAGTCTATTTACACGTTCTCTTGGCTTTTTACGCAGAGGAAACATTTTATAGTGTGAGCTCCCTTTTTTTACCCCTTATATGTACACACAATCACACACTACAAACAGAGAAGGCAGGACAAAGATGTTTAAAAGAACTACATGTAGGAATGTTTTAAAGAAAGAAGATATTTCAGATTGTCAGTATGAAATTGTCATAGAATGTAAATTATTATTGTCTGTGCCTTTTCCCCTCCTAAGAGGATTGTGCTAATTAAATAAGAAAAGATTATCAAACTTTGTCTACAGCTGATAAAATCCAAATGCAAATTAAAATGCATGTTAAAGCTAATCCATCACAAAAGGAAAATTAAGCAAGTGCATTTGTAATGTTTCTAAGCATCCTTTGTCCTTCAGACAGTGCCCAAATACTAGATTTTGCTTGAGTTTAATGTTTTGCACTTTCGTAGAGATTTTAATTGTACATTCTATACAGTTTCTAAAAGCTCATCTTTTTTCCATGTTTAAGATTATGTCAGTAATTTGCATTCTCTTTTACAAATGAAATTGTAAAAGAGGGGGAAATGTAAGCAAGCTGGATTAAAATAAACATTTACCTCCTTCCAGTGCCAATAAGTTTTGAAAAGTTTCCTCCTGTTGTTACATACCTCTTGATGATTCACAGCAGCAGAAGTGCCAAAATGCCACCAAAGAAAGGCTTTTCCTTCTTCATTATTCGAACAAGCAAGAACAAGAAGTTCTAGAATTTCAGAGGGAGACACATACTCCTTGGGTCCCAGCCCTGTTTGCACGTATGTGCCTGAGTCATTTTAGCTCAGATTAACCAAATCGGAATGATGAGGGAGTTGGTCCAAAGTGGCACACCCAAAGGCAAGCACTGCTGAAATAAAAATGTAAAGCTTGGGGGTGCTAAACCAAAGCACCCAATCTTCAGATATTCATCTGGCAACTGATAACTAAAGGGCACTTTCCTCCTGGCACAAGTCCACTGCAGTCCACCGTGGCACTGGGTTTGACTGTGACAATAGCTAAAAGGTGCAGAAATAGATCTGAATAGAAAAGATAACCAAGAGGACATGTAATCTGGAAGAAAAATCACAGCTCTCAGACACGGAGCCCAACGTGTGTTCTTTTGTCTGCTGCTTGCTTATGGTGTAACCCTGGTACAAGTCATGTCACCATTTTCCTTCTAATTCTTTTTCTGTTCTCATCACTTGACCCTTTTAAATCCTTTTTAAGGAGGGGTTGATTCACTGAAGTTTGGTCATACTGAATACTGATATTAGTAGAGACCTTTAGGATCTATAATGATTCAAATAGTAATAGTACTGTGAAGAAAAAGTAAAAAATGTGGCATCTTTCAACATAACGATCTCGTACCTTTTGAAGTAGCTGTTAAAATGGTTTACTCATTGCTGAAGTTTTTATTATGTTAGCATTTTTTCTGGCTTTGAAGGATATCACGAGTAGTCAAGATTATGAAAAACACTGATTCCCCCTCAGAAACAGAGGACACACAATGCAAACTCCTTGCAAAATCCAAGTTTAAGAGAACAAGGAGGACATGGATAAAATATTTTTGCTCACATTATCACCCTCTTTGCCTTTTGAAATTTCAGCATTGCTTTTATATTTGCCCACCTCTCATCTTGACTGATCTTCCCTGCTGGTGAGAAGCAAACCTGAGGCACCTCCATTCTGCAGTTCAACTCTTGAAGACCCCTCACCTCTACTCCAAGACCTTGGACGCTCCTGCAGTTTCCCAAAAGCACCAGCAAATCCACGCCATCTAATAAACCTGCCTATACCCTGAGAGCTCAGGCTGGGTTTAAGCTATTTTTACATAGAAACCATTATACACCATCGCTGTTCATCTCAGTCATGGGGAATTAAGCAGTTAGGCACCCAAAGGGTGCCCAACTCCCAGCACTGGTTGTGTACTCACATGGACTCCGTGGTGACTCAGCACAGACAAGGTATAGGTTCATACTAGCCATCAGAAATTTTCTCCCAAAAAGTCACATCTTCAGGCCTGTTATTTGTTAAGACCTGCTCCAGCTTCTTGGGTCATGTTCCCCCAGGCAGAAATCAAGATCCTCTTAATATTCGTGGAAAAGAGTAATTGCAGGTTTCTGCCTTTTCTCCAGTTTAAAGTGGAGTTAATTCGTCATAGTTCTAGGAATCAGAATAACAAATTCTACATACCTCCAAAATAACTTTGACCTTGTACTATGATTTGTGCTGGAGCAAGGTCCATTTAGACAACAAAACACAAGGGTAATATTTATTTAACTGATTATGCTGCATTCTTTTCTTATGAATCACTCTCTACAGATGGTACTTATGCCATGTCCTACTTTCTCACTTGATAAACAACTGCTCTAATACTCTCTTATATTTGCTCTTGTACAAATGTAACTGCACTGAATGCAACGGATTTAGTTTTTATTTATATTGGTGCAAACAAAGTTGGACACAGGGCCTGTAAAAGTAAAAAAATACCCCAGATACCTGTAGAACTCAATATGGCACATTCATTATTTATAAAATTATTGTTTCTGTTGCAGAACATTATTGATATTGTTATTCTGTGAGCTTTCCACATGTACAACAGGTATGTACAACTGTACATAGTCAATACTGCTTGAGATTAATAAGACTGGTAGAAGGTTTTTCAATCAATATATTCTTTCCAAAGAATATGCAATAGTGTGTATGAGGGAATTGATTCTGTTTTCACAGAGGTGCAAATAAGAAACAATTCTTTGAAGTGAAAAGAATTGTAAAAGCAGGAAACAAGAAGGCCATATGTGTAAAGATTAACATACATTTTAAATACAACTTTGTGGCACTTTAGAGACTATTTGGGGATTACAGTAATTTTATATTCAGTAAAAAGCAGTTTTCAATTATAGAGCCATGAGTTACCTCTCGTGAGAAAAAAAACAACAAAACCAGAGGAAAGTTTTGTTTCGCTTTGTTTTTTCCTGAAAAAGGGTTCATCAACTTACTGTTGCAGATGCCTATTGAAGAGAGTCTGGTTGCATGAATTGCACCATGAGAAGAAAGCAGCGAAAATGAGCTGTCTGAAGACTGCATGCATGAAAAGCAGCTTACAAAGTTCAAGGAGTAATTTATCATTGGGAAAGCCCTTCCATTCTCTAAGGGAATAAAAGCAGGTGCAACCACCCCATGACCCAGGAAAGAGATGAGAAGGGCTTTGGATCTACTGTGGGTTACCCTGCAGGCTCTGTGTGATGAAAAGAACATGCAATGGCTGTAAAAACCTAACGTTTACTGTCTTTCTTTACTTTTTTTCTTCCCCCCTTGATTTCCTTTACTCATCCTGCTCTGATTGCAGTTCATGGTTTCAGGACTGGCACTTTGACTAAAACAAGACCTCCTAACTAACCCACAAATAGATGAATTTCTCTGTCCCAGCATGGCCATGGGGGAAAGGAAAGCTTAGGCATCACCCATGAGGCACTTTTTAAAAGTAATTAATGCATGCACAACACTACCACTTGCCTCTTTTGCCTAATCCACAAAGAGAGCAGGCCTCCACTCCATGGAGCAAGTGTTGATTTAAAACGCATAAGTGTTACTCAAATGTAAGGATGTCATATATCCCTCAGCCACACTTTTATGGGCAGCTTTTGTAAGCTAGTAGGTTTGGGTTTAGACAGTTTCGGTAAGGGAGCCTGTTAAGCAAAACAGAAAGTATTGCATAAAATGGGCTGAGCAATTGCGTTGGTTATACTTGTCCCTCCATGTAGAATTAGCTGCCCTGAGGGAGGTGCTGTCTCTGGAGGAGCTGTTAGATATGTGTCCTGGACACTGAAAGGAAATGACAATCTGGTGGCATTTTATACCTGATATTTTAGGTGTCCTGGCCAAACTACAATTTGAGTAATTACATCCTGCCCACCTCTGCTGCTGTTATACTTTCAATCAGATTTAATGTTATTCACATCCTGTTCAAAACAACTGTACGCTGTAAAAACAGCTATCTCATTTTTTCTACAGAGTTTTCTGCTGTGGCTTAGGGCTCCTTGCAGGTGCAAAAAATAAATAAATAGGACTTCCGAATAGAAATATTCTGTGCAGGCTGTATTTTCTTTTCACATCAGCTGTAATACCCTCTCTTCATGCATTAACCCCCAGACCTTGTTATTTTCTACCAAGTACCCAGAAATGCAGAATTACTCAGGACCTTTTCTGCTTGGCACCGTGTGAATCTGTAGTGACAGTCCCAGCTGGGATGAGTTTGCAACCTGAATACCTAAGACAGTCCCAACAAAACATAAGCCCAGGAAAAGCAGAAAGTCTTGGACAAGGTCATCCATGTCTCTTTGTACCTGTGACAGCATAGGGACCTTGCCTGCTGTTCAAGATCCTGCAACTTTTGAGCAAGGTTTCTGTTCAGTTACCTTTCCCGCTTGCCTGGTTTGTATGTGTATAAATTGAACTTGGTTTTGCCTTATAATGATTTTTATTTCCCTCTTGTCTTCTTCCAACAAAACATGAAGTCATTGAAGGCTATTTTTTTACCTATTTGCTGCATTTTTAAAGCACACATTACTGGAGTCTGCTTTAATGGCATTGCTGTTTAAAGTTGGATGCTCTGAGTCTTCTCCTGGCATCTGTCTGGAATGAGTTCCTTTGCTAGGGGTTAATGCTGCAGCTTGCTTAGCAACAAACCAAAAGCACTGGAAATCCCATCTGGAATTCATATTGTTCCTTGCGTCAAGTGTGCCCCTTGGGATGGACCAGGGAGGGAGACCAAGTCCGTGTCGAAAGAGCCTTCAGTATAAGGAGACAAACATCACAAACCGGAGGCAAAATGCCCCAGGGCTCTGGAAGATGATGTGATATATAGCTCTGCCTTTTCTCCTTTCTATTTTCTCTCCCTTTTCCCCCTCAGTCTTGAAGGGGTGAGTTAAAGCTT
This sequence comes from Ara ararauna, assembly GCA_028858755.1. Taxonomy (NCBI): domain Eukaryota; kingdom Metazoa; phylum Chordata; class Aves; order Psittaciformes; family Psittacidae; genus Ara; species Ara ararauna. The sequence goes on along the minus strand of CM054410.1, from coordinate 6,749,872 downwards.
ATAAACTTTCTGGCAGCAGCATGATCCAAAAAGGGAGGGATAAATAGGTAGGTAGGTAGGTAGGTAGGTAGGTAGGTAGGTAGGTAGGTAGATAGATAGATAGATAGATAGATAGATAGATAGATAGATAGATAGATAGATAGATAGATAGGAGATGGAGTGGATGGTGAGCATGGCAGGATGGTGTGTTACATTGGCAGATGAGGGGGGGAAAACAGAAAAATCCTTATGACCAAGATCAGAAAGTCTTGACAAAACTCCAGTGGAGCTCAGGGAGAGCTTTGTCTGACTCGAGATCTGAATCATTAACAGTGCTGAACAGTTCACATTAAGCTTATGACTCCATTAAAGCCTTTTGCTATGTGCCTCAGACACCAGCATTCAGGTTGGGATCAGCTATGGCAAAAAAGCATAAGCTTTATTTTTAGGCGTGAATGTAGGTTTTTAAATTTTATCATTAATATTATTATTTTGTTTTAGTAGAAATAGTCACATGGTTGAATTCAAATATATGCTACTATTTTGCTGAATCTCGTGTAAAAACAGAGGAGAGAAACCTGATGGACAGTCAGCATCAACAATTTAACACTGAACTGTTAACAGGAGCGCACAATTTGTATAGCCCACAGCTCTAGAAGGAGCGCTACTGGGTTGGAGGGAGGGTATTATTACAGGCTTGAGGACCTGTCCCAGGACCATCTTTTTATAGAGCTGCATTTCACAGCCCTACAGATGATCTCTAGGCCATCAGAGAGGCAATATTGCCACTGTAAAACCTGCTGGGTGCAGCATAGCTATCAACCAGTCCTAGCTCTGCTACAACCATGCTGCAACAACTGGTGTTCCAAATAAATTGTCACCTCCTTTCTCCAGCCACTGTTACCATTTCTGAGCATGAAAAGTAAAAGGTTGTTTCATTTCATTTGCTTCTTGTGGGATTGAAATGATCTTGAATGTGCCATACTCTCTGTTGGAGGAGTAGTGGTAAAATACAACTTGAATTCTTGAACTCTGTTGGTACTTTAATTTTTGCTACCCCAGCTCTGACACAACAATATGAAAGAAAACAAAAAAAATCACGGCCTCTAACTGATGTAACAACAATGTACAAAAATCCTTATATAACTTTTGCCAAATTACTTGGAAATCTAGTTTAATTTATTAGCAAAGAACCTTCTTTTTTCTTCTTTCTTGTTCAATCTCATCTTTGCTAGAAGATTTTCTAGCTATCTTTGCTAGGGAAGATTGCCGAGGCAGTGCTGGCTCGGTCAGTATGGCTGTGGAGACAAACTCAAATTCTGAAGTATTCAGCAGCTCTTAGAGTTTCTGGACCCACATTTGCTAAATGCCAGACTGGTTTTCACCTGCATTCAGCCTGCAAACTCGAATGTCACACAACAGCGGCTGCCACTGAAGTGGGATGAGTAAACCGCATTTCAGTGCAGCTAGCAGCCACGTTTTCTTGCTAGAGAGACAAAGGTGGGAGCACAGGAGTCAGCTTCTATTAGACCAGCTGCTACAGCAGGAAGAAATAGATTCTGTACAGACACACACTCTTTGTTGTTTCTTTTTATTCCTCCCAAGCCATTTATCAGTTTTCTGACTGTTGTACTGATGGCATTACAGAAACCCATGAGCCATACTCCCAGCTTTCATACCTCCTTCTTGCTATTGCTTTCCCCAAAATCCCAATTTGCCTTCCCTATCTACATTCCAGCTGCAGAACCCAAACCAATGTTTTATACCATTTATATATGGATTTCTGGCTACAACTTGAGTCAAACACCCATGGAAGTGCTGTGGCCTGGGTTCCCCTGTACTGCTGCTGAGGCTTGATGGAATGTCTATGCCTTGGGATAAAATTCAAGTTGCTCCATCTGGGCTGTGCTGAGGCAAGCATCATGTCATCCTCTGTGTCACAGGTCCTGGGACAGCCCTGTGCCAGTGCCTGGCAACACTGCGTGGGGAATGCTGGCAAGGATTGGGTTGAAAAACTATGAAAACGAAAAAATTAGCATGATCACCGGGCAGGATAACATCCCCATATGCTTTCTTCAGAAGGTCCACATATATTTTTAATACCAGCCAGGATTTATAACCAGAACAGAGCTGTTCACTGCTGCCTAAGTCCAGCTGCAGAGCCTTTGGCCAAGCACAGACTCTCAGCGAGGACACATTCATCTTCACTTACCACAAAAAGAGCTTTCCAAAGTACACATCAACTCACTAGCGCACCACTGTGCTGCTACAGCTTCACTTTAAGTAAAACTTCTAAAAATAACCTCTTGCTATTAAGCTCAGAACATGGGTATTGCTTTTGCCAATTTGTTTGCTATGTTACAGCTAGAAGAATACAACCAAGAAAAAATTTCCTGCGGTCTGTTTTTCTGATTCTCCTTATACATAGCACAACAGTAACAATATAACACTCTCAAGTAAGTGACAGGAAAACATCTGCAGCTCATTCCTTAACTGGTCCTATAATGCTTAGATACTACGCTAACATAATCAGTCATACCCAGCAGAAGTCATCAGTGATGGATGTACCTCTGTATGTGAAGGTGGATGGGCTACAGTTATCCTTCCTTATGAGATTTGACACAAACACTTAGTCATTTATTGCTGCTATAATCAACTGAAACAGCATGGACCATGGATCAGGTCTGCCCTTGTAGTTTACCCATCCGCAGTGTCCATCCACTTCCACCCAGTGAAGACACTGACTTCATCCCAGAGGTGTATGCTGCAGTGCATCAGTTGGGTTGCATGAGAAAGGATGACACATGCAGCAGCAATGCTGGAAGGAGAAAGAATTGATGCCCACCTGCAGCTCACACAGAAGAAGAAACAGAAAGAAGTCTGTTTCTTTCTGTAATTTCATTTAACTAAATGTCAATTGTCTAGGAGGAAAATCTTCTGCTTTTACTTTCACCAGACCAATTATCATAATAAATAAATTCTCTCTTACAGATTCACAAAAGTAAGTAAAACAGTGTGTTTGGTGAGTAGATAAAATCACAGTAAGGAAACACCAACAAGAGAGCCACACAAGAACAGCACAAACATTATCAGGGAGAAAATGATCAAAGTTCCCAAAGGATTTTAAATGCTATGCACTGCTTTGAATGCACACGTTTCACCAATAAAATGCTAACACACTCTGTCTTCACAGCATGAAGAAGCCAAAGGTCTAGTTAAATCTCTGCTCAAATAGGAAGTTTAAAGATAAAGATCTACCTCTATTAGAACCCCACATAAATACATACACATGCATGCCGTGCACACACTGAATACTCTCCAGCCTTCCAGAGTTTTTCATTATGTTTAGGATAGCAAAGCACTAATTGAAGAGTTGACTTATAACTAGACTCTGATAAATTTTGGCCCCCTCACCATCAAAAATGTGACTTCAAGTCAGAAAAATATGTCTCTGCAGATAGTTTCTAGCTTTTTATATGTAAAAAGAGTTGAGCTTATTTGAACTGCCATCTTTCACATTGGATTTTATTTAAGGATGCTTCTAAGGTCTTGAGAAATTTTCCTTGTGGATAGAAGATTCTTTTGTGGGCTTTTTGAGCTGATTTTTTTTAAGCTTTTTGTTCACAAAACAAATAATAATTTTTACTTGGCCTATTTAAGAATGCTCAACTGATAGAAAATTGCCAAGAAATGTTTCTTTTATTTTATTAATGACATTTATCACCTTCTGAGCAAGGTACTAGGTTTTCTTCCCTGCCAAGTTTCCGTTCTACCCTTTCCCTCCGGCACATAAATAAAGAACTAGCTTTTCCCACTGCTCTGATGAATTATTCCACTGTCTTACACAATTTGTGGTCCCATACAAGATGGTACCAATAAGGACATTAATTAAAAGTGTCAGATTTGTTATTATTAGTGGTGTTTGCTGGTGGACTGTGATGCACAACATACAATTACTTTCAAGAGGAAAAACACAAAGGCAAAACTCAAACTCTATAACATCCAGCTTTCAGTGTAGTCAACAATAAAATTTAATTTTCCACTTTGGCAAACCGTCCTGGTCCTGTCTCATTTACTGGAAGTGCTCTGAGTGGTGATGTCACAAGCCTCAGAAGTATCATAGATATCAATACCATCACCTCACCAAGGGAGGTGTTTCGTGATGTCACCCATGAAGCAGGAAGGATGAGAACTAGGAAAAGAGGATAGAAAGGCAGTATAAAGTCCAAATAGGTAGAATTTATTTTCTGTACTAAGTACTTTCAAACCCAAGGCACCATACAGGGAATTTGCCTTGGGCTGATTTTCTACACCTTGCTGAATATAGAACAGACCAAAGCCTTGACCATTTATGGATCATCTTCTACTACCCAGGTTCTGGCCAGCCACTAAACCCAGCAACACTGTTCCTTGTAACTTCCTTCTGCTGCATGCAATGTAACACTCCATGCTTCATCAGCTACTCAGCTTCAGATACCAGCACACATTGGTGTGTCTGCATTTTGCTTATATAAGGGTATAATCAACCCATCACACAGCCACTCCAGATTCCTTACAGTTTATAATGCATTAAACACTTGCATTGTCTTTAAGTATACTTTAAAAGACACACATTGCAGGGACAGTTATGGCAAAGTACTATGTGTGTTTCAAAGGCAGACTAAGTGCCTGGAACAATTTTTTCCCAGCAGTAAAACACTTATGAGCTGATGATCCACGTGTGTGCAGAGGTAGCAACTGTTCAAAACTAATAAAACCAAAGCCCAATACTACCTAAAAACCAAAACAAGACACTTAAAAGTCCTTTCAATGTTATTTTTTAAGAATGAAATAATGCTTCTACTTATATCCGCCTTTATAATTTTTTTGAAGGTTAGAAGTAACAAACCAGCCAAAGCCTAAACAAATAGAACAAATTTTGGTTTCAGATGAGTGAAAAACTCTATATTCCCCAAAATAATTTGCAATCAGTCTTTCTGGTGGAAGAATGCATATTCTTTGCCTGTATAGCACGACCCCAACTCCACATTTTTAGTCCTTCCCATTTTCCAGGTAAACCGGGAAATCAAAATAAGAAAAAAAAATAATCAATTATCCATTTTTTACCAGTTCTATAGCAAGGACCCGTCTTACCTGAAGTACCTACAAAGCATAACTGTAAATTTTATCATGCTTGGTCGATTGAGTAACAGCTACAGCTCTTAAAAAAATCAATCTATATTTATCACAGAACCCAACCATTCTGAACGAAAAGCAGGACACATTTTCTAAATGTGTTACGAGCTGCCATGTGTGTGTGTCAGTTTGTGTATGTCAGAGAAGGTTCTGACCACACACGTAGCTGATTATCGATATAATTATGCTGCAATCACACTAGAGGACGGTATCCAGTAAATCAAATCCAACTGTCCGCCTACTTGCAGTGAAGAGACTAAAACCTGTCAAATCAAGGAAGGAGGAACAGGTGGCCTCATTTGCAAAAAAAGGCTGCTCCTCGCACCAGTGAGTGCCATACACCAGTACTCACACACACACACGTTTATTAAATAAAGAATATCACCACTTTGTGTGCCACACATTAAACATGCTTCTGGTGCAAGCACAGATATACAATCTAACACACAGGTCTCTCAATATACCGAGCAAATAACCTGGGACTTGCTAAGCACTGCCATAAATTTTCACCCTTTTAATTCTGTTTTAATCGCTGTTGACAGCAGTGGGCAGCCTTCTGTGGCAGCGCTGCCTGGCCTGCATCTCTTCCACTGCAGCAGGACCATCAGTGGCTTCGAGGAGGCTCCTGCTATGCTGATGTTGGACATTGTCTCTTCCCACCCGGGGGAATGCCTACCATGTTTGGAAACTGCTGCCAAGCTGGGGCGCTTGCGTAATGGATCTCTTGTGTTCCACTTGAGTGATAATTGTTGTTTCACCGGATTTTAGGAATTCTGAACATTGACAGCAGAAGTTTCTTTCATATTCTGATCTTCCAACATGGTGGGCATCAGGAGCCAAGGCGTGTGCAGGAAGAAATGCCACACTTCTTTGAGTAGCATGTTAAGGGGAAAAGTTAAAGGCTGAATATAAAGAAGAAGTTCTTTACTGTGAGGATGGTGAGACACTGAAACAGGTTGCCCAGACAAGTGCTAGATGTTCCATCCCTGGCAGTGTTCAAAGCCAGGTTGGATATAGTCTTGGGTGACATGCTGTGGTGTAAGGTGTCTCTGCCCGTGGCAAGGGGGTTGGAATTAGGTGATTTTGGGAACTTGTAACAATAAAAAAAGCCAACAAAATAAAAAAGGAAGAAGAAAATTAAAAGCAAGGGGCTTCCTCCTTAATCTGTTGTCATCACCCAGAACTGCTTCACAATTCTGCAGGGGGCTAATGAGGAAACACACACCTTGCAACATGAACAACCAGCTGATGCACTGGTAAAGAAGATAACTACTGGTGCTGCCAGGAAAAAGCAGCAGGTCATAGTAGTAGGGGTCTCTACTCTGAAAGGAACAGAGGCACACATCTGTAGGCCTGACCCAGGCTCAAGGGAGGTGTGTTGCCTACCAGGGGCTCGGATGAGGGATATTGCAGAGCGGCTGCCTGGTCTAGTAAGTCCCACTGACTATTGCCCTCTTCTAGTCGTCCATGTGGGTGCTAGTGATATAGACAAGAGTAGCCTGGAGAACATTAAGAAGGACTACAGAGCCCTGGGAGAGGTGGCTAGGGGCTCTCGAGTGCAGATTGTCTTTTCGTCAATTCTCCAGGATAAAGGGAAGGACCTTAAAAAGGCTAGTAGGAATTGGCAGGTTAATAAATGGTTTGAACAGTGGTGCAATAATCAGGGGTTTGGGTACTTAGAACACGGGACTTGATTTGGGAGGCCAGCTCTACTGGAGGCTGGTGGAGCTGGTCTGACAAAGAAGAGGAAGAGTGGTTTTGGTAGGAGGCTTGCCAGGCTGGTCAAGAAAGCTTTAAACTAGATGTGTTGGGGGAGGGGGGATCATTCTATTCCAACACTCCCAGTCAGTTGCCAGCACCTATAATAAATACTCAGAGCAATGTAGAGGTATTTCAGCCGCTCCAGCAAATGAGCCGGCTTCATTTGGAGCTCGGCTCAGATGCCTCTATACAAATGCCCGTAGCATGGGGAACAAACCAGAGGAATTTGAAATGTGTGCATATCTACACGGATATGGTATAAGAAGCATCACAGAAACATGGTGGGATGGCTCCTATGACTGGTGTGTTGGCATGGAAGGTTACAGGCTCTTTAGAAAAGACAGGCTCGGCAGGTGGGGAGGGGAGTTGCTATTTATGTTAGGGATGGGCTGGAGAGTATGGAAATCTGTCTGGGGACAGGTGAGCAGTCGACAGAGAGTTTGTGGGTCAGGGTAAAAGGGAGAACAGAAATTTGGGACATTACTGTGGGTATCTGTTATAGATTGCCTGATCAAGAGGACTCCATGAATGAAGCACTCTATAGACAGATAGGAACAGCCTCGCACTTGCCTCATGGGGGACTTCACCCACCCTGATATCTGTTGGAGGGATGGTAAGGCCAGGCACAAACAATCCAGGAGATTCCTCAATTGTGTGGAAGACAATTCCTTCTGCAAGTAATAGAGGAGCCGACAAGGAGAGGTGCCATGCTTGACCTTGTGCTCACCAACAGGGAAGAGCTGGTTGGAAATGTGACGCTCCAGGGCAGCCTTGATTGCAGCGATCATGCAAGCTCACTGCCCTGGACTTCAAGAGAGCAGACTTCCGCCTCTTCAGGAACCTGCTCAGTAAGATTCCATGGGATATAGCCCTAGAGGGCAGGGGGGCCCAAGACTGTTGGTTGATATTCAAGGATCACCTGCTGCAAGCTCAGGAGTGTTGCATCCCGACTAGAAGGAAGTGCAGCAGGAGGGCCAGGAGACCTCCTTGGATGGATAAGGAGCTGCTGAGGAAACTTTGAAGAAACTTTTTAAAAAGAGGCTTATGAAAGGTGGAAGCAAGGACAGGCGGCCTGGGAAGAATACAGGGATGTTGTCCAGGAAGCTAGGGATCAGGTCAGGAAAGCTAAGGCCCACTTAGAATCAAACTTGGCTAAGGATGTTAAGAATAACAGGAAGGGATTCTATAGGTACATTGCAAATAAAAGACAGACTAGGGACAAAGTGGGTCGTCTCCAGAATCTATCGGGAGAACTGGTTACCCTGGATTTGGAGAAGGCTGAGGTTCTTCATGACTTCTTTGCCTCAGTCTTCACCGGAAAATGCTCTGACCACACCACCCAAGTCTCGGAAGGCAGACGCAGGGACAGTGAGAATGAAGACCATGGGCCCACTGTAGGAGAGGATCTTGTTTGAGACCATCTTAAGAACCTGAACGTATACAAGTCCATGGGACCTGATGAAATCCATCCGCGGGTCCTGAAGGTGCTGACAAATGAAGTTGCTAAGCCCCTGCCCATCATATTTGAAAAATCATGGCAGTCAGGTGAAGTTCCCGATGACTGGAAAAAGGGAAGTATAACCCCCGATTTCTAGAAGGGGAAAATGGATGACCCAGGGAGCTATAGAGCAGTCAGTCTCACCTCTGTGCCTGGCAAAATCTTGGAGGAGATGTTCCTGGAAGGCATGCTAAGGCACATGAAAAACAATGAGGTGGGTGTTGACAGCCAGCATGGCTTCACTAAGGGGAAATCCTGCCTGACCAATTTGGTGGCCTTCTATGACAGGGGCTATGGAACTGATGGACAAGAGTAGAGCAGTTGATGTCATCTACCTGGACTTGTGCGAAGTCCATGACACTTTCCTGCATGACATCATTATCTCTAAGTTAGAGAGACATCAATTTGATAGGTGGACCATTCGGTGGATAAAGAACTGGCTGGATGGCCGCATGCAAAGAGTAGTGCTCAACGGCACAATGTCCAGCTGGAGACCAGTAACGAGTGGTGTCCCTCAGGGATCGGTGTTAGGATTGGTCTTGTTCAACATCTTTGTCGGTGACATGGACAGAGGGATTGAGTGCAACCTCAGCGGGTTTGTTGATGACACCAAGCTGTGTGGTTCGGTTGATAATGCTGCAGGGAAGGAATGGGATACAGAGGAACCTTGACACACTTGTGAGGTGGGCTGATGCCAACCTGATGAAGTTTAACCATGCCAAGTGCAAGGTCCTACACCTGGGTCAGAGCAATTTCAGGCACAGCTGTAGGTTGGGCAGAGAAGAGATTCAGAGCAGCCCTGCAAAGAAGGACTTGGGGGTATTGGTCAATGAGAAAATGAACATGAGCTGGCAGTGTGCGCTTGCAACCCAGAAAGCCAAACTTATCCTGGGCTGCATCAAAAGGAGCTTGACCAGCAGGTCAAGGGAGGTGATCCTGCCACTCTACTCTGCTCTTGTGAGACCTCACTTGGAGTATGGTGTGAAGTTCTGGTGTCCCCAAAATAAAAAGGTCATGGAACTGTTGGAACAAGTGCAGAGGAGGGCCACGAGGATGATCATGCCACTGGAGCACCTCCCGTATGAAGATAGGCTGAGAAAGTTGGGTCTGTTCAGCCTGGAGAAGAGAAGGCTGCATGGAGACCTCATAGCAGCCTTCTAGTATCTGAAGGGGCCTATAAGAGTGCTGAGGAGGGACTCTTCATGAGGTACTGAAGTGAGAGGACAAGGGGTAACAGGTTCAAACTTGAACAAGGGAAGTTTAGATCGGATGTAAGGAGAAAGTTTTTTACTGTAAGGGTGGTGAGGCACTGGCATGGATTGCCCAGGGAAGTTGTGAATGCTCTATTGCTGGCAGTGTTCAAGGTCAGGGTGGAGAGAGACTTGCATGTCATGGTTTAGTGGGAGGTGTACCTGCTCATGGCAGGGGGGTTGGAACTAGATGATCTTAAGGTCTTTTCCATCACAAGCTATTATATGATTCTATGATTCTATGATTCTATGATGTATATTTGTACAGTGCTGTGGATAAGTCTATGGACAGATCTGGAAGAGTGCTTTGTGGTCTAACCATGGTTCACTATTTCCTCATGGTCATACTGCAGCTGGCATCCAATGAAAGAACAAAAAATCAGCCAGCGTCACAAAACAGAGGGCAATAAGAAATCTCAGAAAAATTACCCTCAATTTAGTCCTTACATTGAAAGGAAAAGGCATGCAAGGGACATGTCAACAAGGCACATGTCAACCAATGTATTTTGGCAGGCAGTGGCAACAGGAAAACACTGCCATGAATTGGGATGCAAGCAGCTGCATATGAATGTCTGTTCATACAAGACTGATCTCTAAGCTGTGGATATTGTAATGACCAGACTATGAATCTTCAAACTCAAGGTTAATTCCCATTTTCAGTAATGGATGAGAAAAGCTGAAAATCCATCAAAACTACAAATAGGAGCAAAACACCTCTGAAAGCAAATGTCTTGAGAAAGTGCTAGATATTAAATGAACTGCAGGTATGACAAATGCTGTGAGCTCTAAAGATTCAAGTATGCTCTCTTTCCACAGCTACCCAAAGGAAAAGACAAAAATAGCTGAGATGTGTTAGAAGTGAGGTTATGGCAGCTGCCCGCTAATAGGAGCTTCTAAAAGGCTTCCAGTTTCAGGGACAGCTGTATTACATATTATCTAAAGGGAGAAAACTAAAAGGATAGAAAAGTACAGAACATAAAAGAGTGGTATATACAGGAATGTCAGTTATGAGTATTAAATAAAACAGAATGGTTATCTGTGGAGTCATTAAGTGCTTATTTTCCTAGTTGCAGATTATCTTGTCTTACAATTCCTTTCACAAGCATAAACCAGCTGTTTTTAAGTCCTGGTACTGAGGTTGTAACCCCAGAGATCTATAGAAACATTACAAATCTGGTATATATGTATATACCTTATGCCCAGGGTTAAAGAATACTTTCTGACGGTGGAAAACTCCAGGAGAAAAAGCTGTATAAAGAGGTTTAAATCTGCAGGGAAAAGAAGGCATTCACCTCAATAATGATTCATTTTTAATTATTTTGTATGATTTCAATGAACATAAACTGATTAAGGAGAGAGACAATTTGCCAGGTACTCTTGGTTAGTAGCAGTGTATGCTTACAATTTAACTTGTAAACTGCTTCTCATAATATCCTGTCATGGCTTTCTCCTCTCAGTAGCATAGCGGGCAGTTGCCCACTTAAATCCCACATGAGAGAGGTGACCCCTTCATGATCCAGCACATACAGTAGATGAGAGAGATCTTGCTTCACTCATAAACCCAATCATTCTCCCCTAATAGTCTACAATTTGCAGCTGTCATGAAAAACACCCTAATTATATTTATCAGGCAGGGATGCAGTTCTGAGCCTGAAGGTTAAAAACCTGCACATGTCCATCCCCATGGCTGGCCTACTAACAGAAGTCAGTATTTCACAGCAAACTATCACCAAATGGCATTGAAAAATAAGAAGCCCTAATACAAGAGCAAAGGACCTCCTAGAAGTTGTAAAGTTATGTGCCACTGGCTTGTACAGCATTGGAGCATGCTGATAAACTTTGCAGCCAACACACTCATGAGTAATGGTGGGAACATTTTCTTTCCACAATAGCCACTGAAGTCTTTAACGCAGAATATAACATTTTCAGCCAACTCAATATCTTGACACCTTCCTCTCCAAGGTAAGCCGTACTGATGACATCTTCCTTATCATCAGTAAAAATGATGTACAGCAGACTCTGGAGTTATTCAACAAGCAATTTCCAAAGATCACCTTTACTACAGCGTATAAAGCAGATCTAGGACTCCCTTTCCAGGGTGTCAGAATTTTATGAAGCATCAACTCTACACTTGCAGCTACCTGGCATGAAAAGAATGGTGCTTCAGATAGATATACAGTGTTTTGCTTTCCTCAGCACATTCCCATGACCGTGCAAAAAGGTTGCTTGTGATGAGGCTCGTTATTAAAAACACCATGGAGGTGATGCAAGAGATGGGAGACCATTTGCAAAACGCACCTAAAAAGAGCTGAGAGAATGCTGCTGTCTACCTGCTTATCTTGCCTGAGCCTAAAGTCCACTCTTTATGAGAATGGCCCCACTAAGCACCATGAACAGAGATAAGCTCTGCTACTGATGAGCTTTGTCCTAATTAATGTTGTTAGAACTGCAAAAATGGCCCTAAGAATTGATTATGCAAATCTTTCAAATAAGTAGAAGGTTTTTTTTCCAATAAAATTGAGCATCTCAGAGTGATTATTTCTGTCATCAGTGTAAACCTTTAAAAAGGTGACTTGTCATGATCCCAGCACCAGTGAGGACAAGCTTCTAGCTAAGCACATGCTTAGAGCTAAGCACAGATTGCTAAAGGCTTTTCTGAATCAAAGACTGAAACTCTTGAAGATGCAGTGTTTATTCCTCATTGTAGAAATCAGTCATGAAGAGTCAAAACACAAACTAGAAATACATTTGTTACTCTGCTGGTCTAAAGCAGAAATATTTTTGTCATCTTGGTATTTCCCACCCATCTTTGCTTTTTCCTATCAGCACCTCCTCTCCTGTAGCTATGGTTTTAGATCCAGGGACATCACCATTTTTCGGGAATAAGTCTTCTAGCAAACATGAGTTGAAAGCAATATTACCAGCAGAGCACTGCCCAAGCCCATTAAATCCTACTTTACCTGAAACAAACAACCACCTTTCAGTGATTTCTGTATCCTCCAATTTGCATCTTATTTAGAAACAGTAAAAATAAGAAGTTAGCAGAAAAAGTCAACACTTGATTAAAAATAGGGTACCATAATAATTGCTTTCCACATTTCAGAACTCAGGCAATAGAATATACTGCATGGAAGAAAAGGTAAATGGGTTTGCGTTTAAGTTTCATCACTGTTAAGTTCCTCAGTATCCAAGCCTCCCTTTAAAAAAGCCCTAGTGGACAATAAACTCTTCTAGAAAATATACAGCAAAGCAGCAGTGCCTGATAAACAGACATAAAATTAGACTGCTGTAATGATTCAGTTCCTTTGATACAGGCAGCTGGCACCAAGATGTTTGAAAAGACAGAACAACAAGTAACTTCTAATGGATAAATATTTTTTTTTCCATACCATATATATTTTAAACATATATAAATGCACACATTCACAGGCATGCACTAATAGGATAAATTTACAGGGCAAACAGAAGTGAACAGTTACCAATATAGACACTGAGCTACTATTAAGCATTTAAAATAATTACAGCTTTTAAACCATGGAAACAAGAATTTTAAAAGAATATTTTGGTATATCTTCTTCTGGAGTGAAAATTTCTCAGCCATTTCCTCCTAAGTGAAATCAGAATTCACCAGTGCCATTATTTTAGAAAAGCAAAAGCTTTCTGCTGAAGATTTGCGACAAAGCTGTCCCCAAATTACACCCCAAAAATGGCCCCAGAAAACGATTTCTGCTAACATCCCCGGAGACAATTAGGCTTTTTATTTTTTATTAATAATGCTTTTCCACATATTGCTTTTATGTGAAGCCGTGGCAAAGCATTCTACCTTATACAACGATTATATTAACTCACAGATACAAGCTTCCAGGTCTAAGTCCCCATAAAACCACTCACTTCAGAAGGAAACAATTGGATGTACAGCTCTTTACAATGAATTTCTCAGGAAGATACTTGTGCAGGAATCAAAGGATATTCATTTTCCAGGAAAGCCAATTTCCCATTGTAAGTATTTCATACAGCAGACTAAACTGACCTGTCTGTATGCTATAGTGCTCAAAGAGGGAACCGCTAAAGAATAATAAAAAAAAAAAGAAAAAAACAAAAGCCCACAAAAAAAAAAAAAAAAAAAGACCCTACCTAAAAAAAGAAAAAAATTGAAAAAGAAATCATTGAGTGACTTGAGTTAAATAAAAAAAAGTATTCACTATAAGCAGCCAGGAACCCCTTATACTTTGTGCAAGAGATCTTTGGCTTTGCTTTCCTCTTCCCTACAGCCCTGGTGTATTACTTGGGAGCTCTGGGAGGTCCATGCAACCTGGGCGACTTCAGCTTGCATCACCATTGTGACCAGGCACTGCAGGACACAAAGTTTTTGTCTGGTCCCCAGGAGCCCATTTCCTCCCCATATGAGCAAGGAAAGGGTTTTGTTTTGCAGTTTGTTACTTGGCTTTGGTGTGCTCTATTCTGCTTCTGTATTATGTATTTATTGTCATGAGAGTTTGCAGTACCTCTCCGCTATGGGATAGCCTGCATTGAATGCCAGGCAGAAATACCAGCATGTTATAAGGTACCACATGTGCCATTCCTTAACCTATATCTGGGGGCAAGCTCATCCCAAATCAACCAAAAAAGGTTATCTCCTCTAGAAGAAAAAACCCACTATGTGTATTTGTCTTGAAGGCACAGTCAAATGATTTCATGGGGTTTTTTAGCATCTGGACATAAATAATAATACAAAAACCCTGCTTTCTCATGGATATGGTTTCTTACCCCCCCCGAAACATTGACTGTATTTTTTATGAGGTGCACCCCATAAAGGCACAAACCCTTGAGTTCTTTCATCAGTTACAGCCTCTTTTTTATTATTTGTGCAATGAAAATAAAAATAAGCAGAAAAAAATATTTTTGCACCTTTAATATGAGCAGGTACATATTCAGAAGGATGGGAAGGCACTAATCAACGCATGCTTCTGTCCCTCTGCAACAACGTGGGGCAGGAGGAGTTTATTCTGATGTTTGATTTGTGAGCCCTGCCCTGGCACCTTCCACTTCATAGAGGCTGGAAAGGACCTCAGAGGCTATGAGCAGTGGTGATTATTGAAATAACTGGTCTTTATTTACAGAGGTATAATACAATACTGAAATTCCATATTGGATTTCCTCATTCCAAGATATTATGTGCCTCTTTAATGGTAGGGTAAACCTGCAGCATGAGCTGAGTACAAAAAACCACACAAAATATCTACCCACGTGTGACCCACAGTACCATGAAGAGGAGACTTTAGGATATGTAAGGTAGCCCTGGGAGCTAGCCAAGACACCAGGAGCTCTTCTACACCTTTTAGTAAGTCACAGAGCAGGATTGCTGCTTCCTACAAGGAATCTGCAATACTTTGTACATTCCTCAGATGCTGCTCTAATTATTACTGCTCTCTTAATTGTGTTATGCAAATAGGCTGAGGGAGAAGGAGGGAGAGGAGGCAGATACCAGAACTGAGAAGTAAAGGGTAATGTTTTTGGATGGTTACAACTTCACTTCCTGATTGAAATTCCTGGAAATCTCAATTGTTTCTGATCAAAAGGCTTGAAAAGGAAGTTTTTTCCTTTTAATAAAAATAAATGAAGAAAAATGGATCTCTCATTTCCAAGGGATACAATGGAGATCACCTTGTAGTCTGGCAGGAGAATTGAAATGATTTGCATTACCAAGGATGACTAAATGGAGTGTTAAATTATCTCAAAAAAAAAAAAAAAAAAAGGCAATAAATTGATATTCATGACATCAACAAGGTTAGAAGGGGGAAAAAAGATAGCAAGTCTTTACATGTATTCTTGTACTGTACAAGCATTAATCTTATATTCCATGGGCACTACACTACTCCAAAAGGCATCTTCTGCTTTTGCATGACACCTCTAGGAAACGATTTGCAATTATATACACTAGTGCTGAAATATGATGCTGCAGCAATCAGTGTCAGCTATAAAAACATTAATTATTTCTGATAAATTCATTCTCTGGGTGCATTCTGAACACACAAAATAAGTTTGGCAAGCTGTAAATTTGATTTTGGAGTAAACACATTGCATTTTAAAGGTTTCTGGTGGGAAAGAGATGAAGGAGGAGATGGGGGAACTGCCTCTAATACATCAACACTGGAATCTTTTAAGAATATTTTTAAGCAATATTTAAACTGTTTTATCATTTTAAAAATGTTTTACTGACTGTTCAGATAGAATCCAACATTATTTCTGTATATGGTTGCAAATTTACTCGGAATTACGCTTTCGGAAAGTTAGGTCAAGTTTAATGGAAAAAGAAAGATTATTACCTCCAACTAGTGTTACTGAACCTCTTCATTCAGCTTTTGGGACTTGAGTTTGAGCTCTGTGATCATTGAAGCTTTTTTATCAAGTCTTTGCTCGGAGTGATGGGATTATAAATGATGTTGCCAATTTCTGATTTTATGACTTCACAGAACTGTGTGACTTTAATAGTTCAGAGAAAACTGTCTAGATGTATACTAATTTTAAACATCATAATTTTAAAATCTACTCTATATTAGATTTAACTAGTTACAAATACTTATGACTTACCATAAGGCATAATTTTCCACATACAAGTCAGTGCTACTTTTTCGTCAAAAGAAGTATGTATCGGTGTAGTGCTTTGCTGAAATGCTTGTAAAATCATTGTGCATTTGCCATTTGCCTTCTAGACCAGCATATGCTTGTGACTCAGCGTTGGCACCTCTAGTCCTTGTTGGCCAAGATGCAGTAGGGATTTCACCTGAAGAACGAACCCCAGCCCACCTAAACAGCACAAACCAGTCTGCGCATCAAGTATCTCCATGGCTTGTGTCCTGCCCCTGCTCTGTCTTTCATGGTTTGTGAGCAATTTTTCCCACTTGGCAATCTTCATTTTCCTATCAGTCTTCTATTTTGCCAGCTTTCTGGCAACAGCAGACGTCTGACAATATTTGAGCTTTTTTCATCTCCACAGTGCATTAATGAAAAAAATAAGGAAAGAAAGTTAGAATTAGGAAAGGATATTAGCATTTGGTTGATACCACAGGAAGATGAAAGAATATAACCTTGAACTGTCAAAAACAATTAGGCAACTAATTAGGTAAATAAAATTATCTGCTTCTTATTCTGTTTTAAAAAGGTGAGTTACATTTTTTATTAATTTTTTTAAAAGTGAAATAAAAATTTTTGGGTGCTTGTGGATGGCAATGTTGAACCAGTCAGATGCCTTCTTCCTCAAGCCCAAACTTGCTGCATTTCCATTGGAATACCTTAAGCCCATTAAATCTGTTGCTCACCTCTCTGCCAAGACGTTTATTTATAAGAGGTGATTGAAAAATGTTTTTTTTTTTAATTCAGAATATCAGTGAAAAGATGTATTTCACCTTTTTATCCTCCAATATTTCTGTATAGTTGATTATTATATTTTTTGTAGATGCTAACTTTAGATTTGTAGTTACACATCTATGAATAAAATATTTTGCAGATGAGCTCATAGATTAAGGTTAACAAATGCAGTAGCAATTTTTTCATTTGTAGTAACACAATGACCTTTTTTGCATTGCAAATTTCACTATATTTGTGTTAGAGTGAGGCTATGAAATATGTAACATCCAATAAGGATATATAATAAGCCAAGATGTATCTGAGAAACAAGACATCTGAAATTTCCCTTCACTTGGACTTAACAGTTTTCAGTGTTTCAGTATCACACCATTCTAATTCGGTTCTTGATCAAATCCACGAATTTGACCTTCTGATGTCCTCAGATAACCTCTACATGATAGGTTTGATGGATCCAATCTCTGACATAGTTTCATACCATTCATCTTACGTCAAGAAGAGCATCATTTTCTGCAAAACCCTTTCATACCTGTGGTCATTAATGACAATCAGCCCTGAAAACTTTTCAGTACCATGGTGCTGTTTGCAGTGAAATGTAAAATGCCATATTTAACAATGTGTCCATTAGCAGACCCCAGATGAAAGCTGAATTAAACACCTGCATTCAGATTCTCCTAAACAGTGTTTCCAGCTGTACTGACAAATCATACCTAGTTATTTTCCCTGAAGGATATTATCTCTTTAGAGGAAACCTGTCAGGCAGAGAGCAGTCTGATATTCTCCCATAATGGTAACTTTGAGCTACAGACCAAGTGCTCATTGCAGATTTCAGGGTGTCTTAGAAATTCCCATCCTCAAATATCACTGCTTCATGAAAGAAACTGAGCCTCTAATGTCTTCTTAAACCCCAGTCATAGCAGGATACAGCAGGGACTTAGAGAAATGTAAGCACTCCAAAAGATATCAGAAAAAAACAAAATTAATACTTTGCGTCTGGGATGAGAAATGTTTGCTGTCAGTCAACCAAAATATATTCTAACTCCTGTTCGCAAATATACATCTGAATCATATCTATGGAATAACTGAGATTAAAAAAGCCTGTCCACTAAGACACTGCTATATAATAATCTTAAATGCTGTGTTCACTGTATTTTAAAGCCTAGTACTTCTTTTTGAAGGATAGTCCTCAGCTGTCCTTCATCCTGGGAAAGGACTTGAATTTCAACCTTTATTTTATTTGGTGTTCCAGATGTTCTCCCCTTAGATCTTCCTGGCTCATGTTTAGCACTGCAGTTTTGGCGCTACCCAAAGGTAACTGATGCTTAGGCAATTATCTAGCCAAACATTCACACAGCCAGTGTGTAGTCAATTATTTTAATATTATCTTTTAAAAGGATCTCTCTAATTATTCTGGCTGCCTACCTCAGAGGCCAAATCAACTTGTCAGCATCTTTTGTATTTTAAGGGTCAATTTTAGAAAGAGCTCAGCAATGGCCCAAATCTACTCCCATTGAAATCAATGGCAAAGCTCCTGGGATCCTCACTGAAAGCAGACTTTGGCAAGCATTATGAAAATCCCAGCCTTCAGGACAAAATGTCCTCAATATTTTAATGTCTGCCCTCCTCCATGGCATTAAAGAGACATCTACCTGTGACACACAGAGCACTGAACAGCGGTGCCTTTTCTGTGCTCCTGCCCTGCGTGGCAACATTATTCTCATTTTGCTTCCCACAATTGCCTGAAGTCATTACTGCTTCCCAAATCGTTTTTCCTCCTCCAAATGATTATCTACCTCTTAGATTATTTCTTTTGCAGTTGTATTAACTGCGCATTATGACAACCTGAATTTTACCATGTTGACCAGGCTTCTCTCTCCTCTCCTTTTTTTCCTCCATTCATTCTTCCCCCCTCGCCAAAGGGATGCAACCCTTCACAATTCAGAAGAATCCTTACATTAACCTGCTGTTTACCCCATCTTTCAGTTCATTAAATAAAATGACGCTTTACACCAATCCCCAAAGTACCCTAATGATTATTTCTCTCCAAATTGATACACCACTGTTTGTCCTTCAGCCAGTACTGACTCAATGTGATCACGCTTAGAGCCAGCTTCCTTTGCACTTTTCCAAGCAGGATTTTGTGAGGCTCTGGAGCCAGCTTGTTATAAAATGTAGACGGATTTTAAGTGCTGCCTTTTCTCTAATGACCAGTTTTGTAATTTTAATAAAGAGGCAATCAAGCTAACAATGGTTTGGCAAACCTCTTCTCTGAGGATCCAAATTTCAACCTTGGCTGCACAAGGCTGGAAGAACAGATCTCCATGCAGAAAATAAAGTGTTCATTTTAGCCACCTATTACCTATTATATCTTTTGTAACAGCAGTTAGTATCCCCAAATTGGAATATTGTGCTATGCGCCAGAACGAAGAAGGGAGATTTTCCCAATGGTAATTTTAATAAATTACTTAAAAGTCTAAATTAAATACAGGTATAAGCAAAGTAAAGGCAAGATCAAGGTTTATCCATAAAAGAAAAAGAACTTGGAATACTTACCACACAATATTACTTAGTGTGTAAACCACTGTTAAGAAGCAGCGTTTGTTTACATGGGGCAGTAAATTCAGATTATGGATGGCTGCAAAGTCAAAGCAGAAAAACTGTGTGACAAATCCTCAGCTGTGGATGTTCCAAGTTTAGACTATTTTTCTTTTCTGAATTAGCTCCTGACTTTTAATTCACTCTAGAAACAGATCCATTTAAATGAAAAGGTGCTTAACACAGAAGAACTGTCCACATAGAAAGTTACTGCAGAACATTAGCTGGTACCTCTGGAGTTGGTATCATGAGCTATTTTGCAGTCGTCCTACCAGATAGTCAATCCAAAACGTGGCAAACATTAGAAATTCAGGCTCTGAATACGAGACTTGTAAAAGCTATCCTAAATATGATAGTTTAGGTCTTCTACTCTTTATATGGGTTTCAAGGTACTTAAAAATTTTATCATCTCAGTATTTCTTATGTTACTTCATCAGGGACTGAAAGCTCAGGATTGCTGGTTACTGTTACCCACTCGTTCAAAACATTATTACCTCATTTGTTCTCCTACTTAACCGTTCTTCATAAACTGAAATAATAGCATGAGGTGGGCAAGTCAGCTTTCAGGGAGCCTTTAGAACGCTTCCATCTTGAGCTGCACATGCTGCTCTGCAAGTATAGGATCAGCAGTGTCCAGAAGCATCCCCAGTACCTCCCATTGTTTCTGATAGGGCCATCCAAGGTGGCAAACACTGCCTATGGCAGCCCCATGCCCTATGCCATTATCATCTCTGTTAGAGAAGGCAAAGTGAGTGGCAGACTCTTCTCTGGACTTGCCTCTGAAGTGAGGGGCTGCACCTTGTGGTTGTCCACCAGCTCTTTACTGTGGTTAAAACTCTGGAACATCTGGTTCTCATCCAGATTAGCACCTTCAGGATGACTTCTAGGTTTTCCTGATAAGAAGCTACCAGTCATAGTCGAGGAATTACACTCATCTCTTGGCAGATACCTGAGCTGGGAAATCCCCCCCTCTTACCCTCTAGAACACCAAGTCCCTTGGTTTCCAGTTTCTCCATAGTGGTTCCATGAATATCTTGCCTTTGCACTGCTGTAAATACTAGGAAACCTATGGGGCTGTGCTGCAAAACGCAGCTGACAACTTTTAAATCAATGTGTCAAGCAAGTCAGAAGTATTTTGCTTTCACCAAAGAGCTGGAACAACCAGGAAGAAAAGAGTAGAAATATCACATTGATTAAAAATTTATAAATTTTCTTATAATTTTTCATTTGCATTAAATTTAGTCCAGTTACGGTAATCATCCATTTAATTTCTTATTCTTTACAAAAAAGACCACCCCCTAACACCGCACACAGAGAGAAAAGGCAGGCAATTTATTCTTTAACATATTTTTCTTGAACTGACCATGACCTTACTGGGTGTATATTTCTCTCCACTTGACATTATCACAGAGTGAAAGAGTAGTTTTACCTTGCACATAAGGCTTGAAAAGAGTAAGTCATTGATCTCGGTTTTCATTTCTGCCACAAAGGAATGCACAGGCATTTTTTCTTCCACAAATGTGGATTTGGGTGAAAGCCAGCTTTACTTCCCTGGTAATATATACCACCAGCTTGTGTGTGATTGGCAAGTAATGCTCTTCCCCATGAAACAGGAGAGCAGTGGCATTTGTCCTGGCATGCCTTTGACATTTTCCACAGCAAGGGTTAGATAATATCAAACTCTTGCTCATCCATTCAACTTCCTGGGGAGAAACAGACGTCAAAAAGTAAACCCAAGTTAAAACAGATTGTTAGACAGTTGTCCTAAATGCTGCAAGAAAAGTTAAAAAACTGTATAAACGTATCAAAGTGCAGTGACAGAGTTTATCTTTGATTTGCCGTTGTCGGTTCTTGTCTGTGCAATTACAGACCACCCTCTGCTAGGGCAAGGCTTGTCCCCAGAGTCCTGGTGAAGCAATAGATTTGGTTTTAGTCCTCCAACAGACACCCCCAACAAAATCTCCATACTGAAGAAATACAATATTTGAAAGCTTTAATGTATCACCTATTGGCAATATAAACAAACATCAGCAAAAGCAAGGCTGAGCATCCCATGGGGTCCATCTATTACTAACTCCCCATGTACCAAATCCTCCAGTCAACTCAAACAACCAGGGGGTTCACAATAACTTTAAGTGTCCCCATATCCATGAGGCAGCCTGATGATTACAAGCTGTGTAGCCCCTGTTGAAGGAAGTCTCTTGAAATAGTACTGAAATGTAAAAATGCATTGATTCCCTGCAAGACTGACCTTTCAGGCTGTGCAATTCCCCATGAACTCAGGATGCTCAGATGGACAAGCGGCATTTTGTGTTAAACATTTGCAGTGTCGCCCCATTTAACTAAGCAGGGGCTGCATTGCAAATCCATCCTGGAGCTGCAGGTTCTGCTGCTGGGGGAAGAGAGCCAAAGGCTGGAGATGCCAGCAGCAGTGCTTGGCATGCCTTGGGTTGGGTCCACTGGCACAGCAGGATCTGTCTGCTTCCCTCTTGATTGTTCAAATGGTATTTCATTCCTTTCTAAAACCGTGACACTTCAAAGCAATTATTTAGTACCAATGAGCAACAGAGAAGTCTTTTACAGCTAAGGCGCCATTATTTATATTAAATCTCCTACAGTTCCCTTTCTAATAAAGTACATTTTACTCAGGGTTGTTTCAGTGAATTTGTGTGCTTACTTGATAATTCACAACAGTTGCAACCTGAAGCCATAATTCAGCCATATAAACTCATATTAAAATGATAAATTTGGAGAATCTTAATCTTTGCCCTAACCTCTATGAGTTCAGGATATATTTTTTCATTCTCTCATTACAATCACCTCCTCCTTTCACTTACTGTATTTAGTCTCCAGGCTGCAGATCCATATGGGTTTATAGCCATACTAATGCTGCAAGGTTTCACTGAAGTCTACAGTGTACATTGCTAAACATGTATGTAGCCTCAGTTTGTCAACTCTTTGCATTAGAAGTAAATTTTCTGTGTATATGGACACTGCTTTGTACATGTGACTATTGATATCTATGAGCAAGTAAAATCTCTAAAATGCAAAAATTGTTGAACGGTAATAATCCCACATAATCTGCATGTGCGGTGCATGTTCAAACACAGAATATACATGCATAATCTAGTTGCAGTTTCTAAAGTAGAGAATCCAAGATTTAAACAGGATCTAGCACAAGATTACTGTCAAGAAAAGGGTGAAGCAAAAAATGGCGCAGAGCTGAACCTCAATGACCTCTCATCTATCAATAGAAGTATGAGAAGACACAATGCCAGGATTTCTGCATAACAAACACAATAAATTTGACAAGAACAGGAAAATAATCAAGTGCTAACCTGGGCTAAATAAAATTAAACCTTCACCACCTGAATGTTTTTCGATGAATGTGTTTTGCAGGTAGTTACTTTACTTAGCATTACAAATTTAAGCTGGAATATGTTGCATATAAGCACATCCATATTTCATGCACCTCTATGTAGGTTTGTAGCATTATCATATAAGTGGTACAGACGTCTTTCCTGCCTGTAATGTCAGAGTGTTTTCAGTTTAATGTTCCTTCATGCTATGCAGACTACAGGAACTCACAAGATCATCACAACTTATACCTTAGAAATTTCCTCACTATATGTTTTTCCTCACTGGATGTTCTGTGCAGTTTTGCCTTGATTTTTCACATTGAGCCATGTCCCCCCAACTAAACTATAACTCTAATACGGGCTAACTTTGTAGCACCTTTGCACAACCGAAGGTTCATAAATTGTAGGTAGGTGGTATACAATAGGGCAGAGCACTGGGTTTCAGGTAGCCTATGGCTGGTGGCCTTCGATAGTCAGTGTCGTGTGATTTACTCCTATCTGATTTTCAGATATCTGAGTTTTCTGAGAGAGAATAGAGGAACCTTGATTGAATGTAAGTGATGTTTTCATATGGTAATATATTACTTGGCTTGGACTGAGAATACTGTGGCACGAGGTGCATTTGAGACGTAAAAGAAAACAAAAATCCTTACACTGAAGAATTTATAGCCTGAAAGAATGAGCCCTGGAGTCTCTCCAAGAAAAAAAACCAAAACCAACACTTCTTGGGAATAAATCGCAAGATATATTTATGAGAAAGATTGTCAGGATATTATATCTCATAACACTAACTTCTAGGAAACTCTGAGCTCACACCACGTAGTGTGGGTGCAGGGCAATGACATTCCTGATGCCAACCTTGTGGGAGCCCTGCCACAGAGATTGTGCAAGTCAGATCGTATCAAGGGAAAACATACAGCTAACTTTAAACCACTGCTGAAACTTAGAAAATGTTGTATGTGGAAGTCAGTGCTGAAGTTTTTGTCTTTTCTTCTCTCCATCTTCCCAGCGGGAGACAGATCTGAGAAGGGGGCTCTGAAACACACCGCCCATTGGGTTATACTCATTACTCAGTATGGATGTTTAAAGTGCTTGTAAAAGGGGAAAAAACCCTAAAACCAAAAAACCTCACTCTCCTTTGTTTGCAGGTCCTCTAAATCAATGCAGTATTTGGCCTTTGTACTGCAGTCTCTTGGGTACAAACCTGTCTGCAGCCATGTTCCTGAAGTAACTTGCTTCATGCTGGGCATTTGTTTTGCTCAAATGTGAAAAACAATTTTGCTTGGAGCCTTTGCCATGTTACTATTTGCTATGCTACTAAACGTGTAGCACTGCTGGATCAAGCTGCCTATATCAGGGTGGCTGCTGCAGGGTTCACACATCTGGAATTGCTGCCTTCATGCCCCACTTCCTCATATGGGATCCAGCAGAGTCCACCTTTGTGTAAAAATGGTAAGACCAGGGAAGAATTTGGCCACAATATCTGTAGTACTATATATAACCCATGTGGAAAACTAATCCAGCTCAGTGGAGCATGTATTATTAGTTAATGGGATATTACATCCCATCTATTTGCTTTTAACATCTTTTAAAACAACATAATTATGCCAAATGCATAGTTAGGGTGGGATTTACAGGAATGTTCACCCTAATGTCTCCCTGCAAGCAAAATCGACTGCAAGATTGAAGTGGAAACAGCAATGCACAAAAATAAGGATTCCTGAAGAGGACAAGCTGTTGAAAGGATGCCCTTTTTATTATCAACATGTTGAGCATGTGCTGTCAGTGTTTTATATGTGACTATATTGGTTTAAAGAAACAGGAGTCTGGTTGAGAGCAGAAAAGCCAGCGGAAAGAATGATTTAAGATTAACTATCCTTCAGCAACCATGTAAGGGCTGGTTGGAGACATAGCCTGCGTAACTGGATCACAGACTCCACCTCGAGCCCTTGCTGAGAAGCAGAACTAGCTCTGGCCAAGTGAACAGCCAGGAAACTCAAAGACAGCAAAACATCAGCAAGGCTTAACTGGAGTATGTGGCCTTGGTAATAGATGAGCTGGATCTGAACACAAGTGACTTATCTGAGGCAGAAGGAAGGTTTTAGGTGAGATGGATGTGTATAGACTGTGCGTTACTTTAAAAGCACTTTCTAAGCTTTGTTCCTGCTGCAAAACAGAGAGTGTCTCTGTGTTTTTGTTTTATTGCAGATCAGCAGTGTGCTGTTGAAATACACCTTTCCATCATCCCCACTGATTTGGTTCACATCACAGAGTGGTCCCTGAGGATGTAAACATTGGGATGGAATAATCCTGGATGACATGATCCAGAGGTGCGCAGTGTACTCCCAGTAGTAATGGACATTCAGTTAACAGGCCAGATTAGAGCTATGCAGGAGCAAAATCCCTTGAAATCAGTACTGTCCTCAGCAGCAAATGTTTGCTCTGTAAATCTGCTCCAATTGGGCTGCTCTATTTCCTAATGTAATCAAGCCATACTGATACTGCAAGAGTCTGCCTGGTAGTCACAGATGCCCCCAAAATGGGTTTGTGAAGGGAAGCAGCTCATATGCTCACTCCCAGCTAGACACAGACGTAAGACTGGGGCATTCATAGTGATATAGCCCCCTCTCTAGTCTTAAGCAGAAGTGAATAACAGAGGGAGAATACAAATGACACCTCTTTAATCCTCTTAGGTATAGTTTACCCACCAACAGGATGTTTAACCTGTTTGGAAGAAATGCACTCCCACAAAACTCAGCTCTATTCAACACAAGAACAAGAGCGATGAAAACCATGGGGTGGGTTATACTGTAGCTTTCTACAGTAGAAGCACTATTGAGAGGTCACAAAGACCCGATTCTTTTCAGCAATTTATAGACCTCCATGATGATAATTACTTGGATTTCACAGGACACATACCCTTCTGATAGAAACAAACATATTATTTGGTCAACAGTGAAATTGTTTAGTGGAAAACAACCACCTCCTGTAAAAGAATGCTGCCAACTCTGTCTGCTCTATAGCACAGAAGCCAAAAAAAATTATCTAGTGCAAAGAAAGAGCTCTAAAGGTGAAAATTATGAAGTATAACAATATATCTCTTGTGAGCATAAAAGTTATAAAAAGGAGGTACTCATAAATAACAAAAAAATGTTCTCATGCACTTTATGGTGTGTGGTGTTCCACTACCTCTCCCTTATTCAGTTTAATTAATAATAATGCTACCTTCACTGATCCTTCTATCCAATACACAGACTCAGGGTGTACCTCTAAAACAGAAGTAAAAATTCTGTTAATGAAACTGCAGGAATAAAGTTACCTTGATTAGGTGTCTGCCCTGTAATAATCAACCAGAACCAAACATGTGGCTTTACAGATGTGAACATCATTAAGTGGTCCAAAACACTACTCTGGATCCAAGGAGACTCTGAGCAACATCAGTAATGTCCTGATTTAAACAAACAAACTCCCAAAACCTCCAAGAAACCAACACACTCTGCCCCAAAAGAGAGCACTATTAATTTTTTTCTTCCCTTTGTTTTCCTAATAGCAGAATTAAACAGGAATCACTGAGCTGCTGAAGCACCATGAGCTGCCTCCATCCCTCCTTGGTCCGGCAGGAACAGGGACACATTTCCACCTCCAGGGACACCTGTTATAGTCACCTGAACCCAAAACATCAATGCACATATAGTCCAATCTGATGTAAATCTTCCCCAAAGCCACCAGAGATCATAAAGAGGAATAAACATCAAATAATAAAACCACTCATAACACATACGTATGCTACCAGGTTTGACCGTGGCGGCAGGAAGGTAATATTTCAAGTTTACAGAAAGAAATTCAGGTAAGCTTTAAGTTAATCACAAGTGACTGAAAACCACTTTGGTCCAAATACGTGTTCAGAAAGGTCACAGCTGGTGTAATTATCCTTTCCAGACTTAGCATGCGTTCAGCTGTATGCTTAAGACTGCCAAGACCTGACACTCAGAATGCCTAAGTAACTGCCATCTTACTAAAAAAAAATATTAAATTAATGGATGGGTCATTAAAAAATTATAATTTAATGATACTTCAAGTTAGCAAAGAGGAAATAATTTCTTTTAGAAAGCAGCTGGGAGAATTTTTCAAAACAAAACTCTCTCTTTCCCCGACAGAATTTCCTGCCTGCAGAGAGAACCCTGGTCAGAAATACAAACAAGAATTCACGTTGAAAGGGATCATGTGTGAATGGCAATATGATGGAAAAAAATGGAAAAAGAAAGCCTTCAAAATGTTAATTATATCTCAAAGGGAGAGTAAAATCAATAAAAATTATGTCTAAAAAACCCCCACAGTATCCAGCAGCAGAAATGTCTGATATAAAATACATGATCAAAAGTCCTGTGTTATAAGAATGGTGATTTTATAAGTCGGCTACTGTTGTGGGAAAGGGTTCTTTTTATTTATTGTTATCATCATGGCAGTTTTTACCTACCTCTCTGCAGATAGCACTCATTACAATTATCTCCTTTGGTTCCACCCCATGCTAAAGACAAGCAGCCCTAGCAAACGGCAATGATGTGACCGAGCATGAGTCTAAAGCCAAAATCATAAGATTTTAATGGTGACCTCCAGTACTCCTAAAGCAGAAGGTAATGAACTCAGAATCTATAGGGGTAGAGATTGCTTTGGACAGAGTAAAAGGTGAGGGGAGAGGTTAGTCTAAAAGGTCAGAAATATTAGCTGCAGAGAAATACAGTAAGTGAATCAATGAGAATAGAGCTACTGGGTAAAAGGATAAAATGGCTAATAAAAGGGATATGCTACTGACCTCCAACATAGGAAGGAGCTGATAATGAGATAAGTAAGGCTTATGAAGATAATAAGGGTGTAATTATGGTCGAGTTCAAACTACTGAGTGTATATTAGGAAACCCCCAAGATATACATAGATATAAAGTTCTGGATAGCCAGTGGTAAATGATTACCTTTTAGTCCAAAGTGTAAGAGGCTCAAATGATACCAAAATAATATGGCTGGATTTGAGTTTAATTTATAACCCAACAGTGGGACTGCATGAACCAATTAATTCTTAAGATGCACACAAGAAGGCACAGAGAATATGCAGTGATTTATCCACTGCAATTTCTGTCGCCACCAGGCTGCACTGAGCTGGGGACCATAAGGGTAGAGACATAATGGGATACAGCCTTTGCCTGATGAGCACATACTCCAGACACCCAAACATGCTAAGGAAGAAAAGGGAAATGTGATAGGGTAAGTTTCTTGCCCAGTTCTTGCCTCAGGACCTGTAAACTAACTCACAGTTGGTATTTACTGCAGGTCAACAGCATATACAGGGCTGATTGCCATAGGATCACCCCTTGGCTTCCTGCAAGCAACTTCTCTACATCCCTATAGTGTTAATTTTTTTTCCTCATTTTTTAATTTAATTTTCTACAACATGAAGCAAAGGATACCATCCCCTGCTGAAGATGTCAAATCAGACAGATTAGCCAACAGTGCATGACAAATCCTGTGTTTCTTAGAGAAGTACAAGTAAAGCTCAGGGCCATATTTTTAGAGGAACTTCATCTCAGGCTCTCACATCAATCCTGCAATCAACTGACACTGAGAATAGTAGGATTTGATTTCTTATCATCTAATCTGTGGGTGCAAACAACAGCCTTACACCGAGAACCTCTGAGCACTTACAGTTCCCATCGATTTCATTTATACTTGCTATTTGTGCTTACAAATCAGGGAGATGCTTGATCTTTAAGTTCTATAATTTCCTCCTGCAATTGGTTGTACTCACAAAATTGCACCTGATGTTGATTGCCAGAGCAGATTTAAGGGCTGGTTCTAAAGATGCAGTTTATGATTTCAGACTAACTTTCAACGAATGTCAGAAGAAAAATAAAAAACAGCCCACATAGAAATGGGAGTCATGTTTTAGCAAAAACAACAGGTACATTATTGAATAAAATGAAGATGACAGACAACACGCAGTCTTAATAGATGCAGTATGCAGTTCGACCTGGAAAATAAAAACAAATATAGCCCAGAGAAACACTTTTCTGAATAACCATCCATCAGAGAGTGGCAATAAAAGGAAAAGGAATAAATGCAAATCTCAAATATTAACATCTAAACCCTATTTTGTCCTAGACAAAGCACAAATAACTGTATTATATCGCACATGTAACACTGTGTATGCAAGAGAGAAACTTGTATGGACAAATGCCTACCGAATTGCATAAACTGTAATTGTTTCTCCAACATTCTGTGATCAAATTAGATATATAACCAAGTGCATGATTCTGCATTTATACTGCTAAAAAATTCCATCCTTCCATTGTTTTGTGTGGCTATAAAATATTGGGACACATGTAACTAAAAGATTAAACAAGATTTTTTTTTTTCCCTCCCAAAAGCACTTCTTAGGTAACAAAAAATACAGAAATAGTGGAAAAGAGTTGGTGGTAAAGTGACTTAACAAACATGAGTCATTTATTAATGCAGTACAAGTGCATGTTCTGAAAGGGACAGGTGGGAACTTACGGGGGACACAGGGCAGTGAATTATTTAAGTGAAATGCATTTTAGGACCATGAAAACTGCAGCTGATAAAAGGCTATTAGGCCACTTTGTCCGTACTCTGCCTCTAACCCAACAAAAAACCCTTAGTGCTGCTCTGAATCATTCATTTTTAATGCTTCACTCACTGTTTTTAAATGTTCCAAATGATGACGGAGTTTTTCCCGCTTTGGGAGACAATTCTACTCTCCAGGGGAAAAAACCCCCCATAATATATATATTTATATAAAAATACAAATCACCCACAGAAGTAACTTAAATCTCTTCTCCTGCCAGCATCCTATGGCTGCTCTTCTATTCCTTCTGAAATGTCACACTGAAGAGAAACCTTCAAAGGGGCATGGTGAAGAAATACAACAAACTAAGAAAGCCTCATGCCTAAGAAAACCCCTTCAGTTTATCCTCCAGTTAACTTATTCTTCCAGGTACTGGAAAATAGACAAGAAATGAAAGCTTGAAGGAAAAAAAAGACTTCAGAGAAGATGAACTCCAACTTCACATAAAACATAAAGATAGAAGCAACACATAGGAGACCAGCATTATAATGCTCAAACCTCAGTATCAGATATGCCTTCTTTCCAACTCAAAAACACCTTTGCTTGACAGATCTGCAGGGTCCATTTTCGATCTGAAGCTCACATTGATATATTCTCCCATTTTCTCTCTTTTCACACTTACAAACAGCAAAGGAATTTTAAGTCAAATTGGGCTCCCAAATCATCAATTCACCATTTTTATCAGACTCCTACAAATTTAACTTGTTTGAGCTTGTGTGAGTGAAAGAGAGCATATGCGTGCCTAAAGCTAAGGTCCAATAGTTACCCTGTACTTCTGTCTGGTTTCCATCGCAGATTGAACAATAATCAGGGAAAATGCATTTTGTTGCTGACATGAACAGAGCTCTGAGCACAAACAGAAGTTGACCTTTTGCCAGGAGTTTGGCTTTCCAGAGGAAGACTGTGCCTTAAATAATAATATCAATAATAAAAAGGTTCACTATGCAGTGTACTTTGGGTAAGTAATCAAGAAGTGTTTGGACTTCCAAAGGCTGTGCCATATGGGATGTCAGACAAGTTGACCCAGTGGTCCATTTAGTTGTAGGTATCTAATGAATTGCCCAAATTTTGTCTCTGTGCACCATGCACTACCTTGTTTCTTCAGCAAATTCCTCTGCTATGGGGAACTTGTTGCCCCTCTGTTCAGATGTGTGTGGTACAAATTTTGCAAGCTGGGTCTTAATTAGGTTTGGTTAAGAAACTGAGAGTAGAAAAAAATCCACAAAGAAAAGACTAAACAAACATCAAATTGATCCCAGAACATTTTAATGCTTGTGATTTAAAGACATGAATAATTAAAAGTGGCCAGAAGAACACAGATAAAAATTATCTTTTTATTTTTTAAATCAATTCCAGTGCTGAAGTAGCTCATCCAACAAAATCAGGGAAAAGAGCATGGCTGAGGCTTTTCTGGGCCTTCATACCATTTACACAGGTTAGCTTGTTTATTCCACAAGGGAAGTGAGCCAGTGAGCAAAGATCTTGACCCTATAAGCACTTTGCCCCAAGGTTGAGAGCAAGAAGGGTTCTTAATCACCTGATTACAAGCAGCTGGTTCAAAGTCTGAACTTATATAGTCAAGCTTAGAAGCTCTTGATTTTATTGTAGTAAGAAAAAAAAAAAACAAAAAAAAAAAAAAAAACCAAAACCCAACAAAACCAGAGATGTGGATTTTCAATGAGACTTAAAAATACTATTCTTAACATCTCTTTATAGGCATGAAAGGAGAAAAACAAACTTCTTAGTATTTACTTGTCTCCATATTTGCCTTGCACTTTCAACCACTGCACAGTAAACCCCCAGGGTTGAATTTTCTTTCACCTGCATGATGGATCATCAGACATACAATTCCCATTATTGTTAATGGCAGCTGTGTGTCAAATTACTACACATGGTATTTAGATGCTAGCCCTCTGAGCTACCTACTTCCCTCTTGCAGTACAAGCACATAGAAAAATACACCTGGATATTGTTCCTTTTGAGGGTTGTTAGCTGAGAAAATTTGTGAGATAAAAAATTTGCTGAAAGATGTTATTACCTTAATACCAAAAAACTACACACAATTTTCACTTTTTACTGCAGAGCCATCAATACTTTATATTGTGAAGAGGTCCAGAAAATGCCAGGAAACAAAACTCAAAGTTGATCCATAGGCCACCACTAGTGATTATTCTGGGGAACTCTGCTAGAAGTTAACACCAGTATATAAGATATAAAATGCTATTGAGACTTAGGGTATTTTTCTTTCTTATTCTAGTACTATCTTCCAAAGAAATAGCCTGGCCTTGAAACTGCTGAATAGATGAATCAGGAAGTCACAGAAAGGGCAGTCATTATTAGAGACATATATGTTACTTTTGCCTTTGACATGGAATCAAAGCTGCTTGTTTGTGTATCAGAAACAACACACAAAGACAGGTCTCCTCCTCCAGCATCACACAGCATGAGTATGTCCTGCAGTGCAGTGCCACAGGACCAGTCCCATTGCTACAGCGAGCACACCCCAGGTGCAAGTCAGAGGCATTAGGGTTTGTTATCAGCTTTTTGATTACATGCTTTTCTGTCTTTAGAGGTCAGTACAAGAAAATTGCTGTTAAACCCTTGAGGTATCTTTTCCTCTCTTCTTCCTCTACACTGTACCATGTTTTCACACTCTGGCATTGCAATTTTAGTCAACCTACTGGTGTTCAAAGGAAAATTGAAAAAAACATACATCAGCTTATAGCTGAACTCTGTTTTGTTTAAAACATAAGTAGTCTTCTGTAAGGGCAAGAGACAGGTTAGCGCTCTAAGCTATGAAATATTCATAGAAAAGCCAATGCAAAACCTCACCTTTGCCCCTTAAAATAGACAATGCTCTGACTGCATCCCCAGAGAGAAGTTCCAGTGTCAGAGAGGATAGTAAGTAGCCTACTGCGTTGTTAATATGTGATCATGTCATCTCTTTTAGCTCTCTTCTATTAAAGAGATCGAAGCCTACACATCTGAAAATTCCTGTGTGAAAGGAAGTTGGGGGATTTCTTTGCCCCAGTTTGTAAAGTAGCTCAACTGTAAAATGATCTGAATGGAGATTCTCCGGAAAAAGTTTCTACAGCTTTTTTGCAGGAATCCTATTTAATAGGCTCAAGAACAGGAATTCTTCAGCACATAATTTATTTTCACACAGAAGGAGAGAAGAGACCCCACTGCCACTGGTGCTTTCCTTTTGATCCGCAGAAAGACAGCTGTTAAGGAAATGCTTGTTTCTAAACTTATTGCATCCTTCACTGGAGCTGCGCTGTCAATTGCCCCTGAATAAGTCTGGAAATCTACCCTGCTGCAGCCTCAAAACCGCAAACCTCATGGCCTCTTCCCTCTTGAAATGGAATAGAAACAGACTATTTTCTTCTACAACACACTAATAAAACCTTTACAACATCTATCTGCTGAACCCAAATCAATCCCTGTTACTACCAAACTGAATTCCTGTTTGCAAGGATTATGACAGATGCAAATCCTTTCCAACCTGGTTGCATTTGAGACCTCTACCTTGTCAAACACAGGGGTCTTGAAAGATCTCACTGGAGCAATAGCGAGATACAGAGCCCCTAAATGCTGTAGATCATGCCAGCATCTCAAGAGGATTGCTGAACTCATTGTTCACTGTCCAAAAGTCCTTGGGAATTTATGGTCTTACACTAGAATCTAAATCTTTTTATTTGAAGAGATGCTTCATGATGTATAGTGTAAATTACTTCAAAGTAACTTTTTGTCAGCCAGAATTCATGATCTAGATAAATTTAAGCAATGCCTTTTTAAGTGCCTTTATGAATTAACATTTTCACAGTTCCCTCCTGGAACCTGCAGGAAATAAAGGTCTACTGGTGATTATTTTCTTACTTTTCAATGTCCCAGGTGGACTTTTTTATTATTATTATTAAGATCCAGAGTAGAAGATATCCTATTTATCTAGCTGACATGTTAACAGCCACTAACTTGAGACCATTTTTCCTATTTTACAAAATAGATGTTCTGAAACCTGTCAAGGAAGAGACAAAAAAAGTCCTTCTAAAAGGTTTTTCAGACTTAAGGAACTGTGGATTTGAGGAAGAAACGAGCAGAGGCACTTCTGTTTCAAAGTTTTGGTCTAAAAATGGCTCTCACATGAACTCATCAAGTCTCTGCCTCTTGGATGCTTCACATATATTTTCCTGGGTCATATTTTTCATAAGAATATCAAACATTAGCAAAGCAGTACTCACATTATTGGCCACTGTTAATCTCTTGTTTCAAATGAGTCACTTTTGACTTTTATTAGGAGGTGGGAAAATCTCTTTCATCTAATTCCCAGCATCTTCATTCATGCATGACAACTTGTCTCCATTCTCCGCCTCTGCAGTATGTGTGAAACAAGATGTCTCAGAAGTCTAATTCTAGAATTCAAGTACTGAGCTTAAAAAATTGCTGAAGTTTCTCATACATTTTTGTAGCACAGGCTAGAATTATTAATAGTGATAAAACACAGAGCGTTTTGCCCACTGCTGCTCTGTAGGTATACAGTGAATTTTACAAGAAATTGGCTTCCAAGTATTCTATTTGAAGTGCTAGAGAAGAACAAGGGGTCTAATCTTTCAAGGACATACATAACTTAAGCCTTGAGCCTGCCAGCATACTTCAGTAGGACAAGTGAGGATGATAAACTTCATTATATGTCTGGGATGCTGCAGAATCAAGGCCTAAACTCTGGTGGCTGAAAGATGATCTAAATTGTAAGGCTCCATGGAAGTGGCTAAATAGTTCTGCCTAAATACAGCTTGACTTCTGCCTTGTAAGATAATAATGGCAGTGTCAGTTAACGTTCATGTGTCTACAGAAGAGAATTGGAAGGGAAAAGGAACGCCAGGCTGAGCAGAAAAGTCACTGTATTCTAAAGAGGCTGGTAGTACGTTTCCCTACCAGGACTGGCTGCCTTGATATTTCTGACTGCTCAGGTCAAGACAAGACATCTGCCTGGGTCAGTTCTTGCAGCCCCCAAGAATAAAGGGCACTGCTTAAGGATTTTAAACTTCCAGAGCACAGAGGTGCTCTGGAAGTTTAAGGGTGCTCTGAAAGTTTAAGGATATAAGTAGATCTGTTCCATTAAGGGCAAAATAAAGTTGGCTGAGGACTTTTGATGGAGTACCTTTCTGTTCAGAACCTTCAGTATGCCAGAAAAGAAATCAACTTTTATAGCAAATTCATCAAAGTGTCTGTTGGGGAAAGTTTCTAACCTCCAAGATGAAGTATCTTGAGAGAAAGAGGTAAACAGCTAATTGGGCCACTTACTTAAGAAGTGGGAAATGATCTTGGAAACAGAAAGCTGTTCTACATTCCACAGGCATTTCCCTGCCGCTGCCCTGGAGCAGAGCTCCAGTCTCTTTTGGGACTGCTCCATGTGGAGAGGCAGCTGCATGAGCACACGATAACTCAGCCCAAGCCTGGCTTCAACTCTCATCTCCCACATCCTGGATGAGTGCCTACCGTCACAGAAATGCTCCTTTACAGTCACATTCTTTCAGCTCTTATTTTGGGGAAAGATTCAAGAATATGCTACAGTAGTTCCAGTAATGAATAAAATCCATAAACTCTCAATGGACCAGAGAAACTATTTCTCACCACATCCACTGCACATACAGCTATTATCCAAACACCTGCCTTTGAACTTCTGTTCAACAGCTCCTGCAGAGACCAGTTTTCCTCTGCAGAGGTCTGTCTTATGTATTCAAATTATGATCTTTTCAAACGGGTTTCCTCTTACTGGCTGTACGGGGTGTCACCCAACTCTGAATGCACTACACTCAACAGTCACTGCTGGTGACCTACTGTGCAGTTCAACCTACACATGTACTCAAGCCATATTTTTGGCAAGTAGTTATTTCTTCTCCTGTTCCAGAGAAGGTAAACCAGTGCATGGCGAGAAATATTCCATCCTAATTTTTGCTTTCACATAGTTTTGTTTGGAGGAAGAGAGACATGCTAAAAGACTGGCTTAATTGCACAGCTGAAAAATTAGCAAACTAAAATTCCTTTTTGGTAGGCTTGATTTCAGTGAAGACATATATCAGAAATTATTCCAACTTCACTTTCTCATTCTCCCTCTCACACATGGTCTGACTTGGAAAATTTGCTCAAGTTCTAGAAAACCTCCACCGTTTTAGTAAACCCCCAATGGTTCTCCTGAGGGAAGTTTCTGTTAAATGATGTATCTTTATTCACCTCACTTAGAGTTTCTAAGAATAGGATTAATTAGTTTTAGACATTCCACTACCAAAAGGTTAAGTTCTTCTTCATTAGGAATGACCTCATCTTGTCTTCAGTCTCACACTACTATCATTTGTAACGACACACCTGAGAGGCATCAGTCGTACCATGACTGACGAGGCTTTTGGATGTCTTGTTTATAACCAAAGCTTTAATTCATTAAATAATGGAGAAAACAACTTTTTAATGCAAGTTGTGTTACGCCTTTGCAGACTGACTGCTTGTCTCATTGCTGCTGTCACATTTGGGACTAATTTAATGAATAATTAAATAATTTAGCTTTTAACTAAATCATTTAGTTAATTCATTAATAATAATCCATTGCACTTCTATGGTGCCTTCCAGGCTAAAATATCAAAGTATTTCATGAGCATTATGAGGAAGTTCACCCTTCTTCCTCCCGCACATAGCCTGGGTAAGCGGATTTTATATGATAAACTACATTAGTCAGCTTCAAAGAGAAAAGGAATCCAGTTCTGATTATGTGGTTGAAAGCAAGGAATGGTTCAAACAACCAGCTTGCCATTTCCAGCTGAAGCAGACTTTCCTCTCCAAAACCCTTTTCCCTTGCTAAAACAGCACGTGATTGGAGGCAGAATGGTACAACACTGGGACATGTAGTGATGCAGGTTTGGGTCCTTGCTCTGCTAGAGACTTTCTGGGTGATCCATAGTCCCCAGATGCCTCAGCTGCCCACTGACACAACAGGATGGGTACAAAGAACTCCTCAATTCAAGAAAAACACACTTAAGGCTGTGAGGATTTTGCGCACCATGGTGCGCAAATTTGCAAATGCCAGCTCAAATTGATTGGCATCATCCCCATGCATTCAGGCTTCTGCATCTCATATTCTTGCACAGGGGAAAAATCAAGACAAAGGTCTGCTAAATTCAGACAGCAGGCTGGTGGCAGAAACTAGCACAAACCGAATATTTCTAGTCCTTTGTGTGCCCAGTTGGTCCATGCTCAACTCACATCTCAGCCAAATACCAACCCTTCTCTCTAGTTCAAGCCAAGCTCTACCTGGGAGCCATTAATTTTTCAAGCCATTAGTAATATTTTCCTCATCAACACCCCATTGTTGCTCTTATTTTTCTCTCCTGGACCTGAATAACCTGTGAAGGTAGTTTCCATATACTTAATATCATCTTTCAATTTGTAATAATTTTAGTGTCTCAATCTGTTTCAACAAGGTGCTTTTTTTAATACAGAACAGAAATTAATTTTTTCATATGCATTGAAAGAGGCTGATTACATGGAACACTGTGGCCTGTTGTGCAGCAGCACTATTGTGAATCACTTTGCTCTTATTTTTTTATTTAGGCTTTAGAAATGCAAAAATTCTTACTGACCCTCCATATGACTATCTGTCTATCTAAAAGAAAAAAAAAACCATAAAATAAATCACTACTCAGGGAGAGTAAACTGACAAAGAGCCAAATGGATTCAAATGTGTAATCCTGAAGGAGTGAGAAACAGAACAGCTTAAAAGAGCTATTGTGTTCTGAAGTGAAGACGTGGTGGTGCAGTATTTAACAAAGGAAGAATGGTGGCTGAACTGATGTGAAAATGGGGGGTAACACAGTGGACCAGAAGGCCTTAGGAGAGATGCACAGCATGAGCTTGTTCTTACCTTCCCAAACAATGTAATGGTCAAGTACACAATTCAAGATCTCTAAGGGGATGACGCTGCAGAACAAGCACGATGAAGCACTTTTGACACCTACTTGGGAAGACAGTAGAGGAGGAGAATGTCTCTGAGAAGTGGTCAGTGGCAGTGCTGATCAACAACCACAGTGCTTATGAAGATACGAGAAGCATAAAAAACTTCTGATACTGCAAAAGCCAACTTCAGGAGTGTTGAAAACACCCTGAGTTTTTCAGTGATTGAAATTTTTGTATGCATACCAAAAATATTCATCTAGGGATGCTTGAGGGTGGATGGAAATGTTGTACAGAGCACTAGAGAAACAAGAAAAGTGCCCCTAAGTTTTCTGAGCATCAGCTTGATTGCAGGTGAAACAGGTTGGAGGCAGATAATGCTCATCCAGTGTGAAGCGTTATGTACAGCTTCAGGACTGGTAAAACTGCAAGTCCTAAACACACACTGGAAACAGAAGCCTTCAGCTTCATATCTTCACAATCTTCATGTTCCACTCTAGACTAACCTGGTAAACCACCTCTAGACTACTATTTCAAGGAAAAGTAACGGGAAGGACAGGAATAGCATAAATCTTCAAAGATTTTGCTAAAGTTTGAAATGGAACCAATCCTGATTTTGAGAGAAGTGCAGAAGGAGTTGAGTGATCTACAACTGGTAGCTAAGGAAATACTGACAAAGAATAATATGGCTTGTCTCTTTTAAGGCAGGTATATACTTAATGCAAGACTATTGTTACCCTGAAATTTAAGCATTTGCTTATGTGCTTTGCTGGACAGGAATGTCATTATCCTCAGGTTGAGCATATGTTGAAGAGCTTTTGCTGAACAGAAGAAGGGCTTGCAAAAAAACTTCAACTGTAGCAAGCATCCAGCCTGCTTACACAGGAGCTACAGCATATCAGCTGAGTAGTTTCCTTAAGTTGTAAATCATTAGAGTTATATCTAAAAAAGCTAGAATTTACAGAAGGGTGATGCAGGAGCACACAGAGCAGATGAAGATCTATTTCCTAGACGTTCAATTAGGATTCTCACCATACTGTTGTATTTTTGACTGTTGCAAATGAAGATAAGATTTACTAATTTAACAGCTAATGTTATTCGCCTAGCTGCCGTCAGTTGCTCCTTCCCTGATAATTATTACAGGAGAAGCAGAAACACAGCAAAAAGAGAAAGTTAAAATTACCTTTCTGAAGACATGCTTCTGTATTGCCTTGTTCAAAAGATGAGTTTGCTAATTATTTGTTACTCTGAGTGCAGTGATAAAGGCATGCTAATATGCCATAAAAGCGTTTTTTATCGCATGGTCTAAAGACAAAGTGAAACTCGTAGAAGTCTGGCTGGTCCTATGAAACATTCCTTGTTCGTTGTCTCCAACAGTTGCCATGAGGACCTATCAAATTTTTGCTAATATGCATGTTAATGGATTTTTAGTAGCACTATTTGCTACTCCAAAGATCATGTATGTTGTCTATTTAACCTTGAAAAGCCCATTGGTTAAAAATATTTAGGAATATGAGGTGCTTTTCCTGCCTAATTTATTCTGTAAGTGTCAGATGGAAGATGTGTCATTTGGAAATGCAATATAGCATAACAGCTAGTGTGACAGTCCAGCGCAGGACTTTTCAAACAGTTGTTTATGTATTAGCCATCTTATTTATTGACCACCCAGACCAGAAGGTAAAAAGAAAGCAAATGCAATTCTTCATTTTGAAATACTGTAAGGTTACTATTGCGATAACTTTCAAAACTCCCAGTTTGAAAGGTAAGTGAATGCAAAAGCTCTTAACTGCTCAATTTTACACCAACAGTATTTGGAACAGAATCCTTAGTCAAATCCAAATAAAAAATATAAAGTGAGGCTTGCATTTGCACTATTTGACCTTAATATACATAACTTATTAAATTATTAATCAACTAATATTTACTAAACTTTGAAGATTAAAAGTACTCAGAGTTTTAAACACTATACTTCTCACCATTATGTGGGCTAATTTTCAATGGTTTAGCACATAAAATACTGTTTGTTCGTATCTAGAGGATGCTTAAAATGAGCTCATTTATACATTTCCCGGATGTATTTAATTTGAGCAGGTTAATGATTCCTGTAGCATATTGAGGATGCTGCCTGACAAACAAATGAGTTTGGAAGCTGACTCACATCAAGTAAATTGAGACTTTAGGATACTGTCAATTCCCAACGAAAGTAAAAATCTCAGATTAAATCCTGCTTCTGGGATAAACTACAGCAAACCTCCCTTGGTTGCACAAATATCAGAATTCCACCCATTTTCAGGTTGGGCACCTGTGCGTTTCTTGAAGGAGCCAGCATTGCCAAAGCTGAGCTGTCCGGCATAGGAAACCCTCTCCCAGTGCAGGAGGACAACGAGATCTCCTGAGTTCCACATCTCCTGTCCCACTCGAACAGGATTACTCACACCTGATGTTTGTGTCCTGAAGTGTTCCAGAGAATGCTTTCACCCACACCAATCTCAGACAATTACTTGAGTGAGTTTATATGAAGAGGGGAGATGCACAGGACCTTATTTGCTAATTTCTGTGGTGAAGGAAAAAAAACACATCAAAGGTGATTAAAGAGATTACCCTCCTCCCCAGAAGTTAAGAACAAGCTTGAAAAAGTTCTAAAAAGATACTTGTAAGGGCAAAGAATTGCTGCAATTCCGTTTGATGAGAAGAATCAATGCTTAAGTAGATTTACCAGGATCAACACAGACATTTGCATTTGTTCACAAACAAACCTGAGATAACTTGCTTGAGTTTAGAACATTTAAAACCTGATTATATTAGAGCTTGGTAAAAATGTGACCTTTTTGGGGTCAGGAAGGACAAGGAGGTGCTCAGCAACTGTCCTTTACCCAGGCTAGTTCACAGCCTGCTGTACTGGCAGCTTTCTTTGGAGATGTGGACTGGAAATTCTCCAAGGCTGAGGCAAGATACAAAGGTGGGGTTTTCATTTCCTTCCTAGTAATCAAATATTTAGGTTACTACTAGCTGGAGTAAATCCATTATGTTGGTTAAATTTATAAGTTTTAGTAGACTTGCAGCTACGCTTGTGCTAAATATATAATACATTGCCTGCATTGAGAAAGCTTGGTTTTTCTGCAGCAGCCTCCCCCCCAGCTCACATGCAAATGGATATTAGTGAGGAAAGGTTGGTCTCTTTAATTAGACCATTATTTTGGTAACTCAGGTTCACTGCAGAGTGGTGAGTGGTTGATCTTTCACATGTACAGTGCTTCTCCTCAAGAACATCACAGATAAAATACCATCTTCTCTGGCCCTACATTTTCATGCTTCCACAATATTTCCTTAAGCTTCAGCCATGCATAACATGCCGGCAAACTTAAATGTACAATTAGTTTGCAG
Organism: Ara ararauna; assembly: GCA_028858755.1. NCBI lineage: Eukaryota > Metazoa > Chordata > Aves > Psittaciformes > Psittacidae > Ara > Ara ararauna. Next base: position 6,708,929 of record CM054410.1, on the reverse strand, counting down.
TATACACTCTACGCTCTTTAAAATTAAGTCTTGTTTCTCTTTTATTCTTTGTAGCAGCTGGAATCTCTGATTTTCTCACTTTTTTTCTTTCTTGGCTAACTGAAAGATAAACTTTTGTTAACACAAGTGGATGCACATCTTTGTTTCTATATCTTTAAAAGGTGTGTTCCTGGTAGCAGTGAAAACATTACCCGGCTGTATGAAGGATGTGAACAGCGTTTAGAAAAGTTTTAACCAGCTTAATAAAAAAAGATGGGAGAAATAATCCTTTGAAAGCCATGTTTGTGAACACAATTAACCTCTGAAATTCTATGCTTTTTGGCTTGCTTAGTTCAGCACTTCCAAGGGACCATTTATCTCAACAGGAACGCATAAATACTGTGTAGTACTGACTCTATCAGTGTAACTTTAACTGAACAGCATCCCTAGAGTCACTTAAGGGTTAATCCTTTGCATCTCATGAAAGGTAATGGATTTTGATTAAAGAGAGCACATTAGCAGCTTGCAAATCTAAAGCAGATGCACACATTCCAGCTGTATATTTAATTTAAAACCAGCACCCTCAAAGAGGAGTATAAGCCATTTACACCGCCAGCAACTAATCCTAGAAATGTAACGCAACTGACCTCAGTGAAATGGAAATTATAACCACAGCTTAGCTGTAATAATGATTTGCATAAGGTTTTAGTGGCAAGTACATTTAGAGAATAGTGAAATGATTCTTTATGAAAACAAGCCAACTTTTGGGATAAGAACTCAGTGCACTTCTTCCAGGTGTGTTTTGAGGCAGGTGTTCCCCAATAACCAGAAGTTTGCCTGCTTGTCTGAACTGAGAGGCAGGAATCCAACACAGATTTCCATGGTATCAAAGCAAGTAGTGGAGCCACAACCATTTTACCATCAGCTTTGTCTACTGCCTTGAATTGACCTCGGATCTAAGGCCAGTTCAAAGTTCCAACAGTAGATTAGTCTTTACTCACTTGCTGGTTGGAGGGAACAGAATTCTTCAGCTTCTCTGCTCAGTGACTGTCCGCATCACAGGAAATAAAATCAGGTTATTTCCATGTGGTAGCCAACTCTAAGCACAACAGAGACTTCCTGCATATCTGATGGTCACTCATAGCTAGTGGAGATCAAGCAAAGAGGGGTGAGATAAATGTGTTGGGACAACATTGTTGAAACGCGTCTGGTTTAGGCAGTGACAAGCAAGTTCACAGAGCTTTTCACACCAGGGTACTCCTGGGGGAATTCCTGAATATAAAAAGCTCAACTACATGTGACATTAACTTGTGTTGCACTGGCCTGAAAAACAAGAATGGGTTGTGCCTGTGTAGACAGAAAGGATTCTCTTCCACAGCTCTTCTGGTCCTTTCACTGAAGGTCTTCAAAAGTTCAGATAAATTATTGATAATGGCTTGGGGAAGAAAAAAAAACCAGTCCAACCAAACAGAAGAAACATGATAAAAAGCCAATCCCAACCCCAGACTATGTCCAGAACAAAAATCAACCACAAGAGAAAAAAATAAAATAGATGTGAATTTATGTGGTTGGCTAGCAAAAGGCCACCCTTGCTTTATATTTTAATAATTAAATTTTTTCTCTTCTGAGAAGTGAAATGAATTTAGTCACTCATGCGTGGTGTGAAAGTTGAATTGTCTGAAAATTAAATCAAAATAAAAAATGAATACTACAAAGAGGGCTTTCACTGCTACCAACGAGGGAGCCATTCTTTAGAGGTGACATTTCACAGCAGTCCTTGAGAAATGTGATTGTTCATAGCATTAAGTAAATTATGGTCCCTGAACAGTGTGGAAATAATTGAAAATGTTTGCTGGTTTTAAGTAAATGCTATAAATCCCTGGAGGCTGTTGGAGTCTTGAAGTAGAAGAGAATAAAATGTTTTGAGCAGGAAAACATATGGATAGAACGCCTGATGGTTTGGCTGACAATCATAAAACTTCACCCTAAATATCAGCTGCTAGTAGTTTTCCCTTTTCTGCTAACAGGCTCACTTTTAGAAAGTTTTCCTTTTCTCCCTCCTCCCCAGCAAACACTCATATGTGAAATGGCAATACTTAACTAGATGTGCCTTTTGCAGAAACAAAAATGTCAATGCATAAGCCCAAATGAAACATAAATAAAAGCCATGCACCATGTAATGCCACTTGTGTCAGAGAGGCAGAAAATATGATTCCCTGATTGCTGCCCTGTGGCCTCCAGATCTTCTTTTTGTCACTCCAGGAGCAAGGGCTGCGCTAGGTTTCCTGGTGCTTTGTTTGTAAAGAGCTTACATCTTTGGCAGCGGGATTCTGCTGCAGTCCTGAGCCAGCTTTTTCTGTTTGTACATAACCTGCCGCGTCTCATGGCTAATCAGTAGCTTCTGATATTCTTCTTGGAATGCTTTTTTCACCCTTATACTATATCTGCTATTTCTTCTAACTCCCTGATTAATGTGAATAAAGAAAAGAAGCTTCTACATTTTTGCTGAAAGTATGTAAGATAGTTGCTTTGAGTACACTTGTCATTCTGAGTTATCACAACAGTGTAAGACTCCAGCCCCAACACAGATATATTTAATACATCCAGACTGTGACACATCCTTTCAGAAAGAAGTCTGTAACACATCCACCCCACACCCTTCCTGACACAGCCCTGTGTTAACCAAGCTAGCTAGTAAACATCCACCACACTCTAGTCATGTATGTAATGAACCATTCCTAGAAACCCAGGCTACCATTCCCTAGTGCCAAACACAGGCGTGCTCCAGCAAACGCACTTATTCCCTCAGTACATGCAACACACTTTCAGACCATTTCCAAGCAACAACAATAGAAGAAGGAGAATTCAGCCGCTTGGCTCACCAGCCATGACCCTACCTGTACAGAGCAGCTGCAAGATGTGGCATTAGGTCCTGACAAGTGGATTACTCACAGCAAGAAGACAATTCTATTACTCAGAGGAAGGAAAAAAATATGTCACCGAAAGGTTTAAGGGCCATAGAGCCAATATATAAACATTGTTTAGGCATCTATTTATGCATATATGAGCCTTGTGGGATTCACAAAAGCACCTGCATAAGTTAGTCACCTAATTTGTGCCAGCCATAAAGGTATTCAGAGGCTAATTGCTTAAGTGTTTTTGAAACTCCCGGCAGACGTCAAAAGACCTTTTTAAATCTGCTCTCCTGCGCAACCAGATTTTATGGACACTGTAAACACCAACGTACAAATGCCTGTTCATGCAGTCACACAATTCTGATCATTTTTTTAAGGACTATTTACATTGTTAGGGGTTTATGTAGTCCTTGTATGTGGATTCAAATGAGTCCCATCACAAATTTGTTACTGATCCACATGAAAAACTTGGCTGTGTGTTGAATCATTGCATGAACTGTTATGGTTTAAATAGAACTCTGCCAGAATAGAAATATTACTTTATCCTTCAACTACAAATGTGGAGGCTTCCACTGAGACAGCATGACTCTACCTATGTACTTATATTTGAGTTTTGATTTAAAAAGCAAGCTTTCCTCTTCACTGCTTACAGCTTTTTATCCCTTACTTGAGCTAAATTTCTTTACAAACAACATATATCTTGTACACAACTCACTGAAAAAAAAAGAAAGAATCTTTCTTTTTTCCATTGCAAAGATTTGTGTGGATAGACTGACTCCATTAATTTCAACTGGATAGACTCTGCACCATCTGTTTTCTGTGCAGCTGCTTTATTGTGGAGAGAGGAAGACAAAAAAGCACCCTTCTAAGCTCTACCGATGACATCCAGAAATAAGACTGTAATTGGTGGGAAACCTTCTGAAGTCTGCTGTGATCATAACAGTCAAAGGGATTAGGGTGTGATCTAAAAGAACAGATGCAGATTAGGTTTCTTTTCAAAAGGCTTTAAAACCTACATATAGACCTTTCCAGACCCTCATGCCTTAGACGCAAAATAAAATAAGCCCACCAGCATGAGAAGCAATTAAACTCAAATTTATACAAACTTGTGTTTTTCACTGTTTTACAGCATACAGCAGACAGGTAATAATCCATCAAACAGTGATTACAGCACATGTAGCAAGAAGGCAGTATACTAACATAAGCCCACTGCATAGTCATTAGAACGAAGGGCAGTACATTAATTTTGGAACACAGTCCTGGTTTGGAGTAATCTTAATCACTGTTTATACCAATGATCTTAATGATACACTCACACAGAAGCAGAACAGACTGAGTTCAGACCAACTATCTCCAAAATGGAATACAAACTCCCAGTTTCAAGAGGGTGATTCATTTCCAAACAGGAGCTGGGAAAACAATCCCCCAAAACACTGCACCACTGTAGTGCAAAAGATGTATTCAACTCATTACCTGTAATATGTCACTAGCAAGCCACACACACTTTATTCTGGTTTTTATTCACGCCATTGTGTTCAATTTGTGCACACTACCTCTATTAAGCATACCTAGCACTAATAATAATAGTGCCTTTTTCAGGACTATACTCAGTATCACTCATTTCATGATCTAAACCCCACTACATCTTCATCTTAATACTTCCAGTAGCTTCATTCACATTTGTAAATGCTTTCTTGGTCCCAGAAACAATTTATTTGTTTTATTTGTTTGTGCTTTAACTTTCTGTGATAAGAGCACTGCCTTTGCAGGATTAACCGATGTTACCCATCTATTTATGCTTTAGGTAACCTGTTTTTCCCAGCTTTAATAAGTAATGAAGTCCGGATGGTTTTGTAATTGGGTTTTCGCCCTCCTGGAGCCATGACATGAGCCGGAAGAGAGCACTGATGCCAGTCAGAGGGAGAAGCTCATGCCTCCACCAAAGTAATTCTCAGCAGAGCACAACAACCACATAATGCAGACTGCTGCTATAAATATAGCAGCAGCTTGGTAAGGAGTGATATGGGAAATGCGGGCTGAGGTTCAGCATCTCCTACATACTGAGTGTCTCTTCAGAGGCTGCTGTCTCCTCTGAGATGCTGAGCACCCTCTGTTCCTGCCTACACCAAGTTCTGCCTACAAATCAAACTGGGACCCTTAAGTGAAACAAAGCTTGGTGTATCGATAACACCTTAGTAAACCAGACAGCAACAACTGACTAAGGATGCACACTTCCCATACAAGACACTCTGATTTGCTGCATACAGTGAAGTTGAGGATGGATTTTGCTATTGTTAGGAAGCAATGATTACACTCTTTATCTAATACATGTTCTGAGGGAAGTGATCCTTTTCTTCTGAGCAAGACGGTCATTGTGACTTACATACACAGATCAATAGAGAGGTGGGAAACATCCTCTGAGAACCTACACGTTCACAGAGACATTTTCCAAAGGTTTTTCAGTTCCACGCTTACATTTTCTGTGCTTATTGTCTACACAACCTTGCAGTCAATAAGCTTACACTGGTGATGGTCTAACAACCGTCGCGCTCCCTCAAGACAGTCACCTGTATGGCACTGTTGGAGCTCTTTAAACAATTTTGTTTGAGTTTCAACTGCAGACACTGTTGATAAAAACCCTGAAACTTTTTCTGAAACTTTGTCCCAGGGGTGTATGAAGTCCTGCATGACCCTGTCACACTCATTCTGCCTAAGGCCTCCCTCCTCTCTGCAGACTTCAGCATCAAATGATTAGCAGAACAGAATACACCTCTGCCAGCACAGCTCTGTTACCTCCTATTTCAGGCTTTCACAGTTTTCAGTGTGTTTATCTCAACTTTCATCAGGAACGGTTGAAGTCTTTCTGGCTGAATGGAGGCACACAGAGAATTAAAGCAGATTTTAGCAGAGCAAAGAATTCAATTTGAGTCTCCTGAGCCTCTTGCTTGCACCACATCCAGAAAATACCCACCATAGCCAAGCAGCGCAGCACCTGAACACAGCCCACTTGGGCATTAAGTCTCTGCAGACTTAAGCTTCTGCTTTGGGAGAAGGGAATTTTTACTTCCCCATGTTCATTTACACAGCCATTTTGTAACTGATCTCAATTCACCTGTATTGAAAACAGCACGTCTGTGGGAGAGGAACTTAAGCTCCAAGTACTTTAAAATGCTTAAACCATAGAAATTTACATGTTGTACATGGCAGAGTAATACTATATTTACCTCAAACATTAAAATCCTGAAGTGTTTCAGATCCTTAAATACCTGCCTTAAAGTAAACACTATAAACACCTTGTAAAAATAAAATTCCCAAGTGTTGGTGCATAAAAAAGCTGCAGGGAGAAAACAAAGAAAAGAGAAAAAAAAGAATCCTTGCAGGATAACAGCAAATAAATAAAACACATCTGAAATTACAGAGTAGAAATTCAGGGACTTCTTTTAAAGGGTCATGTCTTTCTAGCCTGCTTCCTACAGCAGGCCATGAACTATTCTTAATTACATCAGTATAAATCCAGAGAAACTCTATTGAAAGCCTGAGCTCACAAAACCACATTTGAGAGCCAGCATAACTGCTTTTCCCATCCATCTCCTCCTTCTTCTGGTTACATACAGCATAGGTATTGATAGATCAGGCTCAAGTTTTCAAAACCTCTGGGACTACATTATTCCAGAATGAACATAAAATTAAAGCAGCAGCATAAAGAATAAAAAGGCTATGTATGTATTACAGAAAATAGACCAAAGCAGTCACTGCCATCAAGGAAGGAGAAAAGCCAGACGCTTGTACTACCTTCCATCCCAACATCTCTGTATGGTCATTGTTACCTCTGAACTGCTTCACCAGCAGCAGTGGGGCATTGCAAGTTTTTGGTCCAATAGATGGATGGGACTAGTTAGAGAGATGAAGGCTGTATGTCCTGCCTTGGTCAGAGGGAGAAAACCCAATTTTCTGTGAGCTATGTGCTGGGACAGGGGATGCTGTGGTGTGGGAAGTGGTCAGAGCCACTGTAAACATATATATAAATGCATTGTGTCCCTGTGTAGGCTAATAGTTTCTTATGATTGCCCTAAAGCTTTGATTCAATAGAGCAGCCAAGAAGAGGGAAAACATCACGCAGCCCTGTACTGTGTATATACACATCCTAAATAGTGGTTTGCAAACCACTATTGTAAGTTAGAGAAAAATACTTGTTGCAGTATAGATAGGAACACCACCACAGAAGTGTTTCCTAGCGTTACAAGTCTCCTCTGTGTTATGCAATATAGCACCATTTACATCTAATTTCGTAACTTCTGGGAGTTCCTGGAGAAGAGAGGTTTCCATTTGGAATTGTCAGTGTCTGTTTCCTGCCAAACTGACTTGACCCAAAACTTCTGCTTAGTATGTACTAAGCAAACCACCAGCTTTGGTGCTCTTACTGTGCATATAAAAAGTTATCTTTATGATTACAGTGGCAAAAAAAACAGTGAAGAGACTTTACAAGCAAGAAGTAACACATCAAGACTGGGTACATCTGGACTTTGAATAATGTATGAAATACAAATTTTAAGGCTGGCTTGTAAGACGAATGCAGTTGTCAGGAGAAACTGGAATTGTCCGATCACTCTGGCTCATTGATCTTCAAGGGGCTTAGTGCAAATACTCTGGTCCAAGGTGCTTTTTTCCATCAAGCGTCCTCTGAAAGAGTCAATATTTAGATGAATTTCAAGCTACAGTGAGAATATCACAGGCTTCTCAGGTAGCTCTAAATCTTTCTACACAGCTTTCAGGGAGCGAAACATAAGCAAAAGCGAGAAGGCACTTCTTGGTCATGCAGCTAAGAATTAAACTTAAAATGCTCTCTCCCCCCTTCAGGCTGTCAGACTCCTGCTCCTGGCTCATTGGTAGCATCCAGCTTCATCTGATTTCACATGGAATGCAGAAATATTCTTGAACTGGGACATCTCACCCTCCTACCCACCTTGAATCCTGAATGCTGGTCGGGGAGGAAAGCAGATCCCTGGTTTCCAGGAGGGTGCTCCAGCTCAAGGTTATTGCACAGCAAGGGTGATGCTGTCTTTATCACCTGGATACATTTCTGGTGGAAGGAGGGGTCCTTTCTTTCACGACTTCTCTGTGAATACCTCTGGTGTTCCTGGAACAGACCAAGGCAGAGCTGCAGCTTGGAGCTGGGATTCCACAGCAGCTTTTCCCTCCTTACAGGTACGCTGTTGTTACCACTGTGTTGGGGTTTTAAACCAAATCCTCTCCCACAGTTGACAAATGGATGCACCTCTACATCAGTGGTAAAAGGCTAAAAGAAAATGTGGGTATAGCAAGGGGTAAACAGCTAAAATTCAGTGCTTGGAGTCTTCCCTGCAGCTCTCTTTACACTTTACATGGGGGGTATGATCTGTACTGTGAGGACTGGCAAATCCTGAGACTTTTCAGAGTGCTGAAGCATCTGTGTCAGCTTTTTGGATCTGTGACTCTACAATTTGCTCACCACCATGCCAGGAGGGTACAATGGCAGCGTTTTTCTGGCACAGGTACTAAAAGGCTGCCTAACTTACATTTGCTGATAGAACTCCTGTGCTGTGAATTGCATGTTCACCCGGATTGGTCATCCATTCTTATTCCTCCCTTTGTCTTTCATAAGTGGTATTCTAAATGCTTAGATCCACATCTAAATATGAGGCACAGCTACAGGTTAGGCAAAGAAGAGATACAGAGCAGTCCTGCAGAGAAGGACTTGGAGGTTTTGGTTGATGAAAAAATGAACATGAGCCGGCAGTGTGCGCTCGCAGCCCAGAAAGCCAACCTTATCCTGGGCTGCATCAAAAAGAGCGTGACCAGCAGGTCAAGGGAGATGATCCTGCCCCTCTACTCTGCTCTTGTGAGACCCCACTTGGAGTATGGTGTGCAGTTCTAATGTCCTCGAAACAAAAAGGACATGGAACTGTTGGAACAAGTCCAGAGGAGGGCCATGAGGATGATCAGGGGACTGGAGCACCTCCCATATGAAGATAGGCTGAGAAAGTTGTGGCTGTTCAGCCTGGAGAAGAGGAGGCTGCATGGAGACCTCAGAGCGTCCTTCCAGTATCTGAAGGGGGCCTGGTAAGGATGCTGGGGAGGGACTCTTCATTAGGGACTGTAGTGAAAGGACAAGGGGCAATGGATTCAAACTTAAACAGGGGAAATTTAGATTGGATATAAGGAAGAAGTTCTTTACTGTAAGGGTGGTGAGGCACTGGAATGGGTTGCCCAAAGAAGTTGTGAATACTCCACTGCTGGCGGTGTTCAAGGCCAGGTTGGACAGAGCCTTGGGTGGCATGGTTTAGTGGGAGGTATCCCTGCCCATGGCAGGAAGGTTGGAACTATATGATCTTAAGGTCCTTTCGAACCCTAACTATTCTATGATTCTATGAAAAATACTAATTAATGGGAAAAAAAAATCTGTGGAACTTTATCTGTGGTAGCAAAAGAATGAAGATTATAAATGTACTTTAGAATCAAGTATTTAACTTCACAATCAGTAAATGTTAAAAGGAATCACTTCATCCTCTAATGTGTGATGTTCATTGAATACAAAGTACTAAATGATTGCCTCAGTGATGGGCAATCAACCCATGGTCAAGAACTAAAACCAAAACAGCAATGGACTTTGAACAGTTTGCCTTAAATATAAAAATCAGAGCCCCATGGGTCACCAGGGATGTGAATGGCATTGATGTACTGGAGGATTTTAAATCCCAGAAGATTTTACTTCTAATGAGAGAGTAAAGCGAGTATAGTAAAGAAGGGCACATGATGGACAAGACTGCCTCATTCACTTTTTCTACATCACCTGAATGAAAACAGTCATCAATTATTTTGTCCTTGCTACTACCAACCTCTTACCAGCTGGACACTGCACATCTGAGATGGCATCTGATCCCTTTCTGGCAGATGCATGGGTTAATCTATGTGATCTGTGAACCTGTTATTGAGTTCCTCTCAGTCATCAGGAGAAGCATCTGCGAAAAGGTTTGTCTGCAAGTCCTTCCTTCTGAGCAAAGAGATGCCATCATGCTCCAGCTGGTGATGGGATGTGACGGTTGAGAGGTGAAAGGTAGTGGGAGGGCAGCCCATGGCCAGTCTGCTGATGGGATGAACAGAGACATTTAGTGGTGTGTGTAGAGGACCAGCACATCAGGATCTAATTTCTAGGGGTTTCCTGGATGCTACATGTGCTTACATGGTGCCCTCACAGTATTTCTAATCATGCACATGGTTCTCTGAGTGGGGACAGGACCCAAGATGCTGCTCACTGCAATGCCAGCTTCTGGACTCCTGGGGAGAAAAAGGTGGTGAGGTACAGAAGTGATGAAATTGCTTTATAAATTATTGCTTCTGTTCAGCTAACACATTTTGAGCTTCAAAAGAGGCATAGGCACTACTCATGGGTTTAGATTGTAAATCCTTAAAATAAAAAATCCTTGAGAAGCAAAAGCAGACAATGGCAAAACCAAAACTTTCCTCTCTTCATTTATATTTTAAAATACTTGAGCTTGTCAGTAGGATATAATTTGTGATCCCTGCTCAGAAGATGCTCAGAACTGCCACAAAACCGCCAAAAGACACCAACTTTTGCTTTATTTTGCTCTTACTGCTTTATATTTTTAGAATGGGCCAACAATAAACTATATTTAACATAGAGTATTAAAGGTAAAGTTCTTCTGAGGCTTAAACCCAGTAGATGGACTTTCAGGTCTTCATGTTCAGGTTATAAATCAACTGTGAATTAAAACTCTGTCAAAACATAGGATAAAATGGCCCTTCTAGATGTGCTATTGTTATATATGGTGTAATACACTGTGACTAGTTTCAGAATTGAATTTCTTGCAATGCTAATAAGTGCATTTCTTATTTGGGAATGATGCCCATTAACAGAGATGCTTTTATATAATAGCTCAGGCAAACAGCTGCCCAGTGCTGAGGTTTCTATTGCTCACAGTTTCACAGATCTACAGATTTTAGATCACAGTAGCTAATTTCCCCTATACTACTCATCTTAGAGTAATTTTACAGAATAGCTTCCTGTAGTTGTGCATTACATTTAACCCTTCCCCCCAAATTGACTATAAGTGCAAAAGAAAATGTCAGGGAAACATCATAGTTTCTCTGCCATCAAGTGTTAAGACCCCAGTACAGTAGGAGCACTAGATGTGTGATAAGTTGCCGTGTGTCTGCACATACATATTCAAGAGACGTGTTCCCTCTAGCCACCTGTTGCTTATGTTTTTGCCAAAAATATCTGGGGCCAGATTAAAAAAATATCAAAATTCCAAGAGAAGACTTTGAGGAAAACTATATTATTTGGAAATAATGATAGCAGATAACTACTGCTATCTGCTCTATGCATCACAGGTTTCATTTTGCAAGATAGATACTTAAATTCTACCTGAAAAACATGCCTATGCAGATACATACAAATAGATGTAATTACCCAGCTGCAAATATTCTCTATTCACATGCCAAAATGCTGAGCAAAATGCAGGTGGCCAGATTTGGCTCAGGAATGGTATATGAAAATGGCAGTCCGGTGTATCGCTGTCTACCTATGTTCTGTACTTCTCCCTTTGCTGTTTCTTGACATGCTTGATGTCTTTCAGAAGACAGGACATCCAGGACATCAAAATTAAACTCTTGGGAAGCAAAACAGCTTTTCCAGATGTTTCCTCTCTATGAGGCTGAGTGCATAACCTCAGCTCACATTAGTGAGTATTCAGCCAGTGAGTATTTCCACCAGTATCAGTACAAAACCACCAAAGCTGCTCATAGCATGGACATGATAAACTGAATTACAGATGCAATTTTTTCATATTTTGGAGAAATTTACACAGATTTCATGCATGTGAATAGCTACCACTTGCATGTAGACATCAAAGACCATGCAGAGACATTTCCTCATGCAGATAGAGAGGCAAATTAAGCTCACATTTTTGACATCTGCTCCTTAAATATAATAAAATTCTTATGGATTACAGGTGCACACAGCTTACTAGAGTTAGGCAGGAAGGACTGAGATGTCTAAGTCCTAGATTTAGAATAAACTAATTCTCTACTACATGTCATTTTGAGCTCAAAAGTTCATCAAATTTATCTCATTATCTTTCACGGCATAAGAAAATGCATTTCAATAGCTGTCATGGTCTGGAGAAAGTAAGGAGCAGCATTCCATATCACCCCATCCTTTCTCACACTCCTGTTTTGTGCTGCAGCAGGGCACTTCTCCAAATAAAACCAAAAAGGTTTAATTTCTCCTTGCTAGAATTTGGCTGGTTCCTGAGGTGCTGATATGCCCAGTTTGGCAGCATGGGAGCAGCTCCGTATTTTTCCAGGTATCCTAGCTCACCCACCAGCCCAGAGGCCTCATCTCCAGAAGGATACCTGTAGCACAGGCCTAAAGGAGCCTGAAATTTCAAACCAAACCCAAATCCTGGGTGCCTTGATTCAGTCCAGGGTTGTCAGACACTGCCAGACCAGATTGCTTCCAACAGCAGGGCAGCTGGCTGCTCTCAGTTGTGCTGGATCATCAAGGTAACACAGTTTGATTTACCAGGATTTTCTTTCTGATAGGAATTCTCATGTTCGTTGGTTTTATTCCGATTTTGAGCAAAACACTTTTGAACTGCCAGAATAGCCAGAGGAAGGGCCTTTGCAATGGCTTTACACCATTTCTGACTTTGATTTTTAGAAGAACTTCTTCATGTCTCTTCACATCTAGCCCAGTCAGTCTTGTCTTGTTGTATTCTCATTGTCTGCTTTCCCCCACTGCATCCTGTGTCTGATTATCATTTAAATGAGGCTCAAAATTCTACTGCAAACAAAGACTTTTCTTGCCCTCGACACTGTTCTCATCTCCCTCCACCCCAGCTTTTCTTTTGTTTCTTCAGCTGCAAAATAGGAGCCTCAGAAATCAGCCTGAAGCTGAACTACATTTCTTTTGGATGTTTCTCCTTTTCTGATCTGGGGGCTCTTGGATCCCCTAATTCCCTCTTGCTCCCAGTGTCAGATCTCCAAACTTTCTTATATTTCTTATGGTGGGAAAGAATAAGCATTTATTTCTTATGGTGGGAAAGAGAAGAAAGTCAAGCAGAGGAACATGTTCTCAAATAGGTCATTCTGTTAGCAGAAACTGATCGCAAGAATAAAAATAAATCACATAGCTCAGACAGTTACTCATTTTAAAAGGACTGATGGGAGACAAGCATAAAAACAAAAGCCCAAAAGCAGATTTCAACAAGACAGTGAGTAGCGTAGATCTAAAAACCTAATAAAGCCTCAGCCAAAACAGTTTTAAAGAGGAGAGTGTTCCAGCAGGGGGGAGTGTATGCTGGACTCAGCCTGATTAGAAGAAACAAATAGAGGCACAGTTATCATTGTGAGAGGAAAACTTCCTGAGTCAGCATGCACAGACCAGCCAGGGGTGAGACTATGAAAAAGAAGAACAAGACTCTCAATAACCTTGTATATGCCGTGTTCTTAATATGAGCATTCTTGTTTCAAAAAAAGATTCTGCAAAACCAGACAGAATCCAGAGAAATTCCTTTTATTTTCCAATAGAAAAGGAAAAGATGAAAATAAGTGCAACTTTAATGAGGGGAGGTATTCAAGATTTACTCATTTTTATAGCAGGGAAATAAAAACAAGAGGAGGTTTTCTTATCGAATAAAAGAGGCTACAGTGTAGCCAAGTCAAATGATGCTATTCATCATTTTCCATAATAAGATGATACTGAAAATAATGAAAAATAGTAGGACCCTTTGTATAATGTGTAATTAATCTATGTAACATATTCTAACTGGATTTAAGGGGAAAAGCATGTGAGTATGAGCCAGCACCATTACCAGGAGCTACATTCATACATCGATTTCAGTCTTACAAAACGATCATTCTTGTAAGTTTTCAGACCTTTTTTTTTTCTTCTTTGTTTGCAAACAAGACCTGGATGACCATTAAGATATTAATGAATTGCAAAATAAAACAATTAATTAGTCCAGAGAGGTTACTAAAGTACAACCTCTTCCAGTGCATGCTCAATAGGCTAACAAACCCAGAGTTTATAAAATAGGCACATCTCCCAGAGCTGAAACAATGTACATTGAGGCTGGAAGAAAGATTTCCATTGACTTAATGGATATTGGATCAGGCCTTCAGGAGGAAACATAATGATCACATTTAATGCCAAGCAGCAATTGTCAAACAAGTACCAAGTGCGGGAGAGCACTCCATTCAGGTAAGCCTGCCAAGTTCAATGTGCCTCAGTGCTCCCACTTCTCTGGAATCCCAAAGTACTTACCAGAGCTGTACTTTTTCACTGCATTTAAGTCCATCAGAAGCTGCCAAATCCTAAGACAAACTGATAGTATTTAACTGTAAAAAGAAATAGAAGACAAATGAGTAGTTTTGCAGGGAGCTTTTTGGGCTTCAGGACATCCAGTAAGAGCTCCATACAGAATAAAAATACTTTTTTTTTGTCTTCTCAGGTGTATGCTCAGAACATCCCTAATTTCTGACTTAAATCCACATAAAACAGAATTGATTGAAATGACCATCAGTTTACTCTGATGATATAAGCAGAAAGGCAGATTATTCCTGATTGGATGGGAGCAGCAGAGAATGACGAATTCAACACTAGTTCTATCTCAAGTTGGATAGAGTTGACCTGCATGGCTGAGATGTGTCTCTAGGTGAACAATTACAGATCAAACACATTTATCTGTCTTTCTAGAGCAGTGTGTTTGGATTTCTCTTGGACTTTTGCTGTGGGTTAGTTAAAAAATATTTTTGGTAGCACATAACTTTTGACATGTATATATTTATATGTGATATTTAAACAGAGAATGAAAAGTCATTCAAAATAAAAATCACCCTAAAAAGAATCTATAAAGAGTATAACCTAAATATACAATCAGATAAACAAAGTATCTAAAACTTTAGGAATCTCATCTGCAGCTAAATCATCACCTAAAGATGTAATTCTTTATTCTTTTTAAAGTCAGCTTCAGCTAGCCCTTAAAGTTTCTGTAAAGCACAATTCACAATTCAGGGTTTTGCTGAGATGTTAAATTATACTTTCAAAATATTTAAGACTCATTTCCTACTAAGTGCCAAACTATATTTCAGGAAAAGAGATGTAAATTCATAGTGAGAATTTAAGTAATGTATTCTGTGAGAGAACAGCAGAGTGCCACATTTCTTTTATAGTGACACATTAACCTCCTCATATTAGTATCTTGAAAGGAAAAAAAACCCCTTCACTCAGGAAGACCAAAAGGCTTTATTTTTCTCCAATACTGTTTGTTTGCATTTTTAAGATTCCTTCAAAGAAAAAAGCTTGATGCATCCATGGGAAGGGGACTAGATAATTTCCATGTTAGCCTTGTGAGGCAACTGGCAAAACAAACTGCAAGGCCTGGCAATAAACAGCTCAAACCAGTACAAGACCTGTGTGACTGGAGAAAAGCAAGTAAAATATCAACAGTAGGCATTTTTATTTAACCCAGGATGGAAAATCATTGGTTGTTCAGTCAAATTTGTCACTCAGAGTGATTTGGGATGCCACCAGGGAGAAAAAATTACTATGCTTTGAAATTATGTGTATTTGTCACAGCATACCAAAAAGGTTCCCCATTACTGGTACAGCCTCTGCATGAAGTTCCGAGTTAATCATGGTGGAAAAAAACATTTTGGTGAGTGGAAAACAGAAAATGTAGCTAAGATTTACTAAAAATAACTCGTACCAAACTATGATGATATTTTGTTTGAAAAATAAATCTCCAAAAACATTTGTTTAAGCAGAGAAAATGCAACTGATTTTATTTACCTCAGTGTCTATAAAGCAGCCAGTGTAAGGTGCTCTGGATGCTGGAGAAAGTATGGAGCTTTGAAGTGGCACTGATTTGCCTGATTGAAGGCAGTCATGAGAGGAGGTGGGGGACTAAGAATAATGCCTGACATGGGTCCTGCTGAATTTTCCCGTGGATGATACAGACACAAGGAGGAGGCGTGTGGATTTTATTCCCTAAAGACACATGTTGGGAAGCTGTGCCAGTATAGAATATAGGGAGAGGGCTGGAGGACACAGAGCTGGAGAAGATTGAAAGAAATTCAGCCTTCTGCAAGGGCACATACATGGAAATTAATAAAAACTTCAGCTAATGGCCAGAAGCTGCCGTTTTAAGTGTTTCATCCAAAGGCTTTCCTAGTGCAAGATGAGTGCTTGGTAACAAGAGCATGTACAGGATACCTGCAGCAGCTCCTCCCCACCACCTTCTCCTTCTCACCCCATAGACTTTCCTCACATGTGGCCTGAAATAAGTTTTCTTCATGATCAAAGCACAGTTTCCTCTTACCTTTAGACCTGTTGTATCCCTCTTTGCATGACAGAGGTGAGTGAAGTACAAGGCTGCGTGTCCTTACAAGCAGCTAAGGCTCTTCACTCTGCAGGTCACTAAAGTGATCATGATGCTAATTCCTATTTCCTGCCTTTTGCCTGGTTTCCCTTCTCTGTCTCCGGTCCCATAAATCTTTGCTGTACTGTTACTCCCAAAATAGAAAGGGAAAGTGGCCCCTAAGATTCATATACCTCCTCCTGAAAAAAGAAAAATGTTCTTTTGCCTCTTCAAACCTAAGTAGGAGCTCTGACACCGGCATGTGTTTTAGCTACTAAGCTGCTGTAAAATGTGGCTGTGGTTTACTGCCTCCACTTCCTGAACCACCTGGCTTCACCTGACCTTGGCATCCACAGCAAACAGAAGTCTTCTACTCAAAGTTGACAAATTAATTCTGGAAAGGGGTAATGGGCTCTGAATCCCATTTTCACAGCATCTCCTATCTCATGGATGTGGGTCAGTGCTAAACCCAGGATATACCGAGGATTTCAACTGCACCCCTCTCTTTAGTATTTCCTAAGGCAAGCTTAAATATTCCCTGTTTTACTGGCTGCCTGCTTTGAATCTTATTCTGAAGTAAATAATCCTCTTCATTCAAACCAGAGGGAATTCTGGCATCTCATTCTCACGCTGTGAACTCTGTTCCTGGAACAAGGTCTGCAACCACCAGGCATTGCTGCACTCCAAAATACCTATTTCCATTTATGAGGTCGAATTTTGGGTTCTAATGGCAGTAATCGTCTGAGAGGGCATGTACCAACCACTTGCATGACAGAGCTCAACCATTGCCTTGGAATCTTGTATTCAGCTCTTAGTGCAAAACCATGGGATAAGTAATTTTCTTTGTCAGAAGCTTCTCATCAAGAAATGCAACCAAAGAGAGGTTCCTGAAAGAAGCAACATCCTTAGAGGCAGAGAAGAAACAGGAGAGTTTGTCTGTGCTAGCAACAGGTTTTGCGTTCCTGAAATGATGTGGATTTTTTACCCCTGAGGAGAATTTCGAGTGTAAATACTGTGTAAACAAGGGATCCCTTGTAAATAAATTTAAGGAAGGGGTAGATATTCTGCAAATGTCTGAGAGAGAATTGTCCTTTGGCAGGAAAAGGAGGTTATTCCCCTTCAGATCATTTGGATCCTGGCATGGTTTCTGAATTCAGGCAGTCAAACCACAGCAACTTGAAATGCAGTTAGGCAAGACAGCACTCTTGGCAATACTTAAACCAGTTCCTTCCCCAGAGGAAGGCAAACACATATTTTCCAAAGAGGATAAAATTTAAAGTGGAAACCCATCATCAGATTTGGAGCGAGTCTCAGGGGACCCCATTCATTACCCAGTTGAAAGATTGTTCTATAAACATGGATTGCTATAGCCTGAAGTCTGTGTAGTCTGTGTTTGAGACCTGGTAGCAAGTCTACCAACTGCCCTTGCTTGCTCTCCAATCTTCTGCACAGCAGGGGTCAAGACAAAGTAGGGAACCCTGAATGACAGTCAAGTCAAGCAGATAAGAACTATTGAAAAAGTGTAAATAGTCATGTAATAAAAGTAATCATCAGTAACATCACTGTTCTTTAAAAGTCAGCATGAATAGTCCAGACACAACAAACAGCTATTGCTTTTGCCCTTTCTCTGCTTCAGTTATTCCCAAACTTTTGCTTTTTGCATCTCATGGACATTTGCCATCCTCCTCTACAGAAGGGAATTATGTATAAACTGAACAGCTTCAGACTCAGGAATGTTTCAGAAAAAAAAGACACAAACCTTGAAATGTTTTAGCTGTTCATCTTAACAAAGACTACAGACTAAATTAGACCTGCTTAGCACCATGGTTGTGACAGTACAAAGTCAAATCTAGGTGGCTGGGGGGTTCTTGAATTCTCGGCATTTTCATTCCTGATAAGAAAGCCTTCCTCTTCACATCACTTTTAAGGGTTTTTTTTCAAAAAATATTATTTTTTTTAACTGCTATTTTCTGTTCTAGTATCTTCTATCTGCCATGAAGGATTAACTGCTTAAACTTTTCCAGAGCTGCTACTCAATAAGTACCAGGATTCATGGGACTCTGGAGCTCTACCAAGTGAGAAATGGGAGCACCAGTGTTTCCTGGAGCTCCCTTCCTGTTGCACTGGCTTTGGGTCACAGCTGCACAACAGTGGTTTTTTGACAGTGCCCTTGATTGTGTCTATCATCTCATAAACCCTAAGAATCATCCTATTTTCAAGGCTTCTGAATGCTTTTATAATTAGTTCTCCATCTTCCATAACATCTCCTTGTCTCTTAGTTAAATGGGCTAAGTGGAAGTGCCAATAACCCAGCTGTGTGAATAGAGCAGGACTGAGAATGAAAGAAGAAAATCCTGGCAGATATTGATCCAGTTGATTTCCCAACACATTTCACCATGCAGCCCAGCCTTTTAACAACACCCAGGAATACAAGGCCTGACTGATGGCCACTGAAATTTAGCACTTAAATTTTGAAAGAGTTTATTTAAATAAATTTTCCTTAGCATTTTTTTTGCAAGTTATAAAAAGTGTCTCTCTTGCTTCAGTAGTTATAATGCATATATTCTCTTGAACCTACAAACTCATTTTTTCTTGTTTGGATGCCAAACAATTTTATCTCCAGCTTTCACGTACTTCAAAAAGGTTTTTTGTTTGCTACTGTTATGTCTGCTGTATATAGCAGAACTGTAAAGGTTTATCAAGTGTTAACAGTGTTTACCTCCAGGTTTTCCAATTGTTTTCAGATACATTGTGATGTGTTTTTCTTATGCGCGGCTATATTTCATTAAGAGAATGTTATGGCATTTATAATCTTTGAGTGCTAGTTTTAAGATAGATGTATGTGACTATCTGTCACATTTAATTATCTCCTCCATCAAATTCAGTAAGTGGCCTATTAAGACTGAAATGGCTGGTTCAAATACTCATTAGAAAAGGGAGATTCCATGGTGCAACAAAGAAGAAATTGATTTTTTATTTCTGATTCTACAAGAAAGAAAGAAGAAATCACAATGCTTAAAGGATCTTTAATCTCTTATATGAGCTAAAACAATCCAGATTATTTGCTGCATGTTTTTGGCTATATGGTATGAGTTATAAATCCTTTGATCACTGCTTCAAATCCAGCTACCTACATGGAGAGTGAAAGTTATTGTAATAAAATAGCTAGTTGGTAGCCTATATAAATGAGTTTTTTTCAGTTTAGTTTTCCATAGATAATTCACAAGAATCCGCTTGGGCTCACTATGCAAACCAGGCATGATTTTGCACTTACTGGAAATGGCTGAACACTATAACAAAACACCACAGTAATTTTTCATTTGCAGTAGAGCCAAGGGCAACATTGCATCCCTGTCTGGACTTGACCTTGAGCCACTGAGAAAGCTAGCTGGCTTTCTGTCCACTCAGAAGTTATTCTATGATCAATATCTTTGCATCATGAACATAGCTTGCTCTTGCCACATAGGCACAGTGTCACTGGTTGTGTTGCCATTGATCCTGACATCTTTCAGTTCACAGATGCTGAACTTTCCTGCCCAGGCTGAGCTGCCCAGCAGTGGCTGTCCCTGAAGCCCATGTCGGTGGCTGTACGGACCCCCCATCTCCTTTCATCCATCTCTCCTTGCCATACCTCTGGTTGCACATTGCAATCATCTCCTCTGTAGTGTAAGGTCTGTAGCACAGTATAGCTCAGTGTCTGGGTCTTTTTTCCTTCTTGCACTTGCGTTGCCTCACTTCAGAATCTGTCCAAGTAACATGAAAACAGAGCAGACAATGTCCTTGCTCATTTCACAGAGGCCATAACTGAAGTTATTAATATTTGCCACTCCATGTAATCTCATCTTCAAGCCACAATTTCTCATGACCCCAGAGAAGAATGGTGGCTTTCTCACTCAATTATTTTTATAATTAGATACTTTTCCAGGGTGCTAAGTTGTTCTGTTGTTTTTCTATACTACACTTGCTCTTATGTTTTAATTTGCTCTGGTATATTTCTGGGTAAATATGGGGTTCCTCTAAAGTCCCCTCTTGACCCTGTAAAATGGGATTCACTTGAAGGACAGACCAGGGACCAGCGGGCTGTGGAAATGGCTTGAGAATTTATTGCAATGATGTGCCTTCCTCCTCCTACCTTTTTCTTTACTTTTAAGACCTCTGAATCTTTCACTTGGTAACCAAAAACCTCAAATATTCCTTTCTTGTGGGAATGGGCTTTTGCACTACATGGTGATACCTTTCCATCCTTTGTCGCCATGTTATGAGCTGTCAGAAAAATACAGCTAAGGTTGGCCTTTTTCACCCATACCCTTCTTTTATACTCTAGTTTTCTTCTCTTCCTCCTGATCTTCAAGGCCCAGTTATCTCCATCTGCCCTTCTGTTCAGTCTCTTAGCATTATACTGCAGGTATTTCCACAGGCAAATAAACTCACTTCACAATTTAAGCATCTAGATAAAGTGGATCAAGCAGCAATTCAGCTGCTGCAACTAGCGAATACTATTTCTCATCATCATCAACAGTAAAGTGCGTTTTCAAGCACTAGATTTGCTGCTGTGCTTTGGAGTATTGGATTTATAACCTTAGAAAATCAGGATCTGAGGATGTACATATATTATCTACAAAGAGCATAGCTATCTGTAGTAATAAGGAGATTTTTCTACAGATAGCTTGTAGTGTGACACTAATAAAACTTTCATATAACAAAGCTCTGTAAGGCTTTAAAGCCAGATATCAGTGCAAGTCCTAATTTATATTTCACATTTAAATAAATGATCAGATTTTCAGAAGTGCTAAAGAAAAAGTTTGCATCTTTTGGGCTCATGAGTCAGGTTCAGAAGTGAGAATACAAATGATATGCACATTGTCAGGAATGGAGAGCTTGCTTGCAGGAATAGCCCCGAAGGGGCTGCAACAGGCAAGAACAACCCAGACACTTTCCATTTCCTTTTGCTGGTCCTGTGTATGTAAAACCCCCAGTGTTTGGTTGATGGACAAAAGGAAGTAAGTAGAAAGGTTTCAAGAAATCTGTTCCACTGTCTGTCTCTCCTGTAATTTTTATGAAAAAAATTAAAAATTAAGAAAAAAATGCAAGCTGTCTGACATCTTTATTTTTCCTAAACACAATTTTGTTTGAAAGAAATTAGACATAACGGTTTATAGAAAATTTACCTGCTGCTTACCCTGATAAAACAATACCTATGTGCTTGCAGGTGTTCCACAATCTGCTTGAAAAATACGTAAAACAAGCTTTATGTTCTTATAAGAGAGGGAGAAGCTGCTACGTTCTTTTTTTTCTTTATTGTTTGATCATTGATTGTTTTGGAAGCCTTACACCATATGTTGCTAATTGACATACAAAGGATGTGTGTTCTGCTGTCCTCATTAATTTGTAGAAACTAAATATTTTGTCTTCCACTTCAACTCACTAAGATCCAGCCTGAAAAAAAATCTATAATTAGGCTCATACTGTTTGTGAAGTGCAGCAAGGGTGCCCTGGCTCTGCCAGCTGGAGGAGGAGGAGGAGAAGGAAGAGAAGAATGAAGCTGCATGAATGAAATCTGCAGGCAAAAGAGATACTGGCATGAGCAATTACATTTTGCAGTGTCCCTCAGACAAGTGTGTGAGGAAAAAGGAAAATCAAATAAACTGTTAATATACTTTTCCTGTAATGAATTTGTTGCTGAAAACAGATCAGCCCAGATCACAGGAATGCAAAGGGATGGAGTTCTCAGGACTGCTGGGACTTGCAGTCTGCGACGACTCCTTGCCTTTAGGCACTGCTTTTGTACTAGGAGTACCTCACACAGCCTCACCCAGCCAGCACAGCATTTGCTTCTTGGATGCGTCAATTCTGGTAACTGCCAAAAATTGGTGCTGACTGCTCCCGATGTATCACGGAGCACAGACTCCAAAACAGGAACAGCCCCATCTTCTGAGTCCCTTAGATTAATTAGAGTGAGGTTGAATAGATGTGCTTCCTTCTCCGCTCTAACTATGCATAATCCTCAGTGTAGTGGGGAGGTTGGCAAGCACAGCAATGTGATACAGCCTCGAGAAGCTGCTCTTTTTCTTCCTTTAAATCAAGATGATTTAATAGCTAGTTTAAAAGACCACAACTCTGGACTGTCAAACTCTTACCCAAGCTCCACTTTTACCCTCGCCACCAAGACTTTATGGCACACATCTCTGGAAAGCCTGAATTCATCCTCCATAAGAAATTCACTATCACTGTTCTGTTATGAAGCCTCATTAACATGAGTAAAATGCTCTCTTGAAAGGCACCATAAAGTGACAGAATTTTATCTTTTCCTTTTCTTGCAGTGATTACTTTTCCATTCTTGTTTTTCAGTGGAATGAACTTCAAATTTATTTAGACCCTGAAAATTCAGATTTACAATACAGAAAACTTCAGAGTTGGCAGCTTGCTTTTCTTGTAGGTGAGCTCCAATGGATGCATGAAGGCACTCCACCGTCTACTCCAACACAAATTTTGGGTAGTGTCCAATGTCTTTGAAATTATTATCATTTTTTTTATGCCTTAAGAGCAGGAAGTAATCAGTGGTCTAAAAAAAAAAAAATGGAAAAATTGACCACCTATCTCACTGACTATATATCCACATAAAGAACTGAACACAGCAAAGCAATAGCAGAAATTGATCAATCTTATGCGCTGTGGCACCCACAGATGTATCCTCCCAAAGATGAATTTTCTGTCACAAGTCCAAACCACTAAAGCATGTGGAATAGCAGTAACAGATTCCTCTGATTATAAGAAGCAGGAGTCTCTGATAGTTATCTAAACATCTCATAAAGAATGATTATTTTCTGTCTCTAGGCTTGCCTTCCAGGTAGAAATGGAACATTGCCTCTAAACTTTATTAAGGAACAGATGGGTCTCTCCTCCAGATCAGCTTTCCTTCCAATAGCATCAATGCTTTTCATCATTGAAACACTGAACATTTGCCTGAAACTCATGAATTACTAACCAGTGTTCTCTTAAGAAAGGGCATTGTCAGTAGATTTCCAAGAAAAAACAAAAAGCGCCAATGGCCCTGAAAAGACACCCAGCCAAACATTTTGACAGTAGCATGAAATTGCAGTTAGAAAGCTTACTTATTTCTCTAAAGGAAAGCAAAATCAGCTCAAGTTTGTGGCAGATAAAGGACACAGACTTAGCAACAATAACATACAAACGAGAGCAGCAGCAACTGTTGCTGCTGGCACTTTTGCAGGAGTTCCAGCTGTGGCTCTGCAGCATGACTGGCACGTCTCTCAGATATGCTTGCCCTGGCAAAGAAGGCAAAGGCTGGTTTTGCTTTGCATTGCCTGCAGATGGTTACATGTGGCATACTGAAGGAGGAAATCGTGTGGGCAGGTATTCTAGACCTGATTTGCTGTGCTGATGCAGCATAACTTAAAGCGGTGCTGCAACTACCGTAAGCTGTGTTGCATCGCCATTAACCAGCATTAAAATTAGAGAAAAGGTGCAGGTTCTCTGAGTTGTCCTAGATGCTGCCTATCCAAAAAAATCTTTTGGCTTCAAAAATGACTTAAGTCTTTGCAGAGAAATATGGCAAATTATATCCTTTGTGATAGATGTCTTGATTCCTTCTTCAGAGAAGACAACGCAGAATCATACTTAGCTCCTGTTTCAAAGCTTTTGGAGTTTGATGGAGAGACTCCAACTGGAATGACTAGGTGTCAGTGAGGAACACCTTTTCCTCATTTTATGATCTTTCCATTAGCCCATTCTAAAATAGTAAAATGCTGAATCAGGTTTTTGTCCATTCGCATAATGACTGTAATTCCTCTGTCGTTAGCCATAGCAATTCAGATCTCAGACACTTCTCTCAGATGATGAGAAAACCAGAATTTGGTCTGTTGCAACAATGTGCTGCATTCTTGAATGTTGTTCCCACCCGCATTCTTAAGTTGGGGCTTTGTTTCATGACAGCTTCTCTGACTTTCTTTCCCATTCTCTACATAAGCATCAATTTACTTTCTTTGGAGTAGCATACAGTAGAACATTTAAAATTTATTGCTTTCTAAACAGAAAAGAAGCTTGCTTCTCAGTACTAATGGTGCACCCTGGTTTTGTTGAAAAGGAAACCTTACTCTGTGGGTCATCGGGTGGGAAGGCTTTGGTCTCTCAAGATATCTATTCATTTAAAACCTGTGCATTAAAAAAAAAAATATAATTCCTTCCTCCACCCCCCTTTATAAACATCTCTGAAATCAAAGGGTTACATTATCCCCATGCTTTGAGATTCAATTTTGAAATGAATGGGACAATTGATTTAAAGTTCAAATCGAAAGAAAAGTCTTGAAACTACTCAAAAGCCTGGCAATATTTCAGCCCAAGCCATGATGTTTTAAGGGCCTCATTCATCCCATGGACATTTTGTGCTGGACAAACCATTATGATTTTTGCTGTTCTGTTCTTCTCATAAAAACATCAGGGGTCCCTCTTTTTGTCTCTCTTAAAAAAAAAAAGAAAAAAAAATCCAATTCTTCCAGTTAAGTCATTCTTTGGCACTGGGAACGCATGAAGTAATTTCTCACTGCCATCTCAGAAACCATAAAGTTTGACTAGGTCAAGCCCTTAATCTTTCTTCAGCATCACCGATCACATTACCACTATTATAGCAGCACTGTATATAGGAAGAGGACAGGAAAGATGGTGCTAATGTAGTCTTTCTGTCCTGACAAGTGACCATTGACAACTTTGCTTTCAGCTCTTAGAGCTAAATGCAACAATATACCTTTTTATCCCAACACAGCTATGAAATGCCTGAGAAGAAGAGTTTGTGAGAAAAAATACAATTTTAAAGTCTTAAGATCAAATATTCACTGAAGGACTGTGTAAGGTAAATAAACAAGCTGTAGTCTGCAGCATAGATAATTAATGCTGAAAAGTTGCAGAAAATTAACATTTTGACTTTTAAGGTCCATTTCAGATCCAGTAATTTCTGTAGCTCCTTCTCCAGTAGCTCAGATCCCACCGAGACTGACAGTCAGTGTTTTACACACCACAGATTTTAAATATCAAAATGACAGTTTCTCACACGTTGTTGTCCATCAGTAGGAGCCATGATTGCTGTTTGGAGAAGATGTGATTGCCAGCCTGTGGCTGGCGTGATTGCTCTTTGCAATCTGCTGTTCCTGACTGCTTTTTCTGGGGAAGTGTGGGGGAGGTAAGTGGCTGGGCGGCATTGCACTTCCTATGTTAATGTTTCTGTCTTGATGTCTCACTGTAATGCTTGTGCAATTACACTCTGTGAGCATTTTAATCTATTGGTTTCTTTTAAATATTTGCATATCCATTTTATACCCATTTGTTAGTCTGATTGATAAATGTTAAGGTTCTCTAAGTTTTCTATCGGTAAACAGCGAGAATAGAGACACTCTATTAATTTTCCCATTGAGATAAGGGGCACTATTAATATTCTTATTGAGATAAGGATTACCATGTGTGACTAGAGCCCAGGAATATTTTTCCTAGGATGTTTAGCTTTTTGGAGAAACAGGAGAAAAAATTTCCTTTTGTACTTGATGAGAACAGTGGTAGTAAAAGAGATTTCATACAGCAGCTTTGATTTAAGACAGTTGCAAGAAGCTTCATTGGTTCCACTGTGCGCAGAGAGATTTGTTTCCAGATATTGTCGTGGATGTTGAGTATATATGCAAACTTTTTTCCACCCTCCAACATAGCTATCTACCTACAGTGAAAAGCACAGCCATAATTGCTGAAAGAACACAGGAGTTATTGGCTTTTTAATCTGCCTAGTCCAGCGGAAAATGATCCTAGAGAACATTCTTCTCAGACTTATCAGTAGCAGTTGACTTATGACCTATACACAGTAATTTTTACTTGATACGAATAAAATCAATTGTGCTTCTCTAAAATGTAACTATCCACTGTCATATTATTTGCATATCTAATCTGGTTTCAGACTGAATTTTGGTTTTAGTCTTCACTGATATTTCGCTGTGGTTAATGCTGCTATGGATCATGTTGTGTTTTCTTTTATTTTTTATCATTTGTGCCTTTCAGGTCAACTGGTTGCGATTTAATAAAGTGAGAGGGTAAATATTAGTAATAGATGTATTTTTCACCATCCCACTAAATTTACTTGTCTCCCTCTGACCCTTCTATGGGTTTCTCTTGCCTTCAGATTGAAGAGTCTATTCTTTTTCTGTCTCCCTTTAAATGGAAGCTGCTCCAGACTGCTAATCACTTTTATTGCCTGTATCTGCACATTGTGTCTGCTCTAAGATAGAGTGGTCAAGTTCATAAAATTTTGCAGAGGAGAGCAAGAAACGATGTTGTTGAACTGATGTTAATGAAGAATCTCATAGACCAGTGGTTTCAATTCGAGCTACAGTGTCACAGCTGAAACAATGTCAGGACCTGTTTCACAACCTGTTCCAAAAGAAAAACCTCGCACCAACAGAAGCTCATAACCCTTTGGTTGTTTCCCTGAGACCCATGCTTACAGACAGGTTCTGCAGAATATTGGATGTTCCTATCTTACTGAGCAGAAATAATCTGGTGTTTTGCAGGGAGGGTTGGGCTTCTTGAGAGTTTGAGCCCTGCTCTGCTGCTGTAAAAACAATTTGAAGAGAAGGTCCAGGGCCTTGGGTAAATGCCAGGTAAATAGAATAGAAAACGCAGAAAGAAATACAGAACTTATTGCTTCCAAGAAGTGGATTTGAACTCATGCCAGGAAAAGAATGCCCATAGATATGTATAGAAAGGAATGTGTGCAATGTTTCATAGCAATTTAGAGCAACCATTTATCAGATGTTTTGCTTTACTGCTGAAAAACTATAGATTGGCAAATAGCAAAGACCTTCGTCTTTCAAGAGAGTGAAAAAGATTCTTAATTATGTTGAACTTAAGACACTTTTTGTCCGTTTTGTGGAGGATCACTTGTCCAAGAAGCTGACAGACAGAGCTGCAGTGCCACTAGCTGCTTTTCTGTGCACATTCATGTATTGATTAATGTCCAACTTGATTTCAGAGGGCAGGCAGTGTCCTGTAACACACACTTGTACTAAGTAACTGTTGATTCATGTTGGACATATGATCAAAACCATTCAGAAGCTTCAAAGCATGTTCCTTTACATTTGTAAGGTTTTTTCCCCCTCATTTTGTCCTTGGGGAAAAAAAAAGGCAACAAAGGCTTGCAAACGCAACCACACTAGCCGCAGATGATGAATATTTAAACTTCAATAGGTTGCAGTTTTTTTCTGCTTTATGTTGACGTATATTTGTTGCCATGGGTATACGTGGGCAATGTGTAGGTGGCTTTTTTACTGCTTTGCAGCTCATCAGAAAGTCTATCTGTTTTCAGCCAACAATGATTATTGTGCTTGTCCATGTGATATTTACTCTTATGTCTTACTTTGTACACTAATTATACCTATGTAAGAGTGAATAGGTCGACATTGTAAAAGTTAATGGCCCACTGCTTTAGAACTCGACATTTTTAGGGTCATATTTATAGCATTAATTTTGAATGTCAGGCTGTTTGAACTCTGCTGAGTGCACTACTCAGGAATATGTCAAAGCAGCATCTTAACCTTGAATTTAGTACTTGAATATTTCCCTTTTGTCTACAGAGAAAATCAACCATATAAAGCAGGGTAAGTTAGGACAGAGTTAATTCTAACTATGTATGATGCTGAGGTCCTGAATTGAAATCAGTAACTGTACAATGTTAATGCTGTAATTAAATTTCATTAGATTTAAAGCTCAACCTTTTCATGGTGAGTTAAAGAACACTCCTATATTGTTTTACTGATAATTGCAGTAAATGGCTTGAGAAACTAAGGCTTGAAGGCCAGGATCCTCAGAAGGATATTTAAGATCTAAAAGGGACTCTGGCAGGATTCAAGTGTTTGGGTTCAAGATTGCAGGTCACTATCTTCTTACCTCTCTCCTTAGGTACATTGGTATAGATATGTAGGAGGAGAGGCCAGAGAACTGCATCTTACCATCAACATTAACCCATGAGTGTGACCTGAAGTTACTCTGTCTCTGCAAGGCCCCTCCTTAGAAAGAGTTTTATGTGGCTGGGTTTATGGCATGGCCTCCTGAGGACTTGAAGTGCAGCTTAGGTCCCCACCAGCCCCTCTAGGATGATAGGAAATACTGTTGCATGGGTACAGAGCTGCACACAGCCTAACCTGCTCTTATTACTGGCAGCCTCTGACCTAACACATGGCTGTGTGGATTCCTGAGGGTCTCCAAAATCCAGGTTTTGTGTTAGTATTGCAAAGCCTATATCCTTTTGTCTCTTTTGTGCTTTGTTAACTGGTATTTAGACACTCTCTGAAGAAGCTTTCTGTTTGCACTGATTTTCTCACTGGCTATTAGCCTATCTCTAACGTTTGTGCTTATTAGAAAACTACTGAGACAAAGGTAGGAAGGCAATTTGGACATCATCTAACAAGCTCTGGTTTCCATCAGCTCTTCTGGACAGAGCCAGTGTAACCCAAGTGGTGAGCAGAGGTGAGGAGTCCATACTAATCCAATTATTATGACTACTTGTACTGCCCTCAAAGGTTTAAGGTAACTTGCCGATCAGAGAGAAAGATGAGCTCGTAATCACCCAGGTCCAAAGGCTTCTGAAGTCAAGAGAAATCTTTTCATTGAATTCAGTGAGCTGTACATCAGGGTCATTAGGAGAGTTTTGTCAACCGGGCACACAGAAATTTTAGAGGCTCCTCCCCAGTTTTTAAATAGAGGTGGAAGGAGGAAATTGAATGCAAAATCATCTCACCAATATAGCACATGCTGTATTTACACCTGAAGAAAACAGGTACATTTTCTGTATTTATTCTGGATTCATAAACTAAATCCATGGCTCTTTCCCTTTCATTAATACCCTGCTGTACTTTGTAGGTGAATTCTCAGAAAGAAAATATTGTACTTGCAATTAATCAATCACACTGCGTTGTAATTAAATGACTATATCAAAGAGGAAGAGATTAAAACTGGATCCTTAAAACAACTATTCAGTGATATAATTACAGCATGCCCTATGAGGAAATTAGCTTCTTCCTATGTGAGATCTGACAAACTAATAAACAGCTTACTGTGTAAATTGAGACCAGGTATATTTTCAGACTCTTAATCACTGAAGCCTACAAAAGAGTGAAATAGCAAATAATTTTTCCTTTCTGAATGAAACAGTCATTCAATGTTAATCGTACTTTTCCACATATCTTTGACAAGGTCTTTCCATATTCCTTCATAATATTAATCATTCTTTTTTTTTTGTCATCAGGATATTTGTCCCCAGAAGGAAATGTCTAGTCTGCTTATTCACTGCTTCTTGGCAAGAAGAATTTGTAAATATAAAAAATAACATTTGGCAGCAGTAAGTGTTATGAGCCTTTTGGCCTGTATAATCCTCTGATCAGTGCTGTTTAGAAAAGAAATACTTTCAAATTCCTGTGAATGCACCAGAAATCTTGTTAATGATTAACAATATGCACGAAGCAAAGAATGTTCAACAGGTAACCTGACTTCTTTTTTCTCAATATAATTGCAAATATCTCAATATATATGAATTATCTTACTACAGAAAAAATGAATTCAATAAAATGTTGGAAGTAATTATGTTAAGAAGCAAATGTAAAATGAGAATATCAGAGTTCAATGGATCATTTTAATTTACTGTCACAAGAGACATAGAGCTAACAAATGAAAAAATACCATATTTGTGTTTAAATATGCAGTAAATATGATAGTGCATCATAAGAAATGTTCCGATATAATTCACTTAAAGCTTCCTCCAATTAATATACTGGTTGTCAAAAATGTGCAGGAGCTGTTATGTTTACTTTAAGGAAATAGATTGGCTTTAAGGAAGAACAGTCACTATGACAGACACTAAAACATTTCAGTGAATTAAGTAATATTACACCAAATGTATAGCAAAAGAAGGCATGATATCTCTAGAAGGGTTTTACAGTTTGAGAAATCTTTAATGAGGCATTTGAACTGCATGGGAGAACAGCTCTCATAGCCTTTGGAATGTGACTACAAAGAAGATATCGATCTGTAGATGTTATCCGATCGTACTCCAGATTAAAAGATGACAAAATCTTCAGAAGGTAACTAAGAAGATTAACCTGTCAAGGAGATACCCCATAATGAGATTATCCTGAAGTGAGACTTCTCACAACAGGAGAGCTTATTAAGAGGGAGAACCAGTGTTTAAAGGGATTATTAGTGTGAGATGGTTTTCGTGTGTGTGCACATGGGTGCATGTGTATGTGCTTTGGTTCGACAGCTAGTGTTGAAATGCATAGAGGGAAAACACTGATCTCTTTGTCAGGGCATATCGAGATGAAGCTCTGAGAATGCTTTTTTTTTGAGGTTCATTACAAAGCCCACTATTCACTCTCCGTATGACCCCAAGCAAGCTCCACCATCGCTGTATTAAGCAAGATATATTTTACAACTCCAGAGAGCATTTCTGAGAAATAATCACCTCTGTGCTTTTGTGACTAGCTGCCTCAGCTACAGGTCAGTAAACTACAGCTACCGCTCATACTTGACTACTCTTCCAGATTTCTAGAAACTAAATAGTACACTTAATGCATTCTTTTATATATATATACAACTATTTATATACACATGAGTTTTTATGCAGGGGTGATTGGTAAGCCTGTCTACTTGTCTATTAATCTATCAGACTATTTACATCATTTGTGATTTGTATTTACTGCGCATGCAGATTTTGCTCTGAATTCGCAAACCCCTGTGTAGGTGTTTGCCTTGTATTAGCTTTTAGATATTTTCATACTACTACTAGATACAACAGCTCCTATCCTGCCTCCCCTGTTGTTCTTGCAGGGAACAACTACACCTGGCCAGCTGCATTTTAATGGTTGCAATTAAAAATTTATCAATAACTAAATTCAGACCAAGCGTTGCCTTCTGTGTTATGGTCCAGCACTATGTCCATTTTTTTAATAAAGGGCAATGAACTGATTAGGTAAGTGCATTTTCCTAGTGTGTCAGGACATTTTGTCATCTTGACTCATTGCTTTCTAAGGATGAGGTTATAATATAGATCGTTCTGCTTTCTTCATGTCTGTGTGCTGTGGTAGCTGTTCAAATGTTTGTTATTGAAACAGCATGAAGGTGCTAGAGAAAGACAATGTGTTTTAACAACCAGGGCATGTCAAGGAAGTTACAACAAGGATTAATAAGATCTCTTTGCTGATTTGCTGCACTGTGATGAAGCAATATAGTACTGAGTTAACTCTGAAGTCCGAATGATTACCACTCTGTATTTGCCCTCTTGTTCCTGGTCATCATTTATACTCTCAAGGCTGAAGTCTATAATTCACACGCTAAACGATCTTGTGCTGTCTGGGGAGTCCTGACTGCTCATAGATGGCAGTGCTTCCAAAGACACTACCGCAAAGCTAGACCTGGAGCAAATCCAGGAGAGTTTAGTTGATTCTTTCTTTCATAAAGATTGTCACCTATCTTTGTTACAGTTTCCCCCTGTGAAAACTCTGTATGTCTTCTGAAGTAGCTCAGAGGGCCAGACCTGATAGCACCAAAGAGCAAAGATGCTCCAGCTTAATTATATGGATGCAAAATGCCCTGTCAATGTCAAGAGCTACCCAAGATACCTGACGATCTCATGAGATATCAGGCCTTTCTGGTTCAGATCTGTCAGGTAACATGGGAAGATCATTCTTCTGTGGCATCTTGACAAATGTGCAGCTATGATGGAATTCCTCTCAAATTACCTTGAAAATACTCCATTTGAAAGTCTGTTTTGCTTTGGAACATGGCATGTGTCATGTCTTGCTTTTTCTCATTGGTCCATCGCAGCACTGCTAAACCTCCTCTTTCCCCCCTCTCTGAAAGCACAGAAAAGCAAACCCTTCCCTAAATATTTGATACTTTACTTTGGATTTTGTTTTGCTTTGTTTAGTAATGAGATGCAGTGAAGATCTTCCCTTTTGCTCTCTCCAGGTGGAATTAAGTTGCTGCTCCACAGGACAATCATGCTGAACTATATGCACATGGCAATTCTTCTCCCAGCTCTTGTGAGGGAAGTGTATAATATTGCTGAGTATGTTACAGAATTAGCAGACAGAGGTGAAGTAGATGATATAAATTATGCAAATTCAAAAGCCATACCCCTCAGAAGGTTAATCTACAAAATCCGTGCACATGATAAGCAAGGAAAATTCTTCATTTGTCTCCAAAAAAGGTTTCTGAGAGACAATGAATAAGTCATAGCAATGTTACAAAAGGGTGAGTGAGGCCATAGTACAGGTCCCATCAAGGACGATTTAGGAACTACTTTTTATATTAAACATGTAAGCTTGGCAGCAGGTGCATTTTGAAAAGACCATGAATTTATTTGTATCAGGGAAGAAGGGCAACAAACATAATGGAACAAAGCCAACAAATTAAAAATAATTTGATGAAATTAATTAGGCTTATGTGCAAGAAATGTGTGATATACTTTTCAGTTGGGAAGTGTAATATAAGACTGAAAATAATTATATGGCTATTCTTTTAGGAAACATTGATCATGGTGGGGTTGTAAAGATGATTGTCAGTGATATACTAAAATACTGTGTTATTTATAAGAGTAGAGAAAGTCCAGCAATGATTCCAAGATCATATTGACTGCAACATGAAATGTAAAAGGTGAAAAGGAAAGTAGGTTGATGCTCATTTATTAATATTGATTTGCATTATGGTAACAACTTTATATATCAGCCAAGTTCGGGATCCCATTCTGCTATGCAGTGTATCGACACACAGTAAGAGGCGTTTTATAATATAAATAGATGGAAGAAACAAAAAGATAGAAAAGAATTATAATCCCAAGTGACAGACAGAGAACTGAGGCAGAAAGACGGTAAAGCTTGAGCTGCTTGGAAAATATGACCTTTTAATTAAAAACAGAGCTGAAAATTAAAAATATTTAAATTTTGTCACAATTCTCATGGGAAATCTTGAGTTGCAGCTAAAAACCACAGTGTTTTTAGTAACAACAGAAAACAATGCAAATATTCCTGCTTTTTTTTCATTTGATGCCCTCGCAAAAGTGCTTTTTCAAAGGAAGCAGAAAAATTAATTCATTAATATGAATATTAGTTTTCTACAAAACAAGATTCCAAATTAAAGAAACACTAATTTAAAAGAAAATTTTCAACCATCTTATGTTGATTTATTTGGTGTCTACTCAACAGGAGGTGTATGGAGTACTTACACACAGCTCCATTCTGTGATACCATAACCACAAGGAAATCTTTCTTAGAGACAAGGAAAAAGCTTCTTATATATAGGACTTCTTGGTTACAACAGGTAGAGAGCTGTTATGGATTTTCGCTGCCCTAGTTACTACTTTCTAAAGCCCCATGCACATTTAAGTTCATGGTGGCTTGCCCCACATTTAATAGTGTAAGAAGTGATCCGCTACTCAGTGTGCCCTTAAAATGTCTATGTGAGAAGAGAGGAGCTATAATTTCAGACCTTGCTTTATTCTGTGCTAGTTTTTTGGGGTAGACAAGCCCATGGATATTAGTTATTTTAGCATTACGGAGAAATAAGATAGACACCATGAACATTTTATGAGCAATTTTAGTCTTTGAAGTATAGGACACTCAGTAGAGATTGAATAGGTAGAGCTGCAGCAACAACAAAAAAATAAGGGTTCAAAGGTTTGTGAGATATAAGTCAAAAGGAAAGACTAGTTAGACTTAGTGGATTATCATAGAAAAGAGGTAGACAAACTCCTGACAAAGGGGACAGATTCATGCAAATAAGTTATCTGTGTTACTAAATAATGCAAAGGAAAGAGAACAGTCATTGCAGCTAAGGGAAATGCTCCCACAAATATAGTTTCAGAATAGTCTCATGCAAAACTTCAGCTGCCCAAAATCATCAGCAGAACTGAGAGTTAGAAAATGATGCTACATGAAGAAAAAAAAGACCAGATTTTTTGCTTTACAGCTTTTAATGAATAAGAAACAATTTTAAAACAGCTAGGGATTTCCTCAATAACCAGTTCACAACTTTTCCTGTTTATATGGAGAAGGCATCCTGGGTTCAGCAGTAGCAGTCATTTTTTTCTCCTCAATAGCTGGTGCAGTGCTGTGTTTTTGACTTTCGGCCTGGGAACAGCACTGATAACGCCAATGGTTTTAGTTGCTGCTCAATAATGTTTAGTCTGACCAAGGACTTTCTGAGTCTCATGCTCTGCCAGGGAGGAGGGGAAGCCAGGAGAAAGCAGAGACAGGACACCTGAACTAAACTAACCAAAGAGGTATTCCATACCACAGCACGTCATGCCCAGGATGTAAACTGGGGGCAGTTACCCGGAAGGATTAGATCACTGCTCAGGTCAGGCTGGGTATTGGTCAGTGGGTGGTGAGTTGTTGTGTTCTCTTCCCTTACTATTTCCCTCATCATTGTTACTATTGGTAGCAGCGGCAGTGGTTTGTGTTATACCTTAGTTACTAAACTATTCTTATCTCAACTCGTGGGAGTTACATTCTTTCAATTCTCCTCTCCATCCCTCCTGGAGTAAGGGGGAGGAAAAGGGGGGAGTGAGAGAGAGGCTGCTTGGCTGACTGAACTTAAACCACAACAGTTGTTTTTGGCGCCCAATGCGGGGCACGAAGAGTTGAGATAATGACAGAACTGACCAGAGTGCGTCTAATTGTATTTGTGATAAGCATTCATTGCTTCAAATTAATTGTCACTTGTCACAATGCTGCTTTATTGGCTCTCAAAGTTGTTGCTCTTGATCTCGCAGTTTCAGCATGTCATACCTTACTTACAGCCAGTATTTGCTGTGTTGGTGTTTATTGGCTGGGGGCCTCGGGCTAAGGTTTTTGTTTCATTGTACTTTATGGTGATGACTTGTAATACAATAGAATCATTGATCATGAAACTGATCTGGCTTGCATTCCCAGTTTGGTCACCACCTCTATACTTTGGGAGGTATATAATAGAAGTGCTGAGCAATTACACATCTTTTTTCCCCTCCTCGGGTGGTCAACCTGTGAAGGAGACATTCTGTTACACTCCCAGCCTCCCACCAGACCGCTTACAGCACCATTTGAGAGTTCTGAAGGTTTTGAATGGCCTTTAGGTATCCTTGAGACCTGCTTGGTGATTGTGATGGGGATTGCCATGTTGGCACGCATACCGAGTGTGCTTTACCCACCACCATTTTGTCTGATCTCAAGAGTTAAGGAGAGTCAGGTTTGCGTCTAGGTTTAGGCAACGATATAGGAGGATCAAGAGATCTTTCCTGAGGCTGGACAGTCATAAGTGGCAGGGAGTGTGGGATAGTATGGGCAAGAATCAAGGCCAGTGGGCCGCTGCAGTGCTTTGGAACTTCACCACTGAACAAATACAAAATCCAGAAAAATTAGTAAAACACTTAGATGAGGTGTGTTGTCGTTCTGGTCATACCAGAGAGGGACAAATCATGGCAACATGCTGGGGCTTGGCCTATGCTTATAGAGCCCTGTTCAAAACTATCCAGCACCTTCAAAAGGAAAAATATGTCCTTGGATCTGAGGGCAAAGCAACAGACAGTGCAGCTATTCCAGCTCCAAGCACAGCAGCTACGCCAACCCCAGCAACAAGTAGAGCAGCTACCCAAACGCTGACAGCAGATACTGCAGCCACTCCAACCACAGTGATAATCTCTGCAGCTAAACCAGGGGAATAATTTGTGCCATATTGGTTGACCCTGTACACAAGGGGAAAAGCAAAAAAAAAAAAAAAAAAACAAGAAAGATGAAGGAACAAGATGAAGAAGAAATGGCAATGCACTTACTGCCTGGGATGGCATCTGATCAGGAGTCATCATCACATGATGAAGAAGAAGAAGAAAAAGAGGTGACTTCTCGATCTCGCACCTCAACCGAACTAGAGAATATGTGAAAACATTTTACCTGCCAACCAGGGGAGCACACCATCACCTGGTAGCTCCCATGCTGGGACAATGGGGCCGATGGTCACAAATTAGAAGGTAGGGAAGCCAAACAGCTGGGATCACTTGCTAG
This sequence comes from Ara ararauna, assembly GCA_028858755.1. NCBI lineage: Eukaryota > Metazoa > Chordata > Aves > Psittaciformes > Psittacidae > Ara > Ara ararauna. Next base: position 6,672,536 of record CM054410.1, on the reverse strand, counting down.
GGAAGTGGGAATTGACAAAGCAATTGCAAGCGAGAAATGGTCCCTCAGCCTTTGGAAGCGGCTCTTGGCAGCTGTGAAAGATAAGTTTCCATACAAGGACGATGTTATGAGTCATTCAGCCAAGTGGACTACTCTGGAGAAAGACATCCAGTCTCTGAGGGAATCAGCCATTCTAGAGATGATCTATCACATCAAGCCAAATAATGGGGATGTACCCATAGATCCAGATGAAGTCGAATGTACACGACCCATGTGGTGGAAATTTACACGGAATGCACCATCATCATACACCCATTCACTGGCAACAGTAATCTGAAATGACATAGTACCACTAACAGGGGATGAAATGATTCATAAACTCTGAGAGTTCAGAGACAATCTCATCCCTTCCATCATCTCAGCTGTGGAAAAACTGTCCCAGGAGTTCAAACAATTGAGAAAATGATCTTTTCAGCTTCTCACGTGTACCAACATGAGTCTCGGCTATTAGCAAAAGGCGTCCTACTGCTCGAGAGAGAAGGTATAGAAGGTACACACCACTGGCCACCCTATGATTTTACCTGAATGATCATGGAGAAGACGTGACAAAGTCGGATGGAAAACCTACTTCAGCTCTGGAGGAATGGGTTCGTGAATTGAAGAGAAGAACAAAAGTCAAGGATCATCATCTTATGAAAGCTGCGGCTTCAGTCTCTAGTGAACAGATTCCCAGATGGAGTGGAAGAGCTGATTTTACTCCAGCTCCTGGGATAAAGAAGAACAATCCCTTTCTACAAGACTTAAATGTCCAATGTTGTGATGACTATTAGAGGGATCTTGCCTCCAACCAGGTGGAGGTAGGGGACAATCGGATTTACTGGACTGTGTGGATCAGATGGCCTGGCACATCAGTCCCACAGAAGTATAAGGCTCTAGTAGATACCGGTGCACAGTGTACCCTGATGCCATCAAGCTGCCAAGGGGTGGACCCCATTTATATTTCTGGAGTGACAGGAGGATCCCAAGAGTTGAATGTACTGGTGTCTGAAATCAGCCTGACTGGGAGGGAATGGCAAAAACACCCCATTGTGACTGGTCCAAAGGCTCCATTCATCCTTGGCATAGATTACCTCAGGAGAGGGTACTTCAAAGACCCAAAGCGGTACTGATGGGCTTTTGGTATTGCTGCTTTTGAGACAGAGGAAATTGAGCAGCTGTCCGCCTTGCCTGGTCTCTCAGAGCATCCTTCTGTTGTGGGGTTGCTGAAGGTTGAAGAACAAGTGACAATCGCGACCACAACAGTGCACCGGCAGCAATATCGCACCAACCGAGGCTCCCTGAATCCCATCCATAAGCTGACCCATAGACTGGAGAATCAAGGAGTGATCAGTAGGACCCGCTCACTCTTTAACAGCCCCATATGGCCAGTGTGAAAGTCTAACGGAGAGTGGAGACTAACGGTAGACTATCATGGTCTGAATGAAGTCACACCACCCTTGAGTGCTGCCATACTGGACATGTTAGAACTTCAGTATGAACTGGAGTCAAAGGCAGCCAAGTGGTATGCCACGACTGATATTGCAAATGCATTTTTCTCAATTCCTTTGGCAGCAGAATGCAGGCCACAGTTCACTTTTACTTGGAGGGCTGTCCAGTATATTTGGTGGGTAACACAGGAAGATGGGGAAGTGCCATGTATACCTCAAGGGGATTTGATTTTAGGGAGAAACAGCCAATGAACTGAATTGTATGCTGTTGCCTGCTATGTAGCATTTCTATAACCCACCAACTAGATGTCTTCAGGTCACCACCGACTGGCTCTGACTTCCCTCCGACAATCATCCCAACAAAGAATGAACTTTGATGAAACCAGATGAGTTCTGCAGTAAAGGAACGATCAGCATCAGCAGATTGTGGTCCAACACTGCACACAGCATCTCCTGCTCTGAAAGACTGTTACAAGAGATGGAGCCCGACATCGTGGACTGGATGGGCTCAGCAGCTTTATAACGATTGGTACATGCACTAAGGAGTGATCTCTCTCTCTCTCTCTCTCTGTGTGGATGTATATATATATATATGTACATATATGAGATAAGAGTGATAGTATATTGAAAATGTGGGATCTGAGCGTGACGTGAATGGTATGGAACAAGGGGTGGATACTGTCCTGGGCTCATCAGTAGCAGTCATTCTTTCTCCCCAGCTGCTGGTGCAGCGCTGTGGTTTTGACTTTCGGCCTGGGAACAGCGCTGATAACACCAATGTTTTCAGTTGCTGCTCAATAATGTTTAGTCTGACCAAGGACTTTCTGAGTCTCCTTCTCTGCCAAGGAGGAAGGGAAGCCAGGAGAAAGCAGAGACAGGACACCTGAACCAAACTAACCAAAGAGGTATTCCATACCACAGCACGTCATGCCCAGGATGTAAACTGGGGGCAGTTACCCGGAAGGATTAGATCACTGCTCAGGTCAGGCTGGGTATCAGTCAGTGGGTGATGAGTGGCTGTATTCTCTTCCCTTGCTATTTCCCTTATGATTATTATTACTGCTGGCAGCAGCAGTGGTTTGTGTTATACCTTAGATACTGGACCGTTCTTATCTCAACTCGTGGGAGTTACATTCTTTCAATTCTCCTCCCCATCTCTCCTGGAGTAAGGGGGGAGGGGGGAGGGGGGAGGGGGAGAGTGAGAGAGAGGCTGCGTGGCTGATGGAGCTTACATGATGACAGAAATTAACCCATGTCATGGCACTGGGTATTTCAGGCAAATCCCATCCATTATTTCTGCCCTATTGTGTCTTAGGTATTAATTATTTCACTGCATCCCAGTGCACTGACTTTTTCCTTCATGAAAGGTCTTCATCAATGAGAAAATACTTCAGGAAATAGTTTGCTTCTTGTTTTCAGACAGAGCACTCTATTCTGGAAAAAAATCCATCAAAAGGATATTATTTTTATGAAGGGATATATCAGAAAGCAAAATCAGTGAAACTGTTGGCTGAATTATTCCTTTGCCTTTCAGAGATGTTTTAGTAGCATCTATCAGTGTACATCAAATGCTAATAATCCTTTAAAGGAAACAACTTTAAATTGCAGCTACCCTTCAATAAACTTTTGACTTTTAGTGAATAGCTTATGAGCCTGAGAAACTCAGTGCGTGATGTGTTTCTATATAAGGCTACACTGAAACCCTCATTTTTAAGGTTTTAGGACATGACAAGAAAACTATACCAAGAATAAATTGATTTCTGTTTCTTCACCTTTTTTCCCCAAATTGAAAGTTCTGTTCTTTAAAAAAGCCTAGCAAAAATAGTTTACAATTTGAAAACTGCAAAAACTAAAATGATCTGGAGCATATATTAATTGAGGGCTCTACTTTCAATTGTAATGGGCTGAATTCTGACACAGTCTTCTCCCCATGCAAGCATCAATTTCCTTAGCTCCCAACCCAGTTACTAGGTGCAGAAAGTGGGGTATAAAGAAAGAACATCTAAAAAGCAGGTCTGAATTGATGAGAAGAATTATTCTGAAACATTAAGAACTGCTCCAGAGTTAAATGATTATAGAAATATAAGGGCTTATGTTAGCACTCACTGCGAGACCCAGTAGATGACAACACCTTCCATGAATTATCCGAAAAAGGCATTGTCATGCCTGTGCATATCAAGTGCTCCATTTGAGCGCCTTATCAAGCACAGCTTTCTGTCCTGTTATTCAAAGCAGTAATACCTGCAAGGCTACTTGTTCTTCCAATCGTAAGCATGCTTAGGATTCCCAAAAACATCAATATACTACCTAAAAATGACAGAAAACATGAGGTTCACAAGTGGAGGGAACAAAGCTCTTTCGGGAATGTTATCTTGTGTCTGTTTAAATATTTAAGCATCTAAAGGTGGAATCTGATTCAGGAGGGGATTTTCAAAAGACTTCTAACAGAAAAAAAGATAAAAATGGCAGCAGAAAGAACCACTGCAGCACTGCCAGACCTGTCTTGTACTCTGTATGTGAGGAGCAATAATTTGATGCCTGTGAATCTCTGTTCCAAAATCCGAATGCTCTGGGTGCTAATATGACACTGTGAATGTGTCTTGAGGGACGTAGGCAATATGAGGTACAGGTCCTCTGTCTTCACAAATACAGCTGTGCTTTCTCCTAAAATATTGCCATTTGTTAAAGATAACTAAATAACGCTTCTTCGCTCATTGCAGTTGTAGAAAAAACTACAAATCTGTGTTTCAGACCTCATTCTCAGCTTACCAAATAAATAATGCATATTTACATCTGCATACCTATTCTCCTATGTACTTAGCAAAGGAACATGAGAGATAGGACCACACACGTGACCAGAAAGATGTGGTGGCCAGAATATATTCCTCCACTTGTGCCTATTGTTTTGATGCAATAAGTCATCCTGAAATTGCTCTCTGCATTCAAAATGATGCTTCATGGGTCCCAGACAGGAAGTCGAGAGCTCACCAGAGGATGACATTCCAGAACACAACCAAAGCTCTGTCTCCTTAAAAAATCTTCTCCATCTGAGCAAACATTTTCTGCTTACCCTTTTCTGCAAAAGAGGGAACAAGCACAGCCCAAAAGATTTGGGTAGCTCAGATCCTCAGAGGATGTAAGGATGTGCACAGCTTCATTCAAACACATACATTTCTAAAAAGTCGTACAGAGTGTACTACACCACAGCCAGTCTCTGGAATTCATATTTCAGATGGCAAACAACATGGGAGAAGCTCTGTTGTCCAAGAAATGGAAAAATCAGCAGGAAAGGCCAATCACAAGAGAAGCATTAAAAGTTCCATAGTGTGTTACAGCCAATTGGAGAAACAGTTTGCTTTTTTTTTATCATCATATCGTTTACTTGGCTACAGATGGAAAGCACAACAGGGATTATTACTTCTTCTTTATTTTGATTTGGAAAGATGTTTGACATCCAGTCAATAGTTTCCTATACTACTCTCTGTACATTTCCAATTTATATTCTCACTAAATATATAAATATACACATAGTGTAGAAGAGCAGATTCTTCCCTCTTCATGAATAAATAAAAGTAGTGTACATTATGTTACAATAAAAGTCTCAGCTCCTGCAGGCTGCAACTCATTGCAATACTAGGTACATATATAATAAATCAAAAGGACAAAAATATTTTCTTAACCACAGAAGACAGCTCAAAATGGTTTCTTTACAGTTTTGAGACATAGCTAAATACAAAAACTTCTTCAGCAAGATTGTCCCTTCCTATGCATCCTTTAACATGACTGAATACGGAATGGAGCACCTGAAGAGACCATTTCTAGCCGATGTAAATTCATGCAGTGCTGTCAGTGAAGAATTCACGGCACAGCACAAAACTCACATCCAAGATGACTTGAGAGGAGAAATGGAATTATTTTGGGATCCATGTACAGTGGAAAAATGCATTAAAGGTATCATTTAGACCCATGAGACATAAAATGACCCTTCAGTTACTGGCTTCACTCTCCAGTGGCTTCTCATCAGCTGCAGGATTTGCTACTTAGATTCCCATGCCTTCTCCTTTGGCTTTAGCTCTGCAGAAATTTTTGTGTTCAACCATTCCAGAGTTTTGTTAGAAAAATATAAACACAGCTGCAGTCACAACAAGTTCAACTTTTTCTTCACTGTTTTTCTTGCAACTCTTTCTTGAAGTGAACCAATCACATAACTATGAAAAGGAGCTCCTTTACTTTTTAGTGCTTCTCCAGTGCTCTACAGAAAACCTTTCAGCCTTTCCTGTTTCGGAAGATAGACTGTCATCCGAGCATCAGCATATGGCAGAGGTGCTGCCTCTAATCACATATAACCTCCATGCATCCTAGAAAACTGGGCCTTGAGTGTTTACAAAATTCAGCTCATAGGTTGGGTTAAGACAGCAGTGAAATAAATGAAACTAAAGAATTTGGAAAATCTGTTTAAGCCCATTAAAGATACCTTTCCTGGTGATTGTCAGAAGAAAATATTTCTTCATTTCACCAGTATTTATGACTGTGATATTGTCTCCCAGAGACCCCACAAAACAGTGTTCCCGGATGTGCCCCTTCTAGTAAGAGACTGCGGATTCATCTGCAGGAAGCGACCTTCAGCACAAACAAGTTAAAAAGAAAGCATAACATGATCCAATTAATTTGAATTGCATAGGTGCAGAATATTTGATTATTAAACACCAGACAAGCATGCTTTTCTTGGGGCTTGAGTTGATTTTTAATATTTTGTAAATATACAAATATGCTAAGATAAGGATGGAAAATCACGCAGTATTTAACTAAAACCAGACTCCCCAAATCCTTTATGAACCTCCTCTTTTCTCGTTACCACTTCATGTAATATGAAAACTGTACACATATGGAGGTGACTGGCTTTTTAACTTAAAATAATTTCTTCCTGAATCCTGTTCCTTTTTTACGAAAATGTGTATTCTTATTTTTATTCCTTTTAGTAATGGATCCTGTCTTTGGGAATTGGGGGTGACAGTAAGGTTACTGGAAGTCACCAGATGGTGCTATTGTACATTGTCTGTCTGGTTCTGTTCATCTGGATATCAAGGGAATCTTGCGAAATGCAGAGCATCAACTGTGGTGCAGTTCTTACCAAAATCACCAGTAAACCTTCAGGCTCTTGCCCGAACTTCCCTGATGAAGAGTTATATTCATGGATATGAAATCCATGAGCCTTTTTAGTTTCTGTGTTAAAAGAAACGAAGCATTCTCTGAAAACAGGTGGTCTGCATTACTCATATGAGTAATGGCCAATGCCATGAATTGACTATTTTTGCTGAAGTTATAAATTGATTAAAGCAAACTCAGAAAGTAAGAATGCCTGTAGAAGATGTAACTGTAAATAAATACTACCCATTTGAGTTCTCTGGTGGGGAATAAAACTATTTTTGCCTGCTAGTCCAGAATGGAGATAAAGATGTGGAGTTTAGATGCTTTATAATACTTGGATAGGTCTGTCAACTGAAGCAGCTGTACAGATATTGTAAAATGACTGAAAAATATATCAGCCTAAATGTGTTTTCATGATGCTTGTTTCATCGCGAAGAGTACAGGACGAGACACCAGGTTGTCTTTGACAGTATCTTACTTGCTGACTACTAAGGTCAATGTATTCCTTGGCATGGAAGAAATAGTTTGGGATAAATTCCTTACAAGCTGAAAGAGCAAGGAGGTAAACTTGACTGAACACACTGCTGCTAAAATCCATGAAACCACATGAACTCAGGCAAAATTCATGTTCAGCAGTGGGTGTTGAAAGCAGCAATATCTCATCAGGCTTCTGTGTAACCACAGAACCATAAAATAAGAGGTATGCCAAGAAACAAAATCTGGCATAAATATGTGTCAGCATTGATTTCTTTAATCAATGTCCTCAGGATGTATTAGGGCTCTGCCTCCTTACTCTTTTGTGGTTAATCAATAGAAACACAGTTTGCAGTTAGGCCAAGTGTCACCAGCAGGCACAGTTAGACCTCCAGGGCTTTTTCCTCAGTGTACAAGTGAGTTTTGCCTACTCTTGTTATGTGGTTTACAGTCTGCAACTGTTTTGCGTAAAAGCAGCAGCAGGCAGGCTGAAGCAGGCTTGCTTTCTGCTGCAGGTTTGGACTCTGCTGAGGAGGGATAGCCAAAAGAGATGGTGATTCTGAACACTGTCACATCAGCTTATATAGATTTGGCAGCTTATTCCTTTACTCCATCAGAAAATTGACTCCCCAATTCCCAGTATTTTGAATCTGTCCAATATGCCAGCAATATTAGGTCAGAACTGAAAGCTTTGGTTGAAAGAGAGCAATATTACACATTTTCCTGCTTCTGTTTTTGCATCATCGTCCAAGTAATGACATTGTGAAAAAGAATTCACAAAGAGGTGAAGTTTTTAGGGAGAAATTACATATATATATATATGTTACATTATATATATACATTACATATATATATAACCAGTTGGAAAAACAGACTCTAAAGAGTCTGATCCAGTTCTACTTTCACTACTGCCTTGGTCACTGCATAGGTTTCTCTCTTCCACTTCAGCTCAAAGCTACAAAACCCTAGAGCAGCTCCCGTGTTAGCTGGCTGTGTATCTGCACAAAGACATCACGTATGCGAACTTGCTGGAAAGTTACTGATCAACAAATGCCCCTCTATTCACTCCTGCTTATTAAGCAGAAAATATTGCTAGTATTTTCTTTTCCTGTATTTGTGATCCAATATTCTGTCACAGTAGAACAGGGCTTCTAATTCAGGGGCTGACATCTCTTGAATGACGTGCAAAGCTGTAATATTGTAGCTATTCTTTGCAACTGTTTTAAAATGTTGAAACATCATTTGTCCACAGTGTTTTGTTATGTTTCATTATTTTCTCCCTTCTTTACTTGATTAACCCTATCTCTCCTGAGCTTTCCAGGCTTAAAAGGTTTCTTTTCAGGAAGTTGTTCAACAGCTCCTGTTTTCAACTTGAAGCCTGATGGCACCCTGTCAACATTATAACTACATGCTTTGAAATGGTGTTAGATATAGATATATGACAAATTTCCCAAAGAGCATGCAATCTGATTGCTTACTTCAGAGACCAGTTTTTGTCACTTTTTAGTCAACGTACTGATTTAGTAAACTCCAACAGATCTTGACATAAGTAGATACCCTGAAGATTTTGTTGCTGAGTTTACTAGTTCTTTTTGTGTCTGCTTTGACTGTTTTGACTTGGATCTAATCATAAGTAATTTTTATTTCTTATTATTAGAGCTTGATTGCGTATGATTATCATTTAAGACACTTGGTATGTTTAATAACATTTGATTGCTGTTACTTTATATCTCTGGATTTTTGGGTTCAATAGACTGAAAGAGTTAATTACATTAATTGCTTCCATTGAACTTCCTTTCTTATCCCAGATGCACCTCTGTCCCACTGGTGATCAAACGCATCTGCACTCCTACATTTTAGTGTATCTCTTTTAACTACTAAAAGTCTGCTCTCAGACAGAGGGAAATAAAGGAAGTGCTGATTTTGATAGCTGAGTCAGCATTCCTACAACCTCTCTTCCAAAAATAAAGCACTATTTTAGATTGTACATTCTGGTCTGGAGTTTTATTTTAATCCCTCTTTACTTAAAGTGAAGAAATAGAAATAAGACATAAAAAGACACAAAAAGATTGAAAAAACTAGTTCTCCTTTGCCATGCACAAAAACAGCATCTCTCTTGAGTGGGCTGCATTTCAGGCATGGAGTCAATACCTTAAGCTAAATGTTTAATATGAAATGCCCTTCTTGCAAAGCCCTGCATATTTGGTCTTTCAGTAAGTGTGGGACTGACTTGATAGATAGCTTACCCCCTTTACTCCCACAATAGTTTAGATCTCAGGAAGAGTCTCATGGACTGTCCCCATGCTGTGCCACCCAGGCCATTCTAAGACAGAAACGAGAGGTGCTTTCACCTGAGCTTTCTTATAAGAGCTCATGTTGTTTTGATGCAATTGAAAGTTTCTGGGACACACTAAGAAGTGGAAAACTGGAATCTCTCAGTGTCTTAATACCTTTGTTGCAATCCCAAAATATGATGCGGAGGAGCTGCTTTCCCTCAAGCTGAAGCTGGACAGCCCTGCTAAGCAGAATGTAGTATTAGGTGTTTTAGGAGTTCATCTAGGAGCTCATCTTGGCCAATTTTTGGAACCAGACATTGATTACCATGAATAATATCTCATAAAATGATTGTTTTTACCAGATTTAAACTGCTGTCAGAAAAAAATTAATGTTTCTTTTATTCTCTAAAAGAGGAAAAAAATGTTTCTTAGGAAACACATCTAATTCTGTAGAATACTTCCAGTATTGCAGAATAATTCTTATTTCTTGGGGATATTTTTCTTGACTAAGATCTCTTCCACATTTAACACAAGAACAGCTGGACTGGTTCTATTCATCTCACCTGCATTGCTTAGGCTAATGTCATCCTGACAGGGAACATGGCTTTCCAGTTTGCAAGGCACAGTCCCTGCCCTGCAGGTGCACAGACCCTTTAATTTCCTCTCTATGCAGCAAGCTGCCTGTGTTAGCTGCATTGACAGGACAGGACAAAAGGACTCTTTCCCCTGATTAATACAAAAGAAGAAGAGCAAATTGGTGACCACCAAGCAGAGCGAGAAGGGTCAGTCTACCCTCCTGCTCTTCTATGGGGAGGGACTATGACCTGCAAAAGCTGATCCTGCCTTCTCATCTGTGATGACAACTTCAACCACCACCATCAGAGCTATACAGGTGCCACTACATCAATCCTTTTAGAGTTCTTTAGGAATGCATTTATACTTGTGTCTCAGAGGACACCAACAGCAACAGTGGCTACAAACAGATGCCTGAGAAAGAGCAGGAGCAAACATCTCTCATATGATCTTTCTCCTGGGTGTTTTTCCAGCTTCCAACTATTTGCAGCTTAGGGATTTCCTGATCTGGTGTTGTTAACTGTAGCATAAGGAAAAAAGGTATTGAAGAGCTGACTGTGGCTCCTTTGATCTACTGCCTTGTCTGTGCGGGGTTCAGCTTAAACTTGAACATGCCCAAAGTGGCTGTAATATACACCAGTTAATTGCAGCTCCCAGGAGATTGATAACCTGCTGATACTGGCTATATGGCATGCACAACAATATGCAACACTAGTTTTTATCAAGCAAGGCCAGTAGGATTTCTTAGATTATTGAAGTCCTATTTTGAATTAGAACATAGGAAAAAATAGGGTATTAAATACCCAGATGTAGGTTATTGTCACAGCATTCCATGCCTCCAAGTTAAATGCTTTCTTCCTGTACCAACAAAAGCAAATTTCCAACCCATGCTCTATCACATGAGCAGCTGACAAGGGACCTCAGTACAAGAGTTACATGAAGCGCCAGAATGACCCACTGCAATTTGGTTTTACCTCCTCCAAGAGGCCCATTGAGTGAAATGCAGCTAATTTTATGGTCACAACCTGAACAAGGCAATATAATATGAGAATACTTTGTACTAGTGCTAAAGGATCCAAAACCAGCACACACTTTGAGACCAGGCCTAGTAAAACACCCTAGGCTGCCTCTTCCTTGGAGTACTGCATGCATTTGAAACTAAGCCCAAGAGAGACATTATAGCCAAACATGAGGCAAGGTAACCTTCTAGAATCCCAAGGGAGAAAGCAAAAAGAACAGGTTTTTTTCCTCATATTTACAAAGGCTTAATGAATTTTACATAAGAAAGATACAAAATTGAAAACAAACAATGAAATACAAAGAGATCTCAAGATACATGATAAAGCAAGAATTCATGCATAATATACAATATTTCAAAGGCATGTAAAGAAGCAGTGTAAGAATTTGACTGTTTGGTGTATACAGAGTAGTTTGAGCAGTATTCCTCCTTAAGAAGCTGAAACTTGAAGATGCAGCAGGCATAATGCACATTCTGGATGCAGGAGGGCAGAAAGGATGCTGTAGTTTAGGTTGAGTTCTGTATGGATGTATATTTTTGAGGATAATTTCAATATGCTCACTAATAACTGCCTTTACAAATACTTACATATATTGTTACAATGGAATGTTCAGCTAATTTAAAGGTAATTAATGACCTATTGAAACTGAACCTAGCTTCTTTTAGCTGCTCTTGGAGATGCTGCTAGGTTAGTTCTAAAGTAATTGTGTAGTAATATTGTGCTACTTTTTATCCAATTTGATCATCAGGTCTATTTAGGTTGATTAAAGCACCAGGTTATTTTCAAACTTAAAAAAAACAAAACAGCTTTCTGGTTATTCCAGTAACATCCAACTTTCAAACATTATTTCTTTTTATCCCTGCGTCACAGGGACTCTTTTTCTCAAGTTATGTCTAGATTTGCAGAAGCAAATTTCCCCTAATGCTGCATAGTATCAACAGCTTTGTCAGGGATGGTTTGATATGTACAAAATTTCCATCAGAAAGGGAAATCCAGAACATTTCCCAGTGTAATTCCTACTTTTCAAGACTGACAAAACTTATTTTTGAAGAGGATATCATTATTTGAGTTGGCAAATCTGCCAGTGATAAGGAGATGTATCCCAAAATCATTTTCTGAAGCTGAACATGTAAGACTAATCACTTTATTTCCATGCTTAACAGGTGCTGATACCGGAGGGAAAGCACTAAATAGCGTATGACACCCTTGAGAAGCATGTAAGATATTTATCTGCTTAAAAGCCATGACAGTTGCATAGAGAAAAGGTTGTGAATATGAATGGAGAAGAAAGAGTTTAGAGACTGAGAGTAAAATCTTGATGCTGCTGAATTCTATGTCATTTTGAGTTCACCCTGAGCTTGACTCCATTACACAGCTCAGGCTACCCAGCCTGTTCTTCCAGGTCAGGTTTTGAATGTGCCTTTTGATTTTATAAGGCAGGTTTTTCTTGGGTCTCTTTTGCGACAGCTGTGTCTTCCTGCTGAAGCAGCAGTTAGGAGTCAACACCTGAGCATCTGACCCTGTGTTTAACCCAACACAGTTTGATTGCTGCCATGGCCAGGGCAGATACAATCGTGATTCTGGTTGAGGGGTTTTGCAACCATGTCTTTATGAAAACAGTATCTGAAATACAGAGCTGCCCTGGGCAGGGCAATCACAGGAGCTGAAAATAACATGAAACAGAGCAGTGCACCACTCTCTTAACACATACAGCGCAAGTGGCTATGCCCAAGGTCGGGAGGTTTAACGGCTCTAGGACTATGTGTCAGCTGAAGTCCTGTGAACAGAGATATTCCAAGACTGGCACATTCTCCTTCTCTCTCTCACCCATTTTATTCTCCCTAAAATGTACTTATGCATCTGCTGTTTCTCTGCAAAAAGATGAAAGATTAAGCTGGCTTCTGGCTTTGTAAAAATGGTGAAATGTGCTACCCCTAAGTAAGCTGTATATTCATGATAGAATATTTTAAAAGACCCTTATATCATAAGAAGGGATTTAAAAAAAAAATTCATAACTGTGGGAATTAAGAGTATATCTCCTACATTTGAATTCCCTAGCTGATATTTGGTTGGGCTTTAGAAACTGTCTCACAATAAAGCCATTAAAATTCTGTGGTTAATTTATTCCTACAGTATTAACTTTCCCTTAACTCATGATGAATATCTTGAGTTTGGGTATGTCTTAGAAGAGCCTCTGATAGTGATAACTTGACTTTTCTTCCATTTCCTGCAAAATATTTTTTTTATGAAGTATAAAAGAGTAACTTTTCCAATAAAATTGCACAGTGAGTTTTTAAATTACTTTGACTTTGTATAGTTGCTACCAAAATAGGGAACGATAAGGTCTTTTGTACATTTATTTGGTTAATTACTTTGATATGTATTTCTGGTCAGAATTCAGTATAACAGAGCCTTGAAAAGCACTGATCCCATTGCCAAAACAAATTTTCTCATTTCCTAGACAATAGGTGAGGTCAGAAGGGAAACAAGGAGTCATTTTTCTAATATAGGCAAACATCTAATGAGCTGCCATGCATCATATTCTGCTCTAAGGGAGCTGTAATTGCTTCCAGAACACCTGCATTTAAGCCAGAGACAATCATACATACAGGGGGAGGGCAAAGGAATAGTAGTGTTAAAAGCAGGAGGGAGAGGAACATGTGGGGAATGGAAACAGATAGCCCAGCCAATGAAGGCTTCTTACGTTAAACTGCATTCAGCTTTGGTTTTGTACAATAACAGAGGAAACTCCCAGGTCCCCCAGGGAGGTTGACGGGTTCTTTCAATAGACGGAAGGGCCAATGCCTAAGGTATTTAGCAAGCAACCTAATTTTTAACTCTGAGTTTGACCACCTTTATAATCTTAATCATGTCCCTTTGCATCCTGTGCCTCAGTTTTCCTTCTGTGACGCTGCAGGAATATTTCCCTATATCCCTGTACTGTTATAGATATGCTAAATTGTGCGTAGTAACTTTGTATTACTGAAAAGGAGGTAAATTGAGGGCCAGTATCGAACTACCTGTGGATGGGTATGGGTGTAGGATTGCATTTTTTAGTTACTGTGGACTACCAAAAAAGTGAGTGGGAGCTTCACAGCTGAGGCGAGCTTTCAGGGCAAGCTGAATTGCTATGATTCAGCTGAAAGGCAGACGCCCATAACAGATATAGGAAAATACCTGTCACCGCTCTAGAAAACAGAGTTCAATGCTGGAGGTTGGCTGAAGAGCAGGAGCTCCTTCTACACAGGGGCTCACTGGGAGAAGGAGATAGAAGCAAACTCAATTTCATGATCAGATGCTGTGGAGCACCCCACATACCACATAGCTAAGGCTTATCTCAATCGTTCCCTTGCTTAGTTCAAGCAAAGGTTGAATTAAGTAGCAACTTGCTTCTGGTCCAAGTAATGATTAGAAAATTAGATGTACAGCACTGCAAATGATCACTCTAGACTGCTTTACAATAGCTCAATATTAAAAGTTGAACATACATTTTATTTATGCTCAAAGGGCTCAGGGATGCCAAACCAAAAAGTGATAGGGTTTTCTGCTTTAAGAATTGAAGTAATGGCTCCTGTAGTCATGATAAACAGGGAAAGACTTGGAGACAAATGGGCGTGATGGTCTCTTAAGGGTTTTTCTAAAATGTAAGATTCCCGTTTGACTCTCTAGCTGTTTTTAATTCTCTTTTGATAATGAAACACACCCTATTCATTTTCACTGAAGTAACAGTTTGTTTTCATTGCTTGTGACTTGCCAATTAACGAATAAGAAAACAAAACCCATATACTACACTAGAGCTTGGGCTGGGATGTAGGAAAGCAGTAGACAAAGCATCCAGCAGTCCCACAGGTTTTAAAGAAAGCTTCACTAATGCCAAACTCTGCTGCCAATAAGCCCCTAGTGTTAGAAATACTGATAAGAGTTTGAAATATCATGGATGTACTGGGTTGGATACGTAATGAAAAGCTGTGGGCTTACTTTCAAACTACAAAACTCTTCTTTCAGTGCTTTCGTGAATCTTTCTCAAAGAAATTTCATCTGCACTAAGACTGAGAATTCCTATCCAAACCTATTTTGGCAGGTACCAAGCAGAAAGCCACCATGTCTGGAAACATATTACTTAACTCTTCACTAAATCAACTCTACTGTAGTCTTCTGAATCTCTGTCCTCCAGAATAAAACATTACTGCAGCCAGTTGCCTCATTTTTTCCTGCTGGAGAACCTCAGGCATTAAGAAGGGATTTCACTCCTGGCACAGATTCCAGCTCCAGCGAGGTACACTTACTGCAAGTTCTTATCCTCAGGAAGTGGTGGTGGCTCTGTAGGCATAGCAGAAGGGTGATGTGCTAAACCTAATGGACACAGCAAGTCAGGCTTGCTTTCTTCTATTCTCTGGCTTTCTTCTGTTCTTGGGGTGAAACCAGTAGGATTTCAGATGCATAGTTTTTTAACTAATTAAAGGGGCAATGTCAAACTCACCGCAGCTAAACTAACTCTTTGGATTGGCTTTCTTGACTGAATTTCTGTTCCATTATATACTTGGCCTATCTGTCCTAGAGGAAATTTAGCTATATCTGTTCTTTAGGAGCAGATGCTGATCTGATGAGGATTGAGTTGTCTTGGACTGCATTATGCTCCTATATTGGGAATGTGCCTTTTTTGACCCTTAAGCTTACACATCCCCAGTTGCTGGCAGGTAATAAAACCTCAAAGGAAACATAAACTGCAGTGTCGTGTAGCAGCCAGTAGTACATAGATTACAAGTACCATGGCAGTGGAAATTAGTGCCACTGTCTCTCAACCAGATTTCTTTTATGACTCACTTTAATGTGAGATTAAACTTGCCTTGTTCTGATAGTTTCCTAGCAGCTCATCTTCAGCTTTTACAAAACAGACAGGGCAAATCTTCCAAAGGTCAAGAGGCATTTCTGGCAGCATACAGACACTCCGTTATCTGCAAATGGGTCTATCTTTTACAATACTTTATGTGTTGCAGACAATTAATACTCTTCCCATTAGCCTCAACTCAGCACTGGCCACAGCTGCCAGAGTATGCCATGGAGAGTGAGCTGAGGTGTCAAGTTATTCAAGGTTTTTTAGGTGAAGATTATGGCATCTTGCATCTGAAAACTAAAGAGCTAAAGAGCATGTTACATCCATCAGTTAATGTAAGCTACGAAAGGTATCAGCAGGAGCTTTCTTTACTCATGAGCCAAGACCATTTGATGAAACTTACTATGTATTTTACATCAGCCTGAACCAGGCACAACTTGCCTTGAAACAAGCACAGCCTGCCCTAAAAACAGAAGCATAGAGCCTCTCCTCTAACTACAACATAAACCCAAGCCTATAATTTCTGTCACTGTTGCTCCATGACCTCACAACTTCATGTTTCTTTTAGGCAGCAAAAATCTCTTCAAATGGAGAATCAGAGAGCAGCCATTCTCCATCACCTGGAGCCTTGCCTCCCAGCTTCCTCCGGTTTTAGAGAGTTTGAACCTTCTCCTATCACCTAACACTGAGGTGGACTGGGGTGTTAACTTCTAATTTCTAATTAATAACCTACCAGCCTTTCATTAACAATCTAATTAGCAGAGAAGACTCTGCTCCTCACCACTGAAGATACCTGCAAGCTCCTCCTGAGCCTCAGCATCTCTGACTTGCAGCTGAGAACTGGAAGGCCCCAGTTCACACCAGTTAACTCCCTAGCCCTCACACTGGTGCACCGTGGTTGGCCTAGGCTTGTCAGCAGATGATGCTTGTCAGCAGAGCTGCTAATTACCACTCCAGGGGTTGTTAGCTGCTCCTACATGGAATAAATAGGAGGTGAAGAGGGGGTTAAGGCATTGGGGGGAATGGGTGATTTGCAGTATGGAGATATGATGTGTGGGACTGAGGTATTTTTATAAGTACTATTCTTTTTAATCATTATTAAAAGGTCATTGTGGCTCTTGGAGGTAAAGGGTTGCAGTGTGTTCCTCTCTTTGGCTGTGAGGAGCTGGAGGCCTGGGAAGGCAGGTCCTACTCTTGACCTTGCTGTAGTGTCTGATCCCTACATAATGAGGAAGAAACCCACGGCAGCAGGAATGGCCTTGCAGCTGTGAGAGCAGGGTGAAGACCCCACACTCCTTGTTCCTCTCCTTGGTGGTGAGGTGGTCCTATGGATATGTTGTGTCTTTTGCAGAAATTAATTGCTTATATTGGCTCAGTTCTTGTGTTGCTGCAAGCATTATCTTTGAGTGAATCACCTGCCCCATGACTTGAATCCTTTTTTTAATTTGTTCTTTTTCTTTTTCCACTCTCAATGAGTCTCCTTCCTGTGAAACAGGACGCAGATGCTTTTGTTTATTTCAGCCATCACCTATTTCTTGTTGGTCTGGTAACTCACTCAGCTGTTTGGCCCCAGTTTGTGGGGTTTAAAGGACTGCCAAAATCCCAGTGCTCCCATACAGAGGTTGTGCATGCTGTGGCACAGCTGGGGCTGTTGTTTGAACAATATGCCCTAATGGAAACCCCATAGCCTTGCTTAGAAACTGTTGAGGTGCTTCTCTTGAGGCTGGCAGTTATACTTGGTGGACAGCTGGGACCTTGTGGGAGGGATGGTGAGATGGTTATTTACCTATTTTTAATCAAAGAGAGCTCATAAGTGTTTTGTAGTTTGTGGTTTTTGTTTGTTTGTTTGTTTCTTTTTCTTTTTAACCCTGTTAATCTGACTTTCTGCCTGGAAAAAAAAAATTTAAAAAGAAAACAATCTACCTGCTTTTTTAATGCATCATGGTGAAACTTTTGCAGTTACATAAAGCATTATAATTGCTACTGGTAATTCCTACTGGGTTTGGTTTGAATTCTGATTCATTCCCGTTATTAATTTATACTCGTGTGATGAAGGTACTGGTGCAGAGCAGTTGCTGTATATGAGGGCTCAGACTTGGAAGGACAGTGTTTTCCAGCATTTTGGTCTGGTGTGTAAGTAAAAGATGCAAGTTGTGAGCAGTAGACTAACAGCGGAAGCTATCAAACAACATCATTCACAGCAGGAAGCTCCTGCTGAGGAGCTCAAAGAGGTTGACAGCTCTTTTGAATGTGTATCCCTTCGTATATCCCTTGGCAGCTGGTTGGCAGCTCCCTTGAATGCCTATCACTTTGAATGCCTATCTCTTTCCCCTCCCCAGGTTTCTGCTTATGTCCACTGGTGCAGCAGCCACCCATGGTGGGGTATAGCAAAATGTGGTAGCAGCTGGCCCTGTTGGATAAGCAAGCAAGGGAGAATCGTCAGTCATGAGACCTGAGGAGACTACTGAAAATGAGGGAAGAGTACTGCTCAGTAACCCACTGATTGTAAGAAAAGGCAAAAGGAGGATGGGACTGTTGTGATACTGGAGAACAGCGAGAGAGGAGCTGGGAATGCAGATGGGGGAATTAATTTGTGATCTTCAGCCCATCTGCCTGGGTTGCAATATCACAAATCCAGGCTCTTGACACACCAGCTCCCGTCTTCCAAATGGAAAGTTTTTGTAATTGAAGGACATGCATCTTGAAACTTTGTCCTACGTTCAAGTTAATTGAATCAAAAGCCAGTTCTGCCATTACCTGAGCAGTTAATAAAATCTATTGCCTTATGATGGATTTTGTCTTCTGCAGGCTAGAATGGATCTGTCTTTGTTGTGATTTGTGAGATTGAGGGGAAAGCACAAAACATAATATGTGTTTCTGCTGTACTGAAAAAAATTCACTGTGTTCTCCAAAGGCTTGGAAGTAACTAAAACTGCAGTGATCCTTTCTTTGATTTATTGAAAATAAAGCATACCTCATTAACATTTTAATAAAGGGAATCTCTTTGCAGTGGTGCTCAGAGTTGTTCTTATTTCTGTCTGTGCAATTCCATGCCCTGAAAGGGAAAATACTATTGAGATCTGCAAGGCATGATTTGTTAGACTGAAACTAAACACACAGATATACCAAAGGAAAATGCTCTGTAAAGGTGCTGTGTTTGAGAGAGGTGCTTGCCCAATATGTGTGATGCAAAATGGGGTTGGTTTGTGAAGAAATCATCCTTGTAAAGCCATTGGTTCTGGTCATCAGACTCTATCCAATGCTTTAGTGATGATGCTGCTGATCTATTTGGGAAGTTGGCTGGCTCTCAAGGCAGAGTCTCTCCTCAAAGGCTGTTTCACAGTGAAAATATGCTCAGTGCTGCTGAGTGCATGAATGAATAAGCCTCTGGTACCTTCTAGTCTGGCAAAATGCAGCACAAAACTCAACTTGCTCTGTCCTTTCTCCTGTCCCAGGTAAGAAATGTGTGTTTGTCCTTGCTTTCTTTCATCTTGCTGCTTTTGTGATTTGGATTTTAAAGTGTTTGTAATCAGGTCTGATTTCTGAGTAATTACACGTTGCTTGAATTACTGTTTAAAGATGCAAGATCTCTGCTATAAGCCAGTCGCTAGGAATGTAGAATCTCCATAGTTCCTTGATTTATAATTACAACAAATTTGTTCTGTGATATATAATATTTCTTTTTGTTTCCCTTCAGGAAAGGTCGTGGGGGAATCTTTAAAGTATCTCGGTTGCAGCTGCAGCAGCAATATTTTCTGTCATATCAAATGCTGCAACTTTGATTTGCCTCTTTCCTCTGTGGCTTTTGCTGGGTCATAGGTTTATAGGCAGTTATAGGCAGCTCACATTATTTATTGCTTCTTTAAAAAAAAAGGGGTGAATATGGAGGAAAAATAAAACCAGACCTTGCAAAAGCTTCCCTTCCCCTTACTCTCCTGATAGATGTGTAATACTCTGTTAGTGACTTGCTATGTAGCCTTTCTCTTATTAAATGTAATAGATCCCCCTCTGCCAGAAAGCAGGGGGAAAAACACCCAGTTTTGAAAACACAGAGTTGCTAAAGCCCTGCTGCTGCTGCTGCTGCTGCTGTCTGTCAAAGCAGAGGGACTTGCCGGGCTTTGACTTCTCAATGCTTTCTGGTTGTTCTTTTCCTCTTGCTGCTGTTACAAGGCTTACTTTTTGGAAGCTGTGGAGAGGTTTGGAAATCCTTTGTTGGTGTCCAGCTTAAATGCATCTTTCTCCTTTTGTGTTAGGAGCTCTATAAACTCCTACATCTAGCGACAGCAGCACTGGCATCCTGTGCGCTGAGTAGAGAGAAAAGTTAATTCCTTTTTGACCTGTGGTAGAGAGTGTTTGTTAACCCTTAGGTAGTTGGTGGAATGTCAAACTAGAGCTTGAGATGCGGAGTCTGTGCACTCCTGTTTGTGTAACTGCAAACTCCAGCAGGGATTTATTCTGCTTTTTAAAATAGGATGCTAAGGAGAGAAATAGTGGGGGGTCACTATTGGGAGAGCCTTATTGCGGAGAGGAGAAGTAGGTAGGAAACAGTAGGGTGAACTGAACGTATGCATACTGTGGATTGAGCCTGGGATGTTTGAATCCTGGCTTAACCAGATAAGGAGTAGAAGCTTGAATGTGGGTGGCTGAAGTTTATAGGACAATGGGAGACTCGGTGCCTGGGGATGTGTGTGAGCAAGCACATAGGCATTTGGGTGGGTGCTTCTGGGAGTGTAACAAATGAAAACAGCTGCTTTGGGCCATAGGTATGGTGCCTGCATGCACTGGTAAAGGATGAGTTTTGAGGAGCCAGAGCAGCGTGTTGGTGTTATACAGTTCCTTGCCTACCAGCTTGGGCTGGTAGCAGTTTCTGCTCCCTGCCAGCTCGGGCTGAGGCTCTGTGGGCTGGATATGAAGGCTGGGCAGCTCGCCACCTCTGCTGAGCCTGGCTGGAGCCAGTGGGCAAGCTGCCCCCACTGTGGTTCCCTGGAGGGCTGGGGATCCCGGGGAGGCTCCTGGGGAGCAGGAATCATCAAAGTGGGCTGAGTTCCAGGCTGGGCTGGCAAAGCTGGCTTTGGGGGGCACTGCCTGGAGAGCCGGGGAGAGGGTACTGACAGCGAGAGGGTAACCTGTAGATATACTGGACTAGTGCTCCCTCAGCATGGGCTTGAGATCTGCCATCTGGACTGTAGTTTGATTGGGTTTCTCCATGTTTCAGTCCCTTTTTTGTCCATGTTCTCTAGCACGCCTCTGAGTTAAGCAGCTTGAGTTTGGGTTTTCTTTATCTTTCCCTGGTAGGAAAAGCAATAAGTATGTGATAGATGAGGACAGACTTCTAAGGCTTATTTAACTACATAAATGGCTTTTTTTTTTTTTTTTTTTTAACATTGTCATCTACATGAAAATCTGACAAGGTGCAGAACACCTGATTCCAAAAACAACTGTGCATGTTATTGATAACTCTCAGCATAACTTCAGTTTCCTCTCACTTGGCTGAGCTGAGTTCTAGTATACTGCAGGGCTGAGCTTGTGGTGTCTTAGCATTGTTTTGCATTCAAGTGCTCAAACTGCACATCACCTTCTTTATTAGCATATGTAGCTTTAGCTGGCAATGTCTCTACCTGGTGATTTAACACTTCTCAAAGTTTACTTTGTAGGTCATGCCTAAGAGCTAATGAATTAGTGAACAAATTGGACTATAATAAGGATGTGCACATAATTCTGTCTTCAGGTATAGGTGGTTGAGTATTGTCAGGTTAAGTACGAAAAGAAAATGATTGCGCTAAGGAAAGAAAAGGGAATTACTGAAATGCTGTTTGGCTTTTCTTGTTGACACACTGCATGAATAACTTTCATGTGACAGGAAAAGTAAATAGAAGAATGTGAGAAACAGCATATTAAACAAACGCAGCCATCTGGCTGTGTAGTGGTTGTATCATATTTTGGGATTTTTTCCGTAAGTTTTCTTTTCTCTCCCTCAGCAGTAGCAATAATGCCTCGTACAATACAATACAATGCTTAGAGGAACCAGTGAAGCTCAATTTTGATAAACTGATTTCTAAGCAATAGTGATCTAATAATGCAGTCAGCCCTACTTTCAGTGGAAGTAGGAGACAGGAATAACTTCATTTCAAATTAATGATAGCAGAGTTTACAGTGTACAAAAATTTGAGGAAATTTTCATATTTGTAAGAACATGACCTGAAAAAGGATTATTTTTTATTAAAAGATAGTTTCTAAAATTATTAACTTTGTTTTTTGTTTTCTTGGTCTGCACGTAATTCAGTTGCCTTTCTTAAACATTAAAGAAAATGCTTTCTTAGGCATTAAAATGATGAGGATGGGGAATCAGTTTTTCATCTCAACAAAGCAGCTCATTAAGTAGGTTAGTAAAAATTGTGATTAACAGGTGGGTGATGAAGGAATTTTTTCTTTTGCAAAGGTCTACTTTATGCTATTGTCAGCTGTTTGTCCCATTTCTACCCAGAGGGATACCAAACATTAGCCAGAGTAGCAGAGGAAGATGCTTTGTGTAATCCTTTAATTCAGGTTTACCTTTAAAACTACAAAGCATATCTGAAATATGTAGCTTTATTGATCCCAAGATGACAATAGAAACTAAGTGTACTTAAGTAGCTTGTGAAGTTCACTATACGGAGTATTGTAAGCAGTAAATAAATATGGATTTTTAAGTCTATCAGATCAGTGTTTTATCTTTTACTCAAAGGATATTTTCTAAGGCATACACCCAGATATTTCTTTAAAACAGAAGTCATTCAGATGCTTGATTTTGTGTGTTAAGTAGTCCATGCAGGCAGATGAATGAAAGCAATATTTGTAAGTAAAGCTTACAAGATGAGAAATCTTTTTTTTGATAGCTTTAACTGTCATGTTCCACTGGATTGCAACTAAGTCAGCTGGAGAAATTTATTGATTTTACAATCATTAAATCATTACAATTGCCGTTATAGTGAATAGAGAAACTTAGTCCCGAAACTCTTTCCCAAAATGAGTAGAACCTCACTGCTGTGTTCTTAAGCTTTTATTTTTCCAGATTTCTCCAGAAGAGGGCTCCATGCACACCTTGAAAGTTAGAACCCACGTATTTAAAGCAAAACAAATTCGTCAGCTTAAAGAAAAGTCTTGTTCACGCAAAGTCTGATATAACATTAAAGATTATGCTAAAATTCTGACCAAGCATTTCCCTGCAGTATTATGTTGCTGTAGGTCTTATTTTAAGACTGTTCATTATCTGAGAGTTCTAGAGGAAAAACTCCTTATTTTTTTGTGCTACAACTGAGTTGTGAATATGTTAAAGAAACCCAATTGCCAGTTATTACATATATTACTTGTACTGATGAGCATTTTGCCGGCAGGCTACGCTCCTGACTGTTTCAAGCCATCAGTTTTGGTTATATTGTCAAAAAAACCTACTATTTTTAGATAGTGCGCTGAAGGGAAGGTTGGCCTTTGGTAAATTATTTTACAGGTTTTCTTGTACTGGACCTGGCAACACACCCTACTGCTAAGTATGGGGGATTTGTTACAATAAATGTGGAAACTGCTCATGAAAATACTCCTAGAGCTACAGCATTACAATTAACCCACTTTGTTGTGTACTACTTAAAACATTTCATTTTAGGTATATCTCAGGCAATATATTGGGAGTTGCTTTCTGTTTCTGATGATAAAAAATTGAAAAAGGTTATTCTAGCACACATAATAACTTTGTGCTGTGATCCATTGATGGTTATCGACTTGATTTTTAGTGGCTTGTCAGCTAGGAAATTACTATTGTTAAAGAAATTTCTTCACCTGAGGTATCTCATAAACAAAGTCTCAAGCTTAAGTCCAATCAGGTAATTTGAGTAGTACAGTGATAGAAAAAGCTTCAGCTGGGTGCCTCTGAGGAGGGAGGCACTCAGAACAAAGAAATCCATGGATCTTTATACTTTGTACAATCTATGCATCAGTGTGCTTTGAACCTGCCTCTCGAGCCAATGGTGATTTTTGGTGTAGGTTTGTTCCTGGTTGTATTCTTTGTCTCCAGACAGGTCATTAGCTAATTCTTATCTTGACTGGTTACATCTTCTGCTCATAGTCCTGGCTTCCTTATCTTCCAGTTTGCACTGGCCTCGGAGCCTCCCTTCAAAAAACAGTTTGCCAAAGCAACAGTTCAACATAAGATCAGTTGTTCACAGCTTTTGGCAGAAGGTTCCAGAAACTTTAGTTACTCATGCTGAAAGAAGCTATTCAAACACGCAGTTAAAATGATTCAGCTAACAATTTCCAACAGTATTTCTGAAAGGTATCACAATAGAGCAGTGCAACAGGAACTAATAGAACTATGTTGATGGCAACAGTGGTGCCTGTTCAAGAAGAACATGAAGTTCTGCCTTTCATTTTCTTCCTGTTCTATTTTGTCAGATAAATAGGCTCTTCCCATTCTATTAATATGTAAGGACAAGCTAGATAACAGAGCTGTTAGTGTTATACTCTTCCTGCAACACTGCTGTAGTCACATCTCTAATCTTCAGCTGCTGGCTTGTACTGATGTTCTGTGTGTCAGAATTTTGGCCTCAGGTTTCAGAGTTCCTATGCCAGCATAAGCCTTTTTTTTTGGGGAGAAGAAGGGGGACAGAGGATGACTGCCTCATTTGGGACTTGAGGCAGTAGTGTGAGGTTAGAGGGGTTTTAATTGCTTCATTGAAATATCTTTGCTCAGTCTTTGACAGGTGCAAGCACCAAATTAACTTTTTTTTTTGTGTATCACTAATATTTTAACCATCAAAGGTTCATCTGTGTGGGAAAAAAAGACAAATCTACAATGTTCACTGGGGAGGAGAGACAGAATGAGAGAGATTTGTCGTACGTAGGATACTAAGTAGGCTATAGCTCTTCCCAGTTAACTCTGGATGATATTAGTGGGTTCTTGATCATGGCCATATGGCCATGGCCATCACTGTGCCTTGCCCTAATCAGCAGATGGATGGGACCAGCCCAGATGGGAAACTGTATTTTTCTATCACTTCATGTGTCCTGCAGCTAGCACAATGTTAGTACATACAAATCAGTAGGATATTAAATGCCAAAAAGGAGTGAAAAATAAGACTTGCTTTTTTAACTACAGTTTCATTATTCAAAGGGCTTGGAAATTTGCCTACTGCATTTTTTTTAGTGTTGTGGACTGTGTTCTCTGTCAAACGGAAGAATATATTTCTTTGAAAGCCTTATTAAAGGAAATAATTCCACTACTAACTTATCCAATATTCTACTGTTTTGCACCATTAATTTTCTTGGCTAAAGAAAAAATAAGTAATTTAAGATTTGGTGTGATAGAGCTGGTTAAAACTGTTCTAAGAACAGACTAAAATAAATATGAGCTATTCAAAGTGGGGTGGGGTGGATCTTTTCCACACACAGCAGTTATCAGTATCTCTAACCACTTGGAAAAGCTGATTAATGTGTTTAAATAACTTCTGATACCTATTAATATCCATGTATGGATGTCTAATTTGGTATTTTTTTGGTCCTTGTTTTTAAGTATATGAACATCACCTTCAACCTTTTGAAGTGTCACAAAATTTGGCATCCATATGCAGCTGAAGCAAATATGTTTTTATTGCCTAAAGTTCCTCAGACTCCACTTGATAAAAGTTCTACTCCCCAAGTTATTTGAAAAAATCCCTAATAGTAGTTTTTTATTTCAGTCTAAACTCTTTCATCCTATTGCTGTGAACAATTGATGTTTAATTCCTTTTCGGTAATGCATTGCATATATTTCTAAGAGCTAATATTTAATTCCCGAGGACTTTGTAGTCTGATATGTAATGAAGAGCAAATAATTCTTGTGTATATGAAAGCTGTATTAATAGGAGTACAGACAGAAAGTGGGTTTCTGAAAGTTTGCAGATGTTTTTGGCAAATGGGGAATCACGGCAGATGGACCTTGTATTACTTGAGCGTAACAAGGACTCAAAATGCTGAAAATTGCGGGTTGTAGGCCGTTAAGCTGTCATGTGTCACAGTATTGTTAAAATGACTTCCTGCAAAGAGGTACCTACACATAAACTTGAATTTAGCATAAGAGATGCTCATTTGCAAATATCTATTGCTAATTCTGAGTAGAAGATGACTGCTGAAAGTTACTCCCATCTTCTTCCCTTGAGCTATGTTAACTGAGTGCTCCTTACTTGATCTAGGGCAAAGCTGGCAAGCTTGGCTGGAAACACAGCTGGGCTGTGTTTCTGGATTGATTCTGGGCATTAAGGGCTGTCTGCCGCATGAACAGTAACACATCTGTGGCAGAGGTAGAAAGAGGATGAATACCTTCCCATATTTCTTCAAATCAATCTGTAAAACAGCACATTTAGATTTGTTTGAATTATGATGGAACAAAAAAGCATGTTACAACATATCACACTGATAATCAGCTCATCTATTTTATAGACACTTAAACCATCTCTTTTCATTGTCTTGGGATAACTTGAAATTGCAAGAAGGACCACCGTGCAAACTGTTTTTAAATAAGAGCCTTCGAGTCAAAGATAGAGGATTTCTAACCCATAAGAGTAAAATAAAAGCTGGCAAGTGTCCACTGCTGCCGCTGTATAGAGGCAGACATTCTAAGCTGCTGTAAATTCATCCGGATCCACTAGGGAGCTATACCAGCGTGTGTGAATTAGGAGTATGATCCATGGCTTGTACAGGCAGCATAAAAGGATGGAGGTTGGGAGGAATCATGTAAAGTTGCCCTCTTCTCTAGCCTTTTATAGTTTTCTTTATGTAAGATGGTCTTTGAAGTGTCCGTCATATTTTAGCTTTGAGCCAACTGCTGGCAACTGCTTTGGAATGGAGAAAAACCTGGGAGCAGTGTTCCGAAGATCTTGTGTTTTCCCATAGTCAAGCTTGCTGGTTTTGAGTTCCTCTATTACCAAATAAGGTGTGTTTATACATTCCTCTAGAGACAGCCCTCTGGTTTCCCTGAGGAACATGTTTTATCCAACAACAAACAGCTATATCAAAATGTGAAAGCTGAACATAGCACTGCACTATAGTTGATGAAGCAGGAAATCCAGAGCATCTGGTACCTTGCTCCCTAAATTAAAGGATATGGAATTATCCATTAGAATTGTATGGGCATTTCCTTCCCCATAAACCCATTGTCTCAGAGCCTTGTCAGAGGAAGCTGAGCAACTCTAACTGTGATGTGTAACAGGAATGGGTATCTCAGTTGCAGGTTTAAGCTGCTCAGTACTATTAGATAAGTGGCCAAATTAAAAGGTGTTCATTTTAACCTTCTGCCAAGATATTTGTTGGATTTACACAGATTAGTTATCAACTCAGAAGTGTGGCATTCTGTGCAGTGAGGATATTGATTATTGCAATCTGACTTTAGCTCAGTTCTGCTCTTTAGATTATAACTTTGGACACCATATGTTACCAGGTAAAGTGATAAGAATGTTAGGAATAAATCATGAAACTTTTGTGTCTTGTGGAAATAAATCCTGGTGTTGCACATCTCTCCACTTTAATTTTCTGATTTGCAATAGCAAAACGCTGTTGCTTGTACTGAAATGGGAGCAGGTCTCCAGTAGACATGGATTGATTACGCTGTCCTGCTTTGTGTTATCTAGCTGAAAGACGTTTAGTATCAATGCCATGGGTATTTCTACTGTGTGCATATTGGGAGGCTTACATGGCTTCTATTAGTATTATATCTGAGCACCCTGCAAATGGTAATGAATTTATCCTTGCTTCCCTAAAATGACTGCTGAGTTACGACAGGAACATTATTCAGAAATGGGAGACAACCTCCGACATCTGTCCATTTCAATGACTTTAACTCTGTTATCTTGGTTGAGTAATGATGTAGGCTGCTGTCAGTTGTGCTGCTGGTGTTGATTCAGTAGTCACAGTTCATTGTGCTATACAAAAATTAATTCTGATTGGAGGGAGCCCAGAATAAATTCAGTCTTAGGCCAACCAGGAGCTTGTGTATGCAATATTATTTTAATAATATTGCTCAACTTTCAAGAATATAATTAGGTATAATTAACCAGAGAACCATCTATCTCTATACAGCCAGCTTTTTGCATTATATAGGAAATCTAGAAGAAAAAAAATTTTAGTGAATAACTGCAGAGAGTTCTTAAGCATAGAGAAAAAGGAGTGTTTATGTGATGGCTGCTGGTAAAATGATCAGCTGAAGTAAAGGAGCAGGACGAGGCAGGCAGTGCTATATATACTCACAGCATTTGAGACCAAAACAGTGTGGGATAGAAGACAGGGGCAGATAATATACAACCAAGTATGCTTCCAGTTCTTGGGCTGGAGGTGCTAGATATTTCCACTGCAATGTGAAACATAAACTCAATGGCAGAACGTTTCTCCCACGGTCTGTTCACTGGTAAAGGTTTCAGTCTTCTTTCCTTTCCTCAAATTGGATGAAGCAGAGATACTGAACTTTTGGGCTTCTCTGGCATGAAGCAAGCTGCTCTTTCACTCTTATGTCTAGCTTCTGGAAGTGCGATGTTGCCCTCCTAAAGTGTCATCGTTAGTGAGATGCACCTAAGCATCTGAATTCCTTGTGTGTGTGTGTGTGTGTGTGAGGCCACATCACATGGATGGACCATTTGCTAAAAGCTCAAAATAAGAGAATCTGTAGATTTGTTTAGGCTATTGAAAGCTAATCTCTGACTTTGTGGAACAGCTACCTCTTCCTGTATGGTTATGTTCCTCTGAAATGAGAATTCAATCTTAAGCTTGCTTCCCAATACAGTTTCCAAAGTGTTTGCTCCTTCTTAAGTTAGGCATTCAAACACAGAACCTGTTTCTTTCTGTGCATGGCAGCTAAACATTGATTACAAGTGGCTGAAGGAGCTTGGCTAAAATAGAAACTGACTTGGTCGTCTACTGTAACTCATGTTGAACCCAAACAGAATCATTTTCCCAACTTGTTCTTGGCTTCTGATTTCTGTGTCCTCTGTGTTAGTGGGGTCTAGCTGGGATATGAAGGAAGAAAAAGCAGTCATGCACAGCATGAGTGGTTCTCCCTGCCTTATGTCTGGGCTGACTGGAAGCATCAGCATTCCTGTAATTTCCTTGTTCAAATTACTTTTTCTCTGTTCCACTTCATCTGCTCAAGAAGAGTCAGAGTCTGAGTGTTTTCAGTTTTCTACTTACTTTCTTCTGGAACTTCTAATGTTGAGGGAAAGGGTGAATATTTTTTACTATTGTGGTTTAATTTAAGCTTTGACAGGCCCTTTTGGAAAGTCCATCCCTGTTCCTGGTGATTTCTTGGTGCTCTGATGCTTTTCTTTTGGTGACAGATGAGACAATGATTCACCTGCAGCATGAGGAATGCCAGATGCACTTAAGGAGTCGCTTTCTTTTAGCATTTTGTGTAGGTCCTGGTTATTTTCTCTGGTAATCTGCAGATTGCCTAAAGTTAGTGCAGGGTTAAGCTGTAACCTTCAGCTAAAGTGGTTAGGCAACTATAAGCGTTGTACTGTTAGTACTGGTACACCAGTACTAACAGTGTACCAGATCGAAATCTTGCGTGTTTCTTCCTATGTTCATATTACCCTACTCCTTTCTCCCACAGTCCCCTAAGGCAGTCTATTTGTCTGCACATGTGGGAAAGAGGATTTAATTTAGCTGCCCCATTAAAAGCTTTACGTTGGTGATCTCTTAGAGCCAGAAGTGCTGGGATAGTTAGTAATAAGCATGCTGACATAGCTGCTGAATCTCTTGTCTCTGTCCTTTGCTGACTGAGGAATACAAGAAAGATAATTAAACCTTAATACACAAAAAAAGGAAGGGAAAACAAAGCCAATGGAGAAAACCAAAATATTATTAAATGTCCTGCAACTTTTTGCAGCTGTTAGGATTTGAAAAGCAGCCTTTTATATTTAATAATTTATATCTATATTTATATATTAATAATTTATATTATTTATATTTATATTAGTTAGCAGTCATATACAGGAATGGAGCACAGCATCCAGTCTGGTTCAACTCGATTTACACATCTTCATTTTCATTCAGTCTTACCTGCTAATTCAGGCTGACACTCACATCCAGATCTCTTGCTCGTGTCTGGATGCGAAGTTGCTAGCATCAGGAAACAGCAGCACTTTGTTTTATACACATTTGTGTGTGTATAAACAAGGTGGTTAACAAAAGGCAGGAAACTTCATCTGTATCTGTTTCCAGCATTCATTAGCTGCGCAGTCACAGAACTCTCCTCTCCTGTACACTTTATTTTGGTGGGACTTGTCTATTATCACTTGCTGTACACCTTAATGGACAATGTTTATCTCTGTCTGCTGCTTTGACATTGTTGTGTTCGTGATCATTAAATCCATGCTACTGAAACTTTGGAAAACTTGTTACTGCACAGATGAAATAAAACTGAGTGATATCCTCGACTAATTGACTACTGAGATTGCAGCGGGAATGGGAAAGGGCAGAAGAGAGAGCAAACTGTGCATAAGGTGTGAGGCTAAACCAGCCTTCATTGCAGGAGACCATGTTGCAGTTTGTTTTGAAACTTTCCATGTCACTTTAACAGTCTGAAATGATTCGATGTGTATCAGAAAGGTTGTTTCCCACATGTCCTCTGTAACACAAGCATACTGTCAGACCGCATACTCATGGAAGTACGTCCCAGAGGAAATTAAAAGGTAGGAGAGGGCCAGAGAACCTGGGAGGGTAGTGACAACAGTTATGGCTTTTGAGTAATAAACCAGGAAAATCTGTGCAATGTCTTTCTGAAATAAGTATTATGGGGCAGCTGCTATGAGAGACAAATACTCCAAAGTTTTGTCAGAAATTATGTGATTTTCCTTTGCCAGCCATGTTTTCTAAAATATAACTTCACAGACTTATCCTCTTTCTTTTATTTTCTGAGGTCTCTTAAAGACCTGCTGAAGAGCAAAGATTAAAGGGAAGAGAACCTGACTTCAGGAACATTTGCAAACTAACTGTTAGTTTTCAGCAGATTCTTCCATGCTCAAAATGGAAACAACCCTCCCCTGACAGCTGAGCACACACTTCATGTACAATGGATCTACTTCTGACATGGTACTTCTGGGGTGTTTGCGTGACTCACCATTCTTCTGGCAATGCTTGACTTTAGGTACTGATAAGGAGAACGTAGCACAGTCCAAGTACATTCGACCTTTCGAAACATTGGAATCAAAAATAAAACAAGTTACTTTGCAGTTTTTCCTTGCACATGTCTAATGACTGAAAGCAAACTAGCATTCTTAATTGTCCTTCCACAGCATAAAGACTTCCAGGCCTGAGAGCTACCATTTTATGCCTGCTGTTACCAGGACAGTGTGTGTGAGTTGGCCTGACACAGGAGTAGAGTTACAAGGCAGCTTCAATTGCTCCAATTCAGGAATGGGCCTGTAGTCCAGGTCTGCTGGATCCTCAGATCTTTTATTGTTTCATAAACTATACTTGTGTAGTTGGCATACTGGTCTTGGTTCTCTGCTGCTTTAAATCAGTATTACCAACATAAAAGTAAGGCTTGGGTACCAGTGGAAAGTCTTTGCCTAAATCCTCAACTAGCTACAACTTTAGTTAACTTGGATGCAGCCACCTCTTAATCCTCTTAATCCTCTTAATACCATCGTGAGCAACTTGAAAAAGTGAGTAAATTACCTTGTTTAGTTAGCCCTGCAGTGGGCTTGCTGCAGGGTTCATTCTCACCCTTAGTGAACCCCTCTGGAAGGGCTAGGCTTTTAAATAACAGCCTGGGTGACTCAGGGACATGCCAGTCCTGTTACGCTGCCACTCCCCATTTTGGAACTGCGCCTGGGGAATATGTGTAGTTCTGAATAAGGCTCCAAACATGACGGGAACTGAAGATCTCCTTACTTTCCCTCATAAAACTGTTGTTGATTTGTGAGTTCATTCCTTTGCTTTAAAAGCTGAGGAAGTACATGCAGTACATCTCTCCCAGCCTGCGAGCTAGATGTACATGGTGCGCAGAGATCTGTACCAAGCACTGGGGATAGTGGTAGGTTTTGAATGAAGCAATCAGGGTACACTTTCCTCTTAAGCCTCTTTGAAGAAAGGGAAGCCTACATAGCACCTGATATAGGGCTGTGATCTGGTATTGCTACAAGTACTTTTGGTATTTCAAAAACTACTTTGCAGCTGGTGCACTGGAGTTTGACTGCTGTTCGGGTCTGAATCTGCTTGACTAAACAGTAGTCCCTCCTTGATATATTTGTGCTATCCTGCTGCCTGTCATAGATTGGTCAAATCTAGCGCAGCAGGGAGGAACATTTTTCCCTTCTCATCCTACCTTCTTATTTCCTGGTTCACTGTGTAGTTGCCTCCTGTGGCTGTGGTTACATGAATTTCATTAATAGCAGATCTTGAACAATCTGCTTACATAATAATCAGCATGTCTTTTAATTGGCCCTTCTTCTATACGTTTGTTGTGAATCGGTGAGCTGTCTGATCAACTAACTGCCGTAGCATCTGTAAACAAATTTCTCTGATTTTGTTCAGTGCTATAGGCAGGGCTTCTTTCTGAAGTAGGGCTCCTGGACTGGAAGGTGTCTAGTACTTGTGGAGCCTGAATAGAGAGGAAGAGAAGAAAGTGTGCATTTTAATGGATAAAGAGCATCATTCATGGGTGGGATTCCTCGATATTCTGTCTTGTTTAGTAGCACTCTGCTGTAAAATATGTAATTAGTCCCTGGAGAAGCAGCACTAGTACCTTGAACTTGCCATCTTTCCCAGATGAGGCTTTAGCTGTTCCCTTAAATAAAAAAGCTGCTTTTTGTTATTCTCCTTCTGGGCAGGGCATTTTATTTTTGTAGCCTAGCTTTGGCTGAACAAAAGTAGGGCAGGGGGCTTTCTTAAGCAATAATGGTGGATCCTTGGGCTGAGGAGGGTTTTGAGCTTCATTGAGAATCTGAACTGTAAAGGAGTGATTTTTCCCACCAGCCACATGTTTAAGGCTGACTTTTGGCATGAATACAAAGTTTGGTGTTGACCATATTCCATTACCAAATACAGTGCAAATCTTACTGATGGGGTTTTCAGGCAGCTGTGCCTCAGGGGGAAGTAGACAGTAAATGTGTCTGAACAACAGAAGTAATTTCTGATTTCAGTACCTAGCACTGAAGCACACACCCCAACAGGCTTAGGAGAAAAGGGTTCTTTCTTTCTCTGCCCCTTGACCTGTTTCCATTTGGACACCCTCCCTTGAGTTGTGGCATGTCTTACTGCACTTGGCTAGCGCTCCTGGGGGCAGAGCCCACCCTGGCACTAGGGAATGGCTGGTGGATAACTACACTCAGAACATTTAGAGTCTCACTTCTCTCTTAACAGCCTCATCCTTCTTGAGCGTCTTGATTTCAAGTGTCTGTTGAAGCACTGTAAACAGATTTCCTTTGGTTGTGTGGCGCTGCATGCTGTGTTGCAATACATTTTGACTGCTTTAAATCTGTTAGTGATTCATTAGTTTACAGTTCCAAAAACCAATTCCAAAGGGATCACTCATCTCCCTAGAGCAGTGAAGATATTTTCAAGTTGGCTACACAGTGTTATGGCAGTGTGTTTGAGACTTGCCTTAAGTCTCAAATCATGTGGCAATGATGCTGCCAAAGGCTGCCAATTCAGTGGAGGATTGCACACAGATTCCATGGGTGGGAACTTGCAATATTATTAGGCACAGCTAATAATAGTTCCTCTTGACTTCTGAAATGTCAGAATGGCCTCATGAGTAACTGCACCTTGGAAAGCATTAACCTTTTGTTTGCCACCAAGAGTAGTCCATAACTTATTCAGCGCTGCCTTATGCAGTATATTAGAAACCAGGAGTCTTAATATAGCTGTCTGTGAATTGAATAGTGTCAAGGTCTGAGTTGCAGCATCTGTCTGGAGACTGACTACTGTCCTGTGCCTGTATTATGACTAAAAAAATGCACTTCTGCTACCCAGAGATTCATAAGACCTATTGAGCATGTGTTTGCCTCCTTTTCCCCATCTGCAAAGGGCTTTGAAACCTCAGAGTGAGAAACCTCAAGTGTACTACAAAAAAACCCTCAAATAAACTGTAGCATAAACAAGCAACTCTGTTTTCTTTGAGGCGGGCCAGTTACTATCTAAGATACCAGTCCTTGAGTTCGGTCTCCAATACCTGCCGGACCAGTTGCTCTAGAGCTGGGCCTTTGGGCAGGGAACAATGACTGCTTTGCAGAGAATGTCAAGTTTTCAATTGCTTTATGAACCAAGTGAAACGAAGAGTAAAATATTTCTAAATGCTCTGTGGAGCTAAGTTTTTTACTCTTTCCTACACTAGCCATTTATTTCTTTTTGCTGCCTAGTGCATCCAGCAAGATGCGAGCAGTATGTCTCTAGCTGCAGGATTTACTGGACCACTGGAAGTGAATCAGTAAGTGATTTTGATACGTTTGCTCCAGAGTCGCAGAAACTGATAAATGAAAAAACAAGTGCTTTTAGTCAAAAGATGTTAGCATTTAGAAGACTGAGAAATTAAGCCATGAGCTTTTGTGTCCTTTTGAGGATAAAACTAAAAGCGTAACTCCAAGGCAGAGGAGCTGAGTTTCAAGAGACGCTGGACACTTGTCTTTCCATGTGATTGGACTAAAGTTGGGGCACTTG
Source organism: Ara ararauna (assembly GCA_028858755.1). NCBI lineage: Eukaryota > Metazoa > Chordata > Aves > Psittaciformes > Psittacidae > Ara > Ara ararauna. The sequence continues at coordinate 6,638,092 of CM054410.1, read as the reverse complement.
CCTTTTGCCAATACAACGTTGCCTGGGAATTTCATGAAGCTAAGCCCTTAGCTGGAAAGCGATGCAAATACAAGGGAAAGACAGATAACCTGTATACAGAGTGTCTCTTCTCCATTGCCTTTTACAGCTATTTACTATAGTTAAGAACACCAGGTGGGTTTATCTTTCAAAGCACAGATGCATCGCTGTGGGCTATGAATAACCTTACATAATGGAGGGGCCTTGCTTTCTATATGCTGCTATACCTCTTACTTTTTTTTTTTTCTTGATTTCCATGAGAAGTTTGGTGATAATATCACTTAAGAGCAGGAAAAAGTGCAAAGCAAGAAAGGTGGTGCAAAGTCCTATAGGAAGTCTTTAACAAGTAGGGTCATAGTTCAGAAGCCCCACATTACGCATCAGTACACACTTTCCCTGGTATTAACCACAGAGAGGAGCATGTTTTATTGGGAGGGATCCTGGAAAGAGTCTTGCACTCTATTTATTGGACGTAAAACTTTAATTACAGTAACTAGTTTGTATTTTAATGGAAAAATCCATCCCTCCATTTCTGCAAAGCGTCTATCTACCAGTATTAAATCCTTGTCTTAATGATACATTGCAGTCATCTTGTGACAAAAAACATGTATTTTTAGTGCACTTGGGTAGTGCAGTGAACAGAATGACTTCACCTGAAATGAAAGCTTGACTGTTGTCATTATTGTTATTGTTCAACAATCTGAAATACATCGACATCAATGTTTTTCTAAAAGTAAAATAAAATTAAGATCAACGGAATATTTTCTTTTTTCCTTTCTGAAGTTCTACTTTTTTTTTTTTTTTTTTTTTTCCTTCAGGAGAAGGAAAATGACAGAACTGTATCATTTTCTTTGGTTGGCAACTTGTGAGAGTTTAAAGCAAGTTTTGTGCTTACAAATTTGAAAATAAAAGCAGAAAATATTTCTCTTGTAACAAGTTCTCTTATTCCGCCTTTATTTACTATATCTCATCCCCTCTGGTCTCTAAGTCATGATAACTAGGCAGTAGAAAACTCATTTTATATGAGGTTCTATGTGGGTTCTGGCAGAGGGACAATGGATACCTCTCAGCCCCTCTTCACCACTGCTGGATAAACCCCATCTTCACAGACTCACAAAGATCATCAGGCTGCCCTTCAATTCAAGATCATCCTCCTTTGTCATCCTGACAGGTATTAATGTGAAAAGGCATTAATGGAATTATGAAACTAAGTTGTAGGTATTCTTAGAGATGGAATGTCAAAAAAGTCAGCCGCACATATGACAGTTGCTGGATCCATGTTTCTATTGTGCATTAGACTTGTTGAAAAAATTAGGTTCTTATTTTCTCCTCATGATGTCTGCAGTTAGCTGTCATCAAAGAAAAGAGTGGGTGTGGTCTACGAGGAATGCTTCTCAGTCTCCACGAAAGAATAAACCACTACAGTTTTCTCCTTCCTTGGAATAATGTGTAGACTAAGCTCAAAAGCAATTAGACAAACAACTCTTAGCAAAGTATTGGTGCAGACACTGTATTCTCGAATAGCTCAAACTGCCACGTAAGTCAGTTTCCCACTGTGTGCAGTCTTACTATGAGATGATCTGAGGGCAACTGTGAGAAGTGTTACCTGTCCAAACCTTCCCATGTAACTTAGTATGTCTGTACTATCCTGTGCAACCCAGAAATATCATGCAACATTTAGTGTCCTCAGTGAAATATTAGCTATAAGTCTTATATCTTACACACAATAACTTGCAGCTGGCTACTGCAAATTAATTTTTAATTTTTATAGCACAATGCAAACTAAAATTTAAGGCTGATGGCTAAGAATTAGTTATTTAAATAACATTTTGTCAGACTCTTGTATGTGAAATACATGGTAAGAAACAAAGTAATATTGCTCAGTATGAGTAATAAAATTCAAATATGAATTTACACTTATGGCAACCATATGTTTATATTTCTTCTATGCTAGCACTTTTTTTTAGATGTCTGTTTTAGCAGACATGCAGCATTTGGAATTAAAGGCTTGATTTTTAAACTTTGTCATTATTTTGGCTTTATACTTGAGAGCAATGATTGTAATTGTTTCTAAAAATCCAAGTTTTATATCAAAGTGTCAGTAACAGTTAAATATTTTGTCTATTTTCTTCGTTTAATATTTAGGTTAGTAACAGAAGATAAAAAATCAATTTTCATTCTCTGTGGAGTCTTTAAAATTCAATTAGGCTAGGATTTTGTAAACAAAACTGTGATACAAAAGAGGGTAAACATTCCTGAGCTTCCAGTGAACATGCATATGTCTGAATGTCCTTGTTATTTTTATATCTTTAATTGCAAACTGTAAGCTTGTTCAAAATATTATCTAAGCACTGACAACATTTTCAGTATTAGTACAATGCATTAAAAAGTCTTTTGTGCAATCTCTGTCTATTAAAGACAAGCCACCCAACTATCTGACCTGTCGGTAACACACACTGTTGTGCTTCTGTTAGTGAAGACACGACAAATTTCAGAGTTCAAATCTGGGATTTTGGAATCCAAACTAGAGTGAAGCATTTCATGGTAGAGTGGAGATGGAATGTGAAGGCATTAGGTACTGCAATCAAGAGAATGCTATTTGAAGGCGTACACATTGTGGATGTGTATGTATACACAATGTGAAAGTGTGGGGGAACATATACACAATGCAGGTCAGGCAAAAGCAAAGGTAAGCTTTGCAGATTTTCTCATACTACAGTAGATTTTTACTGCAGGGTTAATACTTGGTTTGTAACTTGTAATTCTCTTAACTTACATTTGCACCTTAAGATTGAAGCTTCTGAGATTAAAAAAATATATGAATCAATTTGGGCTTCACTTCAAATTTCTCTAAACTAAATCTGAGATATTAATATAAAATCCAGTCAGAAGAGTCTTTAACTCTTGCTCTTATGTTTTGAACCTATCTGTATTTTTTAACACACTAAAATGTGCATTACTGCTATGAAACCAAGTGCTCACATAAGCTGTTTAGAAAAGCAAGGATGGAGTGTTTTTATCTTCAAAATAACCTAGCCCAGCTGTATAATGGACTTTCGGGTTTATGCTTGTTAAATTCTTACAATGATAGCACTGGTAAAGAAACAGCAATTGTGGACCAGAAATGTGCATGGAGTAGTTTGAAGGACTGGTCTATTAGAAGTACCAATAAAGACTGTCTAGGTTTGACAGCTTTTCAAATGTCTAGTTGTTATCCTAAAGAACATGGTTCAGGACCATGAGGATTCCTTCCTTCCTGTACAGTTTTAGGAGGCTGGATCTGATAATTTTTAAATACAAGTGCTGCCTGCCTAAACATGCAGCTTTACGCAGGGATTTCTTATTTGGACAAGTAGTAACCCATGTGAATTATAGCCAAAAGGATTTGGGCCTGTATAAGCCATAGGAGTTGTCACTTTGAGATTCTGGAAATACTTGTTCATGAGAGGATACAGATGTGATGTTTAGAAAGAGCCCGAAAGTGAAATGTCAAAATATGTGCAGACCTTAGAGATGCATTAGGTGTAACTATATGCAGAATTACCTAGAGCAGACTACAAAATGATGTTTTTATTTTCCCTTGTGGTGTCATGTTATAGTAGAAAATTGTGTGTAAAGCAGGCAATGGAATGTGTTTCCTTTTTTCTACTGCTTTTAAGTACAGTGACATGTCCTAATTTAGACCTAATTTTCGTTCCTGTAACATTACTTGTAGTAATGTCTAGCGTCCTTAGAATTAATTTGACTGGAAAAATTCCAGAAGGACTTTCAATTTTTCTCATTAAAAACATTATCAATGTCTTAATTAGGCACTGTTATTAATGGTAATATTACTCAATTTAGAACTACACACTTAAGATGTGGTTACCACTAGCGTGATTAGTCAGAGAAGCTCTGCTACGCAAGGATGCACACCAGAATTTTGAACAGTTAAATGTTTAGTGCCAGATGCTCAGCTGTGTAAATTGTGTGTCAACTATGACCTCGATGGAGCTAGGCTAGTATATGTTAACTGAGGGCTTGATATCTAAAGCTGAAAGCAGTCGTTTCTGGCTGATCTCCCTCACTGTTTCTCCTTTTCCTTTCTGGTGTTTGTTTTTTTTTATCTCTAAATGATGTACTTATGATAAAGTAAGTTTATGAAATAACACTTATATATTCTTGTCTCCAGTATAAGCTGTTTAACTACTGAAATTAAGCTGGAGTCACTCTGTACTTTTATTTCTTCTTCTCTATGTTATCCCAGGGGGATTTCACTGACTTATGTGATCTTGCTCCTCATTTAAAACACAGTTCAAGGACCTTTTCTCAGTTCCTTCGACACTAATGGGCTCTGTTACAAGCTTCAAGTTGTGGTAATTCGCTTTACTTGATGAGGACCTTCTGCTACTATATATAAGGGTAGAATTAGGTGGAACATGTTATTTGCTTGCCTAGACACAGATTTATACAAACTTTTCAAGTATTCTGTGGACCAGTTAATGTGTGTGTTTTCCCGTTAGAAGACTGAAAGGAGCTGTTTAGATTTACTGTATTTGTGCCTGCCTTCATTAGGAAAAAAGAACCCATGAGAGTGTTCAGAGTGTTCAGTTCTGTAATTACTGGCTGTCACTCCTGTTTGTTACTTATATTTGTTGTGATTGTGAGCGGGAAAGGCTGTTGGCCACGCTGGCTGTCACATGCTGCTCTGCAATTTTGATTGGGGGAGCTTTTACAGAATAAAGCCTGTATTTGATTATCATCAGGGTATAAGACTACACTTATCTTCCCCCCAAGCCCCCACAACAAATGTTTCAGCTTTTTAAAGTATCTGGAAAGTGAGGTATCTAAATGAAATGGAATATAACATAGCAAATTTTTATTCATTCTGCTACTCAATCCTAAGTGTTTTCAATGTGTAAAATGTCACCTTAGCTGTGTACAAGCTCATTTTCCTGGCAGAAAAAATGTAAACTATGTGAAACTCAGACTTGCGTCATCTTGCGCAAGTTTAACCATGAAATGAACAGTTATCATGTGTTGAGGTTAAGATGGACAGATGTGCATGAGGCTGTTAAAGCAAAAGACATCTGGATATATAATAGGTATATGGGATAGTATCGAAATCCCAAAATGGTACAGACATTTGCATCTGTTCACTGGTGTATATAATGATGAGTTATTTGGGGTAGTAGGGTGTGAAGCTTAAAAGGAGCTTAATGGCTTTTCCTTCAATAAATCATTTTGATACAGCAGTGTCATATTTTATTAGCTTGTAATTTTGTAAAAGTTAAAATTGAGCATAACGTTGCATATAATTCTAGAACATCTGGTAGCAATATCTAGTAGCAGCTGTTTAGTACCTGAAATATAAACAAAACATGATTTTATCCATAGTTGTCATAGTTAATTTTCCTGGAAGTACTAGTTTTGGAGAAGGGACAGTAGGAAATAGGTCTTGTCAGAAGGAAGAATAGGTGGAAAATCAGATATCATTTAAAACTTGCGCAAACAGAGCAGAGAATTGCATGAAATTTGAACTAGAAATAGCGGTTTGCTTATATTCTTTTTCTACTGAAATAAAAAAAAGGTTTAGAAGAAATTCTAAAATGAATTATAGTACTTAAGTGCAATGTGCTGTGGCACTGAGGAACATAATACAATTTCAACGAATCACAATTTTTTTACATTGTTTTTTAAAATCCATACCCTGATGGCAGAAATCATCCAGTGCTTTGACTGTGTTGATGTACATATAATTGGGTTACTGTTGCTTGAAAAAGAAAAAAAAACAAGCAAAAAATAACTCACTTCACAAACAAAACTGAAAACAAAGTAAAGATTATGTGATGGCACTGTTTTTTTTTTTTTGTCTATTGCATTTCACTTATTACTTTTGCTGTCTTGTTCTAACTTGGGAGTCAAAGGAAATGTGTGGACGGCATTGTTGCATGACAGGAGAGCAGACAGAAAATGTGCCTTTAGGCTGCTGCGACTTGTTTTGCAACCTGTAATACCACCCACCCAGATGCCACTCTGAAGTTTCGTGTTTCAGGCTCTCTCTTTCTGTCCTAGGGCATTAGACAGATTTAATCACTGAGGGTGAGATGATGTAACATCAGCTGAGGCTCTCTGGACATGGGGAATTTAACTTTTTAACACAAATCTTTCTTGCCTCATGTATTTCAGATACTGCTAATGCTAGGAATGTGCTGTATGGTAGAACTGAATGTGTACAATCAAGTAGCTGTTCATGTGACATGTCTCTATAAACTGTTCCTTTTAAATCTTGACACTGTAAGAATCAGAGACATTAGCCAAATAATCTGACTTCAGTGTTACTTGTAGCAGATTCTGTCCATTCTGGAGTCAGGGATGGGGTTTATAGAGAAGCCAAAAATTGTGCATGTGGTACCAGCATTTTTTCCTTCTCCTTTGACACCCCTTTCACCCCTTTCTTGATTCCTCTGGGGTACAAATTCTATTTAGGACACCAGTATTCTAGTAATCCATTTATTGAGTCATGCTTAAACTGCCTGTACAGAATAATATCGCTTCAAGGGTAGACTAATGTTGATATGACACAAAAATAGGTTTTCTCACTCTGTATTTCTGATAAGGATCCCTGTTGAGACCAAACAGTTAACTGTGACACCAGCTGTCTGTTTTGCCTTTTCACTGCCTAGTAAGGACATAAGAGGACTTTTTAAGAGCATGAGCATAATGAAGTTTTTTTCTGTCTGGGGAATTGGCATTCTTTTGACATTTGTTTATTTCCAGAAGTGATTAACAGTCACCTATCCAGCATCTTGATATGTGTCTACGAGTCTGAATGTATGCATTGCAGAACAAGTAGATCTCTGTGGCTGTGAAGGAACAGTTTTTGGGTCATTCTAGGAACATTTAACTAGACAAATTCCCTGTTTTCTGTTACAGTGAAGTGACACTTCAATGGATGGTTCAGGTGCTTTACTTGTAAGTTCAATTTAAAAACATTATGCAGGATGGATATTCAAGTGTAAATAAATTATAATCATACTCTTACGATGAAAGATGTTAAATATCAGTAATTTTATATTCTAATTCATTATGGATGACATTCGGGCTCCCAGTGGGCTGATTGTAAGACTCCCTTGGCCTCTGTAATGTCAGGATTTCACCATAAGTGTTACTAAAAAATAAAAGGATGACATTTAATTTCTTAATCTAATTAATCTTAATTACTTGCACAATAATTTTATGTGTCATCTTATTCTAAAGACTTGGAAATGAACCACAAACTGTGACCTAAATCCTGCAGGTTTTGACTCTATGAAATATGAATTCTTGTATCTGTATGCTTATTGTATTTGTATTATTCCTCAGTGCTTACAGGATCTTTGCTTGATTGTATGTACAGTGCAATCAAACCTTAGCTGTTGCTGTCCAGACAGTGATGCTCTTTTGAGCAGCAAATGCAGTAAATGATCACCAGCTACAGCTACCGAAGGTTGAACAGCAGTACTACTGAATTAGAATCGTGGAATTGTTCAGGCTGTAAAAGACATTTAAGATCATCCCAACAATCAACCTCACGCTACCTAGTCCACTGCTAAGCCATTTCACCAAACGCCATAAAACCACACGTCTTTTAAGTACCTCCTGTGATGGTCACTCCCCTACTTCCTGTGCAGCCTGTTCCAATGTTTGACAACACTTGCAGTGAAGAATTTTTTTCTAATGCCCAATCTAAACCTCCCCTGATGCAACTTGAGGCCGTTTTCTTTTGTCCTATCATTTGTTATGTGAGAGAAGACTGACCCCACCTTTACAGTACTTTGCTGTTAGAGGGCGGAAAACTTTTGGAGACTTCAAAACTCAACTGAGCTATGCAGCCTTAATTTAAAGCTTTGAGTAGGAGGTTGCACTATGTGACCTCCAGAAACCTCTTCCCATGTGAGTAGCCTGTGACTGTGGTGATCTTGTTATTTGTAGTATTCTCCTTGCAAAATTCTCTCCTTCTGGACATATTTATCTTGAATTGAAATTGGTTTGTGGTCTTACTATAGCTTTAAAGATGGGAAGAATAAAACCTATATATTGCAAGAGAAATGATTTCCTGGTCTGACTGCAAGTGAAAGTAGGCTTTAAATATCTGATAAACAAGAGAAAAAATTTCTAATTCTGTCAGTATTTCTGCTCATGTCTTTCATTCTCTATAATTCATTCTGCTTTTAAATGACCAAATGTATCAAATGCAACTTAATAAATTCCCAAGTGCTGTTGGTAGCTTGTATCATGATATAATAACAAATAGCGACTTATAGTTGATAGGCTTTGAATTTTACTTTGTCCCCAGCAAGCTAATATATGCTTCCTATTTTGCTGGATCTCTGCTCAAGTAAGTGGGTTGGTATTGTGCAGGACATTCTACTGTGTTGATATGTCATGATATTTCTTTTTTGAAAGAAAACAGGCAATGGGACCTGTTTTATCTTATTAAACAAATGCTAAACTTCTTGAAATTGACTGCGTCAAGTGAATTGAACTTGGACTGTGTATGTATTCTGACGAGGTTCAATGGGTTTGTTAAAGAAAAGTTTCAATATCACTAAAGTGTGGAAATTTATAGTTCCAATATTTGGTAATATTTTTGCCTGCATTGCAGCAGAATCTAGAAATTCGGTATTAGAGACCAAGCACATTTCCTTTTTAAAGCCGAACAAAATCAGCACCAAAAAAAAAAAAAAAAAAAAAAACCAAACCAAAGAAACCCCAAACAACCTAAAACAACAGTTCTTCTATTTCTCATTGAGAGGAAAAGACATGTTACCAATGGTGAGGGCACTTACAGTGCAAGTACTGTTAACACAGCCTTTTCAGCTTCTTAGTAGCCGTTGATAGTTCCCTGATGCTACAAGCAGAATTGAATTGTGAAGAGATTTAGATTGAACAACACAGTAACTTTTTTACACTTTTTGTTTTTCAGATTTTTTAGGATGGGCCTCATCAGTCTTCACTGAATATGAATAAGTGCACTTTAGTTGCCCTTTACAGTCTCTGCCCCTATTTATTGAAATGTCAGCAATCTCTTCTACCAGTGATGGGAGCAGTGAAGCAAATATTTTCTCCCATGCTGCAACTCTGAAGTGGGAGGAGCTATTTGCAGACATTTGCAAGGCTGCTTTATTGTCCTCATTCAACTGTTCTTTAAAATTCCCCTCTCTTGTAATGAATCAGTAACTGCACTGTAGAGTCATCGGCAAGTAACATTTATCAGTACTATATTATGCTTCTCTCTGAATTATTTGTTGTATCCTAGGCTGGATGCCTGGGGCATGTGTTTTTTACTTCTAAATTTGTGTGTGGACAAGCCCTGACACAGGTAACCTACCACTAATTGTATAAACAACAAACAAAAACACAAATCCCAGAAAGCTTGTTGAGATATTAGACCAGTCTAGCAAGCTTAGTATGAAACATTGATATTGACTCTGAATCTGAATCTCTTGAACATATTCATGGTACTTCTCATGCATTAATTCACAGGCAGAGCTGCTAATGGTGTTTCCTGGTTTTTTTTTCTTCTGGCACTTACCAATTAGTGACTAAAAGAAAGCTTTGAGAGAAAGATAGGAGAAGGAGATTTATTCATACTATCCAGATTTCAGAGCCTAAGCTAGATACCTAAGCTGTCTGATGGCAATTGAACCTTTAGTAGGCAAATGAAAGCATCTGAATTAGGAGCCTGCTTCTTTCTTCTGACAGTCTCATGAAGCTGCATGCCTAATTTTGACAAGTTCTGTAGCTTGAATGATCTAAGCTACAGTCTTATTTAATTTTTAAAGCCCTGTGAGCCTTTGAAAACAGTGGAGATTGAGCTATGACAGACATCTGAACTCCTTCACTGGGGGGGTTAGGGTGCCCCTGTCAGCATGCAAGTTGTAAAAGAGGGGGATTCCTCTCTAGAGAAAGACCCAAGAGACTGGCTATGGTGGATGAGAATGTTGCTAGAAGCCCTCTATACTCTTTTTGTTCCCCTTTTTGTGAGAACTAGGCAAATACCTACCTGGAAAGATATAGTTAATGAACAGAAAAGAAATTAGTCTAGCTAATTGTTTACAGTGCTTTGTAGGCATCTTAACTAATAGACTAAGTATAATTACACTTTATTCTCCTTGTAATCATTACAAAAATAATGATTTCATTACATATACCTTTCCAGTGTTTTCTTGGACCTTGTGCCATCGCTTATGACTCAGATAAAAAAGCTTTTGATATAACACTTAATCTGGTCTCAAAAATGAGGGTTTTATGCCATTTGCATGTTATACTGTGGTACTTACAAGCCTGACCCTTTATTCTGTTGTATGACACAAGATGCATCTCTGGCCGATACACTGGAGGTCAGACTGCTTTAGTGCTGTCAGCCTCCATTAACTTGTAATTTAAATGAATATAGGTCAAATGGAGATATCATATAAATAATACTCTCAAGTGGCAAAATGACAGAATCCCACAGTTTGTCTGCTACAAGCTGCAGTTATTAACAATTAGATCCAAATACGTTATTCAGAAACAATATACTTTGTGAAAAAGGCAAGCGGAGACAATTGCTTCATTCTTTGCTGGAGAGTTTTTCTTAGAAATTGGAAGTTTGTGTCTTTGTAGGGATAATTCTGTGGAACTGCTATGAAATCTTTCTGAATGTTTCGATGGTTCTCACTGGGAAGCCTGTTGAAATGCACAAGTGAGATGCACAAGTAAAATGCAAGCTATTGGTGAGCTTGTAAATGTCTGAATTTGTGGCAGCAGCTTTTTTGTGTGTTTAACGTGGGTCATCAGCTACAATGTTTATCATCAGCACCATGATCGGGCAGCTTCTAGCTCTGTGGTGAGTTGCTGTACCTAAGCAGGAAGCTGTTAAGCAAAATCTGTCATAGCACTATTTCCCCACAAGCTTTAGCTCACCTGACTCTTCAAGTTCAACCTCTGGACCATTCTCTCTTGACTGCTTTGTTAGAAGAGGTTCTTGAGGAAAGGTACTTCTCAAACCTTGTCTCACTAGAAAGTATACCCTCTTTTTCCCTATAATTTCTAGTGCCAAGCCTAGAGGTACATTTTGGGCAAAAGTCTGACTGCTCAGAACCGTTGTGAAAGAGATGAGAACATAGGAAAGAGGACTAGAGTCAGGATGGCAGGTATGCAGTAAAAATATCATTGATATTTGTGAAAAATAAAAAACATATTGCAAAAAGGAGCTAATGCTAAAATGAATAAAGATTCAGAGGCAGCTCTCAGTCAAGGGTTTCTTCTATTTCGTTCTTACAATATAGAGATTAGTACCATGCAGAGGTCTCATCCATATCAATGGGGTTTGCTACTTGACATGCTGCACATGGAGGAAAAAACCCTCTCTGCTTTTACATCACACACTTTCTCAAGCAGAATGGGGGCTGCTCTTCCTCAGGACAAGATCTGGGCATTGGAAGTAAGGTGAATTCTTGTACCAAATGCAGGATGTCATAGCTGCAAGTGTGAGCCTCTGTGTGTGGTTCGCTTAGCTCTTAGTGGAAACAGTATGCCATCTATTAACAAATGTTGACAAACCACAAGCTTTGCAAACCCTTTTGCAGGCTCACTTCTGATGCTCACACTAGGAGTATTTGGCTCTGCTGTGCTCCCACCAGCAAGAACTTTAATGGGCTTTTTTTCCGTGTCTAACTGCTCATTCGACAGTTTATCTCAACGGTTTCTTGGCATATCTTGCACAGTTCACGTGCCAAATCAACTAATATGTGCTCAAACTTGGCTTTTGACCTTGCTGCCATAAATTCACTACCAGTGATTGACTAATTGAATGCTGGGTACCAGGTGTGAATGTCAGTGTGTGCTACAGTGAGTATATGGCAGTCAAGCTGGTATAGCTTTGCTTCTCAGGGATGGATAAATAAGGGGACCTGGCAGCTAGGGAAGATAGGATGCTGTTTTCTGTTCTCAGCTTCTTTGGCTGAGATGGAGCAAGATGTTGCTGATATAAGCATCAACTGGTTTAAAAACTGAAGTCTGAATGGAAAAAAAAGGCAGGCACTATTCCCTGTTAGAGTTTTGAGATTTTTTTTTAAAAACTAAAGGAAAATAGCATTCTTGTACTTGCTTTTAATTAGCAGTCTCATTAAACTGTCTTTATAAGTTGATATAACCTGGTATAGGGTTTGCTCTAGGAGTTAGGGATGACTGCCTCTGGTGTTTACAGGATCTGTTACCTTGTATTTCACATATCAAGATGTGGAAAATGGTACTAAGATATCTTATAAATCACCTTAAGCTCTAGTGAGGTACTATTGAAGCTCTGTGTAAGAGCTAGCTATTACTGTCTTATAACCGTAACTGTAAAAACAGTACATCTGGGATTTTGCTGATACTAGGTTGGGTGGAAGGGTAATAATTGCTTTCAAATTAGTTAACTATTTACAGTGTTTTATAGTAAAAGGCTTTTACAAATGGGGCTACCTGGAAACATCCAGCCGTGACAACTCTGAATAAGGAAACAAGTCCATTAGCTTCAGCGTTTGGATCTAATGAAAAAGTAGCTATTATTCTAGCCCTCCATATGATTCCAGAATGCTTCCACTTTTAGGCTGGGTACATCCACAGTAAAATTATTTCTGAGGGAATTTGAATATCTGTTATTTCTTTTTTCTGGGTTTTACATGCAGTGCTACACATGAATGACTGATTTTGATATAGGTTCTAGCATATGCAAACAGCTGGAATGAGCATAGTGCAAGATTAGTCCTTATTTTTGTCATTTAATTTTGTAAGATCTGTCACTGTAACAAGCTCACCTTCTGTTTCTTCATTGTCTCTGTGCACGACACTGATCACTTGCTGCAGTTTTCTGAAGATTTACTCTCTGAAAAATATTTTTTGTTTCTAAGAACTCTTACAATGAGAGAAAAGGAATCTGGAAAATAGAGGACCATCACTAGTCATTCTCAGATTAACACGACTGTTGAAAAGATTGACAGAAATGTTCTTTGATCTATTTATCTGAGAAGCTTTCTTCAGTGTTGAGCATGTTAGTCTGACACGCCTGTTCCTGATTCAAGCAGTTTGTAGCCCATCCTATTATCTGACATTACTCCTTTAATAACTGCATGCTTTATAGCCATATTTTATATAACCATAATTTATTCTGAAAATTATATATATGCATTGTTGAAGTTTTCTACAGTTTGGTAAGACAACTGTCAGGTTTTATTAACTTTCTAGTCTTAAATCTGTGCAATCCATTTGAAGTCACTCTTAGATTTCTTCTTGCTGCAATCATCGGAAGTTTTAGATTGTAAACCTTTCTCCAGGAAGAACTCCTCTACTAGTGTAGTGTGCTCTAGCAGCCAGCTCCCAGAGGTAACGCAGAGTGGAGAATGAGGACCTGAGGCATTACCTTTTCATCAAGCTGCCTACACTGGGAAGGTCAAGACCTTCCTAATTGTTGACTTCTCATATCCTCATATTGAAATGTTGGGTAAATTGACCCTTCCTCACCGTGGGCATACTTGTGCTGTTAAGGGAGAACAGGGAGTAAGAATGGGAGACTGTCTTCCTTGTTGCTTGTAGTATTCCTGATGCTAGTTCCAGCAGTTTATGGTGGTTTATATTAACTGACCAGGAAAGTTTTGGCTGCCAGTTTTTATGATATGGAGTACCCACTTACATGAGAAGATGAAGAAATTGTTCTGGATCTGATGTTTCATGTCGGAAGTATGTAAAACCAGAGATGAACATACATGACTTACCCTAAATCCCAATTCTCTCATGTTGGCAGCTTCAGGTGATGATGCTCAAGAACTGGTGAAAATGGGGAAATACATATATTCAGTATCATTCCTTTGGTCTTAAGAAAGCCACAGCTTCTGTTAAAGCAGACCAACTCCCAGAAAACCAAACAAACAAATACAAAAGCCACCAAAACCACCCTGATGCAGAGTTATCCAGGAGGTGTTTGTATTTTGCATTCCTAACAGGTGTCCTGCTTTAATCTTTCTTTAAATAGCTGGTAGGAAACAAACTGTATTTATAAAATGTGTATCCCAGAATTCAGTATATGTTTCACAAATGTCTTACTCAGAGTAGGTTAATATTCTTTTTTGCTGGGCATATTGAAAGGAGATGGTCAGGATGTGAGTGGATAAACTGAGCAAATAATGAAAATATATGGAACAACCAAAAGGATTTTTTGACAAGTAATTCAGAAGCTAAACATGAGCAAAGTAAAGAAACTCTCTTAAAGTGAATTTCTCACCAAACAGTCCATAAGAGATCTTATGAGAAGAAAAATCAAATTCCCTTGCTCTGTGCAAGCAGATGGGAGTGGCAGCTTGGGAGTTCTGAAATAGCAGTTCTAGGAGAAGAACTCTAGGTTTTTAGATCTGTCCTAATTAGATATGTGAAACATTTAGGGAATGGTGGACATGTTTGTTCTTTGCGTAAGTCACTAGTTCCACTGATGCTGGTGGGTCTTGCTGATTTTTAGTGAGCTGAGATAAAATGGTATTTGGTATTGGTAAATGGAGTTTATGGCATTTGGAAACCTTGTGATTAAGGCTGTCCAGTTTTCGTTGCTTTAAGAATTTAGCAAGACGTGAAGATCAAAGCAGTTGAGCCTGATCGTTTGAGAGGCTTGGGGAAATCTGGACAAAGAAACTGGAAAGAACTGGGAAACCTATAGTATGTTCTTGTTGAAAGACTATCAAAAGTTGAATTCTGTCTCTGCTGCTTTTTCTTCCTTTTATATTTTTTGTTTCATTTTCAGGGAGGACAGAAGACAAGTTGGTTTTACCTTTTTTTTTTTTTCTTTTCTCTGTTTGCTTACTCCCTTGGCACTGTTATTTTCATCCTATTCTGCTATATGCAGATCATCTGGTTGTATACAGAATAAAGGCTTTCTCTCTGGTGTGAAAATGAACTTTCAACTTCTGTAAAAGTACTCCGAGTACTGGTCTTACATGTGAATTCAATACCAGTCTAACTGAAGTGAAAAAGCGCCATTGGTATGAAGTGATTAGGAATTTTCTCAGCTCAATTTACTCAAACTATGGAATGGAATCAAAATAATAGTTTCCTCCTTACTCCTAAAAAAAAGAATTTGTATCAGCTATGCAGTGTTCCTGTATCTCTTATAGAACTGAAGCATGATGAGATAGTCATATAGCAATTTGAAAATAAGGTACTTTAAAGATGTTATTGCTGAGCAATACTATGAAATGTAGTTTTTCAGAATCATCAGGGAAACATTCAGCATCTTCCACAGCAGGGACTGACAAACCACGTCAAACCTTGCTCTGTGAGAGCATTTGACTCTAAGAAATGGAATTATACAGGATGCACACAGTATGAGTCAATTTGGTATAGAGTTTATAAAAAGACTGAATTGCTTACAGTCTTTTTTGTTGTCATGAGTGTGGTGCATAATATTCTGTGTATAGCGGTTATATTTGCACTAGATAGTTATGAAAGAGTTGGGGTTACACTGGACTAAACCAACTGTGAAATTTTAATTTAGCTGCACTCCCATGAATCATCAACTATGGTAACATCTATCTTTCTTATTAAAAAAAATTAAAAGGGAAACTTGTCATGTAATAACTTTGAAATAATTGAAAGTACGAGAGACGATTTGGAAAGGCTTTTCTGTTTATCTAATTAAAGACCACCTTCCTCATGGAAGAAGAATTCATTAAAGCAAGCTTGATTTAGCCGAGTATAACTTCTGGCTAATACTACTTACAACTTTTGAAGTGGCATGATTTGTATCTTTTAATAGGTTGAGTAATACATTGGTTTGTATATACACAAAAACTACTAGGATTAGTCTCTCTAATACTTGCTTACAACTGAAGTAGTTGACTAGTTCTTCTACTGCTGTATCAGATGATAATTGCAATTGAAAAGTTTTGTCTAAAAGTGGTTATAAAGCATGACAGATTTCACAACACACAAGTTAGGAACAGCAGTGTTTCAGCTACAGGTGAGTCTTATGAATGCCATTCTGAAGCTCCAGGAAAATGAAATTGGAATAAATGAATGCTAAGTGAGCTACAAGATGAGTAAAAATACAGGATTTTCAGGATACTAGAGTGAAATCGTACAGCCATACGTCATGCTGTATTGTAGTCTGTGTAAGGAAAAGTTTTTTGAGAGATTTATTATGCAAACAAAATATCATGAGTGTTGGCACTTCAAAAGGTTGTGCGTGCTTTTGCCATATAAGTGCCTGAAGACATAGGCTGTTTTGGATGTTTAGCCTTTATTTGCATTTGGAGTATTAGCATACTGTTTATTTTACTACCCTTAGACTTTAAGTGCACTTAAGCTGTTTTTCCGATAGAGCTGAATTTATTCAGTACAAACTTCTTGAGTGACATAGCAAGAAGAGCATACCAACAAAATGTACAGGACCTTGCAACAAAAAATTCATTTGTTTGTGACCTTGTAATAAGCAACGGGAACTACTGTGTTTCAATAATAAAAAAATACAGATAGCTACAGCTATTAGAGATTTCCCAAAGAAAAAGATGTACATAGATGAAGATAAAGATCAGAGCAGAAAGGATAACAGTTTTTTTCTCCTGCTGGAAGTTAATTTCATCATATCTTAAAAATTTTCAGTGCAAATAATTTTCGTTTTCATTATCCATTCAGCTTAGGTGGCAGGCCCAGCTTCCATAGAAATTAATGGAAATTTGAATACTGACTTTAGAAGACTTTAGATCAGGTTCTAAATAGCAAGGAATGAGTTCCAATTATTTATGCATATTTATGAACTAAATAAAAATTTGTTAATGAAATGTTCATATAGGATTCATTCCAAGCTGGCTGTGCATTCATCTAAAAAAGCTTGCAAGTGTCTTTCTCTAGCATTCCCTTAAATGTTGACCAAAAATAGGATTTTGCTGGAGTGGGGCATTAGGGATTTGGTCAGTATTTATGTACATAAATATTTATTGCACAGAATTGATGCTTATGTGTTGACCAGGCACTTCATGTGTGGGGTTAAAGTATGTAATTTATAGCCTGATCAAAGCCACGCTCCCTGTTTCCAGTGTCCTAAGCTCTGACCAACTCTGACTTTGGGCCTCAACAAGAACTCAAAGATGCCATTACTGTTTTCAATCTTTTTATGTTTCCTATGAAACTTCAGTAAAAAGGAAGCACTTGACACTGTCAGTTTAACAACATATTGGCTTATTTACACTGATTCAAAGCTCTAGCATATGACAGCGAAGCATGTGGCAGCTGGTAGGCAAGTTAAATCCTTGCACTTTAAGGGGCCAGATCTTCCAGGTTGAGCAGCTGCTGTTGAGATATATCAGTCTTTGTGCCAAAATACCTTACCAGTGCCCTCTTGACTGCCTTTTTCAGAAAAAGAATTGGCTTAGGTGTAAAAAAGGATCTTTTCTGTGGAAAAACTAGTGTGCTTTAGCCCAATCAAATACAGTTCCTTTGTATGACCTTAACCTGGCAACAATGGAATATGAATTTTCCCCCTTCATCTCATGTGGAAACAAATGAGCTTTTTCCCTTTCTTGTCCTTCTAAAATTGTTCAGTGAGCATTTAATCAAATTATTTATATTGGTCTCTCCATTTTTCTGACTTTGAGGCTCTGTTTGGAATTATCCCTTGGTATGAGGATTTCATTCCACCCTTGTCTCTGGTTTTATAGTGAATGCTGCAAAAATGAATGTGTCCTTATTTCAGCAGGTGAGAAGTCTTCTTCACACAATACCTGATTGGGGCTGGCTTGGAAGGAGGAGGTCACTGCTCAGCCTTCCTATTGCCTGAGGTAGATCTTGTGCAGATTATCAGTACCTAGCTGTGGAATTCACTATAGCTTTAGCAAATTACATTTAAAAATAGACATAAGCAATTGCTCTCATACACTGTAGTTTAGTTCCCTCTGTGCGCATATTTCATCATGACTGGACCACAGTCTGATGCTATGCTAATCTGAGCCCTGTTTAAAAGCCAGAAAACATGATCAATGCAATTTTGCTGAGGATTAGACTGCTGTGGTAAGGTTAAGAGTTCGAGCCGTTTTGCCTTCATGGCATGACAATCACCCAAGAGTTGGTAATTATTCATTTTTCTCTCTTCAGTATGAATTTTTACTATATTAACTTGGTTGTACATGAGCCTTTATCCTAGAGACTTCTCTCTGCTAATCTTCAATTAGATGCATTCTTGGTAAAATTTACATTATTCCTTACTACAGATCTGAAGAAAAGACCCTGGGATTCAGCTTGTGAGACAAAACAGCTCTGTTTGAGCAGCCATTACTGATATATGGCCAAAATTATTCCATTTATATTTCTTGATTGGGGTGTGAATGTTGGTGGTACTATCAGCTTGTACTTGCAGCTTTGTGCTTTCAGCATACGGATTTGTGGGGCTGATGACCTTTCTGATAACTATAATTTAATGTATTCCACATAGACGAAGCAGCTGCTTATTCATGTATCCAATCTGTATTTTTACCAGTCATTAAGTGGGCAATTAGGAACACGCTTTTGGGAAGACTGGTGGTGTGTAGTTGCTGGTGCCTTTGATAAATGCTGAACACCTCACAGCAGATGTCTATTGCCTAACAGGAATGGATGTTTTGTTTAAATTTAAACTGAAGGTGTTGCAAGTGAAACAGACTTGGGAAATTAAATAAGCATCCTCACCTTCCTTGAGAAGCAAGCCTTTTATTACTCTGTGGTCAAGAAGGACGTGTCTTATGAGAGGATGACAGGTTTTATAACCTGGTATCTCTGTGTTCTGTTGCACTAGGTAGAAAGCAAGCTGTTTCTTCAGGTGTAGCACCTATTTGCCTGTAGGAGTTGTGTTTTAAGCATGCGGAATACTGGCCCTTTTCCAGTTAGCAGATAGAGTCTTCTGGAAATCCCACTGTAATTCTGCATAAAGATGTCATGCAAAGCTAGAGGGAATGTGCCAAAAGGGGTAAAACTGAAGCTATATTTGTTATGGTTAGAGTATAGTCAGGACATAAGAAGCTTTCCTTTATTAGCATAAATAAAAATGAACATTGAGTAGGTTTGTCTTCAAAGCATGAGTATCTCACTTGAACTGAAATACCAGGCACCACTAGTAATTGCTACAGCTGTGTCATCAAACTCTAAATGGGATCCACCTCTCTGGAAGATCATGCAGCATCCTGATTGCCATTCCAAAAGGCTGAATGCAGAAATTAATTTCATGTTTTCAACAAGTTAGGAATTGCTTTTTATCTGTCGGTTATCATCTCTGCTCTGGGCACATTATTAAAAGGTCTATTCAGCAGTTATCATATCATCACCAACAGTATATAAAGCAAAATGTTTGTTGCTTTGGCAGTCTACTAAATCCCTTAAAAACAGAGGCATAACCATCCTCAGAAAGTTATTCCTGCCACTACAACAGGGAAAGCAGGACGCTGGGACATGTTCTGTGGCATGATTAATAAATTAGTGAATAACACCATGTGATTTATTGTGACATATACATTATCTTGCCTGAAAATTGCCTTTTGCTGATGTAGAAGGGCAATGTTTTCCCTACGTAATTTATAGGTATCATAAGCAACTTCTACCATCATCAAATCCTGTCTCTCACCTCTTCATTCCTGCTTTTAATAGGTAATGTGCCACTGTTTCTGTTTCTGTAAACCCTCAGTATGGACTAACTTGCAAAATCCCAGTTCTCTGCAGTGAAAGCATTTATCTTCTGCTGACTCCTCAGTAATGACAGATACTGGAGTTTTACAGACACACAGTGTCACTTTTGCTGACTTATTCCAGTTTTAATTTAGCTGAGTTTTATTTGTTCTGGTCACTGTTATTCAATGTGCTAATATATCTTAGGTGTGAAAGGAAATACAGCAAGAGCAGCTCTCCAGGTTTAGCCTTATTAAAAATAACAAAGGCGAACTTCAGAGAAATGTATAGCTTTGACTTGCCTGTACTCGGTTTAGAGCAATTGGGAATTCTATATGCTTATGCTACCCAGTTATTTAAATTGTAATGCATTTTGTGTGCATATCAGAGGTGTTTTTGAAAATCAAAACATATATCCACTGTCTTTTTTTTTTTTTTTTTTTTTTTTTTTTAATTATGAATAGTTTGGAAATGTTTAGAAGCCTCTTGAAAAATATAACATGGTTGTGCTTTTTCTTTTGGATACATTTTCACTTATTCTCATGTTCGTAGTTACCCAGTATATTTCAAAGCTTGTCAAACAGTTGAGTAGGAAAAAGTAGTTGAGATGATACATGATGACATAAAATGTGTTTGCATCCCTTTCTGTTGTCATAATTTGCTTTTGTTCAGCAGATGCATTTGGAGTTGAGAGAGGATTTGAGTTTTCTCACTGTCATCTCTGTTTCAAGTTTTATTCCTGCTCTCCACTTCCTAGGGTCTACTTGCCTTTCAGAGTCAGGGTATGACTTGTACTGATGCTAATGGGAGCTGGAATGTGTAAATTCAATTAGTGTTAATAAGAGTTAGTCCTATGAACTCCCTGAACATCAGTTCACTTTTTAGACCCCTGTGCCTTGTAGCTCCCCCTTAGCTAAATTTCCTGATTTCACTTTTCATGGTGTGTTGCCTGGTTCTCTATTCTTTGAATTCCTTCAGCAGTTAAGCAAATATCTCAAGTTTGCTATGAGTGGAAGAGCAAACTCTGACAATAGAATAGTTTTTGTTAAATTTATTTGATTGCTTGAAGCTAGCAACATGTGCCTTGATCACACCTGTTATATGACTAAGCTTTTGAGTGAAGGACAGGAATAGAGTAGGTTAGTTTTATATTACAGTAAATTTATCTGGGATTGCAGCTGACTAAAAACTAGAAATGTGTTCTTTCCCTTTAATTAGAGAAAATTTTGTACCTGTTTCATTCTTTTTAGTCAGAAATGGTCAAACTACTTTAAAAATTTGTGTCGTATTATTTAGGTTATGTGCTCTCAGCACAGATGCTATTTTACCTACTCTCATTTTGGTAACACTTTCTACTGTATATGTGAATTCCAATTCAAGGCTTATTTTTGAGGTGCCTTTTACAATACGAGAAACCATGTTCATTCTGAAGAATTTTTTATATACTATTGTACAAAGCAATCTGTGAGGGACAGACAAATCTTGTTTTATGTAACTGCAGAAATTGAGGATCATTGCTGCTGGAAGATAAAAGATACATCACTAAGTACAAACTAGCTTTGCTCATCCTTTTCATTAAAGGTGTTTTTGACTCTTCAGAAATATCTTTTTCCAAACACTGGTTTGGATAGTTTCTTTGCAGTCCTTCCTGCATAAGGTGTGACTCCCCCTTAGGAACAGAATTGGAGGTACCCTTGAGGATAAGTAGGTAATTGCCTGTGATAGAGAACTGGTGGTGACAAAAAGACTGTGGAAAGAGATGATTCTGGCTGTGCTCCTGCACTGTCTGAGCTAGGGTAGATAAGAACAGGGCTCCTGAGCTCTCTGAAGAGCCCAATCTGCTAATGGAGATTGCTAGTGGAGCTGCTAATGGCTCTAACAGCTACTGTCCCTCACAGGCAGGCAGAGACATGTGCAGTGCCACCTCATGTTGTAGGGACTGGTTTCTTCTTTCTCCTCTTGCCCCTCTTTTCCCCTCCTTGGAGCAAGGTTTACAACTGCAGTACCACAGATCTCTTCTCCAGGCTTTTTATTCCAGTTAGGATGATACTCCATTTTTTGGATGCCAAGATTCAGATCAGCCTACACTGCTCAGAAGCTTTAAGGCAGCTTTGTGTGAAATACAAGAGAAAAATATTAGAAACACTTGATTTCATTTCCAGTTTGTCCCTAAGTCTCCTAAATGGCATTCTGAATGCAACTGAACTTCTGTTGTGTTGCCTGAATTCGTCTTTTTTAATTCCTGTAGTTGTTGATTCTATACAATCTTAAAGCATCGTCTATGCTTCATATAGCAGTAAGCAGAGCTGACAAAAAAAATTTTCTAACACCAAAAATATATATTTTCTGCAGAGAATGGGAACATAGTTATAACTATTATGGCAGTGAATATTCTAGTTAACAAACAGAAGTGACGGCAGGTTTAAATGGAATCCTAATCTTCAATTTCTGTGTTCATGTCGTACTTTTAACCCCAAGGTCTAAATGAAACAAGCATATTTTTAAGATCTTCTCATAATGGCTAGAATTTGGAAGTGTAACTTCTCACAAGGTTCAGCAAAGAGCACTTGATTATAAATTGTAAAGCTCAAGTCAAAGTATTCTTAACATGGGCTTTCATGGGAAATAATTTTCTCATGAAAATGTGTGAGATTTTAATGGTTTTCCTTTGGCATACTGTTATGGCCCCAAGTCCTTCTAAAGCTTTTTGATTTGTTTCTTAAACAATCAATGTAGGCACTCTTAAATAGCCAGGAGAAAAAGAAAACTAACAGAGCTTTAACTGATCTGCTCTAACCATTGATTTGTTGTCTGCCTGGGAGAGTACTTACCTGTACCTACCAAAGATATACAGTTAAGGAATATTTTTTTTGACAAAACCTTAATCAAATCAGCATATTCCCACAGAAAGGTTGAGTTTTAACAGCTGTAAATCATTCAAAAGGAAATTAAAACCTTCTAGCAACTCTAATTGCATGTTATATGATAGACGTGAATGGTTGCTTATATGAATATAACACAGATGTAGCATCCCCATGACCTTTCCTGTGGCTTCACTCAATAAAAATTGTACTCAAAAATATTTCTTTCCTGAATTTGTATGCCCTAGTAAAATGCTAATGTTGCTTATCTCACTGAGGAATCGAAGTCAACTTGAGACAAACTTAGTCCATAGTTTTTCGTGTTGCAAGCCAATCATTAAGTGTCAGTAGAAACACTAATGTACTTTGATTCCAGAAACGTAGCTCATTATCTCATGTACAAAGTTTTAAATGCAAAAAATAGAAGTTTAATGCTTGCACCCCAATTATGTATTTTAATTCTTAGATTGTCAGTGTTCTCTAGAGATTTCAGTGTTTTACTGAATGTGAATATATACAGTTACTACGCTGGCAAGTGATAGGTTGAAGCATTAAAATGTCTAATGGGAGTGGATTAAAACCTAACATAGAATCATAGAATCATAGAATAGTTAGGGTTGAAAAGGACCTTAAGATCATCTAGCTCCAACCCGCCTGCCAGGGGCAGGGACACCTCCCACTAAACCATGCCACCAAAGGCTATGTCCAATCCAGCCTTGAACACCGCCAGCAATGGAGCATTCACAACTTCCCTGGGTAACCCATTCCACTGCCTCACCACCCTTACAGTAAAGAATTTCTGTATCTATCTAAAAGCCCTATCTAAGCTTCCCCTGTTGAACCTGTTACCCCTTGTCCTCTCGCTACAGTCCCTCATGAAGAGTCCCTCCCCAGCATCCCTATAGACCCCCTTCAAATACTGGAAGGCTGCTATGGGATCTCCACGCAGCCTTCTCTTCTCCAGGCTGAACAGACCCAACTTTCTCAGTCTATCTTCATATGGGAGGTGCTCCAGTCCCCTGATCATCCTCGTGACCCTCCTTTGGACTTGTTCCAACAGTTCCATGACCTTTATATGTTGAGGACACCAGAACTGCACACAATACTCCAAGTGAAGTCTCACGAGAGCAGAGTAGAGGGGCAGGATCACCTCCCTCGACCTGCTGGTCACGCTCCTTTTGATGCAGACTACAATCCAGTTGGCTTTCTGGGCTGCAAGCATACACTGGAGCCGGCTCATGTTCATTTTTATATTGACCAACAGTCCCAAGTCATTCTCTGCAGGACTGCTCTGAATCTCTTCTCTGCCCAACCTGGAGCTGTGCCTGGGATTGCTCCAACCCAGGTGTAAGACCTTGCACTTGTCATGGTTAAACTTCATCAGGTTGCCATCAGCCCACCTCACAAGCATGTCAAGGTCCCTCTGGATGGGATTTCTTCCCCCCAGAGTATCAACTGAACCACACAGCTTGGTGTTGTCGGCAAACTTGCTGAGGGTGCATCAATCCCACTGTCCCTGTCACTGACAAAGATGTTGAACATGACCGGTCCCAACGCCGATCCCTGAGGGACACCACTCGTTACTGGTCTCCAGGTGGACATTGAGCCATCGAGCACAACTCTTTGCATGAGGCCATCCAGCCAGTTCTTTATCCACCGAGTGGTCCACTTATTAAATTGATGTCTCTCCAACTTAGAGACAAGGATGTCATGTGAGACAGTGTTGAACGCTTTGCACAAGTCCAGGTAGATGACATCAACTGCTCTACCCCTGTCTGTCAGTTCTGTAGCCCCATCATAGAAGGCCACCAGATTGGTCAGGCAGGATTTCCCCATTTTCATGCATGTTGTTTTTAAGTTAGAGGTATTTTGGTATAGATTACATGTAACTTAAAACAACATGAACAAAAAGAAATAAATAATATAACATCAATGGTTAATCACTCTTAGACAAACTAAAATATCTTTCTGTGTTTCCTGATTTACACTGTATGAAACTTCAATATGTCCATGTAATATCTAGGCAAATTCTCTGTATTTCACAGAAGGACAAGAGTGGTTGTGGAAACCTAAGCAATTAGTTTTCTTCTACAAGAGTTAATTTACTTGCCCTTCAAACTTGTTCTGTCAAAAAGCACAAAGCCCCTCAGAAATCTTAGAAGAATCTCCACGCTTTGTAGTGAGAAAATCCCGACAGTGAGATGTGTATGTGATTTGAATGAATTAGGATGATAGTGTCTTGTGCATGTTTCATGAAAGACTGACCTTCATCTGCTGCTTCGTATGGATCTGTGTAGGGATCATACTCCTAGTGCTTCCTCTGATCTCCTGACTCTATGCTTGTCAGAATAGAACAGCTGATCGCTGACGTGTGATATAATCTGTTCTACGTGATAGCTCTTTCAAAGGCTTTTTATTGTCATCTCTCTTGTAATAAGATGTCTATGAACATTTCAGAACATGAGTGAGAGGTAGTAAAAGAGGTGAGAAAGGAATATTAGTTTCTATAAAGTTTATAATTATAATCTTAGAGAGCAGTAGCTGTGAAGTAAGTAAAAAAAATACAGCAAAAGCAAGCAAACAAAGAACCCCACTTGATCCTAGAGAGTACAAAAGCAGGCTGCTTCATTTGCAAAGCTATTTCACCTTATCATTTAGACAGTTTTCAATTTAAAATGACAAACAAAAATACCAAAGGAGTTCTTTCCCTATTCTCAGGGAGAGACAAACCTTTGGTGACGATGCTTGGCGCGTTTGAGCTCTGTCCCATATTAAGCAGTTGTAGTTTTATACCTCACTGCTGTTTTATGATACTTCCAAGGGATTAACTTGACAGGGTGAAAGCCAGCAAGATGTATATTTGAATAGAGATTAAAAATACAACACAGCATTCCATTCTCCTGTCAACAACTTCAAGGTGAAAAGCCCAACAATCAAGTCAAACACTTTGCAGAGGTTAGCATAATGTAACTGAAAAAAGGACAGAATGAGGAAGAGTGAAACATCCTTGGTATGCATTTGAGCACTTATTCATGGTCTGAAAATCTATAAAGCAGAGCATTCTTTTCATTATATATTAATATTGTGTGAGCAGAACACACGGTAACTACTAGGATCATGTGGCTGTCACATATACATATTTTTGCACTCTGTCAAGGTAAGTACAGTTAGAGTTTTGCTTCCTCACCTTGCATACAGTTAAAGCTTTGAGGTCAATGATGAGATTTATACTTTTTCATAGCGGTCTAAGAGAATAAAGAAGGGTTTGTTACATTTTTCTGTTGTCCAAGCAACCTGCTGAAGCACTTTCTAATTTTCCCTTGTGGGAGACTGACGGTGAGGTGTTAGAGATGTATACATAGAGAAGTTTCTGAGAACAATTGCATGGAGACAAACTTAGGAAGTTAAATGACCCTGTGAGTTCCATATATTTATCTTGGTGTCAAGTTGCTGTCTTGTGTAGATTTTTTTATAAAGTCTTGAACCTTCATTTAAAGACCGCAAGGGATGAGGTAAAATCTATCACATCTGCCCATAGTCACCAGTCTGCTGAGGGTGCTTGAAAACTCATTGGGATTTGTTGTCCTTCAGAATTATGTTATGTTGCAAGCTCAAAGTAGACTAGAGCATGCCTCTGAATTTATATGCCTTTCTCCTTTCAAGAGGTGCCTTTGCTGTTTGTAAGTGAAGCTTTGTGCCTCCTATTTTTCATTATCAAGATGCGTATTTTCAATAGGAATGAGAAACTTGACCTTTAAGAGAAGGACATACATTTCATGCTTTAGCACAGATATTCAGAAGTAGTTTAGTAATAATACAGCAATAAAAAAATTATTTGTGGTTTTATTGAAAGCTAATATTGCAGATATTATTATTTTTTTTTTAATTCTCTTAACAGCAGTTAACATTGCTATGCTGGCCAAGTTGATTCCTTCTATAATTATATTGTGCAGTTTCCTATCACTAATTATGGTTGTTTGAATTACATTTCAAGACCTTATCTACAGGTGCCGGCAGCAGTGCTTCTGTAACAAAAGCTCTTAAAAAGAAAGCTAAATCATTATCATACTCTTTTGTGAGTACATCCTAGGAAGATTCCGTTTATGAAAAAGTTTATCAACTTGACAGGTGCATTAAAGTAAAGCTTGCTTGCTAAGGTTGCACATCAAAAACTAACTATTGCTAGACAATATGTTGACTAGCTAGAGCTATGAAACTAAGAATTCATCAAATAGTTTAGTAGACCACTTGCTCCACTGAAATTAAAGTTATACTGTTTGTTGTATAGGTATTTTGAAACAATGATAAAACTAGTGACCAGAGAATGAGAATTCCCATATAGCATTTTATGAAGAACTTGAGCAGAAGACTGAGGGTGATCTTGCAGAATGTATGCCTGTCCTCCTCTGCGACTGTGTAAGCCTATAATAAAAGGCCTAAATGTTTCTGTTGTAGCAGAATTAGGCTGATAACACATCCAAGATGTAGGCTAATGCAGAATGACCTCTTATTTACATGCTTTAATATGTTGTTCCTTAATTTCTTGTAGGCTATCACAAAGCTCTTCCATTCAAATGTAGGATAATGAAATATTACATTAGGTACTTAAGACTTCTACAGCACACACTGTCATAACTCTTATCTTGTTTCCCCTGTCTGCAAGACATTTGAAGCCATATTTTTGCACTCAGTGATGTAAGAACTGACTAATTCATGGTTGCAATCCACTTGAAGATTATCAAAGGGAAAGTGTTACAGAAGAAACAATTTCATTTTTAATCTAGACTGTTAGTGTAGCTTCTAAGCTAGCACTGTGGTGGAGGTCTGGTACTGTTTGCTGTAAGCATAACATTTCAGATGTCATACTGCATGCAGTTCTTAGCCTTGCAAGAGAGAGATTCATTTGTACTCTCTTGCAGGAACAGTGAGAACACTAAACATTTAATGACAACACTGGTTTGTTTTTTTTTATTCTGTTGCAAGCAGCTAAGAATTACAAGGATTACAATCAAGAGTTTTATTTTAATTATGGCTTCAAGTGTTTTTCAGAATAAAATGAACTGTTACAGTTGGGGCTGTCTGTGGTGTGTTTGTAGATTTGAATGGCAATTTCTGTCTCAAATCTTGTGACTGAAATACAGCTTATCTAGAAAGAATGAATACTGATTTTAAAAGTCTGTGCTGAGGGTCTAGCCACTGTATATCTTGGAAAACAGGAGAGCAACTCACTTAAACTGTGATCCCATTTCCAGTCAGACATTTCTAGCTTGAAATTCTAGCCTGTAGATCTTGTTAAGATTACAGATTAAGGGTTTGCACCTCAACATAGTGGAGTTTGGGGGAGTATTTCCATAGAGTCTGACAGGCATAAAATAAGACCTGTTCAGAACATGACAAATCACACCTGTAAATCTTTGTAGATCAGTATCCATCATTCCTTATCTCTTGTGAATGTCTCCTCATTATTTCCATTTTCAAAACTTGAAGTTTTTCAATTTCAACCCTCTTGGATTGTGTCTTGATAAAGCATATGTAAATTTATTTAATCAATGTCATCTTCTGATCTCAGATAGAGAAAGTAAAGATGGAAGTGAATGTTGTGCTACACAGTATGTAGCGTCAGAATGAAAGATCCCTCTAAACTCTTGTTTTTTGAACACTGTACTTTTCTTTACAAGTAGAGTAAATTCGCAGTGTAATAGACCTCAACACTTCATACTTGTGGGATAAAAGATGTGTGCACGGTTTAGTGTGAGGTGTCACTGCCCATGGCATGGGGGTTGGAACTTGATGATCTTAAGGTCCTTCCCAACCCTAACTATTCTATGATTCTATGATTCTGAAGAATGATTTATCTTAAAGACCAAAAGCTGTAGATGACCTGTGAGTACACGAATGCATTTGAAAGCCACTACTGTTTGGATTATATCCAAAGAAATTTTTTGTTACTCTCCAGTGACATGTTACCTGTTTGAAGCTGTCATGTGGAAGTACACAAGTATATCAGGCAGATTTAGGGCAGGTTCTGCTTGTTATGTGCAAGTGGATGCAAGAAATTTCTAAATGGTAGTGCATCAGCTAAGAACTCCTACCTCGACGGGCTAAGTACATGCACATCTCAAACCTGGAATGCGCCCAAAGTGTTGTGCCTGCAAGTTTGTGATTACTCTGAGTGTGTAAATCCAAAATTCTTGTCTAAAATTAACAGCCCTCCTCTATTTTACGGACAAATATGCTCTTTTATCACCCCTCTTCACCTATTTTGAAATCAGACCTATTTCACAACTAAATAATTTTCTACTCCTTCGCTATCTCTTGAAAGATAACAGATCTAGCCTAGTAGCAAAATGTGAGCAGGAGCCTGGCCTCTGGGAGGACTCATTCTCATTTTGACCATCCTCAATTTCTTTAGATTTCCTACTCAACTATTTTTGTTATCTCCAAAGTTCCCTGTTCTAACAGATCATGAAGTAAAACAGTGGATAAAGTTGATTAAATACATGCTAATGCCACTGGTGGTTATGTGGCAAACTATGTTGTTGATTTAGTCTTTGAAAGTTGCATTCCACTAATGGTACTTTCCAGTCAACCTGTATGAGCAAGAACAATGCTGAAATCTTCCAAGTTAAAACCAAAATGCATGTCTGTCTTCTTGCTGCCTGATAGAACTCATCTATTGTACAGTTTTAATAAGTACTCCTTAATTCTGTTGATGATCTTAACATTTGGGTTTAACCCCATAGAAATATCAAGTGTGTTCATTGTGAATGTCTGAAAGTCCTGCAGAAACAACTCACACTGAAGTAAAATGTTTGCTTTGCTAGAGTGGCACTTAAACATGGTAGTAGGAGAGTATTGGCAGCCTTCACACTGGCTGCAAGTATTTTGAATAGCATTATACGTTGCTTCCATAATGTTATCTTGCTATGTAAAAACTTTCTAAGGGAAGAAAAGCAAACACTACTCTCACTTCCAAAATAATAAGAATGGAGCTGGTTAAAATCTTGGGGTCTTTTTCTGTTGTCTGAAATATTTTAGATGATTTTCAGCCTGGCTTGGAATTAAAATAAATCCAGCTATTAATATGCATCTTAAACAACTTACATGAAACATGGAGTGTTCATTAAGTGCTTCTATTGGTGTTATAGTTTATTTCTTTGGGTTTTTTTTTCACCCATCAATTCATTTCCATCCATTCAATTTCCATCTAATTAACACATTGAGACAGTGAAATAACTGAGACCCTCATGAATTGATGCAGCAATGAATACAAGAAGCAAAAAGGAGCATTCCCTGTCAACTGCTTTTTTGTTAATGTTCTTTGACAATTTTTTTGGTGTAAATTTTGTTAGTGATGCTTTCAGAAAACAGTGTAAATATGTGGGTTTTCTTCTTAAAATCAGGATGCCCATAACAATAGAGATGAAACTGGTAAGACTTCAATCCGTGTTTGGCTCACCAAAGTCTTGAATGCAAATAGCTAACCTTTCATAGCTACCACATTTCTGGCTAAATGAAGGGAAAAAGTTAGCCTAACAAAATGTCTTTCAAGAGATGGAGCGCTTTCAGGCCTGAACTGTAGCTAAGTGGCTGCCTGTAATTTGTGATGTATTAGAGGGATAAGCAGCTGTTGTATGGAATGTGTACAGCCTGGCAGGCTATAGGATGACTTCCAATCCTTCTAATCATAAACATTGCCAGGGATTTGGCTGTGGCTCTCCTTATGCACTGGAGTGCCAAAAAGACTAATCTGTCAGACTTGCTGCTTAGTCTCTATAACAGTGTCGCTACAAAGGGGTTGCTATGTGGTACTGCTGTTGTTGGGTTATATTATCACTGGATGAAGCTCTGCTTTAGTTTCTGATGTTCTCATGGGCTGAGCACCAGATATCAAGTGTGAGAATTTAGGATGTACAGAAAATCCCAAGCCTGTGCTGTTGTGGCTTCTTTCATTATTTACTAAGCTAAGCAATTTCCAGATCTCTTGTAGTGGGCTGAGCCAAATAGATTATTTGAAATCTTAACTCTTATCTTTATGCTTTAGGTCACTTTTAATAAGGCAAGTATAGAATTAATCATGCTTTCTTTAGCTGCGTGTTAATAACCCTAGATACCTCTGTCTTAAGCTTAATTCCCTCATTTCAAATATGCAACCCTACTTAACCTCAAGCTCTTTACACAGTATACATGTCAGGTTTGCAGTTGCTGCAAGTTGATATAGCTGTCCTACTGATACTGTAGGACATGTACCATGTTTATTTACAGCAGTGTTTCATTCTGTCTCGCAACTCAGTGTTGAAAAAGAAAAAAAATCAGCTTTATTAGGCATCCTCTTTAATAAGTATGTTAAGTAAATTTTTAAGAACTTAAAAAGTCTGAGGGAGAAGTGTGGAAGGCTCTTGGTTTTAAGAATAAATACAAGAGGATGAAGTGAGGTTTGGTGGTTCATTTTGGGGGGGAGAATGAAGGTAGCTACTTAAACTTCTATTGCTCAACACATAAAAATATGTCTAGCACATAGTCTCAACCTCTTCAGAAATTCAAAACTAATTACATCTTAATTTACATCTCAAAGCAAATTACAACCTAATGAAACATTTGCGTGCCAAACACTTCTTTATCTTAATGAGCAGAAAAAGAATACCTATTATATCCTGATTAAAATGTCTTTGTACTTGTCCAACAGGTTACATTCTGTACATATAAAAGTATTGTTTCACTGTCTTACTGGCAATAGGAACAAAATAGTTTCTAATTTACAGCATAACTTTTTATTGTTTGTGTCCATAGATACAGTGGCTGATGGGGATTGGGGAGGAATACTTTGGATTTATGTTAGAAGCAGATGAGAGAAACAGTTTAATTCTGAACAGATATTAATCACACTATTTGGAATCCTGAATAATAGGTGTCTAGAATCTGAGAAAATTTGTACTCTTAGTTCATATATTGCTACATGCATGACTTTTTCCCCACAGAATTCAGTGAAACTTGAGAGAATGCCACATAAAGCAATTAATACTAAAAGCCAAGCCTTTGGGGAAAAATTTCTTTAACCTATGTTACAATTAAGTTAGGTAATACAGGAAAGTTACTGTAACTTTGTCTATAAATACAGTCTGATAGTAAGTGTATTGGGGGAAAATATGTTTTATTTACTTAAGAAGTCTACATACTGTGGCTGTTTTGGGTTATTCTCACTACTTTTTAGTAATTAACCAAAACCTAAATTTGCTGAACAGGACTGTTCACAATACAAAATTTAAGTCATTTTTCCCCAGTGTAATTGTACCTGAATGGATGCAACTGTAACATGAGCTATAAAAGGAGATAAAGCAGCAGCATAATGTACAATTTCCCTCTGCATAATGGTAACACTGAATAACACATGCTCCAGGAAAAAAAGTAATTTAAACTGTATTACAACAAATGTCATATTTTAAAATGGAAACTATATATCATATGTTGAAAGTAAGTGTTGGTGAGCTACAGTAAGTCTAAGGAATGTACTTAAACATTCTTTTAGGAGTCCATTAAAAATGAATTGATTGGCTTAATTTCAGGACATTGTAATAAATTGTGACAGTAACATGGTGGGGAGAGGACATGCATGTGTAAAGCTAACAATCGTAAACTTCGTAGGCAGCAGCTGTACAGAATATCAAAAGTGGAAATTATTCTATGCAGGATAAAGCCTTCCTTTTAGGAAATTATTAGTGCATTTATAAATCATGTTGGTAAAAATGCCTAATATTTAATTTAGATTTTCATTCCTGTGTGTGTTAGATTTATAGCTGCAAAATAATTTTTAAGAGTGAAAGCCAAAATGTGGAAAGTGGTAGTACGAAACATATGTACCTCAGCTTTGTAGTGGTTTTCTAAAAATAGAAATCAGGAAGTACACTTATTAAATCCTTTTTCACTCATAGAAAATTCAAATATATATATGCATATTTTATTGCTTTACATGAAGACCTCCTGAAGAGTGAAAGAACCCTTTTTTGTAGTCCTTTTTTTATAATATTGTGAGGTATCACAGAGGAAGTGTTGCTGGCATACTGCCAACATGAACTTACTGATGCACATCACCAGAGAAGGTTAGAGTTTGAGATCTGCAGTGTGCACTGGGGGATAGCTTACTGTGGAAGCAGTGAAACTCAAAGAAATAAAAGGTTTGTCCCCATCTAAGTGTTGCTTCTCAACTGAGGAACTCCAGTGGCTCCTGTCAACATTCTACTCCTATCATCACAGTTGTACTGTTTTTCTGGAAGGTATTTCCTATTTTGTCATATTGCTTGAGATATTTTTAAAGAGGCCTTAACCTTGACACTGCTTAAGAAGCATAATATTTATACAACCTACTGCAACACAAGCCCATGCAAATACTTGGAAGGCAGAAAATTGACAACTGTGCTAGTAATGAAGCAGATTTTTACTTCTAGACCTTGCTAAGTGAGTATATGGTTAAATGTGTTGTGGTTTGGTTTTCTTTTTTTGGGTGGTGGCGATCAGCTTCTTCCTTTCCTAAGGTAGGATGCTGTCTTGTCAGCACAAAATAGACAGTCTGTTTCAAGGTTGGTTGAGGGCATAACACTAGAAGGCTGATGATGATGACTGCTTCTATGTAGTAGATGAACAAGGGATGTTTGGAGTAAGTGACGTTCATGAAACTGAGAAATTATGGAATTATGCTGAAGATGGGAGCCAGGGTTGGGTGGGGGAAGCTAAAAACTGTAGTGATTCCTGCTCTTGTGTTTTCATTAGCAAAGAACATTTGCAAAAGCAGTGTGAAGTGTTGCAGAACTGCACGTTTTGGTCCAGAGGAAACTATAAGGAGAAATTACCTGATTTTTAATCTGTCTACAATATTCAGGCTGAAAGAAGGCCAATACTTAGTATTAATGTAATATATTAGTGGGGTGTGAAATATTTCTGCATATTCTGTACCTTGGGAAAGCAGGAAATTGAAGCCAACTGTCCCCTAAATTTTGTGACTTAAAAATGAAATTCCAGGGCTATACCTTATGTAAATGCAAACTTCTTGTTCTTGAAAGTTGGAAGGCAATGGAAGAGGGTTGTTTATTCCTATGGGTCTTTAACTGTGTCACAGGAATTTACTAATCTTCCTGGAGCTGCAGCTGACTTAAGTGTTTGTATTCAAAAAGCTGGAGATTGCAGCTAAAACCTTCAGAGATACACCAACTCTATCTGGACTGAAACTTACTCTATCCCTACTGTGCCTAAGCTTTACCAAACAGTAAAGAAGCTTATTTGTTCAGATGGTTATTAGCAATGCTAATGAAAAGTATCAGTGTATTATGACTCAGTAGAAAAAGCCTTGCATTTAAAACAAGGCTCAACAAAACCTGTAAAATGCAAGAGACAGGAAAAAAACACACTTTGGATGAGATGATCTCAAATGTATGGGATTTTGGTTTAATTTCTTTTTCCTGTGGTAAGTTTTAAGTATGGAATAATTTTTGTTTAGAATTGTATACTGTGTCTTTGAGTATCCCATATTTTCTTAGCAGTTGCCAAAGTCTCAAACTTTGCTCTTCAACTACCTGTATGTAATACATAAGGAATACTGATGGAATTGTCTCACTTGACAATTAAATTTTATGGCTCTAAAATTATTATTTCAGAATTCATATGCTGTGTAATATCTTTATACTCAAATCTATCAGTGTCTATTAATTGCTTATAGAGTGTAGAAAAGCAATGGAAAGTGTAGTTATGTAGAATATTACTGTGGAAATCAAAGTTTCATCCGTTGTTCTTTAATGTGTTGACAGTTTGCATTGCTAGGTGTGAATTAGCAATTACAGCATTCATATATTTGACCTCACTAGCTTATTAATTAACATCCATTATCTTCCTCTCATATTCTCCTGGAAAGTGTATGCAGACAGGAGTGCAGGTTTGCTGCTATAATTACAGTGATAAGCAGCATTAATGTAGCATGAATGATTTTGAAGACATGTAACCAAGTGGGAGATAGGACTAATTCTGTGAAGACAATCTTAGTATCACTGCCACAGACTGAAGAGCTTTTTTAGGGAGCAGTCTTCTTTGAGGTTATTGGCTTGACAGCCTGAGTTTATTCAGATTGTTACTTCTGACAGAAGAAATGTATCACACCTGAAACAGACTTCCTCTGTCAGTCTGAGCAGGCTGTGAAGATCTTTTTCCTTTATCTTTTCCCTTTCAAACAATGCGTCAAACTTACTTCCCAGCCGCAATGAAGTATTGTGCGAATAAATTTTTAAAATAAGAAGGCTTCCAGATTTCACAGTGGTTTAGCCTATGTCAAAAAAAAAAATTTGAATAATAACTAAATGACACTCATAATTTCAGGCATTGTTAACAATGTTCTATGGGACAGATGATCTGGTTGGAACTAACTTTATAATGTGACTTTTGTTTCCAGCACTGTTACTTTTCCTACTCATACTGATACTTAAAATACATTTTTCTAAACAAGTTCAATCCTGTTTATTGGAAAGTCTTATTTTTTTTTCTCCAGAGGATTAAAAAATGAAGAAACCTGATCCCAATGTAGGGATGGAAATGAAAAATACATATGAAAAAATCAGACCTTGAATTTTGGGAAACAAGGATAAATATTCATCTTGGCAAATCAAAGGAAACAGGGATGAGAATATTTACATGAAGGACAACACAGTCCAGGAAATTTGGTGCTCATGTTTCCGACAGAGTGGAAATCAGCATTTAATGCTTTATCAGGCAGTATTTTTTTAAGTGATAGGAAAAAAGGTACAACTCTTTGTGAACAAGGCTTTGTGAATCTCAAAAAGCAGAGGTGTAGCATGTGGAAATGGACAAGAGCATTCACTCTCTACATCTGATATGAAGCTATCTGTGCAAAATATGGCTCTATTGCTGTAATCCCTCTGCTTTGACAAGGTGGGGAACATCATCTTCACACTGTGCTCCTAAAGCTGAGCATCTCTTTGTGTTGATAGCTTTTCTCTATATTTGTCTTTCAATAAATCATAAATAGGAAGATTTACTTTCAAAGTTTGGAAGATGACTGTTGCATGAAAAAGAAAGTGTAACTTCATTGAAGATAGGGTGGTGTGATCTCCAGGGCACTTTTGTCATTTGAAGAAAAAGGTTTCACGAGCCTCATCACATAGCATGGATGAGTACAAGATGAACTGTGGAGAATGAGAATTGGGGCATGTTTACAGAACTGTTGAGCTGCTTGACAGGTAGTGCTTTTAAACAAGCCCCATCAAATAAAATATTGCATCTTTCTTATATAAAAGCATTCGAAATACTCCAAATGTTGACTATTTGAGTGTTTGAGAAATTCATATTGAGTATATTAATGGAAAAGAGGAATATTTCATAGCACATAAGGGAAGAAGACTTCTTTGCCTCAGTCTTCATTGGCAAGTGCTCTAGCCATGCCGTTCAGGCTCTGGAAGGCAGGTGCAGGGACTGTGAGAATGAAGAACTTAAGCCCACTGTAGGAGAGGATCAGGTTCGAGATCATCATAGGAACCTGAATAGGCACAAGTCCATGCGACCTGATGAAATCCACCTGCAGGTCCTGAAGGAACTGGTGAATGAAGTTGCTAAGCCACTGTCCATCCTATTTGAAAAATTAGGTAAATCAGGTAAACAGCCTAGTGACAGGAAAAAGGGAAATATAACCTCATTTTCAAGAAGGGGAAAATGGAAGACCTGCAAAGCTACTGGCCAGTCAGTCTCACCTCTGTACCTGGCAGAATCATGGAGCAGATTTTCCTGGAAACCATGCTAAAGAGGTTTGTGACAGCCAACATGGCTTCACTAAGTGGAAACATGCTTGACTAATTTGATGGGTTCTATGATGGGGCTACGGAACTGATGGACAGGGGTAGAGCAGTTGATGTCATCTACCTGGACTTGTGCAAAGCGTTCAACACTGTCCCACACAACATCCTTGTCTCTAAGTTGGAGAGACATCAATTTGATAGGTGGACCACTCGGCGGATAAAGAACTGGCTGGATAGCTGCACACGAAGAGTTGTGTTCAATGGCTCAATGTCCAGCTGGAGTCCAGTAACGAGTGGTGTCCCTCAGGGATCGGTGTTGGGACTGGTCATGTTCAACAACTTTGTCGGTGACATGGACAGTGGGATTGATGCGCCCTCAGCAAGTTTGCCGACAACACCAAGCTGTGGGGTTCAGTTGATACCCTGGGGGGAAGGAATCCCATCCAGAGGGACCTTGACATGCTTGTGAGGTGGCCTATGCCAACCTCATGAAATTCAACCTTGCCAAGTGCCAGGTTCTACATCTGGGTCAGGGCAATCTCAGACACTGCTACAGGTTGGGTGGAGAAGAGATTCAGAGCAGCCCTGTGAAGAAGGACTTGGGGGTGTTGGTCGATGAGAAACTGAACATGAGCTGGCAGTGTGCGCTTGCAGCCCAGAAACTAACCATACTCTGGGTTATGTGGAGACCTCATAGCAGCCTTCCAATATCTGAAGGAGGCCTACAAGGATGCTGGAGAGGGACTCTTCGTCAGAGACTGTAGTGATTGGACAAGGTTTTAACTTTGAGCATAATTAGAAACCATAGTAGTTTCTTGAACTTTTAATTTTTTAGGCAATAAAATAGGTTATTTCCGCATACAAAGACGTGGTCATATGTTTGATATTTTTTTTTTAACCCCTTCTGGCCTTTCTGTTCATTTGTACAGTAAAATTTTTGAATTTCAATATTTTTTATTCCAGGTGCAGTATATCTTAGAGTTAACTTTGCTAGATGAAGTGAATCCTGATATTATGCCTCTTTAACAGGTGGTCTTAAGGGTACTTAAGTTTATTGAGTCTGCATGTTCTTAGCACAGCTTCAAAGTGCCAAATTTAAGAGTCTTCATATCTTTCTCTTGAGTTATAAATTTCTTTGCTGAAGTGGGATATCCAGCTTTACCTATTAGTCTTCAGCATAATCGTGATCCTCAGAACAAGGTAGTTTTAGCAAACTGGAGTAACTTTACTTCTGAGGTATTCCTGTGTGATGCTTTGTTGTTTTGACCTAGTATTTGTTTTACTTGGAGACCAGTGAGTGAAATTTCATTGACTTACAGACGAATAAACATACTTATTTTCATCATCATTGAAAATTCAAGCATCCTGGATGGCTGCAAGATGTAGCTGCTAGAGGTCTACTTCTACCTACTGTGACAAATGACTTGCTTTAGAGTCCTAGCTGTATTGCATTGGTCTGTTTTCTAGTACTTAACGATGTTTACATAAGGTTGGGAGAAGCTGCTTCAGTACCAAAATCAGGATGCATTTACTGTTTCAAGTGTCAGCAGAAATGGCCTCAAGTACTCTGACTGATTAGGAAGGACTGAAAACTGCCACAAAGTGCTTTGTTTATCAGATGAGTCTTTTTCCGCTCATATTTGCATGCACATAACCGTAAAATGTCACAATTCAAGTGGTAATTAAGGCAACGTGCAAATTAGGTGATTCTGCATGCAGCTGGCCAGTTGTGCATGCGCAATTACCCAAATTATAAGTGCAATCACAGTTATTCCATGCACAAATAAGGCATATAAATGTGCCTCAGCAGTG
Source organism: Ara ararauna (assembly GCA_028858755.1). Taxonomy (NCBI): domain Eukaryota; kingdom Metazoa; phylum Chordata; class Aves; order Psittaciformes; family Psittacidae; genus Ara; species Ara ararauna. Next base: position 6,599,955 of record CM054410.1, on the reverse strand, counting down.
TAAAAATTGTCTCTATTTTTCATCACAGGATAGTTTCTGAGTAAAGCTGTAATAAAACTGAGGTTCTGTTTCTTTTGTTGTCATTGGGAAGTTACTTGGTAGAGAATGTGTCATTTAAAGTTGAAACTACTAGTTTGTCTTGTGGGTTTTTGAACTAGAAGAGTTATGGTTATATATCAGAACTTTCCTTCTGCAGGGCAGTATACATTACTTGTTATCTTCATATGCAGAAATCCACTTTATTTAAATATTGATCACAAAGGTGGAATATGTATTAAACAAGTGAGTTATCTACTGAATCAATCCTTATCCTATTCCTTACTGATTCTCACTAGGTAGGCATGTCATTTTTGTTGCCTTCTGTTATTAATCTGGAAAAGATGATACTCTAAATGTAGGCATCTTGTGTGATTGAATTACTACTTCAAAGTACATGAGCATAAAGCTTGAGATGAAGACTGAAGTTGAATAAAGCTCTGGAACAGGGCTTTTGCAACAGCATCATATTAAAGAAATTTATATATTTGATACTTTTTACATATTTGAGACAAGACAGATTGTTGTAATCATTTTGTTTACCATTTTCTAAGTCAATATAGCATACATGTTTTTCCATATCAGTCTTGAAAATAAAAAGTTAATGTATCCCCAAATGTTCCAAGTAAGTACCAAATATCAGAAAGCTAGGAAAGGGCTTTCGGAAGGTGAGCTGCTTTCTGTAGCAGTATGCAAAGAAATCCTCTGAAAGCAGAGATTCTCTAAGGCAAGAAAGGTAGCCAGTCGCAGCCTTCTAGAACTAGTGTTTGTAGTAAGAAGTGTAAATTACAGCTAAACAGTACTGTCATAACACTTGCTATAGAAGCAGCTGCTCAGCTTGCTTTTTGCAACAGAGAATAACTGAGTTGAGCTTTGTAGAATTAGAAGGTATATTTCTTTCTGGTAGTGAATTGGCCACAATACAGCAATTTCCAGTTATGTAGATATGAGATTTATATTCCACTTTAATGTTACAAACTATTTCTAGCCCTAGTTCCCTTACAAGAACAATGGAGAAGTGCACAGAACAGTAACATGCACTTCCGCCTGAATAAGAACTATCTCTTTGTCTTCCAGAAAAACTCAATTTACCGATTGAAATATTTCACATGGCTAAATAAAACACAAAATAATGAATGAGTTTTTAAATTATCCTGTCTAAGCAGCCTGATCTTGGGCCAAAAATATCCTTGTTGATGCAGAATGGCTGTGCTTGCTATTGGTAGGATTGGAGTAGCAAGGGACTAACCATAAGATAACTGTGGGTCTTGGGAAGGGTGACATGATAGCTTAATACTCCAAGACTCTTACTAGTGCTAGTGGAGAGTTGGGGGGGGGGGGGGGGTTGTGTGTGTGTGTGCGTGTGTGTGTGTGTGTACAAACTAATGGAGGTTTACTCTTTGGAGCAAGCCTTCTCAGAACAAATGAATCTCTGCAGGAGAAGCACAACACAACTCACAGATGCACAACTTGAGGAATTGTCAGCTTGAACATCTCAGCTAAAATTAATTAGCTGAAATGATCACTGCTGTGTGCACTTGTGTAGTCCCCTCTGACTATCTGGAGAGGATCACATTGCTAATGAAGAGAGAATGCCTTGCAGTTTGTAGTCAGTGGTGCATGCCTTCATGAGCTAGGCTGGAGTGCTAATTGTAATCTTACATATCTGGGATGGAGGCAAGATGTCCCTCAAGGATGCAACACCTGTATTGCTGGATACATTTATATATAGGTCATCCTATCACTCAGGAAAAAGAAATCAAGCTGACTAAAGAATTATTGCTCCTTGTAGTTTTTATAATTGATTTGCATTTAGAGAAATTCTCATTTAGTTCTACCTGAGATGTCAGTCTTAATTCTCCTTGTGCCTGGGCACAGTCTAACACAGAGTTGCTACTTCAAAGCATTTGTAATTCAAATAGTCCTGATTGACTTGAATAGTAGATTTATGTTTAAAATAATTAATAAAATATTCTATGTCAGAGACGAAGGGATAGGAAACTGAGATATCCTTGCTTTAGGCTATGTAAGTAACTATAGAAACATTGGTCATCAGCTCTCCCTCCTTCCAAATTTTTCTTTCAAACTCTAGCTGCACACATCAGCTTTTTTCAATCATTCAACTCTTGGTTACCCAAAGACTCCTTTATATACTATTCTGACATTTTAAAAGACTGTGAACAAAGCCAGGGTTGCTAGCATAAGCAAAGTCAGGATAACAAATAGCTTTTCGGAAAAAAATCCTCATGAGAAAGTCAGGAAGTGGACCCCGATTACCTTTAAGTCCAAAGAGCGGGGAAAAGAAAGCCAGAATGAACATAAATAAATCTGGTATCTGAAAAGATTAACTTATTCATCAAAAAGCTGACTTGAACCCATCAGCGTGATGTGCAGAGGGACATTTCCTATCCCAGCCACAGTTATTTGAGCAAGATTTTGAGGACTCAGTAGAGTTAAGCCTCTAAATGTTATCTGCTGTCCATAAAAGGAAAATTGCTCGCTCTCCTTTTTGGCAGTAGATTTAACCTTGTTTCACCTAAAATATGAATCCTTAATGCATGCCTTTTTTAAGTAGTTTGGCTTAACTATGAATGTGTATCAGTGGTAAATGTGATTGTAAAAGGTTTCTGAATAGACTCCAAGTGATACTTTAAAATGGCCCAAAAATTATTCCAGCTCAAAAATCAGGAGCTGGGACTGTGCAGCTCTTGCTCCTGATACCATGCCCTGATTTCTAAGCCTGTCCTGTACCTCTGCTGTCTCTGGGTATTGCAGAACCTGCCCATGCTTATTTCATCCACCCAGTTAATCCCTCTCAGGCTTATTGAAATGATGGTAGTGCAGACACTGGCCTGGATCCTAGTCAAACAGTTCACCTGTCTCTAGCCCTTCCACAATTGGAAATAGCTTGTGTAAGAGAGGGGTGTAGCATTGCTGATAAAGCAACCAGGCTTATACATACTGGTATGTCCAATATAGAAATTCTCAATTAATTTGTCAGGTTAAACAGCAAGCAGAGATGTTTTCTCTTAAAGTTTTATCACTCTAACACAGGTGGTATGTTAACTGACAGCAGGTTCTTTCAAGACAGCATACTGTTCTTTCTTCTTTTGTAGGTTATTCACTTTACAGCAATTTAAACAATCTAAAACATAATATGACATTGTTTCTTAAACTGGAACTTCTTCAGCAATTTTACTGAGCTGAGCAATTCTCAGTAGAATAGTAATATTGAGAAGCCACTTGTAGCATAGTGACACGCAAAATTATCACATTTCTGCAAAACATTTGCTGTTGGCCAGTACTAACGCTGCTTCATGCACATCATTTTGCCATTGTTCCACATTCAATGTTAACAGCTCCTATGTAGCTGAGAACTTACCCATGGTCTGCCATGCTTCCAGTTCTGTGCCAGGGCTAATACTTCTGACTGGGTGTGTGTTCCTGAGCAGGTTGCTATGATAGTAAAATGTCAGTTGATTTACCCATCTCTGGTTAATATTCTTATGCTAAAAAGATGTTGGATGATCATCAGTGTCCTGAAAACCTCCCCAAAAGGAGTCTAGTTGTAGGAAATATGAAAGGAATATTTGGTCTATGAAAGTGATTAAGGAAAAAGAAAATATTTACGAATAACTAATAATAGAAAAGGTTTGAGATTGATTTTAAACTCTGATCATGGAATCACTGCTGCATCAGCTGCAAGTCTCAGCTCTGTTCTGTGAGATGTTATCCCTGTTCTTGACAGTAAGCAGGTGCACTGTCGAAGCCCTTTGCTACGCTGACGACCACTACACGTCATGGGCTGTGTGTATGCTTGAATGTGCTAAAATCATAGCACTCAAATGGAGTGAGATGATCCTTTCTCAAAGCAGCTTTCAGTGTATAACTGTAAGGTAGGGAATGAAGAGGTGGAAAATGGGAATTAAATTTGCTGATTACAGCAGACAATAGTTCCAGTACAGGGGTGATTTCTGCTTTTTTTTGTGTGTGTGCTTTCTGTTTGCATGTTTTAACATCATGGCAGTGTCATGGGGGCTATAAAGAGAGAATTGAAGTTAAATGATGAGGTTTAGTTTTTAACCTTGTTGGACGAAACACTTAATTGATGTTTGAAAGCTAACCTGTGACTGGCCCATTTAATACTTGAAGGAGATGACTACCTGTTTACTGCAGATGAAAGTCTGCAATTACCAAATAAATGTCTGAACAAACTGAATGATAGTTCAACCTACACCCTATGACATGTACAGTTGCCTGGTGCTGCCCTGCTGCTGTGCTCTCAGGGAGGTGCCTAGCTTTATTCTGCTCTGTTCTTCTCTTTGTGTTTGGGATTCCTCCCTAAGGAAATCTGGACACAAGAGTTATCCCAGTAGATGGGTGAGAGCTGTTGTGCACCCCAGGAGACCTGATAAGGACCCTGAGGAGACAAGGACTGTGAGATATGTCACAGACCATTCCTACTGTGTATTGTAGGTACATATGGTCCAGGCAATAAATTGTCCTCACATTTGTTGTTAATTCAACATAACTATCATGGAAAAGCTACAGTATAGACTTACAAGAGTTGCTTTCTAGTATATGAAGCAGCATGTTCAACAACCAGGGGTAAGAACCTGATGCTCTGAATTAATCAGATGCTAGCATCAATCATCTGTGTGAGTGCAGAAAATAAAGGTTCTCACTAGATGTCAGGAAAAAAAAAAGATATTAGTGAAACTATGTTTCTGTAATTTTAAGTAACTGTTACAAACACAATTTCAAAGATAATTTCAGATGGCTTATTGGATTTGCTTCTGAAGCAAAGTGTGTCATTACAGAAAGAAAACAAAAATCACAACATTATAGCTACTCTAATTGCCTATTAATGTGTGGTGATACCAAAAGCAGAAACATGATGAGAATGAAACAGGTTCTTAGAATCATAGAATAGAATAGCATTCTTCTTAAATAGCATCTTTCTTTTTTTTCCATAAGTGTTGTGATGTTCCATTGAATTATTGATTCTTGAATTCAGACAAAAATGCACCTCATTGAAATAATCCCTTTAAGTCTCAAGTGACCTACCGTGGCACAACAAACACATCTGTTTAGCAAGGTTTTTTCCTCCCTGATTTAGTTGGCTTCTGAAGTGACCTCTGATTCAGTTATGTTTGAAATTATCTTGCAGTCTAGAAATTGGAGTACTGCTACCTCTAAAATTAGAAATACTTTGGGATAAATGCCTACATAATATTTATACCATTAATGGCATGAAAATGAGATTATGCAAAAAAGACACAAAGAGATGATTTCTTTTTACCTGTGTCATCGAGTTAGGAAATGTGATATGAAAGAAAGATTTAAAATGCTCTTTAAAATGCACCAGCTCTGAAAATAATGTAGGCAACGTCTGAACTGTCACAGGTGTTTGAACACTGCAGAGCTAATGACCAATATGGATCCATGAAGGAGTTGCCGATGCAATATAGTTGTGTCCTGGTTTTATTACTAGCTTATTGTTGTGGTTTAAGCCCAGTTGAAACTCAGAAAACTATGCAGCCTCTCTCTCACCCCCAACCCGCCTTCCTCCCCCCTGCTCCAGGAGGGATGGGGAAGAGAATCGAAAGAATGTAACTCCCATGGGTTGAGATAAGAACAGTCCAGTAACTAAGGTATAACACAAACCACTACTGCTACCACCAATAATAATGATAAGGGAAATAACAAGGGAAGAGGATACAACCACTCACCACCCGCTGACCGATACCCAGCCCAACCGAGCAGTGATCTCACCCTTCCAGGTAACTGCCCCCAGTTTATATACTGAGCATGACGTGCTGTGATATGGAATACCTCTTTTGTTAGTTTGGGTCCAGTGTCCTGTTTCTGCTTCTTCCTGGCTTCCTCTCCTCCTGTCACTCCAGAAAAAGAAATGGGGTCCACCCCTTGACAGCTTGATGGCATCAGGGTACACTGTGCACCGGTATCTACTAGCGTCTTATGCTTCTGTGGGACTGATGTGCCAGGCCATCTGATCCACACAGTCCAGTAAATCCAATTGTCCCCTACCTCCACCTGGCTGGAAGTAAGGCCCCTCTAATAGTCATCACAACATTGGACATTTAAGTCTTGTAGAAAGGGATTGTTCTTCTTTATCCCAGGAGCTGGAGTAAAATCAGCTCTTCCACTCCATCTGGGAATCTGTTCACTAGAGACTGAAGCTGCAGCTTTCATGGGATGATCATCCTTGACCCTTGTTCTTCTCTTCAGTTTGCGTGCCTGTCCCTCCAGAGCTGAAGTAGGTTTTCCATCCCACTTCGTAATGTCTTCTCCATGATCATTCAGGTAAAATCATAGGGTGGCCAGTGGTATGTACCTTCTATATCTTCTCTCTCGAGCAGTAGGACTCCTTTTGTTAAAGCTGAGACTTATGTTGGTACACATGAGGAGCTGGATAGATCTGATAGATCATCTCTCAATTGTTTGAGATTCTGAGACAGTTTTTCCACAGCTGAAATGATGGAAGGGGTGAGATCGTCTTTGAACTCTCAGAGTTTATGAATCATTTCATCCCCTGTTAGTGGTACTATGTCATTCCAGGTTACTGTTGCCAATGAATGGGCGTATGATGATGGTGCATTCCGTGTAAATTTCCACCACATGGGTCGTGTACATTCGACTTCATCTGGATCTATGGGTACATCCCCGTTATTTGGCTTGATGTGATAGATCATCTCTAGAATGGCTGATTCCCTCAGAGACAGGATGTCTTTCTCCAGAGTAGTCCACTTGGCTGAATGACTCATAACATCATCCTTGTATGGAAACCTATCTTTCACAGCTGCCAAGAGACATTTCCAAAGGCTGAGGGGCTGTTTCCCTCTTGCAATTGCTTTGTCAATTCATAGAATCATAGAATAGTTAGGGTTGGAGAGGACCTTAAGATTCCAACCCCCCTGACTTGGGTAGGGACATCTCCCACTAAACCATGCCACCCAAGGCTCTGTCCAACCTGGCCTTAAACACCGTCAGCGATGGAGCATTCGCAACTTCCCTGGGCAACCCATTCCAGTGCCTCACCACCCTTACAGTAAAGAACTTCTTCCTCATATCCAATCTAAACTTCCCCTGTTTAAGTTTGAACCCGTTACCCCTTGTCCTATCACTACAGTCCCTAATAAAGAGTCCTTCTCAGCATCCTTATAGGCCCAGCGGCTTGGGTTCCCTACCTCTAATTCGTGACTGTTGGCCCCATTGTCCCAGAATGGGAGCAACCAGTTGATGATGTGCTCTCCTGGTTGACGGGTAAAATCTTTTAATGTATTCTCTAGTTCGGTTGAGTTCCAAGGTCAAGAAGTCACCTCTTCTTCTTTGTCCTCTTCTTCGTCTTCTTCTTCTTCTTCTTCTTCTTCGCGTGCAATGATGATTCCTGATCAGATGTTCTCTGGGTAGTAAGTGCATTGCCATTTCTTCTTCATCCTGTTCCTTTATCTTTCTTGTCATTGTTTTGCTTTTCCCCTTATTTACAGGGCAACCAATATTGGTACGAATGGTGCTCTGGTTTAGCTGCAGTATCTGCTGTTGCGGTTTGAGTAGCTGCTCTACTAGTTGTTGGGGTTGGCGTAGCTGCTGTGCTTGGAGCTGGAATAGCTGCACTGTCTGTTGCTTTGCCATCAGATCCAGAGACATATTTTTCCCTTTGAAGACGCTGGATAGTGTTGAACAGGGCCCTGTAAGCATAGCCCAAGCCCCAGCATGTTGCCATGATTTGTCCCTCTCTGGTATGACCAGAACGACAACACACCTCATCTAAGTGTTTTATTAATTTTTCTGGATTTTGTACTTGTTCAGTGGTGTAGTTCCAAAGCACTGGAGGGGCCCACTGGCCTTGATACTTGCCCATACTATCCCACACTCCCTGCCACTCATGACTGTCCAGCCTCAGGGAAAATCTCTTGATCCTCCTATATCGTTGCCTAAACCTAGACATGACCCAAACCTGACTCTCCTTAACTCTTGAGATCAGACAAAATGGTGGTGGGTAAAACACACTCGGTATGCGTGCCAACATGGCAATCCCCATCACAATCACCAAGCAGGTCTCAAGGATACCTAAAGGCCATTCAAAACCTTCAGAACTCTCAAATGGTGCTGTAAATGGTGGGGGGTTGGGAGTGTAATAGAATGTCTCCTTCACAGGTTGACCACCCGAGGAGGTGAAAAAAGATGTGTAATTGCTCAGCACTTCTATTATATACCTCCCAAAGTATAGAGGTGGTGACCAAACTGGGAATGCAAGCCAGATCAGTTTCATGATCAATGATTCTATTGTATTACAAGTCATTACCATAAAGTACAATGAAACAAGAATCTTAGCCCAAGGACCTCAGCCAGTAAACATTAACATAGCAAATACTGGCTGTAAGTAAGGTACGACATGCTGAAACTGCAAGATCAAGAACAACAACTTTGAGAGCCAATAAATCAGCATTGTGACAAGTGACTATTAATTTGAAACAATGAATGCTTATCACAAGTATGATTAGACACACTCTGGTCAGCTCTGTTGTCTCAACCCTTTGTGCCCCATGTTGGGCACCAAAAAGAACTGGTTTAAGCCCAGCCGTAACTCAGAAAACCATGCAGTCCTTCTCTCACCCCGCCCCCCCCGCCCCAGTTCCTCTCTCCTGCTCCCGGAGGGATAGCGAAGAGAATTGAAAGAATGTAACTCCCGTGGGTTGCGATAAGAACAGTCCAGTAACTAAGGTATAATACAAACCACTGCCACTGCCACCAATAATAATAATGATGAGGGAAATAACAAGGGAAGAGAATAAAACTGCTCACCACCTGCCGACTGATACCCAGCCCAACTGAGCAGTGTTCTCACCCTTCCAGGTAACTGCCCCCAGTTTATATACTGGGCATGACGTGCTGTGGTATGGAATACCTCTTCGGTTAGTTTGGGTCCAGTGTCCTGTTTCTGCTTCCTCCCGGCTTCCCCTCCTCCCTGGCAGAGCATGAGGCTCAGAAAGTCCTTGGTCAGACTAAACATTACTGAGCAGCAGCTGAAAACATCAGTGTCATCAGTGCTGCTCCCAGGCTGAAAGTCAAAACCACAGCACTGCATCAGCTACTAAGAAGGAGAAAAATGACTGCTACTGCTAAACCCAGGACACTTATTTAAATTGCAGCTCTTTACATTTTCGTTAATGCAAAATTACTGAATACTTCTGAAGTTTTATAGACTTGCAAAGTCGTTTGTGGTGCAGGATCACAGCAGCTCTTGGTTGTGATCCTGTCATTTTTCTCTCCCTTATTTCTTTTGTCTCTCCAGACTTCAAAATCTTGAGGGCAGGGAGCATGTCTCCTTGGTACTTGCTCTGCTTAAACCAGAGGAAGACAGATGCCTATTGGTGGCATACAGACTTTAATGCCAAGCTGATTTTCTTTCTTGAAGGAAGACCTTTGATTATCTATGAGTATTAATTTTTATGGTCTTTAATTAACCAGAGTGATACCAAAGGGTTTAAGCTATTTCTTACTCCAGATATAGCTTCAAAGGTATTCCAGTAAACCTTTTTAGTATCTCATAATTTGATTAAGAATGTAATTAGACCTTTATGTAGTTGTATCTCATTTTTTACTACTTATAATTTTTGAAATGCAACATGTGTATATTCCACAGTAAATATCAGGACCCTCTTGTATTTCTGTATGTCCATGTTGCTTTGGTTTCTTTTATCACTTTTGCAGTACAGCAACTAATAGGTAATTTTTCATCAAAGTTAATCCCTGAGATCATACAAAATTACAAAAACTGTGCATCCTGCCTTGCTGGTTAAGAGTTTACTTTTTCCTTACAGAAACCAATTAAGTTTTCTTACCAGCAAATTCGTGTTTTCAATCTTATCAAATCAATACCTACAGCTGTAGAATGATCTATTTGGCATAATTTCAGAATCTAAGGAAAGGCTTTCACTTTATTTTTCATAATAACAGGAAAAAAACTTAATTATTTTAAGTTTTTTAGCCCTTTATTAAAGAATTTAGAAGAAGGAATTTTACAAAACTATTGTAGTGACATGGGACAAGCCAGTAAATAAACTTCCATCAAATCCCAGCTTTATGTAGCTTATTAAACAGCTCTTTAATGTGACATGCTGCCCATCCAATAAGAGTTTGAAGAGAGTTTGTGTGCTTCTCAGTTCTACCTATAGATCTACAAGAAGATTCTACTTTAATCTATTTTTTCTCATTCGCTCTGTGTTTTGTGACATGATTGACAGTCTTTGGTTCCCTTTTTGTACTGGGGATTTGTTTTGGTAGAAGATGGTCTTTTACTGAAGTAAGAGGAATGAAAGCTCTTGAGCTTTTAATATAATTATTTAATTACACTGTGATTGTGCCTTAATCTTTCCTGAGACCTCATCATGCTAAACGTGATGCTGAGCAATGAGAACACCTCCTCAGAGTTTTCCAAGTTAATTGCTCATAGCCAGCTGTACTGGGAGTTTCCTCCTGGGGTACTTGCAGTGGCCGATGATAAAGATTTTGTCTGATTTTGTGCCTATGGTATGAATTTGAGGTATTTTGGAGCTGGTGCTCCCTGTTCATATGCTAAAGGACTCTCTTTGAGTTCCTTTGAAAGGAAACACTATGTGATCTTCCGTAGATGTTTTCCTAATAAAAATGAACCACCTTCCGCCTCTCCCCAAAAAATCTTTCTTCTGTTCCTCAAAAGATAGAGCTACGCTGCAAATTCCCTGTGGCAGAGACCCTCTTGCATGTTTTCATTTTAGATTTGAGTTACAGTGAAGGTAAAAGTATAAATAAGCTGGATAATTCATGTAAAAGCTTAAGTAATTGGATCCCTATGGAAGATGGAGCACTTGAGCAAAGTAATGAGAATGTCTTGATGAAAATATTGTCCTCTTTGAAACCAGCCTGCAGCAATGACGAATGGATTCAACTATGGATATTGAATGTTGGCTTTATTGTCTTCTATTGCAACATCAACACATTCAAATTTAGTGGGGTAAAGTTTTAATTTACTATTTCTGAGTGCCAAAACACAAATCAAGTGGTTAGACAAGTCTGGAGTAAAGCATGCATAATTCTAAAGACAAATAGGGCTGCTACGGATGCTGTGCAGTGCTATGTAGGTGCTTTGTTCTGATGTCTTCTGACATCACTCCTTTCTTGCCGCTTACATGGCAGGCTATACATTAAAGCAGGTAAAACAATTTGTTCATATGAAAGTAGCTTGGCTCAGTCTTTCATTGATGATAACAGTGAAATGTTTGGCTTTCAATTAGGTGGAATTATGCCCAGTTAGAGAATTACTGAAACTGTGGGGTTTTTTAAATGAGCTGTTTAGCAATCAGCAGCGCAAGAGAAATATTCCCTGCTCCTTATGCTCTGGAGAAGCAGAAAGCCCCTTCTTCCCAAACATGGATTAGTTCTGTTTTTTCTAACATCTTTCCGTGCCCATTATCTATTAAGATCTCTGCTTTTAGGCTGGATGCTTGTGACAGGAAAAATATTAGACAGCTATGAGGCAGATGTCTATAAATATTGTCCTGTTATCCCTGGGACTGAACATCTTGCAGTCCTTTGGAGTTCTCTTTTGCCTTCTACCTCTTCAACATTCTCTCATGCTTTTGCCTCTTCTCAACCCAGTGGGAACAAACAAAGGGAGCTGACCCTCTGCTGCTGGTGGCTCTGCTGCCTGCTGCTGTGGCAGTAATGAGATAAAAGCACAAAGATGTTTCCAGGAACAAAAGCCTGTCATTTCCCATGGTGTTAGTGCTGGCGCCCTGCTGTGTGCACTGAGCTGCTGCCCATGTCTGCCCTGAACGGACCTGTATCTGGAGCAGGGCTAAAAAGAATACTCTAGCTCTCCCCATCTGCTCTGCTGCTTTCCTCCCCATCTCCTCCCAGTTCAGATGTTCACTTTGGATTTGTCAGGGTTATTTTTTTCCCATGTTAAATGGAACATCCCCAGATCGAAACCTCTCAGTGAGATCTGAACCTGAGCAGCAACAATTCATTTGTGTACATTGTGAAGGAATAAATAAAAACCTGTCTTGAGTCAACCTTTTACCAAGTCAGATCAATTCTTATTTCGGATGACACTAACCAAGTGCAATTCTAATTCTCTTTTTTACATGCATGACAGTTATTTCCATAGTTCATGGTGTTGTGTGGCTCAAAGTTATTTCTCCTATCTTGATTTCAGCACATGGAATTTTGATCTGACAACCAGAGTGACAAAACTCTGTATACTTGCAGCACATGATTTGGGAAAAATAATGTTTAAAGTCACAGGTCACAATGTAACTGGGTACAGATCCCTATCATTAGCACTTCCAGAGGAATGGTGGCTTTTAGCCTCTGAATATACTGCAAACATGCACTGTTTATTTTAAGCAAGACTCCATCTTTCTGGAAGGAATCACTGGCATTTCTGCCCAGCCGCAGTAGACTGCCAGAATTAGTTGCATTGTCTTGAATGGTAAGGGGAAAATTTTCAGATTTTAAGTAATGGTTATGCGCAACAGTAATCAGTTGTTGCAAACATTATTCTAAATCAGACTGATTAATGATTACATTATGATGTGTTCTATTTGGACACAAATCTGAATGATATCATTTTGGCAGCTGAGCAAAGACCATGTGTTTTGACTTCTTGGTTTGGTTCAGAAATCAATGTTCTTATGATTAGTTCCTGTCAAGGTCTGACTTTGCTTCTGAACTGCCCGTCATGAGACAGAACGATGCATGTTTATAAATCCAACAGAATGAAGTGTTAGGTGTTCTAGGTCAATTGGGTTGATTTCTTTTATTTTTTTAAACATTTTTGTGTTGCTCTCCTCCAGACCTAGTGTCAAAGAAAAAGGTTAGGTTTTATTTATTTTCAGGTATTATTTTAATTTATTTATTTATTTTTTTTTTTTTTTTTTTTTTTACTTTTCCAATTGTATCTTCGTCGCTGCAGCTTAGTATCTTTAACTGCCAGGTGTCTGTCAAAATTTCATGCTACTCTTTAATATCTTTTCCCCTTTTATTGATCAGATGAATGACAACATAGGAGCATCCAAATGAGAAAGTACAGCTTGTTGTTGGCATAACAGAGAGATATATAATCAGACTAAGTGATCCTTCAAAGCCATAAAATCAATGACTTCTGCAGAGCCTTTCCAGCAGAGAGATTCCATTTCTGTGTGTTAGAAATGCTAATGCTTGTGTTACTTGAGCCTAGGACCCCCTAGTATTGCCCTCAGGTGTAATGATCCTTGCTGTGACTGTTGTAGTACCCCCTAGTTAGACAAGCCTAAGCTTAAACAACTGGGTAACATCTGTGAGAAACACAATCTCTGAACATTCAAGTTTGGTGGGGTTCACCCATCCTTGTCCCTCCAACTTAGTTGTGTGACTTTGTGATCTCAGGAGATTCTGCAAAGGTAGATATATGTAGTTCACCAAGACTAATTTGTGAACCACTGCATATTCCACACTAGTGTGGAATGACCCTTCTTTGTCACTGAGGTAAACAGAGCGCTGCAGGGAATAAAAAAGAAAACCTTTTCCCTGCCACTTTCATTGGCATTTGGGATTCCTTATCTTTTTTCAGCTCTGATGGTGTAGGGAAGGGCCTCTGGCGCATGGCTGAGAGGGCAGTGGAACAACAGCTCTGCATGAGTGTTTAAATTCCAGTAACTGTTCCTTTCTTTTCGTGGCAAATAATATATCCTTTATTTCATATTCAGGTCTAGACTTTGGCTGATAAGCAAACCTCCCATTAAGTGTGAATTGACTTAAAAAAAAAAGGTGTTTTTATCTTATTAGAGAACATTTGATTAAAAGCATATTTGCTCTGCAATCTGAAGAATTTAGATCGATTCTGAAGAATGTGGGCTACTGTAAATTACCTCTTTGTTAACCAAAATGTAGACTTGCATCTCCCATGCACTTATGCACTAGTTATCAATGAACACTCACTCCATCAGCTTTCCAGCAGTGATTTTATCTTGGCTATGTTGCTGTTAGAAAGAAAGCATTTAAGAAACCAGCTGAGTTTCAGTATGAGTGTTTTTAGTAAATAAGGACAGATAAAAACATATATCTTTTAAAAGCAGTTGAAGTTAGCTTTGTGGCTCTAATAGGAACTGAGGAATTGTAGTTCTCTGCAATAAAGGAAGGTGTGTTTTTATCAATTACAGGAGCAGTTGGATTAGACTAAGTGTACTTGCTCAAGTAGATTCTCAAAAAAGACTGTTCTTTTTGTGCTCCATTACAGACATCTTATCTTATTTAGGACTTTGTGTATGTCTGCTCTTGACTTAGTTCTGCTAGCTATTTTAATAGTCAGTGAAGATGATCAGGCATTTTTTGGACTGTAGTTAAGCTTTACCGGAGGCACAGCCCTAAAATAGGTCTGAACATCTCTCTTCCTGTGGATCAGAATTCTAACAATGTGTGACTGATATCCTTGAATGTGAGTTTGTGGACAACTGAAGGATAATAGAGTATAAGACTGATGCTTGACATTAGTTCAGTACTGAGCTTCAGCACACAGAAAGATTAAGTACTGGAAAACATGGTGCTTTACTGGAAATATCCACAGCATTTTGTACTGAATCTCCAAAAAAAGAAAACAGAAATCATAAGTATGTGTGCTTCATCTGTTCCAACAGGTGACTGCCAACTGTGATTATCTCATTGCAGTTCTCTAATATATTTTATTCTTCTTCAGACATATTGCAGTTAGGTCAAATTCTCTAATGAACTATTCAGCTGTGCATGAGGGCACAGCTGTTAATCCAGAAATCTTCAGTAATTAATCAGGACAATTTCTGTACACATAAATGTGACTGTAAGGTGTGTCCAGCTGAATGAATCAAAGTGACCAGGACAAGCATTTCAGCATTTGCTACTATGGGCAAATATATAAATATAACTTCCACTCACCTTGTATACATGGGTAATTTCATCTTCAAATGCAATCTCTAAATGGGCTTTTAAACATTTCTCTCAGAAAATTAGATGGCATGTGTTTGAAACAATTTAGCCCTCAACAGAAGTTGTGCCTACCTGCATTAGCAAATGTATTTCCTTTTTTCACTTCTCTTTTTTCAAAAACATACATCATTATCTACTACACCAGGGAGTAAGAATAATTTAAGTAAAAGAAAATCATAGCTAAAATCAGAACATAACAATTAGCTGTCACTTTAAGGGGGGGGGGAATTATTGAGCACAATGAAAAATACACTTTAGTGAAAAAAATAATGAGAAAAATACTTATGTAAAATACGGTCATTTTAGATTACGTTATATACAGTGAGAAATAATCAGTCCTCTATAATATTAGCTAGAAAGAGCACTTAAATTTTTTGACATCCCTAATCATGGAGCCTGGGGAGCACTACAGTGCATTTGCATTGAATTACTCCTAATTTTCCAAGCCCTGTCTGCCCCTTCCATAGGTTTTGCACCCAGTGTTTGTGAATTGGCAGAAACCTACAGATTTCATAGCTAATATTGTTGTGTCCTGTCTGGAATATCAGAGTAAGGTGCATTATATGCTGATGACAATTAAGAGTTGAGGGAAATCATACTGAGTTTTCAGATGTGGCTCCCAGGTGTTATCATTTGTATCAAGTTAGAGAAATGACATCAAAGAAGATACACAAGACAACAAAAGTGATGAATGTGAGTGTTTCTGCTAAGAGTTCAGGGAAACTTTTGTGGGAAGGAGGTGAGCCTACAGATTCCACAGCTGCAGTGGCAGGTGGGATGGAGAACTTCTGCTGTTGTAAGATGTGTGCAATTGCATGTGCACTGTGCTGCTTTTCATTTGAATATATGTGTGCTGCCACTTGCTATTGTCACCTTGTATTAACTTTCCAAGTGCTATTGTTTGGGCTTCCACCTTCAGAGTGATAAGTGATCTTTTTCAGAACCATTCATTTTTGGCCTGATTCCACTTTCATTTAATGTGTTGCACATACAACAAAAGATGTGCCAGTTTAGCTATATCAGCAGAACATCTCTCTCCTGGGGCAGATACAGCCCTGCAGGATTGGACTATAACTGTGCATGCCCTGCATTGCTGATTAAATACAGGCTGATCTGCATCTAGCTTATTTTTAACCCATGTAACCACATTGAGTAGCAACCAATGCAGTAAATGTTGAAAACCCCAGTTAATTTTTGGGAATAAGCTATAATTGTATAAGTGGGTTTAAATGATAGGAGCATTTATCAGCGTACCTCAAATACAGTTAACTATAAAAGTTCCAGTGTCTTTGGAGGAATGGGGTACTGCTTTTGAAAATTGGAATTAAATATGTCTGAGAACTGCGTAGTGGACATGATAAGTAGTTCAGGTAGTGCAGGTGTGTTTATTTAGAGTATCTGTGAGGCTTATAACTTAAGTTTATTTTGATGGCCAGGATGCTACAAGCTAAGTAACCATCCTCTGCCTTTTGGATTAACAGAGGTATGTGTGTTTCTTCTCAGGGTTGCAATTAGAGATGACACCCCTCGGAGACAGTTGAGTTTAGAGCATCTAGGTTGGAATTGCTGAGACTGAGTGAAACAAATATTCAACTAAGTTGATTGGATGGAAAGTGGGATTGCTTTTCTGAGGGAAAGGAAAATACTTCAGGAAAACAGTGTTCTGAATATTTCCTAGTAAAAATTACTATGGAACTTAAGTGCTGAAACAAACAAATCCTCTGGAAAGATATAAATGCTGTATTTTTCTCATTACTGAAACACTGTATTTTGATTTTAAATATTAAATACTTTGGCATTATATGATTCAATATTATGCAGGTCAAAACATCATTAATTTCTTTTAGTATCACTGAAATCAGGTTTGAACAGGAATGCATGCCCTTGAATTGTTTTATTCTTCACAAAACTGCCTTTTGTAATAAAAAGCTATGTTGAAAACCAACTGGTTAGCTCTGTATTTTGGCAAGGATTATCCCATTTGTGTATTACTAGCTTTCTTCCAAGCATATTCTTCTACCAGACCATTGATCTCTATTTTCTGAGTAAAAGTTTTTGGCATGCATGTGTTCATGCATGCTGGGTAAGAAGAAATAATAATAAATATTATCCACTATGGGCTCTGTTTGTTGCTTCCTCTGTTGGTATAAAGATATCAGCAACTTAATGTGGTATAACTTTATTGTTAAAATATGCTATGTGATAAAATTTTCATATGGACTAGTTTGAATTATTGTGGGTTTTGAAGCCACACACCACAAGAAGCCGCTCTGGGTTGAGGTAAGCAATTCTCATCTTCCAGTGACTGGGAAGAAGGTGTCAAGACCTTAAGTAGACTATTTCAATGAGAAAACATCTTCTCATCCTTGTCATGCAGATTAAGTCGTTGAACTAGAAAGAGGAATTACTGAGGGAAAATATTTGGCATTTATTATGTAGTAGTTTGGACTTGGATAATCGTGTTTCTTTTTGGCTTTAAAAGTCCATGTCACCTCAAGAACTGAAGAAGATTTATGATTGCTTCTTTGGAAATATTCCCAGTGTTAGCATAGCTATAATATTAAAAGGAATCCAAAGTAGTCTTGGAAGCCATGAGTCATCCTATGTCATGTAGGATTTCAGTCTATTGAAGAGCCTTCTAGGTAGCAATTTTTCTGGAGGGAAGTTAAAAACTTGGGTTTTTGGATGTAATACTCTATTCATTTGCGACAGGGTTTGCAAAATCACCAGCACTTCCAAGTGTACCTTCTTTTGCAATATCTTTCTCATTATCACAACCCTTCAAGGAGTTCCTCTTTAGTGATACCCAATTCCTACCTAGCTATTATGTCTCCTTATTTTGATCATGAATCTAAAATACAGAAGAAGCACTGCTGGATGAAATTCTCTTTGAAAGATGAGTAAGCTGCCACAGGAGTAAAATTACCAGTTTGGTAAATTTTTTCATTCATATATCTTTCTGAAGACACAGGTAGTGCAATGGTATCTCTGCAGTGCCCAACATGTGGGGCTGAAGTCTCTCCTGGCAAAGTCAACCCTTTCTTTTGAAGGATGGTTTTAGTTTGCATGTAAGTAGATTTTGTATTGAAATTGGCTTCTGAAAGCTAGGAAAAGGAAGCTCCCTTGCTGTATAGCAGGGTGGCAATGGGGGCATCATGGATTAGTGAATAAACCTGACTAATGTATCTGGGTAACAAGACTACTAGCGTAAACAGGAATGGATCAATCTGATTGCTGTTGAATGCTCACTTCATATCTGTGCAGTAGATCATCATCTCTGGTGGTGGATACATGGGTAGGGAAGTGAAAAAAAAAAAAAAAAAAAAAAAAGCTTTGGACAACTGAATATCTTCCTGATGTGATTGCTGTGTCAACTCTGGGGGTATGTTTAAGGGAGTGAGGAAATGAAAGAAGTTATCACCAAATTACATTGATCCAGAACATTTTCATAATAAGGAATATTGAAAGGAGTTAGAAGAAAGGTTGTATGGGTTAGAAAAAAATGTTTAGAGACTATGTCAAGAAGACATCTGTTGGCTTTGTCTGTTTTAAGCCCTCTAAATGAAAAAGTCCTGTAACTTTGTTCTGTATAGCAGTGAAAAATACTGCCTGAGGAGCTGCTGGGGTTTCCTTATTCAGTTGAGTACTGCACCTTGCTTCAAAGACTGTTCTTGCAAATGATTATTCTCTACTTCTGACAGCCTGTCCTTGCACTTGGGGGACCCTTAATGAGCATTGTCACTTAAAAGTCAAAACCCCAGTAACTGTTGTTTGTTTGTTTATTAGGTTGGGGTTGTTTGTTTTTCTTTTTGTTGTTGTCTAAAAAATACTGAATATAATAACACACATCGCTACATCATTGCTTTATTCCTAAATGCTATGGTGGTTTTTTTTATGCAGATTACTAGCATGCTGCTAACACATGGAAAAAAGCAGAGATTTTCACTCAAATCCTGTTTTTAAGACAAAGAAAAGAAACTGAGAAGTCTGGGACAGAAGACAGCTTAAGGAACTCTGAAGAATAAAATGGGTGGATGTGAATGTGCTGGCAATAGGAAGAATACCCAGGGTTCTTATCTGTGTCTTGGGAACAAATGATCTGATCCAAGGAGAGATTTCCATTAATGTTACCAGACCTTGGATAAAGTCAGATACAGCTAGTGTTGTTTTAGCATAAGTGTTCTGAAAGAAGATAATTTCAAGCGCTAATATGTCCTGGATAATCAGTGTGCCTAAGCATCACCAGTGTGCAAATATATTCTAGATGTAAAAAGATCAGTTAGGTCATCTACTTCTCATACTCTGCACCTGTCATTTTTCTTGTAAAATTGTACCAACAATATTAAAACCTGTTCCAAGGTGAAGAAGGCATTTTGAAGTACCTACTGTTGATTTAGGGAGTAGGCAAGTAAAACATCAAATAGGAAAAGGAAGGGCACAAATCAATGTTGCTTACTCAATGAAGTTTTCAAAGTCTCAGAAAAAGAATACAGTAATATTTTTATTTGTTTTTTTGCTGGGATGAAACATAAGATAGCAAAAAATGTTTTCCATGGGAAATGAATGTTCATATGAGTATAAAAAATTAATGACTCTAATAGTCTTTCAAGGGTTTAACCTGGGTCTCATTTTAAGATCCTCTGCTTTTACCTGTTTATATAACTTTTCTATTGTCAGATCCTACATTATTTTCTCTCAATTTATTCTTTTTTTTTTTCTCCACATAGAAGGTATCATGAATCCTTTCACTCTGTGCATTGGTGTAAAAAACAAATAGCCAATGTTATGTGTGTACTGCTGTCCCTTGGCAATCACCATGACAGATGTTAGAACACTTATTACTCTCAGTTCATGATCCTATAAATGTGAACTTTTTTATTATGAGAGAAAATTTTGCTGTTGTCTGATCCAAGAGCCATTATAGTTTCTGGGCAGATTCCCACTGATTTGTTTAAGTTTTGGAACAGTTCTTAAGATCTTCAGTTTAAAACCACCTGGTGTTAGTGTAGAAGAAAGGCTATGGGGACCTTAGTAGCTTTCCCCCCATATTCCCTCAGTGCGTCTCTCACTTTCCAGAGTCAAGCCACAACAACCCTTGCTGCTTCTGCCATCCAGAAGTGTTTTTCTATAGCTCTCTGCCTCATTGCTTCCCCATCTGTTTTAATCTGAACATCTTTCTGGTGACCTATGTTCATATCTGGTATAAATATTTTACTATTCAGAGTTTTTACTCTGTCAGTTACCATTTCAGGGAATGATTTATAACAGGAGTGTGCACTCTGCGCTGTAGAAAAGGGAGAAAATTTAGACATGGCCTCAAGGATTTCTTATGTCTTGCTTGAACGAGATTTAGAAGCATAAGGCTATGTGCTGCCAAAAGACATAACTGATAATCTGTCCTCTCAAATTACCAGGTAAATGAAGGAGATGTGGATCAGGCAGGCAGAGAAGGCAGCTGTTATCTGCACTTCCTCAAAGTCGTGAAGGACCTGAGCCAAACCTCACTGATGTCAGTGAGAAGTCTGCCAGCCACTTTGAAAAACATTTGGTAACAAATGTTGGAGACTTGACTCACATTTCCAAGAGAATGGTGCCTTAATTACAAGGAAGTCTTCCTAGCCCTCTGAAGTTAGAAAACCATATCCTTTATAGAGATGGAGCTGCATGTTACCATATAAAACAATTTATAGCTGAAGGTTGTACAGATTTTTCTTTCAGATTAACAGGGGAAGGAATTGTGAGAGAATTTATACTTGAAAAGGAATTTAAATATAAACCAGGTGGTAATTTTTCTCACATTAGTATGTTTTACAAAGGAGGGTGCAGTCTGCATCCAAGTTACTGGAAGTACATCTCTATTACTGTTTAGCATTACTGCCCAGTTTTGCACTTTTACCCCTTTTCATTTGTGCTATAGTCTTTTTTCCAAAACACTAGGCAAAGAAAATTGGAGAAGTAGCATATCTGATCAACTATGTATATCTATTATATGAAATAGTACAGAAGAAAAGGGATGCATCATCGTGTTTTGATAACAAGCAAATCTGTAGCAATTGCTTTTTTTTTTTGGAGAAAAGGAAATCACTTACAGTACTTCAAAATGCAATGATTTTTTTTTTCAGTGGCCTAGAGAATAATAATCATTTTCTATGTAAGTTGAGACACTACCATTCCTTTCTGTCTCACTGAGTGTGAGCCATTTGTGGCGTATGAATGCATCTCTGCAGTTAGGTAATAGATTGCTGACGTTGAATTAGATAAGCTGTGGAGCTACCACTTCTTAAATATCATTGACTCCTGATCCAGTTGGATCAGGTTTTTATTTTTATAACACATCCTTTATCCTGAAGGAGAAAATGAGTAGAATAAATTGTTTTCTGTAAGGTTTTGGCAACTTGAAAACACACTTGTGCAGTTGTTACACAGTGACTGCTCATATCTGAGTAATTGTACGTAGAATGAAGTTCTGAATTGTCACACTTGGTGACTGCATTACTCATATATAAAGTGTTTTACTCACAGTTGCTCTGGGCAGAGCGCAATGTGCTTGGCACAGGTGGCAGACTTGTTCTGGAGCAGTGCTTATTCTCAGCCTATGTCTGAACTTATGTGAGTCCTAGACATGGAAAATAACAGCACCATCAGCCAGCATTGACTTTAGAGAGAACTGCAAATGCTCAGCAGTCCTGTGGAGCAGCTTATTAGTTACATTACTTGTTTTTAAGAAAGAAAGCTCTTTATTTCGTAACAGAAGCTCATGTTAAAAAGCCCACCCTAATATCTAGATAAATACTGTTTGTAAGCTCCAAATCAAAGGTCTCAGGAACTAAACATGTTGTTATTGGACAATAAACAGCATGCAATGGAAATTTATTTTAAGAAGAAAAGACAAATCTAAATCTCAATCTGGTAAAAACATTTCTGCATATAAACACTCATTCTTTCACTATTCTTTCTGTACAGCTTTATTTGCATCTATTTGTCATTTTCTAATGAGAGAAAAACTTAGTTTCGTGGTAAGGCTTATTTCTTTAATACTTCTGGAAGCTGGATGATGAAAACACATTGTATTGATTATAAACACTAATACATTATTAATTAAATAAACCCAGCTTATTGGTTAGCAAATGTTAATACATGCACTAAGAAAAGGTAAACCCTTGCTGTTAGTAGAGGTTTTGTGCGCATTTTCTTTCACTTAGCCTTACTGAAGCCCATTAGGCAACAGATATGTCTGTATATGTTATTAGGCTGCTGCCAAAATTAGTAAAGCCTCTTTCCAGGGCTTTTCTTTGGTTGACTGTAATATTCATACTGGCTTAACTACTATAGCTCCTTGTCTTTCTCAGTGCCCTGGTGTCCCACTGTAGAAGCGTTTCTGCTATATCTTCAGTCAATGTAAGTGTAGTTAATCTGTAATGCTGTGATTTGAGGTTTGTGTCCCGGAAGTACAAACAGTCTGCAACTGTCTTGGAACCTTCATTCATTGATTGAATCAACCTTTTTTCATCTTTTTTCATCTCAGAAGGAACTAAAGTTTACCACCTTGTTCAGTACAGCTGCCCTCTTTCTGTTACTATTATCACTGACATATAGAATGATAGCATTACAGTGGTTTTTACTCCGAATATCAGAATTACAGGAATCAAGGAAGCTGTAAACCCTGTGCTAAGAGGAAGCTAATGATGGAAAAAGTACTCATAATACCTGTCTTTTGGTGTCAGTCCTATAGCAGTTGTCTGCAAGACACAATAGAACATCTGGAAGCAGAGCCCTTCTATTCTGGTAGCTGAAAACGCATTAGCTGTTCTCACATAAAGAGCAGGATTAGAATGACTGACCTCCCCACTGAAATACTTGCTTTTGAATAATCTTGTCAAATGAAACAAGGAGTGTCATGGCAAAACTGTCCTTCTTCTGCTGTGAGGAGATCGTCTGTGTATATTATGACAAGAGGGTTGTGTTTAATTGAGTTGCATTTTGGTGCTGTCTGCTGTAGGTAGATACAACGAAAGTGGACAAAGGGCAAGTTCAATTCATTGCTATTAAGCTGCTTCTTTTTTTTTTTTTTTTTTTTTTCCCCACAAAATAATTACTGTATCTTCAAAACAGGTGTGTTGTAGAAAGAATTCAGAGGGGAAGCAAGAAACTGCTGCGATAGCTTCACATTAATTTATGCTCAAGATGGATCCGCCATTCTTTATGGCACCATGGGGGACCCTAAATATAGTGGGGGATATAAACTAAGGAGCATAATGGAGAAGGAAGGCATCCTGCAATACCCTTAGAGTTCATGTGTTATTTGTGCTTGCCAGAGCCTGCTTTTGTGTGCTTTCACTTAAGCATAATGAAAGTGCAGCTTATAATGTATCTATGTAGAAACTAGGTCAGGCAAATTGAAGAAGCTATTGTAGCTTTACTCACTCTTCATCTGTAGACATAAAGTTCAAATCAACAATTTTTAAGAGGGTAGCTTTTATTATCGGCCATTGCAAAACTATTGTGTGATTCAGAACGCTGAATCTTGGCACAGGTGACAATTCTGATTCTAAAGTTGTATGTAGGCATCTTGGCTGATACTTGAGCAATTAGAAATGTAGTTCTGACTGGGAAATGCCAGGCTTTACTCGATAATTGTTGTTTCTTCTCCTAACAGTTATTCCTTTGTTTTAAATAATGCTGCAAGAAAATATATTACCACCCTCACAACCTTGGCTGGTGGTTGGAAATTTGTCTTCGCAACTAGGCAGTTCTTGACTGTCTGCCTTATTCAGAATGGTTTAGTTTAGTTGCTAGACACAAATCTGCTACACTTGTGCAATTTTCCTTGTGAGCTAAAGTTTCATCCTATCCTGGGTTCAGCAGTAGCAGTCATTTTTTCTCCTTCTTAGTAGCTGGTGCAATGTTGTTTTTTTGACTCTCGGCCTGGGACCAGCATTGATAACACTGATGTTTTTAGTTACTGCTCAGATGTTTAGTCTGACCAAGGACTTTCTGAGTCTCCTGCTCTGCCAGGGAGGAGTGGAAGCCGAGAGAAAGCAGAAACAGGACACCTGACCCAAACTAGCCAAAGAGGTATTCCATACCACAGCACGTCATGCCCAGGATGTAAAAACATGGGGCAGGACCCCGGAAGGGTGAGATCACTGCTTGGTTGGGCTGGGTGTTGTTCGGTGGTGGTGAGTGGTTGTATTCTCTTCCCTTGTTATTTCCCTTATCATTATTATTACTGGTGGTAGCAGTAGTGATTTATGTTATACCTTACTTATTGGACTGTTCTTATCTCAACCCATGGGAGTTACATTCTTTCAATTCTCCTCCCCATCCCTCCGGCAGAGGGGGTGGGGAAGGGGGGGAGTGAGAGAGCAACTGCATGATTTAGAAGTGGGCTTAAACCACGACACATCTTCCTTCCTAACAGAATTGTTCAGCTTGTGTTGGGATGCCTTGCTGATGTCTCTTATTGTTGCTCGGGCTGGCTTGGTATGTCTATAGAACCTTAATACAGGTGTTAATTGCCACTATAATGACATATCAATGAACTAAAGTGATTTCAAACAACGACAAAAGTAACTAAAAACTAGTTAATGAGCCAGTGAAGTTGTCATACAGTTTACTCAAAACACTTTATCTGTAACTTCTTTCTGATGTTTTCTAATTAATTTTACCTTTTCTCATCTTCAGTTTGGAAATAGATGATGGGAATGTTTTAGATTGTGTCATCTCTAGTTGATGCACTTCAGTTTTGAAAGATGAGGGAGCAGGAACTTTCTGTGTCAGTTCAATAGTGATTTTTTGTTTCCTTGGTTAGGTGTGTGGCTGCTAAGGTTACAGTTTATGTGCCTCATTTGTAGACCTAATTCTTTTTTGTGGCTGAATGGCACAAACATGTCCAGAGTTGTCATTCAGATGAAGACCTATCAAATGGGGCAACATAGGCAGAATTACTGGCTTCCAGATCATACAACAGCAATTGAAGTATACCACTGAGCTAAAGTGAATGAAATAACCCAGTTTGGCTCTTCAATCAAAACTGAAACACTCTGACTTGGTTGTGCTTTAACTGCTCAGTTTGTTTAAAAAATGATAAACCAGAATGATACAATTTTAAATTAGAAAAAAGAAGGGTTTTTTTTGTTTGTTTGTTTTTTTTTTTTTTTTATTGTTCCAGTATAAACAGTAATACTGCCCAGGTGAGAGGAGGAAAAAAAATCCTGCTTTTCAATTATTTTTATAGAATATTTTATTTACATTATGCATAATAGATGGCAACAAATGTCATTAATATTAACAGAATTGGATAGTTTTATTCAATTTCCACTTTGTGAAGTCTTATTCATAACTTGGCTTTTCTCTGGGGGCAAAAACAGTTTAGTACAGTTTCTGGTACCAATTTGCTCTTTCCAGGTCTCAGATAGTCTCCTGCCCTCTCATTGTAGTGCTTTAATAGTGACCTGCCTTAAAGACACTGACTTTATTGTTTGTTCCCAAGGCTTTTCACATGCCAAATGTCAATTATTCAGTAGAAATTTTCTCCCTGACAAAATTTTCCCTTGATACCTTAACTGAAAACAGACCTTTCAGTGTTCTGATTTCTTGCTTCATTTATCCTTCAACTTAGATAATGACTGCCTACGAATGAGTTAACTAGGCTAATCATTTCTAGCTCTTCAAATCTTAATGTTATTGCACTAAGATTTAGATTGGACTGATCCTGTTGTGGCGGTAAAGGTTATAACTATGAACTATAGTAGTCTTGTAGTCAGGTGTTCTGCAATTTTCAGTGGAAACTTATTTGTGGTTATACTTAAACATGATTATATGTGTATTTGCATGAAACTCTCCCAAGCCGCTTAACTGAAAGTGCACAGACCACCTGTGTTTCTATAGCTGGCAACAGAACACTGCTTAAAGTGCAATGGATGCTCTTGTCTTTGTCATAGCTGTGAGGGGAATTCATGCACATGTGCCCCTTTCAAATGCCCAATAATCCTCGCAGCCTCTGGGATGTACGATAAGGGAGCAGAAAATAATGCCAAGAAATTAAAGAGAAAACAAATCTTAGGACATAGAAACTAGCTAATGACAAGAAGTAATTTGCCAAGTGAAAAGGCATGAAGTTTAAATAAAAATAAGTGGGATGGGATTCTTGGTCTGACATAGATGAGACTTCCAAGAGGGGATAGGTTTTTCCCTTGTAGGTTGGCAGAATTCTTCATTGTCTGAGTACAGCAAGCTATGATAAAAGCACAATTATTCCTTCTTCCTTTACCCTCTTTTGACAATTTCTGGAGAGCATGGAAACAATATGAACTACATTAGAGAAACAAATTACATGCCAAGAAACACTGATGTGTTTATATTGGATACAGAAGCATATAGTCTGTGACGTTGTCTATGAGTGCTTTGGGGGAGCTGAACACAAAACTATCATTCACAAAACACTACTAAAGCTCTACTGCGAACTTTCAGAGCAAGCATGGCATTTTTTGTGTTGTCCTGTCTGTGCTGTCTGTGTCTATCACCCTCACCATTTCTCCTTCAAGTTGTTTCCATTTTGGTATGCTTCTCCTTTAGGTTAATTGATTTTCAATGAGTTATTCCCCTAGCTCTTTACCAGTTGATGAAAAAAAGAAAAACAAAAGCTAAACCCAGCAAGTGTCTTCTTACCTCACTACATGGGGAATAAATTTTAGCACAAATTTCCTGCTTTGTAGGAACTTTTCTACTAGTAGATATCCTGTGCTGACTCTACTGTACCTATCTTTTTTTTCCCTGGATTTCAGTGAGTCTTTCTTGTAATAAAAGTAGTAAAATGAATAGTTTCCCTGACATCTGATCAAGCACTTTCTCATTCTCCATCTGCTCCATACAGTGTTTGTTTCTGTTACTACTTGGCATTTATTTGTGGCCAGTGGATACAATAACGGATTGTAATGTTGATGTTGGCAGAAGCTAACATAACTTTTCATTTGCGTTATGGATTTGTTTTTCAAAATTTCATGTCTCTTACAGTGTAGATCACGACTCTAAATTAGAATTTTAAAATTGTCCAGTGTGGGCTTGCAAGTGAGTATCACATAGAGCAGAAACCTGTTGTGAGAGTTTTATTCTTCAATTTTGTATATTAACATTGATTTAATGTTAGTTACTAATGAAGCCTTTGTTGTTGTCAAGGCACTAATGAGTGCAAAAGGGAAAAGGTAGCAATGTAGTATGCATGAACTTACTGGAATGACTCTTCTAATCGACAAGTTGCATTTCATCATGCATAAAAGACAATTCTGGCAGCTGTGGATAGTATTCTCAATTTTCTTGTTGTTTCTTCAGTAATAACTCTCAGTGCTGGAAACTGCAGAACTAGAAGTTGGGATTTGTTATAATTTCAATGGTGCCAAAAATATTGTAGAGCCTAGATATTTGTCTTGAATATCTCTATATAAGTACAGCTATTTAGTCTGACTAGAAAATAAAATATAATTTGGAGTTTCAAATTTTTAAATCCTGTGTTTTGTAGGTATTTCTTCCATCCTATGAAGAAAAGGATGAATCTTTAAGGGTAATGAATACATAAAAGAGCAATATATACAGAACCTCCTTGTGTATTATACATATAACAATTTTTTTAAATAAGAATTCATCTGAGCTATATCTATTTCATAACAGCTCAGGTAACAATCTGCTATTTAATGTGCTATATAAAAAAGTATCCTTTTGGATAGGAGTAATTCTACTGGCAAAGTTTACTGCTTATCAGAATCTATGTAAAATAACTTGGAAGCAGAAAGAACAGATAGTTGGTTGATACTTGTTTTCTTATAAGTCATTGCATTACAGATTTTGCGCCAAGTAAATCTGTGGTCTTGCACTGTATTGTTGCATATCTGTATTAAATAGGGTAACTTAGAAATAATTTTTTGCTGAAAAATAGCAGGATCTTACATGAAATTCCTGACACTTCTTCCTGGTAGATTCTAATGTGTTGTCTCTCTGCATTTTCCCACTGCAGAGAAATACACTTAAAGGAGAAAAGCTCTAAACTGATCTTTGCAAAGGAGACTTGTTATGCAATTGGTAGAGTTATTTTTGAACTGATGCGCAGAGAGTATAAGAAAGAAAAAAAAAAGAAGATAAAAGAGGTTTTGATGTATTTGACATGATGCTTTTCCTTATGTGCTCAGAGTGGTTACTGGTGGTGCCTCAAACAGGCAGTATTTGTCACCATTTGTACTGTACTTCTTACTCAAGTTTTCAAATCTCTTAAACACTTGAGGAAATCACAGAGCCTCCCTGCTATGTGTGCTAATTGTATTATTTTCATTTACAGATGGAGGAACATAGGGAGGTTAAGTCGCTTGCCCATGGTTTGTGGTCTGAGATTGCCTCTTGGATTAGAATTGTGGAAAGGAAATCCTTATCTCAGGGACTGACTGTGAGCATTGGGACTGACCAACAGATCTAGGATTGCAGCCTGGTGCTTGCTTACAATTTCTCTGTTAAAATGCCACAAAAAAAAAAAAAAAAGTAAAACACAGGTGAAAACACTAACAAATTAAAATGAGGCACCTAATGACCTGATTTGGTGTGCCTTCTGGTTTGCTTTTGGCTCAGTTCCTTATCTTGTTTCTTGCAAGAGAAACTCCTACTGTGAATAACTGCTGCTTAATAATAGAATATTACTTTACTGATTAATATTTGTTGGACACTTAGTCTAATTACGGTTTCTCACAGCTTCTTTAATTACTATAATATGAGGCTTTACTTAAGCAAAATACTTCAGATTAGTTTAGTGATGCTTTGCAACTTAATTCTGTACATGGAGCATAGCAGCAGACTGTTGGGAGAGAGAAAAACGTGGTTCTTCATGAACCCAGAACACATGTTTTTGAATTATAAGATAAGTTAGTGTTTTTGTTTCTGAATCAAAAGAGGTAATACTGAGGATTTACACTAGCTACGAACTCTGAAACCTCAGCCCAGGGAATAGCTGCAGTGAACATGATTAATTGGATAAAGGGGAGCTCGATGCAGTGCAATTGAGTATGTCAGTGTTTACTTACTAATTGAAATTGGATAGGCAGAATTAAAGGCCTATGATTAGGAAGGTGTGCCGATATCTTTAAGGACTAGCTACTATCTTTTCAAATGAATGTGCAGAACAACACTGGGTGATTTATCTTGGTGAGAAATGATTCTGTTACTTCTATATCATTTGTGCTAAGAAGCAGGAGATAAAATGTAAAGACTAGACATTTGAAGAAATTAGTCTGTAGCATTTTTTGTTGCCAGGTTGTCACATTTGAAAATAGAGATTCAATTGCATTCACAATTGTTGAATATCTCAGTGGAAAGTACAAAAACAGTTACAGTTTTTGTACAGTTGGATTTTTGTTTGTTAGTAAATGTAAGCATACGTGTAGGGTATTAATGAAGGATACTAGGTAAGAATAAAGCGGAGTGTCATTAATAATGTAACTTTTCAGCTGTATTTCTCAGTCCTCTGTACATCTCCGGTGCTATTTTCAGGCATCACACCTGAATTTTCTCTACATTCATACAGAAATGCTTAAGAACTTTCACCCTTCAAACTTATTCTTATTTATGAGATGAAAGTTTATGTAAAAAGTAAAATTCTTGTATAATTTCAAACTGTTTTATAATGCACTATAGCCTCCTGGGATTCAGTCCCAAACATGAAGCATTTAAATAATTGAAAATTGTTCAATGCTGAGCATGATCAGAAACCCAATCATTTTTAAATGAAAGTACTTATAAAAAATTGAAGAGGTTAAATAATTTTGAATTGCTTTATACTGTGTAAGCACAGAACCCCAATCACTTCCAGGCTGAATCACTTACTAAAAAAAAAAAATCTTTTAGATTTCTTATTCTTCCTGCAAGACTCAAAGAGCTTTGCTTTGTCAAAATGAACTAAAAAAATCTGATTATATAAACTTTCAAAATATTAAATTAAACCCTGTAGCAAATGGTAATGGTAGTACTTTCCACAATCAGATGCATATATCCTGGTGTAGGAATTCTTAGTACTGTCATTATTATATGTAGTTCAGAGAAAATAAAATAGAACCCTGCGGAGAAAATATCTTAGGCACTGAAATTCTTCTTTAACCTGTGTCTCTGATTAAAAAAAAAAAAAAAAAAAGGCACTTTCAGATTCCCCCAGATTTGAATTATGCTAGGCATTACTACCTGGTCAGCCTAGACAGATGTAAAATCATGTCCTTTCATGATTTCTGCCCAGAAATTTTAAACCTCTCTCAACTACTGTAATGATGGCATCAATGTTTAGATATAGATACAGGTTGTAAAAGCAAGGTGTAAGACAGATTTAGATAATTCACAACCTGTCCTGCATTTTATATTTATGACTTCTGTCTGTTGCCTGTCGAATCTCATGCGGAACAGATTATAGACTTGGTAAATACAGATAATTGTAGAACTAATAAATGCACTGAAAGTGTTGCCTACAATGCTAGGGAACCTACAATAGCATAGTGTTTCCTAATCACCACAGAAATATAACTTGGTTTAAAATATGGATTCCAAAAGCAAATGTTAGTTTACTGTAGAGATTTTGCAATGGGGTTTGTAGGATACAACCATATTTATGTGCTTATGTCTCAGGACTGCCTGAACTATCCCTTCATCTAAGAAAAATAAGTCATGTTCTCATGGGTACAAATAACTTTGTGATGATTGTTTCTACAACCAACCAAAACCATTTAACAACCCTCTTGCAGTATATTTCATTCATTCATTGTCATGGGTTCAGCAGCAGCAGTCATTTTTCTCCTTCTTATTAGCTGGTGCCGTGCTGCGTTTTTGACTCTCGGCCTGCGAACAGCACTGATAACACGTGTTTTCAGTTACTGCTTGGTAATGTTTTGGTCTGACCAAGGACTTTCTAAGTCTCATGCTCTGCCACAGAGGAGGGGATGCCGGGAGGAAGCAGAGACAGAACACCTGACCCAAACTGACCAAAGAGGTATTCCATGCCACAGCACATCATGCCCAGGATGTAAAACAGAGAGAAGAGACCTGGAAGGGTGGGGGTGCACTGCGTGGTTGGGCTTGGTATCGGGTGGTGAGTGACTGTATTCTTTTCCCTTGTATTTCTCTTGTCATTATTATTGTTGGTGGTAGCAATAATGGCCTTGTGTTATACTTTAGTTACTAAACTGTTCTTATGTCAACCTGTGGGAGTTGCATTCTTTTGATTCTCCTCCCCATCCACCCAGGAGCAGGGGGAAGAAAAAGAGGGGAGTAAGTGAGCAAAAGTGCATGGCTCAGAGGCTTAAACCACGACATACATACATTCATTCATTCATCCATTCATTCATTCATTCATTCATTCATTCATTCATTCATTCATTCAACCATCATCATTCTTTGATGGTTGAAATAAGTAAATGAACAGTAGGTATTCAATAAGGTGTTACTAAGGCATTCTCAGCAGTGATGAGATCTCATCCTCAAGGTGTCCTGACTTTCTTTAACTTCCCAATACACATGGGTCAATAGCTGTATATTTTGCATGAAAGATTTCAGTCAGTTTTTAAATGGCAAGCAATTATGAAAAGAAAGGGCTGCAGACCAAGGTCTTGCTTTCATGGTACTTATGTTCTAATTAATTTAACAGACTGATTTCTATGCCCCCTGCCTTCCCCACTTTGGCTGCTAAGTGTTGCTCTTTAATAGTTATCATGTTACTAGCACTAATGGATTTTATTTATTTGGAAAGATCATTCTTGAAATAACGTCAATGTTAGCACACAGGAGCCAATAAACTTAAGAGATTTTGCCTTATTGTGATGTGCTCAAAAATGTACAACTACATGCTGTTTTTCTCCTCTGGCATGCTTTTTCTAAACTTGGGAGAGTTAGTACAGGTTCTTTTAAACTTCTGACTGTGTTCTTGCAATTCACTGGAAATACTCCTCAAGCAGCAGCTGACACTGCCAGAAAGACCTGGGTCCTTTATTCATTTATTTTTTAATCTTTTTCTATTTAATTTTGATTGACTATAGGAGCTTGAAAATTACTGCCTGATGTAAATAAATGCAAAAGCCTTTTGGTAAAATGAGCAGTGATACAACTTGGGTCATATCAGTTAAATGAATTAAAAATATGTATGGTAACTAGCTCGCTAATAATAAGGTACAGTCAATGCTCTTCTTTAGTAAAAGGAAATAAAATCACTTGAAAACCAGCACTGAACAAGAAAACACAAAAGTCAAATTTTAATACTTGCCTTTGGAATTGAATTCTAGGTTGAAATAACATTAAATTAAACTATAAATCCTCTGAATATATCAAACAATCCTTGTTAAAACAGTTTAAAGATATACATACTTTTCAGAGAATCATAGAATCATAGAATATTTAGGGTTGGAAAGGACCTGAAGATCATCTAGCTCCAATCAGGCAGCCAGGGGCAGGGACAGCTCACACTAAACCATGCCACCCAAGGTTCTGTTCAACCTGGCCTGGCACACCACCAGCGATGGAGCATTCACAGCTTCCCTCGGCAACCCTTTCTAGTGCCTCACCACCATCACAGTAAAGAATTTCTTCCTCATATCCAATCTAAACTTCCCCTGTTGAAGTTTGAATCCATTATACCTTGTCCTCTCACTTCAGTCCCTCATGAAGAGTCCCTCCCCAGCATCCCTATAGACCCCTTTCAGATATTGGAAGGCTGCTCTGAGGTCTCCACGCAGCCTTCTCTTCTCCAGGCTGAACAGACCCAACTTTCTCAGCCTATCTTCATACAGGAGGTGCTCCAGTCCCCTGAGCATCCTTGTGGCCCTCCTTTGGACTTGTTCCAACAGTTCCATGTCCTTTTTATGTTGAGGACACCAGAACTGCACACAATACTCCAAGTGAGGTCTCAGGAGAGCAGATTAGAGGGGCAGGATCACCTCCCTTGACCTGCTGGTCACGCTCCTTTTGATGCAGCTCAGGATCCGGTTGGCTTTCTGGGCTGCAAGCACAGACTGAAGCCGGCTCATGTTCATTTTTTCATCAACCAAAACCTCCAAGTCCTTCTCTGCAGGACTGCTCTGAATCTCTTCTCTGCCCAACCTGCAGCTGTGCCTGGGATTGCTCTGACCCAGGTGTCATGGTGCACTTGTCATGGTTAAACTTCATGAGGTTGGCATCAGCCCACCTCACAAGCATGCTAAGGTCCCTCTGGATCCCATTCCTTCCCTCCAACGTATCAACCGAACCACACAGCTTGGTGTCATCGGCAAACTTGCTGAGGGCGCACTCAATCCCACTGTCCATGTCACCGATAAAGTTGTTGAACGTGACCGGTCCCAACACCGATCCCTGAGGGACACCACTTGTTACTGGTCTCCAGCTGGACACTGAGCCATTGACCACAACTCTTTGCGTGCAGCCATCTAGCCAGTTCTTTATCCACCGAGTGGTTCACCTATAGAATCATAGAATCATAGAATAGTTAGGGTAGGAAAGGACTTGAAGATCATCTAGTTCCAACCCCCTTGCCAGGGGTAGGGACACCTCTCACTAAGCCATGCCACCCAAGGCTATGTCCAATTCAGCCTTGAGCACCGCCAGCAATGGAACATTCACAACTTCCCTCAGCAACCCATTCCAGTTCCTCAGAGCCCTTACAGTAAAGAATTTCTTCCTCATATCCAATCTAAACTTCCCCTGTTGAAGTTTGAACCTGTTATCCCTCGTCCTCTCACTGCAATTCCTCATGAAGAGTCCCTCCCCAGCATCCCTGTAGACCTCTTTCAGATACTGGAATGATGCTATGATCAAATTGATGTCTCTCAAACTTAGAGACAAGGATGTTGTGTGGGACAGTGTTGAACGTTTTCCACAAGTCCGAGTAGATGACACCAAATGTTCTATCCCTGTCCATCAGTTCTATAGCCTTATCATTGAAGGCCGCCAAATTGTTCTGGCAGGATTTCCCCTTAGAGAAGCTATGCTGGCTGTCACCAAGCACCTTGTTGTCTTTCATGTGCCTTAGCATGGCTCCCTGGAGAATCCCCTCCAAGATTTTGCCAGGCACAGAGGTGAGACTGACTGGTCTGTAGTTCCCCGGCTGATCCATTTTTCCCTTCTTGAAAA
Source organism: Ara ararauna (assembly GCA_028858755.1). Classification (NCBI taxonomy): domain Eukaryota; kingdom Metazoa; phylum Chordata; class Aves; order Psittaciformes; family Psittacidae; genus Ara; species Ara ararauna. The sequence continues at coordinate 6,565,782 of CM054410.1, read as the reverse complement.
TGGGGGTTATATTTCCCTTTTTCCAGTTGTTGGGAACTTCACCTGACTGCCATGATTTTTCAAATATGATGGGCAGGGGCTTAGCAACTTTATTTGCCAACTCCTTCAGGACCCACAGATGGATTTCATCAGGTCCCATGGACTTGTGTACGTTCAGGTTCCTAAGATGGTCTTGAACCTGATCCTCTCCTACAGTGGTCCAGGGTCTTCATTCTCACTGTCCCTGCATCTTCATTCCAAGATTTGGGTGGTGTGGTCAGAGCGTTTGCTGGTGAAGACTGAGGCAAAGAAGTCAGGAAGAACCTCAGCCTTCTCCAAATCCAGGGTAGCCAGTTCTCCCTATAGCTTCTGGAGAGGGCCCATGTTGTCCCTAGTCTGTCTTTTATTCACTAAACTTTTAACATTTACATTTAAACATTTACATTTAAACTTTTACATTTAAATATGGATATGCAATATAGGAATAAGTGTATATATTGCATATATCTTGATTTCATTCAACTATATTTCTTCCCCTGTTGTAGTTTTTTCAAAGTTTATCAGTTATGGTCTTTCTGCTCTGCTGAAACTTTGATAAGTTTTTGCAGTATCTTATCAGCCATCAAGGTTAACTAGTAATAGCAGTGCTTTATTCTGACCGGCATAAATGGGGAGGGGTGGGGAGGAGCAGGAAAGGATTTCAATGAGATTATAGAGTAATTGTATAGCTCAATGTAACATATCGATCTATAGAAGCCTGTCTATAGTAGTCAGAAGTAGTCTGACCAGGCAGCTAACAACTGATTACTTCCGTATTCTTTCCTGGAATTTTTATTGTATGGGTTATAAGGAAAAGGTAAAATAGGTAATATGTGTTAAGTGTGGTGTACTTGACCACAGAAGATAACTGACTGCAGTGACAATGACTTCAGTCTGTACACCTAATAAAGGCTTAAATTGTGCATTATTTATTCACTCTGTTTTAAGGTTTTACTCTATCCTGAAGGAAAATTTAACATATAAGTGAACAGTTTCTAGCTTGTATTGTTTCATACTTTGCTGGTTTCTTAGCTCAGTTCCCTGTCCTATAAGCATATAGTCTGTGCATTATGTAACAATATTTTGTCTTCTTAGCTAAAAAGAGATTTCTTTTACATGTACATCACATTCTGAAATTGTTCATGTCTCTAAACTTTAAAAACTTGAACAAAAACTGGAATGACCTCCTTTTTTTCCTGCAACTAGTAAATAGGACAAGCAGAAGTAGTTCCGTATACCGCCAACAGCCACTTAACATGGTTTTTGGTTTGGTTTTCTGAGACTCTGTAAGCCTTATCTCTTATTGCTTGACCATGTTTTTCATAATTCCCTCTTGCAACACCTGAAACCACTGGGCAATTTTAGTTGTAGTTGCTAAACTGAGTTGTATGTAGTAAGTTCATCAGCTTTTCATGAAAATGGAGGGTTGATTAGAAGATAATGTGCTGAGATACCTACTGAAAGAGAATCCATCTATGAGTTTGGGTATTTTTAAGCAGATATCTACAGGAAGCAGGTCTTCAGAATTATTTATTTTAATGCTATCATGCTATTATTGCTCAATAGGATTTGTAGTAAATTAAAAATAATTATATGATGGATAACTTTGTGCAAAAAATAGCCTATAGTTTGTCCTACAGAATATCTTGTCCTCTTCTTGTTGAAGTCAAATAAAATTGGTAGACATGTCTGCATTTGGCTTCAATTTGCAGCAATTTCCCAATTTTTATTAAGTCTTTGGATGTTAGAATTTTGTTTCTCCCAGTACCGTTGTTGGAACTGTGAGACTTACTTGAAAGGATTCATTTTGGAAAAAAAAATCTTGCATTTATGGCAGTGTAGGAGATGATCAAAAACTGTTCAACAGATGTTTTGAAGTTGAAAACCAGACATTTTCACTTGTCCTTTTATTTTTGAGTACTGGGAGTTGGTTCCAGATTTTTTAATATTTCAAGGTGATAGCACTGTGCATGTGTTTCATATTGAAACTCAAGCTATTCTGTAAAAAATTGTTTTCAGCAAGCTCATTTTCAGTTTAACTTACCAGTGCAGAAGACAGATGTTCAGTGTTACACTAAGTTCAGTTCTGTGGTGCGGTAATAATTGCTTTGTACTATAGCTTTGTGAAATATAAAAAAAGACAGGTGGAAGGTTGCACTTGCTTTGATAATGATCACACTTTTGGGAAATTAGACATGTATTCTATTCCTTACTGTTTCCAGTCATCCCAACAGAAGACCACTATCTGTTGTAAGAAATATGATTTTAATTTTTTTCTTTAATGTCTTTTGCCACATCAGTCTTTCCAGTGTTAAAAAATTACTCTGCCCCATGCAACTGCATGTGAAAGGTTATAAATATGTTTAAACAATTCTTAAAATTTTCCTTTTTTAAGAAGAGAGATCCATACTTTCAGCCATTTAAATGCTTCATGAAGTCATTACAACTGGTAAATAGGATAAACCTGTTTATTTCATTAGGTAATAAATAACTAAAATGTTTGGTATAAGCAGATCTTTGAAGAGGTTATTGTTTTAATGCAGCATAAGTTTCAGTAATTCCATACCTTGCAGTATAACCAGCTCAGAACTCTGACTTCCAATGTTTCTTCTTTATGCCTCTTTCACCAGTACAGGAGTGTTATTGAATAGCTCATTTGCATTACTCTGTGCCCTGTAAAATGAATTTATTATGCAGCTTCTCTAAATAGGCTAACCAGTTGTAATCTCATTCCGGTGGTGAATGGGTTTCAGCAAAATATGATTACTTTTTTCATAATGTGTAAAATAAACAAAAAGCAACCTTGGAGCCCAATCTGCTCCTCTGATTGAGCAGCTGAATTTGTTAAATGGGTTACTAATCACAAATGGTAGGTATTTACTTGCTAAGTAATTGAGTAATTTAAAACATTACTTTGAGCACAAGTAACACATTTTGGTTTCTGTTATTAATCATTCAAATGCTTAATGAGTAAGAATGATAGTTCTTGCCTGGATTGCAGAAATCTGGACAGTATTCAGATATGTCTATATAGATGAAGCAGTAAGTTTCTCTTGCACTCTGAGCCATATGGGTACAAGCCATCTTAAGCCTGGAAGCTTTCCTCTATCAGTATACCCAGTTTCAGCTAATAAGCTCTACTGAGAGTGAAGGTTAAACTTGAGGTCCATGCTGGAAGATGTCTGCCACTTGTGAGCAGGGTTGGTTCCCATCTGGTCAGAAAGGGCATAGATTTGGCAATGCATGAAGGTTTGCATCTGTGTTTGTATTTCATAAAGATTAATCCTGACACTGTTTACTAAAGCCGCTTACCATTGTTGTAGCTAAATGGAAGTAATACCTCCATTGAAGTCGAATATTTCAGCTCATGTTGTATGTTACTTAATTTTGGAATTATTGTGATCCATCAGTATGACAAGGCTTTAAAAAGGAAAAGTGAATTTTTAGGAAGCATTAGGTAATATATTTTGGGTTTAAGAAAATATTATTATCACTTACCACACCCTGGAAAATGTTTATCTGGATTTTTTTTCTGCATTTTTCACATGTGCAAACTTAAGCAGGCACAAGAAAGGTTACTGAGATGATCAAAGAAATGTATCATTACAGAAGGAGACTGAAAGAGCTCGGTTTGTCTAGCCTAATAAGTTGAAGATTTACAGAGGAGAAAGGTTAATTAAGTTATGAGACAGGATTTGTACTAGAATAAATGCCTGTAAATTGACCATGAACAAATTTATTCTGGAAGTTACAAAATGACCACCAGATTAAGGATCCAGAATTGTGGAATGCATGAAAAATTGTTCATGATCAGGACCAAATGATCCAGCCAGGAGACACTAAGTGGTGTGTGCTTATGACACCAGGGGTAGGGGATCTTTTCAGGCCTGTAAAGGCTTTTATGGGCTCCCAAGGCCATGAATGGATGGAAGATGTACTAGACGTATTAGAGTTTATTAATAAACTTAATTTCAGGGTAACCAGATTGCCATGCAGACTGTGCTGGTCTCTCACCTAACTATGCTTTTCCAGCTACACTGTTCTGTGGGCACTGGCTTTCACAGGGTGACCCAGTGACTTCATTCAGGGTGCAGATGTGTCTTGAAGAACAGGAAAAGTGATTGGTTTTCAGGCAGGTGAGAGCCTGGGGAGAGATGAATCTTCACAACTCTGGCTTCAAACAGTGGTGACATGGAAGTGCTCCCATATTTTCCTGTGCATTTATCATATTATCCTTCACCCTTAGCAGTGTGGGTTCCAGAGTCACCCTAGGCTCCGAACAGACCCTGAAGTCATATCTTAGTAACCTGATAGTACTTCTTCCAGACATCTTGAGTTTCAGAAGGAAAGTAGCTGTCTGTTCTGCCACTAGTACTGGTAAATTGCTTCTTGAATAACTTAACAAGATTTCCAGTGTCATGAAAAAGGCATATTTTTTAATGAATATGTGACAAAATTCTTATAGTAAACATACATTCACAAGGAAAGTGCTCAAAAAAAGAAAGCTCCTGTTCTAGTCTCACAAAAGAGTTTGTCATATTTTGTTTCCACTTAATGGATGCCTACCACAGTCACACCGCTTAGTGACAGGAGAACTGAATTCATCTGAGAAAATAAAGTTATTCTAATTTGCATTTTCATAGCCCACTCGTCAGTACTCCAAGCGTGACTTTCACTTTTAGGACAGAGCTATGTGGTAAATGGATATGTAGGCCCTTTAAAAGAATATTTATCATCTTTGAAGAATCTTAGTGCCAAATCTTAATAGCATTTCTTACAAAAATGACTGGAATTCACTATCAGATGTAGAGGTAGAGCTGTAGAGATTGCGAATACTTTTTTTCTGAACATCTTTCTTGATAAAAAAGAGAGAGGTTAAAGCCTAAAACAGTTAAATCTTTCCATCAAAAAGGAAAATAATTGAATAAAAAATCCTCAAATTTTAGTACCCTGGAAATCAGATTAATACATTTTGCATTTTATTTAATTTAGTCATTTTGATAGATAAATAATTCAACATACCTTTATGCAGTGTTAGAATACCTTAGATGATTATGCCAATCAGAGAATAAGTTATTCAAGCTTTTGAGGGCTTTTTCTGTTCCAATTGATGTTAAAGAATACAGAAGACAAGGAGAACTTCAAGTCCAGTCTGTATGTGATTTGATGAAACAATTGCCTTAGGACCTGCTGACACTGTAATTGGAGTCTGCATAATAGAAAATCAGAGCCTTATTTAAAACAGTGCTCTTTTTATTCTGTTAAGTGTCCCCTTGTTAATTTCATTTAAATAACTCATTTAAATCTTCAGTAAAAGCCTAAAATCAGTGAATAGCTCTCACTGACTTCAGTGAAAGCAAGATTGCATCACCTCTCTGCAAATAGTTGTGATTGTATACTGCTTATTACTTACTTTTCTTCTCTCGTGGCTCCCACCCCATATGTTTTTGTGAGTCTAGTGTTGCAACACCTGAAGATAGAAAGAGATTTTAAGATCAAAAGATCTTGATCTGCATGATAAAAATATTTTGCCATGTGCAATTAGATTCGGTGTGGGCAGTTTTCATTATTTGGATTACTTTTTTTTCCTCTCAGTTCTCAGTATTTAGGATCACTGTGTTTTATATGAAAATATGAAGTTTTCGTATGCAAAAAACAAATTCCTTGCTTTCATGTTTCCAGATAAAGCTTGGAAGCATAAATTTCCAATACTCACTTCCAGGTAAATGAGTCAAATGGAAAAAAAAACCCAAAACCACACCTCCAAAACAACCCTACAAAACCCAACTCATCAAAAACTCTGAACAAAAAAACCCCACAAAACCAAATAAGCCCTTAATTTCTCAAGAAGTGACTCCCAAGTTTTGAACTTTTAAGATTATTGCTGTTACTAAAAATGGGTATGATTTTTATTTTAATTTTTTTTTTTTTGGGGGGGGGTATGTTTGCTTGTTTACCTTTAAAATTGCTCTCCTGAAGTCACAGGTAGAATGTGGTCCTACAGAATATTGCCCTATTGAATGAGATCTGTTTGCATTTACTGTGTGTAAAATTCATGTCTGGGCAGATGAATTTCACAGGTGCTTGCACCATTTACGTCTCTAATTAAATAAAGCCTTGCACAAGGACGAATTTCACACCATAAGAATGGGTGCAGAATGGAGTTAATATCCTGAAGCTTGCACTTTTGTGACAGTTGATCTCATACAGCTAGGACTAATGAAGATGTGAGAGGGTTTTTTGCAGTACAAGGCGAGGAAATTCATTTCCAGAGTGAGGATGTGGCCAACCAAACAACCTGAATGGCATTGCTTCATATGCAGAGACTGGGCAAGTCAAAAAAGGACATAAAGATTTTGGAATTCTTCGGAAAGTAACTTCAGAGGCTAACTTTCAGTTACCAGCAAAGGAGGCAGAAGAACCCTGCATTTTGAGATGTGGTAATACTCGAAGGTAGTTTAACATCAGGGGATTTATGAATTGCCTCTGCAGTATGGTATAAAATGGCAGTATGGTATAAAATGGCCATCCTCATTTGCTTTCCAATCTGTTTTCCAATGTGAGCAGCTTTCAGTGCAAATGTTGAGGTCAGTCAGGGTCACCAACATGTGTGTACTGTTTTATTAACTAAGGAAACCCAATGGTGTTCCATAGGCTCCATAATTCATCAGAAGCATAGCTCTAGCTCAACAACCAAACTTGCAGAGACGTTAACTGAACTTGTGACATTTCCTTATAGTGACTGGCAATAAATTCTGAGAGGCAAGTGGTCAGGATATTAAAAATGAGTTTTTGCTCTGTACATATCTGAAAAGCAGTAGGTTATGCAAGATTTGATTCTGCTTGTCAGTGAATGTAGGATCCATAGGTCTGGGCAGTGAGGACTCCCTGCTTTGTTTTCAGACTTCCACTCCTTCAGATTTTCATGAGTGAACTAATGATTGCTGCACAATTGTCACTCTTTCAAGACTGTTTTTTTTACTAGTGGGTGAAGGATAATTTTGTACTACTTGCCGGTACTTACTTGACAAGTGAACAATATTTATGTATTCTGGATTCTACATACACGATGCTTAAACATTATTTTCAGTGTATTTATCTGATGCCTTTCTTTAGAAAGCTATTGGCCCATAAATGCTTTTCTAATAGCCAAAATTATGAAATCTACATAGTGCTTAAATTCAGAATGTATTCTGCTTTGGACAATATTCTCTTTGCTTTCAACATGTATCAGCTTGGCTTTTTTTCAAGGTATTTTTAAAGATTTTTTTTTCCTAAAGTAAAAAATGAAACAGAAATAATTTTAATGGTACACATGTACTTCAACAGAAGTAGTTTATTCATAAGAAAAATAAATTAGAGGAATAATTGTGCTTTTAAAAAAATAATTAATTAAAAACTCTGTATGATGACAAATTTAACATCTTGTCTGACACATTGAGAAAAAAAAAAGTGCCTGGAATTGCACAAGTTGAATAAAATGTTCCATTTCACAGCAAGGCCAAGCCTGAGTCTTGTAATTATTTCAAAGGGAGTAAAGGTCATTTTCTATTTGCTACATTTGTATAAGATGAGGCTTCTGTACAAGGCTTACAGAAGCTAACTCATGACCTATTTAGATTACCCAGATTTCAAAGCAACTTGTATTGCCACAAATCTGACAAAGTAGACATATTCCCTCTTTAAGTACTCACACACATGATGTCCAAAGCAGGCTTTTTATTTATAGCTCCGTAAGACAAGAGTTTCAACTTTAAGATGCCAGCAGGGAGATCAGAACATGATTTGTCTCTTACTTGCTGTGTTAATCCTTTAGGGGAAGAGTTGTTTGTAATTAGATTTCAGCATCTATTTCTTGGGCTATTTTTCTGGCATGAGCTTGTTATATAACTTTACAGCAGTTGTTGCTTGCAGTTTGAGATCAGAAGAATTTTCCTTCTTCTGTGATTGTATTTTAGTTCATATTCATTCAGTAACACCATGAGTCAGTACCTTAAAAATGCACTTGTGCACAGAAAGTGTGTACAGAAGATACATGTATAGCTACCTTTCTGGACATGAGACAATTTAAATGAATATAAGGCTATATAGGCATTTTTGTGATCAGTAATCAAGCTTTATGAACAATTTTGAGGCTGGGTTCTGAATATTCACATTTGCAGATGGTTCATATTTGAAGACCAATGGGGGCATGTCCATTTTTCATCCCCTATAGAGCTCAGAACTTCCAATAAAATCAATAATTCCAATGAATAATAATTCCAATAAAGTCAATAATTAAATAAGGGATTAGGCACTGTGCTTTTAAGCCTTTGTAAGAAAGGCAGCAGTTATGTGGCTATATCGAAATGAATAGTAGTCAAGTGTATTGTACTTTGCTTGATTTATTACTTTAAGTCTTTCTCTTCTTTCTTGATAATTCTTCATGGGAGCAAGCATAGAGCAGGTCAGGATGGGAGGCAGAGGTGTCCGTATGCCGAATTTGTCTACCCCTGGCTTAATGAACATGAAATACTCTGCTTGTTTCTCGCAGTTTGTTAGCACTTCTAGGCAAGCTTTTATGACAAAAGTCACTGACATGAAACAAATGATCCAGCAGTTGGTTTCAACAAGAACAGCTAATGCAGACCAGGTTGGGTATTGCTGGTTTTGGTTTTTACAAATGGGATCACATAAGACTCATAGTGAGTGAAGTGCACGAAAAGACAGAGCAGATAATGAATTTCTCTGATTTAGCAAGTGGACTATGAGTAGTGGTTAAGAGGTAAACATAGATGTTAACATTTTGCAGGATGTCTCTGTAGGATTGGGATCAGCATACCTAAATGATAATGTGGTGGAAATAGACATGTGGGATGCTTCTATTGGGTGGGGAGGAGTGAGAGTGTGGTTCGTGAGCTGGGAAATGAGAAAAGAGCCTTCAGCATCTACCTGTGTGATATAGAGGAGAAACTGCCTTCACCCTAGAGCTGGAGAACTTTATTTTCAAAACTCTAATTGTGTTGAAGATGTCTTGAGTAAACAGACCCATCTGTGCAGGGCCACTTGAATTTTAGAGCAAAAGCAATTTGGAACCCCTGTGTTTGACCATTTTTTTCTTGGTTGCTGTGTGTGCTTTCTCTACTTGATTTTTCTTCAGCTGTCTGACAAGCAGGGGATGGCTATAAAGACTTTGAAATCAGAGTGCTTTGTGCACCATCTGAATGTAAGGATTTGGAAAACATCTTTGAAGGTTTGGAAGCAGAAAGTACTTTCAAAAATGTGGTTGCACATATATAGATTGAAAAATACAGATTTAACTTTTCCTGCTGTTGAACTTGCCTACTTATGCCTCTTTGTTTAACTTTTTAAACTTCGTGATTTTTTTTCTTGCTGCTTCTTTCTTGGACGTTCTTACCCACATGTTCTCATTTAAAAGCGGCCGAGAAATAAAGCCTTTCAGTTTGTTGTCTCTATTCAGAGACAGAGCACAAACTTTCAGAGACTGAGATTAGCATCGTACCTGTTTCCAACCAATTTTATTTTGCTTTACACCTTCCTCCTTTGCTACAGTGATCCTGTTGTGGTAGGGAACTTTGATCATGTACTAACATTAACACAAACTGCATTCAACTTTAACCTTCAGATCCACCTCTATTATGACTTTTCCCCCACACATATCTCATTTTCAGCCTTCCCTGGGTGTAAACAAGCTTCTGATTACAGGTAAAATGGGCAAACTGTGGCTCAGATAGTTTAAAAAAAATAAAAGTTTACATTTGTTAGCAAAAAAGTTGTTTTATAGAGGAAACTACTGTGATGTGAATGAATAATTCCTTCTCTAACTTGGTGATTAACTTGCTGAAAATAGGTTTGACCATTTTTATCTGTTTAAACTCAAAAGTGCTTAATTTAAGCAACATTACATCCTATGTTTTCACTAAGATAAATAATATCCTTTATTGATAACCTGAACTGAACCTTAAAAGATACTATTTTGCGATTTCTACGCCAGCCCACATACTTAAAAGCAAAAACCTTACACAAATAAATGGTAAGCAAGATTTGAAGTGGATGTTTTGTAAGGAGGGATCCTAATGTTTTCTTTCATAAGCACGAAGCCTAAACCCAGTATCATTCCCAGAAGCCAACATGATGGATGAATGAGTGGATGTTAAACCCCATTTCCTTTTTCTTTTTCCATCAGGTTCTGCTGCTTGCATGTGCAGATTTAGAATGTGTCCCTGGATTCCAGCAAAAGGCTTTTTATATTGAAGAACCATTTCAATTCACAGAGGACCAACCAGTCCTGAAACGTAAGTTATTTTCATTTGTTACTACTGTGCAGAAATAATAATTTCTTATTTATTGATATCACTCCTGCCATTTATCAGAAAGCTGGTTCTGTACATAAGATTTTGAATACTGCCATGATTCTGTCAGGGTTCACCCAAATTAATCCTATATCTCTGCAGAGTTTTGTTCATGTATTTAGGGGTAGCAAAATACTATATAAAATGCACTAGGATAATATGAATATTATAACAACTTAGGGTCATTCACTTAAAGTAAATTTGCACTGAAATTTTTTATAGTCTCTCTTTTAATCTGGACGTCAGAGCTTTCCTATAAACATTTCACTATTAATTAATCTCTGAAACTCATATTTAGGAACTTGTATCTTAAAAATTTAATTCAAAGCAGGTGCAAAACAAAGTTTTTACCTGAATTTCAGAGGCTGGATGAAGCTTGTGGTCATCAATGACAGCAAATTGTTACTAAATGAGTTGTACAACTATGCAGTAATATTTCCAGTGTCCAGGTGTCACATTATAAAATCCAGTCTGGTGCTGTAAACTCAAAGCATTAAACTGAAGGAGGTTTGAGATAACACCAGGACTTTCCTTTCAGTCCTGGTCTTAGCTCATGTGAATACTTTGGTCTTACAACTTGTTCTTTCAGTTCTCTTGTGTTGGGACTTCAAGGCTGTCAGAATAAGCTCGTACCTTATCCAGTGGTCACTGACTTTGAAGACTTAGATACCAAGTACTCTTATTTCTGTAACTTTCAAACACACTAGTATTTTTGCATGTGATACCTATTACTAATAGTATCTTTCTTATGCTTGGTTGCTTGGTGTTGAAGCATAAATTCTTCTAGGTATGCAGCATGAGACAGTAATGTCTGGCTACGTACAATCTGCATACAATATTCAGATTCTACTATGTGATACCATAGCAATATCAGCCAAATGTGCACATTTTCCAATTTCAGTTTCCTCTAGGTATTAGTGCTACATATTTGTGTATTCGTATACTCTCCCTATTACACATGTTCAGATGAAGGTCTAATTTGTGCACATTCATTTAAAAAAAAATGAAAATTAACTGGTCAAAATGTCAGAATTAGTTACCAGGGTCTATTGCAATAGTTCTGTTAAAGTTAAGTTGCTCAGGTGCTAAAATAAACCCTGAGGATAACATTTTTAGTATAAGCATTTCGATAAATTACTTAGTCTGAATTGCATTTTCAGAGGAAATTTAGATCATACGTATTCACAGAGATGTGAGATTTGTTGTTCAGTTTGGAAGAGAGATTTCAAATTTCTGATCTCTTTAAGCAATTTTGTTTGCTTTGAAATGCTTATTTTAAAAAGTTGATACGCGCATTTTGGCTACTTTAGAACTTTGAGGCTGTAGTGTGTACAGATCTGCTACTGATTTGTGCTTGTCCTCCCAGACACCTAAAGGAGGACTTGGTTAAGCCAAAGTTGACTGGACTGTTCTGTGGTGACCCATCAAAAGGCACTGACATGAAGGTAGTGCAGTAATCAGGATGCCATCGTTAACGTGAGGAGGAGGGAAGAGAAGGAGATTTAGAAATGCCTGGAAACAATCTTCAGAATTAAATTATTTTAATCAGCAGACACTAGATTGGGCTAATATGTAATGTTCAACAAAGGCAGGCTGTCGATGCATGATTCTGGTTAATTCAATCACTTGTAAACAGTATGTCCTTCATGCAGCAACATTAAACCTCTGCACAGTTTCTTCATTTTATCTGTCAACAGAATTGATATTTTTAATTGTTTGTTTGTGTACACTTTGCATGCTCTTGCATCTTTTTATATCTATTACCCAAGACTGATGTAATTTAGCAGTTGCATTGCAATGTGAGACTTACCAGAGCTATGTAAATTAATAGAGTGAATATGCAGAGCAGTCCTAGAGCACGGATTATTTTAGTAGTCTTCAATAAACCAAGGAGCTCCTTAATTCTTTTTGGAAGTACAACAAAATGGTCTTTCTCCTTTAAATCTTCAATTAAATATAGGACATTCTGTACATTTAATTGCTAGTATCTTCCTTGTAATTAAATATAGGTTATGGCTGATTCTTATGTATTTATTACTTTTACATATTTAATTATATTTTACATTTACTGATGGGAAGAAGAAAAGCCCAAACTGAGGTTACAGAATCTTATTCTCATTTGTTTCATTTCTTATCAAAACCTACTTCTAAGTTTGTTACTACTATTACCTCAGTACCCAGATTATTCTATTTTCCTATTTTTTCATTTAGTTTTTCTAAATTTGATTTTTTTTTCCCATCAGATTCCTTTGTCTCCTTATAACTTCTGTTTTCTATGACCATAAAGAAAATCAGACATTGCTTTCCTATTTCTGGTCTAACCATGTCTTTTCTTTCAGAGCAATTTTTTTAAACCAGATGTTCCCTTGATGTAGTGGGAGAGAATTCAGAGTTGTTTTCTGAAAATGCATGGTGATTGTTTTAACAGTGAACGGTGTTACTGGATTTTTCTTCCTTATAACATTTTTAGTTTAGACCTAGGACTGTCTTTACAATTAACTAGAAAGGATCATAAAGACTGCTACATTTTTGATAAAGTGGTAGTTGACAGCATTTAATTACAGCTTTTGCACCTTTCTGAAGCATTTGTGGCCATGAAATGGTTCCCCATCAGAAATCTTGTCGTTGGCAAGGCTGACAGCTCACTGATAATGACAATGCACTGTCATGCCGGGCTGATAGAAAGTTCGTAATCAGACTCATCAAATGTGGAAATGTAATTGTGTTACATTAATCATGTTTATACTTAACATACATAAGTCTTGTCTTTTGGGGGTATTTTTAATTGACAATGAATCAAATAATGCACTTGAGAAATTGAGGCAGTTAACATAAAAGCGTTAGGCAATGTGTTGTGCATACTAAATTGGGGAATACATTGCTAGTGATTTAAATGTCAAAACAGAGGAAGTTTTGACCCTTATTCAAAGCTTTAATTTGGATGTTAATTAATGGCTGGCCTCTTCTGTCTCTTATGTGATAGATTGCATGTTTCTGAGCTTGGTCTGCTTCAAGATCAGGGCTTTGTCTGTCTGCGTTTGGATACTTTTTTATTCCATGAATTTTAACAAAGACTTTTCTGTTCAACCATTTTGAAAACCTTTTTTTACCCATATGATGGTAAGTTGTGAATGCTCCATTGCTGGCGGTGCTCAAGGCTAGGTTGGACAGAGCCTTGGTGGCATGGTTTAGTGGGGGGTGTCCCTTCCCCTGGCAGAGGGGTTGGAACTGGATGATCTTAAGGTCCTTTCCAACCCTAACTATTCTATGATTCTATGATATATTAGTCTGCTTATTGTTAATGCTTAAAAGTTGTTCTTCCGTTGTCTAGCCAAGCTGTAGCTTCCAACAAGCTTTCCTTTGTTCAAACCGAATAAAGCCTGTGGAAAGATCAGAGAAGACCGTTTCTATTATCACAGTATCATGTGTGTACATGTATTGCAGCTCATATCACACTTAAGTCAAAACATTTCCCGTTGATGATGTCATAGTAGATTTGGTATTTATTGCATCCATACTTCCTACTGATTACCATGCTACTGGCTCTGCCAACAGCCTTTTTCTGTGGCTGTTTCGCACTCTCAATATCATTGCTATTGCTCTCCTGTTTATTCTGATCCATGCACTTGTTTCACACACTTTTGATCTCACACGCTTCATATATCTTCCTCGTTTTACTACTTCACCTTTTGTAAAGCCAGTGTGGCAGCCACATTCACCATACTATAATATGCAAAGCGCTTTACAGAATTTTAACATAGGGTTTCACATATAAACACATATTCAGAACTGAGTCTTAACTCTTAGTACTGAGGACTGCAGATTTAGGGTAATTGAAGCTACAGGTGGTAGTTGTAGCTTGCAAAAGAACATGTTCAAGTGAGGTGAGGTTTTTGAATTAGTGATTTCTTGCAGGGAAAACTGTCTAAAATGACCTTTGGATAGTAGTTAGATAGCTATGGCTTTTCACCTATTAAAGTGTACATAGCTGTAGTTCATCCTTGTTGAAACATAGTTATGACTTTTCAAAATAAAGTAGTCTTTAATGCATATTCAATTCTACAAACATTTTAAAATTAGTTTCATTTTGCATAAATCACTATGCTAAGAAATGTTCTTTGGAAAACAGTGAAAAATGACTTGGTTTCTGTGTTTGGCATGTGGTAGCAGGTTCTACAGAAATGTCTCAACTTCTCTACCCAGATAGCTGAATGCTTTTTATACTCTATCTTAATGTGCACATACCCATGTAGAAAACTCAAATAGCAGAGTTTCAGTTCTGACACTTATATACATGATTAAGTCTAGGCATCTGGGACTCTTATGCCATGTGGACAGAAATATTGGTCAGAATTTGAAGCCAGACATTAGGGATATCTCTTAATCACATTATTCTCATTTAAATGGCTGTAGGAAGCCAAAATCATGTTACTAAAATTTCAGGAAATATCTGGAAGCATGCAAAATGGTTGCAAAATTTTGGAAGTAAATTTTGGAAGCAGCATATTAGGAACTTTATAACATGTTCATGGAGGCAGAGTGAGAAGTTTAACCATGACAAGTGCAAGGTCCTACACCTGGGTCTGTGCAATCCCAGGCACAGCTCCAGGTTGGGCAGAGAAGAGATTCAGAGCAGCTCTGCAGAGAAGGACTTGGGGGTGTTAGTCAATGAAAAAATGAACATGAGCTGACAGTGTGCGCTCGCAGCCCAGAAAGCCAACCGGATCCTGGGCTGCATCAAAAGGAGAGTGACCAGCAGGTCAAGGGAGGTCATCCTGCCCTTCTACTCTGCTCTCCTGAGACCTCACTTGGAGTATTATGTGCAGTTCTGGTGTCCTCAACATAAAAAGGACATGGAACTGTTGGAACAAGTCCAGAGGAGGGCCATGAGGATGATCATGGGACTGGAGCACCTCCCATATGAAGATAGGCTGAGAAAGTTGGGTCTGTTCAGCCTGCAGAAGAGAAGGCTGCATGGAGACCTCATAGCAGCCTTCCAATACCTGAAGTGGGCGTCTAAGGATGCTGGGGAGGGACTCATCATGAAGAATTGTAGTGAGAAGACAAGGGTAATGGATTCAAACTTCAACAGGGGAAGTTTAGACTGGACATGAGGAAGAAGTTCTTTACTGTAAGGGTGATGAGGCACTGGAATGGTTTCCCCAGGGAAGTTGTGAATGCTCCATCGCTGGCAGTGTTCAAGGCTGGATTGGACATAGCCTTGGGTGACATTGTTTAGTGGGAGGTGTCCCTGCTCCTGGCAGGGGGTTGGAATTAGATGATCTTCAGGTCCTTTCCAACTCTAACTATTCCATGATTCTATGATTCTATGATCTTCAAAGCGAAGATCCTTCTGCACTTAAGTATTTGAGGCATTGCTTCTTAGTTGAAGTTTGACATGTAACTCTTACATAGAGGGAGAATGTTGCTTGCTTATGTGTTGCAATTGTGTTGTGACTATGTAATGTGGAACATCTCATGTGTGTCTCTGAATAGATGTACGCAGATGGATGCTGCAACATAATAGAATATTATATCATCTGTTAAACTGCTTTCAAACATGATTAAAGAAAAACAAAACAAGAAAAATTTGTGGTTGAGTGCCAGGTGGTCAGACAGTTGCTTTCCAAACAGTGTGTGTCAGCTTATTAACAGGACCTGAGGGGAAATGAGTTAAAAATAGACTGATTTTTATGCATATGCATTTAATTAAGCTAGCTTTGGAAAAGGTAGGACATTACAATGAACAATTGGAAAGAATTGTTT
Organism: Ara ararauna; assembly: GCA_028858755.1. NCBI lineage: Eukaryota > Metazoa > Chordata > Aves > Psittaciformes > Psittacidae > Ara > Ara ararauna. Next base: position 6,549,646 of record CM054410.1, on the reverse strand, counting down.
AGTCTCTGAAAAAGATCTCCAGGGAGAAGTCAAAATCTCTCAGGGCTGTAGTTAGCTTTAGTAGAGTAATGGAGGAAAAGCCACATGAGTTGGTGAAACCTCCTTCTGACACTCTGATTCCGAGGTGGAGGAAACAAAGATCTAAACGCTGGAAGTGCCTTGTCTGTGTTGTTTAGAAAAGCCAGGTAAACCTGGTTAAAAAACAAAAAAAGTGGGTGAGGATCTTTGTGGTGACAGTGAATGCTATGTTAAAGGGTTAGTCTGGATTTAGGGAGACAAAAGTAGCAGATTACATGGTTTGAGATTTGATTTATTTCTGGAGACTTTCCAAGAGCCATAATATATTGCAGATAATACTTTTTTGAAATATGTATAGGCTTTGGCTGGCTGAAGCACGCTAGCTGTTCTTGTAATAGTCTAAATCAATGACCAACTGGTCAGTATTAGTAGGATGGGTCTCTTGCTCAGTGCAGTGCAAACCTTGTATTAATAATGTCCTCAGGTGCTTCAGTGGAAAACTCCTCTGTTTCCAGCTGGTAATTCCAAAACAAAAAATCAGATTAAGCTATCACTTCTTAACTGATTAACAAAGAAGGCCAAGAAGCAGCCTCATTCTCTGCAGGTGTATGGATATGTTGGAAGGCCATAGGAAAATGTATGTTGTTTAGCTTTGTTACACTCATCAAGCAAATATTCTGACAGATACTCTTATGGCTGACAAAATTTAATAGGGTCATCTTTCTGAGGAAACGAGAGGTAGGGGCATATGACTTCTGGTTATAGTTTAGAGGTGGGGTCATGCTGAAGAAGCTTCAACATCAGCCCAGCCTTGTCAGGAGCAAGCTGTTGCTCATATCTGACAAACAGATGCGCTACAGATTGCTAAATGCTGGGATGTTAATGCATTTCTGTAGTATGTATCTATTCACAGACTGCTTTTCTGACAGAACTTTTAATTTGAGGATTTTAGGAAAGCACCATTCAAAAGAATCATGGCTTGCTAAACTTCTCCATTATGTTTCAAAGTGCAGTGTAGACATTTAGCATGAATTAATGGGAGTATGTGAGGTTAAATCTTCCTTTAAACATAGAATCTCATTTTAGTTAATGATATCTTAAAAGTATGCAAGTATTCTTGAAAATAAATGTAGATGTAGTTCATAATTAATTCCTAGCTTTTAGGTTTTCTCTCTGCTAATCCAAATCAAATTATAACTTTTCTAATGTAATTATGCTCATACTTCAACTTGCAGATTTTCTTTCCCTTTGCTTATTTAAAGCAGTTTTTCCTGGGCAGAGCAATCTGCTATGTTATGCTTTAATGGACACATATCCCTTTTATATATCTTTCTTGTGGCATGTGACCTCTCAGTCTTGCTTTGGGAATAAGTAATGCTAGTAGTAAACTCATGAAGTCATTCAGAAATTAATTAGACTGAGTGGTTTTTTTTTCTAGCTAAAAACTAGTGTTCCTGGTTTTGTCTTATGTCTCTGTTCATCTTATCCATCCAAATTCTTTCCTCTAGTAAAGCTAAAGAAGTATTTTTTTATGGATTGAGTCTAAAAAGCCTGGTCATTTCAGAACAACTGTGCATATTAGTATGCCTTGTACCTCCTGCTTCTTCTTGGTGAGACAAGCGTAGCAGTAGATAGTGGAGGAAGTGCATGTCATGTTCTGTGATATGAATACTAACTAAAATATTCATGTTGTTTTTTTAACCCCTGAAAAAATGCCAAATGTGATGATTGGTAGGATTTGCTGAAATAAGAAACTGCCTAAAGAAAGCCTGCCTGAAAGGGATTATCTTCAACAAAAATCTGAAGTTCCTGTACCAAGTAATTATTTTTAAACATCATGAAAATAAAACTGGGAGCCCTGGAAAGACCTAAAACATGATTTCTACAGCAATCTGGGATGTTGTTTTTTAGAAAGAAACTCCACTTTCAGTGCTAGCTTTGATTTGTTTCCTTTCTTTAAAGAAAAAGTTGAAAATGAAAATCAGTGCAGCCTTCTCACTCTTGGCTGTGGAGAGAACTGAAGCAGAACTGAAGGGCCTTTAAAGAAGGCAGCAAAGCAGAGGCAACACTGCAGCAGCTTACAGGTGGCTGATAGCGAAAGAGAAATTCAATGCGGAAGCTGTAGCCAGCATTTGAATATCTTTGACACTTTCAAAACACTTGCTAGCAATTACCAGAACCTAAATGCAAGTTAGACTGAAGGGCAGACTGTAGGTCCCTTGTATTCCTTATCAGCGCTGGTGTGAATGCTTTGGCTAGACGTAGATTTATGTGTGAACTGAATTGTCCTGTCTTGGAATTTCTACCAAAACACTGAAAAGCAGGTTGTAGAAAATGGGTGCATTTTCAATTTTAACTTTATTTACACTATATACTATAACTAGAATATATTTAGATACTCTTCTAGGCATTCTGATGAGAAACATTGTGTTAAATGTGTTCAGGCATGTGGGTTTTGTATACCGCCTTTTGTGTAGCGGTGAACTGATGGTAACAGCAACTGCTCTGGTCTGCTAGAAAACCAAATTGCCTGATTACAAATAGGATTCCTGCAGATTTTATTTCAGCTGAAATTTTAATTACAGTACCAGCTCTCAACTGCTACAATAAAACGTGTATTTATAATTTGACCTTTATAAAATATTAATACCAACCTATACAAAAATATAACTTCAGCTTTAAAGAATAAATACAGTGGGAGGCAGAATTCAAAGAATTATGAAAATACTGTGTGTAATATTTTTCCTTATTGAAAAAATATAAAAAAAGTGTGGACGCTAAAGTGATGGTGTGTTTGGTTCCCTGTAACCGTCTTCTCATACAAAAATGCTACACAGTGGGCAGAAGAGTCTTTTCATGGTTTTATCATGCATCAGGGGAAAGCAGTCCTACCACGAGTCTTAGAATAAAGGATACTGTACAAACCATATGGGAAATGTTGATTTACAAAGATATAAACAAATCTTTTTTCTTTCTCTCAAGGAGCCAATTCAGGAAACTTCAGGGGTACACTTGCTCCATCGCAATCTCTTCTTGTCTCTTCTCCCTTGCTGTATTCCCTGGAGGGTGAAGTATTCATTTCTGCCAGCTGTTGAGAATTGCACCCTCCACCAAGCACTCTTTTCTCCTGGGGAGTCACATAAGATGGGGCTGAAGAGGAGCAAGGACAGTGTAGGGCAGTCCTATGACTGTGTTGAGCAGCAATACCAATGCAACAGCACTATTGGAACATGAAATGGTTAATGATACCACCTCCCAGCCGTATTCAGCACCATAAACAGTCACGAATATGAGCACATTTTGGGTTAACTCTGACTAAAATAGTCTTCAAGTTGTGGTGTTGCAGCTCAAAGTATTTTGTAGTTCTGTTATCACAGAAAGGTGATTAAGAGTACACTCCAGGTCTCCATTGTCTTTTAATATTATTCAAAGTATAGTTTAATCAATTTTACCCTTTTTTTTGTGAAACTGAATTGAAGCTGTAAACAAAGGGTGCTTTATACGAATTGGGATTTTATGTCCCATAATAGAAATCAATATCAAAGATATTTGAATCTCAAGTTTATAAGGTGCTTTTATGTTACCTATAGCCACTTTAGTTTTCATTGCTTGTTTGACAGGTGAAGCATTAACTGCCCCAATCTATCGTTCTCTAATTGTAATCCTGATGTCATTTTTCACTACACATTATATTATCGGTAGCTGCTGTTAGTAAGGTACACTTATTTCTGTGATGCATAACGCTAAACACCAGGTGTACGGGGGAAGAGAGAGTAAGAATGTATTTCGATTTCTGGGAAGGGAACATTTCAAGACTCAAACTTTCACCAACCTAATGGTTCTTAGGCCCACTTAAAGTTGAAAGTTGTCCTGAAGAACTGTGGAGTGGTATGTCTGTATTGCTGCTCGGAACAGCATAATTCCAATAATTGTGCTGTTTGCACTCAAGATGCTTTCTCTGCTGTCCTTGAGGAAGGAGGGGATGAAATATCTGTGGCAAAATGGCTCGTGCATTTTGATGTGCAATGCTCAGCCTCATCCCTGTTGACCAAAACATTTCCTTGGATCTGAAGGCCGGACAGAAGCATAAGGGAGTTTTTTGAATTCCTCTGTATGAGTTTGTGTTCAAACATGATGCTGGATGCAAACAAATGATACCAGAGTGTATGAAGGCATCTATTAAGTATCATGGTCAGGGAATTTTCTAGGGTTTCATTGTGGCTGAAACAAACTCCATGAACTCAATTGCCTATGAATCCTAAAAATCTGTGTTTGGTTGCCTAGTAACTCTTCCTTTGGGTTTTTTGGTGGTTTTCTTTTGGTTTGTGTGTTTCTGTTTTTTGGGTTGTTTGTTTTTTGTGTGGTTTGGTTGTTTGGGTTTTTTTTTGTTTTTGATTGGGGGTTTTTAATCTTGGCTCTTCTAGGCAAAAGTGGTATTCAACTTGTCTTGCATTTGTGAAGAAACACTCGTGACATAAAAGAAAATGGGAAATAGTGATTTTACAATATTTTCCTAGAGAACCAAAAGCAGTACTGTAGGAGTTATATGCCGCACTTTGGAGCCACAGAGTTAATTTAATTTAAATTTTTAAAAGTTAGATTTGTGACACAAGAACTGGTCTAAAATTATATTTAATAATGGAACTGATCAGGTCACTCTTCTGATTAGTAAGAAAATGCAATGCTCCAAACATTCTGTCAGATTGGTCGTTTCTTCTAAGAAATGTCAGATATTATGTAGGTAGGCCGAATTTTTTGGCATAATAGAATAACAACTTCTATTGATTATAAATCAAAATAAAAACTTTATTAAAAATGACATTATTACTTCTGGCACTTTACTTTTATTCTTTGAGAAACTGTCTTTAATAGCTTCTCCAATAAAGTTAGAAGCAACTGAAGGATAGAAGCTTTAACACTTAAATAATAAATCTATTAATCTTAATGCTTCCGGAAATATTAGCCACTGACTACTTACTACTGTTTTTATAAGTCAGCATCATTTCCCAGAATTGTATGTTACTAACTACAGTTAGTGCTGATAATTAATTGACATGATATTACTTGTTCAATGAACGAGTTCTGGACATGTTTGACTTAACTCTTTCTGGCACCATAGTTAGGTTTTAGATCTTGATTTAACAAGGTATTTAAGCTGCACCTTTGTCGTGGTTTAAGCCTAACTCACACAGACTCTCTCTCACTCACTCTCCCCTCTTTCTTGCCCCCCACTCCCAGAGGGATGGGAAGGAGAATAGAAAAGAATGTAACTCCCACAGGTTGAGATAAGAACAGTTTAGTAACTAAAGTATAACACAAATCACTACTGCTACCACCAATAATAATAATGACAAGGCAAATACAAGGAAAGAGTATACGACTGCTCACCACCCGATACCAAGCCCGACACAGCAGTGCACCCCCATCCTTCCAGGTCTCTGCACTCTGTTTTTACATCCTGGGCATGACGTGCTGTGGTATGGAATAACCTCTTTGGTCAGTTTGGGTCAGGTGTCCTGTCTCTGCTTCCTCCTGACTCCCCTCCTTCCTGGCAGAGCATGAAACTCAGAAAGTCCTTGGCCAGACCAAAACATCACTAAGCAGTAACCAAAACACTGGTGTTATCAGCGCTGTTCCCAGGCCCAAAATCAAAAACGCAGCGCTACACCAGCTACCAAGAAGGAGAAAAAATGACTGCTGCTGCTGAACCCATGACAAACTTAATTCAAGTTCCCTCCACACTCTCTATATAAATTTGACTTTAATTCAGTATACAGTAGGCCTAAATTCAGTTAGCTTCAGCACAAGTTTTACCGTATGCAAATTGTTTCCCTTTTGGGAAAAATCTGGCAATGGCAGAACTGTAAGGTAACTGTTACCTATGCAGAAAGAAAAGGCTCACAAGTTTTCTAGCACATGTGCTCTCTGTGTTGAAACAAGATGCGGTGTGATTATGCTCAGAACCATAAATACAGTAAGAAGTTCCAGTTTCCACATATGAGTGTGATTTCTGTTGAAGTTTGTTTTTACTACATAAATCTGTACCAAAACTCTCATTCTTCTTTGCTGTAACTGCTACTGGATTTTAGGTAACTGAGAAAACAAATATAGTCAAGCCTTTTGTATGTTCTCTTAATGACCTCTTAAATATGATGAAGCTCTGGATAGGAAGGAGCCCTGAAAATAGGTGGAGGAGGCTTGTGCTGTACTCCTGCTGCCTGCAAGGATGTAGGTGAAAGCCTCAGGAAGTCAGACTGCTGGCAGGGCTCCTGCTGAGGCAGGCTGAGGGGAACAGCCCTTGCTAGAACAGCTGGCACTGCCCCCAAGAGAACTGACAGATTTAAAAGTTTAATAAGGATATGAATATTTGTGAAGTAAGATTAAAGGCCAAGCTTAATGTGACCAGATAGGAAATGATAGGTTACAGGTAAAGGCTGTAAAATTGTTCTCTGTCTAGCTTTACTGCTTATACTGGTCTCTAATGCCAGGTCTATAGTACAGTATTCCTGCTGGAGCTGGGGGTTTAGAAAGCCCAGGAGCAGTCCCTTCTTTCAGCTCATCCTCTGTGAAAATATCTGCATGAGTTTAATCAGCTGGGAGGGAGCCAGTTTCACTCAAGATGAAATCCAGGGTGCTTATTTCCATCAAGGCAATAGAGATCGATAATGCCCACAAAGATCAGTCAAAGAGCTTACTTAGAACAAAATAACTTTATAAGGTAGCCAGGCACTGCACACTTTGCGTGGCCTGCACACAGCAGCCTCCTAGGGTTGGTTAAGTGTGAGGTACAGTAGGTGTGATGGCACACACTGAGCTAGCTGCAGATGAGACTCGATTCGGTGGTTGGGTTGAGCTGTGCAGAGTGAGAATGGCACCTCCTGCTTCCCTGGGTTATAAAAAAACCACAAACCCAACCAAACAAAAAACAAAAAACAAAAAAAAAGCCCAAACCAACAAAACCCTGCCAAAACCCATCAGAAAACCACAAATAAAAAACCTACCAAAAATCAACCAATCTCCCACCAAAGCAAACAAACAGAAAACCCAACAAAAACCGAATAGAGCTCTCAAAGCAAAATTCAGGCAAATACAGCATAGTAGACAGCAAATCTCTGCTCCCTGACCTCTCACCTCTCTGTGGTGGTCTTTCATGTGCCATGTAGTTTTTCTCATCTAGGCTTTAGTGAGGAGCATAGCTTTTGCATGTACCATATAACCAGCAGAGTGAAATCCTCTAACTGTGCGCATATGTGGTTTCTGCTGAAACTTTTACGCTTTAAATTTAATTACACATGGATTACATTAGTGACTCCATAGCCTGATATATGGAAGTTTGCCCACTTCCATGAGTGATGGTTGCTGTTTTGGTGTTGCCTGCTCAGCTGAGTGCTTATACTTAACACTTCAAAAAAAAAAAAAAAAAAAAAAAAAATTAAAACTGAGATACATTAGTGATTTTAAAATCAGTCTTTTAATAGGTATTTTAAAAAGAATTCAGGGAGCTGAAATTGGAACCTGTTTGCGATGTGTGCAGGAGAGTGTGTGAATAAATGATTTCAAAGTACATAGAAAAGTTTTAAACATCCATTTCAGCAGGAAACAGAGGAAGCAGTGCCTTGCTCTTGATTTTCAAGCCACATGCAAAAGTATCATCCCTATGATTTGCTTTTTTGTTTTTCCTGTGGTGATTAATTCAATACAACTGAAATGGCTCCAACACATCTTGTTAGTTAGGAGGGTTTTCTAGACTGTAGAGGGGATAGTAGAGGCTCTACTAGCTTTAAACAAGCACAGCAGCTGAACTGGAGCCTTCCAGATCCTGGTGGAATACTGGAGCTACTGGGCACGTGAGGAGCTCATGGCTTTTCCTCCTCTACCTTATAGCTTTGTAAACCTAGAACCTTACTTACTTTTGCTACACTTGCTAGAAATCCAGCTTTTTTTCAAGAGGAATGCTTTCTGTTGCATTGAACTTTTTGCTTTATTTTTTTTGGCAAGTAAATGTTTTTTCTTTTGGATTTGATTCTGGTGGAACCCTTTCCCTCAACACCTCTGCTTGGCAGCTGAACCAAAAATAAATTATTTGCACAGCTCTATTAGTGTCAGTAAATTGATTTCTGCAGAACACAAGACTGTATTTTCTCTCTGAAATACCCCAAAGTGATCATTATTAATGATAAATGCCAATAGAAATTTTGCAGAGAAATTAATAACTTAGATGTTGTTATGAAATGAAAAAGGCAACATGGATGCCCTTGAAGGATCCTGAACATTTCCTCTTGTGCATCATCTGCTCCTTGTTCATGAATAGATTATGGAAAACACATTCTTTGATTTATTTGCTATCTAGTTTACCCTATTAAGAGCAGTGTTATCAAAAGCAAGGGAGATTATGTAGCTGTGTTACATGGGCCTGCTGTGTTACATGCCAGCAGGAGACGTGGACGGTTAGGATTTCACTTAGATTTTTTTGGAGCAGAGCCTAAGACCTTAACTCAAAGTGATAATTATTGATTTCCATGAGATCAGTGAATTTAGCAAGCACATACTTCCTCAGCTGTGCTTATTTCAGAGACTTCAGATGCAAAAACAATGGAGAAATCTTCCCTTGAAATAAGGGAATGAAACAGGGATGAACAAATTATCTTTAAAAAAGAATTTTTTGAATAGCAATATCTCATTTGCTTCTAATAAATTAACCTGATCTTAAAGCCCCTTTTCTGCAATGCTGAAACTAGCAGTTGTGTTTGCCAGTTGTTCTACTGTCAAAACTGAACTCTGCAGTCTGATGTTCAGTAATGAATGCAAACAGTGTTGTGTGTACTTACCTCCAACTTTTGTGCTTAAAAAATATCTAATTAGAAGGATTACAGGAATTGAAAAAAAAACTTGGAAAGTATATATTAATTTCTTTTTCAGCTGAAGAAAGATAGAAGGATTACAGGAATTGAAAAAAAAACTTGGAAAGTATATATTAATTTCTTTTTCAGCTGAAGAAAGATAGAAGTGTCATCTATTATTTTGATCTGAAGCTTTCAAGGGTTTATTAGAAAACTCTTGTGCTATACTCAGGAAATCTTACAGGAATTATAAAAAGTACTGAACACTGATCAGCGAATGTAATTTGTAGCTCACTTCATGCAGTTTTTCTGATTTACCTTTTGGAAGGTAAAATCAATTTCAGATTAATTTTAACAGGGAAGGGTTGACATGTAAGTCAGCATTTGCTAGTGTTTCTGCTGTGCTGCTGGGAAGACAAGGAATTGTGATGCATATTATCAATAGCAGTGCTAGCGTCAAAGTAAAATTGGCAAACTAAGCTAAACACTTTCTTGCCTTGTCCTGACAGACTTAATGAAAAACTAAATTTCAAGTTATCAGTGCACAGACCCAAAATTTATTATGAGATTTAGTAGCTTTTCCCTTTACTTGTCACCATGTTGCAAAAAATCCCCAAAACACAAGCTATTATTGCTTTTGCTGTGCCAGAGATTCTGTTTTGAAATCTGGGACAGGTTTTTTTATAGTTTGAAAATGTGTTTGCTGTAAGTCAGTACAGCATAATTGAAGCAATAAGGGATTTTGTTCTTATCCACAATCTTTGAGCCATATTTAATAATCCTTTATAATAATCTTTCTGCTATACTGAATTATATGCTGATTCTTTTTTACAGTAGCTTCATTGCAGAATTCCAGAAGGAAAACAGGGTTTTAGATGTCAACCCAAAACTCTTTACCATTTTGAATACAGTATTACACATAACTCTGTGAGGATCTAGTCATATATTGCTTGATTTCAAAGGAACAACTCTTACTGGTTTTACTGAGGGCTGGCTGAGGCTCAGATTGAGCTGTTGCCATGTTATCAAAAGCACAATAAGCATTTTGATTCAGTTTGAAATCTCTTTCATGGTCTTTTATTTTAGCTCAGCAATACATGCAGTCCTGCTCCACCTAGTAATATGTAGGGTACTGCAATCCCAGACTGGAGCTTTCAGGGAGATGCTTTAGAGTTGATTTTAAAAGTAAAATGTAGTTAATTTTTTTTAATTGTAAATTTTGTTGATGGAGCTATTGTAGATGCTGTGTTATATGGTGGGGGAGTCTAGAAGATGGGTTTATGGCTCTGGTTGCACACTCCTTTGGCCAAAGTTACAGAGGTTAATGGCTCTGCTGCATGCAGAAGTCTCTGATCATTGATTTTTAGTGGCTGCTGTTGCAGAAAGTAAGAGTGGCATTTAAGAGTGACAAAGCACCTTATTAAAGTTAATGCCTTTGATTTGCTTCAAATCATCCACAGTCCATGTGGACCTGCCATAATTTATAACTTGCTTGGTCACAGCAATAAGTCTAAAAACTGTCATGTAATCTGCATCAATGCTTGTGCACAAGAGAAATTAGGCATATTGCTTACTAAAGTTTGTGTCGTGGCATTTATCTCCCTTTGCTCAGAAGGTTGCTTTCAGCTTAATTGGTGCATCTTATTATTTATATTGCTAGGAAAAAGAAGGATTAAATGCAGGAGAGAAAGATAACAGAGGTTGTGCTTCATAAGAAAAATAAAAATCTATTTCTGTTAGTTTTTAAACATGATAAATGTGGCTAGGTTATTCAGCCTTCCCTGCCTCACCCCCCAAAGTCTTAAGCCTCCTGAGGATAATCTTAATAGGATAATGTGGCCTTTGAAAAGCAATTAGCAAGATTCCTACGAACTGGTCCATGCCATGTGCCACGCTCAAACCCCTCCTGATTAATGTTCATCTTAATTCCATTTCTTGGGATTTATTTACTAATTTCACATATAATGTGTTTAGTTCCTTTAACTTTGCTGTGATTTGAAAGCATATTGCTGTATTTCAGCTTCATGTATAGTTGTGCTTCTGCTTTTTTCTCTTGAGAGCAGATGGCAGTCTGCATGCAGGCTGGTCACTCATACAATTCTGCTGCCCTGCCTCCAGGAAGGTGAAACCCAACAGTCCAGGACTACTTTCCACTGACATGGACTAACTAATGAGCTTGATTGCTTCAGCTTAAGGTTAGTTTGGGATAGGTTTCTTAGGTAGACACAAAACATTTTTCAGCACAGGGGCAAGAGAGTTATATGGCACTCTGAATACTGTATGTGTCTGAAGGTACTTTGAACTAGGATCCCTCTAGTAATCAGAACAGCAAAATCACTATTTGTATTAGATTTTTCTCAAGCATTTGATACAGCAGTCACATATGGGCTATACAGGAATGGAAAGGGAACTTAGATCACACTCAGTAGTACAATGTCTGATCAATACCAATAATTAATATTGTAACAATATTTATGAAAAATGGGATAATTGAGGAAGACACTGGGTTTCATAGGATGAAATATAGCTCCTTTAGCAACCTTGTGCTGGTTCTCTTGGTTTTATTCTAGAGGAATCATTTTTCCTAGGAGGCATACAACTCCCACTTTAACAAAGCTCTATGGGAGGCAGCTCTTTCTTAATACGTACCGTACGTGCTATATTCATGAATTATTTTTTTTAACTTTCCTATGAAATTCCAACATTTGTCATTTCTTATCTGGTCTCCATCCACGGCCACATTTTGAGAACTTCAGGAAAAGCTGGAATCCTTTTAAGTATCTTCCAGCAGACACTATTCAGATATAGTTAAATAATAATGCTCCATTAGTGTACTGTAGCTTTCCTGTTCAGGAAGGCTCTACCTCCAGGAAGCTTCTGAACTCATTTCATGTGCTTGAGAACACCTTTTGTGAGCTGCATTTCTTTGTTTTATGTTTATTTTGTTCTTCAGAAATTAGTGCAATCGGACAAGTGAAGTCCCCTCCACCCACCAACTTCCTTGAGCTCAAATGCTTCAAGCAGCAGCCCACTTACAAACCAGAAATAAGCAAACAAACAGATCTGACCAGGTTTCAGCAAACAACATGTCTCTCTTGTTCTAAAATTAAATGTGATACAGAACCTATCTCAAAACAGCCTGTTTGAGGGGAATAGGGAAGGAAGGACCATTATTGAAATTACATTCCATTTACACCACATATAAGCATCCTGTAGCTAGTAAATAATTCTAACTGCTTCAAGTAATACGACCTTTGAGGCAGGGAATATCTTCCTACATCTTTTTTCAGTTAGTAAGAACCTTAGTGGATCACTTCTTTAAATAAATGGGGGTTTGTACATCTTCCAGGTTTTATACTGTTTTATAAAATGTTAAAAACATTAAAATAATTTGGTATGTTCTTGAAAAATAAACATGAATAGGGCACTTGAGGCTTGGGAGTTTTGAGCTGGGATGTTTCCCAGGGTTGTTTGTGGCACTTTGTTTTGTGCACTGGCTGTTTCTGCCAAGCTGGGAGTCTAATGCTGAAGGACCTTTACACCCAAATGGTCGCTTTGAGCCCATTATACTAAAATAGGTATGGGTCACATCTGAACTGTCCTGAGTCGTCAACATCTGCTGTCTTACTCCTTTACGGGCTCTTTCAAGATTTTTGCAGTGTTTTCTACCTGCACTTGCTTTTCTTTAGATGGTTTCCCTGTGTATTGATCTTCAGCAATACACTTTTGTAACCAACTATATCTTTGGCTGCATCATCAGCAGCATGACCAGTGGATCAATGGAAGGGATTCTGCTCCACTCTACACCTCTTTACTGCCTGAGGGGTGTTCAATGGCACTAGGACCAGCTAGCACTGAACTGCCTGTGTCCATACCATTAAACACTTACTCTCAAAACCAGGGTGATTGCATGCAAGCTGTTGTGTGTGATCCTTGAACTATGCATGCTTTCAAGCTAGCTCTGGGAATGTATGCAAGCAGGCTACAACAGGGAGGTACCAACAGAAAATAAAAGGAATGTACTAAATGGTATTGTGAGTTTGGGTGTAGCATTTGCAAATGTAGTGTTTCTCTATTGAGGGCTAAATAGGGAGAGAAAAATTTAAGAATAGCAAGAAGTGGAAAAATGCATAATATTACTGGAAATACGTATGATCTTATGAAATTAAGACCTTAGAAAAATCACTGCTTTTCCTTGGCCCTGCTTATTACACAATGTACATAAGTACTCCCAGTAAAGTCACAAGGCTGCTGGCAAACTTATGCAAGCACTCATGAAAAAAGCATATGCTTATGTGGAATACTGACTAGAAATTTAACTAATCATCTCTTCAGTTCTGGGTGCCATACAAAGATCATGAAATATTTATTTCCAATAATTAACTGTTTTGTAGTTTTGGAGGCATTTATTTATTTATTTATTTTTTATCCTACTCAGGCATATTGACAAACATGGTGTTTGCTCTACTTTTAGAGAAAGTTGCAGCTGCAAAGGTTTCTTGAGTTATGCCAATCACTTGCAGAAGTTCCTTGACAACGAAATTAAATAGGCTTTCTTGATTCCAATAAATTGCAAAAAAATGTTAGATGCACTCTTATCTCTAAAAAATGTGTGCTGTGGTCACAATGCATCAAATACTGTGAGTATAATCATGACCTTTTAAAAGAAAGCACATTATGCTGTAACTGTTTTAATATTATAACTGTGGAATGCTGGCAAAGAAAAGTCACGCTGTTAAAACACTGGGAGAAATGGAATAAAAACAATGTGTTTTGTTTTTGCCTGATATTGCTGTTCTGATAGATACAGTCTTCTATTTTTTCCCAATTTATGTCATGCTTTTCTTGAAATTATTAAACATAGAGACAGATCCGATATGAGGTAACATTTTGGAAAGCCAAATCCTACTGAGTTTTGATGATTTGGGTCAAAATGCCAATGAACAAAAACCTATTGTTCAACAGCAAAAATGAGCAGAACTGCTGGGGAAGAAAAACAGGGTCATTGGCCAAGTTCTTCATGGTCAGAGCATTAGGAAATGATGAACAAATATCAGTCTAAAGACCCAGGCATTTGCTCAGAACTTCTGTTTTTTCCCCAGCAGAGATAGATTTCCTGTGGGAGAGTTATTTGGGCCAAGACCCTCAAAAGGTGTTAAAGTACTTTTTAATGATCTGAGAGTAAGTATTCATTATGTCCATCACATAAATGTGGAATCAGAACTTTCTTTGCAAGTGTATTATGTGACTGCTTAAACTCACATTTACAAGTGATTTGGGTGCTATGATGGAAAGGCTGAAGAAGAATACCAAATATTTGCAGGTGTTTATTAGTTTCCAGTAATTTTCCAGGTATTTGATGGAGAAAACCATTGTTCTGGTGCCTTTTTTACCAGCTTATTCACTTGGAAAATATTTTTTCTTTTTTCTTTTATTACTATTTTTTTTCCTTTTATATCTTTGCTTTCCAATTTCTCTTTATTCTCTGCAGAACAGCAGAAAAAACTTCTTTCGGTTTGGCTTCCCATCCTATTTAGGATGGGTGCAGAGAAAGGGACCTAGTCTGAAGCATTTGTGAGCTATATTTAAGAGGAGAAGGCTATGCTACATGACATGGTGATGATGTAACTATGGACTATTTTAATTATTTTTATTGTGGATGGGGGAGAATACAGTAGGTGCTTGATGTCACTGCTTCTTCAAACATTAATTTTGAGGTTGGATCCCAGTGAATCTCAGCTCCAGACTGTGTGGTGATTATAGTAAGGAGCAGATGCATATGATTTTGCACTTGTGGAGCTGACAGTAATTTCCCATTCTTTGGTGTGTGTCTGGTGGACTGTTCTGTGCAGAGTCAGCAAGAAGGCAGCACTGCTAACTGTGAGCAACACGTCTTCTGTTGTCACACCATTTGCGAGGGGGCTCTGAGGCAGTGTAGGTAATGCAAGATTGTGTTGTGTTTGAGTTAAATAATTGTCTCATGCTGTTATAATTTTCCTGGTTTTCCCACTTTATAAAGAACTTTTGGGCAGCTTGTTAATCAGCTCCTACTTCGGTGTTGCTAATTACATGAAGAATAATTTAACAGACAAAAAATGAAGTTTCAAGGCTGATATCAGATAAGTGGAAAGGTTCTAAAATACTGTGTTTATCTCCTTGCAAGATAAAGATTTTTAAGAGGACTTTCAACCTGGAAGATCGAAGGGGGCATTTTGTTTGTAATGTGTACCCATCACTGCATATTTGGTTTCACTTTAATTGACATTCTTGTTGGCTGTCTACTAACAAAACCCACCAGACTCTGCAGAGGATTACATTAATTTACGTGTAATGGACAATGTTGTGTGAAACATATTGCTGAATATAATTCATTCAGTGTTTGAAGACTCAGACCAAAGTCATGCTCAGAATATTATTTGTTTCTTTCTCCCAACACAGACTAATTAGCAGCAGTGTTTTGCCACTGTAGTCAGTAAGAGATGTTGAATTGTCTCCTTTGAGAACAAGGCCCTTTTCTGTTGCTGCTCCCTTGGAAAGGCTCCCAATATCTCATCCAGTTTTGTCTGTCTGGAGGAGACCTAATTTGAAATTAATCTGTTCTCCAGAGCCCTTTTCAAATTAACAGCTCTCAAGCCTCTTAAGTCTCCTGAGTGAACTCTTAATTTTAAGATTTAAATGAAGCATTCCAGCATCATTTAGATCTTGTTGCTCAAGTAGTTCTATGGACTCTATGGCAGCTGCTAGAGAGACCAGATTTACCACTTTTATTAGCAACATTGTACATCAAAGCTATTGCTCGTGTTCCTGGCAGTTGATTTGAGCACATATGGCGATGCCAGCACATCCCAGGCAAGTCTGGCAGGTTTCTGCTCTTGCTTTCAGCAGTCAGAACTACTACATGTGCAGGGCAGTTGATCTCTGCCTGTTGAGAGTACTTTACACGTGAGTAGCATGTGAGCAGCCTTACTGATGACTTGTTAACTTGCCTGGAATACAGGGTATGCATGTTAACTTGCCTGGAATACAGGGTATATACGGCAGGTCTTTACCTGTATCATGACTAAGCTGAAATGCTTGTAGTATTGTTTTTAAACGATCTGTATTTGTAAGGTTAAGGCTAGTTAATTGGAATTGGCTACAGTATAGAATCAATGTAATGAATACATTAAGCACTGTAATTCTTGGTCTCTCAATAAAATGAATATGCTGACAAAAACCTACTAATTACAAATGGGCATAGTTTAAATGTCCTTTCTTCTTTCCTGTGTCTGTTCTTAAGTTCTCAAAAGTTAGTCTCTTCCTGGAGAATTCTCTATCTTTCCATTGCATGAATTTGGCAAGATCAGGCTCTAAACCAGTATTTAATTTGTAATCCTTGTAAATGAAAGTCATCTTCTGTGGATGACTGCATTGTTTGTATTTGTTTCTTCTTTGTTAATTCATAGTGTAAAACTCTTTTCCAAATAACTTTGTTTTAGAAATCTTACTGCAAGATAAATTACTATTGCTGTTTCGACTTTTTGGTCAAAAACCTCTTTGTTACACACCTGCAAATTGACTAGTGAAGTGTTCAGATCTATTTATTTATTTATTTAATCTCTATTGGAAGTTCAGAAGAAATTTCAGAATGTCCATTTGTTTTATAACTTCTGCTAGACGTTTGTCATCTGTGTTAGTTTTGGGCATCTCTGAGTGTGAAGATACAGACTCAAGGCAAGCAAACCAGAAGACGAAGATTTTATAAGACTTTTCTGTCTAAATTGCCACTTTATTTCAAGATACATAGGGAAGAACTGCTGACATTATTAGAAGTCATGGAACATGTTATAAAATTTCAAAGTCTCCAAGAATGTTTTTATCCCTTTTTCTTTTATTCTGAAGACAGAGTTGTTATCTGTCAGTCTAAAGCTGAGTTCTGCTCTAAAGCCTAATGTTGAGAATGCTGGCCATTTTAAGCGAGAAAAATTGGAATAAGCAGAAGCCCATAAATGTGTTTTTAGCCCAGAGTGGTGGCATTTTTCCATCAACACTATCTCTCTTGTGTATCTATTTAATTATTTTATCATTTATATTCCGTCAAAATACCCAGTTGATTAGAGAAGTTATTACTGTATATTAGGAAATTTTATTTTTATGTATATTGTAAAACTTTGAAGCATTGATTTCCTCTCTTGAAAAGTTAATTAATATCTTTTATCTTCCTCGTGTAAAGGGATGTTGATCACACATATGAGGATTTTGAATTGTACTTTTTTAATTTCAGATCAACTTGCCTGCCACCCTCCCCTCTCAGTTTGAGAATAGTAGTGCAAATTGTAGTGATTTATAAAAGCCCCAACCAAATACCAAACTTTACACCTTTCCCCCTTCTCCCAAGCCCCAAATCAAACATCAACACTTGCGGTTTTGTTAGGAAACAATTCTATGAAGTATTCCTAAAGTATTTATTATTATGGATTATGATTATTAATGTACCTTAATGGATTTAGCATAAAGGGAAAAATAAATGTAGGTACAGTTAAGGTTGCCTGAGCATTTGTGTTCAACTTAGTAGTTTTCTTAACTTCTCACATCTGAGGCATTTTTCTCTGCTATTTTTCTTGAGTTTGCATTTTATTTTATCTTAAGAAACAAAGCCCAAACCAAAAGGATCAAAACACTCTTCAACTTAAAAAGGAAAACAGGTATTTTTATATGCAGCAGGAATAAAAATGTCCATTTTATTTCTGTAGAAACTAATCTTCTATAGCGTATAGTTCAATGAACGTAGGAGGACAGCTGAAATTCAGTAATGCAGTATTACTCATTGTTAAGAAATATTTTTATTTGGGTGAAAGCTGCTTTTGATTTGGCAGGGGTAGAGAGCTTTGTCTAAATAAATAAAAATGCATATAGTGTGTTTGTGGCTTGCTTTATTGGGCAGTAAGTTCTTCCAACAAAGGTGAAAAATGCCAAAGGTTAGTTTTAATGAAAACTCAGCTTTTGTACCCTGTAAAAATGTTCTTTAATTGTATGGCTGCATCCTATTTGGCAGTGGAACTTCCTTAGTTATGTTTTCTTTTAAGACCTCAGCAAAATTAGTGGCCATGAAATTAATTTATATTTTAGATGCCTTTTAGTTGTAGGAAAAAAGTTGCCTTCATGCTCCTGTAAATAATTGTGTTAAATTATATTGAAGAGCTCAAGGATAGAGAAGACTGGGCATAAAGATAAAGGTCATATGTAGTTTCTTCTCTGCAATGCAAGTGAGGCAATTTGACATTGCATAGTCAAATGAAAGGCATCTTTTGCAACGGTCTGCAATGGAATAGTTGGAAGGTCAAAACCATTATTTTGACTGCTTATTCCAAGTCACACTTTGAATGGTGGTTTGTCTAAGGAGACTGTGTCTCCTCTTACTGATTCACCTGCAGAGCAGAGTGAAAACTAATAAAAAGAAGCACTGCAATATGTACAAATTGAGAGATGTAGTATATCTATGAAATTGCTTTTAAAGCAGGTGCTGAATGATTTGCTCCTGACTGGACTGGGAAGTCTTCTACTGCTCTCATACAGCTTTCTTGGTATGCTATTTGTCTATTTGTAGGTTTTCCAGCACGTGCTGAAATTTGTTCTGATAAATGCTTTGGAGTTTCACTTAACAAAGAAGGTGCATACATACCAGTGGAGCAACCTGCATGGGACTCCAGAAGGAAAACAGACAATGTACGTCTACGGAAACACAGAGAAATCAGGCCAAAAAACAGTATCTCTAAGTAATTTTCTTGCAGGGGGATTGGAACTAGATGATCTTAAGGTCCTTTCCAACCCTATCTATTCTATGATTCTATAGTTCTATGATAAAACATTCTGTCAGAAACATGAAGTCTTCTGTCTGTGCTGCATGTCAAGTGTAATGGCAGAAATCACTACCAAGAAGGGATGGGTTGAACAACAAATAAAGCAACATGTAGAAGCAAACTAAACAAGCCATGTGTTGACTTATGTATCTTTGAGGTTATTGAATAGCAAGACAACAGACAAACTGCAAAAGCAGTGGACTACTGCTAGATCACGTGCTCATCTAGACCTAGAAAAGAAAGGAGGGTGGTACAAAAAGCATGCTCTTTCCCTTTGTCTCTGAAAGAGTAGTCAAAGAATATTGCCTGTGATACCTCCATTGCCTAGAATAGCTAATAGTCTTTGGTACTACCTCAGCAATTCGGGGAGCAGATAAAACCAGTGATGATTAATTATTATAGGAGAAGTCTATAAGAAAGTAACAGACAAGTGTGACAGATGTGAGAATCCAGCCATCATGGCAGAGGAGAAATTGAAATGTCCATTTCTGGGTGAACTTGCCGGTGGTCAGTGTCTTATTTTGCCATAGAAGGAAGAAAAGCATTCATAACATGCAGTGATTGAAGGACATTTCTGTTGGAGGATGCTGATAAATGCTTTGTCAATATCCCAAACATTCAAATGATTGTGTATCTCAAAAAGGATGCCAAACTTTCAGCTGTCCTATCTGCAACAAGGCCACTGTTTCAAATACCAAACTGCTGCCAGCTGGCCTCTAGGCTGTGATTGCACAGAGCCCAGAAGCACTGGTATGCGGAATTATCAGGCTTGAGAAACATGATCTCTAAGGAATGCGTGGCAAAATCATGCCAAGGACAGTGTACAGATAAAGCATAGTTATCAAAATAGCCCAAGTGATTCTCCAGGGTGAGCAAAATTGGAAAACTTCTGAGACTTAAATGGGAAATGTCCTATATTTCAGAGTAGCAGAGGGGAGTAGTCAGCTTTCTGGAGGAAAGAGTTCAGCCTGCAATGACACAGAAAGAATATGAAGGTTTGTTAAAACAGTACGTGATGCATGCAGACCTTTACAAGAGAGGTATTTATAAAATATTGAAGGGGGAGCAGTAGAACAGATCTGGAGAAATAAAAGTGAGAACCAAGTTCATAAGTTTCAGATTGGTGCATCTTTAACAGTGATTCTTACCTTGGTTTTTTATACTTAATTGCTGTTTCCAGTGTATACCTAAGATAATTGTATTCACAGATTTACTTTTTTATTTGCAAAAAGGGTTTAAATATACACTGTGCATATTAAACAGACACCACAGCCAGTTTTTTGTCAAAACAAATGATTATGAACATAGTACAACATGTTTTTCAGCTCACTTGTGTTGGATTAGTAGCTTACTATCTTTTCTTTTTATATTTACTTTAAGATTCGTCCTTTAATCCCATTTTCATGGAGTTAAAAGATTTTCTTTCTTGCGGCATTTTCTAGTTTCTCTGTCTGTCACCTCTGCTGGATATCTGAGCCACACTTTTAATATTTCTGCTTAGGCTGTCTCTCAACAGTTCAAAGCAGAGCTACATATTTTAAATTGATCAAGGTTTCTGAAGCAATTATAATAACTGCTTTTGGAAGGCACAATTGCAGTTTTCATTTTGATACTATGTGAAAGTGTGAGTTTCTTCAAAGCTGCAAATGTAAGCCAGTAAAAGGCAGTTGGTAATTATTCTCTAATAAACATAGTAGGGAGTACATGGAAAACCTTAGGGGACATATATATTGCCTGCAGAGTGATTAATAAAATCTCAGAACACTTAAAAGAAGATTCAGCCTGAAAATAAATGTGTATTTATCTATGTATTTGAGTCCACTGAAAATTAAAAGGTTTGTTGTGATCAAATTTGCTTGTTGCTTACTAACTCTTCCTAGCTCGTGTCTTTCAACAGACTATTGCACTGCAGGGGGAAATTGTTATTATTTATGAAGTCTTTATTTCACCTATAAAATCCTTTAAGCTTCAAATACCTGGTTTCTCTCAATCCAACATAATTAAAGTTTTGATATCCTAATTCTTTCTTTTAATTTGTTTTGCTTGTAAACATTTGAGCATAAGTAAAACTTAATAAATTTCCATGCAATAACCAAACCACTCACAATTGGCAAAACCTCTACGTTTGTGACCGATTTGTACAGCATTCTCTATTTTTCTGCTACATTAGTATCTTTTCTGAGCACCTCTTGCTAAATTTAAGGTGACATTGAAAGACACAGGCAGAAGAGATAAAAGCACGACAACTGGAATCCTTGAGAAAAGAACAGAGAAACTATTGTAGGAGGGCTATATCTACAGTTGCTACAAGTGGTTTGATTTTTCAAGGCTAAGGCCGGGTTCAAAAGAGAATGTTAAACCAAAACTGGACCCTGAGGATGGCAGAAAGGGAGAGGGAATTTATGTGAGCTAAGTAGTTTTGTTCAGAGATGGTGGAAAAACCTAACAAGCATGCAAGGTTACAATGTCAAAGAAACTTGTACACTGCATTTAGCAGTCTTGTAAACCAGAGATGGAAGTAACGGGATTAGGAGAAATGCATTCCAAATGCTAGAAAATACTGAGCGAAAGGGAAAAAGAAAAAGCAACCAAACCTCAAACTTCTGTAAGTTTTAGGTTTCTCTGTGGATGGAAGAATAGCAGTTTTGCTTTGAACTATTTATTTCTGTGACATTCACAAGCATAGGCTGTCATGACTTTCTGAACACAGAATTATTAAAAATCCTCAAATCCTCAATGCTATTGTCCAAGGACCAAACTGTGGAGTATTTAAGAGGTGAAAGACTTTATAACTGGAGTTTACCTTCAGCCTCTGATGAAATTGAAAGCTGTGTTTTGACGTTTGAAACTGAATCATTGTGGTTTTGTTGCTTAAATCCAACTCCTCCATCTTGCAGTTTGCCATGCAGTTTCATGTGAATGGTCTTTAATGACTGGCCTCATTGTTTGCGGTAGGCTACGTCTCCAGTGAGCCTCCATGTTGTACCCTTTTGTAAGGTATTACATCACATACACTAAAATTGTGATAAATTGTGAGAGGAGGTATTTCTTTAAAGGCTGCTAAATGTCTTCCAGTGGAGACATAAGCTTTCAAGTGCTGCTGGCTCTCTTTCCTTAATTTCTGCACCTGAAAGCATGGGTAGACTTTAGACATTGCTACTGAAATAAAAGCAGATAAAACACATGTACTGAGGCATAGATCCAACACAGCTTTCTCTAGCATTTCAGACACCAAAATGAGTTGTACCAGACTCTACAAAGTGATTGTATTATCAATGGAGATAAAACAAGTGCCATCAGAGAATGGTTTTAACCTTCCTGAGATCCATAAATTTGTCATCTCTGGAGGTGACACATCCATCCGCTAATTGTGGAGTGACCATAAGCTGTCTCAGCCCCTGTTGGAGGTGTTTTATAAGCCTGAATTCAGTTGAAAAAAGCCTACATTTTGGTGCATTTTCTCTGGTTATTTTTCTGATTCTTATTAGGAGAGTGAATTTTCCCCATGTTTCAAGCTGGATTGCATTGGTTTCTTATAAGTATGAACACTGACCTAACCATTGGCTTGTGGGTGCTTTCTTCTTGGGAAAAGAAACAGTTAAGGCTGTTAAACACAGCTGGTAGACCTAGGTATAAACTGGTGTTTGGTAATGTACCGTAAATCATGCTGCCCCAAGACAGTAAAAATTGCACACCGTGGCCTGCACCCAGCAAGCGCCTGTTGTTTTCCCTTTTTAATGCAAACCATCCCATTATGAAAAACAATGTAGTTTATCATGTACTGATGCTCTTGCACCATGCCAAGTGTGCTGGCATGAAAATCAATGCAACAGGCACACCACTGCCTTTCATACTCTGGTTTCTGTAGTTGCTCTGTGTGCTAGATAACCAGTTGAAAATTGCTGCACACTGTTCAGGTTTTGTGATTTTATTTTATTTTTAGAAATAACTAGCATTTTAAAAAAAACTGATAAAAAGCCTGCTCCTTGCTGATATGGTGGTCACATTTGTTATTGCATTGTATGTTAGGTGAGGGAGAGAATTCTGTTACTAATGGTTTCAGTCATGAATAATGCTATGTGCCAACAACAGAGATACAGATTCAAATTTAAATAAACTACCCAGGCAGTGTTTTACAGGATGTGTTTCTTGTTGGCAATTTGTTGTTCCTGACAGTATAGGTTCCTCAGGCTGTTCTTACACCAGCCATTGGGATTAGAACACACAGAGGCTGAGCTCATAAATGTTTCAAAACTGCTACAACGGAACAGTAGAATTTTAAAATATGGGATTTTTAAAATGTATTCAGATATTCTTTTGGAAGTGATTAATTTAAAATAAGCCAAATTTGGTGGGGTTTGATTTTATTCTTAATGCAACATTGATGTTAAAACCTCAGTATACAGAGTTCTAATCATAGATGATGGGACAAAGTGAGCCTTGGTGCAATCATAGAACCATAGAATAGTAAGGGTAGGAAAGGACCTTAAGATCATCTAGGTCCAACCACCCTGCCAGGGGCGGGGACACCTCCCACTAAACCATGCCGCCCAAGGCTATGTCCAGTCCAGCCTTGAACACTGCCAGCGATGGAGCATTCACAACTTCCCTGCGCAACCCATCCCAGTGCCTCACCACCCTTACAGTAAAGAATTTCTTCCTCATATCCAATCTAAACTTCCCCCGTTGAAGTTTGAACCTGTTATCCCTTGTCCTCTCACTGCACTCCCTCATGAAGAGTCCCTCCCCAGAATCCCTATAGCCCCCCTTCAGGTATTGGAAGGCTGCTCTGAGGTCTCCATGCAGCCTTCTCTTCTCCAGGCTGAACAGCCCCAACTTTCTCAGCCTATCTTCATACGGGAGGTGCTCCAGTCCCCTGATCATCCTCGTGGCCCTCCTCTGGACTTATTCCAACAGTTCCATGTCCTTTTTATGTTGAGGACACCAGAACTGCACACAATACTCCAAGTGAGGTCTCACGAGAGCAGAGTAGAGGGACAGGATCACCTCCCTCGACCTGCTGGTCACTCTCCTTTTGATGCAGCCCAGGATATGGTTGGCTTTCTGAGTTGCAAGCACACACTATCAGCTCATGTTCATTTTTTCATTGACTAACACCCCCAAGTCCTTCTCTGCAGAGCTGCTCTGTGTCTCTTCTCTGCCCAACCTGCAGCTGTGCCTGGGATTGCTCCAGCCCAGGTATAGGGCCTTGCACTTGTCATGGTTAAACTTCATGAGGTTGACATCAGCCCACCTCACAAGCGTCTCAAGGTCCCTCTGGATCCCATTCCTTCCCTCCAACATATTAACTGAACCACACAGCTTGGTGTCATCGACAAAATTGCTGAGGGCGCGCTCAATCCCCCTGCTCATGTCACTGACAAAGATGTTGAACAAGGCCGGTCCCAGCACCGATCCCTGAGGGACATCACTCATTACTGGTCTCCAGCTGGACATGGAGCCATTGACCACAAGCCTTTCTGTGTGGCCATCCATCCAGTTCTTTGTCCACTGCGTGGTCCACCTATTAAATTGATGTCTCTCCAACTTAGAGACAAGGATGTCATGTGAGACAGTGTCAAACGCTTTGCACAAGTCCAGGTAGATGACATCAACTGCTCTACCCCTGTCCATCAGTTCCGTAGCCCCATCATAGAAGGCCACCAGATTGGTCAGGCAGGATTTCCCCTTAGTGAAGCCATGCTGGCTGTCAGCAAGTGCCTTGTTGTTTTCAATGTGCCTCAGCATGCCTTCCAGGAGAATTTTTTTCCAAGATTTTGCCAGGCACAGAGGTGAAACTTACTGGTCTGTAGTTCCCCGGCTCATCCATTTTCCCCTTCTTGAAAATGGGGGTTACATTTCCCTTTTTCCAGTCATCGGGAACTTCACCTGACTGCCATGATTTTTCAAATATGATGGGCAGGGGCTTAGCAACTTCATTTGCCAGCTCCTTCAGGCCCTGTGGATGGATTTCATCAGGTCCCATGGACTTGTGTATGTTCAGGTTCCTAAGATGGACTTGAACCTGATCATCTCCTACAGTGGGTCCAGGGTCTTCATTCTCACTGTCCCCGCGTCTGCATTCCAAGACTTGGGAGGTGTGGTCAGAACATTTGCTAGTGAAGACTGAGGCAAGGAGGTCATTAAAAACCTCAGACTTCTCCAAATCCAGGGTAGCCAGTTCTCCCAATAGCTTCAGGAGGGGGCCCACTTTGTCCCTAGTCTGTCTTGTATTTGCAATGTACCTATAGAATCCTTTCCTGTTATCCTTAACATCCCTAGCCAAGTTTAATTCTAAGTGGGCCTTAGCTTTCCTAACCTGGTCTCTAGCTTCCCAGACAACGTTCTTGTATTCTTCCCAGGCCGCCTGTCCTTGCTCCCACCTTTTTTCCTTCGAATTTTCCTCAGCAGCTCCTTATCCATCCAAGGAGGTCTCCTGGTCCTACTACAGCACTTCCTTCTAGTCGGGATGTATCGCTCCTGAGCTTGCAGCAGGTGATCTTTGAATATCAACCAAGAGTCTTGGGTCCCCCTGCCCTCTAGGGCTATATCCCATGGAATCTTTCTGAGCAGGTTCCTGAAGGGGCCAAAGTCTGCTCTCTTGAAGTCCAGGGCAGTGAGCTTGCTGCATACTCTTCTCACTGTCCTGAGGATCTCGAATTCGACCATCTCATGATCGCTGCAGTCAAGGCTGCCCTGGAGAGTCACATTTCCAACCAGCCCTTCCCTGTTGGTAAGCACAAGGTCAAGCATGGTACCTCTCCCTGTTGGCTCCTCTATTACTTGCAGAAGGAAGCTGTCTCCCACACAATCGAGGAACTTCCTGGATTGCTTGTGCCAGGCTGTACCATCCCTCCAACAGATATCAGGGTGATTGAAGTCCCCCATGAGAACAAGGGCCTGTGAGCATGAGGCTGTTCCTATCTGTCTATAGAGCGCTTCATCCACTGAGTCCTCTTGGTCTTGCAATCTGTGACAGATCCCGACAATAATATCTCCCATTGCTGTTCTCCCTTTAACCCTGACCCATAAACTCTCTGTCGACTGCTCACCTGTCCCCAGGCAGATTTCCATACTCTCCAGCCTATCCCTAACATAAATAGCAACTCCCCTCCCCGCCTGCCGGGCATGTCTTTCCTAAAGAGCCTGTAACCTTCTATTCCAACACACCAGTCATAGGAGCCATCCCATCATGTTTCTGTGATGCCTATTGTATCATGCCCTTGTAGACGTGCACGCATCTCTAATTCCTTGTTTGTTTCCCATGCTATGGGTATGAGGCAACATGTTGCCAAGCCAGCTTTCTGTGTTAGATCTGAACACTTCATTAATGCATGTAAACAAGCCTGGTTAACATTCTCAAAGCACGGAGCACTTTTGACTACTTTCTGGTCACAAAAGCTGTGACTGTTGTCAGTTCAAAATAGTTCTGAAAAGCATGTGGATAATTAGGTCAGATCTTACAGAAATAGTTGCTTTTACATACAAATTTTCTAATGTAACCAGAGTCCTGCTTCAGGTAAGTCACTTTGTCTACATATCTTTCAGAAGCCTTATAAAAAATATTATAGCCATGGTGCTCTTGGAGTATTAGTGGGATGAAATTTTCCGGTGGAATCATATCATAATTGATTTAATTAGACAAAACAGTGATTTTTGGCTTCACAAGCTAGTCTTCAGCTTTGAATCAGAGGTAAAAGGATTCTTGCTCAAGTAGATCTAGGAATACTTGTTTTCAGTTCAGTTTAGATCTGTTAAACTTGTAAAGTGCTGACCGACCACAAAAGTTTATCAATCTCTTGTACCATCTGTATTTATTATACTCAAGTGACCTGGATTATGGTTTGGTGTGGTATGTGATAATACAAAGAAATAGGCTAAAGCTTCTGTGTGCTGGATGCTATGTAAAGATAAATATAAATGCAGCTCCTGATTCAACTGTTTATAGCTGCCAGATGATGTGTTGTTTTTCTCATGCTGCTCCCTACACTCTATCAACTTTTCTTGTCCACTAGAAATAAGAAAGCTAAGGCAAACCCAGAAAGTTACAGGATGAAAAGCTTTTGATGCTGCAGGTCCATAAATCAGTAGATTTTTGGGGATTGTTCTCTTTGAGACAGATATGTTTAAAGTGCTTCTGCACAGCATTGTTCAATTATTAAGGGCTTTCTTCTTTGGCACAGTGCAGAAGTATTCATGATTTCTCATTGTATCTAATGACAAGGAAGCATGTTTTTAACTTCGGAAAGCTGGATTTTATCAGTCTGACTTGATTTTTTTTTTTTTTTTTTTGACTGACCTGTTTTCATAGGAAGTGTAAGCATATGGAATGTGGCTGTTTGAAATGTACACCACTGGGGCCTTCACCTTTATCACACCAGTGCTTCACAAGCTCCCCTGACAGTTTCTCACAAACTCTAGTAAAATATACCCTATTTCCTTAACTTTCACTGGCAATGCTTCAGAAGTGTCTGTCCACAGACTTTCAATTCAAGATCTCCAAATTAAAAACCATTCTAAGGAACATACATGATAAGCTGGTGGGTTTTTGTCTCTCAAATCAATTCATGAAGTGAGATTAGGTAAAAGCTGGGGTTTTATACAAAATGAGCTCTTCATTGTTTATTTCTCATTTATCTCAAATGTCAAATTCATCAGACATTAATGCTTTGCAGTAGCATAACATACAGTTTATCAATCTGGTTACGAATTCATTAAATCCTGTGATACTCTTGATGCAGCTGCTTACTTTAATGCCAAATATCATTGGTACAAAGTTTTTTCAGTTACGAGTCAAATTAATTTTAGACTTGGTATTTTGGCATAGTAAAAAGGCATATATTTGTTTTATGATTATAGCTTTTTATATACCCATGCTTTTTTTAAACCATATAATTTTTGAATTTAGTTAATAATCCAGTTTCTCATGGAACTAATACATTGTTAATATGACTATTGCAAAATACCAAAAGCTTGTTACATTCCTTTTTTTAGAGAGATGCTGTATACTCCAGTTGGCAGAAAAAACTCACCATGTTCTTTTTCAGACGGCATAAGTGAACTGTATTGCTCTGGGATGCAAAATCTATCAGTAATTATGAAGTTATGCTCTGATGTTAATTTGCTGATTTATAATTATTGAAAATATTTTTTTCTCATTGCTGCAGAATTACTGTTTTGCAAGTATCTGTCTCAAAAAAATCTGTATTAGAATGTTTTCTTAAAATATTTTTGCTTTTTATTCAGTATTTTCACTTCTGCCCATACAAAGGTTCGGGACACAATTAGTCACTGCTTTATTTATTGTTTCTTTTTTATAGTGATGAGAACTTATTTCATAACAATCCCTCCGCCTTCACAGTTCTGCAGTTTCGAGCCCCTATGAAAACATGCTTTTCTAAGGCATATCCCTAGCTATTATAAAGTGGTGGCATTACACTGTCAACTGGGCTGCTTGTCCTCTCATTTTAGAGGTCTTGGATAATTCTTACACTGGCTTTCAACAGTAATTGTATTTCTAAGACTATAATCCTGTTCTCCTGGGGAAAAAATGGCAAAAGTCCAGTTAAAGTCTGTAAAGTCAAGAACAAGGTGACAGCTCAGAATTAGGTAACAAGAATCTCCTGGTTCTTTGTACGGCGATTCCCTTAATGTCATATCTTGCACAAAGTTGTCTCTGAAAAGATGCACTAAAATATGAGCAAGTTCTTGCTTTCCTAGTTACTCAAATTTGACTTGTTCCAGGGCTTGTTCAGAAGATCACTAAAGGAAAAGGGATTACCTGTTTCTGTCAGCGTTATACTTTGGTAAAAGTTTCTTACTGTACTTTGGCAGCCAGCCTGCCCTTGCTGACCAGAGCCACCTCCTGCATATCTCCATTTTTGAGCTGCCCCCATGAAGCCAGAGGGGACAGCTGGCCTTTTGGAGAGAGCATTTCAATACGCTCTGAGTTCAGAATTAATGGCTAATAAATCCAACTTGGGAGAGATCTGTTCTTTGGTTCAGTGTGAAAGGTTTAGCTCTTCCTGAGCCAGAATTTACCACTGAACATCTCTATTATAGGGTGGAGAAGGTATTTTTAAATGACGGTTTGAACAAAACCAAATTCTACACTCTAAAACAAGTACCCCAATTATGCGTAAATTCTACATGCAAAGCCTTTGGTCTTCTCACCTCCCGGAAACTTGGATGTAAATATCTGTGGTTCTGCAATTGTGATGAAGTGTTAGACCTAGGGAGCAATTCGTCATCTAACCATGATTTTATTCATTACAATCACTAAAGCAGAGGATAATATCCTTATGAGGTCTCACAGATTAAGAGAGTCTTCACCTTTTTCCTTGAAATAGTAAGAGTGGTGAGCCTGTTAAAGTATTACTCTTGATCTTACTATACAGTATCTAACTCCTGCGACTGCATAAGATAACTTTCTGCTTAGCTTTTGGTAAAGAATGGCAGATTGCTGTACAACATACAGACCAGTGCTTTTTTCACACACTGTCTTGAAAGTCTCTTGCTTTCATGAATTTTGTTTTGTCTGGAAACAAGGTATTACTCACTCAATTATATGGCCTAACAGTAATAATGTAAGACAAAGCCAAAGTTACCTTAGCTTCCGCATGCAGCTACCTGAAATGCTTATATTCTTTGTGTCTCAGTGCAGACTTATGTGTTTGTGCACAGCGAGTCCTAGCTGGAACAGTCACATTAATTAATTGCTCATAACACAGAAGTATATTAGTCAATAAACATCTTCAGCATGTAATTAAACCAGAAAATGAAGTTGAGGGACTTAATAATCCCTAGATACAGGAATATTTGTGACTATACTGCAAATCATTGTTTTCTTTTCTACTGGATGATGACAAAAAGGGACATTCTGTCTATTGCAAAGTAAAAACAATAGGTGGAAAAGCTCATTATCTCTTGCTGTGGAGCACTTGCCTCCTGCACAGTTGTTCCACTGCTATCAATTATGTTGGTGTCAAAAGGTCTTTATACTTAATAAAATAAAACAATTCTCTTCTGCTCCACCCTGCAGAATCTACAAATTTTCTGACATCTAGAAAGGGTTATAGAAAATTTCACTGAACTTCTCAAACATGTTTTCTTAATGCTCTCAGGTTATTCCTCAAAACTGCATAACAAAAGTAAGGTTATCTACATTTAGACTTCCGAGTTGGTTTGTTTGAGACATTTAAACACATGCAGAAGACAGGAAGCTGAGAAAAATCTTTCACCAAAGCTTTTTTACGTACTTTTCAAAGTGTTTGTGTTAATAGGTCTGCTATAATACCTACGTTTAATGAATATTCAGGAGGAAGGCATAATCTGTAACAGATTACAAACAAAACTCCAGCGAAGCCAACACAACACGTTACTGTAATTTATTTTTCTGCAGGTAGTACCTTACTGTTTAGGTACATGTCTGAGAAAATTTATGAATCCATTTAAGGTAAAAAATGTGTTTTCCACCATCATTAGGCTTTCATGTAAGAATGCCTTATAACTTTGGCAGCACAGCAGAATTTATAATATTGAATACATTGTGTCAACTCCCTTGTTTGCAGGAGGATAAAATTCCATTATTCAGAGCTTTGCTTCAAATCCTTCCATTGTTGTACAATTAAATACAGACCATTTTTAGTACCAAACTCATGCTTCAAGAAAATAAGCTTTCAAGATGAAGCGTATGGGGTTTATGCAATAGAGGTAATATACGAGCTCATACTATGAAACACACCAAACCAACGAGAACAGCACATGGCTGGGGAGTCAAGGCTGACCACAGTTTCTATTCATTTAGGCCCTTTATTCTTTGTCTTGGCTGAAGAGCATGTTGACTGTCTGGATTGGAAGGGTTGTTTTTTTTCTCCTCTTTCTGTATTTAATCATCATGCTGAAAACAATGTAGGCCACATTTTATGATACAAATAAGTGTTAGTGAGGTGAATTATTATTGCAGTATACTTGAGCTATTTACTTGAGCCTTGTGGAGGTACACATCTAATTCTGAGGGTATACAGAAGACTTATAGGTCTTGATGCTTTCACTTATTCCCTTTTAATTATTGAGGACACAAATAAACATGGTATATGCCTGCAGGGCTTTTGAGCGCAGTCATGTGTCTCAGGAGGCTTGAAAGGATTTGGGTAGTGTATAAAGGAGATATGGGATTATTGATTGTACTCTTTTAAACTGGGATTAGTCACCTCAAAGGAAGATCTGTATATTCATTGACGTTTCTTTTTTGATCAGATTTTTCTTTTTTTCATTGGTAGATTAAACAAGAGGATGAACCTTAAACAGGAATGGTCCATATCTCACCCAGAGTCGGAACATATGTTTTTCCTTGCTCTCAGTTACTCAAACTCAAACTAAACTGAAAACTCACAGTTCCATTTTGATCTATTTGAAAGTTATTCTCCTTGGACAATGGGCAGCCTACATAGTTGATGTTTTCTTGTCCCTGTGGAATTTTCAATCTTAATACCTATGACTTGGTCGTGTGATATCAGAGCACCAAATTTCTGAAAACCTCAAAGAATTTGAGTTTTTATAAATGTTTTTTAAAGTATTTTATTTTCCCACTGAGCTGCAGGAGCTCTTTGATCACACTTTATTTCTTCTTATGAATTGAAAATAAACAAGTTCTGAAACGTTTGAGAAACTAGAAAAAATATTCCATCTGACAAGTTCTTTGCCTAATGTAAGTCACAGAACTCAGGCCTAAAGCCCATCTGTCACCACATATAGTTAAAAACAAGCGTGGAAACAAGTACATATTCACAGCATAATGAAGTATTAGAGTGCAGCAGGAAAAAGGCAGTCTTCTGCACTGTGATTCTAGTGCTGTCTATTGTATAAGCATTGCTCATATTCAGTTCATGTAACCTTTTTCTTTTGTAGTAATTTCAAACATATAACTTAGAGATTGTATCATGTGATATGAATGAGCACTGGAAAATTTACTTCATGCTATTTAATATTGCCATGATTTAATAACTTAAATTGCTCTTGTAGTTTAGACATACAAAAAATCATGCTGGTTTTCTTGAAGAAGGCTATTTGGTGAACTCTTATTGCTATTGCTTTTCTTTTACTAATGTTCTTGCTGCAAGAAAATTTGCATAACTGGAGGGCTTACAGATTGCTAGTATAGTAATAAAACAGATGTTCCTATAGATTTCAAAAAGTCTCCAGATTAAACTTTCTCCATGGTAGATCCCTAATGTGTTGGAGTTTGCAATTACATATAGCCAAACCTCCACTGCAGTTATGTGCTTCCAGCCTGAAGCTTTCTAACAAATGAAGTGTTGTTAACTGGCTTAGTGCATTATTTATAACCAGAACATAAGTTAAGATAACGACTCTACTATGCTGTGCCCTGCCTAGAAGAGTTTTCAGCCTAATTATGAAGTCAAGTGGTTTTTGCAAACAAGGAGAAAGCCACAGGGCACCTCTGTGCATGGCCCAGTTAGTTTCAAGTCAGTTATTCGTTAGCTAATGCTGAGTTAGCCACATTCTCTGTGCACAAGCTTCTGCTAATCAAAGAGTAGATTTGTTTTTGAAAGAAACGAGGATACCCTTGCCCCTTTTTTCTCATTACTGTTTCCGATTCTTCTGTGAAAGGCCCTAAACAATTCCCTTGTCTTTGTGAAAGCTGCCCTTTTCATGTGTTTGTTCAGGTTTATCCAATCTCACCTTTTGTTTTCTCTTAGCCAAGCTAGATATGTTTGGTGCTCTCAGTCATTACCTGAGATCGATATTTCTAACACCTTGATTATCTGTATTTCACTTCAGTGACTTGTCAATATTTTTGTGCATGGGAGTGCAATATGCCAGCTGCCATCCACTGGAGCTATAAAAATCAGGATGGCTGTTTTCCTGTGTCAGGAGTGTGATACGGCTGCATAACTATTGTTTTAGCATGTAGAGTCTTCCTCTGCCATGATGTGTTCTCCCCTACGTTGGTTGAATTCAAAGCACTATTCCCTGGCCCCCAAAGACACTGAGCAGCTGAATTATTTTACTTGCATTTATGATTAATCATTACAAGTGATGCCTAAGCAAGATACTTTGGAAAACAAAGCAAAGACCTAGCCTAAACTGTACTTGGAGTATGGAAGAAATACACTGTGACTTCAGAGGTTTTGCAGTCAGGCCATCGCTGTAACACTTCAGATACTACTGTCAAGTAATTGTTTTGTAAATTGTTGTCTTTCTCTTGGTAGCAATTGCTCTTTCATCTTGGATTAAGATGGATATTTTGGGTCTTACTTGTTAAACTTTCAATATATACAGAAGTTATAACTATTTTTGATTTCTATCTTATTGAATGTAATATAATCAGAAAAATAAATTTATACTTTATCTTTGGGGAAAAAGTTTTTCTAGAAATGTCGTGGTTTAAGCCTCTATAACTCACGCAGTCGCTCTCTCACTCACTCCCCCCTCTTTCTTTCCACTGCTCCCTGAGTCATGGGAAGGAGAATCGAAAGAATGAAACTCCCACAGGTTGACATAAGAACAGTTTAGTAACTGTGGTATAACACAAAACCACTACTGCTACACCAATAATAATAATGACAAGAGAAATACAAGGGAAAAGAATACAATCGCTCACCACCCGATACCAAGCCCGACACAGCAGTGCACCCTCACCCTTCCAGGTCTCTGCTCTCTGTTTTACATCCTGGGCATGATGTGCTGTGGTATGGAATAACCTCTTTGGTCAGTTTGGGTCAGGTGTCCTGTCTCTGCTTCCTCCTGGCTTCCCCTCCTCTGTGGCAGAGCATGAGACTCAGAAAGTCCTTGGTCAGACCAAAATATTACCAAGCAGTAACTGAAAACATTGGTGCTATCAGTGCTGTTCCCAGGCTGAAAGTCAAAAACACAGCACTGCACCAACTACCAAGGAGGAGAAAAATGACTGCTACTGCTGAACCCATGACAAGAAAAAACAAATCATTATGTCAGAGCTCTTCAAAGATCAAAGTGAAGGAAAACTTTGAGAAGCAACGAAGGCAATTTTTTTTTTTTTTTTTGTAATCAAAGTGCAGATTTTATTTTGACAGATAGGAGTGAGAAAAAGAATTTCTATAAAGTGAAATTAGGATATACCATTAAGGAAAAGTTCATTAGTGTCCTCCAGACACAGGGTTGGTATTACTTTGATTTTGTCAAGGGTTAATTTGATATAACATACACATTTTTTTTTTTTATTAGAGCCTTTCTTGGAGTAACTTGGCAACCAACGGTTGTGATCCTAAAGAATGCAGGATTTTGATTACAGCAGTATATAATGTATCTATAATGATGACCTAATTAATATTGTTTATTATTGTGATGAAATCCCATAGAAAATTGCAAAGTAAGCAGGGTTTATAATTGAATAATTAAAATAGAGTAATATCTCTAATGTGGAATCATCACGTGCCAGAAGTACTACTTTTCAAATAACAGAAAACATAATATTTTTTGGGAAGCTAACAAATTATGATCCAATGCACAAGAAACAAAACTGAGCATAAATTTACCTCTCTTTTCACAGATTTGTGTCTGTAAAAGATTGGGAATATAAAACTGGAAAGCTGGATAATTGGCCTGGAATGAGTGCTTAATCCATTGCTTAATTTACCAAAATAACCAAGCTAATGACTAGTTCTTTTTAGATTCTGTGAGAACCCATGCATTTAATGTTAAATATATGCTCGAGTGCCACACTGGACGTTAAATATTAAATGCATGGATAGATCTTTTGACTTCAGAAGGATTATTAGTGTACTTTTACAGTGGATGGTTTTGAGCATTCTATTAAATTGGCCAAATAATGCTTGATAGCCTCTTAGAGAATCAGGTCCAAATCTAGCACTTCACTTGCTAACTGTAATTTTTTCAATAAACCTAAGTCACATCCCTCATTGCTTTATGGACAGGTTTATATTCTGGCAAGTTTTCAGTTGCAGCAATAGAGCTAACTCACTTTATGTTGGAGGATGATTTGGCTAAAATGGTTTATAATAATTTTTCCTGACTCCATTTACAAGGAATTTTCTAATGAAAAAGGGTTTTTTTTTGTTTTCTAATTTATTTAAATGAGTATTTTATGATTACACTTATTATATACACAGAAATAAGGTGCCATAGTTCTGTTTTCACTTGTAGGATTCTCAGTAAGAAAGTATTGAATAAATCAGCTATTATGAAGCGAGTGTGCTCTGCTAGAGGAAATAACCTTTTCTTTAGGGTGAGATGTTTCTCTTCTGGTTTTGTCTGCTTTGGGGGCTTTTGTTTGGTTGGTTTTGCTTTTTTTCATTTGTTTGTTGTAGGGGTTTTCTGATTGCTTGGGTTTTTTTGTTTGTCTTTTAAATGATGCAGAACTGTCAGTAGGTTTCAAATTGCATAGCCTTTTTCTAAAGACAGGGTACTATCATTTGTGGCTTTTTCTTCTGTCTCCTCATCATCAGCACCTCCAAACCATGTGGTTTTCAGTCCTTTTGCTCAGCTATGGACTTAAATTTTGATATACAATAACACAGAAGGAATGAGAGGAGACTTCTAGTTACCAGCATCATTTGTATATCACCCTAGCAGGAAGAACACTTCTTGGACATAATATGTTTTTGATACTGTAATTGTTGTTGTCTATATATAAAATAATTTTTGAGTGACTGAGGAGGCATGTTATGCCACAAATACATGAGGAATGTGCAGAGGATAATTATCTTAAATAGTGTTATCCTTTATTTAGCTAGATGAATGGCAAGAGATCATGGTTTTAGTGGATAGGTTCAAGAACAACGTCATTGTTTTCACTTAACTGTGCATACATCTGTGTATCTGGGGCCTCTGTTCAGACAATCAATACTCATTATTTTCATGGCAATGAAGTTGAGATACCGAAGAAAAACCACACTTCATTTATGTTCCAGATAAAAGTAAAAGCAAATTTGATCCCTTCCCAGATAAATTTAAAGTCCAAGTCACCACTCAACAATTGCTGGGACTTTATGTCAATATGTTTTAAATTATGTGTGTGGCTAAATATTCTGTTAGTCTAGATGCTGGATACAGCACAGTGTCATGGTAATAGGCTGACAAAATCAAATAAAATAGCAAAACCATGAATCTTGTTAATTGCTTTTTTTCCTTTTGATTTTTACCACTTTCTCTGATTCAGAAGCTCAGAAAACTTGTTATCTCAGTAAAGATCTGAATCATCTCCTTGAATTAGAATATGAAAGAAACTGATATGCTTCCATTGAATAATTTAAATATAACGTTGTCTTGACTAGTTTTTTTAAATTAAAATCTACTTTTGTATCTAAGATATGAGATTATGTTTTGTTGCTAACATGTTCAAGGGTGAAATTTAACATTAAATAAGAAACAGAGATGTGAAATCTCCTAATGGTGAATCAATAATCAATCAGTAACACTGTCTAATTAAGTGCCAATCAGTTTTAATAATTGTATAATGTACTGTAAAACTGTTTAGCCTAGAAAAGACTCTGATATTTCTTTCGAACTGTGACTTGTAATATAAAAAAAAGATACTGGGATAGTTGTGAGGTTTTCCTGGAGAAGTAGAACATTAATCCTAATATTTTCTAATGCAATTAATTTTCTATTTTCTCTGTATCTTAGCTTTAATATACAGAATCTTCTGATTTAAATTGAATAATACAAGCCTTTACTGAAAATGTCAATATGATTCGGCAAATATCGTCATGGCTTTATTTACCCTAGTTGAAATGAGGTTTTTCTGCCACTGCCTTCACTATGAAGCAAACATGGCCCCTTAGCAAGCAGCTTAACCTGTACCATCTCTTAGAACTGATCTGAATATTCCATTAAACTATGAAATCAGAGCACTCACTAAGTAGTTCAGTATCAGATAAGTAATTCCAGTGAGAGTCATGTCTTCGCTGTAGCAAGCAGTAAACATACAATTGGTCTTGTGTTCTCATCTTCTGTCTTTGGAGATGATCCATGAGTTGCTAAAGAGGAGTGTATATTGTTGTCCCCCTGAAATATAATAGAAGACAGCTACTGCTGACGGTCATAAAAGCAGGTGAACTTGACTACTAGACCATGCAGGGATTAGATTCTTGATTACAGATTAAAAGTTTTGTCTTCATCAATATAGCAAAAAGTCTTTTTCACTTCAAAACAGAAACCATTCATTTTGCAAGACTGGTTATATGTCTGTTCAGCTTATCAAACTGAATAATTTGACAATTATTCATTCTTAGCATGCTAAAAATGAGTGTTAATTCTTGCTGCACTGAGGTGGTAGGAATCTTTGGAAAGTGTATATGTTGAACAGAGAATAAGTATCTGGCTATTATAATTAAGATTTTGGTGAAGGCAGTTAAATATTGTTAAAGGGGCAGAGCAGAGGATTTCATTGAGCTGTGGAATGTAATATTAGGAAATTTTTGTGAAACGTCTTAAAGTGTTTTTTCATATGAGAGACTTCTTACGAAACTTCTATCAAGTGGACCAACGTTACTGCTACAGGTCTTGATGAGCCATTTAATTCCTGGTTTACATTTTGCCTTGAGAGAGTATCTTTTCTTGTTATGTTGCCATACTCCCTGGAAAACAGGATAAATTTATGTTAAAGTGGAAAAGTCAGTATTGTGTTTATCTTAAACTTCCTGTTTTCTTCTCAATTGTGTTTTAAAATAAGGTATTTTAAAATACTGATAGTATCATTTTTGTTTTAAATAAGTGTTAAGTTGGAGGAAAGAGTTGCTTTATTGAATCCTGCTTACCTCTCCTGTTTTAATGAGATTGATATCTCTATTTCATAATAGAAGTTTGTTTCTTTTGTTACATTGTGATTTCAAAAAGTGTTTCTGGTTTTACTAATTAAGATCTTAGGAGGAAACTCAAAAATCATATATCTGTAGAGGACCCCACTATCACTTCCCAGTATTCACAGATCAGGGGATTCGGCTGAATTGGTTCTTATTTGACACTGAATGTTTCTCATTAGACCCTGAATGTTTCTCATTACGAGAAAAAAGTAACAAAACCAGTTAGCAGTATTGGAGAAGGGAGAAGCAATTAAATTTCAGCCTTTGCATATAGTATCTTACTCTTTTTTGTGTTTTAAAGGAAAGTGTACTCCCTCTATGATTTGCTTACAGCCTGTGATCAGGTGAAGCTGTAAACATTTCAATGGGAAGCTCTGCAAGCTAAACCAATTGCTTTTCTTGAGTCTGCCACTAAAAGGCATACCTTGCAATCCTTTAGTCATTCTTTTTGTTCTTCACTGACTACCTCATTTCCTCAATATCTTTCTGGAAGTTAAAATGGTCATACAAGCGTAAAGCTAAAGTGGAGTTTGTATGGGACAGAATGAGCTGAACATAATGGGAAAATATCTGTTGCAGGATTTAACTGCACAGCATGATATGGATGGCACAGTCATATCCTTGTCTGTTTGCCATTCCCATTATTTTCCTTCAATGTACACATTCCTTTGTACTGAGATTAAACAAAGTGCTTGAGCAACATGTGTATATTCTGATAATAAATATGTTTCTTATGAAAAGAGATATAAATTAAGCTTCATTTATTCTGCTTCAGTTAAATTTTGTTAGAGGTACTTGAGTCATAATTTGTTTAAATGCTGTATTAGCAGCTGATAAAGTTGGAAAATAGGAAACTGAGCATATGTTCCTGTGCTATTCTGATCAGATGTGTAAAGTCACATCAGATAAAATCAGCTTGTAAGCAAGCAACACAGTGACAACTTTATGTGAGGTTTTTTGAAAAGATGACTTAAATTTGTTGCTAATTTCTCCTAGAAGCCAAAACTTTTCTACAGCAGGGGCTCACCTGCTGACATTGGAACAATGCCATCTCAGAATTTTTTCTGTTCTATGTCACAATTCTGTAGCACATATGAATAGCTTCTATCAACTTTTAAAAGCCAAATTAGAAGCCTAAGAACATCAGTATATGCCTATTATAATCAGTGTTCTTCTGATTTGCATCAGTTGACCCTTAATATAGTAGACATGGTCTAGTATTTTATTTTGAAACAGAAGTCCCGTTGAATTAAATGGAGACCTGCTAAAAAAATCAATGGCATGGCAGACCTCCTTGACATTATTTTAAAACATAAATGATTTTTAGTTCCAAATCTGGATACCAAAATAGATTTTCTTCACATTTTTCCCACTTACTCATAGCATTAGTAGTGCTGTATTTGCATATCTGTGTCAGATTTCATCTCCAGCTCAATTAGCAAGAGTTAAACTTGAAGTTTTGCAGCAGCATATTTTTGTTGCTTCTTGATTGCTTAATAGAATGTTATGTAAAAACACAGGAGAGATTCATCAAAGATTTTTCAGATGTGCTGCAATGTATTGTGTATTCAAACACAAGTTTAGTTTTTTGTTCTTTTCAGTTATACTTAGCAAACAGTAGAGTAGTTATGTATTTATACACACTGAACTTATTTTGAAAATTCAGTGTCCATGTATGTGTGATGTAGTCTGTATAAGATAAAAGATTATTTCTCCTGTGCAAAGATGTTTTATTTAAAATAAAGATGCATGCTAAGAAACAGATTATTTTCTGTTAATTAGCCCTAAATATGTCATTCAGGAGAGCAACGATAAAATCCCAGCCTTTTAGAGATGGTCATTGTGTCTTTCGTAAGGAAAACATTTGAGAAAATGAATATTGATGTAGTCTTTTGCATGTGGAACTGCTTTGAATCCATTGAATTTACAGCTGAGAAATTGCTCCAGGTATTGAATTTATGACCAAGATGAAATAAGGCAGCTAGTGATGTTTTTCTTTCTCATGGATTGGTTTGATTCTGTCTAAACCAAACAGAATCAACTAATGCATGTCATTTATTAGGAACAAACCAGATAGGATTTCATTTCTCAAAAACAGTTCTGAAATCTTGTATAAACTTCTCATATGTTGGGTGAACTGATTTAAATTCACACTGATTTAATCAAACTGCGAATTCTAAAAGATCTTCCACACTTCTCATTGTGAGTTTCTTGTACTTAATAAAATGCAAAAATTCTCTTGCATTCTGATAATTCACTTCTTTTGAATTGAGAAGCAATTAATTATATTAAACAGCAGAAATAGAGCCAGAGATTTTTATAAATTGTAGTCAAATTGGAAAACTTTTAAGCAGATAATTCAAACTGTGAATTGGTCTTTTCCCCAGTTAAAATCAAGCCCTACAATAGCTTAAAGCACAAAAGAGGTATTAGAAAAAAAAAAAAAAAAAAACACAAAAAAACCCAACCAACTCGCAACCCACATTTATTTTTGCTAGAATTATACCACAAAAGTCAGTGAGAGAAAAACACTTAAAAAGGCAGAACTTGTACGTAACATTAAGGTTAATTTAATTTTCACACCCTGTTAAAAGGTGCATTTCCGGTACCATAACAAAATCTGGTAAAAATGACATGGTCTGCAAACTTGTTTTAGTTTCTAAAATACCTAAGATGACTTTTATACAGTGAAAATTTTTCATTGACTTATGTGTGTTAAAAATGCATGTTCAGGTACTTATTTTTTTGCAAGTATTGTATTAGTCGAAAAAGACAATCCATTAACTATATCTCATGTATACATATTTCAATGCTAATGCAAAATTCCAAACTAAGTGCCACTTACCTGATGCATTGTCTGTATCCCAGAACACATTCTAGAATTAAGTGGTGCGAGGGAAACTCAGGACAATGGAAATTCAATTGAAAGCTATTCAGTGATGAATGAATTTTAAGTCTGTTATTTGGCAGGAGAGAAAAGTTTTAAAGGATCTCAGAGAAGAAAGTTTTTTAAAGAGATTTGATGCAGGGAGAAAGAGCACCTTATGCAAGAGAGGAAAAGTGGTACAGGATGACAGTAATTCCAACTGCGGGGAAATGAGGTTTTGGAACACACAATTTAGGAAGAGGTCAGAGAGATATAGCAAGATACTGCAAAGAGAAAGCTAGAAAAGAACAAAGTCAAAGTCCATGGGATGAGATTTATATCCATGTCAATAAAGAGAAGCACAAGAAAAATCTGCAAGAATCCTGAATTTGATGAAACAAGAATACCAGCGAATTATAGACAAAGGTACTTATGGAGCTTAGAGACTACTGAGATGTTTCACCTTTTTCAGGCTATTCTGTCATCTGGATAGTCTTTGCTATAGGACAAAAAACAATTAAGAAAATTGGATCACCCAAGAGAAGTTATTAATTAGGGTGTGATTTCCTCTATTTTTTTAATTATTATTAGTTTCCCAATTGCAAAATAAACCAGAACAATACATTTTGTTAAATGATACAAAGGTAATATTTTCCCTGTATGCAGAATATTCCGTTATTGTGCTTATGTTTATAGTGACGGAGATAATACAAAAAGTAACAAAATTTGAGCTAGAAAGACAGCAGTTTTGTGAAGCTTTCCATATTTGTGATACATTTTAACATCTGCCAAACAGGAGACAGTGATTGAAAGCACTTTGTAAGTTGATGTTTGCTTTGCTACTTATTGATTCCCAGTCTCACAAATTAACAGTTTCTAGAAGAGGGAACCCTCTTGAGAAATTCAGCTGGGACAATGGATGGAAAAGGAGCAAGTGCTGGCTGAAGTTCCGTTTACTAGAGATGAATACCAGAAGATACCACTTTACTTTCAGAAACCAGTATTTATTCCAATCTCAGAATAAGGCTCTTACTAGGCATCTCCTTTAAGCCTCATATGAAATAGTTTGGGTGCTTCAAAACCTTATGTTTGTATTGCATGACTGCCCAGTGTTAAAAAGGGCCACTAGCTGGCTTTCTTGGCAGCTACAAAATATAGCATTAACAGAGCTGACACCTACATTGTATTCAGCACTCTCCTGTGTGTCTTTGGCTGTACATGCATTTTCAGTCTGCTTTAATCACAGAGTCTTAGAGAGGAATTGTTAGACTAATCAGCTCTCTATACTCGTATAGTCTGATTAATGCCTACCAGGCCAGGTTGTTGTGCTGTAGTAGAGAAAGATCTTTGTGCTCCGGTCTCAGTTGTGGTTTTTATAGTGTTCCCTGGCCAGCAATAAAAGGGCCAACTGCTGAACAGTTACATTAACCATTGTTACTCATTAATGCTGCTTCAGCTTGCTGGGATGGAGTTGTTGTAAGCTGCTGTTGTGTCTGGGTCTTCCTTCAGGGTTGCAGGAAGGTCTTAAAGTTGTGGTGGGTTCTCAGCTAGAAGAGGTGTTGTTAGACATGTGTTGAAGATGCTGAAGATGCATCATTACTATGGGCAACAGTTTTCCTAATATGGTAAAGTGAGAGCTGCTCCTTGGTGAACACTCCTTGATGGGAGGTTAACAGGTATATTATTTAATAGTTACCTTGGAAGCTATATCTAATGTATAGCTCTTTCTGTAGGAAGGTACAGGTAAAGGCCATGGTAACAACAAAGGGTTTTGAGAGTCTGACCAGTGAAGTTTTTGAAGCTTTTGTATTGCTTTTGCTTTCTTTGTTTGAAACCTGCATGGTAAAATGGTACAGATGCTCTGTAAAAGTTATGGGAAAATTATATTGTCAGGCATCACCAAACCCCTGCTAATAGACTGCTTCTTAAGAAAATTGTGGCAACTGCAACATTTGCATCACTGTGTATCTCAGGTGTTAGTCAGGCTTGAAGCAAGGGGTGAGAATGTTTCCTGATGTGTAACATATCTTTTGTCATTTGATTCCTAACCTATCTGCAGATGTAAAATCATTTCTTCACTGAAAAAGCTATTAGTCTAGGCTTTTTCATACTGTGTCCATTATTTAGGACCTTCTAGGGTGAGCAGGGCAAAGAACATGCTTAATGGACCTTTGTGTGTATCATTTTGTCATCTTCTTAGAGGGTAGGTTTGTACAGAATTTCTTGCATCTATATTTTGCCTTTGACTTTTAAAAAGTCTTCAATTATCTGGCAAATGTATAAGCGATTGCCAGGATCTCAAAGATTAACTGCCTGGATACACTGTCTTTTAGAAAAAATACTTTGCCTCAGCAAGTATTGCGGTTCAGGCAATTAATTTAATTTAAATATCTCTAAAACACTGAGCTAGCCGTATTTTGTCTAATACAAATGTAGGAGGCTTTAAAGACTGGCCACTGGAGCAATCTCATTTTAATAGAATACTTTCAATTCTCTTTCTGCTTAGCACTGGCTGTTTTAGGATTGCAGCCCTGGGAACTGTACTTAGCAAGCTACTGAATGGGGTAATGGCTGCATTCAAGTAATACAAGATGCATTCCAGCAATCTTAATGTGTGTGGGGTTTTTTTAAGCTACAGGGTAGGATTTGTTTGTTGTTCTCAAGCATTTAAAGTAATTTATGTATTAGCTTTGGAGATTTTCTCCTGATCTGTGGACTAGGTTGCAGATCTGATAGTCAATGTAGATACTCAATGCAGATCTGATACTCAATACAGATCTCAATGTAGCTGTGTTGCATGTGTTGCTATTATGGAATCT
The DNA here is from genome assembly GCA_028858755.1 of Ara ararauna. Classification (NCBI taxonomy): domain Eukaryota; kingdom Metazoa; phylum Chordata; class Aves; order Psittaciformes; family Psittacidae; genus Ara; species Ara ararauna. The sequence continues at coordinate 6,506,437 of CM054410.1, read as the reverse complement.
AGTCCTGCACTTCCAAATCCCAGTTATTGGATATCTTCCTTCAGAAGCCTACAAGTACTAGAGCAATGTCCAAATTCAGCTGAAGTGGACTTCTTTATAAAAGGAGAGTGAAGTCAGTCATTTTCTTTTAAATTACTTGCATCCCTTTCTTTTAATCTGGCTCTACTCTGTACTTTATAGATCTGAATGGTGTGTGCTTACAGTTTCTGTGCCAGAATCTAAGGGGTTTTAATGAGTATTTTTGGAATAGCTTTTCTAGAATCCAATGTTTAACTTTGAGAAGTACCTCAAATCTTTGTTTTTGGCACTGTCTAGTACCCAAGAGTAGAAGACTGTCAGAAGACTATGTGCAACTCCTTAAACACTAATTATTTTGCTCCTCAACACCTCTAAACACATCTAAAAAAGTTTTACTGTAAATGGTGCTTTTTCCCCCTTCTAGATGCTCATATTTTTATAAATCTGCTTTCTAAGCTATTTATATTAAAGTCGTTCTTGAAATAATAAAAAAAAGCAAACAAAAAAACCCCACAAATCCCAATGTATTTAAGTATTTTGAGAGGAAATCTACCTTGGAATTAAATTGAATTGTTTGCATTAACTTAAAGTTTTATTAAGAAATAGAAGCAGAGGAAATATGTCCTCATGAACAGATATATGCTTGTATCTGCTTTTTATACTGACCTAGAGAAATAAGATTTTTTATTGCTGTAAGCCTTGTGTTATAGACCACCTTTCTTATTGCTACAGATTTTCTTGCACTGAGAAAATAACCCAATGCTTTTATATTGAGAAGTAGAGTAATTTGAAGGCTTAAAAATGTCTGGACAGACAGGGTCAATTTTGCTCGATAAAATTAAGTATTTATGGAGAACAATATTGATGGAAATCATAAGGATTTTTTGGTTTTGTATTTAATCTCACATAGGCATAATGACCTTAAAGACCTTAAGTTAATGGGAAATGTTAGTAGAAAACTGGGGAAAGTACAGCTCCTAAGAGTGTTCTCTTGCTGTTGCACCTCTCTCTGCAGGCTGACACAACAATACCCTCTGTATCCTTCCCTTCAGTCCTTTACTTGACATGTTTTAACAGTGCTGTCCCATAGTTAAACAAACAAACCCCCACTCTCTTCTATTTCAAGTCACTTCATCTATTTACTGTGAATGAGGAGAACTTTGGTAAAAGGCAGTAGAACTATAGGCTAATATATGTGACAAAGGGTGGGAGGAAGCTTTTAGAAGTGTGTCTTTATGCCTGCTACAAAAGAAGCATATCAAATACTATGCAACAGCGACTAATGGGGTCAAAGCTGAAAACTGAATTTTCAGCGAGAAGATGATGACTTGTGCTTTTAGCCTCATGTTACAGTACCTTCAAGATACACACTCAAAGTCTGTCTCACATTCTTCAGTTCAGGTCTAGGGGAATATTGACTCTTGCCAAGCTTACAGGGCACTCGACCAAGTACAAAATACCTGTTCGTACGTTAGTGTAAGGCTAGTTAAAAAGCTACTGAATGAAAATTCATTTGGTCAGTCATATCTATCACATGAAAGAGCTGGATGGTGAGAAGTCTTTGATCTGCAGGTAAAAGTACAACTGGGTAATTGTGTGCAGAAGTGAATATACAAGCAACTGGCAAATGAGAAATTGATTAAATAGAGTAATGCTAGAGTTGATTAAAATTTTGATCTCTTCCTGCATGCACAAACTGCTGACTGTACTAAAAGGATATGTTTTTGTTAGTGAATTTAATATGGAGACTGATAACAAAGCTAATGGGAAGAGGCCAACTGATAAAATGGCACAGAAACAAGCCATTATGTGTCTATAGTTTCCTTTCAAAGGTGAGTTAGTCACCAAGGCAACTGTTTTCTAAAACTATAAAGCAGCTTTTCCCTACTAAAAATGCACAAAACAGTACATTTATGGTCTTCCTCACTACCTCCTCCTTTAATTTGGCAGCATCTTCTAGTCAGTACACTTTAAACTTAAATGTCTACAGCAAAAATAATAATGCTAATAAAGGGACCAGTTAGTAGTTACATGCTCATTTATAGACATTTTGTACTACTTTTTTGCAGAACAACATTGACATTTTGTGCTGTTCTATAGCAATATATTTTATGATATAATTGCTTGGGGCAGAATGAAATTAACTGTTCAAATATTTGATTTTGTTTTCTTGTTTCACTTTTTAATGTACAGCCTTGTATTTTTTCCGATCATGAATTCCTAAAGGACAGAATTTTTTTTTCACCAAGATTATAAAAGTGGGATGCAGGGATTCATTTTCTTAGTTGCACCATTTTGCAGGCTAGAGGAAGAGAGTAGTTGAGAATCTCAACCCTCATGCCCTTGATGTTAAGAGAAGGAATTGTTGTACAAAGGGCAGGAAGATTTGACGCTAACATTATTTGTCAAAGGGTAAAAGTTTATTTTACTTCCTGTATCTCCTATTATCTGCTGTTACTTCAAAACTAACATGCTATTCTGTAGTCTGTAAGAAAAGAACAAAAAGGACCATATTCTGCAAATTGTGTAAATTGAAGCTAGCAGGGAAATAGAAGTTTCTGATGGTAATGAGCCATCCAAATATATGCAAATAAGAGACAGAGCCAGCCCCTTGATATGTGGAGAGAACCTTGAAACCACTGCCACACTTTGTAAAGCAGGATTTAATTATTTTTTTCAATACTTTTCCAAGTGGCTGAGTTAATGAAACAATGGGATGATATAGGGTGTTGTGGCAGCTAGAGATACCCTCCTGTTTTCTTCTCTGATCATCTCTTCTCTTCATAGATGTGGTACAATGCTATGCCTACATTCTCTGAGATTTCTGTCCCTTGCTAGAGCTGTCCAAGCCTGAGGAAGATGCTCACAGACCCAGAGTTGAAAGTTGAGAAACAGAGTGTGGTCTGAATACACATTGAGACTTAGGGGAATCAGACCTTGAGAGACCATTCCAAAAACTCTTTAGGGCCCACAGCAGGCTCTTGATACTAAAGAGGGTTTTGTGTGTGCTCAAGCTTGACTTTATGATTCATTTTAAGCTTCTATTATTATTCCTTTGACTTAGTTTCTGCTTTCATAATCCTTAAGTTTCCCTCTCATCCTTCTGATTTGCATCAGTTTACTCTTAAAGATCTGTTCTGTTCTCCTGTTTCTTTAAACTGTTATTCACAGTTTATAAGGAATAGAAGGAAAGCTGTAATATCTTCTGAGACATTTTTGAAAACTGCATTGAATATTTATTGCATCCCATTGATAATATTTCAAGGGAAAAGTGGCCTTGGTCTTACTCAGGAATTTTCATGCACGTGTGACCTTAATATTAGCAGAATCAGTAAGATGATGCTATAACATATATAATGTGATCTTAACACAATAAAAACAATAAAAGTTATTGTTTCTGAACTTGCTTCAGAACAAACTTTCTTTGTGATGAGCTCAGGATGTAGGATACAGTGATGTATAAAATCTTGTGTGCCCTGTGCCTCACTGGAAAAGAAATATATCTCAAAAGTCTCATCTGTTTTACACTCTTTGGTATTTGCCAAGACATCCTTCTTTTTCACACAAAATTTTCCCTCAGAATAAAAACAAGCATGGCAGATAGCAGTTACGAAGTCAGCCTTCAATAGCCCTCCTTTCGTGTCTCAGAGAGCTGGAGGAGTGGAATGGTCTGTTAATTCCCATTCAACCATTCCTTGAAGAGTGGTCAGTGGTAAGGCTTCCCGAGCCGGCTGATCCAGTTTTGTGTGTACTGAAGTGTTGCTGTCTCAGTCTCCTTGGAAGTATTTGAGTGAGAGCTTTCCTTTTCACTCCTTCTTTATGAGCATTGCTTCTTTCTGGAAAAGTGATGCTGTGGATGGGTGACTTGTTGCCTATATGGAGCATTAGAAGTATTTTGGTAAATGCTCCATGACAAATATATCTCTTGCAGTTCTCAGCACAGTTATTGAGATACTTTGTTCTAGTCCATGAGTAGCAAGCTGGTTTTGAATTCTGCAGTAATAATGCATGCTACTGCTACTAAGAAAAAATGTTTGCTTTTGGAGAGTATTTTCTATAGCCACCCACCATGAGGCTTTGGTCAGCTTACTAGGTATCAGAAACGCTTGGAAAAGCAAGTATTATCTGATAAGGTGTAAGCTATAAGTGAAGAACAGTCAGCAAGGAAGGAAAGGTGCTATGCAAAGATGGACTATAATGTGCTGCTCACAATAATATAAGAAGAAGACTATATTAAACTCAAGTTCAAGTTAATGATGTCTCAAAAGTAACTGTCAAGTTTATAGAAAATAGAGTTATGAAACTATCATTTACACCTTCCTAATGCATAACTTACAGAAAAGCTTACAATGGAGGAGCATGATAACTACTCGACAGCCTAGAGGTTGGGATTTCTTGTTTTTCTTCAGTTTTGTAGAATCTGTTCAATCCATAAATGTTTGCTTTTTATTTTGTGATCTGAGATAGGAATTAACACAAGTTACTTTATTCCTTTGGTTATTTAATAGGTGGATTTATATGAATCTTTTTACCTGGCCCTCACCATCTGAATTGGGTCTGTTTCCTAGGTGTTAATGACATCTGATAAATTGTTGAGTGCTACATAAATGTAGCAAGCTGATGTATTTTTAACTCTACAAATTAACATTTCGCAACAGAGGGTAAGTATCTTTCAGTCTTGACTGAAGTCCTTGTATGCAACACTGTCACTAAACTAAGGTAGAGAAAAGAATGTCCCTTTTTGTTAAAAACAAAAAGGGCCTGTTTTTCAGAAATTCATACTCTCCTAGGTGTATGTGGTTCTCAATAGTGCACAAGTAATTACGGTAAGTAAATACACAATGAACTGTTAGGTATGTAAGTATACATCTGTACCTGTGACTGAGGCGAGTGCCTGCCAAACTGCTTCAGTATTACTTTAAAGATATTAAGACTTTACAGAAGATCTTATCAGGTTGCTTAAGTTTTTTCTAGTGTGTGCCCCAAGAACTGCGGAAAACATGTGTATTTTGTAAAAGAGTTCAGTCTGGGGAAAGAGAGCTATCACTTTTTGCAATTGGTGATGAGAATCCATAACATGACTCATATTTATGCATTTTGGCAGTGGTCAGTGGGTTAGAGTCATGGAAAAATTGGACAAGCAAGATGTGGCTTTGACCACAGATTCATGGGAACATCACAAATTCTTCACTCAAAATTCATTAAATATTTAATAAACATTGGGAGATTTTGAAGTGGAGCCTACATTGTTAATATGAATTATAAATGAGATAGTTGCACATTTTACGTCATCTCTATTGTTTTATTTTCTGCAAAATTATATGAGAGCAAATGACTATTTAGAGTTAGAACATGGAATAGCTGGTGTATTAGCTTAAAAATTGTGCATCTTAGTGTTTATGCAGAAAAGTTTTCAAGTGATCCAAACACAAGAATACAGAAAAGTGTTTCATAAACTTCTTGCGATTATAGGTATTCATATTTGGTTGAATCATTAACGTATTATTTTAGAAGTGTGCTTCATGCTCCACCAATGGATTTTCACCTACATTTTCCAACAAACTTGAATTTAGTTTCAAAAAAATCTTTGTCCAATCGAAATTTGCAAATTTTTTTAAACAAGAAAACCCCAAAATATCAGCAAACTAATTATGTTTAAATCCAAACAAAAATTTAAAACTGTGAAATAATAATGGAAAAATGCTGAGTTAAAGCCATTATTTTTAACATTGCAAAACACTTAATGGTTCTAATGACAAAACACATTTTTTTCACATTTACAAGATTCTGAATAGCATCACTATTGGATAAGTTTATGAAGGCTGTTTCTAGGACCCCAAAGATCTTGTTGAAATGAACTGGAGTGAAAAGGAGATTGAAACGAAGCTGTGCAATCAAAAAAGAGGGAAACTAACCACTCTTTCGTTCTGAATTTTCAAAAGAAACATAACATAATTTTGTGAAATGCCTGTAGTTTGATATGAAAAGAATACAATATTATTGAATTTTGTTTTAATTGTGAGATTTTTGATATTATTATTATTATTATTATTACTACTATTATCATTATACTACTGAGCTTTAGATTAGGCAGGTAAAGAATCACTGGTTTACAGCTGGTTTATAGAAACATACTTGCTTTACACTTCCTTTCTAAATGTAAAATCTAAACGTGTTGATGCAAAAAAGAAACAATTCATTTAGTAAAAAAGAAAAAAAAGTTATTATTTTCTATTACCTTTCTAGATTCTTTATTTCTGATGGAAATAATTTGTTTTCCCCAGTAAGTGTCAGGAGTCATCAGTGTACTTGGAATGGGGCTCATTCTAGGACTAAAATGAATGGTGCTCTCAAATGAGAGGCTGTTCAGAGGTGTGAGAAAAACAAATAATTTTAATGCTATTGAGAACAAGGCCTGACTAATCAGTGTGTTGTTTGTGGCTTCTTGCTGTTTGGAGGACTGAATAGCATAATTTAATGAAATATTTGCACTACAATGCCTGTGAATTTGGGGAAATGGAATTTGGATTAAGCCAGGATTATTTTTGATTTTATCCCTCTCTGCTTGTTTTTTATATTTATTTTTTGGTGAATGTGAACAGTGCTGATGTATGTACCTAAAGAAAATGGTTCCTTTTCTCTGAAGTGTTAATAACATTGTCAGGCATTTATCTAAGTAAACACACAGCAGAATGATTAAGTCGGGGTGAAGCTGAATGCATGAGATAGATAGAAATTAATTTCAGCATTGTTTATAATCTGTACACTACACAAAATACAGAATGCTTGGCACAGGGGGAAAGTACTGAGCTATGTAAAAAATGTCAAAATGAGATATGAGAAATTAGTTGTTATGTAATGAGTTTTGGAAAGAAGCTCTGGTTTGAATCAGCAAAATCATTAGCAAAGACATTTCCTTACACTGCAATGATGTAGTCATCAAGTTTGAAGAATAGCATTTCCAGAGCTTCACAAAGTGATGAAGAATCTGTATGACATTGTAGCTAAGGGTGAGATGTAATCTGCTTGAGGTGCGTCCTATATATGGCACTGAAAATCTCTACATCTTCTCCAGCACCTCTGGCCGCTACCAATACATACTTGTGAAAATGAAGAAAGGTGAGAAGGAAAAGTATTTGTGAAGATGGCGTGTTGGTACAGTTGCATATTAATTCAATAGGATGTTTTCTAATTACAGCCTAATAAAAAATTTCCATGACCAATACATAAACCGATTTGACATTAAAGATCTGAGCTCAAGTCTAATCTGTCAGTGGTTATGAAAGAACTTAGAGCAGGCAAAAATTAGTATCCTCTTCTTGTGGGAACCGAAACCCAAAATGTTTCCATTAATAGAGATAAAGCCATACAAAGAACCATACGTCCTGAATCTCCCCTCTGAAGCCAACAAGTAAACAAACAAACCAGGCTGAGTTTGTGACATCAAAGAGGTTCCCTAGAAAGGACATACAGAAGCTTCTAAACCTCAGAGTCGATTTAAAAAAACCTCTAATAATGTAATCTAACCAATTACACAATAATTTCCTGTTTTATTAAATAACTAGTTAATGTTTGAAACTTCAGCACATTTTGCATGGCTGATATAGGAATCCTTTTTGTGTATAAGATAGTTACAGCTGTTTTGATACTGCTTATCATTTAAAAGAAAATACATATATACAATGTAGGGATCTATTTTTAGTTTTATGTTTACACCATTTATTTTAAAACACACAGCAAAAAACAATTTACAAAAACAGAGGAGAAAAGTAAATTACTTCTTCAAGGAGGCATCACCCTGTATTTATAGTTTGGTAAACATAGCATTAATCAGCTGGAAAATGTTCAGCAAAATATGAAACTGTTATGGGCTCTAGTTCAGAGAAATATATGTAGCAAAATATATCTAGCTCTCTACTTCAAAAGGCAGTGCAAAGCTGCAGAACCTGTGGGAAAATCAATTTTCTCTGCCATTAGTGTCCTGAACAAAATTTTGCAGTGCACAATCTAGATTTTTTTTTTTTTTAATTTAGTTGATTTACTTCTGCTTCTTTATTTAGTATCTGGGCTGCAAAAGCATCCAGGTCGATCCTTCAAGTACTGTTGAAATACTTGTTTGAAATACTTGTTTGAAAATAAAAAATAAAAGCTGAAAGAAGTTGCATAAAGAGCTCGTTTCTTCCTCCATTTTGCCTTCATACATTTACAGCTCAAGCCTGCTTTCCACTAAAAATCAGGACGCAGTGACTTGAGAATCTCTGCCGACTCCAAATGGCCACAGTAAGACGGCTCATTGGATAACTCTGAAGGACATGACATGTTCCTCTGTGTGTTCTTGAAGAGAGGTGACTAATTCCCCAGCACGTATGGTGTTCTTTGTGCCAAAAGGTAATTATCAGACAGCGGCAATTTGATCAAATCTTCATTGAAGGCTATAGACAGAACCTGCCCCCACACATCTGAGAGCGGCTACAAAACGTCTCCCCAAAACCATTTTCAAGGGTCCCTGTTCTGTGGCAGGATGACTTTTTATGAATCATCCCTAGAGAATAAGCATGCTCTATTCCTTTCTTTGAAGTGTCGCCCAGGAACTTCAAAGAAAAATTTATACAAAATACATCCTCTTAAAAAATGCTTTGTTTATAAATGCCAGTTACTATTACTAAAGTAATTTTAGGTTGACTTTTTAGATTACAATAGATTTAATTTTAGATTATATTATTATTTCTTTGACTGTCTTTTGTCTGAACCTTTATGAAGGTGCTTTCCTTATGTGAACTTCACTCCTTAAATAAAAAGTCTGGATGTAGTACATAATCAATCTGTATTTTACATGACGATACTTTCTTATTTGGATCTTTTCAATTGAGTGCCTTTGCTATCACTGCTGGAGCTTACTGTTTTGAGGAAAGAGGAATGTATTACAGTAAGCAGTGTGGCTTTACTGGTTTGCAAACATTGTTCAATCTTGTGAAGCAAGATCAGGCTCTCTAATGTAAAATTCATTGCTGCTAACACTTGGAGATTCAATTATAATCTTTCTCTTCCAAGACATATCTTTTGAAAAGTGATGTGGAAAAGTAAACTGATGAAAGTTTGAAAGAACGGTGAATTACCATTTTACAGCTTTCAATATTTTCTGTAGCTCTGCTTTTTTTGCCTGCCTCTCCTCCTGATTTGTGTTCAACTGAACGGTAGTCAGGTCATTCGACTGTCGACATGTGCATAAGACACGCTGGGTATAAAACAATGTTTCAATTATAAAGGTGAAAATTTAGATTCACAGGTAGCTTCAGAGATTTTGAGATGAAAATGTGGTGATCGGTAATGCTAACATTGAGGTAAAAAAGCTTCTTACATTCACCCTTCTGCTTAAGTTCGAAGTAGGTACAGTACAGCACTTAGGATAAACCCCAGAAACAAAACACAACAAGGAGACTGAAGAAGAAGAACCCTTAGGATTCAACTTCCATCAGAGAAACACTGGTTTTGATCTGGCGGTGAAATGTCTCTGTGTCCTTAAGTCTCAGCACTTCTTTTTTGGCAGAGATTTGCAGGGGCAGGAGTGAGGGCTTCCTGCTGTGTACATGCCTGAGCTCCAGGTACTGGAGACTTATGTCTGTGTGTGGCCTGGTCGGATGCCAGCATGCTTTATCTAAAGTGATTAACAGCTCCGTATGGCAGAGAAATCCTCCTAGGTGGAGGGAATCAACTGATGAGCCAAGGTCTGAACATGCTGTTTAGAAGGTCTGCTACTTACCATTCTCTTGCTTCTCTTTTGGACTCTTGGGGTGTGATCTGCTGTTAGTCCCTTAAGTACTGGGTACATGGTTTAATGGCAGTTTGAACAGCAACCAGGTGGGATTGTAAGAGCCCTACTGATGCAGGCACAGGCGGCACCTTAAGGAATAGTAGAAAACACAGAAGCAGTTAATGTAAAAAAAATCTTCTTCTTTCTGTCTTATGTATTTTGGTAATGACTTTGGCACTGAAAATAACTGAAATAATGCCACTGAAATGTCCATTGACAAAAGATAGAGCTGTGTCTACACTTGAGGCTTTGTCAGTATGGAAATGTCAGAAAACATTATATTCAGAGCACAAATTGCAAGTATAGAACTGACAAAGTAAATTTTGAACCGTGTAGTCAAATGTAATGCTTGAAATGTATTCCAAATTGGCAAGTTGCAACCAATCATGGAACAGAAAGAGTGCTCCAAAAAACTGACAGAGCCAATGTTGAAATCTGAATAATTGCAACTACATTTTCATAGTAATTTAAATAGAAGCAGCATTGGAAGAAATTCATGAATAATTTACATGTAAGAATTTAGCAATCTGTGGTGAATAGAAAAATAAATGGCAAATCCAATAAATAAATGATTGTTCTGAATTATTTGCTCTGCTCTGATGTTTGCTAAGAAGTGTCTTTTTGGGAGCTTTCTTAAAATGCTGGATTTGAGCTCCTCTTTCTCAGGTAAGTGCTGTCTTAAAGGAATAGCAGAAATGCACTCATCTGCAGCAGGGAAAACTCCAACTAACTACAAAGAGTACAAATTTGTGACATAGGCTATTTTATGAAGGGTGCATGTTAAAAAGACCTTATTCACCCTGCAGCAGCTGCAACTGCAAAATATATATCCTTAATAAGAAATGTTAGCTCATATATATAAAGATGAGTTATACACTGCGAGAGTTTTTAATTAATTATGTATAATGTTTTAAGATATACGGAGGAGGTAACATCTGAAAAGATAAATCCTTAATTCCCTTCTGTGCCTATGGGAATGTGATACTATTTTAATAAGAGAAAATTTAATATGCACAGCACCAGTATTTGTTTCCACATAGAACAGATATTGGGTCCATGTAAAAAAAGTAACAGAAAAATTGTTTATCTGGTTTGCTCACACTGTACTTCAAACAAGAAAAAGAACACAGCATAGTATTAGTAGTTGGAAGATGATGGGGTTTTATTGGAGCATGAGTGTTTTTGTATTTTTTTATAAATCTATTTAATATGTTTATTTAAAACTACTGAAGTTCTGTTTCTGATTTCACTCTCAACTAGTATTAGTTCAGTATACTTTAGTTTATTGTGGTAACACCTCACAATGCACCTTATGGACCTGTGAAAGCAATTTTTAATTTTGACTTTTTTTTTTTTTTTGTTAAACTTGAATATCTGGATTTTCTTTTTTTTTGTGTGGTGGTGTTCTGCTGGGGTTTCTTTCTTTCTTTTTTTTTTTTTTTTTTTGGTCGGATGGTTTTGTTTTCCCTTGCTTAAATTAAAAATAAAAATCTTCTTAATATACTGATATTATTTTGCTTCACCTATAGTGAAAAATCATGTTTGGAATAACTCATGGAGGCAGAATTAAAAAAAAAAAAAAAAGAAAATAATTAAGGGTTACCTTTACCAAAGTATTGTGCTGATGTTGCCTTTCCCTAGGAGCTCAGCAACAGAAGCACTCATTTTGGATACAGTATTTCTGTCGCTTGGAATCAAGCACTCTCCATTAATGAAATCTCCATCTGTCCTATGGTCAAGGTACTAAAGAATTCACTCAAGTGGCCAGTAATACTTGCCCTTTCAATATGTGAAATCATATTCAAATTGTTCCAATGTGATTAGATTTGCATTATGGAATCTAATCTCCGGTTCTTCATTTTCCTGCTGATGTTATTTATGTTGTATCATTTGTATGAATCAGAGAAAAGCTGGTGTCTGCCTGTTAAGAGGCTGGTCCATGTATTATAAATAATGCCTAGCTGTGAATGGGAATAGAGATATGGTATTTGAAGCTTGTTTGGTGCATTTTATTCAATTCCTAATAAAAAATAAATGCACTAGTTTAAGTTTCCAAATGTTGGTGTCTAATTATTGTCTATATTTAATATGTGGATGCTCATGTTGGTACTACTGAATTTTAAATATACTTACATAATCCTAAATGTTAAATTGAACATCCCTGTCTAACATTTTCGACACTTTATATATGAGTTTGACCTTGAGATGCACATTCTCAGGTATTTTCTATAGCTGTGCCTGATTTCTGTAGACCATAGTATGCATTTTGAACAAATGAATTTTCAATACTAGTAGCCAAAACCCATTTCAGTGCAAATAGAAAAACCTGATGGCTTCTCTACAAGGAGAAAATGAAGCAAATTTAACACTCCTCTGCCTATGGAAAGCTTTGCTGTTTCTGAGAATGTCTTTGCACCACTGCCTAATGTCAAACAGTGCTTTCAGGTGGTAGTTACCTTTCTCAGCTCATTCTAAGTGCCAATCAACTATCCTTGTAGTTCCAGTTTTCTTCCCAAGCAAGCATTGATGCTTCTGTGAAAATGCCTGTTGTTCTTCTGGGGTGTGTGCAACTTCAAGTGGTGTGCTGATTCGGACCATTATATACGAGCAGTGCCTTACAGACCTGTGGCCAGTTGACATGTCACTGCATTGGAGACACCCACCTTAGTTCTTGCTCAAATGAACAATTTACAGTTACAGAAGCTGGAACTCCTAGCATGCTAAATTGGGATAAAAGCTGGTTTATTTTCCACAACTATAAAGGAAGGAATTCTAGATACTTAAAAATAGAGAGAAATGTAGAATTTCCTCCTGGAACAGCAAGTGAACGCCACAGTAAAATAGTGTTTAATTCATTGGTGGTTTGGAAAGCTGGAGGAAGAATGTAGAATTGGTAAACAACTCTGGAAAGATAACTGAGTTCAGCAGTCTAATTTATTGTTAGTTATTGTATAGAAGCCTTCTGTGGAAAGGTAGCGTCAGCAGAATAGCTGATGGAAGGCAGGCCTGTAAGCTGCAAATCATAGTATGAGAAACACTTTCTTGAAGAACGGAGCACATTCATCCTTGCACTTGTTCAGTCACATGCTCTCAAGATGAAAGCCATGAGGAGTAGCCTAGAGGCAGTATACTAAACAGTACAAAGACTTGGTCTGCAAAGACAGGCAGAGATGTAGGTGAAAGTAGAGAATCTGTTTTATCTCTTGATTGCTTGTTGTGATTGGGCGGGTAACAAAATATCACTAAGCCACGGCTTCTGGACTCTGATTCCTTCTGCAAGGAAGTGCTCTCCTGTGGAAGAGGAGAGCACTCTCTTCTCCTGCCCATGTCAGGGAAGAGATTGGAGCTAGATGATCTTTAAGATCCCTTCTAACCCAAACCATTTTAATTCTATGAACAATTCTTAATGTAGGAAGTGGATATCAGGGTGTGGTGTTTGCCAGTTCAGGATCCAGCACTCTGTCTGTAATTTGGTTTTATGTGAAAACTTCCATGGCGAAAAATGTACTCATTCTATACTTGTCTCTGGCAGAACGTTAAAGCATTAATAAACATCTACCAGCACTGGAATGAAACCAGGTTTTGTTTAGCCTTCAGTTTTGCAAAGAAATTTAAATAAAGAGGTTTGCAAAATAGGTCTTGGAGGTGATGATTAAGAATTTGCTTTACCAAAATAATATGAGATAAGCAACCTTAAACATGATGGTAACATTACACCTGTATCACTCTGTTTTGAAATACCAAAAGTAGGCATTGCCTATGAAATAATATATATCATCAGTTTCAGGACAGTGGGAGTTTATAATAATAGAGTATTTATGCAAAGCAATGAGGGGAGAGAGACAAAGGAAGGAGGAGAATGAAAGTTGTCTAGCAGGCTGAATTCACACAGCCTTTAGTACTTGAAAACTAATTTTATTTTTAGTTAATATTCATTGATGCAAGTTCTAGCATATTGTTAAATGATTCTAGCGAATAATTACATCAATCACTTTGAAGTGTTTAAGACAAGTGTGGAGTAGTCGAACCAATCTTTTGTACTGGAATCATCCCCAAAGTTGCATTGTGGAAACCATACTGACATTAGTTTGATCGTATTTCTCAGAGTCTGTGGGGTTCTCAACGTGTTCTTGGAACTCTTTCCCTGTGTTGCATTTACATGCATTATGTAACCAGTCTGGCTTTCTTAGGAAATGTAAGAAAATTATGGTATTTCTGTATTGTCGTTTCCTTGGAATCTGTCAGCTTTTGAATGTGACCCATCTGTTGATGAGTGAATGGCAACTGTTTATTCCAGAATAAAGCCTGTGCTCAAATGCAAACATACAGCCTACAGAAGCACTGAGCTAAGTTTAATTAGCTGTAGAGTTCATTTAAACTTCAGATTACCAAGTTAACTCACTACTCAGTGAAGTTTATAATGTATTTCTTGCTAGATACTTGCTAGACAGAGGAGCTGATTATGTTATATTTGTTGCTAGGTGGTGAATTCTGATAGCCTTTCTGTTCCTAAAGCTATAAATCCCCATATGCACTCTCTGATATAGCATAATTTTTTATTTACATCTTAATTCTTGGATAGAACTGCTACAAAGTTGTTAAGCAGCCGTGTGTATAAAAATATAACACTGTAACTTGAAAACTTCGGGCAAATCAAATTTATACATTTACCAGCTTAAGTCTTAGTTTGTCGTGAATGTAGCCATTAGCAAAGTGCAACACAAATGAGGTATATCAGTGATCGGAATGATGGTGCTTTATTTGTTACAAGAGGCTAATGCTTTGGAAGGCGACATGACGTGAAAAAATGCACAGATTTAGTGGTTCGGCTTTTTTTTTTTTCAGTGGGCTTATAACTAGAAGACAAGGAAAGATTGATAGATTATTATTTTACCTCCTTAAAGTTCATATGCATTGTAATCATTACAGTTACTCTAATGTGAAAGAAAAGAGACAGTTATTCAAACAGATACAAAAAGGTTTCTGCATTCTAATGCTGCAAAATCAGGTGGTAATGTAGGAAATCCACATCCCTAATCCTCAGTAATAGTCCTTAAAGCATCTGCAATTAATGGTACCTATATCAAATCTAAGGAAAGAGAAGGGAAGATAAGGAGTCATGATTTTTGTCATCTATTCAACTTGGGAAAATGAAAGTAAATATTTTAAAGACTAAGTAACATGAGTAGATGTAGAACTGCCACCGAATGACTGACAAATTTTGTGTTGGCAGTTATGATGGTGCATAGAATTCATGTAGTCTTAGAGATAAGTAGTTTATTATACCTAAGAGAGTACTTGGTAATAAAATTTTAGTTATATATTGATTACCAAGTCAGTATTGTAACTACTGTGTGGTAAGCCAGCTTCTTGTCTGATCTGTCTCCAATGTGATCACTGTATAAAAAATACATGACACTAATAAGAAATAATATAAAACTATAGTACTTTAAAGAAATATTATTCACTAGGGATGTTCTGGGGTCCTTGATCTCCATACTTGAGGTGTTCTCTTTATTTTTTTTTTGTGTATGTAATGCTTTTTCTTACAAGCAGCTCCTATTGTGGATGTTCATATCTGGGATGCTGGCTCAGATAGCTTTTCATTGCACGTTTTTGCTAGCTATGGGGTTGAATATAAGGAAAAATTCTATTCATTGGTCACAGTTTTCTACTGCCAGTTATTGACCTGATCCATATTTCTGAAGCTGACAAAAAGGTTTAGAATCATTAACACTGCACTGATATCAACCTTAGCTTGTGCTTGTATTGATGTAAGCTATCAGCTGGTAACATTAGGTACCCAGTGCTAAATGAAACAGGATGTCCACCTCTGGAAACCAGCAAGAAGCTACATGACACTACCAAGTGTAGTGTGTATTTGAAGCATAGACCGTTTTAAGTAACTGATGAAACTTTTTATTGTCATTTGCTTCATATGTCATGATATTGTTTAAATATGAGCATGTGTAGCAATGCCAGCTGCTTAAGTAGCAAATGAGAATAGCAGTGTCACTTGGCTGGTCAAATAATCACTAAAAGGCTGTACATGTTAGTTGGGGTTTGCTTTTTTCATTGTTTCTTAGTTATTAAAAAGAGGCAGCAACTTCAGTAGCATGGTGCTCTTTCCTTGGTTTATCTATGTAATCAAAGTTCAGGTTGCTTACAAATGATCCTGACTGACAGAATATGCTTTCCCTCAGGCCAGCTCTTTTGTGGAAGATGCCAAAGCCTGTCTTTCTTTAAAGTATAAAAGCCTGTGTTTGACGTGAATAGAAACTGTTTGGGGAATGACTGTGCAGAGCAAGATTACATGGTGCAATTTTAATTACATTGTTCTCAGCAGTGTTACTTGTCTGATCTTAGTGCAAGAGTCAAATTTCAAACCAAGGTTATTTGGTTCTGTAACTGGTAGTCAAGTGCTGATATTGTTTGAAAGAGACAAAGATATGCTTAGCAAGTTTAAAATCCAGCAGAGTTTTGAGAGGTGGCTCTCCTCATTAATGTCAGAACTTTTGTATTGTAGCGGTCTGTAATTAAGGGGTTGATTTATTTCATGGTCTATAGAATAATCTGTGTGTTGGAATTGGCTTGATACTTGAGTAAAACAATAGCTTAATTACCAATTAATTTTTCAAATTTAAATGCAATTTAAGTTTGTAAAGGCAGTTGAAAAGCTATTCATAAATGGCATCCAAGGGTTATATTTTAACAACCCAGTTTTTAGACTGAGGACTCAAAAGGAGTGTAAGTCCGTTATTTGTGCATTTATCAGATATGCCTGGAAAAATCAACTTTCTGCTGCTGACTCTTAAAAAAAGGTTGAGGGAATGAGCTTGAGAACACTTGGTAAAAAGCACCAAGAGAAATTCTTACTCCTCTGTCTGGTTCATTGATGAAGAAGATAAGAAACCAAAAGATTTCCTCTGGAAACAGGAAGTTTGTTGCAGTTTTTCATTGAGAAAGTTGAACAATCCACTAAATAAATGGTTTGAGCAGATTTTTCAGATGTGGTGTGACTCATTCAACAAGTGGCAAAACAGGCTGACAACCTACAGTATCCATTTTGAAAGAATAATATTATACAGTGCATTTATTACTCACTCTCATTTCCTTTTATGTATTGTAAGTGATGCATCATTCTCTGTTTCTGAAACAAGCTCCTACGGCTGAGTGCTATTTGGAAATTAGTTGTACATGGCATAGGCTGAAAGCTTTATTCCGGGGGATGCCTTTTAAGAAAACATTATTGTACATTAGGAAACAGTTTTATAATTATTATTATTTCAGAAGAAGGGCAGCTGTACACAGATTTCCACATATTTGATTGTCTGTTTGTTTTTCTTTTTACGTTTCCTAGCATGTAGTGATAGGACAAAGCATAATGGTTTTAAGCTGAAAGAGGAAAAATTTAGATTAGCTATTAGGAAGAAGTTTTTCCCTGTGAGGGTGGTGAGGCACTGGCACAGGTTGCTCGAAGAAGTGGTAAATGCTCTATCCCTGGCAGTGTTCAAGGCCAGGTTGGATGGGGCTTGAAGGTGTCCTTGCCCATGGCAGGGGGTTGGAACTGGGTTTTTAAGTTCCCTTCCAACCGAAACCATTATACTATTCATTGTGCTAACCAATAGTTTAGCTTCTTACCAAAGCCTTGAGGCTAGGAAGCAGTCTATGCAGCTCTCTGTTGAATTACAGATTAGTTGTAATTTCACCAAGAAAGTGAAACCAAGACTGAAGATTGAGGCGGTGGAGGCAATACAGCCTCTGCACAGTACCTTGGGTACTGCGTAAAAAGCACTTTGTATTGATAGCTTACTTAATGAAAAGCTCCTGCACTTTGACTTCTTGTCTCAATGTACTGCTAGCCTAAGAGAGAGATATCAAGCAATATTCTTTTCTCCCATCTCTGAAAAAAGCGAGTGTCGAAGTGCGTGAGTTGCTGACAGATTTCATAGAGGACAAAAGGTATATTTTTAGAACTGTAATTTCTTTTACCATCCCCAAATCACTGAGTTATTTGTACTTCCCACTAAAAGAGTGGACAAAGCATCCATTCCTCCAGTAATGCCAAATATTTTGTTTCTGTCATTTAGTGACATTTCTTACTATTAGCCCAAACTTCAGGCAAACATAACTGTGTGCATATGTGAATCTTTAGTTCATCTAACAGAATATCATAATTTCAATTCAGACTCAAGACAAAAATGGTCTTAGTTGAGCATTGTTGGAAGCTTGTGCCATTAAAAAAAAAAAAAGAAACAAGGAGTTATGACAGATTACATTAAGAAATGACAGATCACTGTAATTATAACAAACTGACCTTTAAAACACAGAGTTTTAATTGTGAACTTGAGGGAAAAGAAATCCTCATAACCTGTGGCTAATTGTCTAGTTAACTGAAAACCCTTACTAAATAAATTTGTGGCTTTGGAGACATTTTAAACAAATACTGGTGGTGTAAATTAGGTACTTTCTGTGCTGGATGCACTGTAGTTATTTCCTGTGAGTGATTGCTTGCTGTTACATTTTGACATCTGCTGGCAGCAATTTATTTACATAGTTAAATCTCATGGGACGTAGCTTCTTCTCCTGAATGCAACTTTAACTTATTAGTTTTCAATAAATTACGTATATAAAGATATTTTGTTTCAGTAGGACTTAAGGTGACCGCTACAACATCAACGCTGTGCATGTGCAGAAGCCAAGAAAATTCATAGTCAGTTCTATTCTGCCTCATATGCTTTATTCAAAGGAAATTATCCATTATACCCATTAGGAATTCATGCACAAACTCAGACTTCTGTCCCATCTTCTACACTGAAGAATACAATTAATCTCATATTGACATACTTCTCAGCAATTTGCAGAGTGAAAACATATTGAATACACTTGGATGTCTTTGATTCTGTCTGCTTATGTCTCAGACTTAGCAAGTGAAGATCTTGTAAGAATCTGAAGTTAATTTCATCCTATGTTCTCCTGGGGTTCTTAGCAAAATGTTATGTAAAACTGCCAAAATGGAATCATATGTAGTGTAAATTGTTGAAAGCTTTTCACTGAGACTGACAAAGTTAAAAGGAGTCTTTTCTACATACTGCTTCTGGGCTTGGGGTCATTTGGACTGTTCAAAATCAACACAGGATTGATCATGAAATGTCATATTCCTCCACAGATGTGGCAGTTCCTTTGAGACTGTGGCTCCACAAAAGTAGTATCAGTTTAAGCGTCCTCCGCAGTTCCAAAGGGACAACAGCTCAATTTAAATTGAACTATGTTTTGTGCTCAGAAGATCAATGACTGTGCTATAATACCTAAAGTTTTGATTTTTTTTTCCAGTCACACTGACATTGTATTTTTTTTTAACAGTAGTTTTTCTCTAGGGTTTAGAAAAGAAGATATGGTATTACCATGCCTTGTAATGCTGCCACTGACCCAAGAGATCAGTCAATAAAGTGTCTACATTGTAATGAATAAGTCAAGATAACTTCTATCTGAGAACAACTCATTACAACTCCTTCCACTTGATTAGATTTTTGCCCTAAGTGAGACTGTGCAGGAAAATGCTGTGTGAAGGTATCATGTAATGTGATCTGGTGAAATCTGCAGTGGGAAGGAGGGAATGCCTTCAATTTTGTTTGTAGTGTTTATGTTTTCCAGTAATTTCAAGCAGCTAGAGATTGCTGATGGAGCCCTGTTGGTAGAATAAATTTGCTGAAGAATATGAGATGCTACTGAGGGATCTTCCTTTCTAGGAGAAAGGAAAGAGGTGGGAAAGGCAAGAAGAGGTGACATATCTGTGCTGAAAAAGGCAGGAATACTAGAGATTGGTGCTGGTGGAGCCATTTTGCTCACATAGCATCCTGTGCTCTGTGAAAATATTTGCTAGAATCCTAAGCTCCACTGCTGCAAGGCTAATAAACTTTTCCTCAGACCTGGGCTGATACAAGTTGTAATGCTTCTGGTTTTAGGGCAGGGTTGCTTAGCTTTAGCTCAGGGTTCCTGATGCCATATTTATATCTAGCCAAGTGGTGGTATGATGTGTCAGAAGAAGAGACCTAGTGCTTGGCATGATATGAAAAGATGCCATAGTACAGTACTGGATATAGCAGAAGGTGAGAAGAGAGACTAAGCAGAGCATCACTAATGTAGGTTTTCAGTGGGGATGGAGTCACTTATTTTGGAATCACACATCATACCCATTCCACAGTGGGAGCAGCATTTAGTCTGGTATCACTCAAGTGAAACATACTACTGAATTTCAAGTAGTTAGCAGTTTTTACAGCTCTGTTAGGGTGTTGTGGTTTAAGCCCAGCTGTAAATCAGCCACAGTTCGCTCACTCACTCCCCCCTCTTTCTTCCCCCCAGCTGCCAGGGGGGATGGGGAGGAGAATTGAAAGAATATAACTCCCATGGGTTGAGATAAGAACAGTCCAGTAACTAATATATAACAGAAACCACTGATGCTACCACCAATAATAACGACAAGAGAAATACCAGGGAAGAGAATACAATCTCTCACCACCTGCCAACTGATAACCAGCCTGACCCGAGCAGTAATCTGAGCCTTCTGGGTAACTGCCCCCAGTTTATATAGTGGGCAAGATGTGCAGTGGTATGGAACACCACTTTGGTCAGTTTGGGTCAAGTGTCCTGTCTCTGCTTCCTCCTGGCTTCCCCTCCTCCCTGGCAGAGCATGAAACTCAGAAAGTCCTTGTTCAGACTAAACATTTGAGCAGTAATGTCATGGGTTCAGCAGCAGCAGTCATTTTTTCTCCTTCTTGGTAGCTGGTGTAGCGCTGTGTTTTTGATTTTGGGCCTGGGAACAGTGCTGATAACACCAGTGTTTCAGTTACTGCTTAGTGATGTTTTGGTCTGGCCAAGGACTTTCTGAGTTTCATGCTCTGCCACAGAGGAGGGGAGTCAGGAGGAAGCAGACAGGACACCTGACCCAAACTGGCCAAAGAGGTTATTCCATACCACAGCACGTCATGCCCAGGATGGAGGACAGAGAGGAGAGACCCAGAAGGGTGGGGGTGCACTGCGTGGTCGGGCTTGGTTTTAGGTGGTGAGAATTGTATTATTTCCTTGTATTTCTCTTGTCATTATTATTATTGGTGGTAGCAGTAGTGATTTGTGTTATACTTTAGTTACTAAACTGTTCTTATCTCAACCTGTGGGAGTTGCATTCTTTTCGATTCTCTTTCCCATCCCTCCAGGAGTGGGGGGAAGAAAAAAAGGGAAAGTGAGGGAGAGAACGAGCTGCGTGGTTAGAGAGGCTTAAACCAGGACAAGTAATTAAAAACATTGGTGTTATCAGTTGTGTCCCCAGGCCAAAAGTCAAAACCACAGCACTGCACCAGCTACTGAGAAGGAAAAAAATGGCTGAAAGTTAAAAACACAGCCCTGCACAAGCTACTAAGAAGTAGAAAAATGTCTTCTACTGCTGAACCCTTGACATAGAGCTACCAGTTATAGCCAGGTAACACAGCAGAGGTGTGATTTTTCCAGTGAAAATACCATACTTTTTACTGGCAACAGCTGGTTTCTCAGCAAAATCACTTATCTTTCTTCATCTATGAGAAGCTTATCTCCCATCTGCGATACATTCTTGCTATGAATTTTGACAGCATCAAAAAAACTTGTGACTATTAATAAGCATTATTTGTACTGCAGAAAGAGTATTCTCTGAAGGGCAGATATGCACGCCCTAGTGTCCGCTGGATGAACTTTTGGCCTAATTCTTGCATTTTACTGAGGCTATGCACAAATCTGGTCATCACACACAAGTTGCACGGGGAGGTTTCCCAGTTTAGCTAATCAGGTTGGTTTTGTGGACATTAGAAGTGTGTGCAAAGATAAAGTCTGTTGTTTAGTACTTGTTCTTCCAAAGAAGTCTAATATATATGTGTATTTGTATTAAGCAATCCTTGTTATTGTTTGATGAACATTGTACCATTGCTCATGTTTCCCCAGTTTTTGATTATATGGATGCTAAATATGTCATTATAATTTATTTCAGGGGCACATAAAGAATTTATATAGATACAAGGGAATCATAAACATGCAATGGGAATAATAAACTGCAATTGTTTACTGTGTTTTTTTCTGAAATAATTCTGTAGACATTCTGCTGGAGAGCTGGAGTTTAGCATAAAGTTATTTAAAAACCTTCAACAAGGATTTTAATAAAATTAATTTTGCTAATTTTCTTAAACGTTCAATAAGGTTTGTTTATATGTGCACATGTAAAACAATATTTTAGTTATGTTTGTAGATTTACAAAGCCATAAATCCAATTTTTCTAAAGCACTGTTATGAAAACATAATAACCTTGTATCATAAGGAACAGCCTATCTGACTTAACTGTTGACAGTGTCTTGTCTAGACTTTAGTCTGCCTCCAAAAATGTCATGGGGGACATAATTAGTCTCTTGAAGTCTCATAACACTTTGTATTTCTATTAGTTTGTGTTGGGCTGATGTGTGACACGCTGTACTAGTGTCAGGCATTCACCAGTACGATGAATGCCGTCATGTGGTGGCCTGTTACCATCCCCTTAGCTATTTGTCCGCAGTTTTCAGTCAGCTTCAATGTTTATGGCTAACAAGAGCTTTGCTAGGTCAATGGTACTTATGAAATTTTATATATAACAGCACTCAGAAGCATTTATGTTTGCTTCAACCATCATTTTTATCTTTTTGTAGTTAATGAAGCTCAGTTTTGCCAGTGTCTAACTTACCAATATTGGTAATATTATAAAGCAAAGAGGACTTTTGAGCAGAGCTGAGGAATCTCTGCTGGGCTGGAAAGTTAAGTTGCCTTTGTGCAGCTCTAATGTGCTTTTGCATCTCTAGATTTCTCACAGCTATAGCTTCTGACTTGTGGTTTCAATATAATCTAAAGGTACTTGTTAAAAAAGATAAGAAAAAATACACATGATAATATTTGCTTGCTGCAGTAATTCCTGCTGATTTGAGCAAGGCTAAGTTGTATTTACAAGAAGTATGTTAGCCATCATTGATAGAAAAATTAGGTCTCCGTGTGTGTTTTCAAATGTGATATTTCCTCACTGAGGAGCCATTTTTTTGCTAGCTATCACAAAAATACAAATACCTGTTCATAGAAACATATAGTGTAAGGGGTCCTTTTTGTTCTTATAGGTAAATATGTACATTTAATGATTCAGAATGCCTCTGTAGAGATTTTGTCTGAGAGAAAATTATAGATTTTTTATTTCTGTTCAAAATATATTAAACTTCTGAGAATTAAACTTGGGAAAATTATTACTTTAGAAGATAAATATATCAGCTTAATACACGCTTTTGAATATAAGAAATTATTTCAGGTGTTTTCTTTTGCATGGTTTACAAGAAATCTAACTGATAAACTTTTGATGGTTTAGAATGGTTTTCTTTAAAACATCTGTGGCTCATTATCATAAATATCACAGTAGAAACCTCACATATATGGTACATCATAATAGTGAGAATGGGATGTACTAAAATGATGAATCCCAGGAACCAGAGATTTCTTGCTGAGATGTGTAGGGGGCAATATTTCCAACTTCAGCTTCAGTTTCCCTTCATTACAGTAATGGATTCTTGGGATCTTATACAAGAACCCTTTTTCAACAAGTCCTTTGATAATAAGCTTGCAGTCCATGATTAAAGCCTTGAATTCAGTGATTAAAGCCTTGAGATTCCTAATGCTGAATATTGCTTGGTGGACAAAAATATTCTGTGCAATTCACAGGTGAATAAGTTTTGTTACAGAAAGGAGGAAATGTCTAACACAGGAGGCTGAGAAATGAACAGAGGGTGATGAGTGACATACATGTTGTTTTTTACTGGGAGATGCTTGGCAGTATTTTTATTTTGCTTGTATGGAGTTTTGGAGCCTGTCTCATACCATGTGGCATATTAGGCACAATAAAGATGTTCATCTGGCAGCTGGAACACGACTAGGAACTTCAAAAGAGTCATATATGCAGCAATAAATGAGGAACTCTGCCTTCATGTAAATAAATATTACATCATTGTTTTAATTGCCCATTGAGTTATTGACAATGAGACACAATCACTAGTCCTGTTCGGTGTAGCATTATGAAAACTTTAGGACTGTAGCTGAACAGTTACTATTATTAACCTTTTGCTTCTCGTGTTTTACGTCTGTAGCACCTTGATCACCAAACATGAATTGTTTTGTTGCAAAATCAGGCTCAGAGCGAACAAGTGGCCTTTGCTCTAAAGAGCTTACAGTCTAGTCAAACTCCTTGAGCTCTAACACAAAAAGAGTGTGCAGAAGGACATGGGAGGTTTTAGTGTCCATTCTCATCAGGATGCCATTCGTCCAGTCTGTTATAATGCTGCTGGGTAGCATGAGTAAAGTCAGTTATCCAGCTCATGGCTTCCTCACACGTCATCTCTGTGACAAATGCATGAACATCGTGAACATTATTGTACATCATGAGGATCATATGCCGTCATGGTTGCCAAGCAGCAAAGTGTTATATATTGGGAGGCTACTTTTTCAATTTAGGCAGGCTGCCAGATGGTTTGGTCTCTTCTCTCCATGACAGACTCCTTAGAGCATATGTTATCCATCCAACTGACATAGATCTTAGTAACTGCATTTACTTTGGTATCTGGAGATTGTTTAAATACTAATCTGAAGGATTTGATTGAAAGAATTCTTTGTAATGGCATGTTTTATTTCTGAAAACAGACATCCATGCCTTCTTCTTGAAACCTTTCCCTTTTGACCATTTAGAGAGCTTCTCAGTGCAACATTCTGAACTGAGTTTTTTTGCATGTGATTATTCATCTTATCCTCAGAAGTTCGAAGTCCCATGCCCAAATTTCCTTCAGCCTTGGGAGAGAGTTCAGTGTCAGGACTTCACCAGTTAAATAAGCTGTGTAGTAAGACACATTGGTTAATTCACTGTATTTTTGTAGTTTTAGTTTTCTTGAATGAACAGCACAGACACAGGCCTAATGTAAAACTGAAAGACCAGGGGATTAATTGAAACTACAATTTCCATGTGAGGAAAAGACTTTAAGGTACCACTTAGTCCATCCTCTTGGTTTGTAGCAGGACCAGTTATTGAGATTGGTCTTGAGTGACATTGGATTAAGCTGGTATTTGATTAATCTTGTGTTAAAATCACTGCAATGGTAGGTATTCAGCATGACCTCAGCACCTCTTTTAATAGTTAACTGGAAGGCTTTCTTAATATCTGTTTGAGATTCCCCTCTTTTGAGATCCTCAAAACTTTGTCTAGTTTCTTGTTATACTGGTTAGTACTTGGAGGACACAAGAAATGATGAATTAATCACTTTTTTTAATTTTAACACAATGATCTGTACACAAGCTTTGTGTACAAAACAAGTTTTCTTCACCGGAGAATAAGAACTAAAAATCCTGTTTGTTCATATCATAGAATCATAGGATCATAGAATAGTTAGGGTTGGAAAGGACCTTAAGGTCATCTAGCTCCAACCCCCCTGCCAGGGGCAGGGACACCTCCCACTAAACCATGCCACCAAAGGCTATGTCCAATCCAGCCTTGAACATCGTCAGCGATGAAGCATTCACAGCTTCCCTGGGTAGCCCATTCCAGTGCCTCACCACCCTTACAGTAAAGAATTTCTTCCTCATATCCAATCTAAACTTCCCTTGTTGAAGTTTGAACCCATTACCCCTTGTCCTTTCACTACAGTCCCTCATGAAGAGTCCCTCCCCAGCATCCCTATATGCCCCCTTCAGGTATTGGAAGGCTGCTATGAGGTCTCCATGCATCCTTCTCTTCTCCAGGCTGAACAGCCCCAACTTTCTCAGCCTATCTTCATCTGGGAGGTGCTCCAGATCCATGATCATCCTCATGGCCCTCCTTTGGACTTGTTGCAACAGTTCCATGTCCTTTTCATGCTGAGGACACCAGAACTGCACACCATACTGCAAGTGAGGTCTCACAAGAGCAGAGTAGAGGGGCAGGATGACCTCCCTTGACCTGCTGGTCATGCTCCTCTTGATTCAGCCCAGGATACGGTTGGCTTTCTGAGTTGCAAGCACACACTATCAGCTCATGTTAATTTTTTCATCAGCCAACACCCCCAAGTCCTTCTCCACAGGGCTACTCTGAATCTCTTCTCTGCCCAACCTGCAGCTGTGCCTGGGGCTGCTCCAGCCCAAGTGTAGGAACTTGCACTTGTCATGGTATCAGCCCACCTCACAAGCATGTCAAGGTCCCTCTGTATCCCATTCCTTCCCTCCAGCATATCAACCGAACCACACAGCTTGGTGTCATCGGCAAACTTGTTGAGGGCACACTCAATCCCACTGTCCATGTCACCGGCAAAGTTGTTGAACAAGGCCGGTCCCAACACCAATCCCTGAGGGACACCACTCATTACTGGTCTCCAGCTGGGCATTGAGCCATTGAGCACAACTTTTTGCGTGCGGCCATCCAGCCAGTTCTTTACCCACCGAGTGGTCCACCTATCAAATTGATGTCTCTCCAACTTAGATTCAAGGATGTCATTTTAGACAGTGTCAGACACTTTGCACAAGTCCAGGTAGATGTTTAAGGGACTATGTTTTTTTGGACCATCAACAATGTGTAGCTTTGTTTAAGGTATAGCTGTAGTGACACAGGTGAAAAATCTGAGTAAACTGATGAAGTTGAAACTCTTAAGATCCCTCCTCAGTGCTGTCAGGGCAGGAAATTTTGGTCAATGCCAGGGCTGGCTTCTTAGGCCACGAAACTGCAACCTAGGCTATGAAGCTTCTACCAGGGCCAGGTACAGGCAGCTCAGGTGCTGACAACTTTGTGTACCTCATTGGCTTTTCTCCAGAATCTACATGAATTTAAGGAAGCAAATGAATTCCCAGTGAGTGGCATCATGAAAATGACTGGGAACCTAATGCATTCTTGTAAGATGTTCCTTGGTTATCCTTGTCCAGGAGACATCATCATTCTGATCTCACATTTGCCCCTAATTTAAGACTAGGCATTTTATCTAAGGCTACAGTTCTCTTCAAGTTGTTTAACAATTGGCTTCAATTTCACATCTGCCCCTTGGTCAGAATAATCTTAAAAGTTCTCCATCCTTATGATCATTTCATCTTCTACCTACTTCTAATTTCTCTCCTACATATCAGTACATCTCAGTGCCTTTTCATTTTCTTTCCCTCTCTTTGCTCTTAACCTCATCAAATACTCTTGTTTCTGTGGTAGAATTGGGAATTGAAAGC
This sequence comes from Ara ararauna, assembly GCA_028858755.1. NCBI lineage: Eukaryota > Metazoa > Chordata > Aves > Psittaciformes > Psittacidae > Ara > Ara ararauna. The sequence continues at coordinate 6,479,358 of CM054410.1, read as the reverse complement.
ATCAGTTCTTTTGTATGAGATGTACTGTAGGAAAACAGTTTCTTACTTTCAAACAACTCTGCTTCTGTTTTGTTGGAGAAAGTTCATAAAGCAAGGTCAACAGATGAACAAAATATGAAAGGTCTACAAACATCAAATTCATAACTCCAAGGTGCCGTGGTTTAAGCCCAAATGAATGGCGAATATAGATCCAAGTACTTCTGATTCCATGTGTCAAATCTGCATGTGGTCTTTGATTTTCTGCAGTGTATGCAGATGGCAGCAATGCAGGAATCTCAAGGTTTGAGAATGCCAAGCAGCAAGGTGGAAGAAGTATATTCCCAGCCAGTTTCTCCCCACTTTCTGAACCACAACACATTGTGGCCCCTTTTTGAATGTGACCTGTAATATTTGAATGGGTGACGCTATCACTCTGAAACATGATATTTGGTTTTAGGTGATTATTTTATCATAGTTTTATTAGGCTTTCTCTTTTTTTTAATTTTACTTTTGACATAATTAATTTCTCAGAGTAATGGCAATTTTTTCCAGTTCTAAGCTATTAATAGACAGCAGATCAGCAGCAGCTTTTGAGAAGCATGTATTTATTCATTATAACAAAGTACCTACCAAAAAGCCTCATTGTTTTGTTTTGTTAAAGAAGGAAAAGAACAAGCTAAAAGGAATCTACTCCTAATTCATCAAGGCTGCAAACTATACAGTGATTAGTAAAGAGAATTTCAACTTCCCATGTTTGTGGTGACAGGAAAGTTTTGTCTTTTTGGTGGGTTGATAGCTTTAGGAGATTGCAGTAAATCTGTTAAAATGCCTGTCATACCAACAACATAAATTGTGACAGGCTGTTTTGCACTAGGGAGGCCTTGCTAACAGAGAGCCTTCCATCAAATTCGTACAATGAGCACAAGACTTTTGGCAAGTGATTCACAGCCTCGGAGAATAGCACGGACACCAGCACAGCCTGGGCAGTGTGAGGTTGGTCTGAACTGCTGCTGCTCCCACATTCTGTGCCTTCCCCCTGCTTCCACTGCAGTGTAAGACTTTGCAAGCAGGGGTCTGTGACATGACAGACTGAGACAGATTTGTCTGGAGGGATTGGAGTATCAAAGGGAAAAGATCTTTTGTGTCTTTTTTATTTACAATCTTACTTGCTTTTAGAAAAATCTGATGAAATAGCAAATGAGCTGATGAAATGTGGGTTGGTTATCCCACTGTGAATCTGAGGGCAACTTTTTCTGCCCTCAAGTAAAGCAGAGAAAATAGGAGCAGCTTTTAGTTAAGAGATGTAAGCACAGCTAAAACTTGATCCTTCAGGTGCCAGGGTTATTTTTATGCGGTGATTATAGATTTTGGACTCTTGAGGATAGCCACAAATAGTCACAAATTAACAGGGTTACAACTTTGGTTTTTACAATCCCACCTCAGGCTCCAGAGGTGTTGATGGTCAGTGTGCTGTTGCTGGGTGACACCTGCAGGTTCTCTGTGAGAGCATAGGGCTTCCTTGGCACAGGGCACTGCTGACCTCGTCAACAGGGATGATGGTGCCTCTGGGGAAGGGACAAAATGCTGCTTGGGGTGAGGGGAGAGTGGGTGTGAGAGCATGTGAGCCCCAGGGGGGGAGGAGGATGAGGAAGGGGAAGAATCAGAAGAAGGGCTGTGTGCGCTAGAACAGGATTCCTCAGAGGGCCCTGCACTGGAGCAGGTGGGTATGTCCTGAAGGAAGCTGCAGCCCACAGGGGCAGGACTCATGCTGGAGCAGAGGAAAAGTGTGAGGAGAAGGAAGGAGCTGCAGAGAGGAGCTGTTTGCTCCTGTCTGTAACCCCTCATTCTCCATCCCTCTGTGCTGCTCTTGGAGAGAAGGCAGAGGAGTTGGGAATGAAGGAGTGAAGCTCCCCTGGGGAAAAGCGGGAGAGAGAGAAGGTGTGAAGTTATATTCACATTCTGGAAGCAGCAACATTTCTTTTTCACTGTGTTGGTTCTACTTTGGGATTCAATCCAATTGACTGTGCAGAGAGGAAGGATCTGCAAGAGATCCCCTGGCAACCCTGTCCTCACTTTGGTATGTCTGGAAATATGCAAAATCTCATAAAGAGGATTTCTGTGTAACTTTCCTGGAGTGTTGTGTAGTCATCCACTGTGAGATTCTGTCTGAGCACTAAGACTGGTTATAAAGATTACATAGTCAAGAAAATCTTGGGTATTGGACAAGCTGTGAGAAAATCTGGGATTATGTTTTTCCTTTAAAGACAATGACCCAATACAAGATATCTATATTAAAACAATTATACAAAGTGCTCTATTCTCAGTATAACTCCAGTGTCTTTGATCTTCTGTAGTTTGTATCCCTGTCTGTGTTAACTTCTGAAATTGCAATACTGTTATTAAAGATCCAGTAGAAATTAAATGCAAAATCAAAATACCAAGAGCATACAGATAAGTGAAAAACCTACAACAGCAGTAACTCAAGGAGCAGGTAGAGCATACAGAGCAGATTGTCTGCAAAAAGACCTTTCTCATGCAAATATATTGTTCAGACATGTCAAAACCTGAGAAATTTACTTGGCAATTACAAGCCTCTGGTGAAGACCTTAACGATATAGCTGGTAGTTACATGAGTAATGCTTTCTCCAGTGTTTTGTGCAAATTGAATCTACCGGACTCAGAGGAGGAACTTGAGGCACTCTCAAACCTCTGTACTTTAAAGATATTTTTCTCTTTATGCCAGCCTTCCAAAATATTTAAGACCTTCCATGTAAAATGAAACAGGATTATTGACAGCTAATGTTTGATTTAAAGTTCTCATAGTCTTTAGCTACACTGATAGTGCAGTCCATGCACTCTATCACCATCCTGGTGCGTAGTAAGAAATGTTACAGGTTAGGTTTGCTGTTACACATTTATGGCAGGTTGAGGTTGAGTATTCTGTAAGCAACCAGCTTAAAGTTTTACTGGATATCTGAAACCACTTTCCCAAGAGAAAAGCTTTTGAAGATCCTGGGTTACAAAGAGCATGACAAGGTTTCTACTGCTGTTGCTCAATTTTTGGAAGTAGTGTGCATTTCATGAATTTTTTTTGAGTGCTCGCAAAATGCTCATGCCCAAAGTGCTTTATCTCCTGCCTTCCCAGTTAGGATAGTCAAAATATCTTTATCCTTCTAAAAATGAATATTCATCTAATTTGTATATGAATTATAGTCACACAAATATAAAGCTTCTTTGAAAGCTTTTCCTCGTAGACTGCAATACATTTCTTCCAGAGATCCGTAGATAAGCCAATAACATAAGATGTTTGAAGTCCATGTTCCAAAGTGGATACTTATAATTGCTTGTTTATTTTTTCTTTTTTCCCCAGTGAAATTTGATGACTGCAAGGGGAATAACAAATTGACCTTTGAAGTTTCTAACCCAGATTTTAAGGTGGAACACGATGGCACTTTAGTTGCACTAAAGCATATACCAGAAGCTGGCAGAACCTTGTTTGTCCACGCACAGTCTGAGCATGCTGAGGATCTGGCAGAAATTTTAATTATTGACAAGAAGGAAAAACACGGGGCATTAAAGGTAAGTTATATACAAAAGATTACAAGAAAGTGCCAGGAGATGCTGCTAGGTATTTATATGTGCTATCTAGGACTGTAAGTGGTTTTAATCTGTTAGTAGTCATCAAAACCAGTCTTCAATCCAGATATTGCTGTAATGTTTTAGTACTTAGTTTAATTTAAAATACAGATTTTCCAGTTATTGAAAAGTGTATTACATCTTCAGGCATAAATGCTAAACATTCATAAGGAAATAATTCAAAGAAAAGAGCCCCAAAATTGACTAGTTCTTCTGGTGCACATTAAGCCAGATGGCCACAATTTGGCCATAACTGAAAAAGAAAATCATAGTCTAAATGTGTAATTTAGAATTTACAGAACCTTCACATTCATTCCAAGTCTTAAGTACATGCAAATGAATTCTGTGCTGTGGAATGTAAGTTTTTGTATAGGTCTGCTTACCTGGGATTGCCTTGTGTTAAAATATAATAACATCTGCCCACAAATAGCAGCACATGACTTACGCCCTGCCTCTATGCACTACTGATTTTTGTTCCATTCTGTCCACTGAATGACGTGTCTTTCATTTCCACTTCTGAATTTCACTGTAATACTAATCTCAGAATAAGGGGAAAAGTGCTTCACAAATTGATTGCTTACTTCACATCCATGAAAGTAAGGAAAAGAAACGTGAAATAACCTCTGCTTCTGTGTCATGGCATTTAGGAGACAGGCAGGCAAGACAGTGGCTTACTGAACAATTAAGCCTGGTACCTTTACAAATCTACAATTTCAAAGAATTATTAAGAAGCCATGATAAAAATGACTGATCTATTGTCTTATTTTCATATTTAAACTTTTCGCTACCAGCACTGTCATTATATTTCCATCAGTAGCTTAGTATAACTTCAGTGTTCCACTAAAAAAATCCAGAAAAGTTATCTTTAGGGGAAAGATTGAACAGCCTTCTGACAGTCCAGGACTGTGGAAAGGTTTTGATCTGCACTTTAAGCAGCACATGGTGTGAATATAGATTGCCAGCAGGAGAGAAAGTACCAGAATGCATAACTTCAGAGAGCTGATCAGAACACTTAAATGGAATTTAATTGTATTTAAATATGCTGTTTCTTCACAAAGTTAAATTTTAACAGGCTCATACTTGAGTGGAGCTCACTCTTACATGGTGGAGCTGCAGATTTAGGTCCATCCACCGCCAAATTCAGGGTAGGAAAGCTATACTTGCAGGAGCTGTGCACTTCTGACTTGCGTCTCAAACTAGCAAGCAGCGCTCCTTCTGGTGCATTTACAAAAACATTCAAATGATTTTGTTTTCACTCCAGGTTTTGAAATCTTAGGAGCAGTTTCAAAATGGAGATTCTCATTCCCCTGTTAAAAGTTAGTGAAACCACAGAGGAGTTTGAGACATTTCTGACAGGAAGTCTGGAGTTAAACTTCAGGGAACCATTCCATGTGTGAAGATCTGACTCCCTGAGGATCATATTCTGAAGTTTTATTTTGGTTTTAGTGGAGAAGCAGCCCTTCATAGTCTTTGAGAGGAGGTATTCCATGGAAGTTACAATCTAGAGGAATTAAGGGGTGTGTATTTACATAGACTATGACATAGCTTTGCCAGTGGCATTTTTCCTTTATGTCTTACTTGGGTTCTAGTAGTCTCCCCTCAAAATGTTCCAGCAATATTAATTAATGCCTAGTATTGAAATCTATCACCAGACTGCATTCAAAAGCCAAGTCTAATTTGGCCTCACTCCCAGATTCTGTTCCAATCACTCTGGGTTGCTTCAGAGAAAACCAGTCTAAATCTGATATATTCTGCCACTTGCCAGTCTGTCTTTATAGGTGACTCCTCAAAGCAACATCACAGTGTCATCTCTACCTGCATTCATCACTTCTTTGTGGATTTTGATATACAGCCCATGACTAGGTTACCCTTTTTAGCTGATCCTTGGTGCCTGCAATGCCATTGGGAGTTACATGATGTATTAATGTGTCCTGGGAAATCCTTCTAGTGAGGATCATCCCCTTCTTCAGGGGAAGATAAAGATCTTTGAGGCTGACTGTCCTAGTCTGGCCTCAGGCAGTACTCTGTTGCTGTTAAATCAATATTTTTTTACAAGCCATTTCAGCTATTGTTTGCCTATTTTAAACACAACAGACAATCTTGTCTCTGTCACACTTGAGAAGGATATAAAAAATACGGAGCCCAATCTAAAGTGATTTTATGATAAATTTGAACTTAATCCTGTACTTTTGCAATCAAGATGTGTCATCATAGAAGCAGCAGAACGGCTCCATCTGTTTATGCAAGTAGTCTTGGCTAAGAAATGCTCAGATGGAGCCTTTGTAATTCAGGAGCTTTAGTAATTCAGCATAATTCTGTAGGGTTAAGATGAGTACATGTTAGAACACCGCTTAACATCAGTACTTAGAATACAGTACCTTGTTTAATTAGGGGATAAGTAGTTCTTAAGTATTTCCCCACTGCCAGGAAGTGCCATTTCTTTCCTGAAAGCATGTAACCTACATCTGTGAAATCCCATTGTTAATGTTTCTAATTTCAGACTCTCAACATGTTCGGAAATGACTTTCAACAATGATCTTTACTGTGCTGACTGGGAGTCTGAGCCTAGGAAGATATAGCATAATTCTTAAAACTCACTGATTGCTACCAACCATACTTTAGATGAATATGGAAAATATTTAGAGGTCCAGTCTGGAGCATGCAGAAAAGCTTTTGGTATTCTAGTGATAGAGGGGTGTGGCTCTTTCCTGCTGAAGATAAGCTGGTCTGATTGATCAATCTTACATAATTAACTTTATGACCATAGCATAATCAAGGGCTGTTAGAATAGCACTCACTGCTTTAACTTCGCTTACTGAGTCTGAAGGGCATGTTGTCTTACTCTTGTGCCAGAAGTATATTAGATCTGCAGAGCCTGCAGCTTTGTCAAAGAGTGGCCATGACTACAGTATGAGAGGATAAATGGTTCCTCAACATCATCAGCCAACTTGGCTTTTGTTATCTGATCACAGAATCTTTTGCAGGGTCAAATGACAGAAAAGCAAATTCAGCACTGCTGCTTTTCCAGAAGTCTGGATGTTTCTGCAAAATACCCTAAACCCCATGAATATCTTTACCTACAGATACACATACATGCTATTGAGAACAAGAATACGCACATCAGATTACAGTTAGATTGCTTCCTGCAACCTGTTTTTAATGCTCCTTTCCTCCTATGGTTTTGGCTAGAGATATAGCTTTCTGTCCATCTCGGCAGAGGGAAGGCTTCATGTAAAAACTGCTGTGATTTTTGAGAGACATGCAGAATATGAGTGCACAGATTTGCCATAGGCCTGTGTAGGGCATAACATTACAGAGTTATCTTTGTAATAGTTATGTGTGTATATGCTTGTACCCTCAGGCAATTAGAGTGCTCAATACAGGAAATGAAGTTCACTTGTATTCACTGTGGGATAGCGCTGGTGAGGCATGCACATCTGTGCTCCAGCTCTGCTTTGCCCAGTGTTTGCTTAATGCTCTTTCACACAGTGAGGACTTGAATGCTTAGTGATATTAAAAAATAGGCATGGAAATATTTTGATTCACCCATGATCCTAAAATGAACTTTGGTTTCATTTGGAATAATTCATAGAATTGCTAAGGTTCAGATCACAAATGGAAAAATGAATCACTTGCAAACCCTAGCTGGGAACAAGCTGATCTGATGAGTGACAGTCGTTATTTTTCTTTTTTATCTTAAGTCTTATCCAATGCTTGATCTATGCTTTGTCTTATGGAAATAGTAGGGCAACCAAAAGCTGGAAATTTCATCAGATCTGATCATTCAACCAGACATTAGTGTATTTATTTCAGTTGTCTGGTTTTGTGGAAGACAAAGTATAGCCAATTTTTTGTAGAGTCTCATAACAGATTGTGAGTTACAAAAGGCAGCAAGCTGGGAATTGAACTGTGTCTTCCAAGGCTAAATAAAATGGCTGCCCACTATTTCTTCTCTCCCTCTGTAATCTAGTGCTGGTTTTCATGAATATACCATTAGTACACTGGAAGCTAAAAGAAAACCATGGGAAACAATATTTCTCTGTCTTTTTTTTTTTTTTTTTTTTTTTGTGTTGGCAAAATGCAGCTTGCCCCCCTTCCTATCAAAGGAAGCTATTTAGGGCATTTATTTGTTACACTATCACAGACATGGGGAGGGGAAGGGCATGAGATATCAGGAGTCTGGCACCAAAGCAGGTAAGAGGGCATGAAGATATTCAGAAATTCCAGTATGGTAGTAACTTCTCTGTATGGTGCTCAGCAGTCTTCCATACAGAAGGATGAAATGATTAAGTAGAAACTGTCAAACCCTCAGGACACTTTTCAGGCACTAGATGGAAAGAGAATAGGAGAAAGAAAAGAAGAGATAAGAGGGAAAAACACACCCAGAGTCAGCATGTTTTAGACAAAGTTTAAAACCATCTTCAGCAGTAGCTCAGATTGAAGAAAATGAAATTGTTCTAGTCCTCCTACTCTGTCCAGTCCACTTCGTAATGTCTAGGGGTTAGTCAGATACACAACTTCGACTTTTCCCTTTGTCAAACCGTTGCTTTTCACAACATCAGTACCCTGCTACGTTTATTATACTGGGGACCTGAGAGGCAGCCTGGCTGAAAAATTCCCCAGAGGCCTTGATGACCTGAATTTTATTTCCTACTAAGTCACTGCCTGGATGTGTATGTTTGTGCAACTCACTTTATGCCTGTGCCTCCTTCCTAAAGTATCAAACAGAAATAATGAAAGTAAGCTCCTTGGATTTAAACCTTAGCATTTCTTGTTTGTATCTTACCCTTTGCTTTATCCCCGCAGGATACAGATTGCAAATTTTATTGATATGAGATAAAAAGTGCCTAGAGCCTTAAATCCTACATGTATGTTTTTCTGCCTTAGAACAGATGATAAAGGATCAATAATCTTATTACGAATCAGGATTCTCTCACAGAAAAATATTCATGCAAGGAAGTGAATAGTTGAGTTTAGTCTTCTGGCAGTTCAATAATTTATTTGGAAAATAAGATCAAGAATCAGCCTCTCTGATATAGCAAGCAATCGTTCCCATTAATGTATATTAGCATTTTTTCAGTTTAGAATAGAGTTCCAAATAGGCTGAAAATGACTCTGCAAAAGTCATTTTGCAGAAGACAGACTCTCATATGAGATATTGACAAACAGGCTCGAAGAATTCCATGTTATTAGATTTTGCATATAGCAGTTGCTGCAAAAAGTGATGCGCTGCATAAATAAAACACCATGTTTTGCATTTAATTTTAAGGCACAAAATAGAGTAAGTCACAGGGGTACATCAATATCTATGGTATATTTATAAGTCATTATACTGATCAAAACAGTATCTAGAATACCATTTCAGAAAAACTGTGGTTATATTTTGTCTTAAGATATGAAGGTGTCCTTCAGGCATATAGATATGGCTTTTCTTAAAGAAGAAACAAAAGAAAATTCATTTTTTTCACTTTGCATTCTGTTTGGAAGAAAGCTTAACATGTTTTGCTAGCCGTTAAAAGGTTAACTTGTTATTACCTTTATTTTTGTTTGTATTCACACTGTAAATGTCTACTGACTAGAAATTAATGCATAAAAATCTGACGTAGAAGTAATTTTAGAATGCAATACCTGTGTGTTAATAGTATTGCGGTAAATGACATTTTCCTGCTTTAATCACAAGTGAAAGGTTGAAATTTTTAATTTTTTTTCTAAGTCTGCAATGCTACGTTGCAGGTTTCACAGAATACATCTTAATTAATGTCAATGAAAGCAAGAGCTTGTTCTCATCAATGGGTCATTCTGTATAGTCTCATTTAGCTGTCTGCTCGGCTATATTTTTATAAAAATCCTCTGTGCAGACCACTTGCTGTTGGGGAAAAAACAAAGAGTTCCTTTTATGTAAGAAATCTCCTCAGCCCCTGAAATAAGCTATTTTCACAGAAATTCCAGTTGCTTACCGTCCCTTTTTATCCTTCAGCCTGATTCAGAACCTGCTGAAATAATCAGATTCCAGCAGCCTTTGGATCAAACTGTCAAGACAGGAGTTTTGTCTGACATCACTTTACTGACATGACTCCTGTACTTCTTTCTGGGCTGTTTCTGAGTGACCACGAGTCCCATGGCAGGGTCCAGTGCTTGTGATTTTTCATATATAGCCCTTCTCCCCACTTTTCACTCAGCTCTGCAGCAGAGCTTCACCTTTTCTGACAGGCTTGTGCTTTCCCTTAGGTCTGGGCTGAATTTATTCTTCCAACTCAGCAAATTCCCACTACCGGAGAAACGCAGGTTTCATATACACTGGCTTTGGAGTTTGCTCTGACAAAGATTCATTTTTCTGAGAATTATTATGGTGCCAAGAAATGTGGCAGTTGCCATAGAAACAGTTACATAATTGTGTTAAATACCAGAGTAAATATTATAATGAACATGGGCCACTGGTAGTTTTCATTAATTTAATGTTCCTTTTCTTGGGCGAAGTGTGCCTTGTAAGTTTATTCACTGTAAGTATAAATGCCTGGATCAGATGGTGTGGGTTAGCTTTCATTCTATTTCTCTCAGTATGCAACTTCAGTGTGTAAATGAGAGTACTTGGATATTTAAGGAGAGAAAAATGGTCTTATAGACTGGAATCATGAATAATTGACTGTGAAACAAGAAGGTGTTAGCTTCTGTGAATGTTCAGTGCTTTTCTCCATGAGTAATGTACATTCAGATTTTATGTGAACTAGTGAAGTGTTTATCCACGAAAAGGGACTTTGTGCTTTTCAGTAGCAAGCAGAGCTATGACAATTGTAGAACATGTCTGACAGTGATTCAAAGGTAAAATGAGATGATTTTTTGAAAGAAATGAAAACTTGTTAATTATTCCAAATTATTAACAGACTAATGAAAGATGTTAGGCAAAAATATTCTAAAATAATTAATTTAATTAAAAAGGTCTAAACCTATAATTTCTTTCAGCCCTGAGCTGCATTTAGACTTCTCATTTAGTTTCACTGTTGCTTGATGGGCTTCTCGTATAAACTTAAAGTTTTTGTGGAAGCTCAGAACTAAATGCAGTTCTGGAATGCAACCAATTTTATCATATTTTCTTTTAAATCATACTTAACTCTTAACTTTCATCCATAAAACTTAATGGCAAAGCTTCCATAAATCTCAGTGAGACGTATTATTCAGAGATTGCTAAAGTCTTTTATCTGAACTAAAATTCACCCTGGACAGTGTGCCAAGAAAATACCGATTTACCTTTTGGCCCTAAAACATTTTTATGAGAGTTTGAATGGTAGGTAAGTTGTGTGAAGACATTTTGTATTGAATTAGCTTCTTTTTATGATCTAAGGATGCTAACCGTCCTTTTTTATTAAAAAAAAAAATCTACTAAATTTTGTGGCTGAATGATGGACCATCATGTATTGACATGGTTTTTTTTTTTCAAGTTATTATTATTTTGAGTCCAGCATGAAAATATTCTGATATAGATAGAACTATGCCAATCCTATGTGCTAATTTCTATGTGCTGGAGTTCTACGGAAATTTGTGCCAGAGGTATGGGGAACATTTAACAGAACCATTTGGAAAAGGTTTAAATTTAAAATTCATTGTAGTAAATGAGCATATAAGTGGGAAAGCAATGGACTAAGCATGATTTAGTAGAACATTAAGCAAGATCATAAAGGATAAGTAGATGTCTCTTAGGATATGTAATATCTTTCATTTATAAAGCAGCTTTCATCCTGTAACATCCTTAAAGTGTAACTATTAAGTACACAGAGAAAGAATATGTGTGTGCATGTCTATACACACACATCTTTAAGAAAAAGTATTTGCATAGATATCTTTGTTGTTGATACTTAATTCATAATACTTTTTCACATCAAGATAGGAACAGAGTAATTTTTAAATAAGGAGTTTGGGAAAAGGACGTGGCAATTTCTGTTAGATATTAAAATTGCCATGACATCCTTAATGTCCTCAAATCCATAATGAGCAAAAGGTGTCACAGAAACCAGAAGAACCTGGAAGACTTCTGACCATTTCTTCTATTGTTGTTCTCTCATCTGACATGCGGGAATGATGGAGTCGGTATACGACAACTACTCCAGTTTCACCAGAAATACCTCAGATTTATTAAGAAACTGAGGCATTTCCAAGAGGAGATCAAACTAAGTTGTGTTCAAAACTAAACTCAAGGCTCTTTTTTGCGTCAGAGGTACAAAATATTGCCGGTGTTTTCTCCACTATAATCTTTTCTATCAGCTTCCAGATACAGGTTGGGTTTGAGAGAGAGTCATAATAGAAGAAATTATTCACATGAAAAGATGATTCCCTGAGTAAGAGTTTAGTCATTTCTCTCCATCAGATATATCAATAATCATCTCTAATGATTGTCACAATAGTTCCATGCTATTTTCACAAACCTGAAGGAACATTTATTATGGTTATTACAGTAACACTTATCTCAACACAGATCTTAAGCATTTAATGGAGCATCACAGGGTAAAAGTCTACATTTGTCCTCCCCCAAGAATTGATTCTGCTGCTGCAAGGACAGATGGCTCCTTCTGGACCTAAAATTCCTTAGTTGTTGATCATCACAATCCTGTTGCTTTTAAGAGTATTCCTTTTCACCTTTTGTATACTTTAAAATTAGATTTCTTAAATACCTAGAATAACTTGGCAAGTTAGAGCGTATTATAATTTGGTACCTCCATAATAAACAACTCTGCTAACATTTATAGTCATCTTTGTGCTATTCATCATCCAGCTCCTCACTTCTCATTTCACCACCAAATCAAAATAAATAACCTTTGCATTAAGCAGTTAATCCATCTTATAAAAAATAGTTTTACTCATTGTTTATATATTTCCCCCACTTACTGAGAGGGCATCTAGGGATGGTGATTACACAGGAAGAGAGTAGAGGGGCATCAGGTCAATTTGAACTGGCAAGTATTCCTGCAATGTACGGTAATTGGCTGCTGCTAATAATTTTGGTACCACTAAAATTCCCCAGTGTCCCTTTTTTACTATGGAAAAGATAGATTCTTGTTTAAGGCAACTGTACTAGTAAGAAAAGAAAGACTGAATTTGTCCTCTAGTTTCTTAACAAACTCATTATGACTGTTGGGTTTACAGCAGTAAACAAGAAGTTTCCTGGTGAATAAGAAGAAATTTGTTGAAATCTTTTTTAGAAAGTGTTCTGGTAACTTGTTTAAATTCTTGCAACACAAAGTCATTTAGTCAGCAACTGTTCAAACTACCCTGAAAGGGATGCACTTTTATGTACCTGCGAGAGAGCAAACATGCTTCTGGTTGGTGATGTTCAATACTTGTTGGACCATTTAGTATGTGCTTGAACTCAACAGGAAATTATCTTGAAATAATTATGTCTTTTGTTTCCTTTCTATCTCTAGAATTATCTTGTGGCTTTGTGATAAATGAATCATGGGTCTAGTATATGTAGCTTTTTAAGATAAGGAATAGATTATAATTCTTTCAAAATGAGCTGGATCTAGCCCTTGGTGTACAGGCATTCTTGTGTTTAAATTGTGCGATCTTAGTACAAGATTGTAGCTTCTACTCTTCCAGACAGTCCTTTTTAATACCATCAATCAGAAATGGGCTAAATGCTTTACTTTATTTTAAGTACTTTTATCTGTATAGTGGTACTAATCACACTGAAGAACTACTGAATATTTTATGTGGCCAAGTGCAAGTTCCATGGTTAATGTCAAGGCAGTGTGGATGAACTGTTGGTGCTCTTTTGTTTTGTTTTTTTTATTGGGGGGGAGGGGGTGTTGTTTGTTTGTGTGGTTTTTTTTTTGTTTGTTTGGGTGCTGCTTTTTTCTGTGTGTGGGTTTGGTTTTTTTTTAGTTTTTTAAATTTTTTAATTGGTCTCTGTCAAACACGTTGTGACATGACCTGTGTATTCACAAATGGAAATTTAAATTCTTTGTGTTTATGTGAACTTTGTATTCACATTACTTGCATGAGTATGCATGTCAATATTTTCTGGGGCTTTAAAGACTTTGTTAGTAAGAAACATCACAGTTAAGCATTTTCATATCCTCCTGATGCCCAATCTCTTTTCAGAGTTGCTAGAAGAAATGGGCATGATACATTCACCAGTTGAAGATTTATATATTTTGCAGATTTAATGATCATTTAGAAGTTATAAAAATTAAGATAATATTTTAAAAAAATCTTCTATATCCCACTTATGCTACATGTTAACATGTTGAATGGGGGGGGGAGTTGCTTTTCGGGTATTTATACAGTATTGAACACTGTGCTGTGCTGAATAAAGATCTATCCTCTAATGACCTGGAGGACGGGTGATAGTAAAATTTCCATTGGGATCTGGAAGGCTGAACCAAATGTTAATTTTCAGATATTGTCATAGAAATTTTTTGCACTGGAATATCAAGGGTATAATTATGTGAAATACTGGACTCTCCTAGGAGATGCTGAAGACTTTATACATGCATTGACGTTAGCACACATTTGTATCATTCAACTTTTTTGACTACTCCTAAAAAATATAATTATAAGAAATCAGCATTACTAATAGCTTAATTGGCTGTGTCCAAATGCAAAAGGTTTTCTTCAAGCACAGAGGTGAGTTGTTAAAGTAACGTCAGCCCCTATGAAATGAGACACTGGAGTGCTCTTGTGAGGTGTATTATTTTGATTTGGATATTGTTGAACTCTAACAAAATGCCAATAAACTCAATATTCTTGATTGCCTGACAATTACTGTACTGCAGCTTTTTCTCTGCACAGGAAGAATATTCTCATACCTGTGACATTTTTTTTCTTTTCCCTGAAGATGAAATAAAAAGTCAGACACTTATGTGTGATAGGAAATTCATGACTGCTGAAAGATTATGAGTAGACAAAAATCTAGGTGGGACCAAGTGGGCTCAGTCATTGTGCTCTCTTGTGGTAGCCCCTGGTAACAAGAACATTCAGAATAGATGTCTTGGGTTCAGCAGCAGCAGTCATTTTTCTCCTTCTTGGTAGCTGGTGCAGCGCTGTGTTTTTGTCTTTCAGCCTGGGAACAGCACTGATAACACCAGTGTTTTCAGTTACTGCTTGATAATGTTTTGGTCTGCCCAAGGACTTTCTGAGTTTCATGCTCTGCCAGGGAGGAGGGGAAGGCGGGAGGAAGCAGAGACAGGACACCTGACCCAAACTGACCAAAGAGGTATTCCATACCACAGCATGTCATGCCCAGGAAGCAAAACAGAGGGCAGAGACCTGGAAGGGTGGGGATGCACTGCTTGTTTGAGCTGGGTATAGGTGGTGAGCAGTTGTATTCTTTCCTTGTATTTGCCTTGTCATTGTTATTATTGGTGGTATCAGTAGTGGTCTTGTGTTATACTTTAGTTGCTAAACTGTTCTTATCTCAACCTGTGGGAGTTGCATTCTTTTTGATTCTCCTTCCCATTCCTCCGGGAGTGGGAGAAAGAAAGAGGGGGGGAGTGAGTGAACGAACTGCATGAGGGGCTTAAACCACGACAGTAGACCTTCTGTTCTTAATGCTGCTCTTGCTGCAAACTATAAACCCATTCATTAGATTAGAATTATTATTGCGCTAGTATTCTGTAGTTTTTTGTACCATCCTCTGCAACAGAATTTCCTGCTAGAAATAAAAAAACTTAAGAGTGAATTCCTGATTTAGGAAATAAGCATTTCGTTATTTGTTTTCATACTGCTTCAGTCAACATCCATTGGTTGTAGATTCATTCATTTATTGTCATTAATTATGTAAAAATTTGAACCTCCATACTGGGAGGTCCATTTGAACTGTTCGCATGTATTTAATTTCCAGCAACATCTGTAGGAGTGTTACTAATATATCGTAGTGTGGGATATCTTTCAAGAGAGACTTTATAACAGGTTCTTTTCAATGCATGCATTGTAGGTTTATGTTGAGAAATATAATATAAGAATATGTATAGAATGTGTTATTTTACTAAGGAAGAGGAAAGGCGACTTTTTTCAACAAAGTCACATTCTTCCTCTTCAATTAAAATCATAATCTTAACATTGATAAAACTGGTTGTTCTATTACCTCTGTTTCAGTAATGCTTGCAGTTTGATACTGAGCAATTTATGTTTATCCCTCCTTTTGATTTTCAACAGAAATGAGTTTTTTCAGCAGCAGGTTAGAGGAAAAGATATCAACTTTTCTGTGCAATCAACTTAATATGGAATAAAATTCTATCCTTTTCCTGGCCTTGGGTGTTTTATTGCCATGTGAATCATAGACTCATAAAATAGTTATGTTTGGAAGAGACCTTAAGACCATCTAGTTCCACCCCCCTGCCATGGACAGGGACACCTGATACTAGACCATGTTGCCCAAGGCTCTGTACAACCTGGCTTTGAAAACTGTCAGGGATGGAGCATTTATCACTTTGTTGGACAACACATTCCAGTGACTCACCACTCATACAGTAAAGAACTTGCTCCTTATATCTAACCTGAACTTCCCCTGTTTTAATTTGAAGCCATTACCCCTTATCCTACTGCTACAGACCCTGATGAAGGATCCCTCTCCAGCACCTTTGTAAGTCCCCTTCAGATACTGGAAGCTGCTCTGAGGTCTCTACGCAGCTTCTGTTCTTCAGGCTGAACTTTCTCTGCCTGTCCTCATACAGGAGGTGCCGAAACCCCCTCCTCTACACTTGCTCCAACAGCTTCATATCCTTCTTATATCGAGGATTTCTCCCATCTTTGTCAAAAAAGCTGTTGCTCCTTATTGCTTATGTAGCTGTGCATGGCAGGTTAAGTAACTTTCTGACTTCATCTGCAAACAACTTTATTTCCTCTGTGCCCCCATTTTGTGTTGTACTTTTGCAGTTTGCTCTCTCCCCCTCGACTTCCCAAAACCATCCTTTTGAAGCTGATGTGGTCATTAAAGCCAGAAGAGACTGTTGTGGTTCATATTGACCCTCAAATCAGGAATTAAGGTAGAGGTAAGAGGAGGGGATGTTAAAACTTCAGTTTAAAGATTGAAAGTAAAAATCAGGGAAGATTTGGCTCTGAATGGCTCACACCCGCAATAGTCAAACTCATTGTTAACAAAGTTGCATGCATATGTGATGTAAGGCTTGAAGCTTACAACTTATAGAGTTGATCTTAGACATGATTATTCAAAAAACCGTGTAATTAATCTGTCGTAGGAAAACATAGAACACAGTACACCAAATGCAATCTCCATTAAGTCAACAGGAGTCATTCCACTGATTTTAATGAGCTTTGACTCTACTCATAAATCTGCTATGAGGAGTGTCCAAATCAAAATTTATTTGAGGGTGACCTTGATGTTAATTGTTAGTGCTTCCATGTTTTTTAATCACCAGCAAAACGGAACGTGTTAGTGGGACTATCACATTGTATAGCCCTTTCCATTGGATACGATTAACATCAAGTTGATATACCTATAATAATAATTGTGCATAATGTTAGTGGGCAGTCACAGCATGCTAGTTATATTTCGTGTCTATGAAATATGAAAAAAATATTTCTTTAGTTATTTTTAATGTTGATTGTGCCTTCAGCTGAACCCCTGCAAAATTAAGGTTTTTTTTTTGGTCAAGTAGCTCTTTAGAGGATCTCAGAAGTTTCACACTTATTCAGTGGCTTTTAATGCCAGATTTTGTGCATTGACTATAATTACTTTAAAATTTTATCTGAAATTTGTAAATACCATAAGGCAGATTCTGTTCAGTCCTGTGATGTTTAATAAACTTAACATCTGTCAGAAAAGTTGAATCATCAGCATTCAGTTAGAAGAAAACTCACTATATTAGAAGTATTAGAAGTATAAAGGGAAAGAATTCCTTTAATATTTGTCTGTTAAACAGAAAAGTATCTGGTTTATTTGAGGGACCTAATTACTGTATCTTCTAGTGATACAAAAATATGGGATAGAGAGTTATGAGAGAGAAATAATTTTGGTTTAGTTTAACTGCTTTCCCACTTCATTGTCACTGCTGGTAATTATTGTGTCCTTTTAGTTGGCATTGAGTACATTAGGATGTATTGAGGATTATTTTATTAATTGAAAATGTGTTTCAGAGCAATTGTGAATTAGATAAGTGATTTGATTAAGACTCAGTCTTTAAAATTATAAAAAGAGAAAATAAGGTGATGTAAATCAATCTTGTCTCTAGACAATCAGAAGATAAGACTTTGGTTTCTATTGTAAGGTTACGCATTTAGAAGAATTAAGAGAGAGTGCAAAACCATTCAGCATTTGCATTATTTCTCTGTCATTTTACTACAGTAGTACAGAAGCACTGTCAAGGATGGTGACTTTCGTGATCTACATGTAGTGAAAGACAGCATCTGCCCAAAGAGCTTCCAGACAAAACAGAGGTTGGGCAAAAGGAAAAAGTGTTATAATATCGACAGTCTTCACTTCTATGCCTCTCTGCCTCAGATTTCTGTCTGTAAAATGGAGATACTCAATAAGTATATTAAAGTTATTCAGATACGGGGTGATAGGGACCTTTTACCTTTTGCTGGTGGAGAGCTAGCTATTTTGAAGTCAAGGCTGTAACACTTAGTTGTTTGATTTAACTCTGCTACAAGCCATTTACTTGATGGTGTAACTCTGAGTTCAACTTCCGGGATGCACGAAGTGGCATCTTGGAGGTCTTTTTGTGGCCTGCAGTTTACCAGGTGGAGTTTTCTGATTTTGGTTCTCTTTAGAAAAGAAGTGAGAAATTCAGCAAGTATCAGAATATAGAAACAGCTCTTTGGCTTTACCTTATGCTTATCTCCAATATATTTCCTCTGGCCTTTGACACCCTGTTATTATCATTTCAAATGCTTATTTTGTAGTCCCTTCTGATAAAAACATTGTTTACATGAGTGAAACATATTTCCCAAGAATATGTCTGTGAACTTGCAGTGTTATACTGGGATATATGAAAGTCCTTTTAACAGATGTCTCTCTCCCGCTATAGATCTACGGATGTGCTACACAGCTTTTGTATTAACTAAAGAGCATGAATTATACATTCTTGAATGCTTCTCCTAATGATTAATCTTAATGCATTTTTAAAAGATACCTGAAAATAAAAATAGGGTTTAGAAGATTTTCTTTAGCTTCTAACATGCTGTAACTTTCAGTGTGGGATGACAACTAGCTTAATTCACCATAGCAATTCTTTTATTTAAAAAATGGCATACTAAGCATGTTTTTCCACCAGAAAGTTTCTTTCTAATTCTCAATATTTCATATCTGACACTGAGCTAAATGAGAACATGACTTAACAGCTGATATTGATTTGCACATCATTTTTTCATTTCATTTTCCTATTCAAAAGGAATCAGTGGTGACAAGTTAATGAACTCCAACTCCAACTACATAGATAAGCTAGGGGATAGGTTTAGTAGATGCCTTGTTCTAAGTATGAAAGGCTTTCCTTAGGCGACTGTTTCATGGTCATGACAGGGAAACTGGAATGTTCTGTTCTTATAGTAACTGTCAGGAAAGCAGACTATATGAAGAAGTGAAATCATGCTGGGCTATTTATAGAAACCTTGTAGCAAGTCTAAATTAATTTATCCCAGTATATTTAAGTCTTTAATACTTACACATGGAATGCAATCACTTTAAATGAAAAGTACACTGAGCCCTAGCGATCTGCATTTATTTAGTAAGGGTTCATAAAACTATGCTGCATTATATCTTCTGGTTTTAAATTAACTTCTTGTATAAATTAATAGCTTTGGTCAGTACTAGTGGAGATCAAAACTGCAGAACCGCCTCTCAGTGTATTTTTCACTAAACTTGTTTGTTGATCTTTTTGCCCCTTATATACTGTCAATGAATATATCTGGTATCTAAGGATTTTTTCCTTTGTATTTTGTATATCTTTTTGTATATAGTATTCTAATTTCGATTTGATTGTTTTTTAACCTGCAATTTGGTGAATCTAATGCAATTGACCTTTTGGCTGGTGTCTGCTGCTGAGGGGAGTTATAATCTGATCTAATACAGATCATCATCAGAAAAAGCTGAAAATTTTGCAGTCTGTTTCTTACTCTAATGGGTGAATTCTATTTATTTATTTATTTATTTTTTCTCCAGAAAACTTGAAAGTTTTGGAAAGGAAACAGAAATGAAGACGTGTAAAACAGGGTAAAATTGAGCTCTACATTAACTCAGTGATGTCAATCTATAGTTTGTGCAATCCTGAAGTATTTCTTCCACTTGTAGAGTATGAACAGACCATGTTTCCCTTCTGTGGTTTAGATTTACTTGAAGATAAATCTGCACCAACTGGGAATTTTCTTCTAGGCACTTTCTGCATTGCCAGCTGTGATAAAGATGATAGTTAATCTGTTCACAGAATTCTGCCACCGAAGTCACTTGTGGACCTTTGGAATTAAAGACTTATTTTCCAGATGTCTGCATTCGGTTGCAAAACCATGCAGAAATGGAGTGATGGAAGAAAGAAAAGCTGTATATATTAGTCAGCTTGTGAAGTGAACTCTGGGATGACCTTAAAAGGCATGGAACAGTATGTTTCACTTTCCATCATAATTTCTTTTTTCAGAACAGGGTGGAGATTTATTCAGGCATGCTGCCTGAATTCCATATCCGTGCCTTGCCAGGAGTTGCTCTGGCAATGGGAATAAACTGTTGCCTCTGAGGAATACACCAATAGTATTTGACTAACCAGACAAAGTTCTGCCTGCACAGTACTGGAGGCCTGTTCTGTTTGTTCTGCCTCCCTGTCATTCTGCTGATGCTGACAGGCAAAGTCAAGGTGCACTGAATTATTAACTTTAGAGGGAGCTCTGGTTTTTTGGGAGGCAGCTAGATGTGCAGCAGCAGCAAATACCTTTTTCTTCCTCCTACTCCCAAACAAACAGAACTCAAAACCAAGTAAGGTGCAGCAGCAATAATATTATTTATCAAGGATGTCAGGATGAGAGGTTGAAAAAGATGTTTTGTCATGTTTTTCCCCAAAATTTTTATATTAGTCTTGTAAGTGGATATGCATGGGTACAAGTCTGACACAGGATTCAGTTTTTTGTCACTTTAATACTGTTCATGTTTTCTTAACTTGAGAAAAAAGTGAAATAACAAAAAGATTGATCTTTACTTCAAGATTAAAGATTCAAAAGCTTAAGATTTGAACTTTAAAACTTTAAATCTTTTGAAGAAGTTTGAAAAGCTCTTATGTAATCATATATTTCATTTCAGCTATAGTTGGAAACAACACTATCAACATAGCACAAAAACACCGGTTTTATCATGTTTCTATTTGTATTGCAATACAATACAAATGTATTTGTATTGCAAGAGTAAATATCTCAGGACTTCTATCCGAAACTTGCAGGCTCAGGAAGCTTGTGATTATTCAAGATAAGCTTCAGACAAGCCTTAAAAACCCCTGCTATTAGCTCTGTGCAGATGTAGACATATTCAAGTTTTTGAGGTGTAGCCATATGTGACACGAGCAGTAGGTTCACTTGAAAGTCTCTGGGTTTTTTTGAAGTTAATTCCTGTTTCAGTGTATTTCTTGTATTTTCTTACAAAGTTTAAGTGCAAAAGTTTTGTTTCACTTTGTGGTGTAAGAACAAGGATTTAGTAAAGCAGAACTAATCTATAACCCTTCATTATTTAATGCAAAAGTTGAAGTGCTTGTGATAACAGCAAAAAAGAAAGGGAGATTTGGGGGATGAGACCTGTCTGAGAGTGGTCTGGTTGTAATCCTTGTATCTGTGTAGCAAACAAAACAGTTTGAAACTGCAGACTTCAACCGAAGTCTCATGTGGATGTGGTGCCTGAAGAGGGACATGGCTCCCTGACAGCTCAGTGGGATGTCACTAGACTCCTGGCTATTGGTCCTGCTTCATTACCCAGATGTTCAGATCAGCATCTATAATCTGAGCTCTTTCTTGTGTTTAACTGCTGTAAAGATTCTTAATAGTGTTGACAAACTGTGTTTTCATACTGTCCTCTGGACATCTTACTTTAGAAGTGCTGAAGTTTTGAGGTCTACCTGAGTGGCTTTTCACACTGGGTTTGCAGTCAGCTACGACGGGGTGGTTTTAAATAATCTCCCTGCCAGAGAATGCCTATCAACTCAAGGAATTGGAAATAATGGGAAACAGTGTTGTCAGAATTCATGAAAGAATAATAGGAAGGAATCCTTTTGTACAAATATTTTAGGAGAGCAACTAGGAAGACAGGTCAGGGACAGAGAGGAGGAGAGGTGGAGAGTCATAATTAGATAGAAGTTGTGGCAGACAGAAGGGGTCATACAGGGCACTAAAACGGTAAAGAAAAAATGGAGAAAAGGGAAACAGGAGCTCAGAAAAAAAAAAAAAAAGAAAGAAGGGATATCATGTAAAAGAAAAAGGCTATATTCTATTCTTGAAGGTTTCCTCAAACTGTTCATGCCCTCTCCCTCTTTTTTAAGTTTCTCTTTGCAGCCTGTAGCATGTGTCTCATAAAACTTTGCTAAGATTATAATGCAATACTTCAGCACCAATCTCTCTTGTTTACGTGTCCATTAGTTCAAAGCCACAGACAGGCAATTTATTTGGTATGAAAAATGTCACCTATGGCACCCTCATTTGCATCTGAAAATTGATTTTTGTCACACTGGGATTTTAGGACAACCTCTTTTGGCAGCCAGCATTGCCACAAAGCATAATAAAAATAATTATGTGACCACAAATGCAGGTAAGGTTCACTGTAAGTTTTAAGTCTTTACAGAATTAGAGTTGGCAAGGTGTTGATGAGATTGTGAGATTACTTGGGGTAATCCTTCTTGATGATTTGATATTGACACCTAAACTTAAAACATAGCTTGTGATTGTTAGCAAAGAGTATAACAGCATAATGGTATTTGATTATGTTTAGTCAAACATTCCAGTATGACAGCAGAATATTAGAAATGTCAGTTGGACAATGGATGAACTATTAATTAAGATTTTTAAGAGGACAATTATTGAGTTATGGAATGTTTTTTGAGAAAGAACCATAAGCCACCTTTTGATGATCAGTTAAAATATGTCACCTACTTAACATTTTTTCAAGTGCTGTTAATTCATTTTCCACTTTTCTGATGTATTTGGCACTTGGAGTGTGCCAGTTTTTGTCTCTTCACTGGTGAGATGGTAAATAAGCATGGGAAGATGCCGTTGTCCACTGTAATACTGAAAAATCTTATTAATTGTCAGTGTTAAGTTGCTCAAACACTTTCATTAGTTATTTTGGCAAAACAATTCCCCAGGGTGAGATATATTTATATAACAAATTCCTCTAAAGCTGAATCAACCGTAAATGGATTATGCAAACTTGTTTTCTTTCTTGTAGATAAATTGTTTTACAGAAGTGCTCATTATGAGAAAGTTCCTTGCCCACTGTAGTACTTTATCAGCACAGAATAATCTACAGCTCCACTTTCAATAGTAAAAAGACACCATTCTTTAATATGAATGCAGCTTTTAATCTTAGCTCAAGATGTTGGTTCTTTCTTTATTATTTTTTTCCCTGCCTTCTTTAAAAGGCAGGCAAAGGATGGCAATTTATAAGCTTGTATTCCTTAAACCAAATTTCTGTATGCAGCTATGAAGGGAGCAATGTGCTATTAAAAATGGATGAGCATGATCTGACTGAAGTGTGTGTTAACAGAAAGAAGGGAGGAAAAAAGTGATTCTTTGTTATTTAAGAAATTCTTAAGTCTTTATGCAAACACTGAAAGTCTGCAGTGGAGAACTTTGGTTTTATTGAAGACTGTTTTTCCTAAAATCGAAATTTATAACTTTGTTTACTAATCAAATTCATATTCACTGTTTGAATATTTCATTATTTACACTTTGGCATTTGACTGAATATTGAGAGAAGTGCTCAGAGTGTGACACCAGTTCTGGCTGGTTTTGTGGAATGCCTTTACTAGGATATATGAGATTGGCCATTAAACAGTAAGCAAGGAATTTGCATACATATTTCACATCACTCAATGCTGTTTCTGCTAGCAGAAGGATTTGATCATAATCATGGGTTAGTCATAGCTCACCCAGAACTAAGCCTGTTTTAAACACCAGTGACACAAATATTTTCCACTGGTGTCAGGCTTTAGCTGCTAGGCACACTTGCTGTCTCTTGGCAATCTCACTGGCGTTAGTTTCTAGCATTGCTGCTGGCTTGCGAGGGAGTACCATGGTAGTTAGTCAGAGACTTTACTTAATTAGTAATGGGATGAGATGTAACTGTTGACTGTAACAACTGTCAGTAGAAATCAGACCCAGTAATTTTGTCTTCCAATATCACACAACAATTCAGCAGAAAACTCAGATTTGCTTTTTTCTTTGGGAATGGTTTTGCTGTTCATCAGTCCTTGCAGTCTGGGTTTAAATATTTACAGGGAAAAAATATTACTGTAATTTTCTTAGTTTCTCTCCATTGTTTTAGCACTATTTCTTCCTTCAGTGTTTGTTTGGTTTGTTTTTCACTACTTTGGCTATGTTTTTAATGTAGGCTTTATAGTTTCTAGAAGTAGCCTGGATCTCATTCTGAGGGTGTGCTCAGTAACATAGTTTTACCATATATGGCTCTATTCCACTGAAAGAAGCAGCCTCTGCAAGTAAAATCCTATATTTAGTTTTGAACCACTGATTTTGCTTTTATAAACTGTTGTATACAATAGAAAAAACATTCCTCTTAGTGGAGAAACAGGCAAATACAAGTGGTTCCTTTACAGAAGCAAAAAGGTGTGAATTTCAATATTTCTCACACTGATGGTACCAGCAGAAATAATGCCCTGCTGTATTTCTATATAGTCTGCTATGAAATACTAGTGAGGACTTTTTCCAACCTTATTGAATAATACCTGGCTGTTACTGTCAATATGAACATGACTACTTGCTTCTTTTTCTTTACATACTCAAATTTCTGAAAAAGGCAAATAATTGATTACTTGACTCTCCATGACTTTTTTCTAATTTAACTACCGGCTCTTTAATCTATGAAAGTACTAATCCCTGGAAAGTACTAATGGACACAAGACAAAGCCTTTTTTTCTTTGTAGATAACTAGTAAAATGAATTATTGCGCAGGTTACATTTCGTTCCATAGCAAGATTATCCAAGCCTCTATCTCGTATTGCCTTTATGTTTCTTTTTTTCAGCCAAATAAGCTCCCTAGGCCATGACTTCCACTGATTCTATGTGATTCTTTTTTTAAAATTTTGGAGTTTTTTTGCTTTTTAGTTTTGCAATTTATGCCACTAGTTCTTCAAGCGGCACAGGCATTGCTTCTCCCGTCAAGTCATTCAGATCAGAGATAATCTTTTTGTTTTCATCTCATGCTGTAAATGTAATAAATCAAATCCTTACCAAAAGCAAGTTTTGAATTTTCTATCATGAAATTTGCATTTCATGCTCTGTTGCTTATTCATAGAAGCCATCCAATCTGAAGAGAAAAATAAATCCACATGACTTGTGTAACTAATACAGACAAATGTTTCTAAGCAACTGCCTGAGCAATCTGAAGATCAAAAATTACTCATCTGAAAAACTTGCGTATAATGGTAGATAATGTATTTGTTCTCAGATTTCAGGGTCTGTTAATGGAGAGTCTGTAAACTGAAACAGGACCAAAAATGTATCAAATTATGAATGCTTCAATTTATTAACCTGCCACTATTAGATAAGTTCAGCAAAATAAAGCTATTTTACTATGCTTCATTGTGTAATGGTCAGACAATAACAATCAGAACCTTAGGTGCCATGCTGGTATTTTGTAGTGCTATGTTCAGATACCAAAGGGAGTGGTGCAAGGAAGTTAAATAACACAGAATAGAATTAATTTTCTTACATTCCATAGAAATCCTGTACTTCATAGAAGAAACATGCTGTGCACAATCTGATATACATAATGGGTCTTTGGTTACATTTTGAGGCAGAACATTTATACTTTGCATGTGTGACAAGAACTGACAAATTCATTTTACAAATTCATAAAGCCATTTAAATACAGTCCAGTCTGGGGCCAGCTGCATGATAGATAATTATAAGGAGTAGAAAGAGTTTGCTGATTTAGCTCAAGCTGTGAGAACTCAGGTTTTTTGATTCTTGAATTATCTTGTTTAAATTCCAATATGTCAGTAAAAGCAGCAGACATCACAGGTCTGACTTTAATGACTTCAGCAACTTTGGGAGCAAGGTAATGCGTATAGATAAAAATAAAACTTATCTGATAGAACTGAAAAAAATGAAATATGGACAAAAAGTGAAATGGAAATTAAGGGGTTGATATACTCTGTTTTAGTCAAAGCCCCAGTTTTTGGATGAACTTGAATATATCGCTTCCTTCTGAAAAAGACACTGGATTAGAAATCAAGATACCTGAGCAGAGCTTTTAGATTTGTGGGATATAACTACTAAAATAATATGATTAATTGGAAGGTCTCTTGAAACAATTAATAGAACAATACTGAATCTGACTTCTCTGCCTCTTGTGAATGCTTTGAACGCTGACTTAGTCACTCCTCTGTAGTCAATAAGGAGCTATGAAGTGCTTCAACACTGCCCTGAAAGTTTTGGATAATCATTTCTTTTTAATAAACTTGGATGCTGCTTCCCAGTGACTGGAAACCCAGAGTATGAATTTCATGGCCAGTGCTACAAACACAAAGTAGTAGGAGTAGGAGTGGTGTTGCCAAACAGGTGGCATGCAGGCTGGGAGTAAAGCTGGATCTGTTTTCTCTTGGTCAAGAAACTTCAATAAAACCTCTTTACTTGTTGTGTGTAGGTGGTGACTGTTCTCATTCAGTGAGCACACTCAGTTAAAAGTTAACAAGTGCAAAGTAGTGAATATAAATAATTCTATGTTACTATGCCTGCATGTTATTAGGGTAAAATGCTCAGATCCAAATGTGAATTTTAATGAGGCACAGTACTGAACCATCAATGTCACGTTTCATGTATTGTACTCCAGTTTCAGCAGCTATAACCCAGAAAAAAAACCCTTAAAACCATTGTAAACTGTACCTCCTGCCATTGTAGGCTCTTTTTCCTGAAATATGTGGCAATTAATATTGTTAGCAGCTTGATGTTACAGCTCATGAATCATTGACTTGTTCCAGTGCAGCAATTAATTTGCTCCTGATTCCTGACAGGTATATTCTTTGCATTTCCTGAATTAGACTTAATTGTCAGCATGTGATTAAGGAGAAATGTGAGAACCCATTGAGATCTCCAAGCCTATGTCTGAGTCTCCATCTTGCATGTTCCACTTTTCTTTTGGAAATATTCTGCAAAAAAGCAGATCTTTGATTTCTCACCCCAAAATAGATACGGGAAAAATAAAAAACAATATTGCTATTTCTAACTAGCATATTTTACAAGTTCTGTGGAAGTTGGATCTAGAAGTAAAATTTGAGTGAATGACTGGGGGTTTTTAAGTGTCTTGGTAGTCATACTTTTGAAAACTTGATTTAATGCGTGAATTTTTAGATACCTCTCATCTAAGTTAGAACTTCACCTGCATACTCTCTTCTTCAGTAACAGTATGTGGGTCATTGAGACTGTCCAGACTAAGGAAAAGCTGAGAATTTAATTGGGTTGCTATGATGGGAAATGAAAAACACAGGTCATGTTTAAATCTTGTATTTTCATCTTTGACAAATGCAGTTGGATTCCACTACAACTCCTATAACACTCAGATAGATAGTAATAAGAAGTTGTTCACAAGACACTGCACTGCTGTCTCTATTTTTATCACAGAATAGAATTAGGCTTCAGGTATCAGACAGTTACTCTCTGTTAATTTTTTGTATTGAAGAGTAAAAATACAGCCCAAGTTGTG
Source organism: Ara ararauna (assembly GCA_028858755.1). Classification (NCBI taxonomy): domain Eukaryota; kingdom Metazoa; phylum Chordata; class Aves; order Psittaciformes; family Psittacidae; genus Ara; species Ara ararauna. The sequence goes on along the minus strand of CM054410.1, from coordinate 6,451,892 downwards.
AAGTGGATTAATACACTACAATTTCAACTCTTTGGACTCAGTTAATGCCCATTAATTAATTTGTTCTGAGTAGCTGGACAAAGTGGTGAAGTGGATTAATGCACTAACATTTCAGCTCTTTCGACCAACTTACAAATCTAGCTTGGGGAATGTGGAGTTTAGCTGTAGCCTGAATGTAAGCAGGCACTTTGTCTTCATCACAGACTACCACTTCATTTGTCAGTCTGGCAGCTCCTGTATAGGAAAGCTAAAGAAACCAGCTTTGTAGAGCACCACACATGCACAGTCAAGTCTAAGAGAATATATCCAGACTGTTGTGCAGATCTATAATCTAAACATAATTCATTCCTGCTTTGCTGTCCTATATAACAAATTACTTTTGCTACGTGTTAGTACAGCCCTGATCTAATGGAGGAAGGAAGAGTTGCAGGTGCACAAGTGCCACATTATATTCCATTCATGCAAGAGTGTACCAATACTAATGGAAAGAATAATACAGAAACTCCCTCCCAGTTAATCTGTACTTGATTACTGCAACAAGAAACACACTTCTCAGATTCTTTATCAAAATGATTTTGTTTTTCAGCATGAGGCAATTGGCAATTTTTTTTTTTTTTTTTCAATACCCATGCCAAGGTCCCCTAAATGTAATCTCTGCTGTGTAAAAAGTATGATTCATCTGGGCATGTCCAACTGTTACTGCCGATACACCATGGAAATTGCCAAAATGCATGGGGTAGGGTTGTAGGACACACAGTCCATGTCTGCTTAGTGATCCTCCCCACCGCCTCCCCTGGGTTTTGTGAAATCTCACACCAAAGGCTAAATTCCTTTCCCACATGAGAATTTTATAACATGGGCAAATAAGAGGTTTTTCTGGACAGTCAGGATTACTGATGTATTGTGAGAGAAGGAAAAGATAATTTTTAATATGTATATCAGCCCAACAGGACAAGAATTAATTCTCATTGTAAATAAAGATCTGTTCTTATTTAAAGTGAGAAACAATGACCTGGAAGTTTTGGAACCTGTGGATCTGTTGGTAGCTTAAGGGTTTTTCTGTTGTCCTGCTTCTTGAATTGCTGCCTTCACCAATGCCACTGTTGTGATTTGACAGAGTTTGTACATTCCTTGAATTGCCTTGGCTAGCTGCCCATTGACAAGATAGCTTGGGAGGGGAGATCAGGGTCATGGATATGTTCTGGTATGATTTCATCAGCTGTAGACTGATCTATGGCACGTACAAATCTGTCTGTTGTGGTATTTTGTGCGTCTCATGTCAGCTTCCAATAAGAAAATCAAGGTTTAAAATATGGTATTGTGAGGAATTGTTATTACTTTTCTTGTCTTGAATATTGAAGGAGTTGCATCAAAAGCATTCCCAAATATACCAGGATTTTAAAAATTTTGACACTAGCTTTGCTTTTGGTAGGGGAATGGAACTGGTTATCTGATAAAGATGGGTGAAGCAGGGAAACTTTGGAGTGGTAATGCCAAGACAGATTTTTCTCAAAGGGGTGGGAGAGAGAAAGAATATATAAAAAGTAGGCATTTCTGGAAACAAAAATGCAAATTTGAGATGACTTCAGTTTAGGTAGAATTGTATCTTCAGTGTTCAAGAAAAACAAATTCAAAATTAATGTTAAGGAATAAATGTTTAAAAAAAAAAATAAAGTCTTGCAGAATTACACTGAGACCTGGAGCAAGAGAAAGTGAGGTGTTACTTTTAAATGAAGGAGGTGCAGAAGAATCGTGCAGTGTTTAGAAAAGAATGACAAGGTAAATAGTGTTTGGAGTCAGAATGTACAAGGGGGTGGAGTGACAGGACAAGCGGCATGGCTTTAAATTCAAATAGGGTAGATTTAGATAAAATGTAAGGATGTTAAAAGTTCTTCGCTGTGACTGGGACACTGGTACAGGTTGCCCAGAGAAGCTGTGGCTGCCCTGTCTCTGGCAGTGTTCAAGGCCAGGTTGGACAGGGCTCGGAGTAACCTGGTCTAGTGGAAAGTGTCCTTGACCACAGCAAGGGGGTGGAACTGGATGAGCTCTAAGGTCCCTTCTAACCGAAACCATTCTGTCATTCTATGAGATGAGGGCTTGTTTTGTTGAAGAAAAGGAGATGACGAAGAAAGTGAGAGATAACATGGAATATGTGGAATAGAGCTTTAAAAAATCGTTGAGGAGCAGGACTGAGAAGGTTTTAATTGTAATCACAGCTGGGAGACTTGTAGGGAGTAGGATGATTTGTGTTTTATGCATCCATTCAGAGACAGGACAAGGACTGCAGCTACTAGATCTAGTAAAAGGTACACACAACTTTATTATTACTTCAGGGTATCGTGAAATTTCTTTTATGCAGCATTGATACAATGCAATGAATTCCATAGCACTTGAGCAATTCTGAATACAGATCTAAAACATGTTAGTTTTCTGTATACTTGTAGCTGGCTGCCCTGCAGCAAGGTATAGAAAGCTTTTTTTCCAAAGCAGGGCAATTTCAGCTACGAATAAGGTTTATTTTACATATGAAATAGTTTTTTACCAGAAATTGTCCTTATATGCCATCAGTGAAACATGGAACATCTTGTTCATGGCTGCTTGTGTTTTCCAGACTCAGAGTTGTCAATTGTTTGCTACTGATCCATACATGTTTTGGCTTCATAATGGTTACTACCCCCCAAAAAGGTTCATCTTTAATTAATTTACTACGCCTTAAAATTGAATACGTGTTGTATGTGTTCTTTCTCCTTCTCACTCTGGAAATCAGGGTATTTTCAACATGTGTGAAACTTGCTGGGTGTTAAAGGTGTCACATTTTGAGTTCCTCCAATATGAGGGAAGAAAGGAATCCACTCAGTGGAATCAGCAGGAATATTAAGTGTAAGAAGTTAAGGCTTTGTGTCCATGCTGTGCAATGAATTTTCCATGTAGCTTAGGTTAAGCCTCAAAGGGATCAGATTTGTGAAAGGTTTTGCTTCAGAACTACTTTATGCATGTGGTACTATTTTCAATAGCAGTTTGGTATACAACTCAGTGGGATATGCTTTTGTTTAAAGGAAAAAGAAAAAAACAAAAATTGCCAACTGTATTCAAGGTAATTTTTGTTACAGGACACTTTTTTCTAAGTCTTGTCTGCTTTGGCAATTGCATCAGCAAGTGCTTTCCTTATTTATGCTATGTTTACCTAAGATGCTGAAGGTGTGGGGATGTCTTTAAAAATTTTGCTTTTTTTTCTGGCATGCTATAAAAGCAGTCTTTTGTTTGCAAAAACAGTTTTTGTTTGCTTTGTGACCAATATAAACACAGTAGAGATGGGGAGAATGATATTTTTAATGGTGATAAGTGATGTGCTGTTAGTGTATCCTAGTGAAGACAGAGACATAAGGTCAGCCATTGTGTTTACTTTAAGCCCATATTTACAATGTTGTTGGACAGATGCAGTCAGTCAGAGCCTATTTGGTTGTGTATAAGAGATACATCATTATATTTAACGAGCAGTGTGGAACCAATATGAGATTTCCTGAAAGAAGGGATAATTCACATATGGTTCAAATGAAAAAGGCACTAACTAAATGATGACAAGAAAAGTCTGAAATGTTAATTTAAAAAAAGAATAGGCACTCGGTTGTCATTTCTGTATTATTCTCAGAACAGGTAACTCCCATGGTTAATGCGTATGGAAGGAAAGTTAATGGCATTTAGTCCATTATAATCTTAGAAAAACTTTTCCTTGACACAAAATAAGGCAGGTGTAAAGATAAATGAAACTTAGAATAGAAACAGGACTTTTCCATTACAAAAGATACTGCAGAAGTTCAAGGCAATAATGGAATATATCATTTCTCAAAGCAAAAGTTCAGATTTGTCTCCATGATAGCTGACATTTTGTCATATGCGCATTACAAAAGTACTTTATAATAAATTTGCATTAAAATAGTCATGATTTACACATGATCAAACAATTTTAAAAATAATAATTCTTTTTTTCCTAATATGTTCTTGACTCCCCTAAAGATAAAGGCAATCTCCATCCTACATACCTATAGCACAGCTAGATGAATTGCACAGGAGCAAAGCGGTAGTCTGAGATTACCAAGTGTCTGTGAAGGTAATGGGTGTATTGGTTAAGCAATGCACGTGTCTGTCTCTTTATTTGTGTAACAATTATAATAGTAGAAACATCCAGAAAATTAAAACAAGTTCCACCAACGATTTCCATTATCCAGATGTTATATCTGACTAGGCTTCACAAGCCTGGAAGCTTATGTTCTCTGAAATACCAGATTCCCCTTATCATGCTAGAATTTGGTAGATTTGTTTTTCTAAAGTATACTTTAGGGTGACATTTCTAGCATTGAGGACAGCTTACTTTTGAGCAGGTTTGTGTGTATGCCATTGACCTTTATAATTCTGAACTTAATTCACTGAGTTAATTAATTGTTTAAGCAGTTTTTCTCTAACTTACAAGTAAAGTTCCAGTACATTTCTTAGATTTTCATATTATTAGCAATGTGAGAAAGTATTTTTCTCTTTTGACACATTTTAGAAAAATCTCAGTATTAATACTTCTGATGATAACAATATTCTGATGATAGAAACAACGTAGATAAAGCAACTAAGTATTGCAGCACAGTTGTAAAATTTCAACTGAGAATTATATAAAAATTATTTTTTCTTAAGTTGATCTGCATGCAGTTTTAGTTTTTCAGTTTTATGTAGTGACGTTATGTTATTGGAAGACCAATATGCTGCTGAATATCACATCCCATTTGCTATTTCAGAGGAGTTTTGCTTGCAACAAACTTCTAATTAATTTTGTTTATTTTTTTGGATTTGGGCCTGACCCCAGTTTATGCCATCAAGCTTAGTATATGAAAACAACTAAATGGCATGAAACTCAACCAGTTCTCTGGCCACCATAGTGGATTATAGATTGCCACTCCAGTGAGGTTTTAAGCCCTTATTGTGACAAATCAATACCAGTATTCAGCCACCTTATTCCCATGACAAGTTCTAATGAAATTTTCTTTGCTAAGAGTAATGGTGTCTGCTACTGGGTAGTGACTAGGCCATTCATTCAAATAATCAAGTACTACAAAGCTCCCAAGAACCCCTGGTAAAAAATAAGGAAAAAACAAAACAGGGTAGAGAGTTCTCAAGGCTTGTGGGGAAAGTGCAACTTGCATAGCAGTGTAGTTTGGGCAAATTGGCATCTTTCAGTAGCAGCCTAACTTAAATGCTGGGAAAAATGAAAAGGCTGTGTTTCTTGCTTGTTTAATGTGAATACGGAATCAAGCTTTACTGACAGTGAATCAGCGTATTGGGTGCTGAGCTGTTGCTGTACTGATTCCTCATCTAGAAAGGGAATTTAACGAACTCAAAGATAGGGTGTAAAATCTGTTTACAAAATGGTGGACAGTGAAATGATAGTTGGATTCTGATCACCTAACCCACTGCCCATGAAAGTAACAGCTGAAAGATGATGATCACAGATGTGATATTGCAGCTAAATAGCAAAAATTAAGAGATGGTAGGGTTTCTGTACTACCTTTTTGTCTTAAAAAAAAAATCAGAAATCTAGAATTTTTATTTTGGTGCACTTTTCTTAAGAAGGCATATATTCATTATAATATATATATATTAAATTTTAAATTTTGCTGTGATTGATGATTGTGGACATGAGGTTCCTCTTTGTTATACAGAGCAGCAGGCATGAGAAAAGCGGATGGCAATCACAGCCACAGGCTCCCTGGGTGCTGGGTCAATACCGTCCATCTGGGGCATGCCATTGTAAGTTCTCCAGACTCCTGGAACATAAATACTTGTCTGGAGTTGTGGCTGCTACAAAGACGTGGTAGGTTCTATAGACTTTGATCAGCAGATTCCAGTAAAGATGACTGAAAACTCCTCTGTGGGTTTCACTTTTGTCAAAGGACAGAAAAAGACTCCTGTTATAATGCTAACCTGGTATTCTAGGAAAATTTGAAGAAAAACTATCAACTCTGTCTGGAGTAATTTAATATCCTTTGTGAGTTGCTTCTTCAAGAAATTAAATAGGTGAATTCAGTAAGAATTATTATATATGCAATATATCTACCATAAATGAGAATCTTTTCAATGATTTTAATGTTGAATGGGGTGCTAAGCACACAGAAATGCAGATTCCTTGGCTTCTGACTTATATACTGGTTGAGGATTAAACTGTCAGTTGCAGGTGCTTGAAACTGAGCAAAATGTTCTTTCTTTTTCCCTGTTCTTTAGAAATGAGGAAATCATTATGATAACCACAATAGCAGTGAATTATTAAATGCATTGGTGAAGTGCCCTTGACCTTGTCTTTCTTTCTCTTCACCTGCGTTCCACAGCAATGCTTTTGGCTGCTCATTTAATCAGTCATGTTGTTGTTAGACACCAGGGGATGAGAAGAAAGTGAGAAATCATAATGAAGAAATCATTATTTAAAAGACAGAAGTAAAATTTGAAGAATAAACAGTGTGAAACATACTCAGAGAAGTGCTTACAGTTCTGTTCCCAGTCTGCAGAAACTTTCTTCTCCACGAAAGAGACTTATTGTGTTTTAGAAACAAAACCAAACACATAATAATATTTTAACTTTCATTTGTTCCAAAGTCCTTCTCAGAAATCTGGACTTGAAGGCCATAAGTCTTACCACCCTGCTTTTTTTAGAACTTCACTTCTTTGTATTAATGACTGCAGCGCTGACCATGGAATATAGTTTGGTTTTACTTCCATTTGTGGACCTTTAGAGAAAGTGTGAGGATAACCTGTCAGGAGAAAATGATGAATTAATTACTTATAGGTCTATGACTACCAAAATCAGGAGAACTAGATATTGAACAATCAGAAAATTCCTTTTACTCCTCAAACTACTAAGGAAATAAAAAATGTAACATTGAAGGTCAGGTTGGATGGGGCTCTGAGGAACCTGATTTGGTTGAAAATGTCACTACTCTTTTCAGGGGCATTGGACTAGATGACCTCTAAAGGTCCATTCCAATCCAAACCACAGGAAGATGCAAATCTTAATGTCTCACCCATTTTCAAAGAGCCCTACATCTGGGAGTTCTTTCCATTTTCACAAGCTGAAGGGCAACCAAGAAGGCAGGAGTTAGCACAAGTGAAAACTGTAATCAGTTGAGCACTGCTGCTGCTAAGCTAAAGAACTGGTAGTTTCTTTTAGACACACTGGGAGTCACTTCTACTCTCCTTAGAAATGTCATAGACACGTGCCAGCCGCACTGTCTGCTGTGTTTACAGTGTAAGTGATTTTGAAAGCTTACTGCTCGGTGCATTTGCCTTTGAAAAGAATTCAGCTCTTTCCTTTTTATTTGACACTTCAAATGTTTTTATCTTGAACTTTCTCATGAATTTTTATTAAGGAAAATTCTTTTGGGAGAGGAATTGAAAGACAAAAATAGGGACCCAAGTGGCCTGCAGACTGAAAGATTAGAGAGAAGTGGCAAAGCATTTGGGAGAGATGGGAACTCTGTTATCAGGGTGAGCCTCAAGAAGTTATGAAAATTGGCAAAATTGTGAGAAGCGATTCTCTGCATGGCTCCCACTGATGTTTGACTTTATCGTGACTAAAGCTAACTGTTGAAAACCTGAGTTTCCCTTGCTGCTGTTTGTTGTCGACTTTGAAGAGTGAGGCTAAAGCTACTAGAGCAGTGTTTTGGTGATGATAGGCTCATTAGGTGGGAGGCATCCATATTGATGGCAGCAGGGGCAGCCTGTGGATTTCTTGACTGATGGATATCCAGATCGTGCCACCAAGAAAGCTCAGTCAACTTTACAGTTTTATAAAAATACCGCCAAGGGATGCAGCTCCCCTCTTGTAATAAAGTAGCAGCCGTTAAAACAACAATATGGATTCCAGAACTGAAGGAGAAACTTAGGCTTTCAGAGTTTCTGCATTAAGAGAGCAGAGAAAAGTGTTATCTGTAGGATGTAACTACCTTATTGGAATTAGGCTTTTAATGTAACCTGTGATTTCTTTTGTAAAACTGTCATGACAACCTGAATGAATAGTAGTGATTTAAATCTTTCAGTTTCATAATTCCCAGCACAGTACAGAATTGTGCCTGGTGTTTGTTGTGTGTGGAATTTTTTGTTTGTTTGGTTTTGTTTTGTTTTCCAAAAAGGCACCTGGATCAAGGGGATTGCTCTGGGAGTAAGGGAGAGACTGTTTCTGACCTTGGTAGTAACTGTGCTTGGAGAAAAGAGTTGCAGAGATGGTAGGCAGAAGCAAAAGGAAGAGGGTGGTCTCTGGGAAAATTCAGAGAGAGCCTTGAGATCAGAGAGCAGAAGGGGAGTGAAGGCAGAGGCGTGATGGGCAGAGTTTTCTAGGGGCCAGAGGCCAATGTGAAGAGCTTGCTGTAGCTCATAAAGTGCTGAATTGACTGAAGCTCAGTTAGAGCTAAGTACTCCAGAATATGCAGCAGAAAAAGGAAGGCTTGTGGATAAACCATTTCTACTCTTGTTCTTTCTGATATGATAGCATGAAATTTCTTTTAAGAAAAAGAAGAAAACAACAACCCAACAAACAAACAAGCATACCAAAACCAAAACAAAACAGAACCAAACCAAACCAGATCAAAACACCAAACTCGAAAAAAAAAAAAAAAAGCCTACCAGCTGATATTCTAACCTACACTTTGGTTTTGGTGTCTGTTTTTACTTTCACATTACAAGTTTTTGGTGTTTTTTGGGAGTTCATTTACTGGGGATAGGCTCATCAAATTCACCTCTAAATTCTGTGGGATTAAAGCCTGGTCTAAGAAGTAACCAAATCTAGATGTAACTTGAGATGTGAAAGACATTTGAAGTGTGTTTTTTTTAGAGGTGTCATACAAGCATTTGAGGTAAGCTGCACCTTGCTTGTCAGGTTAGGGGTGGTAGCCACATTTGCTTAGGTTTAAAAGTAGTCTACAGGAACACAAAATGAACATGGTCTGTTGACTGTTACTGTAATAAGTGCAGTAACCTGACCAATTTAAATAAGTAGTTTGATATGTTATCACTAGTTGCTGGAAAACATATAATACAAAACTTGGAATCTGGTAGTTCATGTCAATTTTGCTGAAAAATGCAAGGAATGGAAATAACAAATTAATATTATTTTGAAAGGTTTTGTAATTGGTCATTTTCTTTTTTAGGAAATCCTTAAGATAGAAAACAACCTTGGATTTCTAAGACAAAAACGGGCTATTTTATCATCTCCGGTATTAGTTCCTGAAAATCAAAGAGGTCCGTTCCCCAAATATATCGGCAAGGTAAGTCAACAAAGAACTGGATTGAATTTTGATATCAATTAATTGATCTATTTCTCCTAAAAATTTGTAATGTCTATCATGTTGCCAGTGATATCCCATAAAACAATGAAAAACATGAAAGTGAACAGAGAAGACTGTTTTTTTGTCTCTGTTGTGCAGACAGATGAAAATGGCTTTGTGTTCCTGGCAAACATTAAAAGCATACATTGTGGTAAAAAGCATTAATCAGAGATAAATGTTTTCATTCAACTGTTTTCTTCAGTAGGGGTTGCTACCTACCTGCATATCTGTGTGTTAGACTAGGCTGAAGTCTAGACCAGGAATGTTATAATGTCCTACTGCATAGTGTGGATTATCTTGTTTCTATTCTATAAAAAAGACACAGAAGGAATACATAAGGTATTATGTGTAAAACACATCTTTATTTGATTCCTCATTTAATTTCTAGCGTCCAAAACCAAAATAAGTCTCTGCAAATTTTTTTAATTTTATTTTTTGTTGTTTGCAAAAGTCTGACATAGAAGAGGAAAGTTTTTTTCTTGTGTTTGCAGGCAACCAAATTAATGACAGTTCTATCTGCCACTTTTCCAGAACTTCAGAGAAACAGCTTGTATATACTAGATGTCTAAAATACCAATAGTTGTTTGAATGGCCATTTAGGCATCAGAAGCTATAAGTACATTAATATATTTTTCACGTTGGCAGTTTTGAAGCAGAGACTCTTTAACGCACTTCTCTGACTTCAGTAGGTGTATTAATGACGCGACGGCCTATGCAGCTGTGGAGTCTTTTCCTGATTCCTACCTATGTGATCACTGGAGCTTGGGGGCAGAATTTTACTTTACAGTCAACGTGCAACTTAACCAGCAAGTTAACCAGCTGGTGCCTAAGCAGTTACTTTAATAATAAGGAAAGTTTGTTTTCCTATCAGTAAAAAGAAAGAATAATATATATATAAAAAGAAAGAATAATATATAAAAATTTCATTTTCTCGCCTGTACCCATCCAAAATTTTTTATACCAGTCTGATAAATTTCTGTAAGGTTTTCTATCTTTCTGAAGTATTTTTTTAATGTGTTCTGAACTTTTTAAAGCTGTATCTGAACTTTTCACAGCTGTTTCTGAACTTTTCACTTAATGTTTCAGAGTTTGACAATTAACAATCAATAATAAAGCATGTGGTCTGGTTTGGATGTCCACACTCAGCACCCTGAGTGTGCTGTTTTCCCTTTCTTTACCAAATTACCAGTGTAGTTTATTCATCTGTCCCAATTGCCTTTAGGTTTCCAACCCATGCAATGTTGCCTGGAAATGCACAAGGTTATTTGGAGGTGGTTGCAGCAGCCACCAACAGTTGAACTGCTTATTAGCATTTAGATCGGAGCAGGGCATGTGCAAAAATGAGGGAGCAGGGGAGAACAATTAATGCAGTTTCATTTCACAATTAGAAAACAATAACATAAACAAAAATATACGGGGATTGTGAAGGAATTTGTTCATTAAGGTTTGGAAATATAAACCAGGAAGGAGTTATTGCATGGGACAAATGAAAAAAATTGTTTTGTTTTAATTAATTACAAAAATTCAAATTAGTATTAAGCTTAACAAGGAAATACATGTGTAGAGGTTGCTCTTTGTGCTGTTACTGCCTTTCTGGTATACCCACTTAGAAATTAGATGATTGTCCTGCCACTTCCACACTCTTCCTTAGGGAATCTCTTAATTAAATAACTATCATAGACATGTTGTGCTTGTAGGTAGAGAAACCTCATCTTTTAGCAGAACTTAAACTTTTGCATTTTTTCCTTTATTCCTGAGGGAAACCAACAAGATTAAAATATTTTAATAAAATGTTGGTAATGTGGGCCTTAGACTAGATGGCCCAGGCTACAGCTGTTGACAGTTATTGGTGTGTTTTGCTTAGCTCTTGCTGCTATAGCACAGGGATGTGATATTCAATTTTTAGTCTCCCTCCATGTTACTTTTCTGGTTTATTTGTTCATATTAAGTAAAATGAAATACAAAGCAGTAGGATGCAGGTTTATCTTGTAATTATGGTGACAAGTTATTTGTCGCTATGCTACAGAAATGTCTTCTAAGGCTAACTTGAGAGTGGTGGTTCTATGCATGTATTTGATGACAATCTCCAGACACAGTTTAACTGCAGTGATAAACTGCATGATGATACTTCTTGAAGTTTAATCCTTACACTAATGCAGAGCTAAAAGTGCAAGAAGGTAACTGCAGAGAGAGCCAACACATTCCAGCTCTTCTGCAAGTCATTAGGAGAGAAGAAAATCTGGAATGTGACAGTGTTTTAATATAAACTAGAAGGATTTGCTTGGATTTTATTGATGGACATATGATGAATCCAAGATTTTATTATTTAATTTAAAGGAGTTGTCTTTTATAAGAAAGAATATTTTAACTGTTAACACAGAAGATCTGGAAGCCATGAGTGGCCTAGTAAAAATTGACAGGACTTTTTATGCTCAGTGAAAACCAGAAGAAACTTTTTCCTTTGTTACTTGGCTCTTTTGTCCTTTTGGAAGGAAGGGGTATTTGTTCAGGTGTTTTTCATCACAGAGTGTATGTATATTCTCTGCCCCTGCTTTGAGGTCATGGATAGCTAGCTGCCAAATGACAATTAGATGGCAGAACTGATGTAACAGAAGCTCAAGAGTAAAAATGGTACAGGATAGCAAACAAGATCTTGAAGATCTGTGAGGAGGTGGTTGGTCTTTTTTTCTCCTCTTTCAAGCATTTAAGAATTTAAGGCAAAGAGAAAACACAGCTTCTGTTAACGTAGGAATAGGAAAAAAAACTGAAGATAGGATAACTGAAGATAACTGGATAGAAAAACTGCTGGAAGCTTATGATTTTTGAGTGATTATCTGATTGAGGCTATTTATATATGATAAATTATATGCTTCACAGAAGAGAACTGTTAAGTACTGAAGATGCAGGTGGAAAAAATGCCAAACTTCAGGAAAATGTTTGAAAAGAAGGTGATAGAAGTGTTAAGAGATGATCATGATCCACTAATGTGTGAAGAAAGCCTAGGGAGAAGGATTGTACATAATAGGAGGATATGTAAATGGCAACAGAGCAACAAAAACAACAATGAAATATAAGATGAATTAACAAGTGCATTTGTTCTAGTGGAAAATTAAGCAGAAAATGAGGGAATGAGGAAAACAAGAAGTAGAGGTGGGAATAGCTAGGATGGGTGTTCAAGTCTGGAAGATAATGGTGTGCACTAACAGAGAGCAGAATGATGTGCAGACCAGAGGAGCTATACCTAAAAGACTTTCCAACACTAAGGGAGAGATCTGTGTGTCTGCTTAACCAGTTTCTCAGTTGACAAACTTCTGAATCTTCATGTCAGTTACTAAAAATGATGCAGAAGCAAGAGACTGTATTTCTTTACCATGGAACTAGAAGAAAGTCTGAGATCTAGAAGAAAAATTCACTGGATTCTTAAAATTATTTTTTAAATATTCTTTTGGTTGTTTTTGAATTATTACTACATCAGATGTAATAAGACAGTCTTAATAAATAAATTTCTTTCTAACCCAGCAAGAAAGAAAGATTATGATTAGAGCAAAATCAAGTTACGGTATTAGTACAGTAAAATTGAGCAGAAATATATATGAGCTCAATTTATTCAGCCTAGTACAGTGTTTTCTATAATTTCAGAGTGAGTCTAATGATTTAAGTGAAAGGAATACACTGGAGTAATAACTAATGGATATAAATTTTGGCTTAAGATTAGAAGAAAAATTTCTAGTCCCCAGAGAAGAGGAATTCATTTCCAACAGAAGTACTGAGGAGGGAATACAAAGTTTGATAAATATACGATCACAGTTGCATAATACAGTTGCTTCTGATCCTGAAAGAACAGACACCTAGAGGTTTCCCTCTGTTCTAGTGCTCTTGAAAATGTGTAATACCCTGCTGAGTCAGACCTGAATGGACCATTGGAGATGTCAGAGTTTAACATCTGATCAAATTCATGGCTTGCAGGAAGGAATGGCACACTTCTGACCTTCATGGAAAAATACTAACCTACCTCAGCAATGAATATGATGAAATGAACAGCACTCCATTAAATTAAATGTCTTTCAATGCAAGAACATGAATTATTAAACTACAGCATATTAATTTTCATTAAAAGGCATGTATTTGATGTCCTAACAAACCATTAAGTCAAAACAGCACTTCAAATTTATCTCTTTTTCTGAAAGGTTTCTCTTCAAGCTTCCCTTTTTTTTTTTTGTTTAAAATATTGGTAGTCACATAAACAATTCCAGGAGAATACATTTGTTCTCTTTAAGCTAACAGAATTTTAATTGAAAGTCATTTTAAAATACTCCTGTTTACTTAAGATCTTTCAGAATTTCCTGAGCATCAGATGCCTTGGAAAACTGGTAAATAATAAGAATTTACCATTATTTTTTAGTGTTTTGTGACATTAATAAGATCAAAAGAATTTTTAAACATTTGAGGAATAGTTTTTAATCTAGTTACTATGGCTACAAGTTTGCTGAGGATAAAGCAGTTCTATGGCAACAATGAAATTAAATTTTCTACCCAATATTGAAATATCCAGTACCTAATTTCCTGCTTCATAGTAAATCATGCTAATGACTTTAAGGAGAGCACTAAACAGAAGAGATCTTACGCTCTCAAGCTGTTCAGCAAAGCATACAATGGTTTAACTGTCACACTGTGTATGTTAACTTTGATCTCAGAAGTTGATATCTTAAACTGTGTTACAGACAAAGGTAAAAGGGAAACCACTTTGTCCCTGCCAGTAAATTACTTATGTAAAATTTCTAACATTAAATAACCCCCTGGAAACTTATTTCCATTGACATAGTAATTGAATTTCAAACTCCAGTTTAAGGAAAATGTTTTCACTAATTCTAGATGCAACAGCTGTTTCATCTTTCCAAAATGTGTGTGGTTTGTGTTTTGTAGTTTTTTTTTTTTTTAATTATTTTTAATTTTTTCTTTAAGCAGTTATAGCCTTCTTTGGAAAAACAAACACAAAGAATCTCCCCAAAACTCCAGGTGTGTTCTGGTTTCCTTATCCCAAATAAACCCCCAGACTCATGTTTTAAGAATCACATGTAGATTGTGATTTTCCCTAGTCTTACTGCGCATACTACGAATGGAGGGTGCCATCAAGAACAGCAGCCAGAAAGCCCCTTCTATGAATACAGAATAATAGTTACCAAATTGTCATTCCCTTTCTTCATTCTCTATGGTTTTCATGAAACTATACCAATTTATTGTTAACTTTAATTTTTACAGTCTTCGAAGATGATTCTATATCCTGAGCTGATTAATGGAAAGTTTTTTATTATCATTGTAATCAATGATACATTATTGAAATAAAATTTTAATTACAGAAATATCCAATTTCCTTTTGTTATTGAAAGCTAGTCTGATCACTACTTTCTTTAAAATCACTCAAAAAGAGAAAAATCGCTTTCTGCCTTCGAAATGTAGCTTAAGCAAATGAAAATTCAGACAAATGCATTTTGGATTAACCAGCTTTCCAATGTTCTGTAATTACATTAACAAGAGTGTTGATTCTTGGTTTGGTCATCATACTCTTTAAATATTCTGTGGCTGTTTATGAAGTCATGCTGATTGTTAGAAATTATATATTTGGTATTTAAATGCAGGAATCATGCCCTTCATACTGTTTTTATATGCACATACATGCTTAGAGATGCTTAACAATACATGAGAAAAGACTTGTACACACATTTCAGACTTTCATATACTCTCTTCTTGGTCGATGCTGTTGACTTTGTATGTGCCTTTTCTCCCCTTTTAATCTATAAAATGCTGCTGTGAGTACATATTGCTGCTACTGGAAAGTCTCCCAGTTTCATCTCCTCTTATGTCAGCAAATATCACTTGCATTATTCTCCCATATCTTATTTTTCTGCCATGTTACTATCTGCCTCATATTATTAAAGAACAGGTGAATAACATAGAGTAAATATTTGTACACATTCTCTCTCAGAATTGAAATTGTTGTTCAAATATTTGCACAAACTTGCCAGCACCTTATTTTAGCAATTTTATTTAACTAGAGTTGAAAGTTTAGGCTGAGGTGTAATACTCCTCATCTTTCAGCACTTCCATGGAGTGCCAGTCTGTTTAAATACAGAGTAAGGTATTTTACCACATCCCTGTACAATGATGTCTGACCTTAAGCACATCGAAGACAACAGAAATTCTGCTATCAAAGTGAGAAAGGACTTTTTGATAAGAACAACAACATCTGGACATTGTAGGGTGGAAAAAAGGACCCTTGAAGGAAATGTGAAATAAGCTGATCATGTACATATCAGGTTATACTTTATTTCACTATGTTTATAGGGAAAATTATTTAAGTACACTTGGAAAATAGGTTTTTCATCAAAGTTAATTTTTCTTTTTTTTTCACTAAGTATTTTTGCCCTGCTTCAAAGGTTTTCCTTTTCATTTCTACAACATGTGCATGGAACTATTAAACTTACATTTTCAATTGTGCTTGCTGGAGATGAGAATGGATTTTGATAATAGAAATCTGAACAACAATTAAGCCCAGAAATTGAAAGTAGTAGTGATCCCTATAATCCAGTAACGTGTGTCTTAATATATTTTTTTACTTCTTAGAATTAAAAAAAAAAAAAAGGAAGTGTGGATGTAGCTGAGCATGGCGAGAACTGAGTTGAGGGGCTACATTAATTTAGCAGAACTTAATGCTCAAACCTGATTTAGAATGTGCTACAAGTATTTTCATGAGCAGTTGAAGTGATGATGGCTTGTTTCCTTCAAATATTAGTTTTCTGCAACAAACCAGAGTTCTTATATCAGTGATAACACCTCAAGCTCCACGACTCTAATCCCATGTTGCCCTCAGCACCACTGGTGTTATTTCCCACTTCTGGCATTTCAAAGTGGGATGAGAGACGGCAAGTCATGGAGAGAAAACCTGACTGGGCAATGACTATACATGTGCAAACCAGATACACATCCTACCTTTCTGTCTCTGCAAGTGTTAGTAGGTCTTTTTGCTTTAAATTGCTACAGTTTTCATGGAACTTCCAGGAACTTTGTATTTTGGATTTTCTGGGGGGTAAAATTTGGTCAAAATGACCAATAAGCTTGAAATAGATCAGACAGCATGATCATTAAAATGCTGTATATTTTATTTTAGAAGACTAGACTAAAGAAGCAGGTGTTTAGCGTAACATTCTTTCCTCAACAAATTCTTTTCTACCTGATAGAAAAATTCCTCAAATGTTACTGAAGAAGCTATGTTCCTTGTAGCATTGGAATAACGGTTAAATCAGGCAAATTCAGAGCAATGTCTGCACCGGGGAACTTGCAAATTATGTAAAAGAAAAATTGCAAGGATGTGTAAGAATTTTATCTCCAATAAAAAACAATGAACAATACAAAGCATGATGAAATTGTGTAAATAAGAAAACATAATAAATCAACTTTATCCATTATTACTGTGCTGTTGGTTTTTCTAATCTGAATTTGCTAAGGGTCACTGGAACATGAAAATTAATTTGAATTAATAGAATCTATTATACATGGCATTTTTTAAAAAAAAGTCATATAGTAACAATACTGAAATTTATTAGTTTATTTTCTCATGAGAATCTTAATTACTATTTAATAAATTATCTCCTTTAAAAAGAAAAACTAACACAATCATAATATAGTCAATAATGCTTTGGAAAAAAAATTGTGATTATCTGTTAATGAGAAATATTAGAAACTAGGCTTATTTTTTCCTTTAGGAGGTGACTGATGAAAGGATGTTCTTTGTAAGTAGTAGAAAATTGATTGTATTCCCCTTCTGTCCTCCTAGGTTCTACAAAGATTGGGGAATTCAAATTCTTCACATAAGCAGATGCAGGTGTAGTTCACAGTCAGCTGCCACAAGCTCTGAACATGCTACCTGCTGAATGCATTTGTCAGTTCTTTATCTTGTTTGAAAGAAAATAAGCTTTGACTACATTTTATTATGTTGAAAACTTTTCCATCCTGAAAGCTTTTTAATTCTGGGAACAAATTGAGCACATGTTCACTGATCATAACCTATGTGTGTACATATATGTATATATTTGATAGCAGATGAAGACAAGTACAATGCATTATGACACAACAGAGCAGAGGGAAGATAAAAGCTAATTTTTAATTCACAAGCTTTTAAGAAGAACAATTTTCTAAAATTCTGATTACACTGAGTTAATTGTCAGCATTTTAAATCAAGGACTAGAGGCAAAATACAGCTAGGTTACCAGTTTTGTGTCCTTCCTTCTCTCAAGGAGGGACTCCCTGCTGCTTATGTAATGAACCATGTGGACTCTTATGCAGTAGCTTTCAAAATAAGAAATTATTGTGTTGAAGAGCTATGGAAATTGTCTCATTGCAAATAATTAAGTTGCAGGATCTGCCATTGGTTTCAGTCATGAATCTACTATCAGAAGATTTTCGTTCTCATAAATCTGTGTGACAAGCAAATAGCTGACAAACAGTTAACATAAACCATTTTTACTCCCACTGAAAGTTCAGAAAGACTGTAAGAGGGTTCTTGAAAGTCCCCAGCCTCCCTTAAAAAGTGAAATTGCATTCAAAATATAAACTACTAGTAAAAGTTTTTCAGGTATTTTGGAAACTAACATGTTTCCTGCAGTGGTGGTTGTGTCACATTACAGATTTTTTTCTGTGATGGAAGGTGATATGCATCTGAAGAAGCACCTGAAACTGAAGTGTCATAAGAAATGGGTGCAGAGCAAACCAGAAAAGTAAATAATATGAAATAGCAGAGACCGTATATGAATAGACCTCAAATACGGAATTGCTGAACTCCTAAGTATGACATGTAGCTATTCACAAGCCTTAGCTTAACTTGCACTGGAATGTGGGGTGTCATATACTGCTCATTCTTTTTAAAAGGCACCCGAGGAAGCCTTGACATGCATTAAGAACTACAGCCCACTGAGTTCCACTCCCACATGAGGTTCCAGTTCTGGATTCATTGTGGATTGTTCTCCACAAAAGTCTATTTAATCCTTAGCAGTTACTGGGTGTCAAATAGAAACTTGAATTTTGTGTTCTTGTCATGCCATCTTTAAAAGGATGCAGTAGACTTAGAGAAGGTTCAGAAAGAGGCAGTGTAGGCAATGAGAAACAGGAAATGAAGAGCTTAAACAGAATAGGGCTTGTTAAAAAAGAAACAGAACTAACAATGAATATGATAGTGCTCTAAAAAACTGCTGATCACATGGAGAAAACACAGGGAAGAATCATCAATTCCTTTTACTATTGAAGAGCTGAAGAACTTCCATTGACTAGCAGGCGGTGGATTGAATGAAAAAAATATTATTTTTGTTAAGAATTGTGATACTTCACACATTGTCACAAGTGGTAGAGGCCAAAAATAAAAGGTAAACATCTTGCTACTATACCTGATGGTTTGGGCTCTGAGGCTGGTAGTGGATGACATCAATCATCACGACAGGGAGAATAAAAGGGCAGATGTATCCTAGGACTGACCCACCACCATCCTTGTGCAATTTGCTAGCATGGATCATTTTTGAATTGCATGTTATTTTTACTGATTTTTCCTAAGATAACAAACTGCAAAAAGATTTTAGGGTACTGCACAAATACTTCCCTTGCAGATCTGTAATCCACAAACAATTCCAAATCAAAGCTTTTGCTCTTCTAATGCAATTTATATTGTGCAAATGTATCTGGAAAGCAGAGAAAGGGTGAGGAATATCTGAGTCATTGTTTGTGTTCAAATATTGCTTTATTATTTACAGAGTTATTCCACATTTCAAAAGCATGTAGGCAATGCTAGAAATAAAAAGCTTTTTCTGAAAGCAGTGATATTCAAGTTACCAAAGCTCACATCTTCAAGGGAATTTAGGTGCCTCATTTCCTTCAGCATGATGGTTTGTAATCCACTGTTAGAAAGGAGTTAAAGAAAGTGGAGTTTTTTTGACATTTTTGAGCATTTAGGCACCTCCTGCTCTCCTGTAATGTACAAGGAGGAGGGCTATGAGGATAATCAGTGGCCTGGAGCAGCTCCCATATGAGGACAGGCTGAGAAAGTTGGGGCTGTTGAGCCTGGAGAAGAGAAGGATGCATGGAGACCTCAGAGCAGCCTTCCAGTATCTGAAGGGGGCCTATAGGGATGCTGGGGAGGGACTCATCATGAGGGACTAGTGATAGGACAAGGGGTAATGGGTTCAAACTTAACCAGGGGAAGTTTAGATTGGATATGAGGAAGAAATTCTTTATTGTAAGGGTGGTGAGGCACTGGAATGGGTTGCCCAGGGAAGTTGTGAATGCTCCATCACTGGCGGTGTTCAAGGCCGGGTTGGACAGAGCCTCGGGTGACATGGTTTGTAGTGGGAGGTGTTCCTGCCCCTGGCAGGGTGGTTGGAACTAGATGATCTTAAGGTCCTTTCCAACCTTCTGTATTCTATGATTGCATGATTATAATGTCTGATTATGGAAATAGGTAGAAAAATAAAGCAGTCAATAGGAGCCACTCTGCCTTGCACTGAGTACAGCTCCCTGAGCAGGCCTCCAAATATCTGTGTAAAAGTTCTGGATGCTCCTGAGTATTGTATAGTTCTTAGAGGTGTTTAGAAAGAAGTCCCTTTTCTTTAGTACTACTTTTGGGGAAAAGTACTGGTTTTTATTTGTTTGGCTGTTGCTGGATTTTTTTTTCTTTTTTTTTTTTTTTTAAGGCTACTGTTATTTGATTTAGTTCCTTACTACTACTTACACATGCGATGCTGCACTGATGCACAGTTTTTAGGTAAAATTGCCCTAATGTGTTAACCAGCAGAAGCTGTCCATGGAGGCAGAGATCATGTAAAGCTGGGCTTTTTTAATTGCATGATTTAAGGTTTCCATTCTGCTACTTCCTCTACAAGTCACTGGAGAAGGGATAAATTTGGCAACTAAATTTTCTGATATGTATTTTCTAGATGTATACATTTTCTATTACTCAAGGAAGTGTGAGACAAGGAGTTGCTGTGTGTTATGAGAAAACTGTAATACCTATATTTCAGTGAAATGTAGTGCTGCGATATGTAACAGAATTTAAGGGTAGAGAATATGTCTGACATCCATTAAATAGCATTGTTTCTGTTAGTGTGTAGTAGACAGTCATGTTGTGCTATAAGTAGTTTATGGTTCCTTTGTTTTGGAGTGAAATACCAAAGCTGTTAAGAGACAGCAGTGCAATCAAATGACATATCACTCCTTAGACCTGTGGTTGTAATGGGAATATATCCCCTTTACCAGATAAATTGAGAGTTTTGTAGGTTTAAATTTTTAACACAGTGTCGTGTTTAAATTGTTGTAAAACTCCGTAAATGTAGTTTAAAACTGATACACTGTGTTGTCAAGTGAAACTTGTAAGATATGCCGAAGTGATGTACAGAAGTAGACCTAATCGTCAAGAGATCTGTTTTCTTGCCTATTTATTTCTTTGGCTGAAATTGAAAGGAGCAGTATGTAATTGAAAATACTTGACTGTTCTTTCTAAATATCAGTTTCAGAACAGTCTCCACTGTTCATATTAGTTGATAATGCTGGGACTGTTTTAAGACCTTCCTGTAGTCTAGGCAGAACTGTGGCAATAGAAACATACATCTTAAGTTGATTTTCATTTATAGAATTAGTAGACCTTGTTAAATTCTTTTTGTAACTAACTCAACAATGCATTGTTGACTAATTTCCAACAAAAAATAGTTACTAATATCATTATCTTTTTTTTCTTATTTTTTGAGAATAGCGTTCATATGCCTGCAGCCTTAATATTCAGTAAAAATTAAATAACCAAGTCTGACTCTGAGGAAACCAACTTGTTTCATTAACTAAAGGTTTGTTTTACCTCATGATTTATCCCTACAGTTTCAGGCTTACATTTCCCTTAAACTGGAAGGGAAAAAAGTCCATGTTTTTTATGTATATTGTTGATTTTTTTATGAAGACGGGTAAACTCTTGTGCCTTCATCATTATACATGCCAGCATATTATTCAGAGGATCTCCAAATATTTTGATTCTACTTTCATGAGACTCTCTAAACCTCTAGATGAGTCCAGTCCTTTTTTCCTGAAGGTGCAATATGAATGTTTCCATATCAATATGAATGTTTCTACATCAATATATGTGGTTAAATTAAATCAGGTGTGGTTTTACAAGTACTTTGCTTTATATTTGTTATCAGTAGATGTTGTAGTCATTCTATAATTGCAGTTAGAGGGAAACACCAGTTAATTACATATGTAGTAGTGGTTGACTTTCAGTTTTAAGTCATGTTATGAGTAATAATCTGAATTTATGTAGGGTAGTGAAGTATGGATTGGTTTACTTAATAACACTAAATTGAAGAAATGTCTATGAAAATTAAGTCTATTTTGTACACCTATGTAATTGAAGTCAAATATGGTTATAGGATTGTAGATTATGATGTAATAATGTCAGTTAGTATCAGTAAAAAGTGGTTAGTACAAAGTGGAAAGAGCAGGGAAATGAAATGAAGTTTTCCTCTTTAGGCATGTGTTCTCTTTCCTCTGTGTTAGCTGTAAGCCAGTGCCTTGTTATGTCCTGGCTGCAGGTCCAGGGCTTCAGCCTTGCCTGTTAGGAAGGCATAAAGCCAAGGCCCAGAATAGTTGTTGCTACTTACAGTAATTACACAGTAGAGATGGAACAGGTACTGGTTTGATATTTGTATTTCGTCAGTTTAAGATGGCACAAGAAACCTACGTTTCTATTTGATTTCTGGTTTAGTTCCATCATTATAGGCTTGGTTACATGTTTATTAAGCATAATAGGATAAACCCCTGATAGTAATGAATTAAGTGAATCACTAAACCTTAAAATTTTAACATCAGCTTCATGTTTCTGACTGATGGGAATCAGAAAGTCATGCATGTGCAGATGAACATCCGTATAACTGCTGTTGTGAATCAGTCTCTGAGGCCCTGTGGTGCCAGATGCTGTCAGAGTGCAGCTCAATGTAGTTCATTCTGTTGGACCCTGATGTATGTCTCAGCAGAGCCAGGCTATATCAGATTCACCCCTACTAAACAGGCTCGAGCAGCTTCTTTTAAGCAGGTTTAAAATTGCCTTAATTTTTTCTGGTAAATGCAACAGAACCTCCTTGACACCTAAGCACATCTAGAAACAAAACCTTACTGCTACAAGAGTGAATTCCTTTCTAACATTTAGAATATTTTGAATAAATATCACACTTTTTTTTTTTTACTTTTTTTTTTTGGCTCTGGTTTATACAGTGTAAAGGCTTGTCTGCTTCTTGAATGCCTTTATTATTTTTTTTCCTTCAATTGCAACTGAAGTGTTAAACTGATCTTTTTCCCACACTAATAGCTACATTTACATTCTGAAAGATGTAGAATGCATGGCCATTATCCAGCAAACTTATGTAAAATTTTAATAATTCAACAGTTTAAACTTTCACAAAATCTTACCGTTAGTTTTAAATTGGTTTTTTTTGACATTAAACAATGTTATGGTAAGCAATTGTATGTGACTGGAAATAATTTAGTTTTTCAGAGTTGGAAAAGATAATCCTGCTATATGTAGGGAAAAAAGCCTATCAAATCACAAGTGGATTAGAAAACTTGGAAAAGTTTTGTTTGGTTTTTTTTGGAAAAAGAAGGGATATCTTAACTATATAAAAATTGCAAATATTTGTGTATTCATAATTAATGAATTCACAGACTGATACTAACAAGCAAGTTTATAAAATGCACCATTGCCTTTAAAAGAAGAACAAAGTATTGAATCTATTTCTCTTGCCTACAATTTTTTCCATGGCTTCAGGAAACCATTTGGCAAAATCAAACCTTTTATTAGAGGACCTTGTGTGTATTTACAGTCCATTTCATCTCTATAAAATGTAAATTTCATTCAACTTCAGGAACAGAATTTCTTTTATTTGTATTTATTAAATGGGTTCTTCAATGCTAAAGTTTTAACTGTTAATAGCAGGTCATGGGAGCCTGAAAATATAATTATTACATTAATGAATTATGTTATGGAATACTTTTTTTCCCTTCAAGCTTGCATATTGTGAAATAATGGGAATTTTCTTGAAGGTATATATGTTATGAAAAGACATAACCTGTGTATAGATAGATTAGGCTTCAAAGAAAACAGAAAAGCTCAGTTGTATATGGGATAGAATCAGAGATAATTGACCAAGAAGAATATCTTTGAAGCTTAGTTTTTTTGTTTTCATATTTTTATTGGTGATGTTACACAATAACAGTAAGGCCTGTTAGGCAGCTTAGAAAGTTATTTTCTAAAAAGAATGAAGTGTAGAGAGCATATTGCTGGGTTCTATCTAAAACTTTCTAAGAAGGACAACTTAAACTTTGGGAATGTTCCATATCTAGACAAAGCATTTGCAGTTTAAGCTCATCTCTAATGATTATTGGTGAAAACATTCAAAGAGTACCATGTGTAACCTTTAAGGACAAGAAGCTGTTATTCAAGATTTTACTGAACTGTGAGATTGTGGATTTAATTTTTTTGCTGTTGAAGTATTTTGTAAAAGTAAGCAATGATGGCTGTGACAATTAAAGCTTTATGTTATTGTATAGTAGTTTGGTTTCATAGTGGAAGTTGATGGAAAGATCTTTATCAATGAACTTTGACAATTAGGAAAATATATTTAAGAATTTGTGTCATTAGACTTAAAGACTTTTTGTTATTGTGATGGTCAACAAGATGCTGATTTGACTGAATTCTTGGATAAGGCTTGCAAAAGAGATTACGTAAAACTTCAAATACAATGGAATTAATCACTCAACAGATTTAAAATTCTGTATTTATTTCTGTGAATTATTTTTCAGTTATTCTCAAAGAGATGTTAATAAACATTTTTAATCTTACAGTTGTATCTTAGAGTCAAAAGCAAGCAGTTTTGCAGTTCTTTTCAATATCCTTGAAATCATCTCTATGTTTTAGATAATTTTTGCAGATTTTTAGAAATGTATAGAGTTCCTTTTCTACATGAATCATTACATTAAATCAGGTTAGTGTTTATTTGTCAGCAGAGAAAACGAGAGGCAATTGGGATATTTAAGATAAACACTTGATAATTACTGCAATTGTAACAGATTTCTCTATGTTAAAAGGATAGTTAATAGCACCTGGATTTTTTGTTCTAGATTTGGGCTTTTTCCACAGTGCAAAAGCTCTGGTAATCTGAGGTGTACACAATTACTGCTTTGTGCTTTACTTCCTTCGTAGACCATTTGTTCCAGCAGTACTATAAATTTTGATAGTTTGGTTTATTGCACTCAGCTAAAGAGAGGATTCATATGACTGCAGGCGATGAGTGTGTGTTTGACTTGTTACCTGCAAGCCATTAGGTGTCTGTTGTTTCTCTTCCTGTCCAGTGTAAACTGAAGTGAAACTTTGGAAAGCACATTAATATTTGCCAACACATACATTAAAGTGTATCTTAATATATAGATGCCAACTTTTTGTACGCATATGCATACGTTTATGCATAAGTATTTATATAAATATCTGTGACAATAGGAGAAAAGACTAAAACAATGACATACTCACTTGGAATGGAGACAGTTTTTGGCTTGCTGAGTCAGAAAATGTAGATGTTATGCACAGTTAAATTTTATGGCTCAGCTTCCAGTTTTTTGAGGAAGAAAATTATAAAACTTGAATGAATTATCACACTAACTTAGAGTGACTATTTTCTGCATAAATTAAGTTTGTGTAATTGATATTGTTGTAAAATTGAATTAAATAGTTTTGCAAGTTCAGAATTATGTGCACTGAGGAGTCTTGATGCAAATAAACATGAATAATATCTTATTTTCTATGGTTTTGTTGGAGAAAGCCCTTATAAAAACTACAAACAGGTGAAGATTTCTTTAGCGTGTGTACATGGACATAAACAAGAACCATGTGGATTTCATGATAGCAAACAGCAATCTGTGATTACACTTGATTCATTTGTGGGTTTATAAAAATTTAGCAGTAGGTTTTTAAAGGACAGTCTAAAATGTCAGGTAGCATGGAAAGAACAGAGGTTCAATTTTCTGGGCTCTACAAACACATTAAATTACTATATGTTTAGTGTGTTGTATCTTGAGAAACAGCATACTCACATTGGAAACTGCTAGGTAGAAATAAAACTATAATGGAATAAATGGCAAAACCTCCAATGAAAGTGTTAGGCTCAGAGATTCACTTGATTAATTTGTGGGTTTATAAAAATTTAGCAGCAGGTTTTTAAAGGACATTCTAAAATGTCAGGTACTGTGGAAAGAACAGACGTTCAATTTTCTGGGCTCTACAAACACATTAAATTACTATATGTTTAGCCCGTCATGTCTTGAGGAACAGCATACTTGTATTGAAAACTGCTAGGTGGAAGTAAAACTATAATGGAATAAATGGCAAAACCTCCAATGAAAATGTTAGGCTTGGAGATTCATCCTTCAATTTTACTACCTACTTAAGTAATGGGTTTAATTTATGAACTGATTATTTGTTTTATGCAAACCAAGCAAAAATCAGTCTGGTAGATACTTCATTTGTGGTTTTTTTAAGTGTATACAGCTCTTTTAAATGTTAGTATGAATAGTTTTTGTACTAATATAAAGCTTAATATAATATTTTAAGAACTACTTAATTTTAGATTTTTTAAAAAAATCATTAATGCCATCATTTAGTCATGATGGACCACTTTTGTCTCAAGCTAAAAGCAGTCATATTTATCAAGGTGTAGTTATAACTTTCTTTTCAGTATATAACATTATCACTAGTTACTGCCACACTGTCTATGTTAGATCTCCAAACACAACCTAAGCAATGAAGATCTGAATAAACAGAAGTGATGGGAGATTATTTATTGCCTAATAGGCTTGGAGTTGAGGATGGTCACAGTACGTCCTGTAATGTCAAATTGAAACTGTTGGCTGAAACTAACTTTAAAATATACTGCAGCAATACAAAATGGATATAGGAAAGGAGACGCGTGGGAAAATAACCTTAACAAGTGTTCATGGGTATTTGTTTCTTGAATGTAGATATTCCTTTCGCAGTCTTAAGTTTTAGGACTTAGTGTTTTCTCATATGTAAATGCAGCAAAAATAGCTCCTGCTATGTTTG
The DNA here is from genome assembly GCA_028858755.1 of Ara ararauna. Lineage (NCBI taxonomy): Eukaryota > Metazoa > Chordata > Aves > Psittaciformes > Psittacidae > Ara > Ara ararauna. Next base: position 6,425,375 of record CM054410.1, on the reverse strand, counting down.
ATTGTTAAAATAATATTTTCTAACCATTGGTGTGTATAAGTGGTGTGTATTAATGTTTTTGTGCCCTACATCTAACGTCTGCTCAGCCAGAGAGTTCATCACTGAGAATCAGAGATTTTGAATGGGATACTGGACTCAGCTATACAACAGTACAGGTTTATAAATAATGGTTATTTTTCACTGTTATTTCAGAGTTGTGCTTTTGTTTCAATCTTAAAAAACTTGTGAAAGTCATTTGTGCAGATCTGTGGTGGTAGGACAGCTTGCTTAGATGCAGTGGGTTTTCTGGATAGCCCACTTGCAGCCTACTGCTGCCTTTGTTGGCTTCCTCTTAGGCAGCATTTTACAACGTATGGCTGTTTTTTTCCTCACTTTTAATCTCCCCGAAAAGAAAAAAAAAAAAAAAGCTATTACAGAGCCTTATACTTCTTCTTCTGTTAAATCTGAGATTTCCTCTTAGTACAGGTCTCTCAAATACAGCTCTTGGAAGGCTGTTTCAAATATGCTATTAATTGAAAATTTAAGAATACAGCTTTCTAGCAGGAGTGGATATTAAATTTAGATAGCTTTTAATTCTGGCTCCTTGAAGGCAGTAATAATGTACCTGGAAGATGATAACTGACATGCTGGGCAACAGAGTACTACATGTATTGTAAGCTTTTTTGTTCCTCTACTACAGATTTTAGAAATTCAAATCCAGGTTCTGAGTTCTGCATTTTGACAATGTCTACTTTGGAAGTTGTGTGCTCTTTTCAGCAAATTTTATCTTGATTGATTCCATAATTCCCCAGCATGATTCCTTGAAGTGATATATGTACAAGACTATTGCAATTATATAGTAATCCAAAAGTTTCTTAGGAGACTGATGTAACTTTGTCACTAATTGCAACTCTATCAAGTTGTTTGCACATTGGAACCTTTACTTTGATTGCATTTCTAATTCTAGCCAAAGTCAAGCATTCAGTAGGTTAAAACTGACTTCTTTAAAGTGGGAAAGTAAATCCAAGTTTGTGGTAGTTTTTCAGCTCAAGGTGATAATATTTGTGAAATATACTGTGGATTTTGTGCCCTTATAGTCCGGGAAAAAGTAGAAAAAGAAGAGCAGACTATTTATTGAAAAGATCATAGTAGAAGACTGAAGACATGTTTCATCATATTTTTTGGTGACACTATTACTGACAAAACCAGATTATTTTAGTACCTTAAGTCTGGATAAATTTGGAATCTGAAGCTTTATTAAGGGAGGGAAAGTCACTTATGGGATTGCCAACAAACCCACTTTCAATTAGCAAGTGTTCTCTGGCTTGGTAATCATCTCTGTGGCACCCTGTGCAATAAACCAGGTAACCCCTCATTCAGCAAAGGAATACCAATTTGAGACTAGGAGTCATTAAGAGATTTGAAATGCTCTCTAGTTGTAGCAATTTCACCAAGAATGTGGATTTTTCACCTCTAGCTAATGAGAATTCAATCCATTAGACCTACAGAAACAAAGGCAATACAGCACAATCAGTAGCGGAAGACCGAAGAGGAAGGATGGAGGTATTTTTAGAGGCACATTGGAAAAGCATGTGAATTTAACAGAACAAAGTAGGGAGCCAAAAGCATTTCTGGGAATCAAGTATTTTTTCATTCACTTAGTACACATCTAAGGAGCAAAGCAGCCCTGGTTTGTGTTATTGGTTGTGAACTTGGATCTGGATGGTTACCTTTCCATGGAGACAAATGGAACAGGACTTCGGATAGTCCTTGAGGGTCAGCTGTTACAAGTCGCTGCATGTTACTCGAGATATGCTGACAATGTAGGCTTCCATGCTTCCCATAGACACTCTGACTTAGCTTAAATCCTTTATTTGATGTCAAGTCAGGCTGGATATTATAGTAAGTAAATCAGGACTGCTGCCTAATTGCATACCTTTTAAGCTGTCATTGTAGATGGGTCAGAGTAGAGCTGAATAGTGATTTTATGTTATAAATGAGGATGACAACTCTTGACAAAGCTTCCCTCTGCCACTGTTGAATTCATTCTAGCTCACCCCTGTTCAAATTATGTATTCGCGTGTATCTGAGTTTCTAATAAATCATATTTTGTCGATTTTTTCAGCAATGAATTAGAATAAAATCAGAAGTACAGTAACAGTAATTTTACCCTTTTTCCCTAAGGCTTTTGCAGTTACGCGCATGTAGGTAAAATTACTGATCTGGTCTGTGATGACATTGTTAAATTTAAGAGCCTGTATCAGAAACCACAAATAATATTTACCATTCATGACTTCAAGTTGAATAGCTGCTTGTCATTTCTAGCTGTTTACAGCTGTTTTGAATTGACCTCTGGTGGTTAACCATTTGAGGTGAAAAGTGACACGAACCCATTATTAAGAATGGAAATTATATTAAAGAACAAAAATTAAAATCCTTTATTTACATCTTAAAGCACCATAGAGCATTATTGCTAGTAGAAGTATGACGTGTTTTGTCAGATTAAAATGTTTAAAAGTTTTAAATATCTCAGATAGCCATCAAATATATCCGCCATCTGTCCTTGATAGAAGCGCCAGCATCTGCTGAGATGCAGACCTGTGACCTCTAGATAAGTTTTTATTCACAGAAAAATATTTGTGTTCCTACCCTGACCTCCCATGCACAAGACATGAGCCATTGATTTGTTTCCTAGGGAACTAGTGGCTGAGGAAAATCTATAATTAGATCTGTGGGTTGCTACAAATGGGAATTGGGTGCCAAGCAGGTTCTTAGAGTATCCAGAAGTATTATATTAACTTCATGTAATGGAGCTGAAGTAAAAAAATAAATAAAAAAAAAAAAAACAAAAAACAAAAATCCCAAAAAAACAGCCCTTCATCATGTTTCTTTTTTAAAATCTTCAATTAAAAATTAATAGTGCATTTATCGCTCTAGGTTCAATATGCAAAATATTTTCAAAAGTCAGGACCTGACAAGTTGTTAACTTCTTCAAATGAAACTGAATCTTAATTTTCAAGAGTGATTTTAGATGAATAATTTTCACCAGCTCAGTTTTTCTCACTTTACTACTACTATTCTAATCTTCAGTTTGGCTCTGCAGCTTCCATGTCTTATTCTGCAATTCCAATTACTCTACCCGTCTGGAAGTTCCCTCTTAATCCCGGTCTTGATTTCTTTCTTTGCTGCATCTATGGATCTAAAGATAACATTTGTAGCTAAATCCCATAGTCGGTAATCGTAGCTGCAGGGAGAACAACTGGGTTTTTTTATATTCTCCAGACATCCCAAGGCAAACTTCTTTGGACTTTAGCAGCAGATTATTTTAGACTGGGCACAGGGCAGCTGACATGCTGCTTTCAGCCTGGTGTTAGATCAGAGTGCTTTTTCCTGTCTGAGATGCTGCAAAAGTGGCCTTGAGTAATAAACCAGGGCTTTGACCTTATTCGGAATAGATAGCACTGTGAAATACCTGAAAAATAGTACTGTAAATTGGCTCTGTTCTCTTTTGCTCTCACCACTTGTAGATTTAGGTACATGTGTGGTGATTACACATTATGTATACTGTCCCATGTTGCTAAATTCTGCAATTATAAACCATTAAATATTGTAACTTATATGCATATGTGCCTATCTTAGATCACTGGTAAGTTTGCAATAAAACACTTCCATAAATCTATTTTTTTTTTTCTTTTAAGGGCATATTTTGAATTGTCCATTTCATATTGTCAATCACAGTCAGATTTTCCGTAACTGCTAACCATAGCTTTTGAGCTGCTCAGTACTCTGGCTATCAATCAAAAGACAGTGGTCCTCAAATCCCTTCAGCTAACAGGGTTTGTTGCCAGTTAATAACTTAAACAGAAACAGCAATTAAAGAATGGTGATAAATAGCTACTGAAAAGCCAAATCAGCCAGTGAGATATCCAGTCCTTCTATTATGGGTAATACTTGTAGGGTACTTTCAGATTATGAAAAACTGTGTTTGTAAATTCTGTGTTATCAGTAGGAAGATACTGTTGTGTGCTGAGTCTGGAGTTTGCACATATGTACGTGAAATCAACCACTACTGAGGAAAAGGGGAAGTGAAAATTGTTTGTAATTAATCTTTTTCCTCTTTGTAAATTAGGAGTATAAAGAAACTGAAGGATTACCTGTTACAAAAGATAAAGCACACCTTGATGTATTCATTGAATTACTCTGATCTATGAGCAAATGCTCACTCTTAGTCATTTATGTTGGTTAAATCCTCAGATTTGGTGCAATTGTAGATGAAGCTTGCAGGGCCTTCAGCTGCAACTGATTCCTGAAGGGGGATTGTTGCAACTGCGTCCAGCTATAATAATGAATCTCAGACTGAAGAGATCTGCCCGTGCATAGGGCTTTCACATTCACAAATTCATTTTGCTGCAGTTGGACACCTGTACGTCCTATTACAAAATTAATCTGAATTTTGTAAATATTTATGGACAATTATGATAAGAAGTCTTTCTGCTGAGATCATATTTTTGAATATCAAATATCCTATCTGTGTTGATTATTCAAAAAATACCTCAAAAAATGAGCACTGGTGGTGAAACGACTTGATCAGTTTTTAACATATTGTGTTATTTTTATACATTAAGATATTTTGTAGAAATATATCTATGAATTTATTAATCTTGTCAAATTTCAGATTTAGTATTGTTTTTATTATAGTTACTACAACAATGCATTAGTTGGTATAGTAACTTCTATAGGAAGCAGAGCACCATCCAACAAAAACCTAAAATATACCGCGTCTCAAGCAATATGAGTTCCATTTCCTCCATGTGCATACAAGTTCTGAATATGAGACCTGATAAGTGTATTTATGCAGTTTTGTCTCGATTGCTTCAGGCAAGGAACATTTGTACTATTTGCAGCTCCCAATCAGTCTTGCAAACATGCATCAAAAATAAGCTAAAACTATGTGTTTTTAATTTTCACAATGTTGTTCCTAAATTTGACACTTCCTAAAATGTCTTCTGTGACAATCTCATAATTAAGATGGTAAAAAAAACCCTTTGGAGTATATCTGTGTGCAATTTTTCTTTTTCATATTTTTTTTTTTAAATTTCAGCTCCTCTGGGCTTTTGTGGGTTGTTTTTTGGTTTTGGTTTTGGTTCTGTTTGTTTGGATGGCTGATTGATTTTTTATTTCCATGTTACATCATTACGAATTGGTATAAAAGGTTCCACATTCAAGCTATTAGTACACCCAGTACTCAATACTTGAAAGATTTTCTACAGCTATTAAGAAGACTTCCATTTACAGATACACTGTTGTAATAATGCATGTGTTTCAGCTTGAGGAACTTTTTTTCTGCAATAAGAATTCTGAATTAAAAAGTAATGGCTAATCTTGTAACCATAATTTTGCCCTGTGGCCACTGATCTTTCAATGTGTATGTAAAAGTGCAAATTTCAGACACTTTCTAATCATGTGTTTTGCCCAATTAAAACTGAGTCTTGGGGATCTGACATAGAAGATAGATTTAAAATAACCAAATTATGGCTTTCTCTGCTGAGTTAAATCAAGTCTGCTGTCTATACAGATTTTTCTTTGGCTGGGAAATATATATATGTGCATATAACACACAAGCATATACGATGCTCTATAGCAATAGAATCAAGCCACATATTTGTAATTGATGACACAGAAGTAACATCTGCTGTACTAAACATTGTTTTCCCTAGCTTTGGTTTCCTCAGAAACCAAACTCTTCACCTTGACTTTGTGTTTCTTTCCCTCATAGGACGTTGGGTCAGGGTTGTTTATTCCTGTTGCTGGTCACATATCCCTTTTCACTCTGGGTTTCTGCTTTCTGTTCCACTGCAAGTGAAAATATTAGAATCCGAGTGATTGATTGACTGCCTGGTTTAAGCAATGCACTGAGACCACATGGTCTGGGAGGTTTAGACAAATTAGAAAATCTTGCCTCACACATACACTGACGATTCAAACCTGATCTGCAAATGTTTAGAAATTTAGAGCTGTGATATTGCCTACATAATTGCATTGCATAAGCACCTTTAACTGCTGAAATTCTGTTGTTTAACTGAATTTTGTAAATATTATTCATAATTTTCTCCATTAATTCAGCTTGTGTTTTGGAAAATATACTGAATGGGCATTTGTCCAAATGTGTGTTGGTTGATAATGTAATGAAGCTAACAGAAAGGCTTACTATGTTTGTGAACAGCCATAGAATCATGGAATGATTTGGATCAGAAGGGACATTAGAGATCATCTAGTTCCAACTCCATGCTATGGGCAGGAGTACAGTGTCACCTAAAATATATATTGTCATATGTAATGTGTTTGGTTTTATCTCTCATTATCATGACAAGAGGACATAGTCACTTATTTCTGTTATACATAGTCAGTTATTTCTGTTACTGTTAGCTATGTGAATAAATCACCTGGACGTTCTTGGCTGTCACCCATATATTGAATGATTTCTGGAAAAGAGTTCTAGTCAGAGAGAAAGCAAAGGTCAAATTTGGCCATCATGTCTTCCTCTGACAGAGAGCAGAATTTGGTTCCCACGCTTAACTATTTTATTCAGTATTTTTTAGTGACATCTTTTGAGCTGTTCTTCATCTAATATTGTCAATCAGAGTCACAGTTTTTGTATGTTTAGCTTATAGCACAGAAATAGCTTCTGTTGGTTAGTGTTTTTGAATAATGACGGGAATATTTTGCATCTGTTTTGGTTGAAAGATCATTTCAGTCAGTACAGAGCAGAAGGAGCCTCTGACTGCAAAAGTGAGTATGGCAGGAAAGGAAGCATCTGTTTAAATGCTCATATGAGATCTTATGGGCCTAAACCGTTGGTTTACTCCTGTGCAGCAGAGTGATTAAAGGAAAAAAATAGTTCACCTCTTGATATTCCACAGATAAGTTTGCTTCCTAGGAGGCACTGAAAGAGGTAAACACTAAAACCACCCCCCAAAAAAACACAAGAGGGAGCATGTAATGCTCTGGAATGAGGAGCAGTGGGGTATGAACCAAATAATCCTGTCTGAGGATGGGATTTGTTTTCTAATTAAAAAGTGAAATTGTTATAATGTATCTCTAATTCAAATGGTATCAAGGACAGTGGGATTGAGTACGCCCTCAGCAAGTTCACTGATGACACCAAGCTGTGTGGTTCGGTTGATACATTAGAGGGAAGGAATGGGATCCAGAGGGACCTTGACATGCTTGTGAGGTGGGCTGATGCCAACCTGATGAAGTTGAACTATGCCAAGTGCAAGGTCCTACACCTGGGTCGGAGCAATCCCAGGCACAGCTCCAATTTGGGCAGAGAAGAGATTCAGAGCAGCCTTGTGGAGAAGGACTTGGGGGTGTTGGTTGATGAGAAAATGAACATGAGGCGGCTTCAGTGTGCACTTGCAGCCCAGAAAGCTAACCATATCATAGAATCATAGACTCATAGAATAGTTAGGGTTGGAAAGGACCTTAAAATCATCTAGTTCCAACCACCCTGCCAGGGGCAGGGACACCTCCCACTAAACCATGCCACCCAAGGCTATGTCCAATCCAGCCTTGAACATCGCCAGCAATGCAGCATTCACAACTTCCCTGCGCAACCCATTCCAGTGCCTCATCACCCTTACAATAAAGAATTTCTTCCTCATATCCAATCTAAACTTCCCCTGTTGAAGTTTGAACCCATTACCCCTTGTCCTATCACTACAGTCCCTCATGAAGAGTCCCTCCCCAGCATCCCTATAGGCCCCCTTCAGATACTGAGAGCTGCTATGAGGTCTCCATGCAGCCTTCTCTTCTCCAGGCTGAACAGCCCCAACTTTCTCAGCCTATCTTCATACGGGAGGTGCTCCAGTCCCCTGATCATCCTCGTGGCCTCCTCTGGACTTGTTCCAACAGTTCCATGTCCTTTCTATGTTGAGGACACCAGAACTGGACACAATATTGCAAGTGAAGTCTCACAAGAGCAGAGTAGAGGGGCAGGATCACCTCCCTCGACTGCCTGGTCACACTCCTTTCGATGCATCCCAGGATACGGTTGGTTTTCTGGGCTGCAAGCGCACACTGTCGGCTTATGTTCATTTTTTCATCAGCCAACACCCCCAAGTCCTTCTCCACAGGGCTACTCTGAATCTCTTCTCTGCCCAACCTGGAGCTGTGCCTGGGATTGCTCTGACCCAGGTGTAGGACCTTGCACTTGTCCTGGTTCAACTTCATGAGGTTGGTATCAGCCCACCCTACAAGCGTCTCAAGGTCCCTCTGGATCCCATTCCTTCCCTCCAACATATCAACCGAACCACACAGCTTGGTGTCATCGGCAAACTTGCTGAGGGTGCACTCAATCCCTCTGTCCATGTCACCGACAAAGATGTTGAACAAGACCTGTCCCAGCACCCATCCCTGAGAGACGCCACTCGTTACTAGTCTCCAGCTGGACATTGAGCCATTGAGCACTATCCTTTGCTTGCGGCCATCCTGCCGGTTTTCTCCACTGAGTGGTCCACCTATTAAATTGATGTCTCTCCAACTTAGAGGCAAGGATGTCATGCGGGACAGTGCAAAAAGCTTTTCACAAGTCCAGGTAGATTACACCAACTGCTCTACACCTGTCCATCAGCTCTGTAGCCCCATCATAGAAGGCCACCTGATTGGTCAGGCAGGATTTCCCCATAGTGAAGCCATGCTGGCTGTCACCAACCACCTTGTTGTTTGTCATGTGCCTCAGCATGCCTTTCAGAAGAATCCACTCCAAGATTTTGCCAGGCACAGAGGTGAGACTGTCTGATCTGTAGTTCCCCGCCTCATCCATCTTCCCCTTCTTGAAAATGGGGGTTATATTTCCCTTTTTCCAGTCATCGGGAACTTCACCTGACTGCCATGATTTTTCAAATATGATGGGCAGGGGCTTAGCAACCTTATTTGCCAGCTCCTTCAGGACCCGCGGATGGATTTCATCAGGTCCCATGGACTTGTACACGTTCAGGTTCCTAAGATGGTCTCGAACTAGTTCCTCTCCTACAGTGGGCACAGGGTCTTCACTCTCACTGTCCCTGCGTCTGCCTTCCAAGACTTGGGTGGTATGATCAGAGCATTTGCTGGGTTGTATCAAAAGGAGCATGACCAGCAGGTCAAGGGAGGTGATCTTGCCCCTCTACTCTGCTCTTGTGAGACCTCGCTTGCAGTATTGTGTGCAGTTCTGGTGTCCTCAACATAAAAAGGATGTGGAACTGTTGGAACAAGTCCAGATGAGGGCCATGAGGATGATCAGGGGACTGGAGCACCTCCCATATGAAGATAGGCCGAGAAAGTTAGGTCTGTTCAGCCTGCAGAAGGGAAGGCTGCGTGGAGACCCCATAGTATCCTTCCAATATCTGAAGGGGGCCTATAGAGATGCTTGGGATGGACTCTTCATTAGTAGATGTAGTGATAGGACAAGGGGTAATGGATTCGAACTTCAACAGGGGAAGTTTAGACTGGATATGAGGAAGAAATTCTTTCCTGTACGGGTGGTGAGGCACTGGAATGGGTTGCCCAGGGAAGCTGTGAATGCTTCATCTGTGGCAATGCTCAAGGCCAGGTTGGACAGAGCCTTGGGTGTCACGGTTTAGTGGGAGGTGTCCATGCCCCTGGCTGGGGGGTTGGAACTAGATGATCTTAGGGTCCTTTCCAACCCTAACTATCCTATGATTCGATTTTATGATTCTATGACTAATAAATTATGGAAATGGTTGAGGCAAACACTTCTTAAAAAATGGTAGTCTGGGATGGTGTGCTTAAAGATGGTTTTGCTGGGGATGCAGAAATGTGAAGTCAGTCTCTGGGGACATTGTGGTTTCTTGTATTTCTCTTCTTCTCTTGAGAACACTCTGATTTACTTTCGCAATAAACCTGTAACGGGTTCACATTGCTGAAATGTGTTTAGCTGGAAGGGATGCATAGTGTCAGCTGAAAAACAGCACTAGGTAAATACCTTTTGGCCATGGTTCAACAAAAAATCAGATCCTGTCAGTTAAGTACCACTGTTTCCTTGAAAGTTTCTTTTAGTTCAACAGAATCATAGAGTTTCTGCCTTTTTTGAGGGAAAACTGCAAAAAAAACCCCGTTTTTTCTTGGATTCTATACGTGTGGTCCTGACAAGGCAAGCATGGATCACTTCAGTTTTCAATACATTTATTCTCCAATGTGCCCCTGAAATGGAAAGTGTTATGATTTATGGGGAAGTGGGTAATATCCACATCTTCATCGCATACTGTCCTTTGGATCTTGGATGAGGAAACAGCCTTCAAGAGTCTCTATTATTGTGGGATGCCCAGCTAGCTTCTATCCTGCCTGTGCGATCTGCCCATGCAAAGCCAAGAGCCCTTCTGAATTGTGAGATCATAAAAAGGGAAAAAATAAAAAATTATGAAGTAGGAGGCCTGATCAAGTATGCCTGAATTATCCTTATTTTCAGTAGGTGGCTGTTTGGGTCTGTGTTGCTAGGCCATGTTCTAAGAATTGAGTCATTACATGCAACACCCAGCCACTGTCATACAGTGTAGATTTTTTTAATGTTATCACCTGCATTGAAATTCCTAAACCTAAGAACAATCTCCGGAAATAAGTGTTTCTGTCTAGGCTTCAGGTAGCAATAACTGTGAGAAAGTCTTTAACATATTTTGGAAATGTGGAAGAATGACATACGAGAGCAAACATTCCAGCAGAAATAATTTGGCTTTGTTTTTTCTCAGCCAGTAAACTGGGGAAGTATCATTGTGTAAATACATTGCAAGCTAGGAAATTTTCGTATGAACAGTTCTGTGTTTATGGCAGTGTTCAGAATAGCAGTCTTGCCAGAGGAGAAATCAGACAACCCTCCTTTCTTCCTTGCTCTTGTTAAAGCACCAAACCATATGGCAAATTAAGCCTGATTTTTATTAAACTTTTCATTGTACTGATCTTAGTGTGAACTGGGAAATGCACTTTCTCTGAACTATGCAACCACTATATAAGCATCTTAATTGGGAAACGCTAATGTTCTTCCTCACATTCCTGGGAGTTTGTAGCTCCCTCTTGTGGCTGATTAACCACTGCAAAGAACCTTTTCTGAAAATTACTTTCTGCGCAATCACCGCTGCTCTTGAAGAGATGATGCAGTGGTACTTTGGGCATTTCTAACCTCAGCTTCCGATTACTATATCAAGCATAACTCACTGTGCAATAACTACATGCAAAGAGGGGTAAATAGATTGGAGAGCAGGATCTGCAAGTGCTTGCACCATGAAAGTGACAGTTTCCTACAGTTTTAAACAAGCTGTAAGGATGCATCCAGTCAATTAGAAAAAGACTCTGCTGTTTGGTATCTGTGTTGGTCCTATACAGTATATGCTGAAGAATGGTTTACAGCAAAAGTGGGGATGACATATGAGACACGGAATGTGTTGTAATTCCATGGAGTACAAATCTCTTGAGATGGCTTGAAATCAAACTCAGGGTTAAGATCTTTGCCAGATTTGTAGTTGACAGGAAATTTCCCCTCCAGTCAGTTTTGCAGGTGCCCTTATTACTGCTGTTTTTATTGCACTCCTGTCTTTCTATCTAGTGAAGAGAAGGATCTGTATGTGATTATCTGGATTTTTTCTGATAAATACCCTTGCAAAACCCATTATTTGTTTTGCTTTCTTTCTGTGGATTGTTACAACTGGGGCATTGCACCTAGACAGCATCCTAAATTTGTCACAAACAGGTAATGTTTGATGGCTCTGGTGGAAATGACTGTTACATAGACATCTCCAAATTAGATTTTTGCCCTGGCCTGTGGCTGACTTCAGGCCTTTCAAACCAGCGTTCTTACATTGGATAGAAAAGTGCGCTTGTCAAAAGTCTCAGAAATCGGGGCAGAAGATGATCAATTCACCTTCTTGCTGCAAAAATGGGCAATGGTCATGACAATATAAAATAATAACCCTAGCCTTATGTTAAGAGAAAACATGTATTTTTAGATTTTGTGTAAAAAATACCAGAGATTGGTCAAAAAAAATGGACTGAGCAGAAGGTAACTTTCCATTAGGAACTATTAAGTTTCGGTTTCATCACAAAACTGAAGTTACAGAGTAACTTTGCCCTTTCATCCCCTGAAGTGTTGTCTGCTTTGGTGTTTTGGCATGATATATTCAAACATACATTAGCAGAAAACTTCATCCATTAGTGTTTCTGACTTGGAAGGAGGAAGAAAAAAAAAGTGAAAGAGGTCTTTACTTTGAAATTTCTCCCTTCCCCAAAGGAATTGAAACATTATCTCTGAAAATGCTGGTTTCCTATTTCATAACTTGTGGCATTTTTTTCTTAATTAAAATAAAGGAATAATGATTATGGAGTTTAGTCAAAACCTCATTGCCCAGTAGTCTGCAAACCAGCACTGCTGAATCCACCACAATAGGGCAACAAACATGTATATCCTTAGGGACATTATTAAACACTCTGCACATTTATTATCTCAAAATGGGAGCTGGTCCAGGTTTCTAAGGCCAGTATTTCTGTTCCTCTTCCTGAGCTGTAATTCAGACTAGCATATAAATATTTGACTTCATGTTTCTGTGGAAATATTAATGATATAAAATTGCTAGAAACAAAAGAATATGAAACAGTAGAGGGAAGGAATGGCTTGGCAAGATTGTCAGCCTTAAAAGGCAAGATTAATTTATAATCATGCTAGATTCTGGCGTTCAAATAGAAATCTGCAAAGCGTGTAGCTTATAACAAACATTATGTAGCTCTGCAAGTTTACATATGTACTGTCACTAATGTGAGACAGCCTTGAAATTGGATTTTCAGGGTTTTTTTTCTTATGGGGAAATAAGATAATGATAGTAACAAGGAATTTCCATACACATGTGTGTGTATATATAAACATACATATAAATTTGGAAAGTGGAGGAATTCCAACCGCATTACTAAGCAGAGTTCTGGGCAGGATACTGGCTGGATGGCCGCACACAAAGAGTTGTGGTCAATGGCTCAATGTCCACCTGGAGACCAGTAATGAGTGATGTCCCTCAGGGATTGGTGCTGGGACAGGTCTTGTTCAACATCTTCGTCGGTGACATGGACAGAGGGATTGAGTGCACCCTCAGCAAGTTTACCGATGACACCAAGCTGTGGGATTCGGTTGATACGTTGGAGGGAAGGAATGGGATCCAGAGGGACCTTGAGACGCTTGTGAGGTGGGCTGATACCAACCTCATGAAGTTGAACCAGGACAAGTGCAAGGTCCTACACCTGGGTCGGAGCAATCCCAGGCACAGCTCCAGGTTGGGCAGAGAAGAGATTCAGAGTAGCCCTGTGGAGAAGGACTTGGGGGTGTTGGTTGATGAGAAAATGAACATGAGCCAGCTTCAGTGTGCGCTTGCAGCCCAGAAAGCCAACCGTATCCTGGGCTGAATCAAGAGGAGCGTGACCAGCAGGTCAAGGGAGGTGATCTTGCCCCTCTACTCTGCTCTTGTGAGACCTCGCTTGCAGTATTGTGTGCAGTTCTGGTGTCCTCAACATAAAAAGGATGTGGAACTGTTGGAACAAGACCAGATGAGGGCCATGAGGATGATCAGGGGACTGGAGCACCTCCCATATGAAGATAGGCTGAGAAAGTTGGGGCTGTTCAGCCTGGAGAAGGGAAGGCTGTGTGGAGACCCCATAGTATCCTTCCAATATCTGAAGGGGGCCTATAGAGATGCTGGGGATGGACTCTTCATTAGTAGATGTAGTGATAGGACAAGGGGTAATGGGTTCAAACTTCAACAGGGGAAGTTTAGATTGGATATGAGGAAGAAGTTCTTTACTGTAAGGGTGGTGAGGCACTGGAATGGGTTGTGCAGGGAAGTTGTGAATGCTCGATCTGTGGCGGTGTTCAGGGCTGGGTTGAACAGAGCCTTGGGTGACATGGTTTAGTGGGAGGTGTCCCTGCCCCTGGCAGGAGGGTTGAACTAGATGATCTTCAGGTCCTTTCCAGCCCTAACTATTCTATGATTCTATGATATTTTCATGAGGAGGTTTTTTTATGCTTGGTTTAAAATCCTGGGAAAGGAAGAGAGTAGAATTGTACAGGAGGGGGAAAACCCAACACAAAAATAGTCTATTTTGTAATGACTTTACAATGGCTAATAAAAAGGACTGACTAATTGGAAAATAATGTGTGATGGCTCTCTGGTATTGCAAGGGTTGTTGGGAAATAAGTATACTTTATGCCAGTGGAATATGCCTCTCCTTTTTTTTTTTTTTCTTTTTTGGTCAGTTTGTAGCTATTTTACTAATTTAATTGGAAAAAAAAAAAAAAGAATTGAATAAAATGCCAAATTCTAGACACAGACTGAATGCGGTAGCAGTGTAATAACAGAACCTTTAAGTAGTGAAATAGAAGACTGTAAATATAAGATAAGAACTGGCTGAGGACATGAGGAGCTTTTCCAGGGTTTAGCACAGGAATTGCCCAGTGTTTTCTGAATGATTGAAACCACATTTTATAGTTATGTATTTGTAATATCATGAACCATATTTTATACTAACATACTATTGGCAGGGAATATACCTTCACTTTAGGTAAAGGATCAAAATGGCTTATATGGGTTTAGAATGATTATAAAAGTTTTTAAAATAGGACATGTATCTTCTTGTTTTCTGCCTTGCAGGTCGTCAGTAGATCAGTGGGAGAGGGAGTAAGGTTTCGGCTCTCTGGTAAGGGAGCAGATGAAGACCCAAAAGGAATTTTTAAAATCAATGAGATCACTGGGGATATCTCCGTGACCCAAGTCCTTGATAGAGAAGCTGCTGCTAGTTATGAGGTGAGTACTCTCAGCAATAGCATATCTGTTTTTGTGTTGATAATACTTATTTTTGGAATGCGTATTTGCTTTTCAAGGGACTGCAGTTCTTGAAGACTAAATTGCAGATATTGTCTTACAAAATTTCCAGAAAAAGTATTTGTCCTTTAGAAATGGTAAATTTGTTCATTTTTATATGGAATTGAAACTCCACTCTGCTTTCTGCATGTAATTCCTGTCATTTATGCTTAGTAGAAATCCTTTCTAAATATCATGTATGAATTTGATTTGTGAATACAAAATTCTGCTTGGACAAAAGCAGATTTTTTAGTGAAGTTGCCACTAAAGTATTATATGGTTTTATTTTTTTTTTTTTTATTGTCAAGTTGTCAATGGAATTTGTTATTTAACTCCATTTTTAGTAACGGATATCTTTTAACAGAGATAAAAAAGACTGTTAATGTGAAAATGTTAGCAGATACATCTCTGTCAGATGTGTGTCTCATATTAAAGCTTCCTCTCTTTTCCCATAAACACTGTTTCTCCCCATGGAAATTCTAACAAACTATCTCTGAAATCTGTAAAGTAACTCCACCACAACGTCCTGAAATGCATGGTTTAAATATCATGTCAAGTCATGTTTTCTATCTATCTGTTGAAATGTGCAGTTAGATAAATTGTGTCTGGCCACTCAGATACAGATGAGCAGCAGAATGTGAAATGCAAAATATTTAGTACATTTACGTGTTGACATTTCTGCCACAGCATGGGGGACTGACATCTTGTGTCCTCATGCAGCAAGGAGTGCGTGGTACTCCAGCAATGTAGACTGCAGGCTCTGGTGACAGTTCTGAGTGCCGTCCCTGGGCTCTCTGCGTTGTCTTTTGCCATGCAGTAATCAATAATTGTACTTTCATTGCTGTTTGTCTCCTCTTCTGGCAGAGTTTGCCAGTTAGATGACTAGTCATACTTGCTCAAACAGTACTGCTAAAATTTACCATATGTTGGTTTTCAACACTTAAACATCTATTTCTCATCTGGGTCAACATTGAAATGCATGTTTACCACTCATACAGGATTTATGGTAGTTACTGATGTCCTTCTTAAAAGAAAAACATCGCCGTTTCTCTTTTTAACACTGCTCCTTGTCCCCATTTACCAGCTGCTTCTTACTTTACCAGTGGCTTTCCACCTTAATATGTTCAGTATAAACCTTGAATATTGTTTTACTGGAAAATCATAGTAGTTTTTTTCAACCTAATGCATCAAACCACAAATGCCCCCCCTATCTGATCTGGCAAAGTATACACTTAAATTAAGACAAAAACATTTCCCTAGGGGAGCCTTATTTTTGAAGCAATGCAAGTGATATACAAGCAATGTAGTAGATTATCCAGAGCAATGTGAATCTGTACCCTAATAGGCTATAGTGCTTTCTAACCTGTTATAGAGCACTCTGCTCAGCATGCTCGCTGGCATCCTGTTGTGCAAAATGTAGTTGGAAAGTTCTGTAGGAGAGCCCTCAACTTGATTAGTGTGTCTGTGAATCCAGCCCTTTGTTTTACAATAAAGATGTAACATCATGTCAGGAAAGCAGCAGGATTTTGTCCCTGATTTCCTTGGTATGCCAAAAGATGGAAAAATGTGAAAGACACTTAATTTTTTTTTAAAACTGTTTTTCTTTCTTATTTTTGTTTGAGCCTTCTCCTTGCCTGGTGTTGTTGATGTCCTGAAAGAAGAAATTCAAAGCATAGGGCAAACAAAGAAAGAATAGAGTTCCATGAAAAAATACGGGTTCTTTGTAAGGCATCATATTATTAAGTAAAGAATCAGTGGTGGGGCAAAGATAAAAATATGAAATCTGTATCCATCCTTCTAGCTACACAGGGGGCTGCTGCACACGAGCACCTAGCACTGATTTGTTTCCTATGCTTAGTGCATATATACTCAAGGAATGAATATTTAAAAAGTTATAATAAAGCACAAAATAGAGCTTTGGTGATCACAGGATTATTCCATAGAACTTTGCAGATTTTGCCATCTGTGTACCTTAAAATATTTTGAATTAGCTAAGAATATTTAACATTTTTTTTTAAATTGTGGTTTCTTTCATTGAATGTTTGAAATTTTGCTTTTTTGCTGCCCTTTTTCTCCTGGAGGAATATTGAAAAACCTGTAAGAGTTTTCTGTGTATTCATTGCAAGAGATTAATCATTATATTAGGAGTACTGGATTCTACTCAGGCAACTGTGGATTGACTGAGTTAACTCTCATTCTACGGTTTATTTTTAAATATTTTACTTTTAGTAAAACATAGAAAATACTTTAAAATAGAGTGAAAAAAAATTGTCTGAAGTTCAGGGCCTGCCTGTCACTTTTGTGTAGATCATTTTTGTGGCAGCCGTGCTTTCAGATAAGTTTAGATTTTACTTGTTAACAAAAGAAACTCAGCTGGCAAGAGGAATGTAAAGAAGATTACATTAATGACACCCATTATCCACCAAACCCCAAACTTATTTATCCAACTGATTTATGAGTTTATTTTTCATTAAATCAGTTAATTTCGCAAAAATGGACAAATATGCGAAATTCCAACAAAATATTAATGTTGGGCTGATTAGTTGCAATAGTAATTCTGACTTAATCATCTGCATAATTGAAAATCAGCCATCAATTTTTTTTTTCCTTACGCGTATAGAACAATGCTAATGAATTGTGTTTACCAATGGAAACACACCATGTTTCCATGCTTCTGGGGTCTTTCTGGGGTGCCTTCTTAAAGGTCACAGTATGCCAGTCATCTTCACTTCTAAGTGAAAGCGGCTCATGAAGAAGAGCAAGAGGATGTAAGGATGTTATTATGCCCAGCAAAGACAGACTGCTTTAAAAAAGTGCGTAGTAATTCTTTTTTTCATCTAAAGAGTTTGATAAAGGGCATCCTGGTAGTAATCCTCTGGGTCAGAGCAAACCAGTGGATTTACCCTGAATGGGTTTTTTAGGGAACTTGTTTCAGCCTGTCAATGAAACTACTAAATGATGCCCTGAAGAAGGGGCTTAAGCAGAATATGGGCATATTATTGAGTTGCTTCTGGGTTGCTGAGATAAGCAGGTAGCCTAGAGCCCCTAATTACTTGGAAAAAAAGGTGTTCAGTTGTAGAAATATACCCCAAAATCATGTCCTTGGTTTTCTCTCAAGATCTGAATAAATAAGACTAGTTGGAAATTTCAGAAAATGACAAATCATTTAGTATTTAAAAGTGCAGTTGTGGAAAAATAGATGGAGGACCTTGGTAAGGAGGCTTAAGATGGATTTTCTTGTCCAAATCACGGAGGTGCACACCATCCAAAAGTTGCCAATTCTGAGATCGCTTCAGATCCGTTATCTTTTCTGAATCCATCAGAGCAGAAATATCAGCGATTTTCATTTGTATCCTTCAGAAAAAAAAAAAATCAAGTGCTTCTGAAAGGAGCTGCAATAGCAGAACTAAAAGATTCTAGTGAGGGTGAAGTCTAGTTGTAGTACATGTTGGTAAAAGAGTAAAAATTGAGTGAATTACGAAACAGAAGTTCAAAGTCCAGGTCTGTAACCACTTACACAGCAGTGGCAAAGTGACAATCAATCAATGGGGGGAGTTTCAATTGTATATCGAGATTTTAAAGGGTATTGCTATTGTCTTTTCATGACTGCTTACCAAGTGAAAATGTGAGTAGAAGAGAAATAATCAGAAAATGATCCATTGCAAGCATGAAATGAAGCAGCTTGATAAAACTATTCAGTGCCAGTGTGCAAATTAGAGCTGTGACCAAATTTACCTAGGCAATTTTAACTGTTAATGAAGAGTTAGTATTAATTATTTTTAAGTAAAGAGCTGTATTTGCTTTAGAAAATACTTAACAAGCAGAGGTGTGAAATCAGCTTTCAGCTTTTTTTATCATGACAGATCACACTTCTGTGAGGGGATGCTTTGCAACTGGTAGGGACAGACTGAGATACTTAGAAAACTTGTGTTACCAGGACTGAAAAACAGATTAGGAGTATTTGCTTTATGTAGTATTGTTTCAATATGTTGAATAATAAGTAGACCGAGAACAATTCAGACCAGTCAACAGCAACCTAATCTCTAGTGTGAACTGCTTGAGCTGAGGTTACATTGGATTTGTTTCTGTGACCTTGCCAAACATTTAAGTTGATGCTGCAGTCCTAATGGACAACTGTGTTTAATATGGAACAAATAATGGAAATGCTTCACAATCATGAGGAAAACTAGCTTGGTCAGGTGACAAGGATTATTTTGTAAGAATGACTTTTAAGTACCTGAATGCATTTTTGCAGATTTTGAAAATATTACTGTAGAAAAAAAAAATAGAAGTGAACAGTTGTAATTTTTCTGTGCAAAAGAATGAATTGGTCTTCTGTAAAAATCCACTTTAGTGCAGCCACATCCTTTTCAGAATAATTTATTATATGGAATCTCTGCTATATGCAGCATGGAGATAGGTTTAGTGGGAGGTGTCCCTGCCAATGGCAGTGGGGTTGAAACTAGATGATCTTAAGGTCCTTTCCAACCCTAACTACTCTATGATTTTATGATGTAAACAATTCACAGAAAGCATGCTTCTCTTTGAGAAGGAAAACCACAGACTTGCTTCTAACTTCAAGACTGGTCTAAACTGTATTTTAATCTTGATTATCTGCACTGGAGGAATTGTCTGAGGTGTAAGCAATCTGCTCTGTCTTGAGCTCAAAGCGGTAATGGGCCATGTCAGGCCTCAGTCATCTCCCATTCATACCTTGAAAAAAATAGCAGCGTTCAGCCTTCCATGGGAAGAGGGTTTGGTCTTGTAGAGATGTAAGTTTCAGTAAAATGTGCTTGATTTAATTAAAGCATCAGTAACACAGAGAAAACTGTGCTAAAACACTGCTGCTTCAAACTCTATCTGTTACACTAAAAACCTTGGAATAATGGCAAAAAACTTTCAGGGAGGAATCCTGATTAGGAAGGAAAAATAAAAAGGAAATTTCCCTGAGGAGAGAGGGCAAAGAGGCAGCTCATGTGCAGCTATTGGATATGAAACTTATCCATATGAATGAGCTATAGTTAGATCGACTCACACACAGCTGAAAATTCTGCCAGTGGAAGAGATTTCTAGCTTGTTATGTATATGCATGCAGAGAGTGAATGAGATTTTATATATTTTTTTTATATTGATATGTTTACATATACATTTATCAAGGTGTTCACCTGTTGGGGCATTGGGTGCATTTAGAGAGTTTTAAATTGATTTCATATTTTGACTGCAGAGGGAGAAATGAACACTGACTGAGGAAGTGCCATTAGGTTGTTGCCTGGCAGCATTACTTCAAATTTAGCTATCCCCATATGGACTTCTCTGTAAGCAAGCTGATGATAATGCAGAAGAGGAAAATTCATCACTGTGAATGCTAAAAATAATGAATTACTAAAGGTAGGATCTCAAATAACTATCGTCAGTTTCTTGAAAAAACATTGAATTCCCTCTGCCATGGCTGCACTTGAAGGAATTGCAGGCTTCTCCCTGAGGTAGGCACAGTAATCTTAACCTAGTGCAAAGACTTATGTCTCAGCAGTTGCACTCCTGGCTGTAGAATAGTCACAGACTATAATTTCCATAAATCTGTGTTAGCACAGCATGAGGCTTTGCATCAGAAGTTGGGCAATTCATAGTTGAGACTAGGGTATACTGGTATTGTTCCATTTTCAGCATTTCCATACAGGAATAGGTCTTGATGATGCAAAATGGGGGACGTTCAGACAGTCTCCTCTGGGAGTAACGTTACTCTGGGGATAACATCACTCTCATTACACTCCTTTCTGAAACATTCAAAGTTTTGGAGCTGTAAAGCTTCACTGTTGTTGATGGTGTGCTAAGTAAATGTAGTGTGCACATGACCATACAAATTCTGTTACGGATAGAAAGCTCCATCAAATCTCATCCCTCGGCAATGCCTTTATTCCTGTGCAGCTTTCCACCATATCTGGGTTGAGATGCCTGGAACAAATTGAAGGTACTCAGTATGAGGTTCTGTCTGTCTCTCATTAACAAGAGGCTGTAGGTGTCTGTAATCTCAAAAAAAGCATTCTGTCCATAAAATAGTGCTCTGCTATAGAGGAATCTATGAATCTTATGAAAACTTCTTCTTTGTCCTGACAATACTGGCTTGGAACTGAACTTTGTTTCTGACATGATTGTTCATGACTTAGTGCTGCTTTTACTTGCGTAGGGAAAGCATAAAGTAAATGAATCTTTCAACCTAAACCTTCCACTTTTCATCTAGAAACTGAGAGTGATGGATTACTAAAAAAAATTGCTGCTTCTTGTTGTTTGTTGTAACAAATAGAAGGCCTTTGTTAGGATGCCACAAACTGGAGAAAATCGGGTATTGTTTGTTAAAAGATAGTTAGTATTACATTAATCTTTTTTCTCTCATTGAGATTACGAAATGGAAAGAATAAATATTAACAGATATTTCATCACACTTGTAAACAGAAATGAAGCATCAGGGACAAACCCAGCAGAAGCAAAAGTCCAGATCCTTCAGTGATATCTGGATAGGCAGACTCTAGAATGCATGTAGAGATTTCTGAGGTTGTTTCCTAGGGTCAAAACCAAGATGATTGCCATAACAGCGTGCATAAATCAAATATTTAAACAAACACATTTTATGTTGTCTCATTTCTTAAAAGTACAATTTAATAATTGCTTGCACAGCTGGGATATAAATGAGATTTCCAGCTGCTGGAAATATCCCTCTTTCTTCCAAGGTTGGCTTATAGGATAAAAAGCAAACCTGACAGGAAATTAAGTTAAAATTCATGTTATGTTTATGTATATTATTCTATTTTGTCTTGGAGGAACAAGATATCTACTTTACATATACTCCCTAACTCGCCATATCTTGTTCTTTTTTACTGTAAATAGTCTTTTCAATACATACTGTAGATCTTAACATTATGAGATATCAGCAGGATACTGTAATTCATTACAGAAGCCACTAGCATGTTCACATCATTTATGCGGAAAGCATACAAAAGTCAACAGCTAGTTTTGTTGGAGGGCATATGCTTTATTCTTAGATCTAACTGCTTGCATGGCTTTGACATTCCTGCTGTTCAACAGCACTATCGTGTCATTTGTAGGAGGAACAGAGTGAAGTTTCATTAAAGGGAAATATCAGCAAAGGTTTGTTTGTAACCTATAACTGTCAAGACAAGTTAGTGGGCTTGGATTTCCACGCTAAAAATACTCTAGCTCCAAACAGCAGGCAAAATTATTGTTTTCTCATTCAAGAGTGGGAGGTGAAAAGGCACAGCCTTAAGAAACAGAGAAACTGGAGTTTATTGAGACAATAACAAATGATACAAAATTTGTTTTCATGGTTGTTTTGTTTGTTTGTTTTTCTTATTATTTTCTAATACAACCCCACTCTTTGGAAGAATAATAATTTGTTCAGTAAAACAAAAGGAGAATAATATTTTTGTCATATAATCTTGAGAGTCTCTGAAACTACTTTTGTTATTACATATTAATTGCATTTTAAACCATTTAAATGTTATTATGATATCTCACTCTTTAGCATTATCAATTTGTTTTCTTTCCTTGTCTATTTCTATATAGCAACTCTCAAAATATCTTACTGTGATAGCTCACTCTTTTATGAGAAGCATAAATACCGAGGAAACTCTCCTTTCCCCAGACTTCAAGCTTTCCTACAGCGAAAGGAAGGAGTCTTGCTTTCCAGTCATAATTGTTCCAAGCCTTACACAGTGATGGACAAGACAGCAGTTTCACAGTGGCAGGTCTGCATGGAATAAAAGGCAAGGCTGAGTGAGCTCCTATAGTTTAGGTCAGTACCACCTGTTGCTTTGTGTATCCCAGGTCTGCATAATGTCACATTTTTTGCCAGTGATGTCCTCAGATATACCTGATTTTTTCTCAGTATGCAAAGGTGTAGTTTAGGAGTTTAAAGGAGAGATAGAATATATTTTTCTTAGCTAGTTGCTGCAAGTCAAAGAACTTGTAAAAAATCTTTTTCTGCTCAAAAACTTTTTCTGGACCAATTTTGATACACTGGCATTCTCACAATTAATCATGGATTAAGTAGAATCTTAGAATCATAGAATAGTTAGGGTTGGAAAGGACCCTAAGATCATCTAGTTCCAACCCCCCTGCCAGGGGCAGGGACACCTCCCACTAAACCCTGACACCCAAGGCTATGTACAACCTGGCCTTGAGCATCGCCAGCGATGGAGCATTCACAACTTCCCTGAGCAACCCATTCCAGTGCCTCACCACCCTTACAGTAAAGAACTTCTTCCTCATATCCAATCTAAACTTCCCCTGTTTAAGTTTGAACCCATTACCCCTTGTCCTATCACTACAGTCCCTCATGAACAGTCCCTCCCCAGCATCCCTATAGGCCCCCTTCAGATACTGAGGGCTGCTATGAGGTCTCCATGCAGCCTTCTCTTCTCCAGGCTGAACAGACCCAACTTTCTCAGCCTGTCTTCATACGGGAGGCGCTCTAGTCCCCTGATCATCCTCGTGGCCTCCTCTGGACTTGTTGCAACAGTTCCATGTCCTTTTTATGTTGAGGACACCAGAACTGCACACAATACTCCAAGTGAGGTCTCACAAGAGCAGAGTAGAGGGGCAGAATCACTTCCCTTGACCTACTGGTCAAGCTCCTCTTGATGCAGCCCAGGATACGGTTGGTTTTCTGGGCTGCAAGCGCACACTGTCGGCTCATGTTCATTTTTTCATCAGCCAACACCCCCAAGTCCTTCTCCACAAGGCTGCTCTGAATCCCCTCCCTGCCTAACCTGGAGCTGTGCCTGGAATTGCTCCAACTCAAGTGTAAGACCTTGCACTTGTCATGGTTCAGCTTCATGAGGTTGGTATCAGCCCACCTCACAAGCGTCTCAAGGTCCCTCTGGATCCCATTCCTTCCCTCCAACGTATCAACCGAACCACACAGCCTCGTGTCATCGGCAAACTTGCTGAGGGTGCACTCAATCCCTCTGTCCATGTCACCGACAAAGATGTTGAACAAGACCGGTCCCAGCACCGATCCCTGAGGGACGCCACTTGTTACTAGTCTCCAGCTGGACATTGAGCCATTGACCACAACCCTTTGTGTGCGGCCATCTAGCCAGTTGTTTGTCCACCAAGTGGTCCACCTATCAAATTCATGTCTCTCCAATTTAAAGACAAGGATTTAGTGTGGGGCAGTGAAAAAAGCTTTTCACAAGTCCAGGTAGATGACACGAACTGCTCTACCCCTGTCCATCAGTTCTGTAGCCCCATCATAGAAGGCCACTAGATTGGTCAGGCAGGATTCCCCCATAGTTAAGCCACCTTGTTGCTTGTCATGCACTTTAGCATGCCTTTCAGGAGAATCTGCTCCAAGATTTTGCCAGGCACAGATGTGAGACTGATGTGTCGGTAGCTTCCTACATTGTAGCTCATGCAGGAAAGACAGAGGTGCTAACACAGGAAGAAGGGAAACAGTAACAAAAAAATCTACAAAAAATGGAGGAAGAGGACAATTAAAAGCAAGGGTCTTCCTCCTAAATCTTTTGTCCCCACCCAGAGCAGCTTTGCTGTCCTGTTGGGGCTGATGAAAAAACATGTTCGCACCAGGAAGAACTGGCTGAGGCGCTGGCAAAGAAGATTACTCCTGGTGTTGCCAGGAAAAAGCGGCGGGCCGTAGTAGTAGGGGACTCTACTCTGAAAGGAACAGAGGCACCCATCTGTTGGACTGACCCAGGCTCAAGGGAGGTGTGTTGCCTACCAGGGGCTCGGATCAGGGATGTTGCAGAGAACCTGCCTGCTCTAGTTGGTCCCACTGACTTTTACCCACTTCTGGTGATCCACGTGAGTGCTACTGATACAGATAGCAGCAGCTGGGAGAACATAAAGAAGGACTGCAGAGCTCTGGGAGAGGTGGTTAGGGGCTCTCGAGCGCAGGTTGTCTTTTTGTTAATTCTCCAGGATAAAGGGAGGACCTTAAAAAGGCTAGGAGGATTGGCCAGGTTAATAAATGGTTAGAAGGGTGGTGCTATAATAAGCGGTTTGGGTACCTTGAACACGGGACTCAATTTAGGAGGCCAGGTCTACTGGGGCCTGGTGGAGCTGGTCTGACAAAGAAGGGGAAGAGTGGATCTGATAGGAAGCTTGCCAGACTGGTCAAGGGTGCTTTAAACTAGATGTGTTGGGGGAGGGAGGCATCATTCCATCCCAACACACCCAGTCACTTGACAGCACCTATAATAAATATTTAGAGTAATGTAGAGATATTCCAGCTGCTCTAGCCAATGAGCCGGCTTCATTGGAAGCTCAGCTCAGATGCTGCTATAGAAACGCCCGTAGCATGGGGAACAAACAAGAGGAATTAGAGATACGTGCACATCTATGGGGGTATAATGTAATAAGCATCACAGAAACATGGTGGAATGGCTCCTATGACTGGTGTGTTGGAATGGAAGGTTACAGGCTCTTTAGGAAAGACAGGCCCAGCAGGCGGGGAGGGGAGTTGCTATTTATGTTAGGGATAGGCTGGAGAGTATGGAAATCTGCCTGGGGACAGGTGAGCAGTCGACAGCGAGTCTGTGGGTCAGGGTAAAAGGGAGAACAGCAATGGGAGATATTATTGTGGGGATCTGTAACAGACCGCCAGACCAAGAGGACACGGTGGATGAAGCACTCTATAGACAGATAGGAACAGCCTCACGCTCGCAGGCCCTTGTTCTCATGGGGGACTTCAATCACCCTGATATTTGTTGGAGGGACGGTATGGCCTGGCACAAGCAATCCAGGAAGTTCCTCGATTATGTGGAAGACAACTTCCCTCTGCAAGTAAGAGAGGAGCCGACAAGGAGAGGTGCCATGCTTGACCTCGTGCTCACCAACAGGGAAGGGCTGGTTGGAAATGTGACTCTCCAGGGCAGCCTTGATTGCAGCAATCATGAGATGGTCGAATTCGAGATCCTCAGGACAGTGAGGAAAGTGTGCAGCAAGCTCACTGCCCTGGACTTCAAGAGAGTAGACTTTGGCCTCTTCAGGAACCTGCTTAGCAAGATTCCATGGGATATAGCCCTAGAGGGCAGGGGGGCCCAAGACTCTTGGTTGATATTCAAGGATCACCTGCAGCAAGCTCAGGAGTGCTGCATCCCAACTAGAAGGAAGTGCTGCAGGAGGGCCAGGAGAATTCTTTGGATGGATAAGGAGCTGCTGAGGAAAATTCGAAGGAAAAAAGAGGCTTATAAAAGGTGGAAACAAGGACAGGCATCATGAGAAGAATACAGGGATGTTATATGGGAAGCTAGAGACCAAGTCAGGAAAGCTAAGGCTCACTTAGAATTAAACTTGGCTAGGGATGTTAAGGATAACAGGAAGGGATTCTATAGGTACATTGCAAATAAAAGACAGACTAGGGACAAAGTGGGCCCCCTCCTGAAGCTATCGGGAGAACTGGATACCCTGGATTTGGAGAAGGCTGAGGTTCTTAATGACCTCTTTGCCTCAGTCTTCACTAGCAAATGATCTGACCATACCTCCCAAGTCTTGGAATGCAGACACGGGGACAGTGAGAATGAAGACCCTGGACCAACTGTAGGAGATGATCTGGTTCGAGACCATCTTAAGAACATGAACGTATACAATTCCACAGGACCTGATGAAATCCATCCGCGGGTCCTGAAGGAGCTGGCAAATGAAGTTGCTAAGCCCCTGCCCATCATATTTGAAAAATCATGGCAGTCAGGTGAAGTTCCCGATGACTAGAAAAAGGGAAATATAACTCCCATTTTCAATAAGGGGAAAATGGATGACTCGGTGTCTTGGATTCAGCCAAAGCAGTCATTTTTCTCCTTCTTAGGAGCTGCTGCAGCGCTGTGTTGACTTTTTGCCAGGGAACAGCGCTGATAACACCAATGTTTTCAGTTACTGCTTAGAATGTTTGGTCTGACCAAGGACTTCCTGAGTCTCATGCTCTGCCAGGGAGGAGGGGAAGCCAGGAGGAAGGAGAAACAGGACACCAGACCCAAAGTGACCAAAGAGGTATTCCACACCATAGCACGTCATGCCCAGGATGTAAAAACTGGGGGCAGGAACCCGGAAGAGTTAGTTCACGACTTGGTCGTCGGGAGGTGAACAGTTGTATTCTCTCCCCTTTTATTTCCCTGATCATTATTATTATTGGTGGTAGCAGTAGTGATCTGTGTCATACTTTAGTTACCGGACTGTTCTCATCTCAACCTGTGGGAGCTACATTCTTTTGTTTCTTCTCCCCATCTCCCTCCCCCACCCCCTGGGTAGTGGGGAGGAATAAAGAGGGGGGATTGGGCAAGCAAACTGCGTGAGTTGCAGCTTAAACCGCAACACCCAGGGAACTACAGACCCGTTAGTCTCACATCTGTGCCTGGCAAAATCTTGGAGCAGATTCTCCTGAAAGGCAGGCTAAGGCATATGAAAATCAACAAGGGACTTGGTGACAGCCAGCATGGCTTCACTATGGGGGAATCCTGCCTGACCAATCTGGTGGCCTTCTATGATGGGGCTACAGAACTGATTGTCAGGGGTAGAGCAGTTGATGTCATCTACCTGGACTTATGAAAAGCTTTTTGCACTGCCCCACACTAAATCCTTCTCTTCAAATTGGAGAGACATCAATTTGATAGGTGGACCACTTGGTGGACAAAGAACTGGCTAGATGGCCGCATGGAAAGAGTTGTGGTCAATGGCTCAGTGTCCAGCTGGAGACTAGTAACAAGTGGTGTCCCTCAGGGATCGGTGCTGGGACCGGTCTTGTTCAACATCTTTGTCGGTGACATGGACAGAGGGATTGAGTGCACCCTCAGCAAGTTTGCTGATGACACCAAGCTGTGTGGTTCGGTTGATACACTGGAGGGAAGGAATGGGATCCAGAGGGACCTTGAGACGCTTGTGAGGTGGGCTGATACCAACCTCATGAAGTTGAACCAGGACAAGTGCAAGGTCCTACACTTGAGTTGGAGCAATCCCAGGCACAGCTCCAGGTTGGGCAGGGAAGAGATTCAGAGCAGCCTTGTGGAGAAGGACTTGGGGCTGTTGGTTGATGAAAAAATGAACATGAGCGAACAGTGTGCGCTTGCAGCCCAGAAAGCCAACCGTATCCTGGGCTGCATCAAGAGGAGCTTGACCAGTAGGTCAAGGGAAGTGATCCTGCCCCTCTACTCTGCTCTTGTGAGACCTCACTTGGAGTATTGTGTGCAGTTCTGGTGTCCTCAACATAAAAAGGACATGGAACTGTTGCAACAAGTCCAGAGGAGGCTATGAGGATGATCAGGGGACTGGAGCGCCTCCTGTATGAAGATAGGCTGAGAAAGTTGGGTCTGTTCAGCCTGGAGAAGAGAAGGCTGCAGGGAGACCTCATAGTAGCATTCCTGTATCTGAAGGGGGCCTATAGGGATGCTGGGGAGGGACTGTTCATGAGGGACTGTAGTGATAGGACAAGGGGTAATGGGTTCAAACTTAAACAGGGGAAGTTTAGATTGGATATGAGGAAGAAATTCTTTACTGTAAGGGTGATGAGGCACAGGAATGGGTTGCCCAGGGAAGTTGTGAATGCTCCATCCGTGGTGGTGTTCAAGGCAGGTTGTACATAGCCTTGGGTGTCAGGGTTTAGTGGGAGGTGTCCCTGCCCCTGGCAGGGGGGTTGGAACTAGATATCTTAAGGTCCTTTCCAACCCTAACTATTCTGTGATTCTATGACTCGTGGGTCAGGCTTTTTCCCCTTCTTGAAAATGGGGGGTATATTTCCTTTTTTTCAGTTGTTGGGAACTTCACCTGACTGTCAAGATTTTTCAAATATGATGGAGAGTAGCTTAGCAACTTCATTTGCCAATTCCTTCAGGACCTGTGGATAGATTTCATCAGGTCCCATGGACTTTTGCAGTAGAAACAATCTTTCCTTTATGGATGTTGAGGTGGTTCTTATTTAATCTCTTCGTAGGCATCAATTTTTTGTTTGGTCTGGTTTGGTTATTTTTCTGGAAAAAATTCACAATGTCTGAGGTTCTTGATCCCTCAGAAAGCGTGCAAAAACCTTGTAGCGTGTATTTTGAAATGGAGTGACTTTCCTGTGGCTCAAGTCAAAGTCATGAATGCTTGGCTTTGTTAGTTTGTTATTCTTAGGTTTACCTGGTCCATTAGTAGTATTTAGAATATAATACAGAAATTTTTGAAGTCTGGTTGCTCAAATCTCCATATCTCTTATTACTCCAAGTAAAGAATGAAGTCTGTCTTATTTAGAGCTTTGGT
Organism: Ara ararauna; assembly: GCA_028858755.1. Lineage (NCBI taxonomy): Eukaryota > Metazoa > Chordata > Aves > Psittaciformes > Psittacidae > Ara > Ara ararauna. The sequence goes on along the minus strand of CM054410.1, from coordinate 6,396,249 downwards.
CAAAATTCAGAAACTTCTTCTAATTGCTGGAAAGACCTCGATTTCTGAGGCTAATTCTTCATATGAGAAATGTGAATCCATAACAATCTACAGCTTTTTTTTTTTTTAATGAAAACTGAGGTATGGTTTGTAATAACTTTTCTATTATTATTATTTTTAGAACTATGTCAATGAACTCATTATATTTTTCTGTCCATAATTTCCTGTCTGCAGCTAGAGGACCTGCTCTTTCCTTTCTGACCTCTTGTTCTTTATGTACATGAAGAAAAACGTTGCCTGTCTTATCCTCTCCTGCAATCTTCATTTTCCACCTTGTATCTTTTTTCTCTTGCACTTCTGACTTATTCCACACCCTTTTTACTCCCCCTGTCTGTCTTGATGTTTTATGCTATTCACTTACACTTTTTCTACACTCTCTACATTTCCTTATTCATATATATTGACCTGTTTTATGCTTTTCATAGATGGCATTGCCAGGGGTATGCATAACCATCACCTAAGTGTAAATTTCTTTTCTTATTGTATAGAACCTTTCTACTGTCTTTGCAAAAGCTGCACTGCTTCGTCAATTCTAATCTGCTGTGCTCATAAGTAAATCCGTTTAGAAATCTGTGTTCTGGAAACCCTTGGTTTTGGATTAACTCATTACATGGCCCTAATTTTTCTTCAACCTTTGTGAAGCAGCAAAGGTAGTTAATGCAAAAAAAATTCCAATGGAAAGTTGAAGTTTGATTCCATTTTAATGTTTTTTAGACTATACATTGGTTCCACCAAATTATGAATATTAAGTAATATGTAGTTGGCTGGGAATTGCTAGCATTTTGTTTATTAAAAGTCAGCACTGGGATTGTGTCTGCTCAAAAGTGTCCAGGCTCAAACTAGGATCTACATCATAAAACCACCTGTTATAATTAGTTGTGACTTCAGAAATGTGGTTTAAGTATTTGGTCTCTTTAAGATTAGTGTCGAATAATAGGCCATGGTTTTAAGGCTGTATATGCCTCTGTGTGTGACAAAAGCAAAAGATGAGTTTGTAATTTTTATGCAAAAGTGAGTTTTAATTAATGAACAGGGGCATGATGTTTTTGTAATGTATGTGAAAAAAAATGTATGAAATTAAGAAATAAGCATGGTTCAGTGATTCAGTTTGTGGATTTGGTATTCCATTGTGCATGTTTCTCTAACATCATTAGAGGAAATTAGACTACAACAAATCTCATCAAGTTCCAGTTGAATGTGCAGTTATCTTCAAAATCCAGTCTTTCTGCATCTGCTCCTTCTTGCACTGAGGTTTAGGAGCCCTAATATGATGTAATTGTTTCACAAGGTCCCTGCTATGGTATGCTCATTTTTATGCATTTTTCCACATCCGTAAGAGACTTTGAGGAAAAATGGTAGTATGGACCATGAAGTCTCCATTACTGAAATATACTAAATTTTACCGTGTGCTGTAAAAAGATTTAAAAAACCAAACAAAAACAAACCCCCAACAAACACCCCAGAAGAGATGGGGGTTCTGGATCCACATGCCCATGTTGTCTTCAAAGCTTTTTGAGTGTCCACTGAAGGTTTTACCATTTTTTCAGGTCCACAGATGTGGCAGATGATCAGTTGTGCAGGGTTGATAATAAAATTTTATATTTTGATCCGTCAAAATGAGATTAGACCTGGTTTTGTGTCATCTTCCCCCCCTAAAAATATATTAACTGTCTTGTTGTTGAGACAGATATATTGATGGCAATTAACTGTTCTTGAGCAGTGTGGCATGTATTCTTGAGTATTATAGCCAGTAACATAGTTGTCCCTTCAGCAAGATCTAAGCCAACAAATTGACTGATGCTGCATAAGCATATACAGAATCCATTTTGCCCTCATCACATCTGAATTCCATAGTGTTCACAAGAAATAAAACTAAGAAAATGAATGTTTCGCAAATATAGTTCTGGTAACAATTACCAATCAAACAGTAACTTCAGTTTGTTGCATATATGTGTGCATAAAGGTTGCTTTTCTGCTATGCTTTGATTACCTGCTATTGCTTTAATACCTACAACTGCATAATACAGAATTATGTGTCACTGCATAAACACAAATATATATCATAAACTTTAATGTATCTTAACAATTTTATATACAACTACTCTGTCTGTTCCACTCAAATTTCACTTCTACTGCAGTCAAATGGAAATCTAGTTTCCATGCTTGACAATGTGAAATCGTTAGTGTGCTATTATTATTTCTTAATTAGAGCATTTCAAAATTATTTGTGGGAACTTTAGTCACACTGAACCTGAGGGATCCTACTTTCACTACTGGAAATGTTACTGTTCCCAAGAATTTAAAATATGCCAGAGCCTCAAAACTTGCATGGAGTTGGAGTGAAGCGCTGAGCTCCTTTTAATTTGGTTTCTGGTATTTTATTTTCTTCCACATCATCTGAACATTCAAGTTCTTTTGGCAATTATGTATTTATCTCTTTAAATTGAAAATATGACAGGACTCAACAGGTGATTTGCAAGAAAACTAGGAACTGCAATGGAACTCAAAAATGTAAGAGTTGGCAACACCACACGTTGCAAGCAGAGCCGTGATTATCTCAGTTTTCCCCTTTATTAGTTTTTGTGGTAAAGGCATTTGTGGAAATAGGTGACTCACATTTTCTGTTTTAGATCATTTTCAGTGCTTACTAGAAACTGAGTGAGGTGTGGGGGACTACAGTTATAAATATGTAAGGAGCACTGTGTGAAGACACTTCTGATATTATGGAAAATTTACTTGGCATCATTTTGTTAAGATGTAAATGAGAAAAGTTTTGTTATATTTACCCTGGTTTACTCAGGTCATTAGTAAATATTTCTTAGATATATTCCTGAAGCTGTATTTATGTGAATGTCTTGATTTATTTTTTATTTTCTTGAAGCTCACAACAAGAGATGTGACTTTCAACAGTTTTTTCAACAGAATGCTTGTTCATATCAGTTAATGTGAAATACCATATGTTTAGACTCACATGATGGATCTTCTTGTTTTGAGGGCTTGTTTTGTATTCTTGTTTGCTAGAACAGGTCTCAGTAGCTACTAACAACTCATTGTGCAGGTGTGTGACCACAAGTTTGTGAGGACGGGTACATTAACTGTAATCCTGATCCTTGTGAAGTTAACCCAAAATGACATTTTATGTCTGAGAACATTTCTATGGTATTTGATTTTTCATGCTACTGGCAGCAGGAACAGAGGCTTGTAAATGCTCTGAAGTCCAGCACTACAATGCCGAGGATCATGAAACAGTCCAGTTGGGACTGAAGGCTTCTCAGTGGGAAAGCACAAGGATAAAATATTGGAGAAGACCACATGAAGCCAGAAAACTTCTGTCTGAAATAGTTTTATACAAGAGAGGCTTGGAGAGATATTAGTTATATATATATATGTATATATATATATATATATATATATATATATATATATATATATTTTTTTTTTTTTTTTTTAGTTTTTGTCCTTAGCACATGTGTTATTGTGTACCCTGTTATGCAGTTGTAGTTGGCAGGTTAAATTTGCAAAAACAGAGATAGTTCATCTTCACAGAATTCTTCCCAGCCTCTGCTGTGACATTCTTAATATTTATTTTACAGAATGGTAATTCAGGTATCTGAGTGTAATACACTGAAAATACCTATTATCTATTTAAGGCTCTCTTATTATATGTATTTCCTAAATGTACTGTGTACGCATAATACACAGGTGATATGAATACAAATTATAGATTTTATTTGTAGATGGGAACAAATAAGGCAATGTACTGCTGTTATATTTCCATTAGTTTTAGAAGATTTAATAAAGTTAAATAATTGTATTATGTTTTACTACTTAGGAATCACTAAAAGGGAGGAAAACCATGACAGTTTCAAAACACCAATTTTTTTGTTATCAAAAACAGTTTGTAAAAAGTTCAATATTTTTCCTTGTTGCTAAAGAAGCATAATGGAGAGGACAAAAAAGAAGGAAAGAAAATATCCTAAAAATAACATATTATATATATACATATAAAATACATAGTCCTATCACTACGTATATATATATATATATATATATATATCTGTAGTGTTAGGAGAAGGGGCAATGGAGTTAAACTTAAACAGGAGAAGTTCAGGTTAGATATAAGGAAGAAGTTCTTTGCTGTAAGGGAGATGGAACACTGGAACAGGTTGCTGAAAGAAGTGATAAATGCTCCACCCCTGGCAGAGTTCAAGGCCTGATTGGATAGAGCCTTGGTCTAGTGTGAGGCATTCCCGTCCAGGGCAGGGGCATTGGAACTAGATGATCTTAACGTCTTTTCCAACCCAAACCATTCTGTGATTCTGTGATCCTATGATTCTATGATTCCCTTAATATTTTGTAACTTTGTCATATTTCAGGTTTTCTCCTCTAAAGAGGAAAGAGAACACTTGCTATGGAAGAATACCCTTCTGGCTAGCCATTTTATGAGCTTCTAGTTTCTCCATGATCAATGCAACAGCCATCCCCCACTGTATGCAGAGAGACCAAGTTTCATTCAACAGTCTTGAGATTCCCAGGTCTGAAGTCCTTATTCCCAGTAACTGGAGTTTTTCTGTTGGAAAGGGCTGTAATCTGTCTCACTCAGAAATCTAGAGCTTCCAATAGAGACTGGAGGAAAACCCAGCAACTTTGGTACTTGTCAGGCTTAAGTGTTTCTAAGTTGAAATCTTGGGGTGTGAGAATTTGTGCTGTGTGTTTGCTGTGCTATGCAGGGTGTATCTAATGATACTGACCTCACTGAATCATGGATCTGCTGTACATGAAAACAGCAAATTAAAGCACAATCCGCTATGTTTATGGGCTTTAAGAGATAGCAAACCAATTCTCCAAATATGTAATTTGCTTGCCATTCAGCTTTGCAGAACATGGATGTGGTACTACAGAAACAAGTGACTAGAACTGCATTCATAACCTCTAATATATCAACAATACACCAATTTGAAAAACACCCTGCATTTTGTCAGATTTTAAATTGCAAAATTAACATTCACTATTAATTTTAAGGTACTAAGTAATCTATTGATGCCAATATTCACTTCCTGTTAAATCTGTTTGCAAGTGATATTTGCAATGTATTTATTAAAGGAAACACACTAAAAGAATTGAGGTGTTTGAGGATATACATTTATTTTCACTCAATTTCTTTATTGGCAGCTTTGATCAACGCCAGCCTTACTACCCTTACCACATGTTCTGAACTTGTAGATGCAAGCGTATAAGCAATTTCCGATGTCAATTCTTCCTGATCTACCCAGGCTGAAATATGAAAACCAAGTTGTCTCCTAAATTGTAGTGAGTAGGATTAGTGAATTGATCAGTTGAATTCTGAATTAAAATTGCAATTAAAGGCAAAGTTGTATCTTGTAGAAAGGCTTCAAGTCATTTCCACAAGGTATAACATTCAGACTAGTGTCTTTTGACTAAGGTTTGTACTGGAATAAAAACTGTTTTCAATACCTTTTTTTCCCGTTTGCAAATCAAACTCTTAGAATAGTAGTAATTAATGCACAAAAAAAGATATGATATAATTTTTGCAGTTTTTCATCTCTACAGAGAAAATTCCATTGGTCTTTGAAAATACTGAAGATGTGATTCAGTGCAGAAAATTACAAACAAACATCATCAGTAGCATATAATGATTATTTTCCAATAGATTTGGCTCAAAGTATTTAAAATGACCATGTGGGCATTGTATAGTCAATTGCAATTAGCATTTACAGTGTTTTGATATATGCTTTGCTGTAACAGTCTCAGGACATACTTAAGACATACATTTTTGCATTTGAGTCTTACCCAGAATCTTCTCTGATCACAGATGAAATGCCAAGAATTTATGGGCATGTTTATTCTTAATACTGGCAGTATTTTGATACTCTGTTTAAAAGTTTTCCCCATTCATCATTCCTTATTTTTTGCTCTGGGATTTGTTAGAACAGCTTTATCTGCATCATTTATCCCATTCAGTCAGTACATGCAATTGTCCAGTGCTGTTGGAAATGATCACAGAACCTGACCTATTGATCTTAACACTTTTTGCACAATATACCTTTTTTAAGCACCTTATCCTACAGCCATGAAGAGCACATTCTAATCAGCAAAGAAGTAGTTTTAGTGATTTAGTAGATGTAATTCCTCATGTAGCATCAGTAGTGACTCAAAGTTGCCCCTATGTTGAAGGATCTTTTGCTCCTACTGATTTAGTCAGTTGGATTATGTGAGAACCTAATGTGGTGATATTAGCTACTCAATTTTAATTTTTGCTATTCAGCACCATAAATTATGGTGTTTTATGGCAACCTTAGAAGGTATGATTTGAACCAATTATGCATTCTGCTCTGAATCCTAGAACTTAGTAGAAGCATATAATTATGGTAAGTCATATCCACCAGGTCAATTTTCTTTTATCTTTTCGCAAAGAATGCTAAGACATATGTATGAAGATTATAAGCATCATTTTAAGCTAGAGATATTAAAGCTGCTTATTACTGAAAATGTTTTCCTTTTCATAAAACAAAATTTGTCTTACATGAGTAGCATGGAGAATTTACCAGCTTCTGCATAGGCTCTTTTCTTTATCCTAAACAGGAAAACAATGGAGGAATTAGAATGGTAGAAAAGGAAAGCCACAAGCTCATTACAAATTTGAGATGAAATGTATAATTTTCAGAATACAAAACCCCCAAAGCACTTAGTACTTAAGTAACAATACTGCACATTGATTTCTCTTAGTGTTAGACTTTTAGATACTAAGAATCTCTTAAAACAAGATTTAGCTCCTTAAAAGAGATAGTAGATTATCTTTCAATTTTCTGTATTTTATATAACTTTTTACACCTTTTTTCTGCAGCTTTCTTAGGGTCAAATATGAAGGGAAGTAAATAACATTTATTTTCCCATATGAAGCCAGTATTTGTGTTTCACTTCTCTGTTGTGTTAGATTTGGTTGTGAATTTTTTCTAACAGTTGTTAGGAAAGTTGAAGGATTTAAAAAACATGCTCTTAAAGGTGTTAGGATTATTTTTCTTTCTTTACTTATGAGAACTGTCACCTTAATCTTACAGATTTGCTGCTTAAAGTCAGATAGTAGTGCCCTTAGTAGGAAATGCTAACTTATTTAATGAATAATGACCAGCGATTTATGTCATACACACATTGTTCAACAGTGATGAGGATGACAATGGAGCAGTAAGTGCTGTTATCTCAATCTCTAATCTTTGAGGTAGCATAATTGCATCAACAATCTGATACTGTAGACTAGTTGCTATCTAACTGCTTCCTACTGAGACTCTAATATATTAAGCCGAACCCAAATAATTTCAGTAAGAGTGTTCACAAGATAGGATTGAACTTCTAATATGAAAAAAAGCCAGAAGAATTAGATCATCCAGAATAAACTCTGCTAACAAACAATGACTTATTGTGTTAAATGCGGTGTTTACTAATAGACATGATTTCTTTTTCTACATTTGTTGTGGGTTTTTTTGATGTATAATCATCTTCATTGTTGACGAGCAAGTGAGTAGAAAAATGAATGCAAAATTAGGGATATAAAAAAATGTGATGCTCAAATTTTTAAGAGCTTTTCTATGTGGGAATGATTACAGAATGAGCCATGCAGTAAAGAATTTGGCTAGTTGCATCTAAAATCAGGATAGCTCTGACAAGCACAGTTTTTCAGGAAACTCATTTCTGGTGCTATGTCTCAGACACATGCAACACTTGAGGTGCCAGGTCCAATTAGCAGTCTGATGGTGGTAAATCCATTATCCTTGGAAAGAAAGTCCACCATCAGGAGACATTAATTCAATGTGACACCAACTGGGGTGTTTATATACAGCTAATTGCAATGTCAGACATTCTGCTCAAATTGAGTTTAATTGTGGCAAAATTGGAGTTAATTAAAAGTTAATGGTATAGAGCACATCATGTTGTTATAAACTACGGGTACATGTTTCATATCCATATTATTGTTATTTGAATGGTGCTTTCAATTACTGTAGCTAATAGTGGCACTTTGGAAATGCACTATAATTGTTTTCACATCACTGAAAGTTTTTGCTCAGAGCAGGCATGTAAAAACATGCTTATTTTTAAAAAACTTGACAATGTTTGGGTTGGTTCATTATATCACAATGTATATGTCACATGTGACATTTCCATCACCTTCTAAGGAAAGGATTGACTTTACGAGAGTTTAGTAAAATAGAAGAAATTTCCAGTTCACCATAAGAAAATGATATTATTTTTGACACTGCCCATCATACTTTGATGGTGAAATCTCATTTTCTTTGTCTTTCATTAATCCATCTTTTTCTAATTGTGTCTTATCTCTCACTGTTTTGTCAGCATTTCTTCTGATGAATCTCTTTTCTGTGGGATTTTCCCTGAGTTGTCTTCAACTTCTGTCTCTACACCCCTTGTCTGCTCCTGTAGCTTCCAGTTATACATACACTGACTGCTTCATCTGTATTCTGACCTCTCTATTGTTTGAAGTTTTATATGGAAAACTTTGTTTGACATGTCCTCCTGGTTGCCTTACTCCCAATTCAGGAATAATCATTACATCTTCTCCTTTTTCTGTCAGTACAGGCAATCCAAACATCCTCCTGCCAAGCAGCCCAATACCATCTTCTTGCACCACATACGCTTGCTGTGTCCAAGCCTTTCAGATCTTTCTCTATTATAACCACAAACCGATTTCCTCCTTGCATGCTACTTCCCTCATTCAAGTCCTATTTTTCTCAGTCTTAACATCTCTTCCAGCTTTTCTGAGGCACAAATACCTTGTATCTCCTGTTCATTGCAAATGAAGCTACCATTTATCTCTACTACCAGGTACTTGTACCACACTACCACAGAGCTCTACCCACCATATTCCTTCCCATTGGATTAAATTCAAGCTATTCCTAGACTGACATTTCGGACAAGTTGGTCTTTCCCAGTTACAGCTTTCTTCTTTTTCAAGAAGCTAGTTTCATATTTTCACCTGAGCACTTCTTTTGGAAGCACAGCAGACCTCCTACTTATGTTATGGCTCACATGCTATGTGAGTGGTATAAGGTGGGGAGCACCACTGTTGCTTCTTTAATGCATGCAGGAGATAAAAATATACATTTGAGTCCACTGTCCTGTGTCCTGTCTTCTAACACATTTTCCAGTATTTATTAAGATGAACTCTCAGATTAAATGTAAAGTTTTTAGCTCAAATGGAAACTTAAAGTGCAGATCTGTGTCATACTGCTTTTAAAACCTTTTTGCAAGATGCTAGCAATTACCAATATGTTCCTTAAGGAAGCCCAGCAAATTGTTTCAAAGAAGCCAGATGTAAATTTGATTTTCTTTTGGAGAAAAGACAATATTAATTTTGAGCTTTCCCAGCTCATATATTGGATCAATACAAGCATTTTATCCTGTTGAATAGCAAAGACGTTTTTCAGGATTGTTTCAAGGACAAGCACTGTGACTTTATTATTCTAGCAAAGTCAATGTGATGTTACCTCAGTGAAGCTAGGGGACAGCCATTGGCTCATGTGTTATCGTTACTGCAGAAGGGATGGGGTCAGTCTGGTACTGGGTGGTAACCAAAAATTTGGGGATTTTTCAGTCTCCATTGCTCCTGCTGCTGAACTTCTGTTTGCAAATTCTAGTTTTGTTCTTTATTACTTAGTGCATTTCTATGAAACGTGAAACACTTCAGAATGTCTTAAGTCATACAGACAACTTCTAATTCAACTAATCTTCTGTGGTTTTTTTATCTCTTGAACTCAGATTTTCACCAATACTGTATTCTAATATAAGACCTTTAAAATAGATTGACTGCAGGGGATACTGTGATATGGTTTCAAAACTCAGGTCCCTCTTACATACAATTTTGTGGTTACCTGCTAATAGCCATCACACTGTTCTCCCTGATCATGCACAAACTCTCTCTGACAGTAACAGGGATGTTATGTATCTAGGGAAAGTTAAATAGTGTTTACTGAAGTCTGAGCAGCTGATGTTGGTTGACACATCAGGAAGCACATATTTGTGATCTAGTCTCTTTTAAAGCTGAAATATTTCTCTTTATTATGTTTGGAAGTTAGTTTAACCTTCCCTTTGTCCATACAGTCTGTTACAGAGTTTGTAAAGTTTGGGCACTCGACTCATACAAAACGTGACAACTCCCTTATTTTACACTCTGATTCAGAAAGCTTTTAAATCTGATCAAGGACTGGTTTGAAAATAACATCCATGCTTTGATAAGCATATGGAGCCATGAACATGTATTTGTGTTTAAAACATAGTATCTTTGCATTCAACAGAAAAGCAATGAGTTACTTTGCCAAGCAATGAAGTGGCAAGTTGTCTAGCTTACTTTGTGATTAGAGTTTATAGCTTTAGATAGAATAATTACTGACTTATATAAATCAAATGTTAAAAATATATTCTTTCACCTTAAAAAGCATAAGGAACTTTTCATTAAAGATAATAAAAATTGTCTCATTGTTCCATCTTCCATGAGTATTCCAGATGGTTCTTTTCAACAACACAATGAAGTGGTTGCATACATGTGGGAGTTTAAATGGGTTGGTTAGGATTTTCTTTGTTCCCTCATGTATTTTTTCCTTCACATGACTTATTTGGAACTGTCTAAATACAACAAATGCAATGACATGAAATGCTCATTTCCAAGAATTATACTTCCATTTACAAATCTGGCATTTTGATGTGACAAGGTTAATACAAGGCAGTTAAATGTTATTCTAAATAAACAGATGAACAAATAATGCTGTATTTGAAAAGGCTCCTTATGCTAAGAAAATTATGCAGTAAAATTACTGCTTTTCATCAATTTTAAATAGGCTAACACTTTCTTCCATTGTCTTCATCTATTGTGGGCCACCAGTTTCTTCAGTCCTTTGTTCTGTAAAGCTAAATAGCCTGGAAGAGGCAGAGTGTTTCAGGAACAGATAGCGTAGTCACTTAAAACAATTCCAATGATAGGAAATTTGTCATTGCAGCTGCCAAACTGAATTTTATCTTCTACAGTATATTTCATTAATCTTTTTGCTAAGTAAACTATTTTCCCCATAGAAATCATTTAACATGGTTCCAGGAGTTTCAGTTTTTAGAAAACACCAGTGAGATATATTATTGTTCCTTTAGACACTGTCACACAGCAGGGCAATAATCTAAAACAAGCAACAGAAAAAACCCCTGATAACAAATATTCTCTCAGATTTTCTGAAAGCTGAGAAATCCTTTTGCTGTATGATTTTGCTTAACACTAAAATCTGAGCTGAACAAGAGAGTGAAGACTAAGATGAAAAAGCTGTCATAGTTCAAAAAATACAATGAGGTTCTCCTTCTCTGAGTACAAAATCTGAATACTGGGCTGGGAGTTGATCTGTATTCAAATTTGTTTCTGGTTATTTTGATTGGTTGTTTTGGGAGTTTTGGGGGAGTTTTTTGTTTGTTTGTTTGTTTGTTTTTAATTTAAAGGGAATAGTTTTACTGGATCATAGGTGCATCTAATAAAAGATAGCTTTTCTCCTGATCAGGCTTCAAGTATTTTCTGTATGCTCAATCAAAGAAAAAGTAGGGCAGCTTTTACTTCAAATCTCTGGATGACGCTGGATCCAACGTATCCAGTAATGAAAACAAATGACCTTCTCTACAGAAGGAATTGATGTCTACATGGTAAGAGACACATTTTTTAAAAAACTCATTTGAAGATGAGAGCCTCAGTTTCATTCCGTCTGCATTAGGCTTTGATTAGAGCCCATTCTAAATTATACTTTTTTACTCTCCATGTATTTAAAATTGTTCTTTGTGTGAATGTAGAATAACTAACTACCATAGGCTTCACCATGTAAATTGTCTCTTGGGAATAATACAGGCTTCTGGATTGTAGTCTCATCTGAGCAGGCATCCCGTGAAAACTGTGTCTTTCTTAATTAGCTTCTTGTAAAGAAATAAAGCCTTTGTGGGTAGATTTGGACTAGTATGTAAGAGGAGCTAAACTGCAGTAGAGACAAATAAGCTACCATAGAAGAGGAGAGATGAAGCTGTCCACTACATACTCATACATATTCATAAACAGGTCATCTACCAGGACTTGTGCAAAGCATTCGACACTGTTTTACATGACATCCTTGTCTCTAAATCGGAGAGACATCAATGTGATAGGTGGATCTCTCAGTGGATAAAGAAGTGGCTGGATGGCTGCACAGAAAGAATCGTGCTCAATGGCTCATAATTTTTATATTTGAAAAATCATGGCAGTCAGGTGAAGTTCCCAATTAATGGATACAGGGAAATATAACTCTCATTTTCAAGAAGGGGAAAATGGATGAGCCGGGGAACTACAGACCAGTCAGTCTCACCTCTGTGCCTGGCAAAATCTTGGAGCAAATCCTCCTGGAAGGCATGCTAAGGCACATGAAAAACAACAAGGGGCTTGGTGACAGCCAGCATGGCTTCACTATGGGGGAATCCTGCCTGACCAATTTGGTGGTCTTCTATGATGGGGCTACGGAACTGATGGACAGGCGTAGAGCAGTTGATGTCATCTACCTGGACTTGTGAAAAGCGTTTGACACTGTCCCACACAAAATCCTTGCCTCTAAATTGGAGAGACATCAATTTGATAGGTGGACCACTCGGTGGATAAAGAACTGGCTGGATGGCCGCATGCAAAGAATTCGGCTCAATGGCTCCATGTCCAGCTGGAGACTAGTAAAAAAGTGGTGTCTCTCAGGGATTGGTGCTGGGACCGGTCTTGTTCAACATCTTTGTTGGTGACATGGACAGTGGGATTGAGTGTGCCCTCAGCAAGTTTGCCAATGCTGGAGGGAAGGAATGGGATCCAGAGGGACCTTGACAGGCTTGTGAGGTGGGCTGATGCCAACCTGATGAAGTTGAACCATGGCATGTGCAAGGTCCTACACCTGGGTTGGAGCAATCCCCGGCGTAGGACCTTGCACTTAGCATGGTTAAAGCTCCAGGTGGGGAGGGAAGAGATTCAGAGCAGCCCTCTGCAGAAGGACTTGGGGGTGTTGATCGATGAAAAAATGAACATGAGCCGGCTTCAGTGTGCGCTTGCAGCCCAGAAAGCCAACTGTATCCTGGGCTGCATCAAAAGGAGCGTGACCAGCAGGTCAAGCGAGGTGATCTTGCCCCTCTACTCTGCTCTTGTGAGACCTCGCTTGCAGTATTGTGTGCAGTTCTGGTGTCCTCAACATAAGAAGCACATGGAACTGTTGGAACAAGTCCAGAGGAGGGTCACTAGGATGATCAGGGGACTGGAGCACCTCCTGTATGAAGATAGGCTGAGAAAGTTGGGTCTGTTCAGCCTGCAGAAGAGAAGGCTGCGTGGAGACCTCATAGCATCCTTCCAGTACCTGAAGGGGGCCTATGAGGATGCTGGGGAGGGACTCTTCATTAGGGACTGTAGTGATAGGACAAGGGGTAATGGGTTCAAACTTCAACAGGGGAAGTTTAGATTGGATATGAGGAAGAAATTCTTTACTGTAAGGGTGGTGAGGCACTGGAATGGGTTGTCCGGGGGACTCGTGAATGCTCCTTTGCTGGCAATGCTCAAGGCCAGGTTGGACAGAGCCTTGGGTGTCAGGGTTTAGTGTGAGGTGTCCCCACCCACGGCAAAGGGGTTGGAACTAGATGATCTTAAGGTCCTTCCCAACCTTATCTATTCTATGATTCTATGATTTCATACTGCGCAGCTTCAACTACCAGTCTTGTGGGGAGGAATTAATTAGTAATGCTTTTGTTTATATATGTGTGAATGGAAAAAATATGTGAGATATTCAAGGCACAAAAAGCTGATAGAATTTTGTCATGAAGTAGGACAGTTACAGAACACTATATGTTCTAGAACTTTTTTCTCTACTCTAAAAATTAGGTCAGCTTTCACTTCAATAATCAATTATGGAAAATGCATGTTTTAATCTAGCCATTTCCAGAAAAATATCAAAGAATCTAAGCAGGAAGAAATGTAAGTCCAGAGGTTCTGAGTGATGTTGAAAATCTCTTATTAGGTTAAGGTTTTGGTACATTTTATTCATCATAACATCAGAGAATATTAAGATGAGTTCCTACAACCCTACAAATGGAAGTAACTGTCAGAAATACGACATCATTGGCCACCATCAAAATATAACATCATGAAATATATAATTCTGCTTTTATTAATGAAAATGTGTAAATACTTGATAATGCCTGAAGGGGAATCCTGCTATTCTAAACTATGTGTTTGGTTTCTCTTTTTCTTCCTTCACCCTCAGAAGTACTTGATCAGGTATTTTTCATTTTTTATGTTTATAGAACAATTCTATAATATTTTTCTATAGAATTTTTACAAATTTAATTCTCTGGTGCTTTTGCAGTGAAATATATATGGTCACGTTCCTCATTTCTGTATTTTCCAGAATATTCATTTTTTGCATTTCCCCACTTTGGCTTCTGCCCATATGTTGGTGTTAGCAGAATAGTTTCTTGTGAGGAGGAAACAAGAATGAAAGCAGATGGGAAGTGAAATATACTTAGATGCTATGGGATCAGCTAAACTCTAAAAAGTTTCATAAATTAAACCTCCAGCCCTTTGATGTTAAGATTGAATCAGGTGGTTTACAACAAGCTTGGAGTAATATTCAAGCGGCCAATAAATCCAGTATGGGAAGATCTTCAGTGAACTTCAAAAGAATAAGTCAATTTCCTAGCTCATGTCACATGTAGCTGTGTGGTATAAGAAGCAGTTGCAAAGAAGTTCCCTGTTTTGCCATCTGCTTCCAGCAAGCACAAAGAGCTTCCTTCTTGAGCACATTAGGAATCCATGAAGTCTTGATGATTTTCATTCCTCAAGCTCTTCCTTCCTTTCTCATACATTTTAACAGAAAAATTTCAACATGTTTAATTTGGACTTTGGTTTTGTTTCCGTGTTGTAGTGACATGTTCTTTTTAATTGGGTAGAAAGACAATGCATTATCTCATGGATCTTTTATGTCTTGGTCTGTGAGAGATTAATAGTCTCAGTAATGCAGAGTGGTTCCTGCTGTGACAGCCAACCATCAGGATCCTGTGGCTTGGGAAATAGTCTTTTTGCTCTTGTTTGCCTGCTTTCTGCATTCTCATTTACTTGCAGTCCCAGCCACAGAAAACCTCTCCTTGCAATGTTGTGTATTATTATTCACTCAGAACAAATACACAGCAACATGAAAACAAAACTGTCTTTTTGAAATTGATGTGGATTGTTATTTTTTTTGTCCAGCCCATTCCAAGTCCTTTATAAGTTATTTAGTAATACAAATATTAATACTTGAGCTGAACTTAGCTACTTTATTTGTCCATGGTCTCAAAGGAGAAGCAATAAAAGAGATGAAAATATCTTTCAAGTACACATCATGTTGGTTTTGCACAGTCATGTCAAACCTGGCAATGGTTTTCATTAGTTTCATCTGCATTCACTGGAATGGTGTAATTTATGGTTTTGGTGAGATGCACTTAAAATAAAGCTTCCCATTAGAAGATTTTTTTAATACAGAATGACATATAAAAAGTGTTCACATTGTTTTTCATTTAGCTGGAAAAGAGTTTTTCTCCTTTTTTTTTTAAATGACAGAAGAATACTATAATTCTTGAGTCTTAGACACTTCTACCACTTAGATTATTCTGCCACTAGCAAAAACTCTTCGCAGCAGTCTCTCACTATGTAAACTGATGGAGTAAACCCAGATGATGGCAACATTATTTCCCAATGCTGACAAATTTAAAACATTCTTGTTCTCTGCTTCTATTCTGTTTGTCAGAATTTATTCAAAACATTAAATATTTTTTGGGCTCAGAAAGCCTTTGTTCTGGTCCAAACCGGCTAAAAAAATATGGTAACTGTCATGGGTTCAGCAGTAGCAGCCATTTTTCTCCTTCTTAGTAGCTGGTGCAGCACTATGTTTTTGACTTTTGGCCTGGGAACAACGCTGATAACACCGGTGTTTCAGTTACTGCTTAGTGATGTTTTGGTCTGGCCAAGGACTTTCTGAGTTTCATGCTCTGCCAGGGAGGAGGGGAGCCGGGAGGAAGCAGAGACAGGACACCTGACCCAAACTAGCCAAAGAGGTTATTCCATACCACAGCGAGTCATGTCCAGGATGTAAAAGCAGAGAGCAGAGACCCGGAAGGGTGGGGGTGTACTCTGTGGTTGGGCTGGGTTTTAGGTGGTGAGAAATTGTATTCTTTCCTTGTATTTGCCTTGTCATTATTATTATTGGTGGTAGCAGTAGTGATTTGTGTTATACTTTAGTTACTAAACTGTTCTTATCTCAACCTGTGGGAGTTGCATTCTTTTCGATTCTCCTTCCCATCCCTCCAGGAGCGGGGGGAAAGAAAGAGGGGGAATTGAGTGAGAGAGAGACTGCATGGCTGGCTGGACTTAAACCACGACAGTAACCTTAATGCAAACTAAATAATTACCTTAATAATTTCTTTTAATTATCTTTCATAGATATGAAATTTGGTTTTAACTCAAATGAGTCAGAAAACAAATTTCAAACTTCCCAAATATTCTACAGAATAGAGCTGCTATTTCTGCAGTTGTTATTTTGTTTTTTAATCACCTACATCTACTGCAACTGCGTATTTATGTTTTATCTTTATAGCAGAATATTGCAGTGGCAAGTCTCATACTAAGGCATCACATGTTTGTTTTGCCTGCAACTTGTTACTACAGCTGAGGATTGAAGTCCCAATGTTTCAACCACTATTGAGTTCCCTGGTTATAACTTTGTAGTTTATAAGAACATAGATTATGGCAGTGTCCTGGGTTCAGCAGTAGCAGACACTTTTCCTCCTTCTTAGGAGCTGATGAAGTGCTGTGTTTTTGACTTTCGGCCAGGGAACAACGCTGATAACACCGATGTTTTTAGTTGTTGCTCAGTAATGTTTACTCTGACCAAGGACTTTCTGAGCCTCATGCTCTGCCAGGGAGGACGGGAAGCTGGGAGAAAGCAGAGACAGGACACTTGACCCAAACTGACTAAAGAGGTATTCCATACCACAGCACGTCATGCCCAAGATGTAAAAACTGAGGGCAGGGACCCAGAAGAGTGGGTTCACTGCTTGGTCGGGCTTGGTATTGGTCATGGTTGTATTCTGGTGAGTGGTTGTATTCTGGTGAGTGGTTGTATTCTCTTCCCTTGTTGTTTCCCTTATCATTATTATTATTGATGGTAGCAGCAGTGGTTTGTGTTATACCTTAGTTACTGGACTGTTTTTATCTCAGCCCGTGGGAGTTACATTCTTTTGATTCTCCTCTCCATCCCTCTGGGAGTGGGGGGAAGAAGGGGGGGGGTGCATAGCTAACTAACTGTGTGGCCGATTTATGCTGGGCTTAAACCACGAGAGAAAGTAATCAGCTTATTCTTTCAGCTTAGGAATTTTGTTGTTGTTGCTGTTGTTTTCATGTTTTGGAAGTCCTGGTGAGCTCTTTCTGTCCTAATGCGTAATTTTTTTTTTTTCATGTTGATAATAAACCATACTGTGATATGAAGTCACTTATTTATTACATGTGCTGAGAGAGATCTCAGCTAGTCTTATGCCTTGTACTAAAGCTAACAGTTTTAAACTCATTAAGTAACCATTAACATGCTGAGCCTTCAGAAGCTGCATGCTGGATATATCTTCTTGGTTCAAACATAAATAAAGAGTGATTAAAGAAATGTTAACATAGTTGAGAAAGGGTGATTTTACCTTAGGAAAAAGGAAACCAAAATTTAAAGCGTGGATTAAGTCATTGGCATGAGGAAATCTATAAAATGCATAGAGATAAGTTGATGCAAGTAATTTATAGTATTTCTCTGAGGCTGGAAGCTTCTTAATACCCACACTTTAAAATGTGCATTTCACAATTCATATATTTTATACATGGTGAGCTGCAGAGAGATGAAAATTTATTTCGTGGGTATAAGAAACTATAACTGTATGTTTTATGTTCTTAGTTGTGTTTCTACTTTATTACTAGTTTTTCAGGAAACAACCTCATCTTTTTGTTTGTGGTATCACACCCTTTCTTCATCTTGAGGGTAAACAGTTAAAATGAGCTGTTAGCACAGTAGGATTCAGTTTCAGCGGTGTTAGAAACCATGTAGATAGGTAGACGAACAGCAGAGTCATTAAAAATATGAACAACAGAATTAGTCCTGTTAAGTTTTGCCTCATCCCTGGCAGCACTCAAGGCCAGGTTGGAGGCGGCTTGGAGCAACGAGGTCTAGTGGAAAATGTCCCTGTCCATGACAGGAGGTTGGAACTGGATGAGCTTTAATGTACCTTCCAACCCACACCTGTCTATGATTGAGTGCAAGAGGGAGCCTCAAGTCCTTAACAGGACTTACCTAGGAGCAGGCAGCTCAGCGGACGCAAGGAGCTGACTCACAGGGGGCGGCACCAGAAGGAGTGCTACCAGCCCTGACTGGGTAAAAACGTGCCCCAGGGAGCGAAGAGACCAGGGCGGGCAAACAGGGCAGGTCCGAGGCAGTTTGTGTGGCAGCTCGCATGGGCAGGCGAGCGGGATGGTGAGCAGAATGGTGAGCACTCGCCGTATGACCAGGGCTCGGTCTGGGAGCTCGGCTCTGGCTGCCCCAGCGGTGGCCAGCCTAGGCACCCAGACAGAGCAGATGGGAAGGGAGGCTGCAGTGCAGAGCTCGGGGTGTAGAGAGTGCCTGCACTGCTCTCCTGACAGGAGGGTGCGCAATGGGCAGAGCTGCACTCTGTGCTCCCTGATGGAGGTCCTCCTGCAGCAGGGGCTGAGCTGCGGAGCACTGTTACTAGGCTGACAGGTGTCAGGGTAGCTGAGAGGAAGCAGCACTGCTTACTCCAGGACCAAACTGTGCAGGGGCCTCAAACGTCTACTGTTGCTCATGTGGGAAAGGAGGCCACTAACCCGGGAAGCTGGGAAACAGTAACAGGAAAAACCAACAAAAAAAGGAGGAAGAGGACAATTAAAAGCAAGGGGCTTCCTCCTAAATCTGTTGTCCCCACCCAGAGCAGCTTTTCTGCCCTGCAGGGGGCTGATGAGGAATGACACTCTCACAAGGAGCAACTAGCTGATGCACTGGTAAAAAGGATCTCTCCTGGTGCTGCCAGGAAAAAGAGGCGGGCTGTAGTAGTAGGAGACTCTGCTTTGAAAGGAGCAGAGGCACCCATCTGTCGGACTGACCCAGATAGATAGCAGTAGCCTGGAGAACATAAAGAAGGACTGCAGAGCTTTGGGAGAGGTGGTTAGGGGCTCTCGAGCACAGATTGTCTTTTCATCAATTCTCCAGGATACAGGGAGGACCTTAAAAAGGCTAGGAGGATTGGCCAGGTTAATAAATGGTTAGAAGGGTGGTGCTATAGTCAGGAGTTTGGGCACCTTGAACACGGGACTCAATTTATAAGGCCAGGTCTACTGGGGCCTGGCGGAGCTGGTCTGACAAAGAAGGGGAAGAGTAGATTTGGGAGTAGGTTTGCCAGGCTGGTCAAGGGTGCTTTAAACTAGATGTGTTGGGGGAGGGAGGCATCATTCCATCCCAACACACCCAGTCACTTGACAGCACCAATAATAAATATTTAGAGTAATGTAGAGATATTCCAGCTGCTCTAGCCAATGAGCCAGCTTCATTGGAAGCTCAGCTCAGATGCTGCTATAGAAACGCCCGTAGCATGGGGAACAAACAAGAGGAATTAGAGATACGTGCACATCTATGGGGTATAATGTAATAAGCATCACAGAAACATGGTGGAATGGCTTCTATGACTGGTGTGTTGGAATGGAAGGTTACAGGCCCTTTAGGAAAGACAGGCCCAGTAGGCGGGGAGGGGAGTTGCTATTTATGTTAGGGATAGGCTGGAGAGTATGGAAATCTGCCTGGGGACAGGTGAGCAGTTGACAGAGAGTTTGAGGGTCAGGATTAAAGGGCGAACAGCAATGGGAGACATTATTGTGGGGATCTGTAACAGACCGCCAGACCAAGAGGACACGGTGGATGAAGCACTCTATAGACAGATAGGAACAGCCTCACGCTCGCAGGCCCTTGTTCTCATGGGGGACTTCAATCACCCTGATATTTGTTGGAGGGATGGTATGGCCTGGCACAAGCAATCTAGGAAGTTCCTCGATTATGTGGAAGACAACTTCCCTCTGCAAGTAAGAGAGGAGCCGACAAGGAGAGGTGCCATGCTTGACCTCGTGCTCACCAACAGGGAAAGGCTGGTTGGAAATGTGGCACTCCAGGGCAGCCTTGATTGCAGCGATCATGAGATGGTCGAATTCGATATCCTCAGGACAGTGAGGAAAGTGTGCAGCAAGCTCACTGCCCTGGGCTTCAAGAGAGTAGACTTTGGCCTCTTCAGGAACCTGCTTAGCAAGATTCCATGGGATATAGCCCTAGAGGGCAGGGGGGCCCAAGACTCTTGGTTGATATTCAAGGATCACCTGCAGCAAGCTCAGGAGTGCTGCATCCCAACTAGAAGGAAGTGCTGCAGGAGGGCCAGGAGAATTCTTTGGATGGATAAGGAGGTGCTGAGGAAAATTCGAAGGAAAAAAAGAGGCTTATAAAAGGTGGAAACAAGGACAGGCATCATGAGAAGAATACAGGGATGTTATATGGGAAGCTAGAGACCAGGTTAGGAAAGCTAAGGCCCACTTAGAATTAAACTTGGCTAGGGATGTTAAGGATAACAGGAAGGGATTCTATAGGTACATTGCAAATAAAAGACAGACTAGGGACAAAGTGGGCCCCCTCCTGAAGCTATCGGGAGAACTGGCTACCCTGGAGTTGGAGAAGGCTGAGGTTCTTAATGACCTCTTTGCCTCAGTCTTCACTAGCAAATGATCTGACCATACCTCCCAAGTCTTGGAATGCAGACGCGGGGACAGTGAGAATGAAGACCCTGGACCCACTGTAGGAGATGATCTGGTTCGAGACCATCTTAAGAACCTGAATATATACAATTCCACAGGACCTGATGAAATCCATCCGCAGGTCCTGAAGGAGCTGGCAAATGAAGTTGCTAAGCCCCTGCCCATCATATTTGAAAAATCATGGCAGTCAGGTAAAGTTCCCGATGACTGGAAAAAGGGAAATATAACCCCTTCAAGAACGGGAACATCAGACCAATCAGCCTAACTACCGTTCCTGGCAAAATCTTGGAGCAGATTCTCCTGGAAGGCATGCTGAGGCACATGACAAACAACAAGGTGGTTGGTGACAGCCAGCATGGCTTCACTAAGGGGAAATCCTGCCTGACCAATGTGGTGGCCTTCTATGACGGGGCTACGGAACTGATAGACAAGCGTAGAGCAGTTGATGTCATCTACCTGGACTTGTGCAAACCATTTGACACTGTCTCACATGACATCCTTGTCTCTAAGTTGGAGAGACATCAATTTGATAGGTGAACCACTTGGTGGATAAAGAACTGGCTAGATGGCCGCATGCAAAGAATTGTGCTCAATGGCTCAGTGTCCAGCTGGAGACCAGTAATGAGTGGTGTCCCTCAGGGATCAATATTGGGACCGGTCTTGTTCAACATCTTCGCCAGTGACATGGACAGTGGGATTGAGTGTGCCCTCAACACGTTTTTCGATGACACCAAGCTGAGTGGTTCGGTTGATACACTGGAGGGAAGGAATGGGATCCAGAGGGACCTTGACATGCTTGTGAGGTGGGCTGATGCCAACCTGATGAAGTTTTACCATGACAAGTGCAAGGTCCTACACTTGAGTTGGAGCAATCCCAGGCACAGCTCCAGGTTGGGCAGGGAACAGATTCAGAACAGCCTTCTGCAGAAGGACTTGGGGGTGTTGGTCAATGAGAATATGAACATGAGCTGGCAGTGTGTGCATGCGGCCTATAAAGCCAACCGTATCCTGGGCTGCATCAAAAATTGCGTGACCAGCAGGTCGAGGGAGGTGATCTTGCCCCTCTACTCTGCTCTCGTGAGACTTCACTTGATGTATGGTGTGTAGTTCTGGTGTCCTCAACATAAAAAGGACATGGAACTGTTGGAACAAGTCCAAAGGAGGCCAAAGATGATCAGGGGACTGGAGCACCTCCCATATGAAGATAGGCTGAGAAAGTTGGGTCTGTTCAGCCTGCAGAAGAGAAGGCTGCGTGGAGACTTCATAGCAGCCTTCCAGTATCTGAAGGGGGGCTATAGGGATGCTGGGGAGCGACTCTTCATGAGAAAACTGTAGTGATAGGACAAGGGGTAACGGGTTCAAACTTAAACAGGGGAAGTTTAGATTGGATATGAGGAAGAAATTCTTTACTGTGATGGTGGTGAGGCACTGGAATGGGCTGCCCAGGGAAGTTGTGAATGCTCCATCACTGGCGGTCTTCAAGGCTGGATTGGTTATAGCC
This sequence comes from Ara ararauna, assembly GCA_028858755.1. Taxonomy (NCBI): domain Eukaryota; kingdom Metazoa; phylum Chordata; class Aves; order Psittaciformes; family Psittacidae; genus Ara; species Ara ararauna. The sequence continues at coordinate 6,373,798 of CM054410.1, read as the reverse complement.
TTGGGTGGCATGGTTTCATGGGAGGTGTCCCTGCCCCAGCAGGTGGGTTGGAACTAGATGATCTTAAGGTTCTTTCCAGCCCTAACTATTCTATGATTCTATTCTATGATTCTACATACACTATATAAAACCCAGTAATCTTCTGTGGTTTCTGCTTTTTCACTTCGTGTTATATTATTTGACTAAATAAAAATTTATACAAGTGAGTAATTTTTCAAAGAAGAGATCACTCATGTTTTTGTCAGTGGCTTCAACTAAAAGTGTTTGAATTCTTTGCCTTTTTTTTGAGTGGTTTTTGCTTTATTGTCTTTTGGACAGTTATTTTGTTGATGATCAGCTTTATATCCCTACATTAAACAAGAATGAATTATAAATACGTATGAACTTGTATGAACACATACATATTCTAGAATGGAAGTGAAGTATTTATTAAATAAGTATTTGCTGAATATTTTTGTGGTCCTATATTATATCAGCAAGGAATTGAATATAACCCATAACTTAAAATGTTAAGTTTTCCTAAATTAAGTCTAAATTATTTTAATCACCCCTTTTAATTCACATCTTATCTCAAATTGTAAAACTGCTTTAAAGGGTTATTGATGCAAAAGAAAAGCAGAACCAGATTTTCATGAGAAAAAAGTAAAGAAGTTACACTGCATCAACCAATATATTTCTGTTAAAATTTGCGTATGTCGGCAGATCCTCAATATCAAGTTTCTGCTACTATTATTGTTCTTCAGAACACTAATTTGCTCAGATTTCCATTATTTGAAGTAAGAGTATCAGAGGAGATCTTATATTATTCAATTTCAATGAATCTTCCTAATTTAAACAACTAAACATATGCAACTCTGACCAGACAGTCTCTGTTGCTACATAATATGAAGTAGCCTTTAGAGGAACCGAAAATTGAATTGAGCATGTTCGGCGCACAACTGCGGCACTAACAGTGGGATCTTGCAGTTATCATAGTCATCACCAGCTCATGAGGGTGGCAATTCAGCCCTAATTATGGAATCATAGAATCATGGAATAGTTACGGTTGGAAAGGACCTTAAGATCATCTAGTTCTAACCCCCCTGCCAGGGGCAGGGACACCTCCCACTAAGCCATGCCATCCAAGGCTATGTCCAGTCTGGCCTCGAACACTGACAGAGATGGAGCATTCACAGCTTCCCTGTGCAACCCATTCCAGTGCCTCACCACCATCACAGTAAAGAATTTCTTCCTCATATCCAATCTAAACTTCCCCTGTTTAAGTTTGAACCCGTTACCCCTTGTCCTCTCACTACAGTCCCTCATGAAGAGTCCCTCCCCAGAATCTCTATAGGCCCCCATCAGATACTGGAAGGATGCTATGAGGTCTCCATGCAGCCTTCTCTTCTCCAGGCTGAACAGCCCCAACTTTCTCAGCCTATCTTCATACAGGCTCTGACCCAGGTGTAGGACCTTGCACTTGCCACGGTTCAACTTCATCAGGTTGGCATCAGCCCACCTCACAAGCGTCTCAAGGTCCCTCTGGATCCCATTCCTTCCATCCAATATATCAACCGAACCACACAGCTTGGTGTCATCAGCAAACTTGCTGAGGGCGTGCTCAATCCCACTGTCCATGTCACTGGCGAAGATGTTGAACAAGACCGGACCCAGCACCGATCTCTGAGGGACACCACTCATTACTGGTCTCCAGCTGGACATTGAACCATTGACCACAACTGTTTGCATGCGACCATCTAGCCAGTTGTTTATCCACCGAGTGGTCCATCTATCAAATTGATGACTCTCCAACTTAGAGACAAGGATGTCATGTGGGACAGTGTCAAAGGTAATGTGCTAAATAACTTTCCATTGGAAAAGGTGTCTTACAAATGCTGATATTTTAGGAGAAATCACAATATGTTAAATTATGATTGTTGAACTCCTAACTTTTGTTGCAACTAAGGGACAAGACATTTAACAATCAATAAGAAGATGAATAATCTTCCAGAAAAAAATTAAAAGGGATTTAATGAAACTGAAAAGGTGGTAGTCTTATTTTTCATTTTTATTTCAATGAGTGGTAATATAATGCATTATTAAAAAGACATTCATTTTATGTGTCTATTTTAGATTAATTATCTCTTCCTAATGTCTATGCTTTTGATTCCTATTAATGTGCTGGCAAAAAATAGTCTTATTAAAAAAGGAAATACCAAACCATCTGAAAATCTTGCTGTCAAGAGAAGCACTCACTTTAAGGTCTTATGATCTTATGTATTCAATTAGTTGCTTATTTAGACCTAGAAGAACATAATGTCTTTCAACAGATCATGCTTTTACATTTTCTCTAATCGTCATCTGCAGTTATGTGTAGTTTATTTACTGGTAAAGGTTAAAGGGGTCTAATTATGTGGACAGCATTTACAGAATGTAGCCTTTACATCCTTCCTATATAGGAGGAATAGCATGACCCTGTTGAAATAAGTTTCTTCAGTGGTGACAGCACCATGAATAGAAGTCTCCTCCAGACCAGCAGTAGCATATCTTACTGCTGTCACATAGAATCATGGAATCATAGAATAGTTAGGGTTGGAAGGGATAATAAGATCACCTAGTTCCAATTCCCCTGCCACAGGCAGGGACACCTGGCACTAAACCATGTCACCCAAGGCTCTGTCCAACGCAGCCTTGAGCACCACCAGGGATGGAGCATCCACAGCTTCCCCGGGCAACCTGTTCCAGTGCCTCACCACCCTTACAGTAAAGAACTTCTTCCTTATATCTGACCTGAACTTCCCCTGTTTAATTTTGAACCCATCACCTCTTGTCCTATCACTACAATCCCTGATGAAGAGTCGCTCCCCAGCATCCCTATAGGCCCCCTTCAGATACTGGAAGGCTGCTATGAGGTCTCCATGCAGCTTTGTCTTCTCCAGGCTGAACAGCCCCAACTTTCTCAGCCTATCTTCATACGGGATGTGCTCCAGTCCTCTGATCACCCTCATGGCCCTCCTCTGGTCTTGTTCCAACAGTTCCATGTCCTTTTTATGTTGAGGACACCTGAACTGCACACAATATTGCAAGTGAGGTCTCACGAGAGCGGAGTAGAGGGGCAGGATGACCTCCCTTGACCTGCTGGTCACACTCCACATTACAGTTGGCCTTCTGGTCCAGAAGCGCACACTGAAGCCGGCTCATGTTCATTTTCTCATTGACCAACACCCCCAAGTCGTTCTCCTCAGGGCTGCTCTGAATCTCTTCTCCATCCAACATACATATACGTACAGACAAAGAGATGAGATAAACATGTATCATATGCATGTATCAATTCCGAGTTTTGTCAGATAATGAGGATTCAGAGTTTCAGTTTCTATATTAATGTGAATAAGTATCTTTCATAATAAAGGCTAAATCTAATTGGCACAATACAGTTTTTAGCTGCTTTACCACACTGACAAAAACTAAACTTGCATTTCACATTTTTAAATGCTTTTGTCAGGTAGCATGGCTAGCTATAGTGTCTAACACTGGAAGAAACTATGCATACTGCTCAGCCTGTTTCTATGGCTGTCAATCTGGCAACATATTAATGTCACAAAGAAAAGCAGCACCTTTTCATAATATATATTTTAAATATAACTAAGTACTGTTTCTTAGCAACAAGAGCTCAATAGCTAGTGATCCTGAGATGAGCCATTGAATAGTGGTGAAATATGCATGTGTTTGTGAGACATGGGGCTTCAATTAGCAGGTAGCTCACAAAGGAAACAAAGGTATTCTGATACCAAATTTCTCTCAGCAATTTTTGTAACTTTTATTTAGGAGAGTAAAGGAGCACTCCTCTGACCCCAGCAAAAAAATACTCTTTTTCTTCTTAGTGAATACAATAAATCAACTTGAATTGCACATAAAAACATATGTGGAATAAATGTGACCTATGAACCTGATGGTTTTCATGAGTAGAACCTCAAGAAGTAATTACAGCTTGTTTTAGAGAAACACACTTTCTTTCAGTGTAAAAGGAAAATGTGTGCCTGTGTCATATCATAACAATGGTTTTGAGTGCTACTGATACTAAAGGACTTTAAAGTTAGTTGAACGTTTTCGGACAAGTCACGTTTTCACGGACTCCTATTTTTACTCTGTGACGAGTAAAGATAATATGGGAAAAAAAAACACTGGAAAAGATAAATTTCCCAGTCCTATAGCTCTTGCCATGTAGAATTTTCCATCATGGATCCACATTTTACTACTTTTTCTTTTTGTGAACTGCTTTTACTGCTTGAATATATGCTTTTGAAAACAGTGATATTCACCACAGATCAGAATATGCAAAGCCTATGTAAACAGCTTTAGGAAATCAAATATATGTCATATAAATTGTTCTTTTATATGGGCTTTCTATGGAACAGAAGGAGATAAGAAATTATGTGAAATGGCTGTTTAGGTTAATTGACTTTTGCAGGTCCAAATGACAATGGCAGAGATGCTGAAGTCGTCATTTCTTTCCTCAATAACTGTTTCCTGTGGCTACTTGTTCCTGTGGCAAGAATATAAAACAAATTTAGCATATTTCAGGGCATATTTCCATGTTTTCAGTAGAATTTAGGTTAGCAAGTAATGTAGCAAAATAATACAAACCTAATAAGGGAGACTTTTCTTGGTTTTTATGGCCTTTGGGTTATATTCTAAATATGATGAAGATGAAGAGAGATGAACCCATAGATAATTAACATTAAGAGATATTTATGTGGTCCTTAATCTTGAGTTTCATTTCCTAAATTCATGTCAAAATTGTAAAAATACAGGAAAAGGGCTTTTGATTGGAAAATTACTTAGTGTCTTTCAAGTCAGCTGAAAGGGACAAGTTACCGGAATCTTTAAGTGAATTACTATTTTACTATCCGGTTATTGGTGGTTATTTGGGCAGACCTTTAGCTTTGCTTAAGCTTAGTTTGACAAAAATACATACATGTCTTAATTATTTATCTTGTAAATTTTAAATATTATCTAAATTTTTGTAAATAATCACTTCACTAATTGGATAATAATACTTGATGTGGTGGTAATATTAAATAACAGAATCCATTTGTGATTCAATCACTCTAGTGAAGTGACATCACAGAGGGGTCAACTACCAAGTGTTGACAAGTAGTGTATTAGACATTTTACATATTACTGTAGTAATTTTCATTCTTATGAAATGTAATACTTTCACACCCTTATAATGTTAAAAGTATATTAATGAAAAAAGCATTCTTTATTGAAAAGTCAGAGAATTTATGCAGACAGTAAATGTCTGCTGTATAGTCTTTAAAATAATAAATATCCTTATTTTCTATTCTTCAGTTCCATCTACTACACCTGCGTTAAATGTTACCACTGATTTATTTTATCGCAAGATGCTATGTAATGTGTTTATTTGTGAAAAACCTGTAATTATAAGGGGCAATGCCATGAAATATTAAGAGACTTGCCATCTGTTTGTGCAAAGATGTTAGGTGTGGCTATAATCAAGGTTGATTGCTCTGGAGTGGGAGTGAAGTTGTTATATTTACATTACATACGTTGCGTACAAAGTGTGGCAAACTGAGTATTTTCATATTGCATACACAAGGTGAAATCCTTGTTTTACTGCAGTCCATTCATTACTGTTTCTGGTGAGTACCCCAGTTTATTTTCCTAATTATTCACTTTCCTTAATTTTGAAAAGACTTATGGTATTTTCATTTTAGCTACCATTATCAGTTTTAGCAAGTTCTCTGCACTTGAAAATCCAGCAGCACACAGTAATAGAGTAGAAATTCACAAAGACTGACAATGGAAAAAACTGAGTAGAGGTGTCTAGAGCAAAGATTGAAGAAAGAGTAATGTCATTGGCCACTGTGGCCAGAATGTGTTCAAAAATTGTGTGTTTTTTTCTTTTTATTCAAATATGGCATGAATGAATACATGGCATTTTTATTTCTCAAAAACTAAGATAATCTCACTTTGTGTTTCACTGTGGTTTAAAATCTCTCTGCCAAAGGGTAAGGAAAGTAACAGAAAGAGACAGAACAGAACCAGAATGTTCATGAGTCTAAGGAAAGGAACTTCAAGGGGTCTTGTGCATGATGATCATCACAAATCATTGCATAAACTGATCCAGCTCCATTTTTAATCTGAATTTTGAACAGTCAAATTCCCACTGAAAACTTCATCCAGACTTTCATTGCTCCAACTAGAAATACCCAGTGTGTCCATCCTAAATTCATTTATGTTTAATTATTTGTTCTTGTGCTTCTATCATAACTATGCCTTTAATTTTTTTTTGCTTTTCTTGTGTCTGGCCACAGGTAGATTACAGTTAATCTCACATTAATCATGTTTTTCTCAGTGAATTAACCATCACATTTTGAGTATTGTGCTATCTTTGACTTTCTGAAACCATGGCAGAGTAATGCAGTTTCCCAGTTCTATTCAGCTCTTTCAGTAACTGATTACCTATAAAATGGTATTTTTTATGTGGATGGTTCACTTTTGGCTAACTTGCCTTTAGTGCTTCCTATGTGGATGAGGAAATACCTAAGTAAGTATCTACCAAGATCTAGGTGAACTTATCCATGAGTTTTACAAAGGACTTAGTCGATAGTATTAAGACCTTAATATTAATTCCTCCCAAGTTCGATCCCACAGTGTCCAGGCAGTACAGCATAGGTTGTTTCTGAGAGATTACTATAAAATTAGGCATATAGATTGCATTTATATTGAAATAATAGCACTGTGATGTCTTCCTTACAGTCACAAGGGTGTCCTTAAATTTAGATTTCAAGTTTGTTGGAGTAAGGCCTGTCTCTAACCATGGAGGTTAGTTTATATGCTGTTCTTCCCAGTAAGGATCCTGATTTATTCCTGCTGTTACCGTAATAGAAATAATAAGCAGCCATAAGGTGAAATAATGTGAAAATAGACAACATACATTTTAAGCAGTGGTCTTTCAAAATGTTATGTTTCGTGTTTTTAAATTCTATGCTGGCAGTTTACTGAAGGAATGAGGGAAATTTACATTTTAAAGCTTAGCTTACGAAATTGGCTTGGCTCATTAGAAAGTCATTGTTGGGTTTTCACAAATCTATCCCTTCTCTCTGTTTATTCCATCCTCTGCTCTATTCATGTTTAATCTCTGTGTATATGCATAACATTCCCATCTTCCAATAAAAGAGAAAACTGCTCTTAAACTCATCATTACACAGGTAGCTTGAAACAGCCTTACCCTGCAACCTGTGGGGAGATTTCACTGATTTCTAGACTTATTTGTCAATGTCCCTTACCAAGCAACCTGTTTGCAACTGCAGACATATCAAGTTTATACCCACTTCATTTTCAGATTGTATTACTGAAAATTCCATTTAATCAATGTATATTCCATTCTGATTTTAACATCTTCCTGAAGCTTCCATCCTCAGCAAAGACTTGCATGGTTTTGTTACCTACTTTTCCTCTCTTCTTTTTTTGTTTTGTTTTTTTTTGTCAGCTAATGGCTATACAGAATGCACATTTTATATGAAAAAGTGTTCAATTATATTTTTTTTCTCCTGGACAATTTGAAAAACAGGAAAGCAAAATGAACATTAAAAGCTTGAATTCTGACTTGCATACAGATAAAGTTCAATATTCAGATTCTTCCAGCTTGTATGGGGAAGGATAAGTTCAGCCCTGTCTACATAACAGCCTATTTTCAACTGGAGTTTCATGTCCATAAAGGACAAGCAACTTCATACAGGGTTTCCTGCACACCTGCTGCTCAGACAGGATGCAAACTTTTCACAGCACAAGTTTGTCTGTTAATATGGGTAAAGGAAGTCATTATTAGGCATCATCCAGAACTGAAATAGGTTTGAAGGTACATCTGGTGATAAGTTGCATGAGACTTTGAATCTCAAAGGTGCCAAAGTGGTGAAGTAGGTGAGGCTGTGAAGCTGATCTGAGGCCGCCTCTTCATGAGCTTTTAGTTTATATTGGAAGGAAGCTATTGAAATGAATCCTGCAGTTACCCCCTTTTACTGTATTTTGCTTTAAATGAAAGCAAATGGGGGGTTATGCTCAGGAGCACATCTTTCATACTTGAGTTCATCCGCAGAGTGGTGCAAGAGGTGCAGAGTGTGGGTGTCAGGTCTTCAGCACTGACTTTGCTCTGTGGATCCCCTGTGGTCCTGTCCTGGTGTCTGTGCTCCTGTTAGTTGGGTGCTAACACCATTTATCGCATCACTGGGAGCAATAATTCTTTTACTAAAGATGCATACTAGTTTGCAAACATGGGCTCCTTCTATATTATTGAAGGGTTCCACAAAATGCAATAAAGGTCCCTGAGGTCTGCAAAATTGTTTGTGAAAGGTGTTTCCTACAATTATCTAGGACCTACTAAAATGATGACCACCTGCGCAGCAATACAGCTTTTTTTTCCTGAGTATTAAATAGGGCATCCATCTCATCTGAGTTTCAGAAACAGCCATTTTTGAGAGAAAGATTTTTCCTCTGGTATTAAAAGGTTCATACTTTATCCAAACCAGAAATTAAACACAATGTATTGCTGTTTATGTTTTTTTTATGTACATGTGTGTGAATATTTTTGTTGTTCTGTATAATAGAAAGTGAAGAACGCTCTTTGGGCATATGGGTTTCCTGTCAAATATACAAGACAAGTGATCACTACGAAATAGGCCACAGCACAGTACAAGAAGGAACAAACAGCAAAATACAGGGGCTTTTTTGTTACTCAGGGGATTTTTTGTTACTCAAGATTTCACTTGAAGTCCAAGAGTCCTCCTTTCCTTCTACTTGTCAATTTTTCATTTGTTTGTAACAGACCTTGGTCTAAACAAACTTTGGTGAAGGTACTGGATGAAAGTTAGGGACTGAGAAGTTGTAGAGTTTTAAGGATTTTGGTTTGACAATTTGGTTAGTTTCTCCATTTGCTGTTTAAATCAGTGAATAACAGTTGGGGTTCTCCAGCTGTCAATAACTCTTTCAGGAACAGGAGGATTGCTGGTTACAATACAGTTTGCCAGTTTTGTAATAACAGTGGCAAAGTGTAATACATGGTCCAGGTTATCCCTGATCTTTGCTGCTGTATCATAAACTGGTATGAGCACACACAGTGACAGAGGGGAAAACTGGTTCTTTGCATACAGAGTTCTTCAACACTAGCAAATCTTCAGATTAATTTTAGATTCAGATCCTCAAATGAAATGCAAATGTTCAATTGACAAAAATCAATGCATGAAGTCATTGAACTGTTGGAATCTTAAGCAGTAAGGACAAGATAATGTTATTACCAACTTTATTGTCTAGTGTGAATTCCCTAACTTCTAATATCTACGTACAGGGTCCATATCCTTTATTGAAGGATTACATTTTGTGTACAGTAACATCTGTAATATTCTTCAAAAATCAGCTTTTTAAAAGCTAAGGTTAAGAATTAAGAAACTAGTAACCTTTATTAATTGTGAGTCAAAAATTAGGTATTGGTTTTTAATAGTAAGTTCTTACTGTATCGTTAAAAGTAAAGAAGGTGTATCTGGAGTTACAAATACTGGGTGTGCTCATGGACTTTATTAAGCTTAAAGTGGTTCCATGTGATGATCAATTGTTTAAGTAGCATGCATTTCAACAGCACTTAAAACTTATACTCACATGATTGACACTAATGATTCTGAAGGAGACACTAGAGTCTGTCAAGTGGGTAATTTGTTTTTTTTAAAGAATTGCTTGAATACTTGTTTATGCTGCAGACTATAACAGTGGGAGAGACGTGATGATATAGCCAATAAATAGGATGGTTACCATTGTTTTAAGTATCTGAAATACTTGCCAACAAAATCCAGCATGATGTCTGCGAAGAAATGGATACCCGCATGCTTGTAAAACTCAGTAAAGACAAAACCATGTTTTCACTCTATCTGCCTCTATTTTTTTATCATCAAAATTATCAGTTTTTTGACTGTTCCAGTTTGATAAGCTTCAGTAGACAGGGGATCACAGGACTATTGCTTATATTTTCTAGAATGTGGTTATATCTGTTTCATTTCATGAACTGTTACTTCTTAACAAATTGTTGTCCTGATCTGAATGTGCGTGGATTTGTGGGAGTTTAAGCAAGGTAGAGTTTGTCAATATAGTTGGTAAATTTCTTATACCCACTAGTCCACTTTGGAGCTGGATTAATCTAAATTACAGGTAGTCATTATTAGTGGGGAACAAGCTGCATGTGGAGTGATGTAAGAAATTAGTGGTGTCCTCTACATTTACATTAACTTCCCATTCCTAATCTGTAGTAGCTTTCCAGGGTTGAAAACACAAGCACTGTCGGTTGGATTCCCATGAACCCACCCACAGGGCTAAATGCAGCACGCAGGACAGTGACCCACCTCAGCAGCCTCCAGCTTTTCTTTTTCTCTCAAGGCCTTCTGTGAGGATGGTGTGGATTCACTGATTGCAATCATTGTATGGTAGTCTGTTCTGCATGGTTGATTTTGCAAGGTGCATACATAATAAAGTCTCTTGATGTTAGCCAGGGCTTTATATTCTCTAGAGCTGGCAGTGTTTTGCAATGCTGCTATATGTTAACAACAGAAGCCTGCTGCCAGCATGAAGTAAAAGATAGCTGCATCTCTAAGAGGTTGTAAGGTAATGCAGAAATATGGGCCTGACTTGCTTGCTTAGTATATCCTCTCTGTATTTATGGCATAAAGGTCTACTCTTTGCAAAGTTACCTTTCAGAAAGTCTCTTCATCCTTTGCACACGAAAAGAATAGAAGAATGGGGGGGGGGGGGGTGGTGCCACCGAAGCTTGTACTTTCTTGACTTCTCTGCTTTTAAATACAGACTGCAGGATTTCAGTTCCACCTCAGACCTGTGCTAACCTTAATGAGAACTGTGCACATTTGTCAGTAAATGTTTATGACATTTTTGAGTTTTTATATGGGGAGTTGTATGGAATAAAGTAGAAGAACTTACATGTAGCCCTTACCAGTACTTTGCATTAAGAATTTTGAACATAAACTGCAGGCTCTGCTTACTCTATTATGCATTAGAAAATAAGGTTTAATAAGATTACAACTTCAAGCATCTGATACTGGTTGAAGTTTTTTAATTTCTGAACATTAATCTTTTGTTTAATATTCTTAGCGGGTTAAATCTCCTTGAATTCCAGAAACCTTTAATCTGTATATGTAATAATAAGGTACAACTGCTGAAGAACTAAATGCTTTATTCACATATTTTTAAGTTTTGGGGATCTGTGTTGAGAATACCAGAATGTTCTTTGTAGGAGATTATTTAGATCATAGGCTTTATTGACTGGTGAAATAGTGTTTATCTTCACAATATGAAAATGCAGGTGCTTTAAAACAGAATAAAGAAAACCACTGAAAAGAAGTCTCCTTCCACTCCAGTCTCATTTGTTGGAAGAAAATGCATATTAATTAAAAATTTAGACACTTCATTTCTGTTGCAAGGCTCCTTGCGAAAGACGAATTATTTTATACATCAAGTATGTGTTAGAACTGACAGATGAGATTAATATGCTTCTTAAATTAGTATTACCAAGGGTCAATTAATAAGTGAACTAACCTTGTGAAAGTCATTCTGAAAGTCTAGTTACGGATCTGTAATGGTCCCTGTCAAATTACGTAGAATTGAGAAAATGAGAAAGCTGTCAAATAAATATGATACTTACTAATTACATTCCACATAAGGTAATGAGCTTTTGTGGTTGTTGGTGGAAGGAACAGGAAATAAGTCTAAGAACTGTTACCAATACTCATACACAGATTTGGAGTAAAATTTACGTGAGAGGACTTGTATGTGCAGAAAGCTGTCTTGGTAAGAGAAAAGTGAAATTCACAAAATAGGTGATGTGAAGGTTCAATGACAATTACAGAAATATTTCTTAGGCTATTGTATTGATTATCACCTTGGTAAATGTAAATTCCCAGATTTTTCTTTTATTCTTCGATTATAATACACTCTATTTGTCCTCTTAATCTTTAGATGTTAACTTATAGAAATAAAGTTTCATTATAACAAGAGAGAAAACAGCCATGTATGCTGTGTGACTTGCTGAGAAAAAAAACACTGCGATGAAAACTTTCCACTCTCTGCGGGAAGGACTTGAAAAAATACTTAAGTCCATACCTGTAGGCTGACCAAGTGTCATATGATTCACTAATCTTCTTTCTTGTGATCAAGCTACAAAACTACATCAGATATAAAACCAAGAACACAGAAATATAGTTTGTGTTCTTCCAGAAAATACTTAAGATTTAAGACACTTCCAACAACAAAATAACTGATGAAACCATTTTCATGTGAAAATTTGACCTTCACAGCTGTTGGCAACTACAAACAGCTCTTTGCACTGGAAGTTGCCATGTAAGCCCATTTCTAGGTTTCTGGGCTGTGTCTGTTAAATTATCTAACTACATTTACTACTTACTATATATTGTTATGCTGTATATACTATAAAAACCCCAAACTATGTCAATCTTGAAAAACAGCAAGTCCAACACCTAATTGTACAGCAAACACCAGGTTTGCTCTGATGGCAATAGTGGTTCTTCATGCATCTCATTTCTAATAATATGAGTTTAAGGAATTTGGTAGCAACACGGATATTTATAGATTAAAATAGTAGTCATGCTGTTGTATAGGATAATCATACACAACATGCTAAAATGGAGCTTCAAGCTAGAGATTACTTACTCCAGCCCAATAAACGTTTGTAAGGGAGATTGAGTCAGAGTGTACCAGCAATGCTGTGTGACTGATCTGTCAGAATGGCTATTTGAAATCCAGAGTCTGAAATGTGTTCAATTACAGCCTTTGATGACTAATTTTAAAAGATAAAGGTGGTTCTGAAAATGAACCTGTTCAGACAAAAGTTAAAAACCACAGAAGTTTTACATATGTTTGCTCAGGTCTGCTCTGTATGATCTTCAGCTAGGTAAAGCAGAGAAGTAAACTTGATGTCACTTTCCTTGCCTGTTGCTTCATTAGTCATAGAACATTTTTCTAACATTGAAAATCCTATCTAGATGAAGATATTTTGGGTGCGCAACTTCATTTTAGTTAAACTCTTACACGATGTAATTTACCTGCTGTCAAAGCTAGCTGAAGTGACATAGTTTGATACTAGCATATTCCAGAACATGTCAGGATTTGATGAGCTATGAAGATTGTGCTTAGTAGTTAGCATTTTCATAAGATTTTCCCCATCATTCTACTAAACGGACAATAGACCCTTCTCTAAATACTATTTTTTCTGTTGGGAAATGGTGCTCTTGTACAATTTTGGGTCCTTGCTGAACAGGATTTTTTTTTTTACTTTTTTCCTCAGACAGGCTTATTTTTTAACCTTTAATGAAGAAGATCAAGGTCTCATTATTTAGAATATGTTTCTATCAGGCATGTTTTCTTGGTTAGGACTTCCCCTTTTTTGAATTGCTAAGTATGAAGCACATTTATCTTCTCAAAAAGAGTTATTCTTTTTAGGTGGACCACTCGGTGGATAAAGTACTGGCTGGTTTGCCGCATGCAAAGAATTCGGCTCAATGGCTCAGTGTTCAGCTGGAGACCAGTAACGAGTGGTGTCCCTCTGGTATCGGTGTGGGGACCGGTCTTGTTCAACATCTTTGTCGGTGACATGGACAGTGGGATTGAGCGCACCCTCAGCAAGTTTGCTGATGACACCAAGCTGTGTGGTTTGGTTGATATGTTGGAGGGAAGGAATGGCATCCAGAGGAACCTTGAGACACCTGTGAGGTGGGCTGATGCCAACCTGATGAAGTTGAACCATGGCAAGTGCAAGGTCCTACAGCTGGGTCGGAGCAATCCCAGGCACAGCTCCAGGTTGGGCAGAGAAGAGATTCAGAGCAGCCCTGCGGAGAAGGACTTGGGGGTGCTGGTTGATGAGAAAATGAACATGAGCCATCAGTGTGCGCTCGCAGCCCAGAAAGCCAACCGTATCCTGGGCTGTATCAAGAGAAGCGTGACCAGCAGGTCGAGGGAGGTGATCCTGCCCCTCTACTCTGCTCTTGTGAGATCTCACTTGGAGTATGGTGTGCAGTTCTGGTGTCCTCACCATAAAGAGGACATGGAACTGTTGCAATAAGTCCAGAGGAGGGCCACAAGGACGATTAGGGGACTGGAGCACCTCCCTTATGAAGATAGGCTGAGAAAGTTGGGTCTGTTCAGCCTGGAGAAGAGAAGGCTGCGTGGAGACCTCATAGCAGCCTTCCAATATCTGAAGGGGGCCTACAGGGATTCTGGGGAGGGTCTCTTCTTTAGGGACTGTGGTGATAGGACAAAGGGTAACAGGTTCAAACTTGCACAGGGGAAGTTTAGATTGGATGTGAGGATTCTTTACTGTGATGGTGGTGAGGCGCTGGAATGGGTTGCGCAGGGAAGTTGTGAATGCTCCATCCCTGGCAGTCTTCAAGGCTGGTTTGGACAGAGCCTTGGGTGGCATGGTTTAGTGAGAGGCGTCCCTGCCCCTGGCAGGGGGGTTGCAACTTTATGATCTTAAGGTCCTTTCTAACCCTAACTATTCTATGATTCTATAGTAAAATTAGTGCAGGTGACTAAACTCAGTCCACTCATCTCTCTCTGTCTCCATTTAATGATGTGTATAAACTCTGTAGAAAACCAGAGTGACATCTATTGAACAGCTATGTGATCCTGAAGCTCTGGTTTCTGGAAGAAGGTAAGACAGCTGTATTACAAAACAGGTAACATACAGAAAAATGAACAGCTTACTACAAATTTTAATATTTCCTTTCATTTCAGTTCCTTCTTTGACATAAATTGAAACAAACAGAGAGCCTCTATAATAATTACTCTTGGCCTACTTTATGTTTGAGAAAATATTTGGACATCTTTCCACTCTCATAAGTAGACTTAATAATTTTATGTTTGGGTTTTTTCAGTAGATTCTGCATCCCTTAGGAAAGAGTCCTTGCAAATGATAAATGTGGCTCTATGATAGGAGTTCATGCAACATTTTTTTTAATTTGTCTTCAGTATCTGTGTTCAATGAAAAAATTTTACATGGCAAGTGATCACATCACAATGTTTTGTTGTTTGTTACTTCCATGTTTCCTAAGATACTTTATTACTTGTAAACATGGTTGCTTTATGGTTTTAGGTGATTTTTGTTATTCACATGCTATTGAATTTACTTGATGTCATGCTAATGAACCCTTAGTTCTGCAAGACTCTTCAGTTGCAAATGGAATAGTTTTACTCTTTCTGAAAGGCTTGGTATGGCTGACGGATTGCTACTAATTTGAGCTCAGAATTCAAACTCTTTGTATTGACTGGGCTGAATTTCTGTATGTGTTTTGCATAGAGCTAGCAAGTTACTTAATAGTGATGGATTTATAGGTAGGCTACTCCAAATAAAAGAAATTATCTCAGATTTGAACCAACGCTGTATCGATGAAAATTGACCTTGCCAAGAAGAAAGAGAAGAATGTTTTCTGGTGATGTACCAGGAATGAGTGAAGAAGAACTTTTACAAAATTTGCAACTAATAGTTATTTTATTGAACAGTAAATTCAATATATGCATCCTGTGTATATCAACATAAAAATTAGGAGGAGACAGGAACAGTGGAATTGAGAAAGAACTAGACATCGTCACAGGCAACACCAGAATTTAGTGAAGAATAAATACTACGTGCAGTCTTGTCTTCCTCTTTCTAAAAAGGAACTTGTGCAATAAGGTATTATTTGTGCTCACTGGAGCTACTGGTGATTACATTGTTAACAATTATAATTAAATTTATTTAATGAAAGTCAGACTGTATCATTAGAATACCTCCCCATTTTTTAAAAAAGTTCAGATTTTAATATACACAGGCCTACTATTTTGCGAAAATAACTGTATTATAATTTTAAGTCTATTAGTTGACATAGCTATATTCAAAGGAAGTATAATGGCGTAAGATACCATAGGATGTATTTCTCTTCCTTGGTGAGTATAATGCCACTCTGGGAGTAAATACATGAAGGTTGAATACTATCATCTATGCAAGAAATCACTGTGATACTTTGGAGCATAAACTTCAGAGGGCCTGTTCAAGGACTTCCTGTTCTAGGTCATTTAAGATTTAAAGAAAAGGCTCTGCCTCAGTAGATTTTAACATGTCAAAATGATGCAAGATTTGTCTTCCTTTGCATATTTGTTTCTACTGTAATTTTCCAGTCTTAAAATTATAAAGCTGTTTGAAATTGCAGTTGGTTTTATTCAATTGCTATTAGTTTGCAGTAGGGCATACTTTTATTTCTGTCATGACTTTCATGACTTTAATTCACTCCCAGCGTTCTGTTAGTGATTATCTCAGTGGTTTCAAAGATACTTTTCTTGGGTTTTTTTCAGTTACAGTTTTGCAATAAGAGAAGTAAATTTTGCTACAACAACTGTTGTGATGAGATCTGGAAGTTATTCCTTATGATTTTTTATTTTGAGCATTCATAAAAAAAATCTTGCTGATTATTGTAATTAAAAAAGCCTTTTTCATTTGCAGGTTTTGGTGTAAATATAATTTAATGAATTTTGTGACTATATCCGGACTTTTTTTTTTCTGCAATAACTTTGACTTTCCAATTCTCTTTGTTGCAAAATATGTAAATTTTTCTTTTTTTATGCATTTTGTTCCAGTTGCTGCAACTGATGCAGATTGATGCAAACAGTGAAAAAATAAAGATATGCAACATAGCATATTTTTTTTGCAAAAAAATTTCTAGTTATATTTTTGGACTCAAAATAATTTGTATAAAAATTTGTAAATTATCAAAGGCCTTGAAAAGGGGAAAAAAAGGACAAAAGATAATAGCTACATTGTGAGTATTGGAATTCATAAAATTGCGCACACAGGGTTCTCATGATGGAGGGAAGAAGAGAGGTCTGCTTTATCTCCAAAAACGAAATAGGAGTAGAAATGCAGAATGAATAAAGTCCTGAAAGGCACGGCATACTCAGTAAGAAGCATGTAGATTTGGTTTGAAATCTAACTGTATGAAAGTGCACCACAAGAACAGCTGCTGCTGTCTGTTGTAAAACCTTAAGTGAGAGTTCAGAATTAACAGAAATTGGTGATGGAGCATGCTGGTGGTGCACCTTTTCTGACACACTCAGTGTAGTAATTTAGGGTTGAATGCGATCTCAAAAAAACCCATAACAAACAACCCAACACTGAAAAAGAATCCAGTGAGTACTGCTAATTAATAGTTTTAAAAGGTAATGTTCTCATTAAAGCTGAAAACTGGTGAAGCATTTGAGAAATTCTTGTGCTAAATGTAAGCAGTAAATATAAAATAACAAGAAATAAATTCTGTCTTTTAATGTGTCACTGTATAGCAGACCCCTGTTTATCCTCTGGGAACTGCCTTAGACCTGAGTACTCAGAAGGGACTATTCTTCTGTTAATTTAGTTAATTTGAGGCTCATTGACAAATCTTTATCAATAATTAATGTAGAGAGATGGTCCAGCAAGTTAAGAGTTGCAAAATTCAGTTTGAGAGTAACAGGCAATTTGAAACAACACTTTATTTCAGATCAGATTGCCTTTGGCGTATCTCTTCATTTGATACATGTCTACAAACTATTTCTCCACTAAAATCACATAGAATCCATTCATATATTCCTTTTTCTTTATAGATGAAACATATACCTTGCCATTGTGGCAAAGGATTAAAAACTACACTGTTACACTGGAACAGAGAAGCAGCTAAATGTTTGTGACCTGGGAAGTGCTAATCTGTCCAGCTGTTGTACCAGGAAGATCAGCTGTCTGAATTATAACAGTATCTGCAATATACATCCGCTTGGAAAAAACAACCAGACGTAATGTGAAATACAATAAAGCTGACTAGAAAAATAAGCAAAACTCATTTAGTTCAGAATGACAGGGAAACATAAACAGCGTTTTGTTAGCTCCCATGCTCATATGTCATTGTAACTGTTTAGGCTGGGGGAATAATATGGGAGGAAAATGAATACAAAGTTCTAACTGTGAATAGCCAGTCAGATGTCAAAACTCAATCTTCATAATAGAATAGTTTAAAAACACTTATGATGATTTTAAGGAAGATTGATAAACTCACTTTTACTTGAGTTAGAATTAGATCTAACAGAGGAATAAAAATAAATAAATAAATCTAGATACAGCAACAGGATTTTTTATACCAAACACGCTTCACAGTGAAGACTCTTGGTGGTGGTGGGCTTTCAGCTGTGCAGTTTGAATGGGTTTTATAACATACAGCCCTTATGATTTTCAATACAGTTATCTAAATCATACAAAGCAGATACAAACAAATCTCATCTAGTTCCCTTTATCTGACTTTTGCAGACTAACCTTTAAAAAGGTGAACTGTAAAAGACAATAGAATTGCATTTTCTGAGGGTGTGGTGAATACCATATATAAAATATGCTGATATTGTTTCAAATTTTGAAGAGAGCAAGGTATTTACAGAATAAACAAATTTCTCAAGAGGAGAAAGTCTGCTAGGAAAACCTTGTTTTCAAATTGTGA
The DNA here is from genome assembly GCA_028858755.1 of Ara ararauna. Classification (NCBI taxonomy): domain Eukaryota; kingdom Metazoa; phylum Chordata; class Aves; order Psittaciformes; family Psittacidae; genus Ara; species Ara ararauna. The sequence goes on along the minus strand of CM054410.1, from coordinate 6,355,241 downwards.
AATCTTTCTCCCCGTCAGTACTGAGATCCCAAGCACTCTTACTTCCTTTGTGAATGGGGTTTTGAAGGACTCCTGGCTGCACCTCATCACTTGAAAACTGACAGTGTAAAGAGGATGAGGTGCCATGCCATGAATGCTGACAAAGCCAGAAATGTGGGCAGCAAGGCAGCAGTACACTGCGTGCCTTCCAGCCCAGCTTGTAGTGTCCTCTATGCAAGTGCTATTGTAATTTCATGGGTTTTTTTACTTTAAAATAAATAAACCTGCTTGGTTAAATCTGTACTAGAGTGGTATAAGCTTGAGTGATCCTTGACTTCTAAGACCTTTTGCTGCTCATCTGTAGGAACGGATATGTTAAGCAGTAATAACAAAGAAAAATATATGTGTGTGTGATATATACCTGACATTTACACTGACCTTTATTTCTTATGGCTAAATAAGTCAGTTTTCTTGTCACCAATGCATTGTAGGTCTTGGATTGTTATTGTTGGTCTAATTAGTTATGGGTTCTCTCTGACCCTGTTGCTTCTTGAATCCTTCTGTGAGATGAAATTTGTTAAAATCTTGCTATTTCCTACATGCCATTTGGAATTATTTTCAAGTGGTAAGAATGGTGAGCACTGCTTGAATACTGCTAGGAGCTATTTAAAAGTGCAAAGCCATTTATTTTTTTCTTCTTTTTTGTTTTGTGTCTGTGGTTTTTGTGGTGCAGCATAAAGCCTAAATATTGTGGCACAGCTTGAGTTTTAATCTGTTATTTCAGTCCTACTTCCTCTCTCTTTGATTTTCTTTAATTCAGTGTTTTCGTGGTGATTAGACTCGATTGCTTTGGTGAATCCTGATATCTTCTCTCTCTTCCCTCTCTCTCCCCCCACCTTTTTAAGGGGATGAACATGTGTTCTCTTGTGATATGGGAAGATTTTAATTAGTATTTATATGATCATCTGTAATACTTTTGTTTGTGTGAAGTACACATCAGTTCATTTGAAAAGCTGCATTGCTCCACAGATTGGAGGGATGTCCTTCTCGTTTGTTCATTGACGTTATTTTTGGAGTGAACATTCTAATCTCAAAACTCTTAGATAATATTTAACAGGAAATATGCTTCAGAAGTTACTTTAATTCTGTTTTTAATTCTTTATGACAGACCCTTAGAAATATTCCACTTTCTGTTGTGAGGATGCTGAAAATCATATTTGTTTGTAGTTTTGTGTCTATACAGCTGTAAAATAGTGCATAATGAGAGAAAAATGAGACAGTGAGAGGACAATCAGGTTTTCAAAGCCCTTTCAAAGGCGTGTTGAATTTAATAAGATATATTATCCAGTCTTGAAAGGCATTTTGAAAAATTATACTGTGTGCATGATGGTAGCTTAATAACCTTTGTAAATCTAATTTTACATCACTTGCTCAGCACGAGAGAATTTAGCTATCAGTCTTATATTCAGAGATCAAAAAACCTTAGATTCAAGCTTGATTTAAATGTGCCTGGTGTATGGCTGTGTGGAAGCCATCTCTGTTTCTTCTCCCATCTTTTGCTTATCTTATTTATGTAATTGATTTTCTTTTGAAACACTCTGCTGTATTGCATCAGTTGGTTCCATCAATTCCATCATAATTACGGTGGTTATGATCATTTGGAATGCCTCATACCTCCTTTATGTCCACCTCTAAAGGGGTGGTGGTTTTAAGCCTTCTTGAAAGTCCTCTTCCTGCTTGCAATTCAATAGTCCTTTGGGAAGCTCTGCCAGGATATCAAGAGCTTGGAGCAGCTCATAGCTACCTGTCCTGATGTGCCCTGTAGGTGGTCGAGGTTTCTTGTACAACAGAAGAGAAAATTTTGTGAGATATGCTGGTGTCCGCTGTTGTCTGCTCCCAGATCCATTGTTCACTGTGAGTTTTGCATAACTAACCAGTTAAACTCAGTTTTGTCCTCTGCAACCCAAGTGTAGTGTCCCCAGACAGTGATGCTTATCAGAGGGACTGGATTTTATGAGATGTGGATCCAGCAAATAAGATGAACTGAAACTTTGAAAAATTGTTAGCTACTAGTGTTTGATCTTATATATAAAACTAAATATTCTGTGAGTATGAGAAGAAATCTGGCATGCACAAAGAGTTACTTCTTGCAAATATTTAAATCTCAAAAGTAAGAAATCTTAAAATTATAGTCACAAGAACTCACAAGAGTAAATCTTGTCTGCTTCAAACTGCACAAATAACTGCAAATACAATTTACTGCTTGATTTCCAGTTTTGCTTTTAATATTAAAAGCTTACCACTAAAATAAGTGGCAAAAATTACAAGATTGTTGTCTTTGTTGTGGGTTTATTTTTCAGAAACTTTTATTTGCAGAAAGCGTCTACAAAATTGCAATTTTTTTTAATGACCCAAAAACCTCAAAATAACATTTGAAATTGGGTTTAGTGCTATCCTGCAGAAAAGGCAGAACTGATTTCAGTATAAGATTTCTATGTGTATGCTATTTTTCTCTTTTTCTCTGAGGCTTATGCACTCCCTCTCTGTATTTTTTTCTGTTTTTTCCTGTTCTGTGATCTTGTTCACAGGAAAGGCACAATTTTATACTCACAGCATAGAAAAATTTTCAGGCCTGAAGTTCTATAACAAAACAACACCTTTTAAGCAATATCGTGATTCAGACACAGCTGTGGAAGAAAATACATTCACAGTGACACTAATAGCGTTATAGCATATACATTCAAATAGTGAATTTATAATTGCTTAGCTTAGTGCTATGGCATAATTTAATATATTAAACTAAAAGGTTTAAATGTACAACATTTTAGCTTCATTTTGCAGCAATGAGTGTATTTCACTGATGGCATCTTCCAGGTATGTTCTGTAAAGTGAACTGCAAATCAAGAGGCATGCTGATGCTAGAAGACAGACTGTAATACTGCCTGTACAGGATAAAAAACCTGGAAAATTCCAAGTACTGTTATCACTACTTTAGTCATTCAGGATTTGTTTTCATGCTCCCACTGAAGGAGATCCTTCCCCCAAGATGTGTTTGCTTTTCTGGGTTGCCAGCACCAGGTATTTCAGAGAGATGGACAATTTCTGATGTTATCTCAAGTCAACAGAAGGTGCAGCCACAATTCGCTTTTGGAGGCTGGCCTTTACTGAGTGTAAACTGGCAAAGACAATGTTCTTGCACTTTTCACTTCAAGACAAAGATGAACAGTAGGTATACACAATAGAGACATTTAGTGAACCAAAAATTAATGTGATAATTATAAAGAAAGTTATAAGTTAGTTAAGGCAACTTTCTTGACTTGAGCTGCTTTTATTTAAGGAAAAACATTTGAAATAACATGGGAATCTTGTTATGACTTATTGTCACATACAGATAAACCCTTCTGCTGACAGGTTGAGATGCAACTTTAACTTTGAAAAGGTAAAGGTTCTTAGTAGCAAAAGGTGTATAAACTAAGAAAATACAGTTTATACTTCTGTTTCTCCTCTTCTGTGCCTTTTTTCTCTCAGAAAGAAAGACAAGATTTGATAGCCTTGACAGGTCTATTTAAGAATGATCTCATGGCAGCTGCAGCTTGGAATTACATGTTTGCAGGGACCAGTCAGGATTGCATTAGCTGAACACAGATGGCTTCTAACACCAGCAAGCTACCAGATAGCCCCATGTTAAACAATGGAACAAGTCAAGTTGGTTCTGTAGAATATACCAAAATTTAACTCAGCTTGGACAAGCCCTTCTAGGAAAGGTTATTGGCATTCATTATCATTCTCTCTGTCCTTACATTATTGTTTTCTATTACTTACACCTCAATGCCCTTCCTAACTCAAAAAAAAAAAAAAACCAAAACATAAAGCCCCCAGTTTGGCTGTTCAATGACATTTAGCTTCGATCATAAATTACAGTACAATTGACTACATTAAGCACATTTTATCTTACTCTTCTATTGAAGTATGGTCTTGTTATTAAACATCAGGCTAGTCACTCCAGTTTGTTTTGCTCCATCGCTGGCCGTGTTCAAGGCTGGATTGGACATAACCTTGGGTGGCATGGTTTAGTGGGAGGTGTCCCTGCCCCTGGCAGGGGAGTTGGAACTAGATGATCTTAAGGTCCTTTCCAACCCTAACTATTCTATGATTCTATGATTCTTCCCCACTGTAATCATACTGTATCAGTGTGAACACATAAATTAAACTTCCATTTCTTCTGATTCATGCAGGGTAAGTAAATGCATATTCATACTCTCATGGATCTTTTTTTGCATCTTTAGGCTTAGGTTCTAAGAAATTTTTCAAAAGCTAAGTCATATAAAGAGTACCAGTTAAATATATAAATATATAAAATATATAAATATATTATATATATATTAAATATATTTATTAATTTAATTATATATATATTAAATATATAAATATATATTTCTTGATATTTGCTCAGAAGCACTTGCTATGTTACACCTCACAAAACAGAATATTATGACATTGACAGTCATACATATGACAGTCATACATTATGACATTGACAGTCATACATATGTCTTAACAGTCTACATATATGACTAATGATTAAAAATAGTAAGACCACTATCTTTAAAGCTTGGGATTTTATAATATCAATTTCTTTCTCCTTTTCACAAAACTTCTATTAATGTGTCTACAAAGCCTTATATCTGATGTGATCAAAGAAGATAAAGTGACTGTTACCTAATGAAGAATTCATCCTTTGTCAATCTTCTGGGAGACAGAAGTCTTGGGTTCTTAATTTTTTCTTTTTTTGTTTAATTAATTCACACAGTTAAGAGGTAATTGTGCTAAGAAAATAGGAACTAGGAAATAACTTAATTCTAGGTTTATAAGAAAATTCAGAGCAAACCTTTATTTTGGTGAGTTCTTTGCTGAAACTTTTCAGTCTTTCACTTGTTTTGGATGTGCAAAACACTTAGTTTGATGGGCTGTTGCAAAGTATATGCTGCTTTCTAGGAGAATACAACTGGTTTTATGTAATTGCATAGCCAGACTGGATCACATTGTTGTGCTTTCTATGAATCACATCACTTTTCAAGTTATTTCTTTCTGAAGAAAGGCACAAGGCAACTAGCATTTGGAGCTCCATTAAGATTAAGAACTAAATAAGATTAATGTTGCAAATGTCCAATAAAAGAAACAGGACAGTTTAGGAACACCTGAGGAGAGGACTTCCTTGTGATAAGCTGATGATTACAAAGATCTAGTAGGAATTCAAAATAACCTTTGCAATTCTAAATCTAATGGCTGTTCAGACACTGTATAGAACCTTCTTAGGACAACAATGAACCAGAAAACCTATAGCAGTTGTATGGTATGTAAAATGTTTTACAGCTTAATGTAAAAGAAAGGGTGCATTCAAGAAACTCTGGCAGCCTACATTTTCTTCCAGTAGTGTTTTTCTACAAAAAATATTTGAGATAAGATATGTTTAATAAAGACAGACAACTGTCTTAAAATAAAACCCAAGACACTGCTTCTTCTCTTCTAGTCTTCATAGGTATGAAATGAGCAGAAGAATACATTGATACCTAAAATCACTAAGGTAATTCTTTATGCTTTCAGAATTCCATGTGTTGAACATTAACTGAAAGGAGATGTTACATATCTTCATACTGCAATGATCCTTTCAGACTGGAACTGCTTAGATTTTACTTGTGAGAGTACTGCAAAATGGAACTTTAATAAAAGGTTACATGACAGTTGCTGGATAAGAAACCAATAAAATTAGAGTAACAAATTGTATATTTTTAAGGAATCAGAATCTCTTTTTTTTTTAAGTGGATGGGTTAGTAAGATAAAGCCTCCATTAGATGCTCATAGGAGTACTTAGAATGACTAATTAACCCCTTCCAACTTAGGCTCTAACTCTGAATGTGAGGCTAAATTCTCCCATTGTAGGTAATAGTGCTACTTTTTGCTACCATCTAGACAACCTTTTTGTCAAGCAGCTTTAGATAGAATTGTACATACCTACTAGAAACTGTGTATCTAGGTTTCACATACTCTCCTTCCATTTCTTCATGTGCTGTATAAAAATTAGTTAACGTTTTACTCATATTCTCAAAACAGGAAAATTTGTCATTAATTTATGTGTCTATATTATTGCCTTGTTTTAGATAATTGCATTATTTTTATTAAAACCTTTCACCAAAAAGATAATTTCTTTTCTACTTTTTATGACCCAGAGATGGCCAAATGCTTTTCTTATCAAAAAATTGCCTACATGAAAGATGTGTAAGTCTGTAACCTTTCTTTTCTATCGATCCACACTTAAAAATCAATGATAAATAAACCTAACAAGTATTCCCTATAGCAATTCTAATCAAGACAGGGATAAATAAAACCAGGAGTGGTCTGGACCAATAGATACCTCAGAATAACTGAGACTGGGGCAGGTAGTGGTATAGCAGTCTTTTGTGTATTACGGTGCTCCTCTCAGATATTTGAGCATCTGGTTCCTCTGTCCTGGCTGTGTTTTCTTGTCTGCTTTTCCTGTCATGGTGTGTTGACCTTAAGGGATTAGGATGCAATGAGATGAAAAGCTCACACCCATGCAGGGTCTGGCCCTTTCTTGCACATGGCTTCCCAGAGACACCACCAGCATCAGTGAGGGCTCCATTGGGCCCAGAAATTGTGCTGTGTGGAGTTGGCACAGTGCAGCCCTGGCCTCCCCTCGCAGAATTCTGTGAAGAAACATTCTTATCAGTAACAAACTGAAAACTAAAATTAGAAGGCATTTAACAACTAAAGAACCTGTATTAGACTTTGAAGATAATTAAGTACTAAAAGATATCCCAGATTTACTTATGAAAACTTTAAACTTATAATGTAATTTTTTTGTGGGCCATTGGCTGGCTGGCTGCAAAATAGAAATTGACATTTATATGCAGAGAAGGAAGGTGGCTATCCAGAATTGTTTCACAGAAAATAAATAAATGAAAACAACCGTTCTGTGAAGAGAAACGCTTGAAATTACTTTAAGTAATAGTAAGAATGAGACTGGTTATATTTTCCTATAAATGCTGCTGACTGCAGAGTGGAAGGCAATCAAAACTTACATAAAACAAAGCAGAGTGCTTAAAACAAGTTTTCATAGCTTGAATAAGTTTACTATTCTGGTAATATAATTATATTTCGGGTGCTGACAAAGATCCTTGCTTCAGATACGGTGAAAAAAATCAGATGGAAAGTCAAGAAGTATCTTTTGAGAAGGGAGAGTATTGAGTACGAGTTTACTTAGACAAATGGGCCAAAATCTACTCCTGCCTGCAGTTCCCAGGTTTATATTCCTTTTTCCTGTTTCATTGGTGTGCTTAATTTTGTCAACATTTCTCAGTTTTACTGGATGCAGTAGCCAAGGTCTGCTTTGTATCCTATCATGGAGACTTGTGAGGTGTAACAGTTCTCATATACTCTTGCTTGTCCTTTGTTGTGTATAATTTTGTCAAAAATGAAATTGGAATTTAGCCTCAAGTGTTCCTGAAAATATGACTGGATAGATTATGATGAACACAACTTTATCATTATGGACATAATTCTATAACTTTTAAATTGGGATATTGAAAGCATAATCAATCTTCTCAGGTTTTCACACAATAAACAGCTGCAGGTTTATTTTTTTTTTTTTGGTCAATTTGTTCAAATCTGTCTTTATACTTGCTACCTTTACTTAGACTTATGTTGTTATAATCAGGTAGAAACCCAGATACTTTCTGAATGTTCAGTTGCAATCTCTTGTTATCAAAAGAATGAATGCAGTACCTTTCACACATCAGTCAAGTTTTACATGAAAACTAGAGAGACTTTCCTGCCTTTCTTCTTTATTGAAAGACAGAAATCTCACTCTTCTGACAGTTAGGCACAATCTAATTTTCCAACTGGTTTTATTTAAAGCCTGTTCAAAGTAATTTTTTTTTTTGCGCCAATATTGTCTTTCACTTGAATGCTTCTTTCCTTTGCATGTGTTGGGTTTTTTTTAAATAACAGTATATTTTTGTTGCTTTGCTTTGTTGCTTCTTTGCTTTGTTGTTGTTTCTGTTTTGTGAGCAGTGGGACTTCATGGATTATTTTTTGTAAGTTTTTTGTTTGTTTTTTGTTGAACAAGATAAGATCTAAGGCAGCTTCTTTTACAAACTAGTCAAGTAAGGAAAGGATAGATGGTCATAACTTTGGTGCTGCAGGCTTTTATTTTGAAAATAGCGTAGAACAGTGGTTTTAAATGCAGCTGCTGACTTAAGCCTTAATGCCTGGAAATTATTATGCAGAGATTAATCCTTTGTCATCTTAATGAAATGAAACAGAAATCATGTATCTATTCCTATGTGCCTGTCAGAGAAATAAGGACAGATTCGAACAAATTGACCAAAAAATAATGGTGATTTTTTTTTTTGGTCATTGGTCTCAGATGCAGTGGTCTTGGTAATAATAGATGGAGATAGATGAAGAAGAAATTATCTTGAATTTGAAAATTAATTTGCTGTAATTTCACAGAGAAATATTACTATTCTTGTGTTTCCCAAAGCAATTAACGTAGTTTTCATGAGTCAATATTCACTAAGATAAAGTGTTTAGCTCTAGACCTCTCAGCTCAGGAAAAGTGTGGACCTATTAGAGTGGGTCCAGATGAGGAACACAAAAATGCTGAGAAGGCTGGAGCACCTCTCTTATTGAGGAAAGGCTGAGAGAGTCGGACTTATTTAACCTAGAGAAAAGAAGGCTCCAGGGAGACATCCCAATGCAACATTCAAGGCCAGGCTGGGTGGGGCACTGAGTAACCTGATCTAGTTGAACATGTCCCTGCTCGCTGCAGAGGGGCTGGAACTAGATGACCTTTAAAGTTCTCTTACCAGCCCAAGAATTCTATGATTCTTTTTGTCAGCAGTTTCCAACTGTATCTAAAACTATCTAGCTTTAATATAGCTCAGTAAGAATACTGCACTTTCTTTCCTATTCCCCATCACAACATATGCAATCCGAAGATTACTGCATTGACTTTAGAGTACAAAGTTGAACAAACCCTGGATATTGAAGGGGCATGTACCTGTAAAGCTTCAGCTGTGCCAGTGCCACATAAATCAGTTGACTTCACATCGGAGTTTGCTTTTAAGCTGTTAAACTATATATCTAGCAAAAAATAAGACTTGGGAATGGCTTGCAAGAACAATTGCACAAGAAGTGAGGATAAGCAGAGAGCAGAGGTTAGAATGGACTGTGACACTATTTACAAATAATCTATATGAGTAGACAGTGTACTCATAGCAAATACTCCTACTTGCACCCGGCACATTGAATTATAAAAGTGAAATGTATTTATAAGCATAACAAAATACAGGAAGATGTGATAATAAGCTATCCATTTTAATAACGGATTAGAATTCTGACCTAATTCTTTCCCAGTAAGTTTTATCACTAACTTATAAATAACTTAAAGGTATGAGACATGGCAATGAAGAATAAATTAACAGAATAAACAAAATGCTCGGAGTCTTCCAGCCCCTGCTGCTGCCACTTTCTCAGGGAAAGACTGGAAAAGAGTGATATTAGCATTTGCGCTCAGATTCATTTTCTGGCTGGCTTAACTCCATTAAAGACTTGAGTCTGGGGACGCGTAGGGTAGGTGAATATGAGAGCTGTGTCTCTGATCTGTTTATTGCTGTATTTTCCTGATTTGCTTTACTGCAGGTACAGCATGCACTTGCAATCTCATTTGGCCTTTTCTATTATCTAAGAAGTTTTGGCATGCTTTGCCCTAACAGCTGATTAAGTTTTGGTAACTCATTGTGACTTTACATTGCAAGCAGATTGGAGAGTTTAGATATACAGTGTGATCTTTCTTGACAGATTTTGTTAGTAGAGGAAGTACAAACCAATCTTAAGGTGCCTATATTGGCTTCACATTCAACAAGTGCTTTCATGCATTGGGATGTGAGTGTGTATATGTGTATATATCTGTTTATATAAGACTGTGTTTGTTGTTGTTTCCATATCTTATTAGAAAACCTGGAGAACTGCCAAAGTTACCTAATACTTCATAGCATCATCACTGAGAAAATGTATTCAGTATGTCTAATGTGTTCTAGCTTTTGAACAAAAAAATAAGGCATTTAACTGAGCATTAGGTGATACGTCAAGTTACACCATGATAGTTCCATATGTGCCTGAAAAGGGTAAAAAAACAAAGACAAAAACAAAACCCCCCAAATGGTCACATGATTAGTTTTGAATTTATAAGGGGTCTTTTTCCTCTTACACTTCAGTAATTTTTTTTTCCAGTGAATCTGGCATTTTCAAGTTGCCACAGGGTATCTTTATTTGAATGTACATCTTTCTTTTTTGCTTAGTTTGAAAATCTGCTCTGAGCTTAGTCCAAAAGAATGGTCTGTGAGTGACATCCTTGGCAGGTTTTTTTTCTTACTCTTTGCTCACTGTGATAGTGAACTAATGAATTTATTCCTATTTTTTTGTTCATACAGCTTGAAGTTGAGATCACTGATGTAAATGGGAAAATCATTGATGGTCCAGTCCGCCTGGAAGTTTTAGTTATTGATCAAAATGATAACAAGCCATTGTTTAAAGATGGACCCTATGTTGGCCATGTCATGGAGGGATCCCCTACAGGTAAGTCCATGCCAATCATATTTCTTCAAATAATGCCTGACCAATTCTGTGTTGATAAATGCAGTGTTTTCATATTGTACAACTTTTCTTGCTGATTTTGTGGCTCACTGAATCCTTCCCCCACATAAAGAAGTGGGAGCAGCCCTATAGAACAGCAGATAATGATTTTTGAAAAACAGTCAAGTCTCTGAAGTAAAAAAAGAAACAGGGGTTAAGAAAAAAGTAAAGTAACACAGTTTGGAATGAAAGCTTCAATTTAGGTATACGCTTTTTTATTCACATCTGCAATCAAGAAAGACAACCCGTGAGATATGATTAAGATTCAGACCAAATAGTATGTACAGTTTCTTCAGAGTGAGAATTCCACCTTTTTAATGTTACCTTCTGGAAGAGTAACTTTGTGTATATAGCACAAGGCTATATAATATTCCTATATAATAACAGGAATAAATGGAAAGCACATTATGGATATGCTAATATCGTAGAGAAAATTGAAATACTGAACAATGTTACTTGGGTATGCGCAAATGCAACAGTGGCAACAAAATAAAAACACGCTTTGGGAATTAAAGTTAGTAATGAAAATGCTCTGATTAAATTCATTCTTGTTTTTGTTTGATGATGAAATTCGGTAAGTATAAGGTATTGTTCCAAATTTTAGTTTGGGCACGACCATCCTAGCTAAACTCTCCCTGCAGAGGAAAGCTGAATTAGTTTTCTTCAACTGTTATCCACAGCTGCTGTGCAATTTTGTTGTGATTTATTAAACAGCTGTTGCATTCCATTGAAATGGTACCTTCACTGCATTCATAAGTGATAATTGTATTATGTTATGGAGTGAACGTGGATCCTGGTGAAAGAAATTGAAACCAGTAGAAGCTCCTGTTAATATCAATGGAGTGACAGTGATCTAATAGAGATCAGAGTTCTGGGTTATATTTTGTAATGTAAACATCACTGAACGCAAGGCCCTGTCCTCCTTAAACAGTTGAAGCTGTGAGTGCAGACATAAGGTTTTGGTTATATGGGCATTCTGGAATATTTTGAAATTAAAATGGAATCAAAGTATGCTATGTTTTTATGAATATTTAATATTCATAGAAGCTTAACATGGTGTCATGTGCTTTATTTACTCTGAACAAGGATAGACATTACCTTTCACTTCTTTGTATTATATATTCATAGGACTAGATGCTATTCTTTGTCATTACTTTATTATTTATGTAGTTTCTAGAAATCATGTAGCCTTTAAACCTCGTGGTTTAAGCTGTAAAACATGCAGCCTGCTCACTGACTCCCCCCTCTTTATTCCCCCCCACTCCGAGGGTGGGGGGGAATGGGGAGAAGAATCGGAAGAATGTAACTCCCATGGGTTGAGAGAAGAACAGTCCAGTAACTAAGGTATAACACAAATCATTACTGCTACCACCAATAATAATAATGACCAGGGAAATACAAGGCAAGAGGATACAGCTGCTCACCACTCGACGACCGAGCCGTGAACTGAACTCTCCTGGGTTCCTGCCCCCATTTTTTTTTCCATCCTGGGCATGACGTACTGTGCTATGGAATACCTCTTTGGTCAGTTTGGGTCAGGTGTCCTGTTTCTGCTTCCTCCCGGCTTCCCCTCCTCCCTGGCAGAGCATGAGACTCAGAAAGTCCTTGGTCAAACCAAACATTCTAAGCCGTAACTATAAACATCGGTGTTATCAGTGCTGTTCCCAGGCTGAAAGTCGAAAACACAGTGCTGCACCAGCTACTAAGAAGGAGAAAAATGACTGCTACGGCTGAACCCAGGACACCTATTTAGTGAGTTTTGCATTTCCACATACAGTTGCCATTGTTTGTTTGAAAAGCTGTAGGTAGGAAATGCATTATGAGCTGCTCCTTCATCAGGCTCAAAACAGTCTTCAGGTAAATGTTCATTTACCGTACTTGTACCAAGCACGTAATGAGCCTATTGACAATCTTTTAATTCAAACAAGAAATGTATTTTATGAGTAAGGCTGCAAGCGGAACACTCCTTTCTGCTGTAGGGCTCTAGTGCATTCTTAATTTATTTCAGATATCAATCCCTTATTCACAATTCAAAACAAACTTCTTAGACTGTCCCACTTCCCATTTCCCCTGTAACAAGAGTTCTGTAATTACCTGAGACCATATTGATAACAAAATGTTAGAGATTCCTTTGCACAGTTAATAGTATGTAGCAGAATGTGACTATCTAATCGGATCAAGGGTCCTACTTTATCTTTTGAACTAGAGCAACATCTTGTCATGCTTACTTAGATACACATTCCTAGACCTACACTGAGTAGGATGGTGTAGCTTAGATTGACAGCCCCTAAAACCAGTATTTTTGTAAAAGAAGTGGTGCCAAACAGCTCAAACACTGCAGTGTTTAACCTTTACCCAGATGGTAGTATATGAACTCTGTGTATGAGCTATGAGCTCCTGCAAGTCTTTCAATGGTCTCATCTCTCTCCATCAAAACAGAAGTTTACACTGCTTATACACCACATGCCTTTCCCAAACAATATTTAGTTTAATGTTTAGCTTTCACTGTTAATTCCAGGTTATGGGGCAATATTTAACCATTATCTATGTTCTTTCTTTAGTTAAACTCTCTACTAAGTTTCTTTTCTCTGACCAGTTGTTTTTGTTGGGTTTTTGTTTGTTTGTTTTAAACTGGAAGTTCCCTATTTTTTGTTCATCTATAAGCTATCCTTGCTTTTCCTTTTTTTTTTTTTTTTTTTGACTTCTTTTGTTGAAGTTTATGCTTGTGATTTAGGAGAAATATTTCTCAGTCCAACTTCCAGTGAATTCTTCTGTAATTGCTTTCATCCATTTTCTTTTGGTGTACTTCAGTATTTATCCATGTCACATTTGGCATTCTGATTGTATTGCCTGTTAGTCAAAGTTTGAATATTTTTTTTTCAACTTTATCTTTTCTTATCCTCTCCCTTTTCCCCCCAGGTATTCATCACGTCAAACTTCATAACCTCATTTTCCTGGTGTCAGGAGCACCACTACTTGCAAAATTATTTTGTACAAAAGCGAGCCTGTAGAATCAGTGGTAGCTAGAATCTGTCACAGCTCTCTATGCAGATGGCATCCAGTCAACCAAGGTTTCATGTCGTTTACGGCTGTTTTCCATATTTCTTCAAATTTTATGGTGTATATCTTAAAATTATTCATCAGGTTCTGCTGTCTTGCTGCTCCCAATCAATAGCTGCACTGCGCAGCTTGAGAGAAATCTTTATGTGTTTGTGTTTGCATGTATGATTCCTGATTCCTTCTTTTTGTATTAAAATTGAAGAGCTGTATTGTTTTTCTGAAGTTCCAAAAGGTAGGCTTTGCATAAATAACCTTATTTCTTATCACAGCCACCTTCATCTTCATTCAAGTTTTGAGTCAAACCCATTCTCTGAAATAATCTTCTGGTAAAAATTAAAAATTGCTCATATAGGTATCTTGGATTTGTCTTCATGATCACTGGTCAAAATATAAATGTCCATGTATTCCTATAATTCAGTGATGAGAGATGTATAATCAAGTAGAGAAAGATATAAATATACTGGACTGTGAAACCTGCCTGAAGGATTTTGAGGCCTTGTAGAGGGTTTCAGATGATGCTGTTATCTTTCTTTATTGCTGACTTCCTGTTTTTCCCAGTGGGGTCATAATTTCAGTAGACACAAACCCAATGGAATTTTCTAGTGACATTTCACTTATTTATTGACTCTAAAATTGCACCTACATCTTGTCTGCTATTCATGAGAAATACCAGAAATTTATTAAGAAATAAAGCTTGGAGAAAGTTAGCACACAAATTTAAACACATAAACCTTAATTTTAATATTCAAATGAATGTTTATGTTGAACTTCCATGACGTTCCTCTAAAACACATGTTCCAGCTTTTTATTTTCTTCAAAAATGCCTTTTTTCCTTAATGATTGGAAGGTTTAATTCCTTGGTTAGGTACAGACAGAGATGTTACAGTGAAATGCTGGGTCAAGACCCATGTAGGACCCTCCTTTCTCAGCCCTTGGAGACAAGTACAAGTAGAAGAAAACAAAAAACTCCCAAGGAAATAGTGTATAATTTTTGTATTTATTTGATCTGTCAATTAATAATGAAAGAATCATTTGTACATAGTCCCAGTGAGGATGTATTTTGGTGGTGTTTTAACATATTTTCTCTGTTACTAAGGCCATTCACTTTTTTTAGCAGGACTTTTGAACTTGCAGTGAACACCACTGCTTTTTTGGATATGCTCAGTTAGTGTGTTATCACTTTACTAGAAAGGCAAAAACCTGGGCATAATTACTGAGAAGTTAAACGTGTATATGCATTACCTGAATAAACATTCATCTGAATTTCAAGCTAGGGCTTGCCACAGCTTCTAATTAATGATAAAAATATGTAATATAATATTTCTGTCCTGATTTTTCTTTCCTGAAGAAATTTCATGACATAGTTAAAGTTAATTGTTTTTTTCATGGAAAATTGTCATATTCCTGGAAATAGCCTAGAGCCAAATTCTAACAAAAGCACACTCAAATGTATACTTAAAGTATATACTTAAAGTGACCATAGGTGTTTCCAGATTTAGGAGGTGTTTTCCTGGACAAACTGCAAAACTTGAAGCTATTTATTAATAAAAAAATAAAGGGGGGGAGGGGGAAGCAGGGGAAGGGTAAAAAAGAAGTAGAGAAATAGTTTGAATTTATAGATTTTTTTTTTTTTTTTGTAATTTCTTTATGAGACTGAAGTCAGCATATACAGACCAGGAAAATAACATCTGAGCCTTGTTCAGTGACAGCTATGCAATTTTTCCACTGACTGTAATGGGTTTTGTGTTAACTGTACTGCTGATTTCTCACAGTTTTGTTTTCTAGGTTATGACCCAGTTTATTTTCTATAAATCTTGGATGTATCCAGCTGCCAGATCTAGGGTTTAGTATGAGTCCTGCTGCAGACTTACCTCAGTACATTAGTGCAGGTAACTGTAATTTTACAGATTACATAGGCAGGCAGAAACATTTGGATACCTCAGTCTTTAATGGTTGGCCAATGAAGGCTGGTTAAATGAACTTGGCAGCCATCTCATTTCACTTGCTGGAGGCGTTTAACAGAAACTATTTTAAACACATTTGACATTATGTGACTTGTAACAATATGCTGCAAACCCAGTGGGTTAAAATCTTAACTGCAGTGGTTGAGAACACTGTTTGAGAATTGCATTTGAGACAGTAACTTGTCTTCCATGGTGTACAATAGCCTGAACGCGCTGTGATCCAGCCAAGGAGCCCCAAACCAAGACTGATAGATGTTTATAAAAAGTTACTAGAAATAGAGGAACATTTAAAGACAGAGAAGAAACAGAAGGAATTGAGAAGAATAGGCTACAGAGTTGTTCAGTATCATAAAATAATTATTTGTAAAAATGACTAAAGCATGAAGCACTAATTGTTGATTGCCATGCATTGTGCATGGCTGAGATTCGGGTAAATAAAAATTTGTTCTAAAGATGGTGTCTTCTTATCAAGAACAACAACCAAGGACGTATTTCGTTTGGTTGGTTGGTTGCTTGGCTGGGGGGGAGGCATTGTGGTTTTTTGTTTGTTTGTTTGTTTATATGCCTAACCTTGCAACAGCAAAAAAGATTAGTACTTAAATTAATATAAATGAGACTGGATGTGATAGACGAGAAAGATACCAGGAAAGGTAAACTGCAAGTAGGCTGCCTTAGCACAGTGGTAAGGATAGATAAGGTATTTCTGATATGCACTTGTCATCTCTAATACATTTCAGATTCAACAGTAGTAGTTTCTGCTCTGTGTTGGGTTTTTTTGTTCCTTGTAATTCCTGCTGGTTTATGGAATAAGAAGCTGTAAAATGAATAAAATTGTGTTGAATTTGGTGAACTTTCCAAGCCTTTATGAGGCTGTGGCCTAGGGAACCTCTGAGATAAATGATGTAAAATAATACAGAAAAGACTGTCTTTGGGAAAAAAAAAAAAAAAAAAAAAGGGCTTTTTCACAAACCTTTTCCTCAGTCTTCCACTGCTAGAGATGGAATGCTAGGCTTTGTGCATAACTCAGCCTAGCAGTTTTTAATTTCTGTGTACAGATGTGTGTAGCTTTGTACAGACTTTAAAAATTGTCAGTAACAAAATTTCAGCAATGTTATGATTGATCATCTTCATTTCAGCAAAAAATGTACTCTCTGCCTTGAAGGTTTTGTGATCCAGCCTGTAAATGTAAACTAGGTATGAACTAGGGATAAACATCTGTAATGTCAATATTTTAATTCTCGAACAGAAGCCAGTTGGCTAATTATGCACAGCTGGTTAATATATCTCAGTAAGAATTTCTTCTCAAATCTGTATGGGATAAAATGTAGCTGTATAAGAATATGGTATAGTGTGTGTCTGTATTTGTGCATATTTTCATACATATATATGTATATATACACAAGATACATATAACTTAGAGATGAAAATATACAGACACACAAATACTTATCTTTTAGTAGGACCTAGGGATCCTGGGATGTTCTAATTACATTGTATATACATGATGAAAAGATACATATTTCTTATTAGTAGATTGTATTATGGCAGAGAAAGATGTACATCCAGTCTAATCTGCCCATGTTTTTCTGAAGCTGATAGGAGCAACCCATTAAAGGATCATCCAGTAATTACCAGGTGTCCAGCCATGCAAGTGCAGTTAAACCAGCACATTTTGAGGAAATTAAAATAATCTCATGTGTAGCAATTAGCAGCTCACTCAAATTGAGTATGTGTTATGGTTGGAAGCAGGAGTCTGCAATTCGCTCCAAGGTTCAATTATTCTTGATTTTCAGCAGAAACAGGTTAGACTCAGGCTCCAGATCAGTTTAGGTGCACAGGTCAGAATTAGAGGCCTGTTTGTGAGGACTAGAAATGATTAGCCACTCTCTTCTTCAGCCCCATACAGAAAACTCTCTTTGATTTTGTTCTTTTTACTGCTCAACTGATTTGTTTGCTCACTGTCCCTCCTGCTGAAATGAGATTTTATCTGCTTTTTTGTAGTTACATGCAGTGATTTACTAAAAATTAGTCTTAAGGCCAGATCAGCATTAATGCCTAATGCTAAAGGCCATAAAAGCATTATGGTGTCTTTACCCTGGACATTTCATGTAATACTCATATTCCACACACAAAACAGTGAAAGCAAAGATGGTTATCTTATTAGGCTCTTTTTGCATTATAGCCCAGGTTCATTAAATAAAAATAAATATGTTTCTTAATTAAAGAGCAAATGATTTTTTTTAAAAATGCTGGAGTCCTTGTGGGGTACTGAAAAACAAGGTCTGTAAAAACAAGGTTTGTGTGATTCAGTATGTAATTCTTTACCAAGGGAAATTTGTGCCTTAATAAATTTACCAGAGGCTTTTGTACCTGTTTTATGTGTCTACTGTCCTCTTAGAAAACAGAGGCGTGAGCTTTAAAGGTTGAAGCAGTCTGGACGCATGAGACAACCTCATCTATATAGTCAATAAATTGAAAGATACTGTAGTGCCAGGAAAAGGTTGCCTGGAAAAAAATGCATCAGTGTGAGGCATCTTGCAAAGTGCTACTGCAGCTTGCTTGATAGGTTTTGTTAGTGGAATAAAACCTCAGTTTGTGTTGATATATTTGTAAATCCTCATTCCTGGATATTGTCTTTCCATCATGCATTTGCAGGCCAGAAGCCCTGCAGGCTATATGGCCAGTTGTCCTTTAAGTCTGTAGATTGCCAGCATCCGCACCGTTATAATTTCATCCATAAAAAACTTGTCACTGCAGAATGGCAGGATTATTTATTCCCTTGCAGGTTAGTCTGATTATTTTTCCCAATTTTTTTGAAAGATATTATCTGATAAATTGTGTCTTTAAAAAAAGACAGAAAAGAGACGTTAAACTGTGGGTTCATGTTTTTCTTTCCCTTTTTCTCCCATTTCTCCCTTTATTTCATGCCCTCACAGTCTTTCTTTTCCCACCATTAAATACAGTGCTTGGGGTTTAAACTGCAATCTGTAGTCCTATGAAGTCAAAGGACAGTTGTACATGACATTTGGAAAACTGAAAGCAATTACAGTAGGAAAGAAAACCTTAGTGAGAATGACTGAACAGTAAAAGGAAATGGAAGAAATAATGATAGGTAATCTATTTTTTATAGTATAAAGGCTTTTTTCTTGATAGAAATATTCAAAATAGCTCACTTGTCTTGCATATGTAGAGCAAAACTTCTAGAAAATATAGCTTCTTGATCTCTTTATTCAGATACATCTTTTAAGTACAGAAAATGATCACCTTTGCATGCAGCTATTATTTGCACACATAGCTGCACTTAGTGCAAGCATATTTCTGAGTAGCAGCTTTCCATGGCTGTCCACCAAAAATAGTTTGGGAATTGCATTTATTTTTAGAAATCAAGTCCTGTTAGCAAGCACCTCTAACATGCTTGAAAGTTTTCAAGTAAGTAAGAAAGTTTTTAAAAATGGCACTTTTTTGGTACCTCAAGAATATTCTAGTAAAGTTAAAAAGCTTATTATTGGGTTTCTTGTGGGGAAAGTTGCTGTCAGCTGGAATATAAGATATACAAAGGATGCATGACTGAGTTAGATTCACACATAAGAAATGAGATTGGTTTTAGGTGAAATCTCACAGTTCCCATCAATCTTCTGCTGGTGTATTTTGGAAACTGCCAGTAGAAGTCTTTTAAATATGAATCTGAAAAAATATTAAGAGATACATATTCAAGATAGTAATTTTTCAGATTACAGCTGTAACTTATCAATATTATACTTTAAGCATACTGAAGTAAAATGTGGTTATAATTATTGCAGTTATCATTGAAAGGGTATCCTACAATTTTTATGTAGTTCTAATACTATTTTGTAAAATTCTAAACCTATAAGGGGAAACCAACCAAAAAAGCAGTAGCAACAAAAAACCCTATAATGATCACTTATCTGTCAATCACTTGAGTTTAAATTCCGTTTGCTACTTTGTTGTAATTTCTCCAAAGTTTAAAGCATGATGACCGCTGTGTCACAGAATAACACAAAGGGTTATTCTGAAGGTGTTTCACAATGGAAAAACTTAATTATATTCACCTGAAGTAGCTGAGAAACAACTGGATAGGAGGGCCACATTCTAATTCTTAATACATTCACTGGGGTTTTAAAAATGTTTTTCAGAAATAGTTTGTCTTATAAAAAAGTGGAAAACCATGCAAAAGATAGGGTGATAGAATTTAGAAACCATTTGCCATTTGCTTGTAGCAACTGCTGCTGCAACGGGGATTTTATTGAACATTGAATGTATACAATAAACAGATTCCAGAAATAGCACATTTGAAGCCACTGTACATATATATTTGTTTTCTAACTATAAATGACTGGGATAACAGACAATGAAGTTCCATTTGAAAAATATTTTGCAAGTTTGAAAATTGGCTCTGTTTTTCGAATTACTGTTTAAAGCAAAATTGTCCTTGAAGAAAATTACATCAATGAATATTAATTAATTCAGCTTTAAAGTAATTTCAAAGAAATTGGTAAGAAAAAGTCAAACAGTTCTCAGTCGTTGCCTTTTAAAACTATGAATTGTTTTTTCTTATTTTCTTTTTCTAAAAGCTGTGTAGAAATTCACCTACTCATTCCAAATATTTTAGTAGTAACAGAAGTGCAACAGAACTACAAATTTTGCAACCAAAAAATCTGTAATAAGTGTTCTTCACACTTTTTCCTATGAGTTTTTATTTTGATTCTTATTACTTCTATGTCTCTACAACACTTTAGGTCAAATCACAGTGTAAGAAAAGCAAGAGTTAGAGAACCGTTGATGTAGTCTTCAAATGTATTAACTTACCTGAGAGCACTGTGATACATCTCTTCCTGCCCTAAGATTCGAGCTCTTTTTTTGGGTGATCTGCTGTCATGCTTGTATTTGAATCTGATTCCAAAAATGTTGATTCCTTCCCTAATATCGACCAAAAGTATAAGTGCGCTTATTATCTGGAATTGTGTATCCCATCATAGTAAATAAGCCAATACATGACACATACTGATGTATGACTGTCAGTAAAATATTCCCTCACATCTTTATTTTTCAACTAACTGGCCATATCAGTACACCAAGGTTTAGCACCTACTTTCAGAAATAGGTATCATCAGCTGCCTTTTAGTTCATAACACTAAGTCAACTTCCAAATTCTTCTCAGCAGTGATTGTAGCTAATAGGAGTAAAAAACCCAATCAAAACAACATGACTGATAATCTCACTTTTCTCACGTAGCTAGTGAAATATTTGAAATATAGTTATGTCTCTATCAATCACTGATAGAGATTAATGGCTGTTTATCTAGTAAAGCCTTTATCATCATCATGATCTTAATGTAGTATCAATGCAAGTGAATGGCCTGCCTGCTTCTTAGGCAAATAGTTGACAACAAAAAATGGGGAGCTAGGATTTTATGTATTCAGACAGGAACAAGAATATTCTTTTCATTTACTTGCAGTGCATGCATTCTCCATGGAGAAAATGGGAATACTGCCATTCAGGGACATGATATCTGGCCAGTGATATTATAATCATCTCAGTTCTCACAGCATTAGTATATGTACATCTGAATTTCATGTACTGCAGCATCAGGGACTCGGAACTAAAACTTATGTAGATCCAGTTTGAAAAGAATTCCTTTGACTGTGTTTTAGAATTAGCTGTGCTTTCCCTTTGTCTTCCAGCAACTTAGACAAAAATGAATGGCAAAGATTTTCTTAATGGTTTTCCATAAAAACAAAAAATTAAGGGAAATTGCAGTTTTCTGATGGAAACTATATGACTTTGTTTTCAGGTTTTCAGTTTCGTACAACAAATCAACACTATGAAGGCAAATTTTTTTTTTATTCTAATATAAAAGATAGTTAGGTTAAAAACTTTTAGCTGATTTTTCGACAATCCTTACTTATTATACTTACAAACTACTTGTACTTTAAAATGGATTGTATGATGCTTATGCTATGAATTATCATGTTGATGAAGGTACTATGAGTGGTTTTTTTGGACAGCTCTGTCTGAGCTTCAGTTTCCTCTGTGGAACATCTCAGAGGAAAGCAGAATATAATTACTTTAAAAGTAAAGAATACATTCTATTTTTAATCTCTTTTAATTTTAAATATCAAAAACATTGTAAAGAAACTTGTCAGGGAAATTACTTTTAATGTGGTTTTGAAATTGAGAGACACTCCTTAAGACAAAGCTATTTTAATTGATGAAATAATTTGTGGTACACTGCAGTTTGTCCATGGGGTCATATATGCATTATGTATTATCTTCCAGCCTACCTGAGGATGTAATTTTATTAAGTACACAGGCAAACAGTGTTTCTTTGCCTCACTGCTTTAGGCTTTACAAGGTCAGATTACACTTGATCTTGAAGAGACAGGTAAGATGTCTGTTTTTCACAGATTGGGGGCCCAAAAAAAACCCTAAACCAAACCAAAAAACACAACACCCCAAAAAAGGCAACTCTGCAAATTGAATTTTTCAAAACTTTTTTTCCCAGGATACTGTTGGCCTTCTGGTCTGCGAGTGTCCACTGAAGCTGGCTCATGTTCATTTTTTCATTGACCAACACCCCCAAGTCCTTCTCCACAGGGCTGCTCTGAATCTCTTCTCTGCCCAACCTGGAGCTGCACCTGGGATTGCTCCGACCCAGGTGTAGGACCTTGCACTTGCCATGGTTCAACTTCATCAGGTTGGCATCAGCCCACCTCACAGGCGTCTCAAGGTTCCTCTGGATGCCATTCCTTCCCTCCAACGTATCAACCGAACCACACAGCTTGGTGTCATCTGCAAACTTGCTGAGGGTGTACTCAACCCCTCTGTCCATGTCACCGACAAAAATGTTGAACGAGGCTGGTCCCAACACCGATCCCTGAGGGACACCACTCATTACTGGTCTCCAGCTGGACATTGAGCCATTGACCACAAGCCTTTGTGTGTGGCCATCCAACCAGTTGTTTATCCACCGAGTGGTTCACCTATCAAAATGATGTCTCTCCAACTTAGAGACAAGGATGTCATGTGGGACAGTGCCAAACGCTTTTCACAAGTCCAGGGAGATAACATCAACTGCTCTACCCCTGTCCATCAGTTCCGTAGCCCCATCATAGAAGGCCACCAGATTGGTCAGGCAGGATTTCCCCTTAGTGAAGCCATGCTGGCTGTCACCAACCACCTTCTTGTTTTCATGTGCCTTAGCATTCTTTCCAGGAGAATCTGCTCCAAGATTTTGCCAGGCACGGAGATGTGGCTGACTGCTCTGCAATTTCCTGGGATTTTTGAAAGTATTTCATCTGTTATTTCTTGCTATCAACCCTGTTCTCCTGTAGTGTGTCTGAGAAGTGTGGGGAAGGCATCTGAAACACTCCGGTTAGAGGGTGTGTTAATGAAAGGTCTCTTTGTGGTTTTCTGTTAAATGACAATTCTTTTTGTCAGCTGCCATTGGCATATTGTGAAATCAATGAGTGTAGGAATGTCAGTGAAATACATGCAGACTTGCTATTGCTAAAAACGGATGTGCTACAAATCCAAGTCTTTGGAAACAAAATTTGTGACCATTGCTACTTAACATAGCAAAAAAGGTGAAAAAAATCATTTTTGCTGAATCACCACACCTTTAATTCAGAATACAGAGATAATGTAGGTCTGGTTGTGCTGATAGAATGTACACTAATTTCAGAAGGGCATCAGCATCTCAGCTGGATTCTGTCCAGGACTTTTCTTTCAAAATTTAATTCACTACCTCAATTTTCTTTTATTATATTGCATGAACCATTAATTAATGTCACTGATCTTGTAGTTCGAATTCTTTAGCACCTGCAGCACCTTCGCTGGGAATCTTCATAGCAAAGTACTGCTACCCAAAGCACTCTAGTAAATTCTCTGATTCAGCACCTAGGTAGCATTTTTTACTGTTCAGGAAGTTCTTCTCTGGGGCAAAGCACCAATTATAAAAATGCAATCACAGCAGTTGCATGATATTAAAATAAAACTTATGCAGTAGCATATAATAGCAAATCAAACTATTAAACAATATGGTGCTCCTTTCTATATGGAAGAATAGGTTGATACTCCCACAGGCTATGTTAAGTGCCACAGTCAGAAGAATCATAAACGTTTGCAGGATTGGGCTGGTTTTGAGCAAGCCCTGGAATGAAGCCAGGGTGGATATAAGATGAGTAAGCATCCTGCTGATCTGTTTCAATTGAACTTCCTTTGGATTCTTTCACCAAGAGATATCAGTTCATTGTTTTAAAACAGGAAACTGGTATCTAGGTACTTAGAATCCAGGATCTGCATTACACTCAGATATAATAATGGTGGTACCAGCAGCAACTAAGTGGTTTAAAGCTTCCATCTCACAAATTCTGCAATAGTTGTATGAATAAGTATTAGAACTACTTAGACAAATCCAATGGGGAATGAAGCTCATATCCTGAAGCCACTGAGAGTTTATGGTCATTAAACAGTGGCCAAAAGTTGCATGGGTAGTCATATAAACCAAAAAAATATAAATAACACCCAAAGGATTACGTTAAAGGAGGTGTAGTGACATACTGAAATGTCTGTGGTGTAGATATGAATAAATGGGTTTTTCACTGCTGATTATCACTTCTGTATAGGAGCAACTTTTACAATGTTGGCAAAACAAATGTTAGTTTGGAGAGCAAAGTTTAAGATTTAACAAAGATGCTACGGGCACAGCTGTTGTCATTATGTTAACTTTTTGTGCAGATGGAGCAAGTGGTCCTAATAGCTGATTGGCCACAATTTATCTTAGGAGTTCAGTCCCCAGCTGCAGCAGGGAAGAGCCATTGCTATGGAAAACCACAGCCAATAGAGGCATGTCAGCATTTTTAGCAGACAGTGTAATGGGTCATGAAATTGCATACATTAGGATTTGGACACACTTGAAACACTGTTTTGCACACTTTCAATTTAAACAGTTTTGCCTTCTTGATTTTAGGCTGAATTCTATCACCGTTTCTGTTAACAAAAGCCTACTCAAATTTCCTGTTAAAGGCAAGGATTATTTTCCCAAACCTTATCCAGAGAGGGATGTTGTACTGCACAGGCTGTGGCAGGGAGTTTGCTCCTTCCCACCATGGCTCTGTATTAAATATAGTGTTGCATATAAAGTGTCATGATATCTTTTCATCACTGGTACTTGTATTGCATTGTGTTACTTTGGTCTGTCCTGAGGGTTTTAAACAATGTGTGGTAGAGAAAAATGTCTCATGCATTTTAACATTTTCATAAGCAAGTCTGTTAGGATGGGTAGTGGTAAGGCTGCTTAAACACTGCTAAACTTACTTAGACTGCAGCACTTAAGAAGTGAAAAACATCAAAAAAGCACTAATTGAGATAAACTAAATGAGGTAAAGATTTCTTTGTTACTGTAGCTGATTTCAGTACTTAAATGACGTTTTATGTTTTAAATCTGATATACCTTAGCTATAGGCTAGTCCCTGGCATGGTCCAGGAATTACAGCCAGTTGAATGCTAAGTAGATGGTGTGGGCCAATACTAATAAGGGTCTGTAGAATAGTAGCCTTATTACTGCTAGCCAAAGGGGAAAAAGAAGGGTATTTCATGACTCGCTACTCTACCTAGGGATACCAAATTTACATATGGCCTAAATCTGCTGATCAGAGCTAATCTCCATGATCATTATAGCTTGAAGAAAGGTTTAATATTCAGGTTTTTTTCTAAACAAAAATAGGCTGCATGAAAGTGGGATGTTGGCAGGCCACAAGTGTATGCTGCTGCCAAGAATTTTAATGGTTTGATGTTAAGAAGTGGGGACTTGTGCTGCAGTAAAACTTTGCAATTGTGTTCACAGATATTTGCTCAGTTTGTTTTCTTAAGTCTCCACTAAAGCACGCTTTTTTTCCAGACATATCCAATAGATCTTCAGAATACAAGAGATATGGGGACATGGCTGCTTCATAGTCTTGGTAGCAGACATGGTGGCTGTGACTACCATTGGATGTCCTTAAAGTCTCCTTAACAGTTTTCTGGTAGGATATGTCAGTTTGCAATTGAGACTGTCGTCATCTTCATTAGTGCATGGGAGGAAGGGGAACAAAGCTTCTTGGGGATGGGGAATCCTTATTTTTCACCACCTTTGTTTTAGAGTTGCACAAATTCATTTCCAGCTTGTGTGCTTTATTCTTTATGATCCTGGGCCAAAGGCAGCTGTAAGATAAAGGTAATGTGTCAGCTGATAATTGTGCTTGGTTTCCAGCTCTGTGTGCCGTGTCCCCCAAATTCTAATTCGGAATTTACTCTTATGGAGTAGCTAAAAATTTAACATCTTTCTTAAGGATATGGTTGTTTTATAGTGCAAAGGTGATGTTTTTAAGAAATTAGAGTCCTAGACAAAAAAAGTAAAAGAAAAATTTTGCCAGTTAAAACCAGGAAAGGCTTTAGGAAAGAAGACTGGAAAAACATGTAACGTAATTTTTTCTGGGGGCAATAAAAAGCAAAAACTGAGAACATAAATACTCCCTTCTACTGTCTACTCACCACAGCTGTGGGGATATTATTACTTCAATGTTTGCGATGATGAGAGCTGATGGAGAGTTGATGTGGCCTCTTGTGGTTGCTGTGTTTGTACCATTCAAAGCAAACTTTGTTTTGTGCCTTCTTTTTGATCCATGTGTAGTATCTTTCCTTCCCTTTGCTGTAGCAAATCTGGGATGCCTTATGCCTACCAGAGCAGCATGTTTCCTCATCTCTCTGACCCTGCATTGCTTATTTCATAGTTCTTATTATGAACAGTTGCAAAGTGTTTCTGAGCTATGAGAGCACAGGTTTAAATGTCTACAAGTAAGGAGCTGAATCAGTTTTGCCTTACAGCACTGTTGACCTCTTTTTCATCGCATATGTTGTGTATTTCCTCATGTGTTAGACTGCAAAAACCAGAAGATGTATTTATTTTAACTTCTTTTTTTTTTTTAATTTATTTCTTAAAGGGTACAAATTTTAGCTTTTTTTGGAAGTATATGTAAGAAATTTTTCCAAGTGAGCATCTTGGCTATATTAAGTGGCTTTGAAAGTCTCAGCTTTGATGTGAATTAACCTTGACAGTACTATCTGTGACATGGGAAGAATTTTGTTGCCCATAAGCTGCCAAGCAATGTATATATGTGTCGGTAAATGGCACTTTTAGAAATACATTCTTGCTCACTTACATGCCTTTACAGTTCGTTTTGTGGCAAATCACCAGTGGAAATGGGTCCCAGGAAAGGTGATCTGAGATACTGGTTCCTAATTTTTTTGTGAGCATGCTGAGCCTCTCTATCTTTATGCGTATACTTTTAAGCATATTGCTTGACTTTTCAGAACAGTCTTGGAGACCACTGATGTAGGATACAGAAGTTGTTACTACTACTTTTGATTTTTCAAGTTAATTTTAAAGAGCATAAACTCTTGCATGGTTGGAAATGAATGCCATAGTTGGCAATTGCAAGTTTCAATGGAGACATTTTCTCCGGGCTCTAAAAGGTGAATGATGATGCTTAGATATATTCATCATGTACCTTGAATGCGTACGTATAATTACATCTTAATTCATAAATTCCCACTGTGGGGCTGAAATTTAATACGTATCATAGTTATATAAAATGGCTTATGTTTTAATTTTTTTTTTATGATTACTTTCAGAGCTGGGACCCATAACTGCATTTTCTGCATCAGTTTTTAAAATGCTTGTGAAACATGAAAGCTACCACTTTATAAGTCACACAAATTCACTTTCTATGTGGGGTGTTAACAGAGATGGTTGACAAAAATTACCTCAGCTCTGTGTAGGTTCACTAGAAAGGAGTTAGAAAAATTTGCCCTAACTGGATTTTTGGAGTATATTTTCTGTTAATGAGAAACTATTGACTATTTTACATGTACATTACATAGTGAGGTGCTATATGTTTGAGAACAAGCACTTGCTGGTGTAGATTGAAAAAACACTTAGGAAAGAGTTTGTAAGTGATGTCAAGCTGTGACATGTCATTTGGAATGACAAACTGTAAAGGGTGGTTTACTCCATTTAGAATCATGGAATAATGAAAGATGAAGGGCCTCTGGAGGTTTTCTGGTCCAAACCTTCTCTCAAAGCTGGGCTGACATTATAGTTAGATCATTATAAAGACTGTACATGGAAAATTCCTTCAGGGCATAGAAACAGTTTAAACCATATTCCCTGAATAGTTTCTAAAATGTAAATTGGCTTTAGATTCAGGTTATTTAGATGGAATAAAGGCTGCACAAATGCCAGAAGGATCTTTACACTTATTATTCAAATTCTGAATGAATGTTTGATTTGACCATATTCATGGGCTTCTTTGCTCATAAAAGTTAATGTTAACAGTTTGCTCCAGTTAATAGAGCTGGGAGGCAGATGCTTTTCATTGATGAAATCTGTCCTTCTGCCACATGTCAGCAAAGCCTATGCACTATTTAAACTCCTGTAGCAGTTTCCTTTTAAAAGTTTAAATGAGCTCTAGAGTTTCTGCTTTACTGTGAGATGAAGCAACCATAGCCTCCTCCCTTATGCTGTAAGATGGTTGTTATTTAGATGTTAGTAATTACTTCCTATTTAAGTCATCTTGTAAATTCAGTGCAGTGTCAGGAATCATGGATTTACAATTTATGATAAGAGAGAGAGCTGCAAGTTAATACATATTTTTCTTATAAATTTAGTTCTAGAAGCAAAAGAACAAAAACTTTCTACTTCTACAGCTTGCAGGAAAAAAGCTTAAAAATATAACCCTAATTTGCCCAAGAGACTAATGAACTAAATTGATTTTGATACTCCTGCTTATTAATTCATTTTAATCATGTGGGTTTGAAGTCAAACTCTGTATACACAAAGCTAAGTGTGATAAGTAAAAATGTCGATGACTTCCCATAATAGGCAAATCATCAAGTGAACGGTGTGTAAGGCTTACTCATGAAATTTCTTGGGTATTTTGGAGATTTATTTATGTTCAGAAGAAAATACAAGCAAACTCGTGTGAAACCTTTCAGTTGCTGCAGTTTTTGTTGGTACCTAATAGTTCACCCATCACTTGCATTCATTTGGCAGAGGGACAGAAAAGCTGCCTCAGGGCCATGCTAGGAAGGCAAAATTCCATTAAAATGATGGAACCATATGAGATTGGCACTAAACCCCCTTTTAGTTTTTGACCCCCATCACAAACACTCCTTTTTTTTTTTTTTTTTGTGGAAGGGAGTGGGGGTGAATTGTGTATTTCAAAGCTGAAAGAAGTCAGTGAGTTATATTGGCTTCAAATGCAGTTTTCTGTTATGAAAGACTTTAAGAACCCAGCTGTGAAAAAGAAATATTTAACACTGCAGCCTTCAAGAGAATACTTCCATATCAAGCCTATGCTTTAGTATTCTTATTTGTGTCTAAAAAAGGCAGTGCTCAGTATAGGAAGAAAAGAAGTGTCACTGTTTCTCTGCTATCAATAATATTGCCCTATGGACAGAAGTCATAAACCCTTGGGTTTTAGGAAGCAAAACGTGTTTCAGAGAGATCCAATGAAGAATACTCCCAAATCTTTTAACAATTAAAACCAAAATCTATGGAAATGAGATCATTAAGGGATACTTAAGTTGTTCTAGAAGAATGTTCTCTGTTTTATAAAGTTCATGTTATATTTTATCAGTACATAACAAAAATCTCCCTAGTGTCATGCAATATGTAATTAGCTGCAGTATTAGAAGTAATGAAATGCACAGTGTTCAGAATCTGTTAGTCCTAGAATGCTAAAGGCTACATGAATATTTACATTATGTAAATTATTTGTTAGATGCTGAATAAGGTTGAACTTAGTACTATATAACTTCTAATATAGAAAGCATGCAGAATTTTGCAGAAGGATACAGTGACTTCGTAATTCCCTTTAATTATTAGAAAAAG
Organism: Ara ararauna; assembly: GCA_028858755.1. Classification (NCBI taxonomy): domain Eukaryota; kingdom Metazoa; phylum Chordata; class Aves; order Psittaciformes; family Psittacidae; genus Ara; species Ara ararauna. Next base: position 6,325,571 of record CM054410.1, on the reverse strand, counting down.
ATGTAATACCTTTTATGCAATATGAGTTACTAATGCCTTCTGCTTTTTGAAAAATAGTTGTCAAAACCCAAATGATCATATTGGCACACATTATTGTTGTAATAAAGACTATATTGATATAAAAAGGCTGCTCAGGAAAGTTTGAAGTTTATTTTTCTTTAAAGATTTCTTTCACTCCAAGGTGAAACACTGATTCTGGTGAATACACTGTGAAATTTGCTGTCTAAGTCAATACTCTAAAGTTCAGTCTTCGAAATATAAAAACTAATGTCAGACTTCCAAGTACAGTCAATATCCACAAATTAAAAGAAAAAAAAATAAAAAGACAAGAATTTAAAATGTGGGAGATCCTGGATCATGCATCAACAAACCTCTGCAACCATCTTGAATATAAGGCAGAAAACTTGACAGCTGTAAAGTGGGAATGATGTGTATTACAGCTTGGTACTCTACTTCCCTCTAGAGTCAGTGGGAAGAAACAGATGTCTCTAAAGGGTGATTGATCCTCTAGTGAGCTAGTGTGATCCGTGAGAACTGCTAAATATCTAGTTATCAATAAACTAAAAGTCAACCTAAGTAACTAAATGTCTTTAAGCTGGATGTCATCAGGCTAAAAGCAGGGAACTTCTTAAGTCAAATCAATACTTGTGAAATTGGTTTTCACTATATAAAAGTCTGTCAAATACATGTTTAGTAAGAGGAAGCATTTGGTTGGTTATGCAGAATTTGAATAATGTGCTACTATGTCATAAATACCTAATTCTAGTAATGATCATGTTGTGCTACATAAACAAAGAAATGGAAAGCCAAAGTTCAAATTCTTTATTTGCTCTTGATCCATCTTAGGTTTGTTGATTTATTTGCTTGTTTCACTGCTATTACTGGAAGCTGGAATCAATCACGGTGCACTATCTGTGCACACAGCAGGCAAGATCTCAACTTTGCAGTTGTGGCACACTGCATCTTTGCAGTTTTTAAAACAAAATTTGAGGGCTAATTTTTCCTTAAAGCAATGAAAAAAAAGAAATATTTTCCTTTTTGAATGACAGGCTCACATTCTGAAGTAGAACATTTAATTTATGATTTTTTTTTTAAATTTAAAGGTAAAAATGGTTGGCTCAACTATAAGGAACATTTCTATTCAACTTCTTTTAATTCTTTAATTTTATTATGATAACTGACCTTCTAATTTTGAATACATTTTGTTTCACCAGTGAAAAAAACATTCATAGTCGCATGCACTTAAAAGTCTAAGTCTTACTTTAAGGAGATTAGATTTGGATTTGACTTGATCTTTCTTCACTTACTGTAAGCTTGTATATGTTTTCAGTTTAAGTTTGCTTTTAACAGATATTTTTCTTTTACTTTACAAAACTATGCTAAAAAAGCATGAAAGTTGATGCCATTAAAAAACTACCCAATTCTGTGATGAAAATCTGAAAGTTAAAATTTAGTTTTTCTTTTTATAAAAATATCTTTATACATATGTCAAATGCAGTAAAACTAATTGGTCAGTTTATTTTTTTATAGTTTTTGACATTATATCAACCTGCTATGTAGGGCAAATGAAGGTGAAAGAAAGCTTAAAGAAATAGTAAACAGTAAGAAAATAAGGGAGTTATATATTACATAACATAGAGACCCAGTTTCCAGATGAGCATGTAGCAGCTGTTTCCAGTGTTGGTGTTGTAAACTTCAATATGTGCATGCCTTTAGCAGAAATATTGCAGAATTACCAATATTTTTGGAGAACAAGTCTTGAGTTTCTTTCTGTGAGATAATAACCTGCATTACTTTTGTTTTATACAGCGTGAAATTAGAAAGGTTAGAGTCTGTTCAGTTTCTTTTGCATATATTAATTAATCTCACAAAGTACTTCTGAACTAGGTCTTTTATTTCTTGTTTTTATTATTACAGCTCAAAAGAAAAGCCAGGAAAGATCATAATGAAGGTTGATTGTTTGGCACTTCCTCTCTTCATTCCATGTATGCATTACTTCATTCCCTTTTCACTTCACATAGTTGAAAACTGTGTCCTTTAGGAGACATGTCATTTAATGTAAAAGGCAGGTGATGTAAAGGGAGAGGAGGTGGACTGTAAATAAACCAGGGACTGAGAACAGATTAAAAAAAAAAAAAAAAAAAAAGGAAGAAAAAGAAAAAGAGAACTTTTACTGCTTAATATTAGTTAATGCTTAGCATTAATGACTATAGCCCTACTAATGCCAGAGGCAAGTGTTTTTTGTTTGCTTTAAGTACATACATAGTTCTTGCTTTTTACATACATTTTTTTACTATTTGCCAAAGATGAGTTAATAGCAGACTGGAAATATAACTTCTGTCCCAACTCAAGTTGTTTTCTCTATCTACAATACCTTTTAATAAATAACAACTCTCCAGAGGTGGGTGACACAATAAAAACATTAAGAACTTAGTTGATAATGTATTTAATTTACATTGATTAACAGGCTTCTCCCTGTATAGTTGATTATTCTACAGAGCACAACACAAACTATTCTATAAAATTGTCCCCATTTCTTCCAACAAGAAAGCTCATGTAACTCTTAACATGATAATTATTCATTAATTCATTTTCATGCCGAACTATATAACCCAGTAGAATACTGAAAGCAATGCAGTGCAACAGCTTCTTAACTCACAGTGTATTTATAGGTCCAGGACTCTCCAAACAGTTTCTATTTTTTCCAAAGTCATAGTGGTTGTGGTCAGATAGGCTATTAAATGTGAAAAAAAAAGAGAAGTTGCAGGGGATGTAAGAAATGTCTGACTTTGTGGACAGAAGACACAAGGTTGCCCTGACAAACCTTTGTGCTATCTTCTGGCAGCACTACTACAGCAGAGTCCTCTGGTGACGCTTGGCCAGGGAATTTCATCTGCAGGAAAACAAGATGAAAGAGCTCTCCAGAAGGGCTGTCACATCTGGAGTCTCCAGGTAGAAGGACTATCAGGTCTAAGAGATTGAAAAAGAAACAGATTTTCTTTCTCATATCTTTCCAGCTGTATGAGTTTTTGACTTAGTTGTGGTAGTCTCTAATGCTAATCCAGCACTGAACAATGGGAAATGGAATGAAAGGAAACTTAAAAGATGTTTCTTCCTTAAAGAGACCTCATTACAGATTTTTCTGTGTGAGGTCACAATTTGTGTCCCAAATAGCTTTGTAATGCTTGCAGGATTTGATACTCTAATTCTGATTGTTATTCTAAGTGTATTGTTACCAGATGTTGGTAGGTGAAAACTGCATAGTTTAACTACTATAGGTCATTTCCCACACATACACACTATTCAAGAGAAAGTGGAGTTTTATCAGTTATTTGGGGTTTTTTGGTTGGCTGGTTGGTTGGTTTGCTGTTTGGGGTGTTTTTGTTTGTCTCCTTCAAAAGAGTGTGAGAAAGAAAGCAGTCGTTTACCAGTCCTGCTAATCTCAGGTCATTCAGATGATACAGTTAGTGAAAGATTTACCAAGGATGACTATGAATGTCAAATAAAAGGAAAAACACAACTGTATGTCTCCATACTGTTCATGCTGTATTAATCATATCTTCTGAGTACTTAGCTTTCTCTTAGGAGTAATTGTAAATATGCATACATTTTGCATAAAGAGAAATGTCCGATCTAATCTCAAAATCCAGAAGTACTGAATGAATATTTTTCACAGCTTGTCTTCCATGTTAACTTTTCCTGCAGACAGTTAGCTTGGCAAAAAGTCAGCAAATGTATATCTGGTTGATTCAACCTGAAGTTAAAATGCATAATAAAATGAATATTTGGATTTAATTATACTTTCTACCATGGAAATAGCACTGCAGGCATCTATTAAGATTATTAAGAAAGAAACCTGGTCCTTCATTTACCCATAAACTCTGTCTATCATGAATGCTGGAACATAAGCATAGCTAATATATTTCTTCAGCTGCCTCCCTAAACATTAAAGTGACATGAAATGCTCAGTGATGTGGAACTCCTTTTCCTTGAGATCTCTGTTAACAAGACTTTTAGCTATGGCACTGGATAAGAGGAGTCATTGGAAACTAAAACTAAACTAGTGAAATTATCAAAGGGTTGATTATAGTTGACTATTTCTTGTTTCTTGGTTTTAATATGTTAACTCATCTTGAAATTCTTTTTTAAACTAAAATACAGGGGTCCAAGTTCTTTCACTGTGTCATGGGCAAAGCTCTTCCTAAAGATTGTATTTAAACCTAATGTCACAGACTAGTAGCAGGGAATGATTTTGGCCCATTATTGTAAATAAGAGAGGCAGGTACTGAGAAAACCAAATTCAAGCTTCCTCTTGGAACTTTAGGAGTAAGGTATTTTTTCTGAACAGAAGCTGGATTAAGCTCACATGCCAGTTTGATATTGGTTTTGAATAAGTATGTACTCTGAAAAACTACATTGCAGCAGCCACTCTGTAAAATATTGAGAGTTTTGATGAAAGCTTTCATTTAATTGAATTTTTTGGACCTAGAAAAAAAAGCAAAACCAAACTTTATCACCCTCTCTGTGTCCTCTTTTAACAACACTTTTATAGAAATAGTACCTTTTATGATCACAGGCTCAGTACATGAACTTGAGGACTTCTACAAAGGGAATTTTTTCTCATTGGTTTCTCATTCCTTTGATGTGCTAATTTCTGTTAAGAATAGTTTAAGAATAATTAAAGCATCTTCCGAAATAGACCTCTAGAGAGGATGGGAGACACCTACTAATGATTCAAGAACTACTGAAGGTAACATCATTCCAGTATATTAAATATACTGAAAAGCCCTAGTGTTAAAACTTTATATGCGGTTTAATGCCTCAATCTGTAAGTGGGGAAAAAAAAAAAAAAAAAAAAAAAAAAGAATAGCAAAAAAGAGTGACATTATACAGATACAGTTATGGGATTCCCCTACAGAAGCATACCCTTTTCTCAATTCCTTTGTCTCATTAACCCTGTTTTCTTGATACTAGGTAGAAAATTGTAGGCAACTAAAGCTTTTAATAAGGTTTTTAGCTGCTCACTTTTTTCCCCCATATATCTTTAAATCTAGTACATTCTCTAATTTTATTTTCTGCAGCGATCTTGGATATCAAATGCATTTATTGATGTAATATAGATTTGTTAAGATGATGTCATACAGTAGAAGAAATGTTTTACCTTTTGGCCAGCTAGTACAGCACCCTACTTTGAATCTGGTAGATTGCTGCTGTGGTGGCACATAGTAACTTATCCAGGCACGCTACTTTGTTTTAGTTTTGCCCCTGACATCTTCCACCTACCCCTAAAGTATATGTTCAGAAGGAAATGGTAATCTTTTCCCTAAAACTCTTGCAAAATTTTCATCCTGGGTCAACAAGCATTAAAGGTCCATTATTTTTCCTGTTTTTCCATCATTTCTTAACGTTCCAACTGTATAAATGACAGAGGAAAACTCTTGCTCTATGGTAACTGAGAGTCACAAAGCAGTTAAATAAAAATTAAAAAGATACATACCATGTTAAATGGATGACAAGTACAACTCTTTGTTGGAAAGCATAGGAACAAAAACGAAAAAGGACTAAGAGGAGGAGGTATTAAACGACAGAAAATACTGGCTGATAGTTCCTGCAGACACATTAATTTGGGAATAATTCAGTTAAGCAATTGCCAATTACTACAGTAGAGAACTTACTGAAAAATTATGACCATAAGAAGTTGGTTTTTTTCCAGAGCAACATCACTCACTCTGTTCTATGGCTAGAATGTAACAAGTGCCTAGAAACAACAGGCTACATTCATCAGAACTGATGGAGTGCTCCAAGTCCACACTTAGAGTCCACATTGTCTCCAGAAGCGGGACAGATCCATTATTTTCCATGTTTGACAGAAACAAGAGATAGAACTACAGTCCTTTCCTTGTTGCCTCAGTTTTGCTCAGAGCAGCAGGTATTAGGAGTCCTCTTTTCCCCAACACCATCAGCAGACTACTGGTGGAGTGACTGCTTCTGCTTGTATTCCTCCAGCATGGGAACAAACTGTTTCTTCCGCAAAGTACCCCGGTAACAGCCTGATTGCCAAGTTACAGCATGTGTTACCCCTTATGTCAGGGAGAGTGCATGGGCGGGGTTTGAAGGAAACAGCCCCTAGTATTTTTGCCCTTATTTCTAATCTTATGGAAATGTTCCTTGGTCAATGTCAGTAAGAGGTAAAAACTGAATCATCGTGCAGCTGTCACAGCCCCATACTGTACTTTCCTTGCAAGACCTTGTAAATAAAGGTACAACCACAGCCACCAGGTCTGATGCTCTACTGTAGCATTTTGCTGCTAAATTAGCAATTATCTGAAGGACTGAGGCATTCAGAAGCAGAGGGGTGTAATTGTTTCTTAATTACTTAACTTTTTTGGCATGAAATTGTAGGTTGGACTAGGAATTACAGTAGGAAAAGAAAGATAGATCACAAAAGCTTCTAGACTTCCTGGAGAAAGCAATGCCAGAGCTTCTTACAGCTTTTCAGATTTAAGGATATCATTTTAAGATGTATGTTGATTTTGAAAGCTGCATTTCATTCATAGTGCTCAAGTAATTTTGGAGCATGCTTTATTTTTAATAGTGCAATGATAATTTTGCACATTCTGCTTAGGACACATGATTTGAGATGCTGAAATTACTGCTAAACTATTTCAGTTTTACTGTAATAGCATTCTTTCCAATTCATGCATAATTGTAATACCTTAAATTAATGTGGTCAAATAATAGAAATTATTTTAATGGATTTTTCTCTGTTTGTATTCTGTGTTAGTTTAGCAAAAGAAAGAACACATCCACTATAACACTGATGTCAGCTCTCATTTGAAGTCCACTTGTTGACTCCTATACCTGTGGATTTCCATGGTCCTTTGTGTGGTCTGAGCTATGTTTTGCCCCAGATTTCACTAGCCTGTTGATCACGAGATGTCTGTGGTTGACTCAGTGAACTTTTGCACAATATTGGTGTCTTCTTAAAACAAGGTTGCCTAATCAACTTACGTTTTCCTTGGGGAATTGATTGCACAATATAATAATCAGAAAAGAAAACATCTCAAAGAGATGACAAACTTGCACATCACCTATATTTTAATGAAGCTCACAACAGCTTGCTGAGTGCAAACTAGTTAAAACTGCTGAAATGTTCATAGCAGCTATGGTGTTGAAACTTGCCTAGGCTTCATTATATATGGTTATGGACTCTGGCTTTCTGATTATAAATTGCTAACAGATTTCTTCAGGGAGAGCTGTCACTCTCTGAACTATTCTTACCATATATTCAGAAGCTGATGTCCTAAAAAATGAGTAAATCAGTATGAATTGAGTATAGTAATAAAATACGGACAATATAGAAATGTCTTTACTGTTTTCTGGAATGAATCTCTCACTGATTTTAGGGAATCTTTAGCCTTTATCTTGTTTTGGTAAGTGTGGTAGGCAGAGAAATAAACCCATAACAATAAGAGCTGTGTTAAAAAGAGAGCATAGTGCAAACCTTTAATGCAATGTGTTTCCAGCAGACACAACTCACATTGTGCCATTTAACTTGTGCTACAGGAAGTCATCACAGGCATCAGTTAGTGGCAGTGCTCTTCTCCCATTGTTAAAATGGACATTAAAAACGTTCAAAAATCATAGAATAATAGAATAGTTAGGGTTGGAAAGGACCTGAAGATCATCTAGTTCCAACCCCCCTGCCAGGGGCAGGAACACCTCCCTCTAAACCATCTAAGCCACCCAAGGCTCTGTCCAACCCCACCTTGAACACCGCCAGCGATGGAGCGTTCTTAGCTTCCCTGGGCAACCCATTCCTGTGCCTCACCACCCTTGCAGTAAAGAATTTCTTCCTTATATCCAATCTAAACTTCCCCTATTTAAGTTTGAACCTGTTACCTCTTGTCTTATCACTACAATCTCTAATGAAGAGTCCCTTCCCAGCATCCCTATAGGCCCCCTTCAGATACTGGAAGGCTGCTATGAGGTCTCCATGCAGCCTTCTCTTCTGCAGGCTGAACAGACCCAACTTGCTCAGCCTATCTTCATACGGGAGGTGTTCCAGTCCCCTGATCATCCTCGTGACCCTCCTTTGGACTTGTTCCAACAGTTCCATGTCCTAGTGGATGATTGTTGAAAGATTATGTCATCTTGGATTAGAAGATTCATATGTACCTTTGTATAATATGTAATGTATGCAAAGGTAAATTTTAAGTGCAGAATGACTGTTTATATTAAAAAGTAGTCATTGCTTTTTTTGTCTCATGCTAACTAAGATTATTAGATTTTGATGGAGTTTTTTATTTTCACCCAGAATGTCATTTGCCAAGGAGTTTTAATCTCACCTTCATTACCTAGAGTCAAATATGAATGAATAAAGTGTAGTTTCATTTCTTTACTTACTCTTTACTTCATTTATTTACTTAGTTAAGTTCCGCAGAACCCAGAGCTGACTGTTTTTTTTAAAGTGTTTGTAACTTGTCTCATGCTGCACTTTCTCTCTACGTAGACCGGAGGTTTGTGTGCATTTTTGCATATCACTTTTACATCTTAGCGTATAAAATTTATTTTGGTTATGGCGCAGCCTTTGCTACTTTTTGAAGTAATTGTGATAGATATAAAACCAGAAAGACAGACACAGCTGAAGACCACTGCAGGGGCAGGAAGAGATCTTGTTATTCCATTTACAATATGGGCCAAACCTTAATTAAGACACTTGTTCGTTAATAAATCACTTCTTCGTTGATGTATATTCAGATTTCATTAACGAGCAGTTTTATTTTGGGGTTTATATTTTGCTCACAATTTCTGTGGGTTTGTCCTTAGGCTTTAGGGCAAGTGGAGAATGTAGTTTTATTTAATTATTTTTGTTGTGTTTGTTTTGGTTTGATTTCTTTTTTTTCTCAATTGAAACTAAAGCTCAATCTGACAGACTGCTAATGGAATTTAGTGTCTGCTTCTTTCAGGATTTGTAGAGACAAAGTTCACTGACATCTAAATTATCAGCAAAGTCTAAAGCCTTGTCCTGCTGTTGAATGACATCTTTTCATTGCTTTAGGCACTGAGGAGGCTTTATAACCTCAATTCCCAACAATTTATTTTCCTGCAATTTTCTCATTTTCCCAGAAATTTCAGATCCTTTAAGAATTCGAAGTGCATCCATTTTACTCTGTGGAAAGAAAGGAGCTCAGCTTTTTGCTGTGGTTGCCTTGCACCTCCCAAGATTGACATGATTGTTAAGTGAGAGAGAAATAGAGGTGATCTAGAAAGCGATTAGAAGGAATTAGAATCAAATTAAATGAGGGCAGGTGGTGTGAAGGTCAGGCTTGCCTGGCACTCTGGGTGGTGGAAGCCTGACTTAGAACAAAATGATTATAACACTAGTGTCTCTGAATTCCAGCTGAATAAAAAATTAATTGCTGTTTGCTTTTAAAGCCTACTCAATTTCATCCTCAAAGAGGTTTTAGGCGAGCATATGAACTACACTGCAAAAGGGACTCCTGCTATCCTTGACTTCAACAGGAGCATGGGTTATTATGTTAGATCGTATGCTTAAGTTTTCCACGGCTACAATTTGGTCAGATTAATTTGGTTGTTAATAAGCTGGGATGTAGCCACAGTGCAAAGCTAGAGACAAGGATTTCAGAGAGATCTTCCTTTGCCATTTCAAGATGACTGTTAGGAATTTGTTGAGTTTAGTTTTGATGCTTTGCCAGAAGGCGTACTTTCTTGGAGTTTTCCAGTGATTTTTACTCATCTTTATAGTATTTATCAAACAAGTTAAGAGCTCTTCTTCCATACAACTCCAACAGCAGGATTTGTGTTTGGGGACTGATACTATATTCTTTAGATACCTTTCTGATTCATCAGCTGTATCCAATGCAATGCAGAGTCAGCACTGACATAGAGAGCTCATTGGATAAGTCAGTGTCTTGACACTGATGTTTCACTTCATGCTTTCCTAGGGCTTTCTCACTGTCACTACAATAACAACTTTAAGACTGGATAAACTCTTTAAGTCTCAAAGTAGTTGCTGCCTCTAATCCTCAGGAAAAAAAAGTAATTCTCTCTTACTTGGATATATCTTTTTTTTTTTTAACAATATAATTTTAGGTCGATATTTTGACAACTGAGTTGAAGAAGGAATTAATAAATTACAGTCATTCACGTCTGCTATTCAGTAAATTTCTTTTTTAATAACATATAGCCAGTGAATATGTCAATAACATAAATTATTTCATACATGCAATGCATTCAAGAATAAATTCTCTGTCACATTTAACCAGCTGACAATCACATGGATTATATAAAGAGTAATAGGGAACCACCATTTTTAGTATAATGTGCTAATCACTGATGGCATGAGGCCATGGATGATCTTGTGTCAAGTTGGAAATTTTAACAATGTGTTGACCAACTGATACTTGTTTTAAAGAGGACAAAGGAGATCCTCTTACAGTACGGTGGAAAGGTGCAGAAACACCATAAGAACTGTCACTGATTTGAGCTACCTAACAATTCACATCTTATTTAGCAGCTTTTACATAGGTTCCACAGGTACTTGAATCTTTTTGGAAGAAAAATGCAGATAGTACATACTAGGAAGAACATTGCTTTTCCTCCATTTCTTGGTATGCCAGGATAAATCAAACATCTTTTCCTGATGTGATCTTCTGCAGAAATCAATAAATCAAAAGAATTAAGGAAGTTCCAGTCCCAAACATAGACTGTGTCTAGTAATGAAAGTTGTGCAATTAATTCAAAACTCAGCAATACCCTGAATAAGCTTGAAGATGCATTAAATACTGAAAAAGCTGCCACAAAATGTTTACTCCCATAAAAATAAACATAGAATCATAGAATAGTTAGGGTTGGAAAGGACCTTAAGATCATCTAGTTCCAACCCCCCTGCCAGGGGCAGGGACACCTCCCACTAAACCATGTCACCCAAGGCTATGTCCAATCCAGCCTTGAACACTGCCAGTGATAGAGCATTCACAACTTCCCTAGGCAGCCAATTCCAGTGCCTCACCACCCTCACAGTAAAGAATTTCTTCCTCATATCCAGTCTAAACTTCCCCTGTTCAAGTTTGAACCCGTTACCCCTTGTCCTCTCACTACAGTCCCTCATGAGGCGTCCCTCCCCAGCATCTCTATAGGCCACCTTCAGATACTGGAATGCTACTATGAGGTCTCCACGCACCGTTCTCTTCTCCAGGCTGAACAGACCCAACTTTCTCAGCCTATCTTCATATGGGAGGTGCTCCAGTCCCCTGATCATCCTCGTGGCCCTCCTTTGGACTTGTTCCAACAGTTCCATGTCATTTTTATGTTGAGGACACCAGAACTGCACACAATACTCCAAGTGAGATCTCATGAGAGCAGAGTAGAGGGGCAGAATGACCTCCCTCGGGCTGCTGGTCACGCTGCTTTTGATGCAGCCCAGGATCCGGTTGGCTTTCTGGGCTGCAAGCACACACTGCCGGCTCGCGTTCATTTTTTCATCAACCAACACCCCCAAGTCTTTCTCCGCAGGGCTGCTCTGAATCTCTTCTCTGCCCAATCTGTAGCTGTGCCTGGGATTTCAAATGTTAGTATGTGAGGAAGTGTGATGTGAAGGAGAAAACATGAAGTGAACATTTTTCCGTTACTAAGTTTTCTGTACAATATTCTGACTGGAATCTCCAGCAGCAGTAAGATTTTCTGCCCCTCTTCCAAGGTTGGCTTTCAGTGTGTTGGATGAAGTTTTGGCGGTTAGCAAGTTTTAATAGGTGCTTGTTGGGGTTTTTCTGATATGCAGTTATAACTTGTTTGTCAAGGATTTTATGATGAGAAAATTATTTTTCTCATTACTTTATATTTTAAAAAGCTTTTTCAGCTTTTTTTTTCTTTCTCTCTATAGTTCTTTTGTAAATATGTAAGGCAGGAATATACCTCAATTCTAAATAATTGAGATTTTATATTGTAATTTCATTTGTTTCTGCAAATATTTTAAAATTATGATTCACTGGGGATGAATTTCTACTAACCTGTTTTTTATTATCTCATTTTATACTACACCTTTTTAAATATATTTTAATGTGCTATTAGTCATTCAAATACTTTCTCATTTTTCCTCACTGGCTTTGCAAGCTGCTATAATCCAAACCAATATTTCTTTCTGTGGGTTCTTTTTTGATATTTGGGATCATCTTGGGGGATTTCTTACGAGGAGGAGAGCTCCAGAGACAAAGCATTCACCGTGCTGGTCTAAAGATAGCAGAACAACATAAGTGACAGTTTTCCAGTCAGTGGACCCTAATGAAAGCTGAGAAAATATGTGGCCTTTCCATAAGGGGTTGTGTTCACTTATCTGTTCTTTGATCAGGTGAGAGACACAAAGCACAAGAGCTGAACAAGCACATAGTGAATATTTTGAAGAGACATCTTGAGACTTTCATTATGTGTTTTATTACACTTGATAGATATGGTAATTGTTCAGGGCTTGTTTGATTAGTGATAAGAATTTATAGGAAATTTGCTAAAATAACTTAGGAAACAGTGGCTATTAACCCTGGAACATCTGAATTTTTCCTTCGATTTTGGATGCCTTGGTGAGCACAGTCCCCACCCCCACCATGTTATCTGACTTGTCTTTAAAATAACAGACTAAATCTGCTCAAAGAGGTATTTTCCTACATTTGGAGACTTCTGATTTTGTAAAAGTGATGTGCTGTGAGATCTTTAATGGTGGCTGCATTAACAAATGTTCCTTTTCATGTACTCATTGATATTTCAAGCCACCTGTAATTGAAATCTGAGGCATTGTCCTGAGCATTGAAATGTTTCATTAAGAATGCAACGCCTGGTGGGGTTATATCACTGTACGTACCTGTTGTGGTTTTAATTTGTTAAGAATAAGTAGCCTTAAGACAATAATATTTTTATTGAAGTGCAAATGAAAAAATGAACTTCAAATCCAGCTGTTGTTTTCACTAAAATTCATCATTACCTTGGTGTCATGGTTTAAGCCTCTATAACTCATGCAGTCGCTTTCTCACTCACTCCCCGCTCTTTCTTCCCCCACTCCCGGAGGGATGGGAAGGAGAATCGAAAGAATGCAACTCCCACAGGTTGAGATAACAGTTTAGTAACTAATATATAACACAAGACCACTACTGCTACCACCAATAATAATAATGACAAGAGAAATACAAGGGAAAAGAATACAATCACTCCCCACCTATACCCAGGCTGACCAAGCCGTGCACCCATACCCTTCCAGGTCTCTGCCCTCTGTTTTGCTTCCTGGGCATGACGTGCTGTGGCATGGAATACCTCTTTGGTCAGTTTGGGTCAAGTGTCCTGTCTCTGCTTCCTCCCGCCTTCCCCTCCTCCCTGGCAGAGCATGAGACTCAGAAAGTCCTTGGTCAAACCAAACATTCTAAGCCGTAACTATAAACATCGGTGTTATCAGTGCTGTTCCCAGGCCGAAAGTCAAAACCACAGTGCTGCACCAAGGAGATAAATGACTGCTACTGCTGAACCCAGGACAGTATCCACCCCTTTTTCCATACCATTCACGTCATGCTCAGATCCCACATTTTCAATATACCATCACATGTATATATATACATCCACACACACGCACAGAGGGAGAGAGAGATCATCTCTGAGTGCATGGACCAATCCCTATAAAGCTGCTGAGTCCATCCAGTCCATGATATTGGGCTCCATGTCTTGGAACAGTCTTTCAGAGCGGGGGAGGCTGTGTGCTGTGTTCACACTCGTGAATAACCTGGGCAATAGTGTCCATTGCTAAGCCCACCCCTTGATCATGAGTCCATCTGTATGTTGTATCTCTGCCCTGATGGCCTGAGGTGTCATGGGCCCACGAGGCTCAAAATAATTCACCCTCCCCTCCAACAGTTTCTGCAGCTTATCGCTGGGGACTCCATACAGCTGCCTTCCATTTGCAATGCTTCCAAAGCACTGGAGGGGCCCAGTGGACTACATACTTGCCCATACTGTCCCACACACCCTGCCACTCATGACTGTCCATCCTTGGGGAAAATCTCTTGGCCATCCTGGATCGTAGTCTAACCCCAGACAAGGCCCACACCGCACTCTGCTTAACTCTCAGGACCAGACTAAACAGCCATGGGTAAAACACACTCTGTATGCATGCCAACATGCTGATCCCCATCACAATCAGCAGGCAGGTCTCAAGGGCACCCAAAGGCCATTCAAACTCTTCAGAACTCTCAAATGATGCTGCTGTACTTGTCACTGGGGCTGGTGTAGCTGCTGTGCTTGCCACCTCTCTCACCACCAGCTGCTCTTTGTCTGAGCCCAGATCTTCCTCCTCTGCCTTGCTGGGAAGTGCTGCGTGGTCTCCTTCATCCTCCTGGGACTCAGCCTCATGGGACTCTGTGGGCGGCTGCCAAGGGATGCTCTCGGCTGCCATGGGGCTGGGCTTGGCCATGCAGCTCTTCTACTGGTCGCCGGAGCCACGTTCCCAGGCCATTTCTGCCGCCAGCGGCTCCCGGCGCCACCCCCTTTGGCTCCCCACAGCCTCACGAAGACGGAGGTGAGGACGAGGGCCAGGACGGTGAAGAGCAGCCAGGCAGCCAGGTACCAGTCCACGTCCACGTCCACATCTGCCCCCCCCTGCTTCTGAAGCCTGCCCGTATTACAGGCTATTCCAATAAAGTACAATGAAACAAGAACCTTAACCCAAAACCCATATCCGAAAAATGCTAAGATAACAAATACTGGCTGTAAGTAAGGTACAACAGGCTGAAACCAGGAACTCAAGAGAATCAAGAGCAACAACTTTGGGAGCCAATAAATCAGCATTGTGACAAGTGGCTATTAATCCTGTCGTTTTCTCAACCCTTCATGCCCCATGTTAGGTGCCAAAAAGAACTGTCGTGGTTTAAGCCTCTCACACAGTTCGTTCACTCACTCCCCCCTCTTTCTTCCTCCAGTCCCAGGGAGATGGGGAGGAGAATCAAAAGAATGCAGCTCCCACAGGTTGAGATAAGAACAGTTTAGTAACTAAAGTATAACACAAGGCCACTACTGCTACCACCAATAATAATAATGACAGGGCAAATACAAGGAAAGAATACAATTGCTCACCACCTATACCCAGGCTGACCAAGCCATGCACCCCCACCCTTCCAGGTCTCTGCCCTCTGTTTTACATCCTGAGCATGACGTGCTGTGGTATGGAATAACCTCTTTGGTCAGTTTGGGTCAGGTTCCCTGTCTCTGCTTTCTCCCGGCTTCCCCTCCTCCCTGGCAGAGCATGAGGCTCAGAAAGTCCTTGGTTCCCAAAAGCCATATCCAAGCAGTAACTGAAAACACTGGTGTTATCAGCACTGTTCCCAGGCCGAAAGTCAAAACCACAGTGCTGCACCAACTATCAAGGAGGAGAAAAATGACTGCTACTGCTGAACCCATGATGCTTGGTCTCTCAAGTCTCCAACTGATCAGTAAATCTTTTTGAAACCTTCGTGGTTTCTTTCATCTTGATGCTAAATTATGATACCCTTAATGTGGGCTTGTTCATTGCAGTTCTTTGTCCTGCTTTAGAAGAGGTAAGAGATACTCTGAAACTGTGATCTTTAAAATGCATGGATGTTCATTTTATTTTGGTTTTGGGCTCTTTTGGTAAAGTAAGTGTTAGAGTTATCTTATATTTATGTATAAGGTAGTTATGCTTATATAGAGGATTTCTGTCTGCTACAGTATTTCTTAACCAAGTCTTGCTTCTGACACTTAATACAGGGTCTCCCTCATATTATGCCATCTTTATCTATCTCTGTATCTTCTTAGTATAGACAGGATTTATTTTTGGTATTTGCAATAAATGTAAATTTATTGATAGAATTTCTAAGTTGTTACTTTCAAATTCTGACAAAAAAAAAAGCCTTGTAAAAATAATGTGGTTATTGAAGTATACCACCTTAGAAACATCAGAACCAACTAAAAAACATGACGTAAAAAGAAAGCATATTCCCAACTGTTTTCACCTTTAATAGGTTCTGTAACAGGATCATTATTCATATCAACACACTGTTCTGAGAACCTCAGTTGATGCCAGTGAAAATTCTTCCTGCAAAGTCTTCCTGTAAAGTCTTCCTGTAAAGTACTAGTCCCATTGACCACCTTTGGAACTGGACATGTTTTCAAAAGCAGCAAAGCTGGGAGACCCAGTACAAGGTGCCTTAGAGTTTGCCTTTCTAAGAGAAGATTTCAGTGTGGTGTGAAAATCTAGCTTTTTGAAATTAGTTCAGATGGGCCAACTTGGAAGTCAAGGCATTGTTACTTCCTCCTTCTGCTTTCTTACTATTTTAAGAAAAAATCTTTCAAACAAGTAATTCAATTATACTATACTATCTATACTACATACTATATACTAGATACTATATACTACATACTGTATACTATACCATACATATACACTATACTGTATATGTATATATATGGATACTATGCAACTGTGTATAGGTTTTGCCCATTCAAAAGGCAGATCAGTAGTTACGTTTAATTTATTTATGTTCAGAATGACTATTGAAAGTATTTCAAAAAATTACTTAATTGGGTCTACACACTGGTTTACAGCCCACCATCGGTACTGTCCTCAGGTGTTCACCATATTTTACAAATGGGGAACCATAACAACAATGAAAATGATTATACTTTTTTTTGAGGTCACACTGGGTGTTCAGCAGAGTTGCAAAGATGCTTTTGTTAGCATTTCAATGCCATATTTAGCTCCAGATTGCTCTTTTTACTTTTGTTCTGTCTTTATTTATCAGCTAAGAGCTGCTCTGATCATATTTACTATGAAGAGAACTTAAAAAAAGTGTATCTTTGTGGATAAAAATATAAATATATTTGGCCAAATATAGTTAAATATTGTGTATCTGTTTTTAAGACTTAAATCCTTATTTTCTTAGCTTTTTCCTTTAGGCAGTTGACACGGTGTGATAGATATTGTGTAGCTTTTAATGCTAATTATTGTTGATTCATGGTAGGTATGAGCAAGTTGTAAAAGGGTATCCCTGATAATAATTAAAAACATTAAAAAGCATCATAAACAAATAAACACTTAATCAGCTGCTTTTCAATACTCCACTAAAGCTGTTATAAATTAAGACTGTGCTTGCATGTTTTGTCAAGTTTACACTGTATTCAAAGCAGACAGCTTTTATGAATCCTCATGAGAATCATAATCTTGGATGAGCCCAGTAACTCCATCCCTCATTCTGTATGTGATTTCTGTGATCAAAAGCAGAATTTCTGATAGTTCAGGAAATTGATAACTTCTTTGGCATTTCACTTTTGTGATGAATTTTTCTTTTGTTTTCATTGTATGTTTTGCATATCTTTTATTATGGTTCTGTTCCCAGTGTAGTAGATGCAGGAATGACCTGCTCTGGCTTTAATATTGTTGTTGTTGTAAGCTGATGATTATATCACCTGAAAATTTGGCTCTTTTTTTGTGTTGTTAAAAAGTCATACAGGAAACAGACTGCTCTAAGAGATCAGAAGCTTGCCGCAGGAAAACTTCACTCTACTTTTTTTTATCTGTTTTTCACCTTTCTAATGGAATAATTTAAGGAAAAGGAACAGGTGCCATTCCTGTGCTCTAGCTGTCAAATGGGTAACAAAGGGAAATATTTCCCATTCAGAAGTGTACATGGAGGTCTTCTGATTATCACTTCTTAAATCTCTACATGTACTGCTCTGGAGTTTGATTCTTACAGTCTTTCTTCATTCTTTCTATAATTCCTCCAAAAACAGAGAAGCAGGGCTAGTCCAAGGCTTTGAGAATATGTGACTGCATTTTCCTCTTGCTATTGTTATTCAGTGTTCTCTAGAGTTCCTCTTTTCTGAATTTAGAGGAATTTAAAAGATGCCATCATAACGTTTTTAATCACAAACAGTCCTCCTGATGAAACACTTTTTAAAAACAGTCTGTTTTCAAAGAAATGCTGTTGATTGACAATCTGTGTTCTTTTTGACAGAATGATTTCACTTTCTTTCAAGCACAGTTTATTAAATGGTATAGAAATTATAGTACTTATTTTTTATATATTAACTTCTTGCTGTATGCTTTCAAGTTTGTATAGTTTCTGTAACCATAAGACACTGAGGGTAAAATATTAGCTTTACAGATTAGAGGTGAACTGAAATGCCCTCTAGCTGTTTTTTTCAAGTCCTAGACATAATCCAGACAAAGTATAGTACACTTAAATTGAGACAAATCTTTTATTTACAACCCACCTCCCAGTGAGCCACCTTTGAGTGATTGCTGGACAACATGCATCAAGGACATGTATCATAGGTGAATATACCTCCCTCACTAGGAATTTGTGAATATTAATTGCAAATACATGACTGAGGGGATGCAATACTCTGGTACTGCTGCTTCTTACAGCCCCAGCTAGATCTCATTGATCTTATTGGAAATTTGAATGGGATTTGATTAGGGTTAGATCAAAGCATGAAGGAAATGGCCACCTGCTGGGGAGAGCTGAAGTCCTTGACGCACAGTGACAGGGTGTCTTTGCTCAAATGTTGGTGTTCATGCCAATGTTGCATCATGTAAAGGATTACTCTTGTACAAAGTAGGCACATTTTCTTATTTTTTTTAGGGTATTTCCCCATAATAATAGTCTGAGAGCAGTTGAATGTGTACTTATGGAAACGTGCTTGGCCCTAAGAGAAAAACCAGTGTCTGACACTTTGATGAAAAGATAAGAAGCTGCATGAGTATTAAAAATGAGCTTTTTACTCGTTAGAGGGAAGCCAAAAGTGAGATTTTCTACTCACGAGAATAGCTCTTATTTGTAAGGGAATGTATGCAGTGCTTCTTAAAAGTAATACCTTGCTATTTTTATTTCCTTTCTTGCTTTGCTTTTTCTTCCTTACTTTATTGATCTGATGTGCTTTTGTCCAAATTGATCCCTGAGGTTATAGATCAGCCTTTAAAAAATCTCCTTGATAAATGTGGAAACTGAGAATACTCTACAGCAAATATTTGGTGAATCTGTCTACTTATAAGGTGTGGAATTTGAACAGGATCTTCAAAATATCTCATTACATGATGAGATTGAGCCGGTTTTAAGAAGCCAGTAGAAGACCTGCTCACCTGATGCTGGGCAACTCAGAGAGCGATCCACAACAGCTGCCTTTACAACTGGAACCTAAAATGTCAAAGCTTCATGTAGTAAATATTGATTACAAAGCAGTATATTAATTCCAGAAACCTCTGATGTTTTCTTGGTACTCAAAAACTCTTAAAATCTATTCTTTTTTTTTTTTTTTCCCCAGAGAATTTAATTAGACATTTCAATGAAAATATTCACCAAGAAAGATAATTAGAAAATAATCTTTAGCATGCTCAAGAGCTATGGCACATTAATATGCAATTTCTCTGCTGGTTTCCCTTAAATTAGGGCTATTTTATGCATTTTTCAGATAAAGTCATTTCATCTGCCAGAGGTGCATTTTATTACCAAGCTGACTGGACAGTCAGCCTTACACTGACTGAAATATCTTCTTTTTTTTCAACCAGCCTTTCCTAAATTTACTGATTAATTCACACATAAGGGTTTGTGTGATTCACCAACTTGCCTCATTAATGAGTATTTACTGCTTTTAAGTTCTTGGTGCCACACAGAGTACCTATGCTGGGAGTGGTTCATGCTCCAGACTTGCATCTTGTTGCTTCATCTTTGCCAGAGAATTTTGCCAGTGAGCTGCACTTACTTTTTTGCCACAGGCAATTTCTTTCTTCAGAATGATACATAAATAAATATTTGTTCACGCTTCTCTCATAGTGAAGCATGCAGAAGAAAATCTTTACTCACTTACACAGAAAGTGATATCTGTTGAAAAGAATAAATCCTCATTTTCATATTTAATGGAGCTGTAGTCAATGATAATGGATGAAGATTGCATTAAAGAAATCTTAACGCTCCTCTCAAGGGAAAGTAATTTTACTGGAAACAAGCTAGTTAATCAGCCTCAGAAAAACTGTATATATTTTATTTTACAGGCAGGTTTCCCAAGAACAAAGTAGGAAATAAAAACATCAGTCAATTTTCATCTTCAGAAATGTGTCACATAGGACATTATGTATCTGAAACACACAGTGCTAGTTGTCTTGTTTAAGTTTACAAACAAAAAAGGCTGACATGAGTAAAATATATCTGTCCTACTCTCTGTGTGATTTTTATGCAGTTAAATTTCCCTATTGAACGAATCTTGATGAAATAGCAAAACAAGAAAAGTACAGAGAGCAGTATCTAGCCAAATACTTCCCTCAGCGTGTGTTATATATTACATCAAAATTTAATTTCAGTGTTTTTACCCTGTCGTAGTTTAAACCCAGCCAGTAACTCAGAACCACGACATCCGGTCACTCACTCCCCCCCCTCCCCCTTCCTTTCCGCTGCTCCCAGAGGGATGGGGGGGAAAATCAAAAGAATACAACCACCACTGGTTGAGATAAGAACAGTCCAGTAGCTAAGGTTTAACACAAACCACTGCTGCTACCACCAATAATAATAATGATAAGGGAAACAACAAGAGAAGAGAATACAACCGCTCACTACCCACAAATTGATACCCAGCCCTACCCGAGCAGTGATCTAACCCTTCTGGGTAACTCCCCCCAGTTTATGTACTGGGCATGATGTGCTGTGCTATGGAATACCTCTTTGGTTAGTTTGGGTCAGGTGTCCTGTCTCTGCTTCCTCCCAGCTTCCCCTGCTCCCTGGCAGAGCATGAAACTCAGAAAGTCCTTGGTCAAAGTAAACATTACTGAGCGGCAGCTGAAAACATCAGTGTCATCAGCGCTGTTCCAAGGCTGAAAGTCAAAAACACAGCACTTCATCAGCTACTAAGAAGGAGAAAAATGACTTCTACTGCTGAACCCTGGACATACTCACAGAAACTCCAGAGAGATCTATGCAATGTGATGCTCATGTGCATGCCAAAAACTTCACTGCATAAGGAAAATGAGGATTAATATTTTGGCACAATGTGCTAGCTGGCAGAGCATTAGCTGCTTCCTTCATGCCACTGCATGACTGGAGGACTCAAGATGAGAAAGAACTGCCAGGTTCATAAGCTGGGTAGGAAGAGATTAGCAGTCAAGCACCCTTTCTTCTGTCTGGATGTAGGTTGCCAGTCCCATCTTCCCTGTGGCACAACCATGCAGGTATTTAATGTGAACTAGAAACATACAGAAATCATTTTACTACTGATATTCCACCATAGGACTGAATAGCCACAGATAATAAATATATTGTGCCTGGCTTAAAGTTGAAGGACAAGAAATATTTGGCTAAAGATTTCAGTATAAACTTCTTTTGTACAGTTGTATTCTGTGACAGAGAAGGTCTAAGAGTGTAAGTATCATATGTTTGTAAAGGAAAACAATATTTTGTATTTGTCCAACATAACTAGAAACATCAAATTATGTTTGAAGAAGCAAGCTCTTTTGAAATATACCCTTGAAGTAAGACATGTTTGCTCACAAGCTTTTCTGATGTGTTTGATATTGTGTAGTAAGTTAAAAACAAGACTGTTTTTTCTCAACAAAAATTGATTTTGCTTGCTTTGGAATTCAATGGAAATTTCAGTTCACACACCTAGAATAAAGAACCTCTTAATGCAGAGGAGTTACCTGGTCTTGGATTCAGAGTTGTTAGGTGAATTTAGCAGCCAAAGACACCTGTCTGGAACTGGTATTACTGCTCCTATCAGTCCAAGGAAAGTTTTAATGGAACAAGCAGGCAATACAGCAGATGTGGAATAACCACAAGAGCAACCAAGACACAGCCTGGCTTTGTGGAGGTTGCATTTTATAAGTTTTGCATTTTTCTTTGACTGGGAAATGCAAAGGCACATTATACCTTCATCTCCCCCAACAGTGAATGACTACTACTATTAGCTTGATGTAGCTGAGAATGAAGTTCATTTCTTCTGCATTTGGAATGAAAGCTGAATCAGCCTTTTCAGTTGATGTGTTCAGTTCAGAATGAGCCTCATTCCTTATACACACTTCTTGGAGCAGTTTGTCTTATGTATATATAAGAGTAGATTGGTTTATGGTTTTGTAATTAAAATGCAGCTGAAAATCATTGATCTGGAAAAAAACAGTGCAGGGGAAAAGAAACATGCTAATGGTTATGGTTCAAATGAAACCATTGCTTATGGTTTCAAGTATAAGCTGAGAATAAAACACAGTCTGTAGTGTGCTGGGGGACTGTCTCGTTTCTAGTGTCACAGACTATTTATAAATGCTTTATGTGCTTGTAATCACTGCTGCCTCAGGAACCTGCTCAGTAAGATTCCATGGGATATAGCCCAAGAGGGCAGGGGGGCCCAAGACTATTGGTTGATATTCAAGGATCACCTGCAGCAAGCTCAGGAGTGCTGCATCCCAACTAGAAGGAAGTGCTGCAGGAGGGCCAGGAGAATTCTTTGGATGGATAAGGAGCTGCTGAGGAAACTTTGAAGGAAAAAAGAGGCTTATAAAATGTAGAAGCAAGGACAGGAGGCCTGGGAAAAATACAGGGATGTTGTCTGGGAAGCTAGGGATCAGGTTAGGAAAGCTAAGGCCCACTTAGTATTAAACTTGTCTAGGGATGTTAAGGATAAGAGGAAGGGATTCTATAGGCACATTGCAAATAAAAGGCAGACTAGGGACAATGTGGGCCCTCTCCAGAAGCTATCGGGAGAACTGGCTACCCTGGATTTGGAGAAGTCTGAGTTTCTTAATGACTTCATTGCCTCAGTCTTCACCGGGAAATGCTCTGACCATATCACCCAAGTCTTGGAAGGCAGATGCAGGGACAGTGAGAATGAAGACCCTGGGCCCACTGTAGGAGACGATCTGGTTCGAGACCATCTTAAAAACCTGAACGTATACAAGTCCATGGGACCTGATGAAATCCATCCGCGGGTCCTGAAGGTGCTGGCAAATGAAGTTGCTAAGCCCCTGCCCATCATATTTGAAAAATCATGGCAGTCAGGTGAAGTTCCCATCGAATGGAAAAAGGGAAATATAACCCCCGATTTCTAGAAGGGGAAAATGGATGACCCAGGGAGCTATAGACCAGTCAGCCTCACCTCTGTGCCTGGCAAAATCTTGGAGCAGATTCTGCTGGAATGCATGCTGAGGCCCATGAAAAACAACAAGGTGGTTTGTGACAGCCAGCATGGCTTCACTAACTGGAAATCCTGCCTGACCAATCTGGTGGCCTTCTATGATGGGGCTATGGAACTGAGAGACGGGGTAGAGCAGTTGATGTCACCTACCTGGACTTGTGCAAAGCATTCAACACTGTCCCACATGACATCCTTGTCTCTAAGTTGGAGAGATATCAATTTGATAGGTGGACCACTTGGTGGATAAAGAAATGGCTGGATGGCCACACACAAAGAATCGTGCTCAATGGCTCCATGTCCAGCTGGAGACCAGTAATGAGTGGTGTCTCTCAGGGATCGGTGTTGGGACAGGTCTTGTTCAACATCTTTGTCGGTGACATGGACAGTGGGATTGAGTGAGCCCTCAGCAAGTTTGCCGATGACACCAAGCTGTGTGGTTTGGTTGACATGTTGGAGGGAAGGAATGGGATCCAGAGGGACCTTGAGACGCTTGTGAGGTGGGCTGATGCCAACCTGATGAAGTTGAACCATGGCAAGTGCAAGGTCCTACAGCTGGGTCGGAGCAATCCCAGACACAGCTCCAGGTTGAGCAGAGAAGAGATTCAGAGCAGTCCTGTGGAGAAGGACTTGGGGGTGATGGTCGATGAAAAAATGAACATGAGCCGGCTTCAGTGTGTGCTTGCAGCCCAGAAATCCAACGGTATCCTGGGCTGCATTAAAAGGAGTGTGACCAGCAGGTCAAGCGAGGTCAACCTGCCCCTCTACTCTGCTCTCCTGAGATCTCACTTGGAGTGTGGTGTGCAGTTCTGGTGTCCTCAGCATGAAAAGGACATGGAACTATTGGAACAAGTCCAAAGGAAGGCCACGAGGATGATCAGGGGACTGGAGCACCTCCTCCATGAAGATAGGATGAGAAAGTTGGGGCTGTTAAGCCTAGAGAAGAGAAGGCTGCGTGAAGACCTCATAGCATCCTTCCAGTATCTGAAGGTGTCCTATAGAGATGCTGGGGAGGGACTCTTCATTAGGGACTATAGTGATAGGACAAGGGGTAACAGGTACAAACTTAAACAGGGGAAGTTTAGATTGGATATGAGGAAGAAATTCTTTACTGTGAGGGTGGTGAGGCACTGGAATGGGTTGCCCAGGGAAGTTGTGAATGCTCCATCGCTGGCAGTGTTCAAGGCTGGATTGGACATAGCCGTGGGTGGCATGGTCTAGTGGGAGGTGTCCCTGCCCCTGGCAGGGAGGTTGGAACTAGATGATCTTCAGGTCCTTTCCAATCCTAACTATTCTGTGATTCTATGACATCCACAGAGGGATTGAGTGCGCCCTCAGCAAGTTTGCCGATGACACCAAGCTGTGTGGGTTGGTTTATACGTTGGAGGGAAGGAGTGGGATCCAGAGGGACCTTGAGACTCTTATGAGATGTTCTGATGCCAACCTGATGAAGTTTTACCATGCCAAATGCAAGGTCCTACACCTGGGTTGGAGCAATCCCAGGTGCACCTCCAGATTGGGCAGAGAAGAGATTCAGAGCAGCCCTGTGGAGAAGGACTTGGGGGTGTTAGTCAATGAAAAAATGAACATTAGCCAGCTTCAGTGTCCGCCTGCAGCCCAGAAAGCCAACCGTATCCTGGGCTGCATCAAAAGGAGCATGGCCAGCAGGTCAAGCGAGGTCATCCTGCCCCTCTACTCTGCTCTTGTGAGACCTCATTTGGAGTATTGTGTGCAGTTCTGGTGTCCTCAACATAAAAATGACATGGAACTGTTGGAACAAGTTCAAAGGAGGGCCACGAGGATGATCAGGCGACTGGAGCACCTCCCATATGAAGATAGGCTGAGAAAGTTGGGTCTTTTCAGCCTGGAGAAGAGGAGGCTGCATGGAGACCTCATAGCAGCATTCCTGTATCTGAAGGGGGCCTATAGGGATGCTGGGGAGGGACTCTTCATGAGGGACTGTAGTGATAGGACAAGGGGTAACAGGTTCAAACTTGCACAGGGGAAGTTTAGATTGAATAGGAGGAAGAAATTCTTTACTGTGAGGGTGGTGAGGCACTGGAATTGGCTGCCTAGGGAAGTTGTGAATGCTCCATCACTGGCAGTGTCCAAGGCTGGGTTGGACAGAGCCTTGGGTGACATGGTTTAGTGGGAGATGTCCCTGCCCCTGGCAGGGGGGTTGGAACTGGATGATCTTAAGGTCCTTTCCAACCCTAACTGTTCTATGATTCTATGATTCTATAAGTAAGGAAAGGAAAATCTGCGCTTAACGTCAGCAAAAAATGTTTATTAAAATTCTTTTTAAAGGAAATGTGAATGATCCCAGATACGTAACCTGGAAAGAACATGAAAGTAACAGCATAATGACATAGACTTGAACTTGATGATCTAATTGGTTTTCTGATGCCCTCATTTTTATGATTCATTTTAAGAAGTCTTTTGAAGCTTGTGTACCTGTGAAATAAATAGAACAAATTGGAAATGTGGAAACTAAATAAATAATGATCTGCTCATCATATTAATATTATTGTTGTCAGCAGTAGTGACATTTGTTTAAAAATTCTTCTGCACTAATATGAATATATATGTAATAAAATATAGTCCATCTTTCAAAGAACTCGGTCCTATGCCAGCAGCTCTCCTAAGTCATCTTCCATTCAGAGAAAGATGTATACATGGCAGGAAAAGTATCACTATCCTGTACATACTTCTGTGGATAGAGCTTGTGAAGCAGTTTGATTGCTAATGTGGATTTAAATTTAGGACCTTAAAATTCTATGGTTACTTAATATTTAAAGAAAGTTGAAACCTGCTAAAGCAATACCCCTTCAGTGTATCAAAGGGCAAGAAAGACAATGACAGTTTTGTTTTACATTCCTCTTGTGCTGATATATTTCAAGAGGTCAGTATTTCCTTCTAAAACCTTGTCCTCCTCTTGCTGCATAAATCGTACACAGCAAAATGAACATTTTTCATTTTATGGAACTCTCCAGCAGTACAATAAGAGACCACTACCCAATGGTGCAGTGCATTAAAGTGCAGTGATTCATAAAGCAATATGACTCTGCACACACCTTGAATTGATCACCAACAGCTTTGCATTCCTTTCATTTCCATATGATGAAACATCCTCTGAAAATTATGCAAGGATAAATAATATTGGTTTTCAGGATCCACAGCAATTTCCTAGATTGCCTTTTTAAGTTTCCCTGCTTATATTTCCACTTAGTTTCATCTGTCTTGAGCATATTTCTGTAGTGTCCTCTGAATCTAACATAGGAGAGCTTGAGCGTAAGTATAAGAGCCCTTCTTGCTGCTAGCTTAACACTAACTGTGCTTGCTTTACCCTTTCTTTAAGGACAGTGCTGCAGCTGTTAAGAGTGCTGAGTCTGAACTACATCTCTTTGTCAGCATCTTCTCATGTGATGTTACCATCACAAGGATTCTTGATGCACTAGGAGGTCACTCACTTCTATCATAACTCTAGGGCTCTTCAAATAGCCCTTTTCTGCATGATTCTCTCCATTGTCAGCAAGTAAATAATATCTAGTGTGGATGAGGGAGGATAATGGGCAAATCTCCTGTTGTCTTTCTAGTAGCAGGTGCAGTGTTGTGCCCCCTTATGAATCATCCAAGCCTGAACATCACAACAGTGTGCAAGATTCTACCACTGGAACCAGAGGGGTAAAGGTTCTTGTTAACGGCACAAGTTAGTGAAGTGGTTGCTAGGGTCATGCTTCACATCAGCTGCTGCTCAGGATGAAACTGATAGTCTACCTTTGTCTTTTCTTTGATTTCTGTTCAAAGTCCTCTTGTTTGTTCCATGAAGAACAGGAGGCAGAGATTTCATACTAGCTGCTTTGGCAGATTCAGTCTATTTAAACCACATTGTAAGGTGGTTAGTTCTAAGTACAAGTATCCCTCTATCATGAAAACTCTCACTTTCTCTTTTACAAAGCATAAATCTGTTACTAATTTTATGGATTCTGTTTAAAGGAAGGAATTATATAGTTTTATCTTAAGGCAGGATGCCAGGGATATTTGTACAGCAAGTACTCATTTTGTGGTTTAAAAAACGTTTCATTACTGAGCGTGGAACTTTTTATATTGCTGTGGGGAATTCATTGATCAGGAAAACATTCCAAAATATCATAAAGGAAAATTAGACTTGTAGGAGATTATGCAAATGAAGGTGTTTTCTTACAGAGTGAGAGGAATCTTTACATTTTCTTTTTTTTAGGTTTTGTATGTTTGCTTACATGAAGCAAACTGGGAAACTCATATTTTTTTAATTTCTTTAAAGTCTAGTGCTGGTTAGTATTCTGTAATTATTATTTCTCTGTTACTATGTTTGGGAATTGAAACATTAAATGGAAATTTTATTTTCTAAGGTGCCTCTGAACATAAAAGTCAATATCTTACATTTTGTAATTATTTAACGTTCTTTGTGTTACACATTTGTATATTTTTCAAAAAGTCTGATTGAATAAACCTTGTAAAGAATCAATACAACTAGTTTTGTATGGTAAAGTTGCAAAACATACAGCCTTTTGAACTATAGATATATTTATCATAATGTCACATTTCAGTTTGCAGAGATTGTAATCTAGGTATTTTCAGAGCAGGAACAGAAATGATGCTTTATTTCTCGTGTGAAATAATTGCTGTGTTTTTCTCAATGTGCATAATTTTTCATTAACACTAATTTCTTTTGATGCATGCAGCAAAACATGAACAATATGAATGCTGTATTTCCACTGATTACTTTAAAAAGCATATATAGTTCTAATTACTATAGTTGTCTGATCAGGTATGAGTTCAGGTCTTGACCACTGCCTTCAGGTGAAGATAATATTTTTACTTCAGGAAACAAAATAGCAGGACCTGAATTTGTCAGAAATTTGATGGGCTGTGTGATCTTTCATCTTTAAGCTCACTGGTGCAAAACCGTATTGATAGGTCAGTGTGTCAATAGTGAAAAGCTTTGATGCTATGTGAAATTATCTTTAGGTCTCAGTCTTGTTCCCAAAGCCTGCATCAGAAAGAATAAAATTTTTTAAAAATAGGAATTTGGAATTGACATTCAGCAGAGAGGATGAGGATTGTGTATGCCATGGGTGATAGTGTTATTCCAACCTATCCAGCACACTGTTGGCGTACATCAAAAGAACATGAAAAGAGCACTTTCAGTTTTACTTTTCTGTAACTGCTTTTTCCGTCACTGGACAGTTATGGTTTTTGTTACTGATGATAGAGTACTAAACAAATGAGTGCTTGAAATGCAAAAAACAGAAAAAGAAGTGTATTGCATTTTGTAGAAAGAATGAGCTTCAAGGTGGGTGCATTCTTCTGTAGAGCTGTACAAGTTTATGTGGTCAGGTAGCTGTTGAGCATATTGGAGCTGCACAGGAAGGAGCATATGGGAAGGACACTGGCTACAGCACCTAGGAGAGGATGCTAAGCTGCTTATTTCATGATGGTTTCTTTTGGTATTGTTTGAGCCAAGCCAAATCAACATAGATAATTCAGCAGGTTAAAATGTCAATAAAAGAACCCAAGTTTGAAACTCATTTGCACTGACACAAACTAAAAGTAACTTAATTAAAATCTACCTATTTATTTTTCCTATACTTATACATCTACTGTGTATATGTTATACCAAGTGTATGTGTATATAATATATAAAATTAGCTACATTAGATTTCTAGTGTTGTTCAAACTGAAATTATGTCAAAATAAAAACCCAAAACAAAACCACATAAGCAATTGCAATTGTGCGTGTATTAAAATATATCTCTTTCCTTCAGAGCAGTACATTCAAACAGATTTGATTTCAGATTTAACAATGTATGTACTGTAAGGTCCTAGAGCATCATTTACTTTTATGATCCTTTACTGCTCCTGTACTATTATTCATGGTGTCATTCCAATATCACAAAGTCAAAACTTGCAAGAAATTACCCCATGTTCAGTATCACAGTGTTTCCAATTGCAGTAACTAGGACAGAAGATAGAATGAAAGTACTTTACATAGTTTGCCTGGAAAATTGAAAGTCATCATTGATATTCTGTTTCTATATGCCTTATAAAAGCCTTATAAATGCCTTATAAATGGTTAACCAGTTTCGAATAAATCTTTCATAAATGTTTATTTGAGGGTCACTGACTTGATATTAATTATGGCTAATAAACATCTGTAGCATGCTTAATTTATAATCTAATTTGTAGATATGTACAGAGATCTAACTGCTTTAAAACATGCACACAACTAGAGAACGAAAATTTTTCTCAACTACTTTTTTGCAAATAGCTTTCTAGCTACTGTACACTCGTGCAACTTCATAATGTTTCCATTCAAATCCTGATGAAACAATGCCTTCACAATGTTCTGCATAACAAAACTCAGAGGCATTTTTATCCAGTGCCCAGACCTTGGTATTTTGGCAAACAAAGCTTAAGTTTAAAAAGAAGATTTTTGAAACAAACTGTAGGAGTATGTTCAATTACATTGAATTAGTCACCATACAACTTTTTCTCCTGTACAGGGTAATACTGCTGTTTTGAAGCAGTAGGAATTGTCTGTATGTGGAGCTCTGCTGGTATGCATAGATTCCATAACTGACATGCCAACAGAACATTTGTCAATTTAATCTATACATGGAAATGATAAAACTTCTCTAAAATTAGCAGAACCAGGTGTCGTGGTTTAAGCCCTGCCGGTAACTCAGAACCACGACAGCCGGTCACTCACTCTCCGCCTTCTTCCTCCCCCCACTTCCAGGGGGATGGGGAGGAGAATTGAAAGAATGTAACTCCCACGGGTTGAGATGAGAACAGTCCAGTAACTAAAGTATAACACAAACCACTGCTGCTACCACCAATAATAATAATGATAAGGGAAATAACAAAGGAAGAGAATGCAACCACTCACTACCTGCTGACTGATACCCAGCCCAACCCGAGCAGTGATCTCTCACTTCCGGGTAATTTCCCCCAGTTTATATACTGGGCATGACATGCTGTGCTATGGAACACCCATTTGGTTAGTTTGGGTCAGGTGTGCTGTCTCTGCCTCCTCCCGGCTTCCCCTCCTCCCTGGCAGAGCATGAGGCTCAGAAAGTCCTTGGTCAGACTAGACATTACTGAGCAGCGACTGAAAACGTCGGTGTTATCAGCACTGTTCCAAGGCTGAAAGTCAAAACCACAGCACTGCATCAGCTACTAAGAAGGAGAAAAATGACTGCTACTGCTGAACACAGGACACTAGGTCTTTTTGCAAGTGGGGTGTTACTGAATATTATTAACTACTGCCAAGACTGCTAAATTGGAATAAGACCTTCAGTGGTGTTTTTTTGCAGGTTCTGCTACATGCATGATCTTGCAAAAGAAAAAAATTATTTATGAGCAAAGTCTAAGCTAAGAATGGCAGTACTTTCCATTTTTTCTAGTGCAGAGTCCAGGTGTGAATGTTGTTTTTCTAGAAAGTCTCAATATGTGTTATCAAATATATTCTATTTATTTGGGACAAGTATTTATATTTAGTTTGATATACATGGAGTTTTATTAACCAGGAAAAGTCTGAGTAATTCAGAAAATATAATTAAGAAATCACATGGCTGATATCTTTGGATCTTAATTTCTTTAAGAACATTACATTTAGCACAGTGCAGAAAGCTGGGGTATTAGCACCTGCATTTATGTGCTTTTGACAGCATAACCAATTTGTCAAGAGTTGTCGATTTTAAAAGTCAATGCTTGCACAAGAACACAGGACCTTTTTTTTTCACTTTTGAAATTTTATGGGTATTTTGTGTCATTACAGTGCAACTGTGAAACGTGCAAAATATGTCACCTTGTAATTGCTTTAGCAAATTATCCCTTTGTTTTAATTCTTAGTTGTACTAAGATAAAGTCACTGCAAAGAAGATCATTATCAGATCTGGGGTTTATAGGCATAGTAAGTATGATATACTTAACAGAATGCTGCTGGGATTAGTATCAGTGGGTTATTTTACAAATGACATGCAAGTGAACAAAATTACAAACTGTTCTCTCTTTAAAGTAATATATTTGAATAAAAAGCTAAGTGAATTCCCTGAACAAAAGGGTTTGCAGCTATCATCTAATGCATGTTTCTGGTAATGTAATAGAAATACAGAATAACTTCATTTGACATTGGCACATTTCACTGGAATACTTATCTCCTCTTCGACTTTCAAGATCTGTCATGAATGTATGATTTAAGCTACAATTTTTCAAATTTGACATGTAATCCATAGATACAAATCATTGCGGCTCAAATGCTGTCATAGCTATATTTCTGTAGATAAACAAGCACAAAATAGTTAGAATTTAAAGATATTAAAGTTGATAAGTTTTGGGTTTGGTTTTGGTTTGTTCCTTTAGCAGTTGCTAAGTTTTTGAGGTTGGTGGAAGTTACAGATCTTGCCAGAAGTCAAGGAATTTACGATATAGCTGTAGTGGAGATTCTGTGGTCTTCTTCCCTTCAGTTTATATAAATAACATGTATAATAATAAACTGATGATCTCACCCAATTTTGAAGTGTATGGTAGCATCAGGGAAAGATGTTAGCAGACATCTTGGAGACAAAAAGTATGAGTCAGAACTGACCTTGACTTTGTTGACTAGCAGAGAGATTTACACTTCGCATCCCTGACAAGTAGGATTTCTTATAAACTAGTGGAAAAACAAATTAATAAATCACAGAAGAAAAATATTTTTTATTTGACTTTTCTAACTACAGTTTTGTATGGAGAATATTTGCTTGAACTTTCAGAGATTGTATCCTGAGGGTTACTATAATCTGAAATTGTCATTCTCCCAATCACCTTGCATCAGGGCTCCACTCAAAATTTTAACAGAGCTGAGGCAGGGGAAAAGCTTTATTCATGTATTTGAGAAATTGTGTTTACAGATTGCTTTTAAATTTGGTGGTGTACTGCTATTGACACCTTCAACACTGGAAACTGAGAGGGCAGAAGTTGTCAGGCAACCCAGGACAATCTGCTCCCAGTTCCCATTTGCTTTTCCATTTACTTCTAGTAGGGAAAGATGGGTGGAATAGATATTCGCCTGTTACAACTCCATTGAGTGCGCCCTTTACACAGGCCAGACCTACCTTCTCCTCAAGAAACACTATTTCATTGAAGTCCTGAATTTGAAAAGCAAAAAGAAAATTCAAATTTCAGTTATTATTCCATATATGCCTGATAAAAATGAACATGAGCCGGCAGTGTGCACTTGCAGCCCTGAAAGCCAACAGTATCCTGGGCAGCATCAAAAGGAGCGTGACCAGCAGGTTGAGGGAGGTGATCCTACCCCTCTACTCTGCTCTTGTGAGACCTCACTTAGAGTATTGTGTGCAGTCAGATGAAGATCCCAATGACTGGAAAAAGGGAAATATGACTCCCATTTTCAAGAAGGGGAAAATGGATGAGCTGAGAAAATACAGACCAGTCAGCCTCACCTCTGTGCCTGGCAAAATCTTGGAGCAAATTCTCCTGGAAGGCATGCTAAGGCCCATGAAAAACAACAAGGTGTTTTGTGGCAGCCAGCATGGCTTCACTAAGGGGAAATCCTGCCTGACCAATCTGGTGGCCTTCTATGATGGGGCTACAGAACTGATGGACAGGGGTAGAGCAGTTGATGTCATCTACCTGGACTTGTGCAGTTCTGGTGTCCTCAACATAAAAAGGACATGGAACTGTTGCAACAAGTCCAGAGGAGGGCCACGAGAATGATCAGGGGACTGGAGCACCTCCCATATGAAGACAGGATGAGAAAGTTGGGTCTGTTCAGCCTGGAGAAGAGAAGGCTGCATGGAGACCTCATAGCAGCCTTCCAGTATCTGAAGGGGGCCTATGGGGATGCTGAGGAGGGACTCTTCATGAGGGACTGTAGTGATAGGACAAGGGGTAACGAGTTCAAACTTAAACAGGGGAAGTTTAGATTGGATATGAGGAAGAAATTCTTTACTGTGATGGTGGTGAGGCACTGGAGTGGGTTGCGCAAGGAAGCTGTGAATACTCCATCACTGGCGGTGTTCAAGGCTGGATTGGACAGAGCCTTGGGTGACATGGTTTAGTGTGAGGTGTCCCTGCCCCTGGCAGGGAGGTTAGAACTAGATGATCTTAAGGTCCTTTCCAACCCTAACCTATGATTCTACGATTCATTATGTCAGTGAATACAATATGGCTGAACTACCAGTATGTACTTGATGTCTTTGCTTACAAAAGTTGTCCTAACTTTAATCAGTTATTTTGGGGACTGAAAATTTTTTCTTGAGCTATCTCCACACCAAAGCCAATGTTGCCAGATTCATATGAAGTTCTGTGCAACGTGAGCTCATCTTCAAAACCAGTGAGTAATGAAAGTTAAGGCAGAAGGAGAGCTTATCAGCGCTCTGTAGATACTGTTTATAGCTCCTGAGTTTTGTTCAGACCCTTGCCAGCCAGGTTGGAGAGTGAAAGAACAAACCCACTTTTGCCCTCAGCTAGCCAAGATATGATGGAAGGATATTAAGGAAAAGGTGCTTGGTGAATTGGGAGGTTTAGTACTTGAAATCAGCTCAGTGTGAGCCATATGACCCATTTGAAATGTGTGTCCAAATTGAGGGCTGTTTAAAAGTACTTGGTGGAAAGGTAGAAGTGTGTCGCCATTTAAAATCTGTTTCTGAGTCTTCCTTCTTGACGCAATATAGCACATACTGATGCTTGTTTTCCTTGGGCCTCGGAAGGAATACGTGCATAAGGATAAATATATTTGAACAAGCCTGTGACATAATGAGACTATATTTGCACATAGCTCTGCAAATCTTTATGATCTCTAAGTATCCAGCTGCTGACAGTGATATATTTTGAGCTGTTCCATGCTTAATTATTAATTTTGCATTAAGGAGTTCCACAGTCAATATTTAGATGTTTTATGACTTACAGAGCCTTTTTCATACCAATATTTTTTTCTGCAGGGACATAATGTATCCCTTTCAATACTTAATCTATTGAACACAAAGTTAAAATAACTTGATTTGTTGCTTAAGATTATTTCCTACCACGATGAACCAATTCTAATGAAGCAAGAACAGTGATATCAGGGCCTGTGGTTAATCCTTGCAGACTTTTCAAGGGTCAGATGTTAATCCAGACTTTAAAGCTCTCCAGCCCAGTGCTGGGCAGGGCTCAATTGCACTTCCTGCAAGCATATTTTTCCTTCATTTCTATGTAGTCATGAAGTGGGAAAGAGGAAGTCTTTTAGAGTGTTTGTGATACTAGAACAAAAGTACAGAAGAATAATTTTATTTTAACCCGGTTTTCCACATCTGTAGAGTTAGACAGAATTAATAGTATTGATATCACTTATTTTAGGCACCCAGGAGTTTGATGTCTTTTCTGAGTTAGATTTCCTCCAGATTTAATAATTCTAAAGATGCTTCATCTCACCTTTCTTAAATTTTTAGCTTAGAATAGGATGAGCTGCATCTAAAATTGCCAGTCCCTCTCCTATGACTATTAAGAAACCTTAAAGACTAGAGAACTGAGCCTAAAGGGCTTGTAACTGAGTTAAAGTAAGGACACTGCCTAACCCCAAGGTTGCTGAACCTTGTAGATTAATCAATAACTTAATTCAGGAAAGAATATCAAGGTCCCCGCTGAAAACATATACCATGCACTCCAAACTGTGTTCTTATGACATATATGGGTATAGTTTTTGAAACCTGTGATTTATAAGGTAGATTCAAAGACCTGCTTTAAATTCATAAAACATACTGTTTTTGCATCTGAATCATTTATTAAACTCAGCTATCAGAGGCTTTAATATATAATTTATCCAAAAAGAGGATTTTGGGCAGGGTTGCAAAGGTTTCTATATGCAGATATTTCATTTTCAAGAAAGGAAAATGACTTTAAAACATTCCATCTTTTATTCTTGAAAGCTATTTGGGAATGACTTGCTACTGTAGACATGACTTAAAGGCTGACCAGTTCAAAGTGTAGGTTTCCAAAATAACTGAATGTGTTTATCCTTCTTCACTGTGAACTCCTTTACTGTAGGAAGCTGTTGTATAGGGAAAGAATTAATCCTTTTTAAGGTAAAAGATATCTTTCCAAGACACACCTCGTGATCCTCTGTCAGGATTTGTTCAATACTAAATTTGAGAGCTGAAAATCAATACTCCACTTCTGTTTGTAGTTTTAACAGGAATTAATGCATCTTTGGTATGATTTATCCAGAAAAGTGCAGTGGACTTAATGCAATTCTTTGGATAAAGAATAGGGAGAAGTTGCCTAATCCATTTTTTTGGTTTAGCAGTAAAGAAGTTCATCATGATTTATTTTCTGGGCAGGATGAATTTTAATAACTTGAACAGAGCAGATGCTGGGAGACCAACAAAATAATTTATCCAGTAGCTCATCTGCAGGAGGGGGAAAGAAAAACAAAACTTACCTAAAAAGATCCTGTGTTAAGGCAGAAACATTTATCTTTCAGATAAAAACTTTCAAATGTTTAATAGATCAAATAGCTAGGACTTGACTATGAAATCAATGCAAAGATGAAATTATACATTAGACTAAGTGTGTACTCTGATTCCTACAGATGAGGATAGAAACTATATAAAAAGATTCATCTCCTTATTATGAGGTCTGATTCTTCTTTCATTAGCACTACTTTTATAATTTTGAAGCACCCTTGGCTTATATGGATTAATTTTGGATTGATGTTAGATGATAAGAATCACAGCGACAGAATCATGGATAACAAGGATAGGTGTTTCAATTATATCCCCACTTTGTAACATGAGATTAATGCACAGTTCATATTAGTTAAAGAGGCAAAAAATAAAGATGAGGACTTCTAAGGTGCACTCACTGTTGAAGTGCATGTTGGCGTATTGTCGTTATCTGATATCCTTGTGAAAACGTGACGCTTCAAGAAGTTGCTGGTAACAGGACTGAAAAATGTCTGATATAGAAGAGGCACAAAAAAGGTGCAGATCATACTTTTGCTTTTCTTCTTCATTCCACATATTCTTAAGTGAGAAACTGGGGACGTAAAAAGGGAATAAAGGCAATGTAATGCTGTCTATACGTAATAAGGACTTTCAAGGTCATTCCTGTCATAGCCTCACTTAATACAAATCTTTGCTTTAGTAATGCTGGGCTGATCTAGATCAACAGAAATTCTGGCACACTGTCTCAAAATACCTTTCCAATCAGGGAAGATTGATCTTACGCTAACACATCTTATTAAAATGGAACATTATTACCTTTCAATTAGGAAAGATACCAGTGTACCTTAATTGGACATAAAAGAATAGTTTGAAGTGATTTTTGTAAAGTAATGGTATGTTTCTGATTAAAGCCCACTACAACAGGGGAATACAATTGCTGCATTTCTTATATTTTTAAGAAGCCAGTCAATTCCTTCACAAAAGGAGGCAGTTTAAAGAATGAGATCTTCCATCTATAAAGTTTTGCTCTGGTCAAAATACTATTGAAATATGTCAAAACATTACCTTCATAGAAAAAGCTCACAATTTTGTTGTTCTTGAAGAAGAACTCTAATGCAGAGTATGAGCGCAGAGTAGGTAGCCTGAATTTCTTATTACCCATTCCATACAAACTGTATTTTTACAGTGTTTTGGAAAAATGAGACACTTACTTTCAATACAGTACATTGGGGTTTTGTTTGTCTGTGGGGTTTTTTTGTTTGGTTTGGTTTAGTTTGGGTTTTTTTTAATAATTTATTGTTGGAATTAAAGGAAGAATATTTTTCTAATTTCCTTTTCATTCTCAAAGTGTTATTAGATCTTGGTTTACTACTGATTTAATATCTTCTTTTGGCACCAATGGATGTCAGTTCCATGAATTTAACTAACTTCAGCCTCCTTTACAGGCTGTCCTAGTTTAAAAAGAAAATATGACTGACAGACATCCCTATGATGAAACTCCTATTGGCATGGAATTTTTCTATTTAAAACAAATGAGCAAACAAAAATCACTCCAAAACATTATCTTATGAGTTTTCTCAGCTGAAGTATGCCCATCACAGTCAGGATCTCCAGTAGTTCATGTCAGTGAACCTGTTAAAACACACTTCTGTTTCCTCACTACCAGTGTCCCCAAGTCTCCTTTCCAGGAGTCTGCTGCTTAGTTTTCAAATTCAGAGGAATTCCTGGCTCAATGGATAGATCAATGTGAGCTGGGTTACCAGTGATTATCTGTTTTGTTTAATAAGGACTAAGAAAAGAGTCTCTACTTGTTCTTGTTGGCATTCCTGTAAACATTCAGAATCCTAACTCTTCTTGACAGGGCTGGGTCCAGACATGGTGAAAGTGACTTTGAGGTGAAAGATGGCCAGTTCTATCCCAGATGTTCAGAGTACAAATAATTGACAATGCTTTATAACTTACCTAAGTGAAGTCTCTGAAATATTTATTTTCTTTTATTCATATATCTTGATTAAAAAATCCTCCCTGCTTACAGGCAAAGAGAAACTGGATATTAACTTTTTTTTTTTTTTGGGGGGGGGGGAATGAAATTACTATTTTTTTTCTGTTTTACTTTCTGTCTTGAGGTTTTGGGCAAGATTTTTATCACATTCAAAATGTAATTTCTAATGGGTATTTCTGAATATCAAATTTACATCAGGCTTTATGTATTTGCATTACTTTAAAAATGGCTGTCTATTAGCAATTTGCATTGCTCTGGCCAAAACTATATAACCCAGATAAACAGGGAAGAATAGAAGAATGGAAAACTATTAAAAAAAAGGTAGAGAAAAGCTAAAAGAAAATATTTGTATGATACAGATGTTATCTGTTCATGACAATAAAGTTTGTATCTGCATTTAAACAGTTTATATACATCTGAAATAAAACTGGAATGGTTGCAGGTAATTAAAATTTTACATGGGAACTGGGAAAACAGCATGGTGGATGACATGAGTTGGAAACGTCTCTGACAAAATGTTTCAGCTGTCAAAAAGGTCAGATCAAATGGCAGACTAAATGAACAAGTCACTGAAGGTGGGAGTTGATTTTCAGACATTTTATCTCTGGTAGCATTCTCCATCTCCACTGGTGCAGTGATAGTTTAGAGTTTGCCTGGCTGTTTTGGGCATCTCCTCTTAGGATCTGAGCTGGTTCCCAGCAAGTGTTTGCCAAACGCACATCTCATGATTGCAAATTACACAGGGATTATCGAAATTTTTCTGTTGGAGATTTTCATACAAGAAGCCAGCATTCTTCAATATCTTTCCAAGAATCGTCCTGCATTGTTTTTAGGCGTGTGAATTTAATAATGCTTCAGTGTCTCATCTGGTTTCATATTTGTCATGATTTTTTGGATTGACTTCTAGTGCTATCCAAACTCCAGAGAGAATGTGGGTCCTCTGAATTTTTTGAGTGTTCCTAGGGCTGAATCTTACTCTCTGTATGTTGAATAGCTATTCTTTCATACATAAATCACTGTTCTGTCATATTCGCCTGCTGAGAGATGTTCAATGCATGTCATCATTTACATTAAACCATTTACTTTGAGAGAATGTGTTATATTGCTTTATGAATTATGTTGTCTGACATGTAAGATTATGTTATGAATTGGCAGTTAGAATAATAGAACAGTGGGACTTTTTATAGCTTATGGTCATGATCCAAGACGTAACTCATGTCTTTTCTTAATAGACTTAACTGGTCAAAAGAGAAAAAGACATGAGAGTGCAACATTTCTATTACTGATCCAGAACTTAGAATCCTAGTTAAGAAAAAAAAACCTTTTGTGGTTTGTTTAAACCTGCAGCCTGCTCACCTCTGGAGAAGGAGTATTGTATTTTTCATCTGCAGTTCTGTTTTGTAAGTCATCTTTCACTAAATTTGCAATTTGCAGTCCATCTGAAGAGGCTGTAAGTGCACAAGTGTGCCGACTTTCCCATGTCTGAGACAGGAAAGCTTGTTTCCTGAAGGCTTGACAGTGATGTGGAGTAGAACTGGGGAAATTGTTTAGGAGAAGATGGAGTCGAAGTAGGTATAATTTGGTGAGTAGCTTCTAAAAACAGTAGAGTAGCCACTATTCCCTGTCCTCTTCTATTTCCCTTGCTCCTGTTATCTGGGGGTTTAGATTCACATTAAAAAAAAAAAGATAAACCGGGTTCAGGAACCCATCACAGCAGTGAATAATTTATTTTACCAAAACAGCTGCGTTACTCATGAGAAAAAAGGTTAAATATTAGAATTGCTGAAGGTTGACCTGCCTGTGTATCTTTAATGTTTTGTCATAATGTTCATCTAGGAATGTTCTTACTTAATTTATATGCTTTATGACTGTATGAAGTCTCTATAGGTAGTAGCAATTCTTAACAGTTCTTCATCACTATTTAACATTAGTGAAGTATCTTTTGTGCATCAACAGAAGTTTATTATTCATTCTACAAATAGTTCACCAGTGCATCTCTCTGCTCCTGCTGACTGCAGCTTGTTGGCATGCCTGGTGTAATGATCAGCAATGCCATCTATGCTCTAGTTTAAAAAGTAATCACATAACCTGACCTTGCCAAACATCTACAGAGAAAATGTGAAAAAGTACTGCAGGATATAAAATTATTGCCCTATACAAATATGAGATATGCTAAAAGCCTGAATACATTGATTCGTGCTAAATGTCTTCTCTGTTGAGCATGGTCTTCATGTTTTTAATAACACACATAATAACTGTAGTTGCAATTCAAATGCACTTGATTGGAACCATAATAGACCTTTCTTCTTATATTTGTTTTTCTTCCCTGAGACTTGTTGTCTTTAAAGTGCAAAATGACAGTCAAACATGTAATTAGATATGTAGTAGTCAGGTGGGTGTCCTCCTTTGCTCCATTTTCTGGAATTTGGTGTATTTTTTTCTGTAGTAATAAATGCAGTATGCTCTAGAGATGTAGGTCGCTCTCTTGATTTTTTTCCTTTTCATCCCTCTTTTTTTTCTTTGTTCTCCTTCTTGGGTTAAAATAGCTTTACTATTTGAAAGTGTACCATTGTGCAACTGATTATTATCAGTGTACAGAGAAGAACATGTGAGCTTTCAAAGAAGGTGGAAATGCGACTCAGCAATTCAGTCATATTAATTAGGAAACTAGACCCCTTCCTTTCTGTTGCACATCTAGGAAATGTTTAACATACCAAATATGCAGCACAGACTCAGAAAAAGTGTGAAAATAATAGGAGAAAACTCCAGAGTAAATTTTTTTATCACTGTAGCACTCAAAGTTAAAATGGTTCAGTCCTTAATTATTTTATTGTTAGTATTAAAATCCGGAGTCTTTTAAGGCTGTAGGCTTAAGACACATGTTCATATTTCAGCAAGCTAGAAATATGTCTCAGTTCCACTACATTCCAGCCCTTTTTGTAAACCCATCAGATGAATAGACTAAATAAATAAAAAGGATGGGGGTTAGTAGCAATCTCATCCATCAGCTGAATTGTTCTTGATGTTCTCTTGGCATCTTGACAGAAAAAAAAGACACTAAAAACAAAGAGTTTTTTCCCAAGAAACCATCTGCTCCAATCACCAGAAAACTAAATGCCTAAGGGGAGCTTTTTGCCTTTATTTCAAGCTAACATACAAGCCACATGAGCGATCAACAGATTGATACCTGCAGCCTCTGGAGCAATGACCTGGCTGGTGGGTTATACAGCTGATCAGTGAGGAACTGTGGGAGGTACTAGAGAGGTTTTGAGTGATTATGGTAATAATGAAACTGCTCAGAATGTGTGACAAATAAACCATGAATGCTGAAACACACAAAGGCATAACTATACCTTTACTGAGAGAGGATGCCTCAGTGACTATCTGCACATCATCAGCAGAACTATAAAGTTGCTGATTTTGCAGACATTTCTTCCTCAGCTTGATAAGTTAATATATATTGTTTAACATGATAATGTAGCAAGCTGTTGTTTTGTGGTTGAAAGCCAGCTGCATTTGATTGATGCCAGGAATGGAAGTATTTATAAAATGACACTGAATTAGAAGTAGTCAGTTTATAAGTCTGGGGAAATGAATCTTTTATGAAGAATAAAACTTTATGGTGAAGGAGTAATGCTGAGGAAGTATGCATCATGAATTAAACTCTTTTGGACCGGATGTACACTGTAAAGACTCATAAAATAAAAAAAATTGTCTCACTATATTTTTAGGAAAGGGATGCTTCTAAACATTGTCTTTTGTAGTGGTCCAATCCCAAGTGTATGGTCATGTGTGTTCTCTTACATGTGAAGAGGGAAGTCCAATAGCTATATTTCCAAGTAAGAACTTCCCGTGTACTTCCTATCTTCAACTAGGATAGAAAGTTCTTCCCCAGAAACACGTAGCCATTGGACTTCTCCAAAAAGTCACTAGGATATATTTCAGACTCTGATTTAAATCTGTTGTGATTTTTGAGGCACCAAGCACAAATACTAGCCCATTCTAGCTTTTTGTATATGTGGGATTTTTTGTTTGCTTTGTATTATATTTTGTATTATAGATTATAAAGTAGGTACCACTGCGCTTTGAAATGCATGGGCAGCCTTGAGCTCTGGTTAGTGTTTAGTTTGCCA
The DNA here is from genome assembly GCA_028858755.1 of Ara ararauna. NCBI lineage: Eukaryota > Metazoa > Chordata > Aves > Psittaciformes > Psittacidae > Ara > Ara ararauna. Next base: position 6,283,788 of record CM054410.1, on the reverse strand, counting down.
ACCTGCTGGTGAGCACAATACCATAAAAGGTATGATTCTGAGAATGAGGCATTCTTAGCATGGCTGCAGAAGCCTAGCACCAACTTTCAAATCAGCGAAAGGGCTTCATTTCAGCCACACAATTCAGCAGTTCCTCTGGTTGCTGCACTGATGTGGACATGTAGGTGGTATGTAATGTGGTGTAGTTTTCTGTATTGATGTTTGTGAACAGGTACAACCTTAGATTGTGCTAGTGCATAATGACATCTAAAGACAACCCCAAATTTTACATGTATTTTTACATCTATTATATGAACTTGTGAGGATATAACAACTTTTACTTAAACGTAAATGTCACTTTGATGGTCGTTAAAAACTAGTATCTCAAAACTTTTGGCAGAAGCAACATTAGAGAAAAATGGGTCTAATACTCTACAGCTTTCCTCCTGGAGCTGGCATCTCTGTGCAAAATGAATGTAAAATTCTGCTCTTCTGAGTTGTTGGAATTTCTCATCTGTATTCACCAAAGGAATGATTTTGCAGAACATGATAATGTTCAGTGAGTTGAAAGGTTAAAGAACCGCAGCTGGCAAATCAGAATCAGATTCAGCCATTGTATTAAACCAGTTTTATGACAGAGTAGAGATTTGGGTTTTTACATCTTAAAATCTACGTGTACTTTCCAGTCTTATGACAAGTATTTCAGTGGAACTGTCAAGAACAACTGTATACATAGTATTTTTACTTCAGTATATATTTTAATCTGTTTCCAAATCTCTGCTGAATGTCAACTCCTCTAATGGATTAATAATGGTAGTAACCGTATATTCATTTAAAATATAGTCCAACATACTCAAGTATAGCATCTTATTCAGTTGTATTTCTCAAGAAAGAGTTGCATACCAAAACCCATTCAATCTCACTTATACTTGGGCGGTCTTTAAGATCCCTTGAAGATTTGCCTTTATTCTTATTTATTTCACAGAATCTTTTGATTAGATCTTTGTGAAACACATTACAAAATATGAACACAAATAATCTTCTCAAAATGTGTTAAATATCTAAAAGATACTACAGTGTGTTGTATTTGTAAAAAAAGAGTGAATTTTCATTCTTCAAAATAGAAAGCTGCTTTTTATCTTCTGAAGAAGTCTCAAAAAAAGCAGGTGAAAATACCAGGGCTGGGATCATCTCTTAATATTGGAAAACATGGCATGGTATGCAGTGGTAAGCTTCTTTTTGAGTTGTCTGACCTTTAACCATTGGTGAATAAAACCAACATGCTGTCAGATCTCTGTTATTTTTCTCAAGGTTGTAACACTGCCTAAAGTAGCAATGAAACAAAACCTTTGAGAGCTTATATTCAAGGTCACTACAACAAGAGGCGAGACTTGAGAAATACAACAAAAGCAAAAAAAGAAAAAACATACCTAAACAAGCTAGCTGTGCTTGTTGAACAGTGAACCAGACACTTGTTATATCAGCCTGTAAATGATGCTAGGTTTGTTTTTACTTTTACTACAGTATTTCATTTTTATTTGATTTTTTTAGTGATGTGTACTTCAAAACCTTCAAAATGAATATATAAATTCACTGATTATCATTGAACATGGATGACACATATTTCTGTTCTGTAGGCACTCCTAGTGTAATGTCTCAGGCCTTGTCTGCAGCAAAAGTTTTAATCACTTGTAGTCATTTTGCCACAAAAAAATGACTGTGGATATCTGAGAACAGAAGATATGATCATACAGACCTGCTAAGGAATGTAAATGTTGCATTTGAAATGCTTTTCATCATGGCATTTACAATAATACTTGCCCACTGAAGGTCTGTGGGGGAAAAGAATGGATTAGCCACCATAGAAGAATTAATCTCCAACAAAGAATTACAAATAATTTTGACACTGTGGTTCATACATTAGGTAACATGGTTTCAGTGCAAAGTTATTTAAATGCAAATTGTATAGTTGATGGGATTTGATTAATTATTTCAGTTGGAATTTTTAGGCTAAGGAATAGACACTTTCGTAGATTCCTTATTTGTATAAAGTTTGCTAATATCTTTTGCATTAATTTGCTACTTTACTTTGATTCACCATTGAAACTAGCTTGTGGATTTGATTATGACTTTTTTCTTAGTAGGTAGGATTTTACTCTTTCTTTAGGTGAGTATTACCAGAAATATTCTCATTTAGGTATGGCAACATATTACTTTTAGGGGTTTTTGTTTCTTTTGTTTGTTTGTTTCTTTATGTGGATTTTTCTTCGTTTTTTTTCTGTTTGTTTGCTTGTTTTGTAATGCTTATGTTTAAACATATAAATTAACTGATTAAGAAATTGTAATAGTCTAGGGGTGAACCCAGGTGTCTAATTGCTTATTTTCTTTGGTTCTCAATGTCCTGTACAAAGCAAATAAAAGTGTGATGTGACAGATTTGTGTAGGTTATGTGAACCTCTAGTATGTCTGCCTTAGGGAGAGGAAAAGACTTGATCCTTTCTTCTGCTACTTGCAGAAGCATATGTTCCACTAGCTAAGTAAAGAATTGGCAGCATCTGCATTAACTGTAATATAGAAGAATGGGTTTTTTCCCCTGTAAATAATTTAGGAATCTGCAGTCATTATTATTTACCTTACTGCGCTCTATAGCAAAACTCTATGCTACAGGATTTTCACGTTAAAAAAAATGTTTCATCACTTGAAGGTTAGCCTAGCAATAGAGGTGTTTGTTTGGGGTTTTTTTTCGTATTGAGGCTGACACAATAAGCCCATAAATTTGCACAAATTATAATTAGAATAATGTAGGCTTTAATCATTAGAAAAATTCTTACTGACAGAAATTATAATGTCCAACCAACTCTGCAGCTGTGCAAGACTTCAAAGTGAAAATAGAGATATTTCTTTTCTTTCCGCAGTTATCTTGATCATATGTATCCTGAAAACTTTCAACTTGTAGAATTTAAAGTGAAAAAAAAAGAATCTATAACTAATTTAGTGAAATGAGATTAATAAGCATGACAATAAAGCAAACAAATATGGGGAACTTATGTTAGAGTCATATGTCACCTGCAAGCAAGAAACACTGGTCTTTTGTTGCTGGCTCAGTAGAAGGCAAAGTAACACAGATACAAGTACAAACTATCAGGTGAAACTACTTCGTTGTCTTGATGAGATAATTATGTATTGCATCCATCTGGTTCTCACGTATGAAGGCAGCACAATTTTACATTTTCTGGCTAACTCCAATCTGTTATCTGTCCATCTTTCCCTTAGGAACAACTGTGATGCGTATAACAGCAGTTGATGGTGATGATGCTAACACAGACAATGCTCTTATCCGGTATGACATCCTCAAACAGACACCTGACAAACCATCTCCAAATATGTTCTTTATTGACCCAGAAAAGGGAGATATTGTTACAGTGGTGTCATCTGCACTGTTGGATCGTGAGGTAAGTGAACATTTTCTTATAGCCAGTCTAATATTTTAATGTTTGTGCCTGTAATCTTCTGTGATGTGAAAAGAAGTACAGAGCATTGCAGGGATTGGGGTTCAAATGCTCAACTTTGAGGAGTCTTAAGAGTTTTATAAGAAGTTTTGTAAGAAATATGCTTGGATCAAGATTTATGAGTCTAGGAGCTCATAATTCCTGGGAGAGACATAGTGTTGAATGGCAAGAGCAAAGAGCTCAGGAAAAAGTGGATTTCAACTTAGAGTTACCAACTGAGTGCTTGGAAGGGGAAAAAAAAAACCCAAACCTAATGTGCATAGAGTTTGCTATGAGATTGTTAGAGTTTGGTGGCTTAAATTCTTTTCTAGAATTTTATTGAGTGGGCTAAATGGACTAACTAACTTGGTACTCCATAGGCAAAAAAAAAAAAAAAAAAAAAGAAAATACAAAAAAGGAATAGTAAAGGGACATCTAGTCTGCATGTGTGTTTAAGGTGAATTACCACAGTGCCATAATTTATGTTTATTATATAGTATAAACTGATAGCATAGAAGACTTAGGTATGATCATTCCATGTTCAGAGGACAACAAAGTAAAGCAAATCTGTTTAGACAAAGGTTTACTTATCAGAATATATGAAGTCTAGGCACTAATACAATGATGACCCTACAGAGTTACCCTATGAATCACCCTTCTCTTCCATTACGTAACTCTGTGTGTTCTTAGTTTCCTGGAGAAGACCAGGTTCTTTTCTTGCAGGCTGTTTGAGGTCTAAGCTAATTTACTGAACTTGTCTTCCAAGTTGCTTAGATTCAGGACTGTCCAATGTTCTCAATATTCAGCACATTATGTCTCATTTTAACCAGATGAAAGTGATGCCCATATCACTTTCCATTTTAGATGAGTTTTTTTTGTGCAGGCTTTTGCAACAGCAGACATTTAATGGGTAAACCAGACACAGATTCCAGGTACATAGTGTCATAAAATAAAAGTCTAGGCCTGTAGATCTGTCTCTTAAGTTTAAGGAGATTCAAATTCTTTTGTATTTGTGTGGCTGTCCACAGAGCCAGGCCCAAGTTAAGATTTATATAATCATTACCTTTTTGCTCAAGTTTCCCTTCTAAATTCATTGTTTCAGTTCAAAAGCTTTATACTGTTTTCTGAAGTCAGTTTTGGGTATTTTCTATTCCTAATAGATAACCATTCCCCAGGTTAAACCAATTTACTCAAAATTAGAAAATCAATGGAAGGGAATGAACATGCTTGCTTTTCCTAGTATCTTTCAAAGGTCACTGGTGATTCATGAAATAATGATGCTGTCTCCATACAAGAAGCCTGGCCTCAATCGAACAGGTATTACTGCTGGCTAGTATATCCTGAAAGCAAGATGTGAATTCCTCATGATTTTTAATAATAGCCGATTCAATACCTTCTCTTTGAAAGTGGCATGGCAAGCTGAATTCTTGTTGAATCTGCAAAGTAATTTTTGTTGCTCCTGCAAATGCTTAATGTTTTATGAGCCAAAATGTAGGGCTGTGTGAAAATTTAATGCTAAAAATGAGCATTATCTGCAGTTAAAGTCCAATCTAATATTGTCTTGTCAGGTAAGGGACTTGGGAAAATGTTTTCCGTTTCTTACAAGATGCTCTGTCTTGTGCTCTCAGTCATCTTTGTGGGTTCAGCCTCTTCACCCACTTTCTGCTTACATGTGTTTTGTGTAGAAATCAGTAATCACGCCTCCTTTTTTAGATCTGTGGAGTTAGGCATCTGTGGTCGAAGATATTAATCTTCTACTTTAAAGCTTAATAGCAGCTTTTAGGAACAAGCCTCCTAGTGGTCTTATCCTGAACAATTCTGGGGACCAACCTGATCTTGTTACTATATAAATAACCGTTATGTATTTCCATGTAGCTCATGAAATTGAATGTTTGTAACAGACTTGTCTGCCTCCAATGGATGAAGAAAGGAGTAACATTTGGAGGAGGAAACCTCTGTCTAGCTACTGCTTAGGGAATAAAGCATCTGCATATTACCAGGCTTGAAGGTGGTGCTGGAAAGGTGATAGGCAGGACAGGGTACTATTTGCCACTCTTTTGTGGAAATATCAGCTGATATTATTGTTATTATATGTTCTGTGGTGAACCTTTGTAGATCTTAAGTGCTTTGGCTATTTATCACAATCTTCTAAGAAGTGCATTGTAGAAAAATGGGACAAAGAAATGATCTTTCCCCTTAGAGCATTGCTAGTAGGTACATAATATCAGAGACCAGAAAAGGTGAACAGAGGCATAGAATGGTGGCTGGAAAAAGACTGAGTGTAATAGTATTTGTGAAGAGGAGGCAGCAATGCTTTTACCTCCTCAGTTCTTACCCTTCTCTCATAGCCTCTCAATGGAGAATGTATTATAGTAGACACACATAGGGAACAGCAAGTTTTTGTAATGTTTTCCATTGCTTGGAAAAGAGAATGGGTGTTAAACAACTCAGCTGATCCTTTTTGTTGACTGGGATTTAATAGCTCTATTTGCTAATAACTGGGTATAGATTATGAAGGCGCACTCAGGTTATTTATCTGAGGAGGAGGAAGAGGGAAAAGTGCAATTCTGCTGGTGAATTACACAGCTGAAAGGACTGCAAAAATGAGTCCTGGTGAATTTGGTCATTCATGAGAAGCAGCTTCTCCTAGATTTTACTTAAACTTCAAATTGGGTGAATTGCCTGTGATTTTTCTGGTTTTGCTAGCTCTATTTATTTTCTATTTGAATCTAATAAATGAGTAACAGTCAAAAATTATTAACTGTTCCTTATAGAGGTACTGTTTAAAACTGCATTAGCCCTTATCACCAAGTAAGAAGCTAAATTAAAATAAAAACTTCTCTAGGATGCGCATGGAAAAGAGAGAAAATGATTTCTCATTTATCATATGTATATTCTGTGCACCATAGGTTGACATGAACTCCGGGTTTTTTTAAGCATGTTAAACCACTGATTACTCGTTTTTTCCACCTCTTTTAATAAGTTTTGCTACTGCTTGGATCTTTAAGCTTTTGTGAAATGAATTTAAGCATCATTTGTTTCCTGTTTGTGCATCAGAGGGAGCAAGAGACTGGGAGTATTGCCTAGTGGGAGATACAAAGCATCTGGCAGGTTTTGCACATATACTGTACGGTCCTTATTTTTTCATGCTTCAGCATTTTCAGAGAGTTTGCTATGGCATAGCCTCATGAATTCTTGTTTCAGTGCAAAGAATGAAAATACAGGTATTTACCTTGAAGAAAAATAACATTTGGTTGTCTAGGGAGCTCAAGGAGCCCAATTGAATAAAAGTATGAAATTTATGCTAAAATAAACATCTAGGTTAATTATTTGAAGGGGATGAAATCAAATCAAACTAGTTTTGTTTTATTTTTCCTGGTAATACTTTAGAATGAAAAGTAAATTTTTAGTAGACACTCTTAAAATAAAACAGAATTTAAAAGAAAGAAAAAATTAACTTTTTTCTGGTGAACATCAACTGTGTACCTGTTTTTCTTTCAGCCACACAGGATCAGCTCAAAATTAAGACAAGTCTGTTAAATTCCTACAAGCCTTCAAAATATCTTTTTCTGTGATGGACATTTATTAGGTCTTTTGCTAAATTGAGGGTATGGAGATGGGGATGCTGCTTGTGTGTTAGGTGACCTCTCCTTCAAAGGCTGTTCCAAAGCTCTTTTTTTGCATAAGGCAGCAGAAGGAATACATAATGGAAAAGGCATTGCTCTCTCTTTAAGGTTGTTTTCCTGCACTGTCTAGAAACAGAAAGGCCAGTTTAGGTCTTTTAAGTTACCTGTCTGCTTTCAGATACCCACATTGGCTGTTTTTTTTTTTTTTAAAGTTGTTAATAATTGAATGGATGTTTAGTTTAGCATGGACAGGTGCCAGTGTCTGTTTTGGAGCTGTTTCCATAATATAGTATCACCTACAAAATCATGAAGCAAAAAAAGTAATTCTCTCCAGTATGCAGAAAAAGTGTATGTGGGAATCCCACAGATTGCATCCAGGAAGCTGCTGAGTGCTTTTGATTTCTATTAACACTGCTGAGAGGGAAGCTGAGCGCATCATGACTCCAAGGAAATATTTAGCACCATTCAGGATTTGTACTTATATACCAGCATATTTTTATTTACAAATTTTTCAGATTCAAATTTGTTTCCAAAAGTGCGTTATCCTCAGGTTTTAAAGCAAAACTCAGATAATTTCACAAAGAGCATCCATTTTCATTTTCAGAAGGAAGGGTAAGGGCATATTTTTGAAGATTAATGTTTCTTTTTTTTCTTGTGGGAGTTAGGCATCCTTGAATCTGTCAGCAATAAAGATTGAAGAGTGTTAGGGGGAAAATTATACCTCCAGATATCCATTGGAGAATACATTTTGATTCATAAGTTCAGAGAAGGATGCCCTACATCAAAGTATATGGACTAAATGACCCAAAATAGAGAACAGTGGGGGGATGGGGATGGTGGTGAAAAAGGAGAATCAACAAAGAAGAAAGAAACGTTGAGGAAATGTCCTGAATTTTGTATTTCAGGGATGAAGTGTCCACTTCAAAGTGACACTTCCCTGTAGTGAAAAAAAAATAATATTCTTCATGTGCATAGGAGGAGGTAACACTTGTACTCTTGTAGAATTAACCCTTAAATTTCCTTTATGGATTGGTAATCAGTTTTTCTGCTTACCCACAATGCTATTGTCAGTGTTAGACCCCTCTGTTCTGCAGGAAAGCAGCTGGAGGTTTTATAAATTTTATCTGACTAAAGTAAAAGAAGAAAGCTGCCACCACAGTTGCTTAAGTGAAATATTTATTTCTCACAGTTTGAGGAGTAATATGCTTTTGCTTTGCATAGGAACGTCTGTGCTTAATTTGCATTGAAGTTAACAAATAGTTTGAGATATCTTCTACATGCTGGACTATATGCTGTCACATATGTTTTTAAACACCTCTAGAAAACTAATTCAAGTATTCTGTGATTCTGAGAAATCCTGGGCTGGATTCAGTCAAATGAAATGTGTTCTCCGAAGAGAGACTCTCAGTGTGCTCGCGCAAACCATGCCACCATTTCAGTCAGCAAGTGTTATATTCTGTAATCACTTGAACCAATCTTGGTGCATCAACCCACTATTATTTGAACCATATATCCTTTTACCTCTCTTTATTGGTTAGAAACATGGAGCTGAAAGCCTTATACCATAAACAACGAGAAACATGGTGTTAACGTTAGCCCATCCTGCTCATGTTTGTTGACCACTTGTAATAATGTAATAGCTGGTTGAGCGTTCCGCTTAAATGGATGGCTCTAGACTTCAAACAACAACTGCAACTAAAAGCAGTGTATAACAAGTAACAAATACCCACTCATGTCTGTACATTGATGAATGACTGTATGGTGCCTAGCAATTTTTCAAGTCAACAGCAACCCGCTGGTACATATTCACCAATACATTGCTCATATGAAGTGAATGTTTGCCATAATGTTCTATATGGTATGCAATCTGGTCTGCTGTGATAAGTAAATCATAGTGTTTTTGTTGATAGGGCTTAAGTTCTCTGAAGGGGTAGCAAAAGAAAATAGAAAAAGCTTGTCCACTTCTGCGGAGGGACACTACTCTCTTTATCCACACTTTCCATTTTGAAGATAGGTGTCTTAAGCAGTGAATTTATTTATTACTTACTCAATTTAAATGCAAATCCTGAACCAACAGTTCACTCTTATTTTTAATGAAAAGATATTAATCTTTTCAGAAAATGCATTCTACATTTGATCTTCATATTAACCTTCTAAAATATTCATATTTACAGTGATTGTGTGGGAAAGTATACCTTGGAGCACATCAGCTCTGACTGAGAATAATTGTATCATTTTGTCTTGTCTTCTCTGACAGAATTCCCACTTGCACACCTTTAACTTGTTTTGCAATACAGTAAATTCCATTGTTGGACCTCAATTTTTATGGTTTGGGGATTTTTAGTGACAGATATGACGATATCTCATATTTCTTTTCTGCTTAAAATACAAGATAAATAAAGCATTCATCCCTTTCCCTGGATTAATGCATTTCTCATACTATGGTTTCTGGTGCCTGTAAATGTGAGGAGCAGTGGCTCTTCAGTCAAAGAAAATGTCATGGGTCTTTGGTCTTTTTTTAGAGGTGATTCCATAGTCCATTGTATCTCAAATATTATAATAGAATAAAAATGAGGAAAAGAAAGGTTCCAGTTATAATGCTTGCTAGCTGATGAACAAATTGGTAGAGAGGTGGAAAGTGTTTATTAGTGAGATGTAAACTCTTATTTAAAATTAAGTTTGTGACAAACTTTCCAGCATTTGGGCTTAAATGTCTGCAGTGAGAAAGATTCTTATTTTCACAGATGTACCAGTAGTTCTTAGTTTGATTCCTATTAAGTTTTTGATGAGAAAGCTCACAAATCCATTCTTAAATCTTGACAGAGGCAGTGCAAAAAAGATAAATAAATGTAAAAATGTTATGTGAAAATATGAGTAGTATCATTCAAGTTAGGAATAATGAAGATTCCCAGTGCCAGGACATTAGAAAAAATGTTCACATAACAAAAAAATAAAAAAGCCTGATCTGCATAAAATTGTAGTGGCAGAATTTCTGCAAATCTTTCATTACATCGTTATTATCTGTACCTACTTCCATTTAATTCCACACATAGCTTGATAGTCAGATTTTGTAAAAAAACCCCAAAGTTATTTGACAGTAATAGGGAACATATTTTCTTTTCTATAAAAACTTATGAGGAAACCTCACAAGCAGCATTTCAGCATAATGTAACTGACTCTGGGCAGTGAATATAATATCAAGATCACAAAGCAGATAAATCGCTGGATGGCTTTTCTTCAAAACATTAAGCACAACATGTAAGAATGCTACCTCTGGGGAAAAATAAAACCATTGTGTGAGCAAACATGTTTGCTTTCTTTGTAAATGACAGGCTGTCTGTCTTGCCTTTACCTTTCCCACTCTGAACTGAGTATGGCTGTGTGTGAGACCCCAACGACTACTGGAGCTCCCTTCCATTCATGCACTGGCTCTGCTGTGCAGGTAGTTGAGGCCTCAGCAGGTTTTCCTTTGTCATCCTAAACTCAGGCCGGTTGACAACTTTGTAGGTAGAATTACTAGCCATTACAGACTTCAGGTTATCCTCCTGCCAGCTCTGCTGAGCAACATCCATGTGTAGCTACCCTTTTACAACTTCATTTGATATAAATTGGGGTAATTGCTATATATACACCTACATTTTTAAAATGTAGATTGCAGGTGGAATAAATAATAGCCACTTAACAGAAAGAGGGTTTGCATATTTCTCTCCCCTCTGTATATGAACAGCATGAAATCCCAACCCATCTATCAAAGGAATCTTTTTCTACTTGCTTTCTCTGTGTTCCCTCTGATACTGAGGGAAGAAGAAAAAGTGTTCCCAGCTCTTCATGAGGATCTCGGATTTATTTATTAGATAAGTTACTGGCTTTTCATTCCTCTAGTATGTTATCCACCATGGTATGAAAAACAAGTGATTCTCAAATATTGATAACTCATAAAATATATATTCCTATAATAGCTTACTTTCTGGAAAAGATCCATATTTTCCACAAGAGGATGTGAATATGATTTTTTTAAAACTTCCAGTTCTCTAGCTGCACTGAGAAATATTTATATTCTCTGTTTCAAGTTTTGCATTAGGAGTTTTGGTAGCGCTACCTTCTATAACAGGTAGTTTCCTGATCCTCTATACGCCACTCATCTAAACATCTCAAGTTTCTCTGACACTGATGTACTGCAAAGAGATTTTAAAAACATTATTTTCGGGACACTTACTTACTAAGAGTAACACAAAGAATTATATCAGCTGCCTATGTACTTTGAATAGAGGCTGATAACTGACAGTTATCTTTTTTTGCCTAAAGTTTCTTTATTTAAAAACTGAAAGAAATATTAGTTCTATCGTTTGCATGTTAAAATCCCACTGTGACAAATGACTAACACTTGTACATATAAGAAAAAACTGAGTGGCAGATTTTTTGGAGACAGATGGTTAATTACTGCATGCCGGTACATATTCTGCTAATACAAAGGGCCTGATGATCACTAAAATTGAGCTACAATGAGAGGACGTAAAAATTAGGAATTCCACACTGGAGACACATCATTTATTTTGTAGATGTCTAGAGCAATGATTTCAGTTCAGGAGAGAGAGGATTGGAAGGGTCGAAAAGTGATAAAAATCTGAAAGATTCTCACTGCCCCTATTTTTCAATTCTTTCTTAGGCCTAAGGAATATGACTACAAAAAGGAAGGAAGTCTCTATTGATTAATCCAAATGCATCTTTTTTTTCTTGCAAATAACCCTAGTTTCCAAACAGGTTTTGCTGTCAGGGTAAAATGAAATCCTTGCTATAGAAGTAGCAAGGAAATATGTTTGAAAAAAAAGAAACTTTTTGAGTATCAATACTTTCAGAATGCTCAGTACTTAAGAGAGTAAAAAGGAAAACATTTGTTTACAACCAGCATGACTCAGATAGAGTAAGTACTGAAAAGTAAATGGAATTACTTCAGAGTCACTATAGGAAAAATTGCTTACCTGTATCTGAGCTGCAGCTCAGAGTACTTGGAACAGTATGAGTTACTCCAGCAATGCTTTAGGAGAGAAAGTTTTTTGCACCTTCGTATCAAAATCAAACACTACTCTTTTTCTCAGGATACAATAAAGCTTTGGAAACCAAGTATTTCATACCTCTACCTTTAGTCAATAGCAATATCAAATGCATACTTACATACTTGTGACTGTACTGAACACTGAACCCTAATATTGCTGGAAAACCAGCAAACATATATGTTGTGTTGGCAAGCAAGAAAATTACTCAGTGCCGGAAGTTAGAATTAGGTCAAGTTCCCAAGAGAAACCCCTCAGATTGATGTTTAATAGCAAAAAGGAGAAAAGAATATAGCTATAAAACTGTGGTTATATAGCTATAATTGGGAGTCTGTAGACTCCAGATTCCTTAATTTTTTTTTTTTATTTTCTTAAAACATACAAAAAAGGAATTGTCAAATATACATGTGGTTATGTTTAATGTTCTACTGACATAATTTGTATTTCCCAGTGCCGTGATTGTGGAATAATTACTCTAGCATCAATGGGGTGTTACTTTTGATTCCCCAAATAAACTGAAAATGCTGCATGGAGACCTCATAGCATCCTTCCAGTACCTGAAGGGGGGCTATGAGGATGCTGGGAAGGGACTCTTCATTAGGGACTGTAGTGACAGGACAAGGGGTAACGGGTTCAAACTTAAACGGGGTAACGGGTTCAAACTTAAACAGGGGAAGTTTAGATTGAATATAAAGAAGTTCTTTACTGTGAAGGTGGTGAGGCACTGGAATGGGTTGAGCAGGGAACTTGTGAATGCTCCATCCCTGGCAGTGTTCAAGGCTGGGTCGGACATAGCCTTGGGTGGCACGCTTTAGTGGGAGGTGTCTCTGCCCCTAGCAGGAGGGTTGGAACTAGATGGTCTTAAGGTACTTTCCAACCCTACTATTCTGTGATTCTATGAAATGCCAGTCAGATGACAGATTCATCTTTCTCACTTTATTTTTCACTTTCTGTTATCTGTCTTGTTTTCTTATGAGTTTCTATTTTTAGAAAGTAGAAAAATAATTTAAAATACGCTGGTTTGTAGGAGATTTTCTTTTAATACCATTAACAAGAAAAAAACTGCCTAATTGTATCTGTCCTTAATGCTGGAATATCTAATTACAATTACATGAATTAAGATGACAGGGGAGAGAGAGAGAGAGAGATTTAGGTTTTACTCTCAGTGTAATTGCATTCTTTTGGCATTTGTGAAGCATTAGGTAGCATTTCTCTATTCAGTTGTGCCAACATGCCATAGTCCTCAGTCTGTACTATTGCTATCTAAAATTCTATTCAAGGTTAAAGAAACCTCTCTTAGTCTACATGAATAATATTAGTTTTTACTTATCTGTTTATCTACTCAGTAACTCAATTAAAAGGCAATCTGAGAAGGCGGAGTGTGAATAATGTTGGTATATTTGAATAAATCATACATTTTAATTCTTAGAACCAATAAACACAGGTGAATGCAAAGAAATGTCAGTAGAAACATCCCTTTGACGAGATCTGGAGATGGACAAATTGTTGAATTAAGCTTGTATAAGCATAAAGAGTCTTTTTACTCAAATTCTCCTCTGCTTCTCTTTTGGACTGGAGAATCCACTAGTGTTTCATTTGTAACATTTGCCCATTTGTTTTTCATTTCTGTATATTAAGTAAAGCGTGAAAATTAAAATCTTAATTAAAATACAGCTGGAACATCTCAGAGGAACTGATGGCAGCCTTTGAATCTGTTTTTAGTTGTAAATGTTGGACATTACATCCATATTATGCATATACAAACATTTCAGAAGCTTAAAATCTAAAGCATTATTGAAGTCATTCAGTCTTCTGGTTGATTAGTGTAGAATGAAAGAAGTTCAATTTACCACAGAGGGGCAAGCCTTTTTTTAATATATGCTATACAGTTTTGTGCTATGGCTATGATAGTTCCCTAAATGATCTTTTTTTCATTGTTGGAAAAATGAATTCATTGAGTTCACTGACAGTGAACAAAATGCTGCTGTTTATGAGTATAATTCAGTTTTGCTGATTGCTTTTTACTGTTTGCTTTTGACGTCTTTAACTTGATCTGTCTTGTGTCATGGATTTTAATTTTTCTTTTTAAAGGGAACTCAGTTTCTTTAAAAGGAAATCCATAAAGCATCATTCTTTCTCCAGATCAGGTATAGGCTGACTCCTTCAAGGTCATATGGATATATCACTCTTAGCGGAAGATACTGTTCACTCAGAAAAGTGATTTATAAATGCTTTAAGTTTGAACCATATTGTACTACCATCTTCAACTAGATACCTCCATCTAAAATATGAATTCTGCCTTGCAGGTTAATGATATCATGAAGCAGTATTTATGAATGTTGACTTTGCTTTTTTTGACATCCAGCATATGATGTTTTCAGACTTTGTTGCTTAACGTTGGTCATTTAATGATTTTTAGAATACTGGCCCACAACCTGCCCTGAATGAGATGTTATTTTCAACATAAAAATTGAGCATCCTTACCATCTTAATTTTTCTTTGTAGCATGTATGTTAGGATGTTGCCTTGCATAAAGTTTGAGAGTACATTTAGATGGACCATGCAACACACATTACAGATGAAATACACAGTAGGGGAGGAGAGTTACAGTCTTTAATATGCAGGATAATTCCACTGACAATCATGAAAATATTTCAGCTTTAAGGGACTGCCACAGAAGAGAGGGCCCAGAATCTGCCCTTTGCTTCTGCAGTGAAGAGGAGGGGAAGCAAATTTTATTCCAAATGTATTTCAATTTAATAAACATCTGTCATGTATATTTAAACCTGCCATTTCAGGATTGTAATTATATCATCTGAAAATAAGTCCTCCTCAAAAGATATTTGAACTGACAGGCTGAAGAAAATGAAACATGACGTTGCTCGTTCTCCTTTCGTCCTAGAGCTGAAATTTAAATTAATAGTCTTCTTCTTGTTGGAAAGTATTTTAATTGGAAATTATTTTTGATTGCAGTTTTCAGAGAGGATGGGATTCTTCCTATTGTGTGTGAACAAAAGTTGTTCACTGTCTCTATAATGTTTTACTGAATTAATAATTTTCAAATATTTTAAATAGTTGACAGATGTATTGGTAATTGTAAAGAAGGGTAAAAAAATAAAAAAAAAAAAAACAACACCCTGGGATGAATGTAAAGATTTTCACTTTTTATGTGTGTGTGTGTGTTCCTCAGCACCTTTGCATACAGTCCTGTTGTGTTTGTTGCTATAGTTACCTGCTTATTGGGAGAAATGAATTTTTTACATTAGCAGTAACTAGACTGTAAAAATTGGATATGCTACTTCAGTTCAATTTAAGTCTATCACACATTATTTTTTTTTATAGCTGAATTTCCTTTACAATATTGAAGGAAAGTTATGGAGCCATGTTCTTATGGAAGGTACAAGTCTCTCCAACCCCAAAAGCTCATTCAGACTCATTCTGCAGTCCTCTGATGAACTAAAAGATGCCAATTAAATTTTCTTCCAATATACTTTCATGTTCAGCTTTCAGACCTCCTGTAATAGGAGTTTCTCCTATTAATATCTTCATTTAAATATGACAATGGACAATGGTAGTCATGCTATGCCCATCACAGGTGATGACTTTCTGCAACAAAACACAGTGACCCAGCCTACAAGGGAACAAATACAGGTGTTTGGCCCAATATCTCATTTCTGAATTACTTCTGGTTTGGCATATTGTTCTTTTGCTACCTGATTCAGTTGTCACCAGACAGCGAATCGTATCATAGAATCACAGAATAGTTTGCTTCAAGGCCTCATCCAGCCTGATCTTGAACACTTCCAGGGATGGGGCAGCCACAGCTTTTCTGGGAAACTGTGCCAGCGCCTCAGCACCCTCACAGGGAAGAACTTCATCCTAATATCTTATATAAATCTACCTTCTTATAGTTCAAAGACATTCCCCCTTGTTCTATCACTATATGCTCTAGGAAAAAGCCCCTCCCCAGCCTTCCAGTAGGCCCTGTTAGTGGAAGCCTGCTCTAAGGTCCAGAAGGATAGGAATGCAGCTTTAAACAGGGAGCCAGGTAACAATTTGGTGGAAGCTGCACATTAGAGAGCAGAATGGTCTGCAAAGGAAGAATATAGGGGTTTATTAAAAAAATTGCAGTATTGAAGCAGTAGCTACTTGACATTTACCTTAGCATTGGCACTTTACTACGTGCATGAAAATCTTTGTCAGAAAGTGTGACTTAAGCAAAAATATTGCTCTGATTTGTGTTTTCATGCAATGCTACCTCACTCATGATAAGGGAAAGAAATCCTGTTGGCTGCATTATCTTACACTACCCTAACTTCTGTTGCATTAGAAACTTCTGAATCATATCTATGTTCATTCATTAATGCATCCTTGGTAAAATATAGGACTTATAGAAGAGACAAAGTGAAGGCAGATCACAGTTTCCCTAGACAACTTTTGCTGTTTAAATGCATCATGAATGATTGATGCTAAGAATTGAAATGAGAGTTTTTCAGGGGAATTTGTCAGAAGTGTAATTCTAGCATGTGGAATTCCAGAGATTTCCGCTAATGTGATTAAATGTTTGAGAATACAAAAGAAAGACAGCAAAATCAGTTCTGATAGTAATAAAAGTGTGATTTAGGTTTTCTGGAGGTAACTGGAAAGTTGCCTACATTGATTTTTGTGGCAGACTTCGCTGCACGTCCAAGGGAGCTTTTCCAGGGGAATTAGAGATAGCGGGGCTTTTTGATGGACTCTGGACTTAGAATCATGGAATCACAGAATAGTTAGGGTTGGAAAGGACCTTAAGATCATCTAGTTCCAACCACCCTGCCATGGCAGGGACACCTCCCTCTAACCCATGTCACCCAAGGCTCTGTCCAATCCAGCCTTGAACACTGCCAGGGATGGAGCATTCACAACTTCCCTGCGCAACCCATTCCAGTGCCTCACCACCCTCAAAATAAAGAATTTCTTCCTCATATCCAATCTAAACTTCCCAGTGCAAGTTTGAACCTGTTACCCCTTGTCCTCTCACTACAGTCCCTAATGAAGAGTCCCTCCCCAGCATCCTCAGAGACTCCCTTCAGATACTGGAAGGATGCTATGAGGTCTCCATGCAGCCTTCACTTCTCCAGGCTGAACAGACCCAACTTTATCAGCCTATCTTCATACAGGAGGTGCTCCAGTCCTCGTGGCCCTCCTCTGGACTTGTTGCAACAGTTCCATGTCCTTTTTATATTGAGGACACCAGAACTGCACACCATACTCCAAGTGCTGTCTCACAAGAGCAGAGTAGAGGGGCAGGATCACCTCCCTCGACCTGCTGGTCACGCTTCTCTTGATACAGACCATGATACGGTTGGCTTTCTGGGCTGCAAGCACACACTGAAGCTGGCTAATGTTCATTTTTTCATTGACTAACACCCCCAAGTCCTTCCCCGCAGGGCTGCTCTGAATCTCTTCTCTGCCCAATCTGGAGCTGTGCCTGGGATTGCTCCAACCCAGGTGTAGGACCTTGCACTTGCCATGGTTCAACTTCATCAGGTTGGCATCAGCCCACCTCACAAGTGTCTCAAGGTTCCTCTGGATCCCATTCCTTCCCTCCAATGTATCAATCGAACCACACAGCTTGGTGTCATCAGCAAACTTGCTGAGGGCGCGCTCAATCCCACTGTCCATGTCACCGACAAAGATGTTGAACAAGACCTGTCCCAACACCGATCCCTGAGAGACACCACTCATTACTGGTCTCCAGCTGGACATTGAGCCATTGAGCACAACAATTTGCGTGCGGCCATCCAGCCATTTCTTTATCCACCAAGTGGTCCACCTATCAAATTGATGTCTCTCCAACTTAGAGACAAGGATGTTATGTGGGGCAGTGTTGAATGCTTTGCACAAGTCCAGGTAGATGACATCAACTGCTCTACCCCTGTCCATCATTCTGTGGCCCCATCATAGAAGGCCACCAGATTGGTCAGGCAGGATTTTCCCTTAATGGAGCCATGCTGGCTGTCACCAACCACCTTGTTGTTTTTCATGTGCCTTAGCATACATTCCAGGAGAATCTGCTCCAAGATTTTGCCAGGCACAGAGGTGAGGCTGACTGGTCTGTAGTTTCCTGGGTCATCCATTTTTCTCTTCTTGAAAATGGGGGTTATATTTCCCTTTTTCCATTCGATGGGAACTTCACCTGACTGCCCTGATTTTTCAAATGTGATGGACAGTGTCTTAGCAACTTCATTTGCCAGCTCCTTCAGGCCCTGTGGATGGATTTCATCAGGTTCCATGGACTTGTGCACGTCCAGGTTTTTAAGATGGTCTCGAACCAGATCATCTCCTACAGTGGCCCCAGGGTTCTTCATTCTCACTGTCCCCGCGTCTGCATTCCAAGACTTGGGTGGTGTGGTCAGAGTGTTTGCTAATGAAGACTGAGGCAAAGAAGTCATTAAGAACCTCAGCCTTCTCCAAATCCAAGGTAGCCAGTTCTCGCAATAGCTTTCAGAGGCGTCCCATGTTGTCCCTAGCCTGTCTTTTATTTACAATGTAAAGATAGAATCCCTTTCATCTTTCACATCCCTAGCCAAGTTTAATACTCAGTGGGCCTTAGCTTTCGTAACCTAGTCCCTAGCTTCCCAGACAACATCCCTGTATTCTTCCCAGGCTGTCTGTCCTTGTTTCCACCTTTTATAAGCATCTTTTTTCCTTCAAATTTTCCTCAGCAGCTCCTTTTCCATCCAAGGAGGTCTCCTGGCCCTCCTGCAGCACTTCCTTCTAGTTGGGACACAGCACTTCTGAGCTTGCAGCAGATGATCTTTGAATATCAACCAACAGTCTTGGGCCCCCCTGCCCTCTAGGGCTATATCCCATGGAACCTTGCTATGCAAGTTCCTGAAGAGGCCAAAATCTGCTCTCTTCTCACCATCGACTAAACATAACATTAAAGCATCATGTTCATGCCTTAAAGGAATAATAATCACCATGTTCAGTACATTGTTGTCACTTTCAAAAGTAGCATTTTTAGATAACAACAGGTAAAAGCACTGCTCTTAGAGATGTGGCTACAGAGGTGACTGTAAGAAGGTGAGAGAAGCAAGCAGTATAGTGCAGTTAAAAAATTCCAGCACTTCAAAATAGGTTGTTTTTTTCAAGCCAATTCTTCCATGAGGACTGAAAAGGTCTAAATCCAATGAGAAAGTTTCAGAAACTGTTATGAGTTGGTTTGGTTTTGGCTGTGCTTGCAGCAGGGGGTAGAGGTGAGGCTGTATGCATTGGAGCCTGTTACAAATGGGTAAGGTGACTTCTCCCCAGCCATTCATCTGGCGCATTCATGTGCTTCAAAAGAAATGCTTTCCTACCCCCAGTTTTCATGTTGGATCTCGCCATACATCTGTCTGGTTTACTGACCCGGCCAGAGGCTAGCTCAGCAAAAAGAACTTACCGGGTTGAATCGACTCATAGAAATGCCTGGTGCCTCTCAAAACTGTCTCTGGGAGGGAAGCTTGTAGCTGAGCAGAGGCGCAGCAGTAAAGCCTCTCTTTTTCAGCAGTGGCGAGCCATTCCTTAGCTCAGCTGCTTTGGGGAATCCCCTCTCCTAAGTCTGTGACTTACTGTAACTTTGTACATAGTTTTATTGATATAAACTGTTCCTTCTTTCAAGCATGTGTAAAACCTGCAAGCTTTTTTAGAATAATAGAATTATAGAATCAACCAGGTTGGAAAAGACCTTTAAGATCCTCAAGTCCAACAATTACCCCAGGACTGCCAAGATCACCACTAAACCACATCACTAAGGGCCTCATTTACACGGCTTTACACAACCCAATATAAAGATTCTACTTAAAAATGCTACGCCAAAATTTTCCACACCCTCCCCCCTAAATAAACAACAGGCTCTTGAAAAAGACTTCAAGAATTACACTCCATTTCAACTAACAGCAGAAGAGCAGATAATGCTGGCAAAACACTTTTACCTCTCTGGGTAGCAGTTGTAATGTATCAAAGATTGTACTGCCATTCTGAATTCACTGTACAGGGCTCTGGCTCTGTAAAGTGCATTGATTTTCTCTCAAACAGAGAATGACACAGTTGAAGGCACTTTCCACCTTGTAAAAAATGCTCTTAGCACTATGTCATCACTGACAAAACGGTCCTTCTTCCCCGGAGAATAAGGAATTTTTTTCCTAAATAGTAGAAACTCCACTAACAGTATCCTCAAGCCTGCAGTGGATTTTCCATCTTTCTTAATTTGTTAAGGCATGGGTGAATTTTTCCAAAGAACTGTCTCCAGGTAACAGGAATTCTTTAAATTCAGTTCTTTGAGTCTACTGGTAGCAAGGAGGACTCAAAATTTATTGGGTAACAGGGATCCTTGTGAACTGTTTAAGAAGCTGTAGATTTATATGCATGTAAATCTACCTATGTACATGCATGTTTATATACTTTTTTTTTATTGAGAGTTCTTTGAAAGGCTTGCCTTTAATTGGAAAATGGGGAATGGAATTTCATCCGATTGTGTTGTGGCTGTTGTATCTTAGCATGAAAAGTCAATCACATAACATGGAAAGGTGTAGATGCAATTAAATTAAGCTTTTACTAAAGCTGTGTAAATGAACAGCTTTTTTCAACTGTAAAGTAGGTCTTGTCTCCTTCCAGTTGGAAGGAGCAGAATAGTAAGTGCCTGGGTTAAAAAAGTTTCAATTGATACGCCTGTCTTGTTAGGCACTTTCCACTAACATTAGGGTATCAGCTTGTAATATCTTTTTCCTTGTAGTTCATATACTATATTTGGTTTGCCAGCCACCATTATGAAGCAAAGAGGGTAATGGGTGGTGTCTCTCAGGGATCGGTGTTGGGACAGGTCTTGTTCAACATCTTTGTCAGTGACATGGACAGTGGGATTGAGTGCGTCCTCAGCAAGTTTGCCCATGACAACAAGCTGTGTGGTTTAGTTGATACGTTGGAGGGAAGGAATGGCATCCAGAGGAACCTTGAGACGCCTGTGAGGTGGGCTGATGCCAACCTGATGAAGTTGAACCATGGCAAGTGCAAGGTCCTACACCTGGGTCGGAGCAATCCCAGGCACAGCTCCAGATTGGGCAGAGAAGAGATTCAGAGCAGCCCTGCGGGGAAGGATTTGGGGGATGCTGGTCGATGAAAAAATGGACATGAGCCGGCTTCAGTGTGTGCTTGCAGCCCAGAAAGCCAACCGTATCATGGTCTGTATCAAGAGGAGCGTGACCAGCAGGTCAAGGATGGTGATCCTGCCCCTCTACTCTGCTCTTGTGAGACAGCACTTGGAGTATGGTGTGCAGTTCTGGTGTCCTCAACATAAAAAGGACATGGAACTGTTGCAACAAGTCCAAAGGAGGGCCACGAGGATGATCAGGGAACTGGAGCACCTCCCGTATGAAGATAGGCTGAGAAAGTTGGGTCTGTTCAGCCTGGGGAAGTGAAGTCTGCGTGGAGACCTCAGAGCATCCTTCCGGTATCTGAAGGGAGTCTATGAGGATGCTGGGGAGGGACTCTTCATTAGGGACTGTGGTGATAGGACAAGGGGTAACAGGTACAAACTTAAACAGGGGAAGTTTGGATTGGATATGAGGAAGAAATTCTTTACTGTGAGGGTGGTGAGGCACTGGAATGGGTTGCGCAGGGAAGTTGTGAATGCTCCATCCCTGGCAGTGTTCAAGGCTGGATTGGACAGAGCCTTGGGTGACATGGGTTAGAGGGAGGTGTCCCTGCCATGGCAGGGTGGTTGGAACTAGATGGTCTTAAGGTCCTTTCCAGCCCTAACTATTGATTCTATGATTCTATGATGTGACATGTCAGTGTTATTTTTGGGAGGCAAAAGGGTTTGATGATTTGATCTTAGTGACTTGGTAACTTACTCCTACTTGAAGAGATAGGATTTAAATTAAACTGAGGATTTTAGTTTCCAATAGATAAAACAAGATACTTTTTTCTCTTTCATCCTTGAAATGATAGAAAGAAGTATATAATTTTTGTTTCATGAAGATGGAAGACAGAAACCTGCCACAGATTTTGGAATATAAATTAAGAATTTAGATGACGTTTTGAGGAAATGGGTCAGCAGAACATGCCTGGTGCTTTCGTTGGAGCAAAGCCTGTCTTTTCCAATCTTATCTGGGAAAGATAAATTATATAGTATAGAATCATAGAATCACAGAATAGCTAGGGTTGGAAAGGACCTTACGATCATCTAGTTCCACCTCCCCCTGCCATTGGCAAGGACACCTCCCACTAAACCATGTCACCCAAGGCTCTGTCCAATCCAGCCTTGAACACTGTTAACGATGGATCATTCACAACTTCCCTGCGCAACCCACTCCAGTGCCTCACCACCCTCACAGTAAAGAATTTCTTCCTCATATGCAATCTAAACTTCCCCTGTGCAAGTTTGAACCCGTTACCCCTTGTCCTATCACTACAATCCCTAATGAAGACTCCCTCCCCAGCATCCTCATAGGCCCCCTTCAGATACTGGAAGGATGCTATGAGTTCTCCACACAGCCTTCACTTCTCCAGGCTGAACAGCCCCAACTTTCTCAGCCTATCTTCATATGGGAGGTGCTCCAGTCCCCTGATCATCCTCATGGCCTCCTCTGGACTTGTCGCAACAGTTCCATGTCCTTTATATGTTGAGGACACCAGAACTGCACACCATACTACAAGTGCTGTCTCACGAGAGCAGACTAGAGGGGCAGGATCACCATCCTTGACCTGCTGGTCATGCTCTTTTTGATAATTCAGACTATTGCTGATAAGTGTAATTGATCAAACAGAACATTCTAATTTTCAATAAATAGTAGTGAGAAAGGTAACTTTCTAAACCCTTCCTTATTTTCTGTATAGCCTATCTCAGAAAATAGTAGTATCTTTAAAAAAAATCATACAATGCACGAGGAAACATACTAGGTTATTTTATATAATTTTAAACATATTTTCCACTCAGTTAAAAATATTGGAGAAAACTGGAAAAGTGTGTTATAACACTTTGCATATGAATTTATTTCCTATTCATTTATAGGCAAAAGATTACCACTCTAAGATATGATAGCTGATTTAAGGTTTGTAAGCAGAAACGATCTGTTGCAAATAAAAAGCAAAGGCTAAGAAATAAACAGTTGCCCTTGTAAAGGTTCTGGGAGAAAATAACAAGTGAAGAAAAAGAGTAGCAAACACAAGTTGTTCAAGAATTTGCGGGGGCATTCACAGTACCTAATGTAGGCTTTTGAGCAAGATTTGGTCCAGTTTACTTAGTGAACAACAGAAGTTTAGATGTTAGGTGTGTGGCGCAGTCTATGGCAAATGCTTGTTTCTCTCCATTGATATGGTAAGCCAGACTGTGTTTAAAAATACAAGATGGTATGACCCCTCTCCTCGCAGATGTGAGGGATGATTACTCTCATCAGCTACTGCAGAAAAGCAATATGGGGAAAGTTGGGGAAAAAAAGACCCCAGGACAAATTCTGGTTTGCATGATCATTTCTGTCTTTGGAATACTGTTGTGTGGCTTTTTTATGCTTGTGCAAACATCTGGAGAGGTACAATTATGTGTATTCAAAATCTCAGTCACATTAATTCAGTTGAAAATAATTCTAGGATTTTCTTCCTTCTGGCTTTTAGCTCAGTGTACATCTGAGACTGAGGAGTGCAAAGATTGTATTTTTGTGGTATGTGGAATATATTATCCAGTAGCAGTCTTTGTCATAGCAGGAAAGAATAACAACATCCTTACCAGATAAAAGACAATGCTTCATCTCCGAAGAGCTTCAACTAGTCACATAATTCATGGCTTTGTTTTCCGTCTACTTGTAAAAGATTCATGAACGCTTCTGCTGCTGTCTGCATCCATCTGGTTCTTAAGTAACATGAATTAAGAGCAGTACGTCTAGTTGCTGCTCCTATTCCATTTTTCTGTTGTTGAATACTGAAGTTGCGAACCTGGGACCAAGCTGATACAGAACCATCCATTTCTACTTTTCCAAAATTCTGCAGTATGTTGCATGCTGATGTTGGTAGAGACTGACTAAGAAAAGCACAACCAAGATTTATCTCTTTTTTCAGTCATTTCCTTCAGTAAGGAAAACCTCAAATGGCCTGTCTACACATCTACCTTTTCCTGGGTCATCCATCTCTGGAAACAATCTTTCATATGTCTAATTGTCTCCTTGGGAAGACCAGAGACTCCTGTGCTGGTGCCACACTGATTTATTCCTCTGCTAATCCTTTTATGTTTGGAAGCAGAATATTGTGGTAGCTGGCACATTAGAAATTTATGTCTTGAAACAATAACTGGATGGATGATGACAGAATAAAAAAGATTGGGTTTGAGCTATTTATCTTAAAGCTATTTTCTTATCTACTTCTATTTATTTTCCTTTTATTCTAAAGTTCTGTTCTGATAAATAATACCTTTACTGTGGTTCTCACCTTCTGATGAACTCTCCTAAATGAAGAATATTTTTAGGAAATAATAAGTTTTTAAAACATCAATGAGGTTGAAGAAAAAATATAAATAAACAAAAAGGAGTTAGAAATGTATTACTTCAGTGATAAAACATAGGTCAACTTATCTCTCTGGAATAATAAGGGGAAAAAAAGTCAGAGAAAGTAATGGGGATAGGGAAGTTTGTAGAAGGCAATGAAGCGTAAAAAATAATCTGTTGAGTTAGAATTTTGACTAGGTTACTTTTGTGTATTGTATTTACAAATAACAGAATGAGACTAGATGAAAAATATGCAGGAACATTTTATATCAAAGATTAACCTATGAAATTACCTTCTAAATGAATGTTCACAAGTATACTTTGAAGTAAAACAGAAAAAGATCCAACAACATTCATGTGTGCACTTTGTTCATGAATGGCTTTTTTTTGTCAATATACCACTCAGAAAAAAAAATTCAGGCTTCAAAACCTTGCATTTACTACACTTGGGCAGTTTTTTTAAAGGTATATTTCGAAGTAAATGGACAATTTTTACAGTGTGGAACTAAAAATACTTAGGTTTTAATCTCTTATGCATAGCTTTCTGTTTAAGGTTTAAAAAACATGGAACAAGTGATCAGATAGGAAGATGTATTTTAAAAGACCTATTACAATAAGTCCTTTAGGAATGTACAGTATAAATCAATCAGTAGATAGCAGCGTTCCTCAGCTATGTGTGAGTATCAGTCAATGTAATGGAAAAATAAACAGGTGAAAAGCATCTATGCCATTTCTGAAGAACACTGATGAGTTTCGTGAAGAACATTCACTTCTGAATATCCAGATGTTCATATAATAAGGTGCTATTTAAAGTTAGCACACACTTTGCTCTATCTCTCTAGATAGCATCAGCCTTTTGAAGTGTTTTAAAAGATATAAATTAGGTGCTTCAAAAAAAAAAAAAGGCAAATCAACACATAGAAGCGTGGCGGAAGAATAGAAGCAAAAAAGGGGTTTAAAGTGGTATTTTTTTATCCATATTGTTTTAGAATTTGTGAGTCATCCAAGCTTCTTCTCTACTGTAGAAAATTGCTTCAGAAATTGCTCCAGGCGGTTAGCTCAAAAATCATGTTTCCAGATTTATCCGTAGACTTACTACGCTTGTTCACATCTGCTTACTCTAAATGGACACTAACAGATACTTCAATTTTAGTCACAGACTTTGAACTTAATCACAGCTCAAAGTTTCTGAAATCTAAGCATAATTTTTTAATATAAGTATTTGTGAGGCTTGTATTAAGAAATTCTTTCTGTACCTCCTTTTGTTACCAGCAAACCAGCTCCCAGTATGAAGAAAGTGAGGGTGGTATTACTGGAAAGTAAAAATCTGATAAGGTTGGTACCTGTATTTGCCCAAGTCACATACATTAATCCAGCAGATACATAATATTTCAAGCTTCTAAAAATGCATGGGACATAATGAGGATTTCAGTGGAAGCAGAAACCTTTTGGCAAGTGCTTTGGTGCACACTGACCCTATTTGTTGGTGAAGACAACACTAATGAATGTTGAGGGTAATTCTCCATATCCTCAAAGAATTTCTAGTTTCAAGGCACCCTGCAAAGATTTGTATTGATATTTACAGTTTAAGCTTCGAGAGAAGATAGCCCTGGTGGGAAGTCACTGATCTTTTTAGGGGTAATTTTTCCCACCCTACCAAAGATGAAAGATGATGGATACAGTGAATATGCACTTCACCTGTGTGAAACTATGTGCTAATAGCATTCTGAACATCAGAGACTGGAGGCAAAATTTCCAATTAAATATTTTCCTCCATACTTAATCATTTAAATAAACTGGGTCAGAGATTCAAAAGTACAGATGTTGTCAAGAGATGGGACTGCTCAGCATCTTTGAAATTAGACTGTTTTCTACATGGTTGATGAAAGAAAGAAGCAAGAACCTCATTTTAGACAACCGGAATGTCAAATTCAATTGCACTGCTTAATGTTAACTATCTCTGGAAAGGGAAATAGCAATAGAATGAGCATATCAATATTCCACATATTAGCAGAGGGGAAGTAATATTTTTAAAATATAATTTACATGAATAAGTTCTTCAAAGACATGCATTATCAATACAAAGGATATGAAAGATATCAAATGAGTTAATAGAAAAAGGAAGACAGCAGTACATTTTGTTGCATCCCCTTTAATACATTTTCAGCTAATCAGCTATTGATATGCAGAATGGTAGGTTCTCACAAGTTCAAATACATGCCTCATCTGATGTACATCTCATCTCACCTATGTGTCACATCTGAAGATGCCCCATTCTGTAGCTCATGGTTCACTAAATCTGTTCCTTTTGCAAATATATTAGCAGATAAAGAAGTAATAGTAAATAATTGAAAAATGTTTACCTAGAAAAAGCATAATGAACACTTACAACAGATCACAGGCTTAAAGACAGCTTTATGAGTAAAATGTGTTTATTTTACTTCCAGCTGAAGTCTTTTGAATGTTTACTTCATCAACAAAATGAAGCCTGTTTAACAGCACATATTTTCAATCAAATGGATTAAAACCCTGGCACATCTAGGTGACCTCAGTGAAAAATGCAAAATGCTTGTCTTGAGTAAAGTTTTGCCCCATTTATACTAAAGAATTAAAACAAGTAAAAAAAAAAAAATCTCTTTAGTGAAACCAAAGCTTAGGTTGCAGCTTTCCAGAGGAGTAAGAATGTTCACATTCAGTGAAGGTTTATTTTGCATTAAGCTTAAAACAGACCTGCAGTCACTGGGTATGGCTGCTGGCTTCCAGCCTCAGGGGCAGGCAGTGTAGTGCTGCAGGAGAGCAGGTGACAGGATTCCCAGATACACCATCATTGAAATATAATGGGTCTTGGGCAAAGGAAAACAGAAATGGATTTGGGGTGTTAGGCCATGGTTTTAGCATTCATAACCAGGGCACATGTAGGTAGATTGTCATATATAATGGTTTTCTCATATCCAGTGTTCTGCTGATTCGTATTTGCTACTGTACTTCTTTACAGGTTACAGTATATCCTTCATTTCTGAAATAAATATTCCGCCCCATGGAAACAACTGCTTTTCTTATTTCATTCTGTTAATTAGAGTGTCAGAAATGATCATTCCCTGAACTGAAATGTTGGAAAACAGTACTCGTTTCACGAAAATATTCAGCTACTATTTTTAATCCTTTCTTTTTGCCATCTGAGACAGAATGCTGTATTTATAGTATCTTGAAAAAAAAACAGAGGCAAGTTGAGGAGAAATGTTTTACAAGCTTTTAAATTCTCATGAGGCTTTTCATACAAACCTTCTTCTTAGAGGATGTTAGCTAGGTCTGCTTATGAGGAGATTTTATTTAACAGTATTAAAAGAGACTTTTGATCTGTTCCAGATACTACTTGCCTTCCAAAAACTTTTCTGCATGGCCTCATTTTAACTGGGCCATTAGATTTCTTGCTACCTTTGGTCTGTACAACAAATGAAAGACAGGAGACAAAATAATTTTTAGAAATAATTTTAAGCATCGGAATTTTAGTTATAGGGTGAAGCATCATTAATTCTATCAGGCCATAAGAACAGAGGAAAAATAATTCTAAATAATAAAAAGGTCAAAATCATGGATACCTATAGCAGAGCTTTATGGGACATTAAGAATTTTTATTCCCTGGTGATACCTAATCCTATTTTTATAATTGACAAATAAATCTAATTTTCTGGCTTACAGCCATAATATTTTTGTTTGTTTTCCTAGAGCTAAGCACTATGTATATTGAAAATAATATTCTTTTCTCAGGACTTTTTAATGCTATAACTGAATGTGATACCTGGGCCTCTGTTTGAACCTTCATTCATCTTGGACCTTTGATGTGGCAAAAGAGCATTTGGGAAAGCTAACATCGCACTATCTTGTAGCTGTATTAGGCTCTACAGGGCTAAGAAGGGGAAATAAAAAACACATTCTTGTGGAGCATATTTTAAGCAAAGTTGGTAGATCTGTTGAGTAAGAAGAATCTGTGTCCCATTTTCAGCACAGAAATATACTGCAAGTTTTTCCAGATGACCAACACTGAATATGTGCTGCCATGTGCTTGAGGACTACAAAATGCTTGTCCATAAAAATTTGGTTGCAAAATAATCTTTTGTGAAGCTGAGTGTGGCAGCAGAGTTGAATGCCCATGCCTGCATATGCATGGACCTTGGTAGCTTGCTCCATGTAGGGGATACTTTCCATAATTCATGTTTTCACATGCACTTTGAGACTTTTAATTCTTTTAACACCACGTAAATTGGATTTATACTAGTGTAATGAAATAAAAATCTGGCATGTGAACAGCAAAAATCTATTTTATTCATACAAAAATATGGTCATACCACTTGTTTTAATTACTGGTGCTCATTTTACCTACTGGCATTTAGCAAATGCACGACGCCAGTTCGTTGCTTGAGGGTCTGACTTCATAGAATCATAGAATAGTTAGGGTTGGAAAGGACCTTAAGATCATCCAGTTCCAACCACCCTGCCATGGGCAGGGACACCTCCCACTAAACCATGTCACCCAAGGCTCTGTCCAACCCAGCCTTGAACACTGCCAGCGATGGAGCATTCACAACTTCCCTGCGCAACCCATTCCAGTGCCTCACCACCCTTACAGTAAAGAATTTCTTCCTCATATCCAACCTAAACTTCCCCTGTTTAAGTTTGAACCCATTACCCCTTGTCCTATCACTACAGTTCCTCATGAAGAGTCCCTCCCCAGCATCCCTGTAGGCCCCTTTCAGGTATTGGAATGCTGCTATGAGGTCTCCATGCAGCCTTCACTTCTCCAGGCTGAACAGCCCCAACTTTCTCAGCCTATCCTCATACGGGAGGTGCTCCAGTCCCCTGATCATTCTCATGGCCTTCCTTTGGACTTGTTGCAACAGTTCCATGTCCTTTTTATGTTGAGGACACCAGAACTGCACACCATACTCCAAGTGAGGACTCACAAGAGCAGAGTAGAGGGGCAGGATCACCTCCCTCGACCTGCTGGTCACGCTCCTTTTGATGCAGCCCAGGATACCGTTGGCTTTCTGGGCTGCAGGCAGACACTGAAGCCGACTCATGTCCATTTTCTCATAGACCAGCACCCCCAAGTCCTTCTCCGCAGGGCTGCTCTGAATCTCTTCTCTGCCCAATCTGGAGCTGTGCCTGGGATTGCTCCGACCCAGGTGTAGGACCTTGCACTTGCCATGGTTCAACTTCATCAGGTTGGCATCAGCCCACCTCACAAGCGTCTCAAGGTTCCTCTGGATCCCATTCCTTCCCTCCAATGTATCAACCGAACCACACAGCTTGGTGTCGTCGGCAAACTTGCTGAGGGCGCACTCAATCCCACTGTCCATGTCACCGACAAAGATGTTGAACAAGACTGGTCCCAACACCGATCCCTGAGGGATACCACTCATTACGAGTCTCCAGCTGGACATTGAGCCATTGAGCACAACTCTTTTCGTGTGGCCATCTAGCCAGTTCTTTATCCACCAAGTGGTCCACCTATCAAATTGATGTCTCTCCAACTTAGAGACAAGGATGTTATGTGGGACAGTGTTGAATGGTTTGCACAAGTCCAGGTAGATGACATCAACTGCTCTACCCCTGTCTATCAGTTCTGTAGCCCCATCACAGAAGGCCACCAAATTGGGCAGGCAGCATTTTCCCTTAATGAAGCCATGCTGGCTGTCACCAAGCACCCTGTTGTTTTTCATGTGCCTTAGCATGCCTTCCAGGAGAATTTTTTTCCAAGATTTTGCCACGCACAGAGGTGAGACTAACTGTTCTGTAGTTCCCCACCTCATCCATTTTCTCCTTCTTGAAAATGGGGGTTATATTACCCTTTTTCCAGTCATCAGGAATTTCACCTGACTGCCATGATTTTTCAAATATGATGGACAGTGGCTTTCAACAAAACTTCAATTTAAACTGCTTAGTATGTTTGGCCAAAGTGCAGGTTTCTAGGGGCAACATCATCTTAAATTAATGCAGTTTTGTAAGATTTGTATTACAAGAATGAAATCTAAAATGTTTCAAGGTGTAGGAAAATAAGTTAAAGATAGATTTTATGCTGGATGTCTGGGGATGATCATGCTTAAAATTGCTGCATTCAGATATAGTTTCTGGTGTGGGGTCTATGAGATTCCAAATCCAGTTGACTCTTTCCCTTGAGGTGCTTCCATTGGTGTCAGCTATAGCCATGTTGTTATTCAAAGGAGTACATATCCCATGCTGTCCTGGTTGGTTTTGTTCTTTCTGAGCATCACTGGATCACCCGGGGAATCCAGCTGGTAACTTTGACTTCCAGTGGTAACTGAGCTGATGAGGATGTGGCAGCTGAAATGCAACCTAAATTTGCACAGATTAAAAATATATGTTGAAACCACATTTAGATCTGACTGAGAAAGGGAATCTGACTTTCAGATTATTGTGAGGGAGGCAGGACAGTGACACTTTTATTAATGTCCAATGCTCTGCAATAGCACTTAATTCAAAATAGTTCCTGTTGTTTTGACCGCCCTCTCTAGGGCCTTACCCAGCCTTCTTAGCCTGGATTGCACTGGTATTCTCCCCTCTGCTCCAGACATGAACTCCTTAGACCCTTCATCCTGCGATCTCATAGCCTGGAGTCATGCTTTCCCCTACCCTCACCTTCACCAGGGTTTGAACTTTTCTACCTGTCTCTTTCTGAATGAGTGAGCTACTTGCAGGCTTTGCATTTTCCTTTAACCTTCCTTGGATTTGCTTATGGACAGATCTCTGCATGTGCTCTCTCTGCTCTCTGTTAGACACTGAAAATATAACTTGCATTGTCTTGCAATGAAAATGGCAAATTACTCTTATTACTCATTTCCAGTCCTTTGCTGCAGAAAGCCATTATGAAAGAAATAGCTATTAGAACTAACAGAAAAGGACAAAAAGAACAACTAAGCTGAAATCACAAATACCTTTCAACATTAATGACTGTCTGCTTCCAAATTATTCTGCTGTTCATGGCCCCTCTTGTTCAAGACTTCCCAGGTGTTTGCCCCGTAGTGAGAATACCTTTCATTGCCTCTAAGTGCAAAACCAATTATTATTACACTAGTTTCATAGATGCGGAAGATGAAGGATGAAGCATATAGAGCATCTAGACCAAAATGAGCTAGGGAATTTGAATTCATGAAACTACTTAAATCACTATTAAATGAAAAGAAAAATATACAAACACTGTACTTACACAGGTTTCTAAATTTTACCCTGTAAGTATTAATTTTCTCTTTTAAAATCATAGAATCATAGAATAGGGTTAGAAAGGACCTGAAGATCATCTAGTTCCACCCCCCCTGCCATGGGCAGGGACACTTCCCACTAAACCATGCCACCCAAGGCTCTGTCCAATCCAGCCTTGAACAGATGTTTAATTATGATTAATATAGAAAGAAATTGGTCATTTCTTGCATTATTTTATATTTTTACCATTCAGCTTTGCAGTTCGGCAATCCAGTAACTTAACTACAATGAAGAGCCCAATTCTTTGGAGTATATTTTCCATTTGTCTGGCACTAACAATCACAAACTGCAAGTTCAACCACCATAGGATCATAGAATAGTTAGGGTTGGAAAGGACTATCTTCAAA
Source organism: Ara ararauna (assembly GCA_028858755.1). NCBI lineage: Eukaryota > Metazoa > Chordata > Aves > Psittaciformes > Psittacidae > Ara > Ara ararauna. Next base: position 6,251,522 of record CM054410.1, on the reverse strand, counting down.
ATGAGTTTCTAATTGGGCTTGAGAACTCTCGAAGGTAAGCTTTTTGTGAAATCTTAGCAGCTCCTTCTTTAGCTGGGTTAGAAATGTGCCACATATAGTTCCTTGTGCAGTAGGCATCAACATTTGTTGTTCTGTTAAGAGAGGTAATTAATATTAAACCTAATCTGTATCACTGATACAGACGCAGATAAAGTTGTCTACTTAAATGATGTTATTGCTGTAAACGGCAGATAACAAGTTCCAGTGTGTGTGGTACAAGGCATTTGATTCTAGGCGTATAGTTACATATTTTATAGACTTTATTTAGAAATCAAAAGTAAAGAGTCTGAGTACATGTCTGTATGTCTCAAATATTTATTTGTAATCCCAACTACTGCTTAGATGAAGCATTTGGAACTTCTCCATCTGATCCCATGAGACGTCCCATAAAGGAGTGTTGCCTGTGGGTATCAAAATCTATATGCAACGCAGCTGTTAGAATCAGCAGTGTGATAGATTCAGCTTTTATGAACATAATGAAATGGAATTTTTAAATGCAGTAAAAACAGACATAAGACAGCACATCAAACGGAATAGAGTCCGTCTGTGTTCTCCCTTTCAGGAGTGCTGCAAACTTCTGTCGCTTTCAAAACTAAGAACTGCTCAGAAGATTCTGCATCCTACTTTCAGCATGCTGAAACAAGGACTGCTCTGCTATGCACAAGTCAAATCAGGCTGAATTGCATATTAATCAGAGCCCCTATGGCAATGCTTGCCACTCAGCGAGACTGTAACACTTTCATCCTTGCACAAAATGTGCTGTCATAATTGGTTTGTGTTAGGTGTTAGAAACATCTTGTGACTGAATGGCCTGTAACTAATAAGAAGCAATGCTCCAATGAAACGAAGGTCCTTGTCTTCCAAGCACTATACAAATGGGTTCCATCTGGCAGTATAGTGACTTGATGTGTGATTTATGTTGGACTCTTATGTGTTCCAGGGTGTGAGATTTAAAGAACCTCATCAGAATGCAGGGCTTCCTATGACAGCTTTTTTGAACCTTACCGGAAGCTTTAAAGACAGAAGTTTAATTAAGGGAAAAGGAAGAATTTTTGTATTAGATCTGTTAAGAAAAGTTTAATTAGACTAAGACAGAGCACACATTTCCTGTTTAGTTTTCAACAATTATCTGAATCAGAATAAAGGTTAAGTAGAGACTGCTAGAAACATGAAAACCAGCAGTGACATGGCTGAAATATTCACCTGGAAAGCTTACCCTGTGCCTTTCATGGAAGTACTTGAACTTCAGTCTGTTTTTAATGAGGCCATGCTGTTGACATTTTTTTCTTGAAACATATTTCATTGAAACTGATTCTTTCTAATTAAAATCATGGTCTTAAAAGAGCAGTGTTTTCTGATTAAATTTCTGTTTAATAGTGAAACTACAAACTAGTTGTTATGAGAATAAAGATTGTGTGTTATGCTTTGCAGGTCCTAGTAGTTTCCTATGGTAAAAATGAAATAAAGTTTATTGAAACAATGGAATAATTCTTGCCATCACATGTTCAAAGTAAATGCGGTCACTACATTAAGTTGTACTTGAATAGAATTTGGAAAGATCACTGGTGGCTTCATGACTGCTGATCAGCTTCGACATACTTTGATTTTCACCCTCGCACTTACTTTTTTTCTCTTTTCTCTTGCTCTTAGTTCCTTGTTCCTGCATTTTTAACATTCTTCATAGTAAACCCTTGTCACAGCAGGTATTTCTGCTGTATTTTCTTAGTCTTGGGTGGGAACAGTATGAGTTGTTAATGCAATAGGTTGGCAGCTGAGAGGGATGCTGTCTGCTTCCCTTTTTTTTGTTTCCTGCACACTGTGATGCAGGGAATGAGGCATGGAGAAATGGGGCTGCAGAGGAGAGCAGTGGTTTATTCTTTCTCTGGGGAGAGCAACAAAAACTTGGGAACAGAGGTATCAGGAGTGCAGGCATAAGAGCAAGGCAGCAAGCTGAGAGCGTCTCATTCAGGAAGCAACAGGAGACAACCCAAAAAGAAGAGGGAGCAGATCGTCAGCCAGCCTCAGTGATTATGGAGAAAAAGAGAATTCCTGGGAGGTCTATGTGAGTTTGTTACAGAGAATGCAGTAAAGTTGTTTGAGGGAGAGTAAAACTGATCCCTGCAAGAGTGCACAGTGCTCAGGGGAGAACTTTTTATTTTATCAAGCTTTTTTTTAAATCCATTTCATCCACCAAAGCTGAATTTTCTCTTTCAAAGTTGAACAGCCTCTAACTGCCCACTCAACACACATCCCAAACCTTGCTCTATAGCTACTACATTTAATATTCTAATATGATACAGTTCACAGGCTAATGATTTTGTCTCTGTCTCGATGTGTGGCTGACTTTGAAGCCTGTCGCATCTTTGGGTATAACAGTGTGCGAAGAGCATCTGCTTGTCTGAACCATGTCTATCCCCTATCCAAATTAACTTTGATGGATTCAGTTTACTTCCAGATTAGATTCCTGGATTTTGTTTGGTGATTTGTACTTTTAGGGAAAAAATAGAGAAAGTAGAAGCTCTCTCTGAAACAGCATACTTTTCCCATTTTGTCTTTTTTTTTATGCTTCCCACCCAGAAGGTCTTGCTATTTTAATTCTCAAAAAAAAAAAAAAAAAAAGATATTAAAATTTAATACTCAAAAAAGGGTAAAAGAACTGGAACTAGAATTTTCAAAGAAATAGTATAATAATCTTCTTTTCTTATCCTGTCTGCATCCCTAACCTATAAAAAGAAGAATGCTGCATTTTATTTTTGCTGCTCACCATCTGACATCCTTTTCTCTTTGGTATAAAATTTGTAGATTAAAAACTGGATTTGTAATGTTTGTTGAAGATACAGCATACTATTGACCTGTAATATTGTTGTTATCATGTCTAAAACTGAGACAGTTCTTTGTATGTCCTCCTATGTCTTTACTGAGAAATGAGTTAATTGCCGTTTTTGCTGTATTTGGGAAACAGCTGTGATTACATAAATGATCTATGTATTGCACTGCTATGTTTCCAACAAAACCCCATTCTATTGCTTTTGTGATGAGGCTTTATATAAAAGTTACTAAATTAAATAAGAGCAAGATAAGATCTAATTCATCTCTTTCTGTGTGCTATTCACCATTATTAAACTAAGAAACCTTTCCAGACATACTATTGCAGGGAGCTTAGATGCTTCATCCTAGCCATCTGTGATGTATTCAAATACACATTCCTAAAGGGCTCAAAACCAGCATCAGAGCTTCATTGATCAAGCTAATACATCCAGCAGAGCAATAGGAGGCACCTTCTTTTAACTGATGGCTAGCAAAGGAAAATCGTGTTGTCCAATCTAAATCTCCATTATGACTGACAGGCGTATCTAACTGTTGCTTTTACTGCAGTTTTTTTTCCCATGTCCTACCTGGACCTTGTCACAGGTCATTCTTCCATGTTTTACTGTTTTACTGTTATTTCTACCAGTGTGTAAGAATCTCAGTTTTGGACCAGCCCCCAATTTGTCACAGAACCATATGAGTGTTATACAAAAACTCTTCCATCTTTCCTTTAAGAAACTATTATAAGCATACGGGAGAAGCAAGGCCAATGAGAAATACAGGTGAAACCCTCGAATTCTCATCATGGTGGACAGTAGTAGGAGCATCCTAGAACACCAGATTTTGGGAGAGCCTGAAGAGGATGTTGAAAAAGGATACTGAAACATCTTCCTAGATACTCTGAGTATGGCTTCAGGTGACCAGGGGCAACACAGAAGAAAGCATAAGAGCCTACTCTCGATACTAAATGAGAGTTAATAAATTGGATTATAATAGACAACAATACACCCTGATACAGAAGAAGCCTTTTTTTCATTTCTTAACTAGAATTATCTTGGTTTTCATAATTCCTAGCTTATCTTTAACAAATGTGCTCCATTTTGTGCCAAATGGTGAATTTTGGTCTGTCGTTTAGATACCAAGATCCTTATTTCAGCCTCAGAAGGTGCTATAAGAGCTGTTGCACTCAGCATTTTTTTCAGGATTATTTTATAGACAGACAGCTGTATTGTCCTGGAGGCATTTTGTCATGATGTCATCCTGTAGTAATCAGTGCTCTTCTACTTTTTTGCTACTTTGAAACACTGTGGTATAACATACTCCCCTTGCTGGTGGGTGGTTAGACACATCATACGGATGCCCTTAAAGTTTTTAAGATGTTCTAGAAAAGTGGCTGTAGCTAACAACATTACATTTTGAAAACCAAAGAAAAAAGCATAGTGTAATTCTCTTTGAAAACCAAAGAAAAACAGCATAGTGTAATTCTCATTCCCTGGTGGCCTGTTTTTATAATAGATTTCCAATCGCCCACCTGCCTTCTGTGCATAGCAGGGGATATAGTTTGCATGATTTGAAGTGATAATTAGAAATGATGATGGGTGGCCACAGGAGGGACTGCCGATCCAAAGCAATAAATGTGTCTCAACAATGTGGCACATTACTTTCTCATAAGATTATTTAATACTACAATTCTTTGGAATTGAACCTGTGAGTTCCTAATCAAAGATCTTAGAAGTAAAATAGTTGAGCATTTATAATTTACTGCTAGCAAATGGTAGCATTAGAAGTGCATGCAGAAATATTCCAAAACAGCATCAATACTAGCGTGAGAATAGAAACTGGTTTAGAGGATGCTTTTGATATGATGATATATATTTGAAGGATTCCAATTTAAAGAGAGGATCTAGTTTTAGGAATGTGTGGCTTTTTATTTGGTGACACAGCTATTCCTTGATATACCATGGAGAAAACTCCTTTTACCATGTAATGGGCAAAGCCTGCTGAGGTGTAATGCAGGAATGCAGGCAGTCTAAAATGTGCAGCCAGGCTCTTGCAGCAGTGGTCCTGTGCAGAGCTTACTTAAATCTATTTGGATTAACCAGTGATACCTTTCTGCCTTTAATATCAGAGAACATTATTTCAAGGTGCAACAAATGTAATTCAGATGGCACCTGTTTGAATAGTGCCTTGACTAGAATTTAATTTTGCTTTCCAGATTAGCATGTTTCATCACTGTCCTTTTCCAGTGACAAACAAGATAATTCATTTTGGGTATTTCTGCACCACAGAACATAAAAATTTGCCAACTAAATTGCTGTAGGTGTCATTAAAATTCTTCCTAAACAACCTAATACATTCCAATTTTTTTTTTTCAGAGACACTTGCAGCTATTTTTAAACCACCTGCAGTGCCTGTACATATTCAGATCATAATGGGGAATGTCCTGAGTTCGGAAGTAGCAGTCATTTTTCTCCTTATTAGTAGCTGGTGCAGTGCTGTGGTTTTGACTTTCAGCCTGGGAACAGTGCTGATAACACTGATGTTTTTAGTTGTTGCTCAGTAATGTTTACTCTGACCAAGGACTTTCTGAGTTTCATGCTCTGCCAGGGAAAGCCGGGAGGAAGCAGAGAGAGGACACCTGACCCAAACTAACCAAAGAGATATTCCATACCACAGCACGTCATGCCCAGTATATAAACTGGGGGCAGTTACCCAAAAGGGTCAGATCACTGCTCGGGTCGGGCTGGGTATCGGTCGGCGGGTGGTGAGCGGTTATATTCTCTTCCCTTGTTATTTCCCTTATCATTATTATTATTGGCGGTAACAGCAGTGGTTTGTGTTTTATCTTAGTTACTGGACTGCTCTTAACCAGTGGGAGTTACATCCTTTCAATTCTCCTCCCCATCCCTCCGGGAGAGGGGGGAATGAAGGAGGGGAAGTGGGAGAGCGTCTGCATGGTTCTGAGTTACTGGCTGGGCTTAAACCACGACAGGGAGGCACTGCTGAGCAACTCAATAGAAAATCATTTAAATAGAGAGGGACACAAGAGTAATAGAAAGTTCAATAAGTTAATGCACTAGTTTTAAGTCTTTCTACCAGCTGTGATCTTCCATGCATGCTGTTTTCTGCATGGCAAGCTTCAGATTTAGCTTGAGTTCCACTAAAATAATTTATGCTTAATTGCCTTCCAGTCTTACAGAATTTTCTGTGTTAGGAACCAGTAGCTTGTAACACCAAGGGAAAGCTTATAGTTGGCCTTCAGAGAGATGTTGGTGATGATATGCAGAATGGCTGCTTGTAAGCACAGAATGTAACATCTAAACTGCATAGAAGATTGTGCAGTATTTGTCTTGTGCTTTTGATTATAGTGAGAACTCTTTCTTATATTTATGGAGTTTCTCATCCCCCTCTGTAATGTCTGCTTTATGATTATATTTTTCTTTATTACTCATGTTCAAGAGAGCCCTGTAAGGCTTCTTGCTCTTAGTCTAAGTCATGTTCTTAAAAGGCAATTCTTAAAAACAAAGAATTAGCTCTTTTTTTCATACCAACTTCTTCCAATTAATATGAGGGGAAACCAAAAAAGGAGAAAAGTGGTTTCTACCACTCTTCTCTTCCTGGAGGTGTAGTAAGTTCTGTCAAGTTCTGGACGTTTATATATATATGGGCATCCAAATCAGTCAATATTATCCTTGTAGCAAACTATTTTTCCATCCATACTTTGTATTAGAGGGTTGTGGGATTTTTTCCTCTGTTTAAGTGACAAAGTGATAAATTATAAGCAAGATTGGAAGCTATTCTGACCATTGGTCATTGGTGCCTGCTGGTAGGGTGGAAAAATATCAAGTTACTCCCTATTTTTCCACCTCTTTCTCCTGTCTCTTAGTTCAAGCAAATTTTATATGTTTGAAGTATATTGCAGCAGATGACTTGTGCCAACAAGAAATTCTGAATCCATGAAGCAGTAAGATAGTGACTGACAGTTCCTGACATTAGATACTGCCCAGTAAGCTGCAGCTAATTTGGAGAGCCACTAAAACACCAGTAATGGTAACTTGCACTTCATAATTGATTCTCAGATATACAGCAGGAGCAGTGGCAGAGTGGGAATAGTGTTGGATAAATGATCTAAAGCAGTAATCTGAAGCTGACTTCTGCTTGCAAGTTTAGTAAGTCAGGACAGCCTGAGATAAGATTGCATTATACAGCAGCCTCAGGAGGTGAACTCCTACTCTGTGGTCTTACGTGGATTTTGAGAATCTGTTAGCACTGCAGCTTTTATTCTTCTTCCGTACATTTTTTTTTTTCACTTAAATCCAACTTGTTCAGTCACCTTTTATAAAAACTCACTAGGGCAAAATATATAGAAGCATCATCAGGCAACTTTGAGCTAGCAATGAGACTGGAAACAGCAAAGCTAAATCACACATCACACATTGCTGCTAGTTAGCTCTGCTGCCAGGCAGGACTGATTAGGTCCAACAGACTGCTGTATGAACTGCCCTAGTTCTTACAGAACACCAACCAACAGCTCTTCCTCAGCTGCCCCTTGCCACACAATAACACGCTCTGGGATCACTTTTTGTGATGGGCTCCTTTGCTGTTAGATATGCCTCAGGGTGTTTTGGTGAATTGCACTTGTTGCTAGGTCTTGGAGCAGAAAAGCAGCTCTTTGAAAAGACAGTGGTGCTACAGAGACAGGAACAATATTCAGGCCAGGATCTATAATCAGTGTCAGATCCTGCCTTGAAAACTGCATAAGCCAATGCTGTATATTGCTACTTTGCTGTCTGGTTCTTCAGCAAAGTGTTTATAACTGAGACAGTATGTTTAGAAAAAATATACAAATCATCATTTTTTGGTGGTCCAAAAGCTGCTGCTGTGGAAGCCTCTGGCTGCGCTGTCAAACAAAATGTTTTGCCTGTATGCAGCCATTACTGAAATAGAACCTCTCCCTCCTCACCTTAAAGATAAATATCAACAAACCAGATTAATGCAGGCTTAAGGCTTGTGTTTGCAGATTGAGGAGTGCATGGTTATATATAATGCTAAGGAATTCCTGGCAGCACAGATCACAAAGTGTTTTATTTATTTCTCACATAGCTTAAACTAAGCGATAGTCCAAATTACCTAAATGAGGAAGGCTTTATATTTGTTTAATCTTAACTTTAACTTCTAACCAGGGGTTTATCATATTTAAGCAATCTTTCATCATTTGGTCAATGATAGACTGCAGTTTGCACTGCTGGTGACTGAATCTTTGTTATCATCGGATTTGGTCTTTAGATGGCCAGTATTGTTTATTGTGCGCTTTTTAAGAGTGAATAAATTAAGGGAAAGCAAATCAGAGGAATTTGTTATCAGAGGAGACAGATATTACCGAGTTCAGGTAGAAGGCAAGAAAACAGGGGAAGGAGATGGATGGAATGAGGCGACAGTGTTTTGAAATTCAGCTGCACAAATATGAAAGGGAATACCATTTTTTAGGGGACTTAAGTTTGATATTTTCAGTTATAATTCAGTCTGTTTCATTAATCTCTTTAGCTCTTTCATGCTGGACTTCTATACAAATGTGTGATTTTAATTTTTTCTTTCAAAAAGAAAACAGTGTCTCTGTTACTCATTATGTAATGACAGTGACAGAATCAAAGTCTAAGAACTCTAAAACAAAATGTAATTCAATGCACTCAGTTTTGCATGAACAGGGGAACATCATCTGGCCTGTCATAAAAGTCAGGGTAGACAGACTTTTTCAGCAGTTTCAGTCTCAAAAAATCAATATATTTGGAACCACATGTTCAGTTATTGCCAGTGCCAAAGTATGAGTTCACTTGTCAAAAAGGCTATTACTTGTCTAAGCCAAACAGCCCCTCATTACTCCTGAAAAAGGAATAAAAAGGAAATTCCTCCCAAAGAAGTGTCTACTTACTTCTGCATTGTCTAAGTTCAAGTAAGTGTCCACTTACAAAGTGTCTACCTAAAATGGACAGGGCTGCCCAGATTTGTGCAGGTTACCTACACAAGCATTCCATAAGAATAGCTGACCCTGTTTGATTCCTTTACTTTTCTGTGTAAGATTTTAAAGTTTCAGACATGTATCAAGAGATTTTCAACTTAGACACTTTAGTATCAAGCCAGTCTTCCCTGATAAATCCTACCTGTGTCACTTATATTGTAGTTCTGTGTTTCCAGGCACAGCCTTCAACAGCAGTTGAAAAGGTTCCCATTGCTGAATGAGAAATTGCCTTCTTTTTGTTTGTAGTTTCAAGGTAGTGCATGTTTGTTAGAGTAAATACATGCCAATATCTTAAAAAGCTCTTCTCCTTCTCATCCTCCTATTCCCAAGTATAAACCTAGGCGGCTAATATCCATGCCCCATTTTAATCTCCATATAGGGTAGGGTAAATGACTAAATGTGTTTGCTAAATAAAAAGCTGTTTTGTGTTAGGAGCCAGAAGCTATTCCAAGATGCATATATTTTACAATTATAGCTTTGTCCTGGGAGTGAGGATACTAGAATCATCTGCTGACACAAATTTGCTCAGTGACCTGGGGAAACATTTAAATACCTTGTGCTTCATTTTTCTGCTGCTGCTACATGAGTTTTTCAGTGTTGCTGTTTACACCAATTGACTTATATTTTCTGCTTAATCTGACAATATAAAATTCTAGCCTTTTAGCTACATAATGCAACTGAATGACTTTGCAATTAATACATCAGATACTGGCCTGATATTTTTTAAATTTTTAATTAATGTCTGTCTTGTCATTACATGCCTGTTGCTTTAGAATAAATTGAAACAGTTGGAAAATATTTTTCCACTACTAATTTATATTCTGAGTGTTTCTTAATGTCAGATTTAGTGGCATACAGTTGTCTTGATGCAGGTGAATCAAAGTTTGCACTGTCAAGTCCAATTCTGCTTCTATTTAAGATGATAATAAATCACAGACTGAGCTCTGTTGTGGCCTATACTTTGTGTTGCTACAGCTTGTTTAAATTTCTAATGAAGGCACAGGATAATGTATGCTCATATTATGGTTTCATTATACAATGTAAAATGTCTGTAGGAAAATACACCCCTAGTCAATCATCAGTTTGTGAAGTTTTCTCTCTCACTGAGTAATACTCCATCACTTTGATACCTCGCAGTATGGTTTTATATTCACCTCATGTCCTTGGTGTCTACAAAACAGCACAGAAAAATAAGCTAGTGTCCAATGCCATTACAGTGTATGCTGTTAAAGCCCATATGGTGTTAGTTTCTCAAAAATAAATCACACTGAGAACTGTTAGATACATACAGGAGCCTTTTCCAGTCCCTCTGGGAGGAAATGTTATACAAAAATATTTTAGAAGAGCATTAATGCATGCTTTATGAGAATTATATTGAAAAAAAATGAACTTGGGATGGATTAATATTCACAGCATTAATAGAAATTAAATTTTAATTACTATTTAGTAAAACACATTATAATTTAATAGCTAATTTAAAATCAAAATTACAGTACTTAGAGCAAGTTTGTAGACTGAGACATTGTAGGCTGTGCATAGTCAGCATGTTTATGCTAATGATTAAATGTATGTGGTAGATAAACCTGTCACCTCTATTTTCATGCAGCATATAGGCAGGTTTCTTATAAACAAGTATTTCATCTTTTGGGAAGCAGAATCATCACCTCCAGCTCTGAAAAAACAAGTGGAAGTTCAATACCTCCACAGGGTTTTCTTAATTTTCATCAATTCTGAAAGCTTCCCCTGGGCTCACAGGGGTCATACAGGCAGTTGGAAGGCAAAAATGCTTTTTAAAATGGCATGCTATTTCATAAAATGAAACAAGATATCCTTTTCAGTGTCAAATAAAATAATATTTTCTTCAAAATATCAAAGCTATTATCTAGGCAGTATTTTCAAGCTTCTCTGGGCTGACACGCATGAGGACACTTGTTATCTTTGAGCTGATGTGCACTTACAACTCATGGATACCCTATCTTGACTTGTGTGATAAGTTAATCTACTGGAATCTGTATTTACCAATTCAGCTGATTTTATTTTCTCTTAAATCTATGTTTGATGTTTCCTTTTGGCATAACAAAACATTTGGAAACAAGTACTAGATAGGAAAAGGTGAAAGGACTTGGATGAAACAAGTAGCTTGTTTATGTGTGTCACCTTTGAACTTCATTGCTAAAAATTTTCACTACTGTAAATCTCAACAGGATTTTGTGAAATGATTCTGAGCTGTTAAATGAATTGCCAGAATTGATTATAAATCAACTGCTGGAAAGGAAGAAAATAAGAACAAAAAGAAGCTTCTTCAAGGAAGCTTCATGAAGCTTCATGAAGAAGATTAAATGAACATCATGAAGGAGATGTTCATTTCCAGCAGGGATAGCTTTTGTTTCTGAGTTCATGTTTTAACAAGGTCATTTGAAAAGTCAGTGATTTGTTGTATGACACTAGAGCAAAAGAAGACTAAACTAAAACAGGGGAAATATTCTATAAAATACAAAATCAGTCTGAATTTCATGGCCTGTCAAAGTGAAAAATGAAGCCACACGTTTGGCCTTTAAAAATATTAATGTATTTTAAAGATTAAATATAAGCGCTTTGGGAAAGAAGTAACCTAATCTTCGTGAAGAAGCAAGCAAGACTAAATCTCTATCACTCTTCCTAGATCACTTTCTTGCCACCCTTAGATCAAAAAAAAAGGATGCAATCATCAGTTCTTGCCACCAGAAATCCCTGAAGCATTTTTGTTGCATTATTAATGATGCAGTTGTGAAATATACTAAGCAGGGCTTAAGGTTTTATATTTTCAATGGACTTATTCATTGGTTTTCCTGAGTGATGCAGCTTCAGTTCAGGGTTGACCTACAACACTACTTATGAATTACGGCCATGTTTCATTGATAGAGGAAAATGCTAGCCATTAGGATGTAAAAAAATGGAATTATTGAATATTTGGTTAAGAAAATGTCAATATCCAGCTATATCTAATGTACAGATTTTGCATGAATTCATTAAAAGCCTATACTTAAAAAGCTATATTTAACTATTTATTTAAGTATAATTTAAGGCTTTAAAGGATTATTCTGCTTGTTTGGTGCTATTGTTTCCACGTAGCAAAATATAATCAACTGATAAATCTATGATGTTTATTCATAATAAAATAATACAAACAATGGATATTTATGCACAGATCTAGATGCTGGTTTTGTCAAAATATATTGCCAATGTTTCTCAAAAATCACTCACCTTGATTTCCAATATTTGGGGTTTAGGATTGGCTTTATTGCCTAACCTACATTGTAAAAGTGAAAAAAAGAAACCCTTCACTAACACAGACTGAAGGAGATAATGAAACAGATGCGTGCATTTGCTACTGCAGTGGACTGGTTTTTACAGAGTTTATTTACTATGGTTTTCATAAATAAGCCCCGATGCTTAAAATGGGTATAAACAACTTCACTGCCTATTGTATGCTCTTGTCCTCACAAATAGTAGTCTGATTGTTGGATCTGTTGCTGTTATCAGAGCTGTTGTCCCTGTGTCCTGACAGAAGAGCAGTTCCTGAAGACAGGGACAGGAGGGCTGTATCCAGCTCAGATGTAGAGCACTCTTTAGTCAGTGCATTTGAATTTTCTAATTAATAATGCCTTCAAATTTGCCAACACAAGCTGCTAGACAGAAGTTAGCCTGATCGTAAATCAGTAATTTTAGTAGCAAAACATACATTCTAGTTTTGCAATTAAACATGAAAGCAATATAATATGCAATTCAATATCACTCCTTTTGAAATACTATCTATGCCAATGAGCGTCTTTCTTCTTTTTTCCAGTCATTTGGTGTTACTTTTTTTTGTTTGGTTGGTTGGTTTGTTTCAGTAGAGTTTTTTATTATTTTTTAATCTCACCTCCCACATATCCCCAGTTTCTGTTATTAGGCTGCCACCTAACAATTGAAGTGAATGAGAAGCTGCTGGGTAGATAGAGGAGTAAGCTGATAGTGAAGAACACTTACAGTATAACCACTGCAAAACAAGAGAAATAGAGCCTTTAGCTTGTCTTTTGCATTCATTAATACACCTGCCATTTCTTTGAGGTTTAATTTTCCTTGCAGCTTGTTTTTATTCTTCAGCCAAGTGGAAGTCCAATACAGGAGAGCATTATAATGAATAGTTCCCATTGTTTTATTCCCTAGCACCATAACCAATGAGCCAAATACTCCATGGCCATTAAGATTTCTGTATAAAGAGTTGGAAGATATGCAGAGCTTACAATAGCATGAATGACAGAGATCTTTCCTTAGGCCTTCAAAGGTTGACACATCCACAATATTTTTCGAGTGTGTGTGATGATTTTTTTTAAGATTAGAATTTTTTTATTGCTTTTTCAGAAGGTGGTCTTGTGTCATTTAGCCATTGAGAAATTTAGGGCAAATGGTTTAAGAATTACAATTTTTTCCTTTTTTTTTTTTTTTTTATTTTGTTTTCCAAGTACAGTGAAACTCAGTCATTATCCTCCAAGTAAAAATAACAGGTAGAATAAAATTGTTCCATCCATTTGAACACTTACATATCAAACTATGATCATTAGAGAGCTCTGTCATATCAAGTAAAAGATAGCAATTAAATGGTAGAAACAAGCTACTTCCTAGAGGTTTAGGGGATTTAAATTTAGTCTCAGAAAAATAAGCATATATATGTTGATTCCTTAGATCTAATATGCAAGGATATACTTAAACCAATCTAGCTATGCAAATATCCCCAAGACTTATTGCTTTTAAAATTCTGAGGCAAATGTTCCAATTAGAGTCACTCAGTAACAAGCAGTCAGCAACTGACCTAATCTGAAACCCTGCCACAGCAATTAAACTTCTGATTTTACTGAAACATTCAGTAAATATTGCAATATTCAAAAAGGAAAAATCACAGAAACCATGGCCAGTAGAAACTAGGAGGACTAAGAGGACACATGTTGTTTACTTTGACCATAATGTTATGTTAGTGGAGAACACAAACTTCCAGGCTACAGGTTCTCAGCCAGACAGGCAAACTGGTCAATAGTGAGGCAAAGGAGTAACACAGCAGATGTGTACATCAGCCATGTAGAACAAGGAAATTGTACAAGTCACTATAAAGATACAACGGGACTCTTTAATCTTCTTCATTTATGACTAAGAGAGAAGAAGTGGTTAGAGTTACAGACTGGGAACCGGAAATCTCTACTTCTATGAGTGATTCTCCACACAACCATTTACCATTGTTTCAGTTTACCTGTCTACAGGGTGTTGCTGCATCCCATTAAAGGATGTTTGTGGTGGACATCAGGATTGTCATGTGAGGGCATATCATCACTTCTGGTTATTCTGCTGCATGCTAAATAGGTGGCTATGCACAATATAGAATCATAGAATAGTTAGGGTTGGATGTCTTTAGGTCTCATAGGTTTTAATAAGTGTATTGTTGAATAGCTGAATACTTACTTCAATGCAAGGCTTGGTTAAGGAAGTCATTTTGTCTACCCTGTCCTACAAATAGGGCAAGACTTTAAGTCCAGGGAAATCAGTGGAGTCCAAACTCATTATCCTCTGACACCTTTTTGTTGGTCCTCCTTTACGAAAGACAATTTTAAGGAAGTAGCATAAGTTATGCCAGACAAAGCTGCACTTGCACCTTATATATTTCTTTATGTCTCCTGATCAGGCTCTTCTGGAGTGACCTTCAGGCAGCAGTGTGGGTGAGCTCCCACGGCATTGTTCTCATGGTCCCTATCCTGAGGCACTGGGATTGTGCAAACTGCTGACATAACTGTTTATTAAGGAAAAATTTTCTTTTTCTAGATCTTAATAGCTGAGTTCATTGCATTTCTAAGTCCCAAGAAAGTGTAATGCATCCATCCTGGGACACACTATGCTCCAGGGCACATTCAGACCTTACAGACAGTTTTGAACATGTTGCATACATCATTATTAGTTGAGAATTATGCGTCTCATTCAACATTTCCTTGTCAAGCGTGGAGTACTGCAGACAGTTACACTCCCATGGAGAGATAACCTTGCTTGATGCTGTCTCTCATTGTGATATTCTTCCTGACAGGAAACACAGCTGAACGTGCCAGTTCCTCATTCAGTGCCTTTAGAATATTTTTGAAACAGGGATAGATGCAGAGAAGGCAAAGCTCAGGTAGAGGGAGAATACTAGAAAATAAATTTTTCCTTGATGATCTGTTACCAACATTTGAATTCCCAGAGAGAGAAACATGACTGGTGATTTAGTTATTCTGCTTTACTTTCATTTGTGTTCAATAATTCTACTTTAGTAAGTTAACTCATACCTAATATAAATTCTATTCTAGATTTTCACCAATGATTGAATTCCTGCTTTGATAAAAAGGATCTTACCAGGCTTAAGATGCTGAACATTGGATAAAGGCAGTCATTTTAAAAATACCTTCTTCATCTGTTTATTAAGCTAATTATTTTACTCCTAGCCTCTCTTTCAAGCAGTTTTACTTATTGTAATGCTAACTCAGCAATTTCTACCTCTAGAAATCTGTTTAACTTAAAGTGACCTAGACAGGCTTTTAAGGCAGCAGAAAATTAAATTCAATTTTGCAGTTTTCTGGTGAATTTGAAATTTTTCTGTTCCTTTTATTCCTCTCTCAATAAAGTTAATGCAAATAATATTAAAATTTATAACAAGGCTAATATTTGTTAATCTCAGTTCAAATAGTGGATTTGTATTAAATCTTAGTTTCAAACACTTTTGTTGAGAGAGACAGAAAGGGTACTGCTTTTAATACCCTCATTACTGTGCTATTCATTAAGCTTAAATTGTCATTATGATTATATACCCTAAATTTTAGTAATCAACATTAATTATACTTAAATCCCATTAGATTTACAGTTGCCATGCCCACTTTGATTTCCTTTCTGCAAAAATGTTTGGAAGTAGTTCCAGGACATTAACTTGCTCCTGCAACTCTGACTCATTTGTTGTTTTCAGTAGGAGATTCGTGCATAGAAATTAATTATGTGGATAAAATTTCTTAGATTCAGTAAAGGCTGCAGAGTGTTCCAAAAGAGCATGTAATCTCTGACCTGCAGAAATGTCAGGAATTAGATCCTTGTCTCATTGAGGTCAGTATCAGACGTACTGTTGATCAAACAGCTGTTGAAGGACATCCTGAAATATAATTGTGGGTTTCATACATTCCCTTTGTTTGCATTCTAGACACAGAAAATGCTCATCTGCAGAGAATTGAAAAGGTACCTCAGTCATATATTTGGTGTAATAGCAAGTCTTTGAGATGTCAGATGGAGATAAAAAATTGCATTTATCTACATGTGTCTACGACAAACTGAGCTGAAAGGGTTTTGACCCAGTATGTTTCATGCTACTTAAAGATCTTGCCTTGCTTGTGGCAAACTTTCTATCAAAACACCACCAGGGATAGAGCATTCACAGCTTCCTTGGGCAACCCATTCCAGTGCCTCACCACCCTTACAGCAAAGAACTTCTTCCTTATTGTTGTGGTTTAAGCTCTAAATCACGCAGCCCGTTCTCTCACTCACCCCCCTCTCTTTCTTCCCCCCGCTCCCGGAGGGATGGGAAGGAGAATCAAAAGAATGCAACTCCCACAGGTTGAGATAAGAACAGTTTACTAACTAAAGTATAACACAAGACCACTACTGCTACCACCAATAATAATAATGACAAGGCAAATACAAGGAAAGAGTATACGACTGCTCACCACCCGATACCAAGCCCGACACAGCAGTGCACCCCCATACTTCCAGGTCCCTGCACTCCATTTTTACATCCTGGGCGTGACGTGCTGCGGTATGGAATAACCTCTTTGGTCAGTTTGGGTCAGGTGTCCTGTCTCTGCTTCCTCCCGGCTTTCCCTCCTCTCTGGCAGAGCATGAGACTCAGAAAGTCCTTGGTCAGACCAAAACATCACTAAGCAGTAACTGAAACACTGATGTTATCAGCACTGTTCCCAGGCCGAAAGTCAAACCACAGTGCTGCACCAGCTACCAAGGAGAAAAATGACTTCTACTGCTGAACCCATGACACATATCCAGTCTAAACTTCCCCTGTTGAAGTTTGAACCCATTACTCCTTGTCCTACCACTACAGTCCCTCATGAAGAGTCCCTCCCCAGCATCCCTGTAGGCCCCCTTCAGATACTGGAAGACTGCTATGAGGTCTCCACGCGGCCTTGTCTTCTCCAGGCTGAACAGACCCAACTTTCTCAGCCTATCTTCATACGGGAGGTGCTCCAGTCCCCTGATCATTCTTGTGGCCCTCCTCTGGACTTGTTGCAACAGTTCCATGTCCTTTTTGCGTTGAGGACACCAGAACTGCACACAATACTCCGAGTGAGGTCTCAGGAGAGCAGAGTAGAGGGGCAGGATCACCTCCCTCAACCTGCTGGTCACGCTCCTTTTGATGCAGCCCAGGATACAGTTGGCTTTCTGGGCTGCGAGCGCACATTGATGCTGGCTCATGTTCATTTTCTCGTCGACCAACACCTCAAAGTCCTTCTCTGCAGGGATGCTCTGAATCTCTGAATGCTCTGAATGCACTGAAGATGGATGGATTTGGCAGAGATGAGATAACCAAAATATACTGTTTAAGAGCATGCCATAGACAATGGAGAGCAATGTGCTTCTAGACATGCAGCAAACTACTAATCCTTCACCTTCATAAGAAGAAGCAAGAAGAACCGGACAGGATTGGATTTTGAAAACTGTCCCTGTGGCACAGTTCTTCCCATGGCTAATCTGAGTGTTGAAGTGCTTCCCAGATCCACAGATACAGCTATAACACAGCACTTCCTATCTTTGAAAAGGTCTTTTAATTATGTTATGGGTGCCTCTTCTCAGGTCTTCAAGGAAGTATCCTTTTCTCCCTCTTCTTTAACTGCTAGCAGTGCTTCCCATACCATTCTCTCCTTTGTTGGTTTTACTGCTTTTAGTCTAGAAGAACTACCCAGAAATGGGACTTGCTCAGTCATAGTTCCCAGACCTCTGCTTGCCCCCACATCTACTCATATCCTACCTCATATATTCACCTCCCCTCTGTCTCTCCATGATGGTAGTTGTTATTCACTTAATGTAGTTTGTCCTTCCTTAATAGAAAACAGTGGATTTCTCTCAGTCATTAGCTCTTAATTTATTTCTTAATTCTGCAAATTACCAATAATTATTTGTTTTACTTTACAGTGTGTTTTGGGAATTCTCCTGAAGGAAAGTTGTGTAAAAAAATGACTTTGTAGAGCAACAGGCCTCCAGAAATTTCTGACAGAGTGACATAAATGAAGGATATTTTGGTACCATCCTTAGTACAAAATACGCTATGCAGTCTTTGCTCACTATAACTTAATTGGTACTAGTTCTATACTTTTTAATTTTACTTTATATATGATATAAAGCAGTTATAGCAAGGCAATATTATAAAAGATTAACTGACGTCTCATTGAAACAGACTGCATGAGATTTCTTAGGACTTTTTCTAGTGCAATAACCTGATTAAAATGTTCAAATGATTAAAATGAAGACTGCATCACTGAGTATTCCTACCTGAGTAGACAGTTGTATCATCTGTATCGCATGGGAATGTGTCACCCAAACCTCTTGAAGCTGAGAGGACTTTCCCATTAACTTTGATCTCTTGGTGAGAATTAACATAAACCTCCCAGACCTGTTGCATCTCAGACCTCCTGGCAGAATATTTCCTTGAACAGGAAGACCAAGACAGCAAGTCCTCAGGAACCTGATATAAATATTTTATGGTTATACTTCAAGGGGGAAAGCAGACAAAATCAGACAAATATTTACTTTTTGAAAATACTATTACTTCAGACAGTTTTTTTAAGAAATGGCATGGCATTGCAATGAATAAAAATATCACGTACTTCCTATAAAGAAAAATATATATCACATAGACAAATTCTTGAGCAACATTTTGGGCCAGAAAACTATGCTGCTGTCCTGGGTTCAGCAGTAGCAGTCATTTTTCTCCTTCTTGGTAGCTGGTGCAGCGCTGTGGTTTTGACTTTCAGCCTGGGAACAGAGCTGATAACACCGATGTTTTCTGTTACCGCTTAGTAATGTTTGATCTGGCCAGGGACTTTCTGGGTCTCATGCGCTGCCACGGAGGGGGTGAGGCCAGGAGGAAGCAGAGAAAGGACACCTGACCCAAACTGACCAAAGAGGTATTCCATGCCACAGCACATCATGCCCAGGATGTAAAAACGGAGCGCAGAGACCCGGAAGAGTTCAGTTCACGGCTCGGTTGTCGGGTGGTGAGCAGTTGTACCCTCTTCCCTTGTATTTCCCTGGTCATTATTATTATTGGTGGTAGCAGTAGTGGTTTGTGTTATACTTTACTTACTGGACTGTTCTTATCTCAAACCGTGGAAGTTACATTCTTTTGATTCTTCTCCCTATCCCCCCGCCCCGGAGTGGGGGGGAAGAAAGAGTGGGGAGTGAGTGAGCGAGCGAACTGTGTGAGATACGGCTTAAATGACAGCTGCTAAACATTTAAAAGGACCTAGAGCTGCTGGGCTGTACAGAAGGGAAGCTGTTTATATCTCAGTATTATTTTTTATTATTTGAGCAATGTGTCCTATATTTCATATCAAGCACCTGCCAGGGTTCTGATGATTATGCCTTTTTTTTTTTTTTTTTTTGGTGAGATTTTTCTGTATATCCAATAGCAAGTCATGTGCTGAATCGTCCAAAGTCCTTGAAAGGAAAATTACTCTGCATACATGATCTTCACACACTTAATTTTTAAGTTTATTTTCTATTGGTTTTCCTCTGAGTCACTACACTAAATTGAATCAATTAATAGATTGTATCTTGGTATTGCTTATAAAATATACTATAGTTGGAAATCTATCCCTTTTTTATAGTGAGTGTGAAAAGCTTTTGACGATTGACTTATAAAAAGAAGTAGTGTACAATTCTAGTGCACAAACATCAATTTATAAAAGGAGCAACCTCTAGCAGGTTAACGTCCTTACTGTCTATTAAAGGAACTGTACTACAGTGCAAAATCTAAACAAAGCAGTGACAAAGTCCGAAAATGAGAATAACTTAGAAATATTAGTGTGGTTGCAAGAAGTTAAGCCTGACTTTAGTGGGGTGGAGGGGAGCTGCTTTATTGGCAGATGCTTTTAGAAGATACAAGTAGAATTACGAAAGTTTAGCTAAAATACAACTTATTATCCAAAGCAGAAAGTACAGGAATTTCAAAGAAGGCATTTAATTACTTTTTATCATGAAAAAAAGCTGATAAAAAGATATGTAGGATTAAGTAAGAAAAGAATAAAATAAATGGAAGAATATTTAAATGGAAAATTCCATTGTTACATCTTTCATTAGGAAGTAAATCCTGTGGAGGGGTTGGATTTTCACCCCATAGTGCTATCAGCATTTTGGTAAAACAGCAATAGTGTAATTGAAATCCATTTCACACCATTTTCCCTTGGATGACTTAGAATTAGATCAATTTATATTCTGTGGGTATAACCCAATGAGAGTATAAATGCAGCCACTAGAATTGTTTCTGTCTATGAGCAAAGCTAGTATCATTTACTGATTCATTACACTCTCAGCGGGGTCCTTTATTTCAAAAGCTACCTGGAATTACTACTAGCAATAGAACACTAAACTCTAAAAAAAGATTTGCATAAAAATATCAAGTTAAAGTAAAACTTATAATAGTGATTAAAAGTAACATTTGATGACCATTTTGATTAAATACCAAGTTTAAATGCTAAGTAGTTCAAATGGACATGGAGAGTTTTTTTCTCCTCCAACTCTGACTTAAAATGCACCAATTTAACTAGAATACTAATTTCCTGATAATATGCCTGAAATAATCGACAGTAATTCCATTGATATTTAACAATATAAACATCAGGCAAAGGTTATACATCTGGAATCATAGAATATGGTTTTTTGCATTAGGGTGCTAATTTTAGAAATAACTTCTCTCTGACTAGGCCTGCTGATGTATGGTTGTCATAGCAAGTCAGTAATTGAGTTTTCTGGGCATTTTGACCACTGTTACAAATTTGCAACGCAGATTACACAGCAGAAACACAATTTCCATCCTCACCTTTATAACACTGCTTTCTGTTGCGGGAATTGGCATGTTTATGTAGGGAAATATAACCTAAGTGCACCTAATTTGTGAGAATGTGATTTCTGACATTAACCCAATAAGCTTCGTTTTGATTCGTTTGATAACAGATTATGTAAAGATCTGGTATTAGGGAGGTATCATGAAACTTATCATCTTTTCTTACCTAGGCAGAGTATATTGGTTTAGATTATTATAAATTGAAACTCAAAGAAAATGTTCATTTTCAGCTGCTTTGCAAAGATCCTCAAGAAACCTCTTTCACAGTGATCAATTGTAGACCTTTGTGAACCAATGGCCTTGTTCAAATTCTTCTGTATAAGCTGGGCCCAGAAATAATGCTAAGCTTTTGTACAACCAGAGGTGCTGTTTGGAGGTAAGGATGAATCACCTACTTGAGAAGCCTCTGAAAAAGGTACTGTCAGATAGTTTACCAGATGGTTCATGCTTGTCTTGTGACTGCCATGATCTTGTGCTGTCTCAACCACAGGTTCTATCATTTCTATCATTCTGTATCAGTCAGGGTTCTATCATTTCTTGTTCCTGCGTTTGTCTCCTTGCCTGGTCTGGGGAAAGAGGATGCTGTCATAGTTAGATACTATAAACTCCATAGCTGCCTAATTTATTGGGGATTGCAAGGCTATTTCACCATTAGCAGACAGAACAGACCAGTAGAAGCAGATCTGTACAGCAAAGCAGTTTATGCTGAGGACCTCACTTCCATACTTTACACTATAATTTTTCACTCGAGACAGCTCTAGTATGATGCCCTCAACTGAACCACGCTGGTGGCTGGAGAGAATTAGGTGATGCCCAGGACACATTTTTCAGTTGAATTTTGTAGGAAAGAAATCCAATTGCCACACTCTGAATATACATCTAGAATTTGATGTTTAATGAGGTGAAGAAGGGCACTGCCTGTGATGTCTCAGAGTGATGGGGCGGATTAGTTGTCATGGTTTAAGCCTCTCTAACTCACGCAGTCGCTCTCTCACTCACTTCCCCCTCTTTCTTCCCCCCACTCCCGGGTGGATGGGAGGGAGAATTGAAAAGAATGCAACCCCCACAGGTTGAGAGAAGAACAGTTTAGCAACTAAAGTATAACACAAACCCACTACTGCTACCACCAATAATAATAATGACAAGGCAAATACAAGGAAAGAATACAATTGCTCACCCAGCCCAATACCAAGCCCGACCCAGCAGTGCACCCCACCCTTCTGGGTCTCTCCTCTCTGCTTTTACATCCTGGGCATGACGTGCTGTGGTATGGAATAACCACTTTGGTCAGTCTGGGTCAGGTGTCCTGTCTCTGCTTCCTCCCAGCTTCCCCTCCTCCCTGGCAGAGCATGAAACTCAGAAAGTCCTTGGCCAGACCAAAACATCACTAAGCAGTAACCGAAACACTGGTGTTATCAGCACTGTTCCCAGGCTGAAAGTCAAAACCACAGCGCTGCACCAGCTACCAAGAAGGAGAAAAATGACTGCTACTGCTGAACCCATGACATTAGTACAAGTGGTGCATTGGCATCCAAGCAGATCTCAGCGAAATAAACTTTTTAATCTAACTTCAGCCCTGGTGAGATTATAGATGGCTTGATGGTGGCACATAATAAACCAATCAGCATTAGGTTTCACTTTATTTTCTGCAATGAATTCCTTCAAAAGTGTGTGCTAAGTAGTGAAGTATGGGAGTAGAGAAGCCTATATTGTCCAGGATTTAAGTTGTGTTAGTGGTTTGTTGCTTGGTTCAGATATAATTTTGTGAGGAAATAGGTGTTGGGAATAAGCTTAACTAGAACTGCTTCAGATTTTACCTCTGCCTTGTTCAAACCCACTTCTTGGCACCATAAAATGAAACTCTAGCTTCCCCTACCCCACTTTGAAGATACCTTCTCTGGGACACATGTTCCTGAAAGGCATTATTTATTTTTCAGAACTCTTTGGTATCCTCCTCCAAAGTCTGCAGGAACCACTTCAGGACTTCTTGAGCCTGTTCCAGGCTCAAGAAGGAGCAAATTGATCAGTGATAAGCATACTTGGCAGAGCCTTTTTTTGCTGTCTTCCGTGAAGGATTCCTGTGTTGCAGGCTTCAGGTATAATGTGTGTTTATCAGTGAGAACCCTGATAACTGACATTGGCTGCTGTCCACACAATTTAGGAAAGTAATTTGTTTCCAGTAAACAGAAGGCAGTGCTGACAAGCTGCATGTTATTGCTTTTGTATGAAATATTTATATCATGGATTGATCGCCCTCTTCAATGGGTTAAATGCCTAGAACTTCTCATTAGCTTCCAGAGTCTCTGTTGCAAAAACACAGGCACAGACATCCTCTTGTGATTACTGATGAACAAAAGTTCTCTAATTCTGATGTGGCTGTAGCTGCAGCAAGGCAGATATTATTACTTTCATCTTCCTCTTATGAAGAATTTGAGGACTCTTTTTCAAAATGTGTTTCTTGGGACCTTTGTCTCTCATGCTTTTGCTGACATGATGATTTGGAAGGCAGCCTCTTGCACTTTGTTATGCTTTGTTTTAAAAGTGAAACATTTAAATGGGAACCTGCTAGTTTTGCAGGAGGCACAAGCATCTTATATTGTGGCATGAAAGCATACGTGCGCATTCACAGCCCAGTGGAGTGTACTGATGCAGACAGTTATTTATTCTGAAACAACCTCTTGATATGCTCTGTTAACTGTTACCTTTGTAAAAATAACCCAGTATTAATTGGCAGAATACATAGTAGTTTCAATATTCCCTTAGAAGTGTATTAATCAGGAGATAATTCTGGGGAGAATGGTGGCTCCTATACCCACCCAACTGTTAACATTTCTGATTGTATGTTCCAAATTTAATTAAAAACCCTCAGAATGTTTTGCTTATTAGCACTGTTACACTGTTCAGTGTTCCCAAGCCTCACTTCCCAGTAAGACTTAGGAAGTGTTAAGCATCAGGGAAACTCTGCTATCCACTCCATCAGTAGTTTTATCTGAGTGTGGCTAATTAATGTGAATAATATACAGTGTTTTGTACCAAGTATCAGAAAAAAAAGGATTACAGTAGGCGTATAGTCAATAAGGAATAGATGTAACGTTATCATTTCAGCGGTGTTTTGGTACTCTGTTAAAGGATAGGGTAGCAGAACATTAGGTGCTTCATATACAATAATGGTTGAGTGTGCCTTTTTTGTGCAAGTGCTGTGAAAGGGGAAATGCTAACATTTGGAACATGAAGCACATGCGAAGGTGTGTTAGGACAGTGTGTCACCGTGTAAAGTCAAAGCTATGAAGAATTAGGGATAATGGAAAGGATACCCCAACTTGGGAAGGCTTCATGACCGCATTATCTTTATGAGTATCAACTTCAAAAGAAGCTTACACCTTCCTTAGCCTCTAAACCTGCCTCCCTCGGAGTTACATGCTTCATCTCACAAAGTGTATGTCTGCCCTGGAAGGTTGTGCAAACTTGAGGCAGTGAGTTGCATCACCAAACACTAGAATTTGGAGCAGCTTGGACCTAGCAAGCATGAATATATGTGTCCTTTAAACTCAGGACAATCCTTGGGAGGGCGCAGCAGTAATGATGGTTTCAGTAACATGTAAACACAAACAGAATGTTTGCATATAACAGGGCCTGTAGTTGCAAATAGACTATAATGTAGTTTTCTTTACTCAGACTTAATACTGGGAAGTCAACACTCACTATATCTATTGTCTGTTCTTGACAGAAGGTTTAGGTGGGATGAGTGTGGTAGTTGTATTCCTGACACCTCCAAGTATGAAATAATAGTGGAGTGATTAAATGCTCTAAAGTCAGCAAGAGAAGTTACATAATAATTGATGCTTTCACACTGGAATTAAAGGTTTCTGCAATACTGTTTAATTATGAAGAACAACTGAGTTTGTTCCTGGAAAAAAAAAAAAAGAAAGAAAAAAGAAAAGAAATTTCATGCATTGGTCTAGAAGGAAAGCTGAAACATAGTTTATGTTTTATAAAGAAAAGAATGACTTAATGACATTCGACAGTAAGTATTTTCATTGGGACATTGTGATTCATATTCTCCATTTCTATTCAAAATTGTTATAGTGCTTTATATTTGTAGCACAGCAGACATAGAAAATGTTTCTTTTCCCAAAACATGAGCATCTAGTGCATAGCTGCTGACGGTCAATATGCCACTCTAATCCACATAAATTATACACTGGAAATATTTTGGCTGGTAAAAATTAGTATTAGTGGTGGCATATCTTTTATGATAATTGAGGATTTTGTTTAGAATGCAGGATATTTGCTCTCTTAGGTCTTGGTTTTGGTAGTAGCCTAAATAACAATCATAATTTAAATGGAAATATCTCAGGCTAAATGGAGCTTCAATCACCATTATGTCCCAGAAACTGGTGTTCTCTACCCAAGGAGAAATTCCTTATTAATAATATTCTCAGCGTAAGGATGCTCCCTTAGGTGAAGATAATGTCTGCAAAAATCTTTGGTGCTTGTATGTAACTGTCAAGATGCACATGTTTGTACAGTGAGTGAACAGTAAAAGATAGTTTTTCACTGCAGATCTGTAATATTTCTCAAAAGAGAGCTTGTCACCAGTCATTGCTGGGAGCTTTCCCCAAAGTGATATGAATTCCATAGCAAGTCTAAATCCTAATTTGCATATCAGTCAAAAATAATTTTACACAAAATATTGGAAACATGCACATACTCTTCCTGTATTTCCATGTAAAAATAAACCAAACGTATCCATATGTATCAGCCCTATAGTTATGGCATTCTGAAGAATTAAAAGTCTTGATCCTATACATCATATGTATTAAAAAGTAACAGATTTCCTTTTGGTGGAAAACAAATATTTTTGGTCAGGAAACCTATTTGTATATAGCACTTTGGAGCAATTTATTTCCTTTTTTAACATCAACTCCTGAAGGAGAAAAGTTTGTCTTTGGATTCCACATATACCTGTGAACTATATGTCTCCTATGGGTAGTAAATAGGTATTGATTTTCTTCATAACAAACTTACATTATTGCAGTGATTAAACTTTAGACTTCCTCTGTGATATAAAAAAATGAAAAGTGGTGAGCTAAAGAACATTAACATTGTTTGGGCTTTTGTGTTCATGAAACTGTAATTCAAGCTCTGAATGCAAAGCTTCCGTGTATGTTGCCTTTTTTACACTGCAACAATTAACATGTAAAATACATGCTGATATTACAATTATACAGTCATAGAATCATAGAAGTATAGAATAGTTAGGGTTGGAAAGGACCTTAAGATGATCTAGTTCCACCCCCCCTGCCATTGGCAAGTGCACCTCCCAATAAACCATGACATCCAAGGCTCTGTCCAATCCGGCCTTGAACACTGCCAGCGATGGAGCATTCAGAACTACTACTACCCTAACCCTAACCCTAACCTGCTCACCATCCCGCTCGCCTGCCCGCACGAACTGCCGCACAAACTGCCTCGGACTCGCCCTGTTTGCCCACCCTGGTAGCCGCGCTCCCTGGGGAAGGTTTTTACCCAGTCAGGGCTGGTAGCGCTCCTCCTGGCACCGCCCCCTGTGAGTCAGCTCCTCGAATCCGCCGAGCTGCCAGCTCCTGGGTAAGTCCTGTTGAGGGCTTGAGGCTCCCTCGGTGCGTGTTGCTGCTCCGAGTTATGTCTGTTAGAACTGCTAATAGTCACATTGCTCCATTTTTTTCATTCTGTATTTGTCAAAATCCTGAGAGCATACTCTGCAACAAGGATAGATTCAATGTTGATATTGTTGCTCAACAAGAACATTGATTATGTCTTAATATGAGATATTCAGTGCATACTATATAAGATTATCATCTTAAATGAGCACAAGCATTTATTTAGTGTCAACTGAAATTATTTAAATCCTAAGAATTTTTTTGTCTGTTTAGTATTGTGAAGGCATTAGTAACAACTATGATATGATAGAACACTACTGAGAGATTGTTATACATGAATACATAGTTTGTAAGCAGAATAATAAATAGAAGTGTGGAGGCATAGTTGCGCTGTTGCAGAAAATAGTACTATACACAAAATAGTAAACCCCGTCTCTACGGGTAATAAGTATTAAGATAGCCTGAAAGGATACTTCAAATCTTCACAAGAGTTTTGAGCATTCTATATGTTGTTTGCTTCCCAGCTACTGTTTGCTTTGATCTTAGCAACAAAGTACTTTGTATACAGTCCAGAATTCCTGTTCTCCCCAGTTTGTTTTATATGAAGCACTGAAGTGCCAAATGAAGGCTTGGGTGTGCTGTTACCAATGGATTTGCAAATGGAATTGCACTTCCATTGTTTTTCTGGATGTGCAATTCACAGGTGTGTTACAGTAATTGGAGAGCAGTAGATGAAGTTGTAGCTATAGGCATTTCATGCGGGACACCCAGCCAGGACGAAACACTGGAGAGATTGTTTCTGGAGTTCATCATTATTTGGTTTAATTCAGGACTACCTAAAAGTAGCCCCTTTGTTTGTTCCACCTGTGTGTAGCTGTCCTGAAATGTTTATTTCTCTCTGTTGTGATTAGATCCTGCTGACTTTGTCAGGAATCTGGAATAGTGCCTTTCTGGCTTCTCACTGCTTTACTAGTGCTGAACCAGTTATGTCAAGGCAGCAGGGGAGAGAAATCTGATAAGAATGCTAACACTGGTGAGAATGGCAGTGGGAAAACCTTCAAGGGAAACACTTAAGGCACAGCTCACCTCCTTGGCAAACCAAACAATTTGCCAGTGTCACCCCTGCAGTGGCTAAATGACTGAGTGAAAATTTATGGGGACAGGAATGGTTCTCCTGCTGTAATTATACAAACCCTCTCAACAGTGTTTCACTCCACAAAGTCACAGTTGATAAATAATAAGCCACAGAAGCAGTGACTTAATGTTCATTTATTAAAATCATCTATTATCCGTTTTATGTTGCGGGTTGTTGCAGGTTTATATTGCTAGCATCTCACTATCCAAATGGTACTAATCAGATTGGTTTTGCAAGAGGCGCTAGGTCACTGCTTTGAGAAGCGGGAGGCCTGGGTTTAGTAACAGGCAACATCATGGTGGGACAACAGTCAGACCAATTGTGGGGTCCCAAAATGCTACTGGTAGTGAGTTCTGCTCAATATATACATATGTACATATCTATACATATAGGTATATATGTGTATATATTTGTATACATATCCCTAATATGCACAGTGTAGCAGGGACGGAGAAGGTGAAGGAAGGCTGCTCTTCTTCTCCACTCCCCACCTCCAGGAGCACTCATTTCTCACAAGATGGGACCAAGTGCTCCCCTTTTATCCCTTGCACTGGGGTAAAGGTCCTGAGCCCAGTGAAGAGGGAAAAGCCAGGGAGCTGCTGTGACAGCTTGCACTGCAGCCCCCCGCCTTGGGGATGCCCCAGCACAGACCTGGGCCCTTCACATTACCATCAGCTGAGGAACTGTTAGTAAGGGCACAGGGAACCAAGTTCTGTCCACAGATCTCCACTCTCGTGCCCCAGGATTTATCAATAGTGTGATAGATGACACAGATTCAAATTGCTTCTAGTGCCTGAATTAACTGTAGTAAAGTATGAGAAATGCTAAAAAATCCTTCTGTGCAATCTCCTAGTGTAAATAGAGTGTCTGATGGGAGCATGCCTTTGCTCTGGGTTTGGATCTGTTAGGAGCTGCTTTCTCTAACAAAGCAAATATTTGGTGACAGAACTAGATGCAGAAAGTGTTGCTTCTCAGGAAAGTGTGAAGTATTCGTAATAATATGAAATACTACTCAAAATTCAATGTTTTTCACATTCTGTTGTGAGTTTAAACATTGGACTCCTGTCACAGAAATTTCTGCCACAGTAGACAATTTCTAGCATAACTGGACCTGCTTTCAATAGAAAATAGGACAGTTTTCAAACGAAAAAAGCTAATTTGTGAATAAAAATGGGCCTCTTTCTGAGCAAAGAGGCTTATAAACATGAAGTGATAAATGGCTTTGCAAGTTTTCCATGCAATAATAACAACTTCTTAATCAAAATAATGAAAAAGCTGCTTCTAGGGGAAGGGGGGAAAGCTCCATTCAGGTTTTAATACATTGAATACATTTTAGAAAATAAATGTATAAAAACTGCAAATTTTGTTCTACTCTGCCGTCTGAATTTGTGTCTGAGACATGTCAGTAATATTTCTTTGTGCATATTTATGATGT
Source organism: Ara ararauna (assembly GCA_028858755.1). NCBI lineage: Eukaryota > Metazoa > Chordata > Aves > Psittaciformes > Psittacidae > Ara > Ara ararauna. The sequence continues at coordinate 6,222,299 of CM054410.1, read as the reverse complement.
TATAAATCAAAATCCTGTTCGTGATTTGCTGCCTTCTGAGATTAATTTCATGGAATAATGCTGTAAAACTTAAGAAAATCCATTTCTTAGGTTTCCTTATGCGGCAATGGCATCTGATTTTCTAGTAGTCCGTATGTTTTTAAAACTAAATATGTCTTCTGACCTGACTCATGGAATATGCATGCAAATAAATAACTTTGTAATTGGTGATCTGATGAACACGTGACATGGTTGCTTCTCTCGTGGCCTAAAAATGCTTCAGGATCCAGTACTAAGGAATTGGGATCTCCTTTTTACATGTGCTCCTCTGGACCTGTTCAGGCGAGTCCTGAGGAAGCCCACAAAAATGCTCAGAGGGCTGAAGCACCTCTCCTATAAGACTGGAGTTGAGGTTGTTCAGCCTGGAGAAGGCTCTGGGGAGACTTATTGTGGCCTTTCATTACTTGGAGAAGACTTTAGATGGGGACAGACTTTTTAATAGAGCTTCCTGTGATTGGACAAAGAGTAATGGTTATCAACAAAAAAAGGGTAGGTTCAGACTAGGTATAAGGAGGAAATTTTTTATTATGAGACTGATGAGACAGTGGAACACAGGTTGCCCAGAGAGATGGTAGATGACTCATTCCAGGGAACATTCCAGGTCAAGGTGGATGGAGCTCTCTCAGTAACCTGATATACTTGAAGATGTCCCTGCTCATTACAGGGCAGGGTCAGCTAGATGACATTTAAAGGTCCCTTCCAACCTGGACCATTCTACGTTCTCTGCTATGGCTAAGCCCTACTTCAGCTTCCTTGATTCTGCTTTATAAGGCAACATATGGGGGGTAGACAGAGATCATTGCATTGCTATATGGAGTTTCACACCAGTTGTCTCGCTGCATGTTAATTCTCTGGAAAAGCATTAGAAAAAGGACAGAGAAAATGTGATGTTTAAGATGTGTAACCTTGGTTCTTATAAACACATTTAGCCACTAGAGGTGGTCAGAGCTTCAATTAGGCCTCTAGCAGTGGTGCCCTAACCACCCTTTCAGATGTCACTATGTTGCTTTGCCCCTGTGATCCAGGCTTTATTTTTCAACATTTGAAAAAACATTCCTGAGCACACTTGACATTCTTACCATATAGTTTTGAAGGTGGCTGCTGCACTTTCTCGTCTGTGTCCTCCACTGATGACGCAGCACATATGGCCTTTGGGCAGATGGTTCCTTACAAGGCAGCCATACAAATCACGACAATATTAATTTTAATTTAGAGCCTAGTCTTGTCTCCAGTGAAATCCATGTCAAAATTCTCTGCAAGCTCCATGGGAACAGGTTCTGATGCTGATCATAGCTCTCTTTGATGGGAGGTATTACTACCCCATTGTCCAGCTTGCAAACAGATGTGCTTTCATGCCTGATGCAAGAGGTGAGTAAGAAATGCTGTCACATTCCCTTTGCAGAACAGTAGCCACATTTTTTTTTTCCAAGTGTCATGGGTTCAGCAGCAGCAGTCATTTTTTCTCCTTGGTAGCTGGTGCAGCGCTGTGGTTTGACTTTCAGCCTGGGAACAGCACTGATAACGCCAGTGTTTCAGCTACTGCTTAGTGATGTTTTGGTCTGACCAAGGACTTTCTGAGCCTCATGCTCTGCCAGGGAGGAGGGGAAGCCGGGAGGAAGCAGAGAAAAGACACCTGTCCCAGCCTGGCCAAAGAGGTTATTCCATACCACAGCACGTCATGCCCAGGATGGAAAGCAGAGAGCAGAGACCCGGAGGGGTGGGGGTGCACTGCGTGGTCGGGCTGGGTTTTAGGTGGTGAGAAATTGTATTCTTTCCTTGTATTTGCCTTGTCATTATTGTTATTGGTGGTAGCAGTAGTGATTTGTGTTATACTTTAGTTACTAAACTGTTCTTATCTCAACCTGTGGGAGTTGCATTCTTTTCGATTCTCCTTCCCATCCCTCCGGGAGCGGGGGGAAGAAAGAGAGGGGAGTGAGTGAGAGAGAGACTGCGTGGCTGACGGGACTTAAACCACGACACCAAGTTACGGGTGTTTTTCAGTGGGGGTAAATTAAGTATGGCTTTTATGATGGACTTATGCTGTCTGGTTCTGCATTAGGTAGGCAATCAGATAAGTAACCATGCCATAGGAATTGAAGATCATAGATGTAAATCATTACTTTTATTATACACATTTGCTTTGTACAATAACAGGTAGTCACCCATTTTAGAAACTGCTTTCTTGTTTCTTTACAGTGAAGCAAACTTAGATTACCATTCTAAATGCTAATGAACAGAATTAATGTGATTTAATAAAATAAAGTGAATTTATATGTAGATTGTGACATTAGTATTTAACTAAATACTCATCATAACACTGATGAAGCAAGCTGCTAAATATTGGTGCACTGAAGTGTAAGCTTACTCTTTAAGTGCAGGTATATATTAATTTCTTTCCTCTTTCATAACCTCCTTAAATAACGAGATAGATTATGTACTGTTTACCAGTATTTACAGTATTCCGTCATACTGTGTTCCAACTAAGGTTTCCATTGTAGCAGCTGAAGCCCACAGAAAGCTGTGTTTCTGATTTGATAAAACATTGTGATAACTGTGATCTCTTTTTATGCTATGTTTTAGCATGCAAAATTTAAGTTTTAGAATTTTTATTTATTATTTTAATGTGAATTAAAAGTAGATTGTAATCTGCTGGGGGTTGGATTTTTTAACCTTTTTCCTTTTTTGTCTGTTTGGTTGATTCAATTTGGTTTTTTTTCAGACAATGGAAACTCCACAATATGAACTAGTTATTGAAGCTAAGGATTTGGGTGGCCATGATGTGGGACTATCTGGTACAGCAACCGCCACTATTGTTATTGATGACAAAAACGATCATGCACCAGAATTTACGAAGAAGGAGGTAAGAGTTTGCCATCTGTGTTCTACAAAATGGTGTATGTAATTGTAATTGGTTTGTTTCTAAATATAAAACTGTTCCTTAATGGAGGAAAATGCTTAGACATCTTTTTAGCTCAATGTGGCAGACTTTCCTGGAGCTACTCTTTTCTGTTTTACATTAATAAATTTCAAAACCCCATCTTGCCTACATTCCAGCTTAAGGTTTTTGATGATCAGAAACATGGATGAAAGCAACATGTTTTGTCCTGGACTCAGTGCTTCACCTGTGAGACAGATAGTCTTGTTAGTTCTGTAATGAAACTCTAGTCCTAAAAGCTTTACATTTAACATACAGGCGGAATTTGCAAGGAAAGTTTTTTCCCCTGCCAGTTCAATTCCACTGAAGAATGCTGAAAAGTCTGAAGAAAAGAACCCAAACCCAAACCAAAAGATATTCACTGCCTGCAGGAGAGTATAATAGTGCTACAGCAACGTTTCTGGTTTCAGGCAAAGCATCTACCAAATTTCCTGCCCTTCTCACACTGCTCCCTTCCTTCTCCTACATTTATTATTAATCTGATTTTTTTAATTGTTTCTTTTTGCCTCTGGTATCTGGAAAGGATGAGGCAGTGTCAAAAGTTTTACCTAAAAACAGCTAGTTTGGATTTTGCTGTAGAAATTTCCTGAGGCTCTGCCGATTTTAAGGAATATTCCCAAAAGATGAGAAGTAAGCATGAGGGATGCTGATTTTAAGGTAGTTTTAGAAGAAGAAAAGGAAAGCCTATTGCTATAGAAGTCTTGAGTTTCTCCTTAAGGTATGTTTTTACCTTGTTTCATTTTTTTTCTTTAGCCTAATTTTAGCAATTTGACAACAGAGAGCTTTGAAACAAATTACTGCAATTTTACTTGAATAATTATTTCTTTTATAAATGTAAAGTGGATAACCAGATTAAAAAAAGGTTAGAGAAGGGTTTTGGGGGCTGTTTGTTTGTTTGTTTGTTTGGATTTTTTTGTTTAGAAAAAGGAAGAAGAAACAAGAAACCATGGCAATTTTTGCCCACAGGAATATTATTTTTCACTAATCATTGGTAATTGCTATGATTACTTAAGTAAATTATTTGGCAAGAACATTTCAGTCACCTAGAAAGTACCATGGATTCAAATCTTTTAAGTCCCTAAGTGATAACTTATGGCTTTTATCAAACTATTGATTCTCTTAGAATTACCCTTTCAATCAAGCTTTTAATACTCTGAAAGCTGTTTCCTGACAATCAATAGTTAAAATATACTCAAAACATTGTATTTTTTTCCTTTTTTTTTTTAGCCCACTTTTGCATGTAAAAATGTAAAGGAAATTTAAAAGGAAATGTAAATGTAAAATGTAAAAGAAATGTAAAATGGAAAATGTAAAATGGAAATATAAAAGGAAAACTCAGTCAGTTTAGAAATAGGAAGTGATTGTATTAGCAATATTGATAGCAATTCATGTCAATCAGAATCATGCCTACTTGAATTTCCAGACATTTAGATTTCTTCTTCTGAAGAAATCCTTCTGCAATAGTATATTCTGTTTGACTTAATAGTTTGGTAATTTGGACAAGTATGTTAAAAAACTTGTGGGCCTGCCTAGGCAGTATCTATTTCTGTGGAAATTCAGACAGTAAAAGGTACCCTGTACCCTTGAAAGTCTGGTGGTCTCAGTATAGAAATAAAATAGCAGGTGTGAAGAGACAGCATTATGTTGCTTTCTTGCACTTTATATCACATGCAAATTTTCCCATAGAGGCATCTTTTTTCTTTTTCTTTTTTTAATACATCGTGACTCGTTTTTGAACTTTTCACTATTTAGAGATGTTAATGACCTCAGAAATCTTCCCTCTGCTTTGCTAAGGGATATTCTTACTCCATGAATAAGGCAGGAAAAATCTGTCTTTAGACATATGGTGCCAGGCCTCTTTAGAAACATATGTTATATTTAAAATAAGAAGTGTAAGAGGAGGAAGAGTGTCTATTAATAGAGCTGATACCACTTTATTTGGCTTACTGCTTAATGTATTTAGTTGTGTTAAAATACCAGTTGTATACCACATGATGAAATAGTTCTGATTTGAATAAAACTTGAAAGAAAAAGACTTATTCTACAAGATAACTTTTCAAGTAGAAAGCACAAATTCATTAAATCTGAAGGTTTGATTTCAGAATGCAACTTCTTTTATTTAGTTTGAGATTGGTTGCTTTAGGATTGGGCTCTTATAGTATGGACACGTTTTCCCAGCTGTCTTTCTTCTATTTAAAGATACTTCTTCTCAATGCATTTTTACCCTTTTTAAAACAAATGCTTATTTAATGACCTATGTTTTCTTATAACAGTACAATTTCCACCTAAATAGCTCTGCCTTTATTTGTCATATATTGTTGATGAAGCTTAATTAAGCCAAGTTTTCAATGTGTTCTCTTCCTCTGTAAGTGCAGGGGTTAAATACATTCCTGACCTGACACAGTGGAAGCCAGTGAAGTTATGAAAGCTAGATGTGTTCAAAAAGTCAGGGCAGTGTATGAGTGCAACACTGGGTACCCCAGACTGTGCACTAAATGGTGTTTTGTAGAATGAGGAATGCGTTGCTATATGTTTCTTAGTAAATACGTGTATTTCAATAATGTTAACACAAAGGCAGAAGTTTTATGATTTTTTTTCATAACTTTTTCCAAAGTTTAAATTTTTCATGTTTCTATTTCCAAGAAGTCTTATATATATTAGCAGATATTTCTCTGGTTTCCTGGTGCAAGGCAATCTCAGCCATGTGTGAGCATAGCTCTGTCCACTGAAGATGAGTTTTATCTTTTGCCACTTGACCAATCTCGTCCTCTTTGTTTATCCAGAAACAAGCTCATGGATCTATCCCCAAGCAATGATACGCTTCTGTGTAGTTCCATTTACTATATTTACTCCTGGGATGTCAGGCCCTTACACACCTATTAAAAATGCTCATTAATGGCTTTATTTGATGTTTTCAGAGAAGTCTGAATGCTCCTGTGTTGCTGTACACAGTTTTTCAATAGCTTTAACTAGGTTTATGTAAACCTTGTTGGAAAAAGGGGCATTTAGTGAACCAATGTTTCCATCTGCTATTTTTTAACCTGCACTCCACACCCATGTCATTCGGATGCAGTTAGGGCCTTCGTGCTTAGGGAAAAATTTGTTGATGGTGTGTCAGAGCATAATCACAGAAGCTGTGCAACCTGGCTGTGATCCAACAAAACACTTCCATTAACTTCAGAGAAATAGTTTAAGCCCTTGAGGTTTTAAGTACCTGTCAGGTACTTTGGTGGGTTAATTTGAGACACTGCTTTATGGAATTCAGCCCAGTAAACTATTTTGTTCCTGTCCCGTCATGCTACACACTTTCAACTTGCTCTATTTCATGTATATATAGAATCACAGAATCATAGAGTAGTTAAGGTTGGAAAGGACCTTAAGACCATCTAGTTCCAACCTTTCCTTCCTGTTCATAATAGGCTCTGAACAGTGCAAAAATCAATTCAGACATGAAAACAGTACCCTGTTCCCTCTGGGGTTTTAAATAATTTAATCTTTAATGATTAAAAGAACAATGTTTTAAAAGCTCCTCCAAAAATTCCGGTAACAAGGTCTACCTTGTAAAAGGTCACAGTGGCTGGGATATTGTGTCAGATTTAAATTATAAAGAATGAAAATAGAGATACTTGTAAAGTTAGTGACCTCTTTTTAAAATTTGCAACCCTATTTCTATAATATAAAAGATTTTAAATTAATTTTGTGAATTAATTATTACTGAATACAGCATATATATTGCATCACAAAGAGCAACTTGGCATTTCCTTTCCAGCAGGTTACAGCCTTAGGTTCAGCTTTTGTTCAGCAGCAAGGCATTACTTATGCGCAAGTAACAAACGAAGCAAACAATGAATAGGGATTGATCATTCTAGAAAATCTTATACCTGGTTTGTGTACTGCAGGATATTTAAACTGTGTGGAAATGAGTTTGAGTCAACACTAATGGTGCAAAGTATTGTTTTTATACCTAGCACATTAAGAAATGTGAGAATTAGTTTCTATTGTCACTTAAACAATTGGTGACTGAACATGGCAGTGTAGCATGACAGTAAAACAGTCATTTTAGTCTACAGTTAATAGACTGTATTAACTATATAGTTGTTATTACATAGTAGTTACTGTGGTTGAAGCAACCACAGTTACTTCACTTTCACTATAGTGACACTGTAGTTGAAGTGTGATGAAAAATTAACTGTAGCATCTGCTGGAAGCCACAAGCTGGCAAATCCTGCTCTTGTATCTGTTCCTGTAGTCATGGTTCTGCCCAGATGTTCCCTAGAACATAGTGGAGGAAAAAAAACATTGGTTCAACATAACAATAGTATGGATTTGACCCATTCTTGTCTACCCTTCCTCCTCTGAAAAAAACAGTCCAACGAATCTTTCTTCTCGTCTTATATCATTCCTGAATGTAGAGTACATGCTTAAAACTGGGAGTCCACTGAGTATATTTGTCTTCTGGCTTCTGTCCTGATTTTTTAAAGTATCTGTTGCCAAGGAAGAAGCTTCCATTGCTGCTCTATAGGAAAGCATTTTTCCCCTTAATATCATATATGTTGTCTGTCCTTAGTAAATGATACGACGCACTTGAGAGAAGAATGCAGTGATGTGACTTAAGGGGATGATTTTTCTACAGTCCACCTAGTTCTCCTATCTGTCCTTCATCACAGATGTGGGACAGCAGTACATCCCTGAAAGTAGTGGAACACTGAAAAGTAGTGGGACTTGTCAGAGTGCTTTCAGTTGCACTTAAAAAACAGGACCTTCTTTTGGCCAGGGAACAGTCTCATTTGTGAGACAATTCCTCTTTTTGCCACTTCCAGTGTCACCTTCAATGTCATCCATTTCTGGGACAAAGCAATGTAAAATAGAAAGAATTTTGTCATATCAGGGAGAGTAAGGTTTAGGAAAATATTTCTCCTAGTTTAGATTTCTTTGAATATGTGTTCTTAGAAATTAATTTTCCAGTTAAACAAGGAATCTTGCTTCTGTGAACAGAAAAACATCAGCAGAGTGAAACCTGAGCTGTACTAGTGCTGCCAGTCTTAAGTCTGAAATACGACTTCTTCACATTTTGAATACCTCCTGTTAAATGGTTTATAAAAGAGTATTAAATGACTAATGTATACTTTAAAAAATGATTCCTCAATTCCTATAGAGACCTGAAAGTGAATAGGTTGCTTGTCACCATGATTTATGATGGCTTCCAGCACTGTCTTCTGATTCAGTTGTGCTACCCTCTGGGGTAAGACAGCCCCTGGAGTACAGTATGTATCTCCATCTGCTCATGGTTCAAAGAGGATATGAGACTTTCAGAGTACCATCTGGAGAGATTTATTTTGCAGCTCAGGTTGTGGAGAAACATGCTTGTAGCTTTGAGAGTCCCTGTCTTGATTCTTGGTGTTGGCTAAATCATGTTGAGGACCAAGTACTCATATAAAGTGCTTTTAAGGTTCCTCCTGGCCACCTTTGCCATAATTCTTTTACAGAAATGTCTCTCTCAGACATGATATTGTTATTTTCCATGCTAGACATACCTTACCAACCAGGCCAGACCTGTCCATTCAGTTTTCACATTTAAAACCAGGAAATCTCACCTTCCCTTCAGTGATCTGAACATCAGTCCTGGTCTTTCTTACCTTGTCTTTCAGTGAAAATGTTGCTCTTTGGGACTCCTATTTAACTTTATGCCTTTCTCTGTGGGTCTTGCCGGTGAACAGGACCCTACCTTTGGACACTAAATCTGTTAATGGCCTATAATTCCCCTTCTCTAGACCCTTATATCTGATTTGCGAAAATCCCTAGGGAGGATTATATTGTGCTAAACTGAGCAAAGAGTGCTGGCCTTCAACTAACACACAGTTCAGGATCATGGCCTGGGGACCATGATCCTGATTTGCTTCCCTGCTGGGACAGAAGTCACTGTGTCAGCCAGACTGAATAGAGGCAAAGACAGGAGCTGCCAGTGTCACTCAGCAAGGTGATGAGAACAAGCTGAGCTTGCTTTGTCCTATTTCATGTACCATTCTCTCATGCTGGATATCAGAAGGCCAGATGACTGAGCTGAGGTACTTGAGCAGCAATCAGCAGATCTGAATAGATGAGAAGGAGCCGTTGCCAGGTTAACAGTTAAGAAATAGAGCTGTACTATTGCCTAAATGTTATGGGAGCCACTCTTAAATTCTAGCAGCCTGTTCAAATCGGAGCAAACTGTCTCCAGCACTGCTTTTGTCATGAGAAAGAGTTTTGTGGAATGAATAAAACCATTTTAGCAAAATCACGTAAACAAAATGCACACTGGAATTTCCATTTGGCTCCCATTTTTTGACTGTGAGACAATTTACATGCAGAGAAAGCAGAATTCACACGGAAACTCAACAGAGCAGGGCAAAGCCTCTACAGATGTTAGCAAACTTTGGCAGCTTCAGGATGGCTGGGGATCATCAGAGATGAGATTTTTGGCCTTCTTTGCTTTTTTCTAAATCTGTAAATACAGCTGGGAAGGCTCCTAAAGCATATCTTAACCTTCAGAAGCCCCCTACACTAGATAAATATTTGCACTGACCTTTTCACTTAGCTTTACTTCCACTTCATACTCTTGCAGCAGCTCACTAACACACTTGACTAATCTGAAAGTCCAGGTGCCCAAAAGCCTCTTGAAAACAAACGTAAGACATTAGCTGGTATATTTTTCACACCTGAAAGGCAGAATTTAATTTCTTTGGTCATGGAAAATTGTGGAAACGTGTTCAAGGATTAGAATTCCAAATGTGTCTCTGTCGTCTTAACCTAACTACTTTCAAGTAACTTGGAAAAATGCCCATGATCAAGAAGAATGTTTGTTAATATTTCTGAACGGAAATGTGGTGATACCAAGCTAAGGACATCTGGAAGACTAATTTAAACAATCTGGTTAATGAAATTACCTTTTTTGTTACTTTTTTTTTTCTTCTTCAATATTGCATGTCAGTTCTTATAAGAATTAGATGGTTTGAGGTTTTTTGTGTGATGCAAAATGCTCAGCATCACTCAGGATTGAATTACCAACGACCTTCAAAACAAGAACTTTGCTTTAGCATTACAAGTAAAAATAGAACAACTTTACCATGAGAAAGAAAAACAAACATGCTTATTCTGTGCATTGACTGAAATAGAGGACTGTTCAGCAAAAAAAAACCAGTGTTTGGAAGACCAGTGTTTCCTGTACTCATCCAGATTCATACTGTATGCATGATAATTTGTATTCATGTGGCTTTCGGCAAGCTATCTGCATAACCAGTGTAAGCACTTTGTTCAAGAACTTTTGCAAAATATGTTTAACACTGAGTCCATCCACTTATCACATAATTAGAGCTGGATGCACTGCATAGCAGTAGGCAGCAGAATTCTACATTTATCTTTGCTTGTGAGGGGTGAGTTCATTGCTTTGTTCCTCTCCACCAAGGTCATGAAATACATGAAGTTGTCTACTTAATCTCCAGATAAACACATTTCAGTGGTACATAAAACAACAGAGTGCCTTCTTTATAATCTGAAAGCAGCACAGAAACACTTGTATAAGTAAAGGAAAAGTTCTATGAATAGAAATTATCACTATAACAGTGCAAAACTGTGTAGGAGCACAAAGGCACTTCACTGTTTTTTCAGATCTGATTTTTTTTCCCAGCATTCTTGTTCTCCAAGTCAGCTCATATAGAAAACTTGTATTTTTGCTGGTCCTTTACTTTTCTCTTTTCTGGTTTTCAGTGTTCTTATACTTCCTTTTATTTAGTCTCCTTGATTTATTGTGATCAGCTGATCAGAGCAGTCCTGATGCAGACGTCTGTGTGAGTCCTTTTGTAACCCTTAGGTTATGCTTGGAAGGTCAGCAGCAAATTCAGTGGTAATAACAGCAATTCTCACTACAGCTGGTGAATTCTCACCACAAAACCATTCCAATGCTGACTATCCTCTGAAGACGTCTTCCATCTGCTTCTGCTAACAGCAAATATCCAAACACTGTGAGCAACAAAAAAAGCCATAAACCCACAATTTATTTCTCTCTTCTACAAGAAATGAAGGTTAATATGCTTCCTTAATGTGGCCTATGAAGTGTGAATTTTACGATAGATATTAAGGTCAGAATTACAAAGCAAACAATAGCAGTAAGACTTTTGACTACATCTAGCACAAATACATGTGGGCAAGTAACTTGATAGTAGAAATTAAAGAGGAAGGAAGGAAAATTCAAACAAAGGCTCTTGAGAGAAGCACAAGCTAAACAAAGATAATGTAACGTCTCCAGATCTACTCTTGGACCACTTATTCAGGGAAGCTGGGTAAACATAATTATTAGCAGTATTTGCTAGGAATGGCAATGTGATTTTCCAGTTAAATATGTTCTCTCCAGCTGGACTTTTTCAGTTGCCTTCAAATCAAATTAGGAGTGCTTTCTAGAGATTTCAATTTTAATATAAATATTAAAAATGGAGTCTATTGCCTGAGAAATTAATTTTCTTTTCCTCTGGAAGTTTACTCTCTTCTCCAAGAATAGTTTATAGCATGCTGTTCTCCATTAACTGTCCAAGGAGTTCCACCTTCAATGTTGAGTGCAGGCAGGTGACACGGAAACTTCAAAGAAACTTCACACAATTATTTTCAGGTCAAGATGTGACAGAATGCATCAGTCTCTTGTGTCAAATTACCTTATGGGTGCTGAATTGGGGGACCTCATTTGACTACGTAACATCTAGTTGAGTGAAATCCTAAATTCTGCATAGAAACACTGCGGTTTCTATGCAGGGTTTTCACTACAGAGTGGCTCCTAAATCATTGTTATTTCATTCAGCCTTAACAGTTTCTAAATTGCTGGGCAGGCACCGGGGAATTGATGACCAGGAATTACTTTTGTGGTGCAACCAGCAGATATTTTCTGTCGCTTGAAGGGAATTTTATGTATATAAAGGGTTACAGTTCCTCACATGAGGAATGTGGAATCTTAACAGAAACACCAAGAACACTAAATCTCCTTGTATGACACAGCACAGATGATTTGAGGAGTAATAAATAGAGGAACTGTTAGATGTGTAACAAAGTATCACTCTAATCCCATGAGTTAAGAAACCCACACTGTTAATATGCCACTAGCATCTGTAGGAGTTCTATTTTTAAAACAGGATTAAACAAGATAACACCCTATAGATCTTCACATATTCAATTTGCTCCAGACAAAACCCTATTTAATAGCAATTATACAATATGTGTGAGCTGGTATCATGGTTGCAGTTTATCTGAGCAAAAGGAATTTATAAAGCTGAAGTATATTCATACAAAAATAATAGCTATATGATTGCTTAGGTCATTCCACTTTAGTGGAATGAGTTTTGTGATCAGTTTATCAATTTCTTCACTGACAAGTGAGATTCTAAGGTTTTTGTCAGCAACACTAAAACTGATTTGTCTACTACAAACTTTGCTAACCATCTGTGCATACGAATCCAAATGTCAGGATTATTTAGACAAAATATTCTTTTTCCTTCTGCTCTGAAACAGTAAAATAGTGAACTGATAAAAATCACCATGCTAAAAGGAGCTTTACATTTATTCAAGCAAAATTGTTAGTAAGTGTTAGGAAAGAGATTCATTTGGAAAGCAATAAAATACTGTAGGGCTGATCATCTCTTGAACTTACTGGAATAAAACCAGTGTTGAGACATTTAAGAGAAAAAAATAAACACAAAATAAACAAATTAGCAGATTCATACAGAACTTTGCAGTTACAGTCTCTTTTGAAGAAAATGGTTCAGGACTGTAATTTATACATATCCTTGTACTTTCTACTTTGGCTTATATCCAGGACTTGTTTGCCTTAGAGTCCCAGATGCTTGTTTTCTTAAAGGGTAGCTGTTTCTCTAGCCAGCTGTCTAACAGTCACTTAATATTTGTTTTTACAAATGTTTTCTCCTGTGCTCCCAGTCCATATGTCACAACAAAAAGTATAATCCCACCACTACAGAGTCTCAATGTTATCCTCACTTTCCCAGTCTAGACTTTGATCCCTATGAAAAATCCCAGGATGCCAGTTAGTTACCTGACCATGTTTGCCTTCAACGCTGTTGCTCTATGGCCGGTCCTTCATAGTTTGTGTTCTAACTCCTGTTCTCCTCTTCCACTTAGCTTGATGCAGATTTCATAGACATATATATTTTTTCATTTCTCTGCATACTGTGGAAGGTTTCTTCCAGCTACTTGCTTGTCTAGTCTACTTGATACTTAGTTTGCCCAGCGCTGAAATATGTGGTTGTCTTTTTGCATCCTCCTTCAAAATCCCTACTTCCTGCTTCATCAACCAGCCAAACAATACTCTTACAACTTGTTTTTTGTCCCTTTCAAGTCTAGTAGTTAGTCAGCAACTTGTAAGGAACCTTCCCTGAATTTTAATAATTAACTTATTTTTAACTTCCTCTTCAAAATCTTTGAGCCTGTCATTTGAGTCACAGAGCCTGAACACTCAGTGTCCCTTAAACGCACCTCTGCTCCCATTTCCAGTTGTCACTTCACTAAGAATGATTTCAGTGATATATCCATTGAATCCTTTCTGCTGAGTGTGATGTCCCCTTTCTCTCTGTTCTTATGTTCATCACTTTCTCCACTGTCCTTTTATATGGAAAACTCTTCTAGTATTTCATAAAAAACTATGTTTCTGACCTTTTTCATCTCATAGTTGCCTTTCTGTTCCATGTTTTCACTCCTTCAGTTTTATTTCTTGGTGATCATCCTTTTTCCATTCCTTAATGCTGTTCCCCAGTGAATTCTTCTTCATGCTCTCCCTGTCTGCTTCCCTTTGAAACCACTATCCTGTTTTCATGACTTACTTACATGGTCCTCTATGACTTGCAAAAGTCTATGTACACTCTTTGCCTGCCTTCTATAGACCAAGTACCATCACTGTCTGCTAGCACACATCATCTCATTTTTTTCTTTTATGCTTTATTTCCTCTTCCTCAGCCCATTTGTTTTGACCACCTTCAGTCACAGAGGCCAGCAGTGCACCTATGTTATGTAGTACTGTCAGATATTCTTAGATCAATGATTTTTCTTCATTTAGAAGATGGATGGTAAGAAGAGTGCTGCTGTTCTCAACAAGTTTAAAGGGTTGAAAACAGTCTTTTAGTTAAAAAAGAAAAGTTTGAAAAATCTAAGGAGTTATGTGAGAAACTTTTCAAGAGATACATAGGAAAAATCAATCCTGCTAAATAAATCTAAATTTAAGCCAACAGTTGTCTTTGCGGAAATAATATCAAGGAAAAAGATTTATCTATAGTATTGATATTCTTAGCTGTCTCTATCCAAGATATGGCTCTCATCCAAAGCGCTCCATGGAAATGTGGATGTAGGATTACGCTATAATGTAAATCTTATTTTATACACATTCATATCTACATGCATAGAGACACATGCCCACGGGTGTTTGCCTACCTAAACTGAGGACCAGATGTTTTATTGACCTAAAATTGCATTTTCTAGTATGGATTAACACAAAATTCAGTTTGGTTTGATTTTACTTGTCTATTTGAAAATAACACAGCTAGTACTTGAAAACAGAGACCACTGTACCTGGTTAATTGATTCAGTGTTGAACTGAACTAAGAAAAAAGTGTATGTTTGAAGACAAATGAAAGGCATGTTTTCTAAGTTAGCAGCTCTGACCTTTTCAAGTTTTCCATCTTAAATAATAATCAAAGCCATGAGTAAATAAATTCAACTTTACCTGCAGATGCTGAACTCTTTAATGCCCTTTTACTCTAATGTAGCCACTGCCTGATATCAATGGCAGAAACAGTTTTGTTGTGCCCCATGCTGGGGCTGACTGGCAGTGTCTAGGAACTGTTTTCTTTCCTCCAGCCATCTGATTAAAATGCGGTTCCAATCAAATCTGTACGGTTTCCGTCAATGGTAAGTGTTCACCTAGGAGTCTTCTGTGTCCCAGAGGTATTTCTTTTCTTCAGTTCTTCTGTATTCATGAGAAAACCAAATTACAATAAGTCTTGTTTACCTAGACTGCCTGTTGAGATTGTTTTTGGACTGCCTGCTGAATCTGGAGTGAGCAATACAGCGCACATGAGCCCATTCACATGCTGGTAGATGTAGATATAGATGTTAGCAATAAGGTACCTCTTTTAGAAACACTGGGTCCAGCATAGCCTCTGTGAAGTCTTTGCTTTAGGAAGATTAAATATTTAAGCAGGCAGCCATTTGGCGTGTTAGTGGGAAAGAGTGTAGGGTGGATTACAAGGAAACATCTCAGATTCTGACACCTGATTTCAACTGAACTTCAACACTATTCAGGGATGTCAGGGTTGCCTGTTTTTTTGTCTTCTGGAATAAGGGTTATCTCAGTTGACCAATGAGGTAATATGTGACCATCTAATCAGTTTTGGATTCTCTTATTCTAATAATAATTTCTTTCATGCAATCAATTAAAAGGGAATTTTAATTGTCTTAATAATTGTGTTTTTAAAGGAAACATGACAGCTATTATAGAATTCTGAATTCATTATTTTCTGTGGTTATCCGTTTTCAAATTCAAAACATAAGCTTTTAAAATGTGACATCCCCTTCAGTCTCATTTACTTCTTAAATTTGTGAATCATCTTTGTAAATAATGGTCAAATAGAAACAATGAAGAGATTGTATTCTACTCATAACTTTTCTCATTTCTTGTCTTTGTGTTATGGGAGATGCAAGAGAAAGGTAATAATCCTGCCTGAATACAGCAGGAGGTACTATTTGTTGCCATGCATACACACATCAAGAAAAGTGTCTAGTTTGTTTCTTTAAAGAACTATTTTCAAAGGGAAGTACTAGACTGTAGCTGCCTACAAATGCAAACTCTAGGTACTAGTCAGCAGAAAGAAACGCATTCAGCTACATGTTGCACATCTAAATTATTTATTCAGAAATAAGAAATGTGGTCTGTGAACATTTACACAGCTGGTTATCCATGTTGCATAGTAAAGCTATTGTAATGTCTTTACTGGAGTAATTTGTAAGTATTCAGGAAGCACCTTACTCCCTTTTAAATACTCAGAGTCCAGACCACAGGTTGAAGTTCACTGATTCCATAAAATTATTTTTTTTTAAGTTCATAAAGTATGGGCAGCATTACCAATGTCACTATTATAGGATCATAATTTAAAAATACTAGCATTCTCAAAAGCTCCAGCAGTGTGCCATTTCCCCGCTTTATTAAAATGAATGAACAGATGTACAATTTATTTCTGCTGAATTATCATCTAAATTCATAAGCTATTTCTCATGTGTCTGAATTCCATGTTGGTTTCCAGTTTTCTTTGCCTTAGAAAAAAAAAATGAAAAAATCACATTCTCACATTTATCACTCTGGGGATATAAATGAGAAGTATACCCTCCACTTCATTCACTTTAGACTAATACCCTCAATACAATTTAAATCCCATCTCTTCAAGGCTATTCAGCAAAACCTATGCACTGGAACACCCAGGATCCAATTGGAAATTTCCCTTGCCATCTACACTGAAGATTGGCAGATGGGCTCTGAGGACACTGCCTGTCCTCTCGAACAGAATGAGGTGTCACACAGCTACAGCCAGTCTTTTTGGTTGGCATTTATAATAATAGCATAAACTTAGCAACAAGTTGGGAAAAAGCAAGGAAGGCATAAATAATGACTGCTAAGTGAGAGAGGTGAGAAGGCTGAGTGTAACTAGTGAAATTTGCAGCTAAGGAACACCTCAGCTGGCTCTAATCACTCAAGAAGGTGTGTTTTTTCTGCCTTGTGGAAGCCTAGGAACATAGCAGGTGCTCCCTGGAAGTGGTAAACAAGCTAAACAAGACAATGCAGAGATTAGATAGAATAAAACTCTGGAGGCTTAAAACCACATGAAGCAGCCGTGTTTCCATACAAAAAAATAAGTATAAAAATCCCAGACAGTGTGTGCCTATTGCCAGTCTTATTTGTTGGCAAGGTTTGTGGGCAATGTATGGTTGATATTTTGCACTAATTTCATGTGAGAAACAAGTGGATAATATGCCCTAGGAGTTCTGGCACAATTTCTTCTGTAAACCCTATTTCTACGAGTTTATATTGTAAGCAAGCCATAAAAGTTTTTCATCGTTTGAAGTTGACAAGAGAATTCTCAGGCTCAGCTTGTGGGTTTTCAGGGTTTTTTAGGGTTTGTGGGAGTTTTTTTGTTTGTTGGTTTTTTTTACTTTTTTTTTTTTTTTCTCCTTTCTCTGATAAAAAACGTTTTGGCAAAGAGAGTAGCGGAACATAGTGTGAATCAATCTGCTTTCTTTATTTCCTAGCTGCTCCAGAATTTAAATACCTCTTTGCCAGACAATTCAGGAAAATGATGAAGTAATAGTTGAGATTTGTGAAAAAGCATGATTTTCATCAGAAACCTCTGCAGTGGAAGGAGCAGTTTGTCCCTGTGGGACTTCTAGGAAAGAGTTGTTAATTCACTAGTAAGAATGGTAGAGGTGCAACTGGAGCAGGTATTTTTTATGGTGGCCACGTTGCAGACAGTCTCAAAACAATTAGATTTGAGTATCTATTTCTGCCATTCTTGTTCCATTTTAAACCTTCCCCAAGCTGAAATCATAATTATTTTCCTGTCCATTTTCCCTACATTTTGTTGCCAAAAGAGAATATGACCAGCTAGGGAAGCAAATTCCAGCCACATCATTTTCATCTTTTTTTCTGCAGTAAGGAGGGCAGATGTGATTTTGCGGTTACACCCTGTATCTCTAGCTGTCAGCACCAAATCCAGTGTAATGAAGGATCTTCTTTGATAAGGAGCTTGAGACTGGAATCTCAGTTAGGGAACTCCTTCCCATCACTTGTTTTCAGGCACAGAAAAAAAAATAGGGTTTGGCTATCCAGTGAACTTCAAGGCAATTAATGAGCACCATGGACCTGAAAAATATTGGAAAACTATGCAAAGGTGTTTAGTTCCCCTTTCTGTTCTGTATACATTATTGGATTTGAGCTTATAATGAAATCTTCAGGGGAAGGGTTCTCCAGATATTCTCAAGTCCCTCCTTCCTATCTGTATAATTTCCAGTATTTGCTTATTTTTGCTTCAAGAGTATTGAAGATACAGTTTCTGTGATCTCCCAGCAATCCACTACAGTACGGCAGCTATCCTGCTAACAGCAAATTTGGCTTCATCTCTGATAAGAATTTTCCTTCCCTCCACTGAAGCCCATTGCTTCTTGGCCTTGTCCACTATGATGGTGACACATAAACAATCTTTTCATCTGCCCCGTGTGCATTTATTATACAGATTTGCTCAAGACCATAAGATTTAGATAGTTGCTGCTCTAATAGCTCTTTGCTTTCCATGTTGTGGGCAGGAATCAAGTGCTATAATACAGCTGGGGCTCCCTAGTGCTGAGCAGATGGGAAAATTCCTGCTCCTTTCTGGCACACAGTATGACTTTTTACACATCTCAACATGGTTTTGCTGATTTTGTAACATTAAATTGCCTTTATCATCCACAATTCTTTTCCAGTAGCAGAGTAAATGGCAAAACTAACATCTGCTGCACGTGCTTCCTTCTTCTTTCAACCTCACCACAGGAGAAGAGTGCATATATTTAGAGCATTTTGATCTGATGAGGTTTTGCTGCTGTTTGTTTCCTTCTATACGTATGGTTTTGTATTCAGTATGGAGAATTTGATTATATCATTTGGGTGTTTTTATTTGTTTGGGGTTTTTCTGTAGAACAGGCTGAGGATATTTCATTCACAAATAAGAATCTATGAGCACCCTATGGGGAGCTCTATATCCCATTTAGGCACATTGTGACCTTCTACCCATCTCTCTGTCCATACACCTAACTTCTGACCTGAAATTATCCTGCAGTTCCTACTTTGGGTTTCTCTTATGGTAAGGGAGTCTGACAGCTGCATCAGACTTTGTGCTACGGGCAAATGTACACAGAGATTCAGGAGGAGATTCATGAATGCCAGCATTAGTTCAGAGAGAGTTTCATTAAGAGAATGTTTTATAATAATGTAGCATTTTTCATTCCAAAAGACCCCAAAGGAACATTTAGAAAACGGATCTTTTCCATGGGCAAGCAGAGGATTAAATTGCAACTTTCTGCTGCTTGCGGGAAAAATGGAGACTTCGTTTGCTTTGCTCAGGAAAGCAGTTTTAGTTTCTAAAAATAGCTTGGTTTTGGAAATAATGACAAACCCTGGTGTTATAATGCTACACTCAAAATCTTGTTTATGGGCAAAGGGGGGAAGCTCACCTTAAATATAAAGCCAAGAATTAATTGATGGGAAAATTGAAAATTAATCCAAGTTCATCCTGATTGTATTACTGCAGAAAAAAACAATTATTCTTCTATTCAGAAAAAAAATCAGTAGTGATAATATGATATCATAAAATTGTTGTACACATCCTTTGTAGCTTCTACCCCTTTTCCTGCTGTTATTCTCAGTGTTTCCTGGTTCCTCTGGCTTGCATAGTTGGTGTTTCCATTCTACTGTTCATGGTAGGGGTGTTATTGCAAGCTGTCAGCACTTTGAGTCCTTTGCCAGGACAAATGTAATGCTTATGAAAGTAATTTCTTCTTCCTCCCTTTGGAATTATTTGGGCTAATTTTTATGTATTTGCTAACATACTTTTTTACATGTTGCTCACTTTTCAACTCACTTGAAGCCCCATGTTACATCCAAATTTACTACATACTATGTAGGCAGGTCAAGGAAAATTCAGGCAGAGCAAGCCTGACAAATGTCTATCCTGAGGTTTGAGGCCTTGTAAACTTACAACATGGCCTATTATTAGCACTGGCAATACCATTGCAGAGCTACACAGTTTCTATATCATTCTGTGTTCTCCAGGCTGCAGTTAGCACTTAACTATTGGGGCAGCACTTGAGTCCTATACACAACAGAAGGAAGTCTATTATTGCTAGCGGAGACTTTGTGCAACTGTGGCTCTGGCCCTGTGCCTTGATGTGGAAAACACTGACTGATGTGTACTGACTTATTTTGAAATGTAATGAAAGCTCTCCATCATCATTAGTCCACTGAAACTGTGATAACCAGCCTGTCTCTAGGTCAGAAGGCAGCCGGTAACTGTGGAAGTAGCCTCAAGATTCTCAATAAGGAATATCTGTGTATCAGCAGACTTGGGATTGTTATATAGGATGCAAAACTAACTAGACAGGTCAAACTGAGTTGCTTGGCATTTGTATTCGTGTGATAAATGCCTTGAGGCTTTCAGAGGTCCTTTTTTATATTTCATCCCAGACATAGTACTTGCTGCTTCAGGTGAATGAAGTACAGTGCTGGTATCTTTAATGAGCTCCCCAAAACTCCATCTGAGTACACACAGGGGTGCTGGACTGTCTGGATGTAGGGAGATGGCTTATCACAAGTGATTGAAGTCTCTGCTTGTAAGAGCAAGAAAGTGATACTCAGCTAAACAATGTTAAAGATCTACTGAAAGTAAAGGAAGAGCTAAAATCTGTCAGTGACAAAAGGGTCAAATAGAGAGAACCAAGAGGATTTTTCTGAGCCACCTATTAGAGTGTGTAACCAGAAAAAACACCACTGAGGTATTAAAGAGTGTGTGCCTGTGAGAAAAGTTTGTTATACAGGTTAATACAGGCAGTTCTTCTTCCTCTGGCTTTCCTTTCCACCTCCAAGCTCAATGCCCCTGACTTTATGAGAGAAAATATCATAAGTAATTGAAGTTGCGAACCCCAGCAGAATATCAAATTAGAAATTAAGCAAAAATACTCATCTGCTGGAGCACAGAAATTCTGGGAAAATTTTCTAATGCAGTGTTACAGCAATTGGAATATTTTATTTTTTTTTTCCCCAGCTGCTTCACTAACTGAATTGATTGAATTAAATGTGTTCTGTGGTGCTAGCTAACCTCTGCCCCTAGTTACTCCAGATAATCATGGGGGTAATCAGCCTGCCATGATCTGAGCTCCAAAGGAACGAGAATAATGCAAGGTTCAGGGAGCCTATCCTGACATTAATCAGATGTCATCAGGGTTTGATTATAAATCCTAAAGACCACCAAATTGATACAACATGGTCTAATTCACTAAAAATTAGGTATCTACATATTAATCACCAAGCTGAATATCTGAAAGTGATTGCCTTTCTAATATGTGAAGTCAGGTGTCAATGCTTTGGAATGTCCCACAGTTTATTAATAAATATAGTGATCAGCATCAGCAGAAAAGTAGCATTAACCAAATTAAAAAAAAAAAAGATTTTGTTCTAACCTCAAATAGATTTTTCTCATCTTGCTGCAATTTACAGCTCCATTGAAACTTTTTCCTCATCTTTCTACTCTAATTATGAGCTTACTCGGAAGCAAGAAATAGTATATGTTTCAAGCTATCTGCAAGCACAGCATTTTTCTGCCTACCAAGGGGAGTATATCATATTGCTGTGTATAAAAATAAAATGGTATTTATTGTCCCTTAAAATGATTTCCCCTAGAACTGGCAAGCTCAGTTGAAAAATCAGTATCTGAAAATGTGTGTTAGGGAAGGATCCAACTAATTGTGGATCTAATTGTGTACTCACCTGCTCTCCTTGGGAAAAGTTCAGTGTGGGAATTTTGATGCAGATATATTAGTACATTATGTAGAGATTTTCTACAGAAAAGGCAAGGTGACCTTAAGAGAGAGGTACAGCGCAGTTGCTTAATAAACTGGTTTTCTTCATATATGTCCCTATTTAATAAGCGTTCAACCCTGTGAAAAATCTTTTTTGACATAAACTAATGATAATACCTAATGCTTATTTATCTTATTGGTGTCATCTTGTTACCTGTATTTCCTGGGAATTACCTTTATTTGCATTAGAAAGTTGGTATGCTTGGAATTGGAGAGCTCATGTTGCAGCACAAAGATTTCCAAGAATACCACAACATTAGCTGTGACCAGGATAAAGAGATTGTATGAATTCTGGACATCTCAGCAAGGCTCAGCTTGAATGTTTATTTGCTGCATAGATGAATTTGGGATTTTCTGCTCCTACCCAGAGAATGGATTACATTTGTGCTAGATGTGGTGCTTCTCACCTTCCATCACATATTACAGTGGTGGTCTGCACAGACACAATAACCATGATGTGCCAGTGGGACAGGCCACATTTGCTGTTCACATTCAGGTAATCTGCAGCCCCTACAGGGTAGGTCTGACAGGTTTGATTAACTGTATATAGATTTGATAGTGGACATGTACATCTTTCTGTCCAAAGCTCAAATGCGGTGCCTTGGCTGGTCTTGACCTCCCTCCTAATTCCTGGTGCCCAGACACATAAACTTAGAAGCATTGCCATCAAACTAGTCATTCATGTTCTCCAAATAGCTTGGAGAGAATTCAGTATCCAGATATATAAAAATCTTTAGTTCACTCTTTATCCGCCTTCTTAATGAAAGGGAAAAAATGAATACTTATCTATTTACAGCAAAGGATATCTAACTAAAGCTGCATCAGTGTTTGTGTTCAAAGAGGCTGTGTGTACAATGAATGTATGGTTAGGAAAAGATAGATTACAGGTGAGAAAAAGAAAGGACCATGAATGTTCCCTCTGTAACAGGAAATAAGCATACAACAGGCACTCAGAAAAAATGTTTCATTTTCTTTTATTACAAGTATTTTTCTTTCAAGAAAAGATTAATTAATATTGGCTAAAGGAGCTGGGCAGTGAGAGATGGAGATCATGTGTATCCTTAAAGCAAAAATTAATAAATTCATTTAGCATACCTTTGCTTTTTTCCTGACCTTTTCCACACCAGTGCAATGCCAAAACATACACCTGTTACTCCCTGCTTCAATCACTGTTCAGCACTGCATGTCTCAATATATGCTCAAAATCATGTGTTTTCAAAGCAGGCCACCCTGGGTGCAGGTTAACTCCTCTCAAACTGCCTTTTGAAGCCTCCATTCACAGAGCTCTATGGAGAGGCTCAGAACGCTCCCTAATCATTAGTCAAAAAGTTTGCATTTATTTCTATTATTCTTTCTTTTTGGCCTTGAGAAAATAATTTTTCTACGTTAATAGAGTTGAAGACACCAGGAACTTGTTGTTTTCCATTAGGGTAATGAGACTTCTGTGCTTACCTGGATATTCAAGATATGATAAAGATTTTTCTGCTGTGGGAGGAAAACAGAAAATGAAAGAAGCCAATAATCATGAAATGTCCCCTATGCCTATGATCTCCAAATTATATCTTCTTGTATCTTTGATATAGCAATAATATTAATGCTCAGTGAATGTTAGGCAGACTAGATGTAGGCTAGTGAATTTGAGAAAAAAAATATGTATATCCAGTAGAAGAAAGTAATGCGAAACTACATGAAACTTCATTCATCACTTTGTTGCCAGACTTGGAACACTTATTGCATTCAGATAGATTGAAATATGAATGTTCAGCCCAAATTCTCCTGTCCCCACCCAGTTTTCCATAGAAAATGTAGGTCTGGCCAGAGTTTACATATTTAAAATTCGAGCAAATTTTGTATCACTGCAGATAATACTGCCTGTAAACTTCCATCTGTACCTCCTGCCTCCGCTGGAACAATGTGAAACCTTGCAGAGTTCTTATCTGCTTCCAAAAGAGAGTTTTCAAACTAGGTTAACTTCAGACAACTCTTAGCTGGAGGGGCTTATAAATCTAGAACACGTCATCCCCATCAGTTGGCACAACCTAAAATGCTGGAAATTTGGGGAATTGATGAAATTTGTTGCTAAAATATTCCAGAGATGCATGTTGCCTTGAATGCTTTGAATGGTGCTTCTAGGCGCTGCTCACCAAAGGCCATGTGAAGAAGCTTAACCACTGTCAAAACATCTGTTGTTGGCATCCTGGCTTGTAATCAGCTGTAAACTGTCACCACAAATAACTACCTTCTTTGGAAGAAATGTCCTCAGGGCAGAAAAAGACAGATTTCTCATTTGGATGCATATGCTTCTTTATATCAAAGATCCCCAAGATTGTGCCATAGAGAAGGCCTCATTTACATTGTAATTCCTACCTCTTTCCAAAGACCAGGTTTCTCAACCTGCTAAGAATATGTCTCAGTCTTGCAATATTAAGGTACCAAAATACACTGCTTTCATGACATTCTAAAAAGTGCATAAAGGACTTGAAAAGGGTCCATGTCAATCTGTGATACCCTTACAGAGAAATCTTATTTAGAAATACTGCTAAATCTCCCATTTAATAATCAAGTTGTATTTATCCTACCTTTTAAAAGAGATGCTGAGCTCACTGGGTTCCAAAACATTGTGACAGTCTCTGTGAAGTTGGTGTCTATATAAGAGAACCAAAGCTAATTTATTATTTCCTTATTTATACACAGTTGGGAAGTAATCATGATCATAATTTTAGACAGAGCACAAATAACTTTTAGAGCTAATTGCTGAAAAATTTAATGATATTCTTTTCACTTAAATTCTTTAAATCCAGAATTGGTGCTTTTTCAGAAAAGTGTGCTCAACTTCAAGTTGTCACATTGATGCTGGGTCACTGGTGATGACGACTCAAAATGTGTGTGACCAAGTATTTAAAACAGCCAACAGCATTACAAAATTCATTTACGTTAGCCTATATGCATTGAAAAAAGTGAACGCATTTTCTAGTTTTTGTTCATGGAAAGCAGGAGATGCACAAAGAAAAATCACTCCCAGGACAGTTTACATTTTAGGCAATGATTTCCTCAGTAGTAAAAGCATCCACTTACAGGGCTTTTTAGTTTTGGTTTTTTTTTTTTCCCATCAAGGTATGTATAAACCCTCGCTTGTCAGAATGGATTTCTTGGTGTTTTATTTTCTCATCAGTGTCATAGCTCAGGTCAGTTCCAAGGGCATGTTTGGTAAGGTATTCAGGAATACTTTATTCATTGCTAGAGTCTACAAATAGAAGAATAAGGGAGTGAACAGATTTGTGTTAATAAAAATATCATAAATCATGAAATTAGGATTTCACAGAACATTCATTCATAACTGTAGTAGTTACATAGATGAACAAGACCCTTCTAGAATTATATCTAGGAATTTTCTTGTTCTTTCACCTATTTGGAATTAATTTATTTTTAACTTTCTCCATTAATTTGCTTCTGTATAACACTGAAATACAGGTTTCAATACATGTATTTAAAGAAATCCTGGGACTTACATTCCTAAAGAGAAGTCACAAAATGCCTTCTCTACTTCCTAAATGTAAACATGACAGTAATTTAAAAATCATCGGTAGCTTTCGTATTCTGAAGCTCTTGTCACTGCCCAGCTCTCTCCCCATCAGTAGAGAGGCCACATTGCATTATTTTTTCCTGGGAGGAGACTAAAGCCCCTGGAGTAGTTTCTTCTTCAGTTCTCTAAATCTCCCAGACTTTATAGCAAATTAAGTGGTCTTTGCATAAGCATGTTATAGTTAATGCTATCAGAACAGTCACAGAATCATGGAATACTAGGTTGGAAGGGATCATCAGGTCAAGGATCATCTTTCTTGGCAAAAGCACGGTCTAGACTAGACATCCCAGCACCCTGTCTAGCTGAATCGTAAAAGTGTCCAACATTTGGGGAACCCATGACTTCCCTGGGGAGATTATTCCAGCGTCTGGTTGTTCTCACCGTGAAAAATTTTCCTCTTGTATCCAATTGGAATGTCCCCAGGAATAAGCTGTGCTCATGACCCCATCTTTTCCATGTGACTTCTTGTAAAAAGGAAGTCTCCATCTTCATTCTAGCCACCCTTTAAATACTGGAGCATCATTTCTATTGTCATAAAATCACATTTTATCTGTCACTTCTGTGTTCAGAGAGGAATTCATTTTCCTGTTGTTGAGGAGCCTAAATGGTACATGCAGCATACCATTTGCATAAAATTCTTGTACTAACGGATTGATTGTTCCGCACTTTTTTTTTTTAGTAAGGCAGTGTCAATAAGCCCAACCATGTATGTTCGGATGTTATGTTCAACATCAGAAAAGTTGGTTTTCATATAAAAATGTCTCTGCTAGAAATGAAAGATGAGCTTTTAAGAAGGCCTCCTTCCTTTCCTTCATGGCCATAACTAGCACAAGTGAGAATGATAGATTAATGGGGGAAAAAGCCTATAAAACCTTTCTGCTCCTAAAATGCAGTGCGCGAAAAAGAAAGGAAAAAACAGTTAAGTCTGTTCTATTTAGAGTTCATTCTATTTGAAGAAGACAACCAGCATCTTTCTTAGAAAAAAAGATAAGGTTAGCACTGCTCTTGATGGGAGGTGCACTGAGGGAGAAATAATGCATAGTTGGGTTGGCGGAATACAGCACAAGTGGTCTCATAAATGTGAAAAGCAGATCTATACTTGGTCCCTAGGCAACACTGATGCTCTAGCAGGTGAATAGGTGTAGTCTGTTCTATCAGGCTTGGTCAGATCATAATTTTCTAGGATGCTGTTGTTTTAAACATAAGGTTTGTTCTACCTGGGAGGAAAGAATTTTTCACAGATAAGAAAATAACATCATTATTTCTTTGAGTTTTTCTCAAAATACCCTCAGTGCAGTAAATGCTATCCAGACCTCTCACTGTCCTCTGTCCATCTGAAGAAAGAGTATTTGTTTTTCTATGATATGACCATCATTACAGAAGTGTCCACTGTATTTATGGGCACTTGATTTATTCTAGAAACGATTGAATGCGCCTTGCATTTATAGGTGGAAAACTGAAAAAACCCCAAACAAACCAACAATGAACCTTTTCTAAATTATTTGTATATTCTGGGGAGAAAAAAAAAAAAAGTTAATATGTTTATTTCCTGTCTGAATCCTCAGACAACGGTACTAGACTTGATGTACACCCTGTAGGTAACAGGCTTTGAAGCAAGAATTCAACATATGATTAATACATGTTAGAATTATCTTTCTGGCTTTACTCTGTGGCCAGGATTCAGGCTGAGAAACAGTCATAATGTAAAAAAGTGTCTTCGACAATATTCAAAAAGAGTGGCTATTTTCAAGTATCCTTCACCATCACTTATTTACAGTCCCTGAATGCCTTTTAAAGTCTTCTGCAAACACATAAATGAGAGGATTGGAGTACAACATCAGCTCTGAAAGAGGCTTCATCACTGTTGTGAGAAAGAAGCAGAAAAGAAAGTTCTTTAAATTCATATGAGAATCTTATGAGGATCTTACTCTGTAGATTTTCTAATGTTTTCTGAGGTACGTGATCTCTGTAAGAAGAATAGAAGGAGTTTTCACATTGCAGCTTTACAGGCATCTCATGTAGCATCCAGCAGTTTATTCATCCATCCATCCATCCCATTTTACCCTGTTAGTTTTGCATTTTATTCCTGCCATACTCAGTCCTAATACCTAGAGAGTTCTTGAAGTGGTCCCACTGAACCCCAGAGATAGCTTGGCTTTATCACAACGGAAAACTGCTCACAGAGGAATTTGTACATGGATTGTGGGGAAACAGCCTGATTAATACTGTTCTATTTTGTTGTTTGTTACATTGCTGGTACTCCTGAGCAGAAGTTTTCCAGGCAGACTCATGAGCAAACAAGCTAAAGTCATGTAGAAGCCTGACTCTTTTTTTTTATCGTTTGTGATTTATGTCAGTGATAGTAAGAATCTTTGTGCTTTTCAGTAAAAAGACACAGATTTATAGATCCTGCAGAAATTGTAGCAGTGTTACAGAGAGCGAAATTTGATCTTTGGCCTTCCATTTAGTTAATTAATCTTTTCGATTTGTTGCTGCTATTGCAGGCTGCAGTATACAGTGGACAAAAACATTAATTTGGTCTTTCATTGTTGAGCAGTACTTTTGTTTTGTAAAATAACTGATGTGTGCCTTGAAAGAGCACAAGGCATTTAGAATGTGTAGCCTGTGAAAATTATTCAAATATAAAAAGTGACAATGCATCAAAAATTATTATGGTCAATTTCATACATTTGGAAAGATTTTTTCCTAAGCTACAATTGAATTCTTATTTTTAATTACACGAGGGAAATGAAAAAATATTGTTTACTTAGAAAAATATAGAATAAGCTGAAGGAAACACTTTAGATTAAGAAATAATATAGTGCCTACAAAGCAGCATTATGGCAGCAAGAGAATGACAATTACTGTTTAGGTGACTCATAGCTTTAATTTGTGTTTTGCATCTAGTTTACACCATTAAATCCTTGTCATACTACAATAATGCTTTATATTTACATAGGTTCTTTCATCTAAATGGCTTCCAAGGACCTTCATATATTGCTTCATATACAGTTCACGTCAGTTTAATCCATTATGTTGATACAGCTATCTCTTTAATAAATTATAGCAGCTATCTATGTCCATATAGTAAAGGTTATGCACAGTTTTAAGAGGGAAAATACCTTCAAAAATTGTAGGAGGGATTAGGGAGAATGTAATACCAAGTTATAATTTGCCCTGGCTACAAAATTGACAATTAGATTGCTCATGCGGAGAGATTAGTATAAACTGCATCTGGTCATGTCCTCTGTTTTTCAGCCCCTGATAGCAGGCCAGTACATTTGGTCATTGTGTTGAGATGAAGAATCATCAGATTTACTTTGTTCAATGCACAAATGTTATGCTACGTATTTCCACCTAGTATTTCACCTGCCTAGTTTGTGAAACCTGATGAGCTCCAGGCACCAGATTACTTGGTTTATTGTTAGCTGTCAAGATAGGCTTTGTGTCCCAGTGAATATCACAAGAAATGTCCATTGCTGTCATTTATGATTCTTATTCTTGATTGCTTGAGAATGCAGATCTTTGTGATTTGTCTGGAAATTCATTTGTCCTTGTGGATATTCCAGACACAGAGCTATGGTAAATACACTGTTTCCTTAACAAATAAATATTGGCCACTCATGTAAACACATAATGACAGTGTGCCAAGTAAAAGACACGAAGAGCAATCAGACTGCAAGAGATTGCATAGCTTGTCTTCATATTTTCAAGAAAGTAGAGAAAAAAAATGGTTACAAAGGCAATGGATTTATGTGGAGAAGAACAAACGCAATAATACCATTTCCCTGGGCAATTTCTGATAGAGACATGCGAATTAATATACCCCATTATTTTTCATCTTTTTGATATGTAGATGAGGAAACAAATACATTATAGCAGTGCAAAATACCCTCAACTGGAATATCACCGTGATAAATGCAAGTGGACATGCAGGTTTAATTTGTTTGTTCTTGATTGGGAATCACAGCATGCAGAATCTTAATGAGCCATGGGGTAGCGATCACCCACCCCAGACACATTTATCTTGCATTGTGTTTGCTGATTGTGGCAGCTCTTTAATTTGGGTATAGCAGTACCCCACTCTGAGACAGTTTTTCAGTGACTTCATAAAGGTATTAAGGTTATTAGTGCATGCTCCTGCTGCTGCTGGACAATAGACATTCAGGTGATTCTGATGTAGTTAAGTTCATTTGTTCCTTTGCTCTGAGAAGCCAGTAAATAAAATCTCACTTATTACAGAAGCTTTGAATAAGGCTGTCAGATAAGAATCCAGTTTTCATACAGGCGAGGTACTGTTTCCAGTTTTGCTTGAGGCTGAGATGGGGTTAGTGTATAGATACTTGTCTCCTTGTGATCCCTTTTCTGAGTCCTTTTTTGTAAGAAATGTAAGCTGCTTGTTTTCAGCTTCAGGGACCTCAATGCCCAGTGAAACCATTTTTGTGATCTTTCACAAGAATGTCCAGTGGTCAATACCTGCTTGCCATCAGTTCATCATGACAGCAAACATTGCTCACTCCTTACATTTTGAAGTCTATTTTTGCTTCCTCACAAGCTATCCTCACACTCTTGATGGAAATCTTCATCCTTAACTATGGTTTCTTGATGTCTTTTGTTTCCCTGGTAAAAGTCTCCTTTGCCAACAAAAACCTGATGATTAGTGTGAACTGCTGGCATCTGTCACTCATTGTTTCTTTCTCAGTTATGATCAGTTTGTTGTCTGTCTTTCTGTCCTTTTTCATAAGCTTTTGGGGACAGAAAAAGAGGAATCAGGTAATAAATGACAGTACAGCGTATCACTCCACAGAGCAAGTTAAGCTTACGTATTCAAATGCTCAGTAGTAGTAAGAGTGTAGTGTATAGAGCTCTTTCTGGCCAAATGCAGCTCTGGGCCAAGGTATTTGTAAGTTTTTTTTTTTTTTTTTTTTTTAAATGGGTCCAGATAAGAGCAGTTTAAATAAAGTACAGAACTCATCTATTTTATTCTTAATTTATATTGGTGCTTAGGGGATGTGCAGATATTTAAAAAGAGTAAAATCAATTAACTTGTGATCCAATTATTTATGTTAACCACTATGGGATTTTATTTTAGAGCACTGAATCAGATTCTCCCAGTTAAGCACTGTGCTTTGAGAATATAAACCTTGCATTTGGAAATATGATGAGCCTGTTGTTATCTTTTCTCTATTTCCAAATCTAATTGCTTTTTTTGTCCTTTAATGGTTTTTTAAACTCCATTCTTCACTTTTGTTTTTGAAAGGGACCCAGTATAAATATAACAGATTTTTTTTAAATACTAGGAAGCTTTTTCTTAATATAAAGGAGGCTGAACAAGCAAAAGAGTTCACCTTCTAGATAATATACATTATATTTTTCTGGGCTTCCCTATTTCACAGTAGATATTTGTCTTCTGCAATCACAAATCTGTGATTTATGACACATTTCACGTTATAAATTTAGAGCAGGTCCATGTGACAACTTCTGAAATTTGATCATTCTTCTTTTTAAATCCAGCTTGAACAGATTTTCTTCTAATGTTCCAGACAGCTTCAAACACCCTCAGTGTTTCAGTGGTCATTTCTAAGTGCAAAGAGTACTCAGAGTGTATCAACTATGTTTGGAATTCTTTGCCTTGGCGCAGTCTTCACCTGTAGACATTATCTTTTCCTTGATCTGCGGGTGTCAGAAGCCCTGCAGTTTATGCCCTCAGCAAGTCTATGTGCCCTTTCTCCACTACAAGCTACAGCAACTGAGGCTACTGAGAGCCCTTCCTAAATAAGGAGAAGGTAGGAATGTAAAAGAAAGCCTGCTCCAGCTGAGATGACCTTGATATTTTTAAGCTGACATTCAACGTATTTTTTGAGCTAGCTGGCACATCATGGCAACCTTTTCCATCTTAGTTTGGTGCTGGTGGGGTAAGCATAATAAATTCATCTCACTGGCTTCACAATTATGTATCTGAATAAAGCAGCGAGATCTTTAAGTATTTTGCCCAACAGCTCTTACTGATCCCAAAGTGATGCAGGGAGTATTGAACACTTAATTGACTCAGGCTTGTGGATTAAGGAAAAGGTCTTTCAGAAGGATAAATATGAAATAGGAGCAGATGCACAGTGAAATCTAGGGGTTCTATTCTTTAGGTTTACATTCCTTGAAGTCTAGTCACTGTTTACATGGCTGAATAGGAATTTTTTGGTACTGAACACTTGTTGGGAAAAGTTCTGGCCCTTATGGTTCTCATGTCTTGCTTTGTACTCCCTCAAGGTGGGACAATATGAAATAATGCAAAAATATCAATCAGGCTAATTGGTTACTTTTAATTAAAGTAAGAGGGGTCCAAGTGTTTTCCAGAGACAGCATTTTGCTGAGCAGGAAGGAATACAATCATGGTAATAATTTCTCTGTTATATCCAAGATTCTTAATAAAGGTTTTTCTTTTGATTTGTTTCAACGCAAATGAGAATATTGTTATACTGTCATTTAGAGTTAATTAAACTGCAAATGAGGTTAATGATCTGCCTGAAACAAAGCTCAATCACAACCTGTTACATATTAATGATCAAAATCAAAAGAATCTTTATATTCTTTGTTAAATATACCAAAGAAGATAGAAATAACCAGTCATTAGTGTCATCCTTTTATAACATCAGGTCTGAGGCTGGAAAGCTTGAACTGAATGCATGCACTCAAATTATACAGCTAAATTAAAAAAGGATTTAGAAACATAAGTCAAACCTATTGGAAAAAATGAAAACACAGATAACTGAAGACAGAAAAAGACATAGTTTTCTCCTCTGTACTTTACTATGTGGAAATCCATTTTGCCTAGTATTTGTCCAGACTGTGAAATCCATATATTAATAAAATGGTATTTTCTGGATTTAATAGTCTCACAAAATCTGTAGTGTTATGGCTTCATGTAGTCTATGAGATAGAGAAAAAGATGTTTAGTCTATTTAGGCCTTAAAACCACTCAGGTAATTTTTGCTCTAGAGTTGACACTGGCAGCGTGGCATTTAATCATGTACAGGAAAGACTGTGCCATTAAAGTTTGTAATTTTGGAGTTTTGAAGGCTTGACCTCTAAAAGTGCTAAGATTTTCTAATGTTCTATAATGATACTGCTGGTGTTCAGCACTTCTCAGAACTAAATATGTTTCCATTCTGGTTTATCCACCTACAAAGCAGGTATTATCATTCATATACAATGCTTTTAGTGTGTCAGCCTCAAGTACTTGAGAGGGGAGGAGTATTATTAAGTCTGACCCCTAGAACCTTTTCCAATGGTTTGCTTAATATCTTTCCTACATAAATGATGTTGTACACTGTTTGTCTGGGTAGTAAATTAGAATTTTCTCATAGGGCTTGGCTAGCTGAATAGTACAGCAGTGCAAAAAGATCATAAAAAATTCTTCCACTGAAAGAAGAAACTAACACTGACTTTAACTTATAATGACAGAGTGGTAGCATGAGGTCCAATTATTTTGTAGCCTGTTGGAGCACCCTCTCCAAAACCAGTATGATAACACTTTTTGTAAAAAGTTTTATTTATTGATAACAGTGTAGTGAAAAATTAATATGTGTGGTGTAACTTATGGAAATGAGAGTTTGAAATGCAAAATTGGATTATTTGTAAACAATAATATGTTTGACAGCAAGAATGGGCTATATTTGAGAGCTATGTGTATAGTTCCCTTTCTGTTAGCGTATGCACCTATGCAACACCATATATTTACAGGATTCACTTTTCCAATAATTTGAGATGAACTGTTTTCTTGTGATCAGAATCTTCCAAAGCTTGATTCCTGTCACATTGCTGCTTATCTCCCATCTATTAAATGAAGAGTACCTGTAATGTGCTACCTTATATTTCATGAGTGAGAATGTATTATTTAGAGCCAATAACATTTTGTTTCAGCTAAGGATTACATCTTTCTCTTGTTGTGGTGAATAATTAATGCTGGCTTGGATATTTCATGTGTGCATGTGTGGTCATTAATTGAAA
The DNA here is from genome assembly GCA_028858755.1 of Ara ararauna. NCBI lineage: Eukaryota > Metazoa > Chordata > Aves > Psittaciformes > Psittacidae > Ara > Ara ararauna. Next base: position 6,189,060 of record CM054410.1, on the reverse strand, counting down.
ACAGTAACAATTTTCTCTATGTTGGTTTTCCTTTTTTCTAGTTTCTTGCTACAGTAAAGGAGGGAATCACAGGTGTAATAGTAAACTTAACCATTCGTGACCAAGATGACCCAGCAACTGGAGCATGGAGAGCTGTCTACACCATTATTAATGGAAATGCAGGGCAGAGTTTTGAAATCCATACCAATCCCCAGAATAATGAGGGAATGCTTTCAGTTGTCAAAGTAAGAACCATTTGCTGTTGTACTATATTATTACTGGTAGGTCCACCCATTGGATTTACTGCATAGGAGGACGCACAGTAAGGATAAGTTACTCAAAAAACATATAGTTCTCTACCAGCCTTTGTCCAAACAATATGTATAACCCTTATTCTCTCACAATAACCTTTTTTCTTTTGTCATGAGGACACACCTGTTGCTAATTATATTGCCATTGTGCTTAAATAACACCTGGGTTTACCAGTTCACCTGTGAGCATCACAATTAATAGTGAGACTATTTTGTCTGTGACTGGGGGTACAATTAGAATTCAAGGGCCATATATCACTCTCAGAGAACACAGATGCAAACACCATAGAAATAAGGGGATATGGCTTCTGACTGAGGATCTGTCTTTTTTCCCTTGTTTCTAAAGTTTCATGAAAAAAAAATCAGAATTTATTGCCTGTCTTTGTATGACGATACTCCTATACCTCACACTTAAAAAAAAAAGAAGAAATTAAAAAAGAAGAAAAGAAATTAGCCATGTTTGCTCTCTCTATCAGAATTTCCTCTGTTTGACTCCAGATGAGGCATTTTCAGTTCTTTAGGCAAATAGCATGTATTTCCATGGGATGCTTTTGATTTCAAGATACAAGTTGAGAGAAAAAACATGTTATTTAACATATGTAGCTACTGAATATGCGAAATACATATTACACCACAAATATATGAAAATTATATGTATGAGGTGTAGCAAAAAAATATATGCTCTTGGACAGAGGGACATCTCCATCTTTCATTAAGCCTATTATATTCATTAAGTTAAATGCACTTTAAAACTACCACTGTGTCTAATGATAAACTCTATGTGTCAGATGCAATGAATGCTGTTGTCTTTTTCTGGCTAATTCTATCTTCTGAAAGTTTGCAATGGGGTACAAGGAAAAAGTCGTTAGTATTGTCTTAGCACCTGCTCTCTGATTTTATTATATATTTTACAGCCGTTAGACTACGAGATTTCAGCATTTCACAGGCTGATGATCAAAGTGGAAAATGAAGACCCATTGGTTCCAGACATAGTATATGGCCCCAGTTCCACAGCAACAGTTCAGATCACTGTTGAAGATGTGAATGAAGGCCCAGTTTTCCACCCGAACCCGATGAGAGTGACAAAACTAGAAAACATCCCTATTGGCAGCAAGGTGTTAACGGTAAATGCCACAGATCCAGACACTCTGCAGCATCAGACTATCAGGTGAGTGCACTACCCTCTAATTTTCATCCATCAGAAAGTGAGTATGCCTTTTGTGCCTGAGAATTTGCCTGCCAATGCAAAAAATAAATTAAAGTTGCTGTTCTACACAATACGAAGTGGCAATTTATCTTTTTTTCCTGCAATGGAGAGACTTAATATGATGGAAACAAAGCACTGCACTAGACAGGGGGCAATAGCTTTCTGGGCAATGAGATTACTGCAGTAGAATAAGTGAATGTCACAAGCATTAGGCATAGTTTTGCGTACAGTTTCAAAATTACTTTTAACCTGCTTGTTTATTCCTTTTCCTTCATGAGAGCCAAACATGTAAACATTGAAAATATGTACAGAAATAATTATGTCTTACATATGGTTTAAATCAATATATGATCATTTGAGAAATCACTTGGAGTATTGTGTGCAGTTCTGGTGTCCTCAACATAAAAAAGACGTGGAACTGTTGCAACAAGTCCAGAGGAGGGCCACAAGGATGATCAGGGGACTGGAGCACCTCCTGTATGAAGCTAGGCTGAGAAAGTTGGGGCTGTTCAGCCTGGAGAAGAGAAGGCTGCGTGGAAACCTCATAGCAGCCTTCCATTATCTGAAGGGGGCCTATGAGGATGCTGGGGAGGGACTCTTCATTAGGGATTGTAGTGAGAGGACAAGGGGTAATGGGTTCAAACTTAAACAGGGGAAGTTTAGGTTGGATATGAGGAAGAAATTCTTTACTGTAAGGGTGGTGAGGCACTGGAATGGGTTGCGCAGGGAAGTTGTGAATGCTCCATCACTGGCGGTGTTCAAGGCCAGACTGGGCATAGCCTTGGGTGGCATGGTTTAGAGGGAGGTGTCCCTGAAGAAGGCAGGGGGGTTGGAACTAGATGATCTTAAGGTCCTTTCCAACCCTAATTTTTCTATTATTCTATGATTTATATAATGTCCTTAAGCGGAATAATGACCATCCATCCACATCAAAGGGCAGAGAAAATATTTCTCAGTGAAAACTGAAGCTTACAGTTTAAGATTTTTGTGAAGGTAAAACTTGGCCTTCAAGTAGGGCCATCATCTTACATTTTGATCCACCTGCTCTGGTCTTTTAGTTTTTAGATTTGTTAAAAAATGGAATATAAACTACTTTCTTCTCTAATACGAAATTAGCTTTCTGGACTGCTTTTCTCAGCATTTGAGGGTTGCAGGTTAAGCACTACAACTAGAATCTATTTCTATGTTTAATTTTTCATTCTTCCTTGTGAGTCTAATTTCCCCTAGATATAAATGTATATAAAAGAGTATAAATATCTTTGTGAGAATGATTTCAAAGCTTTACCTGAACAATGTGCACTGTCATTCTATACCATAGATGCATGTTTTTTTACTATCACAGGGTTATTTAACAGTGATTGTGCACTACTTAAAGAAGGTTTGATATATTTTTTATCAAAAAAGCAAGTTTCTGATATTGAAGATGTTCTGTGTCAGTAACAAATGATGGTAAACATGCCACTGCAAATGGCCTCACTGACAGCCTTGGATTCAAAAGATGAGGTGAATTTAAACAAGTGAATGTGCTCATCTCCAAGAGAAGAGGAAAAAGACAAGGCAAATAATTATAAGTCTCAATTCTCTGCATCACCTCATAAATACCTCAGCAGCATTACTCAGAACCCAGCTTGTGTAGGGAAAAGATATTTATTCTCTTTGGGATTGGGACTGAGTTTAAGAATTGTAAATAGGGTCGGAAAAGACCTTAAGATTATTTAGTTCTAACTCCCCTGCCATGGGCAGGGAAAGCATGCATATTAAGAAGCATACATTTTGAAGTTATCTACAACTTTATTTTCTTGGGAGATAAGAGAAGTTGTGTTAATTAATGTAACAGTTGATTTTATGATGTTAAAAGAGAAAAGCCGGAAAAAATATAAGGTTTTGGTTATCAAAACCAACAATCCAGAAACTGTTAGCTGAATTTTTCCCCTTGACCTCCTGATTTTGCTGAGTTTCTCCTAATTGCATTGATACTGAAATTATAGAACATACCAATGACTTACTGAAAGCTCTGTTGGCTTTCAGTGTTGTGTGTAACCAGTTAAATAACACAAACCCTTTTTGCAGTCCATTGCATCTCGCAGCTGGCTGCAAAGACGCTCTCAGGTCTTCACTATAACTAGCTCATAATCTGAATAAAAATTTCCCAAAAGTTTTTCCATACCAACGTGGCTAAAACCCGTAGGGTTTTTAGCCAAAAGTAAGATTTTTCTTTTCTCACTCTCCATGTGTAGAAAAGAAGAGCAGAAATAAACGAGACTGAGTGAAGAATAAAGCATGATCATATACTGAAATGCAAATATGTAAATGGAAGTGGCTGTATAAAAGGAAAATAAAGCAAATGCAGTGGAACTCTGGGAAATGGGTAGAATGATTCAGGAAAGGTTAATCTGACTTCCTGTATGTCCTTTTGCTAAAATAACAGGAAAAAATAAACAGTAATTTTTAAAAGATGTTTTTGACCTTGACAGGTATTATTGAAACACAGAGCTACTAGCAGTGAAAATGGAAGCCTGTAGTATATCAGAATAGTTCCTACAGGCAGGTGTGTGTTTAGAGTTTGGGCGTTGGTCCAGGACTTCTACAGAAAATGCATAACAGGCTACATTGTTCTCAAACTATACTGCTATAAATTATATCATCAGAATCACTGGTATGATTATACTGGTAAAATAAAGGCCAAGCAGGCACAATACATTCTTTTAGATGAGATGTTACACTAAATATTGATGACCATGAACAAGCAATGTTTTGTGCCTGCAAGAAGCAACAAATACCAGATTTGTATTTTGTATGCTGTGTGAACAATGTACACCAACCCCAACAAAGTATATATCTGTCCAAATGTGCAGATACAGACAGAAGAACAACAGAATTAGTAATTTTCTTTTTTTTTTTTTCCAGACTGTAACAACCGATCTATGTCTAAACACAGGGATATTTTTAGTTAGTTTTCTATATAAAGCTTGTAGGAGGAGCTGATGATTATTTGTAATCAGCAAATTTAGTTACTCTACTAGATGAAACATGATAAATGCATTACAAGAACCATGAATAGTGCATAGTGGCATTGTCCACATCTAAATTTAATTTATCCTTTGAACACTGCATATCTGAATCAGATTCAAATTACTTATCTCTTGAAAAGCATGGCTTACTTTGTAAAAATTCTGAAGACAGCTGTACTTTTGAAGCAATTTTCTTTCTTATTCTTAAGCTTAATGTGTTTTTGCAGACTGCAAAAAGATTTCATTTAAAAGCTCAAACATGCTGGCAAAAATGTATTACACTGAAAAAACCAGGACTCCAATATTTATAAGACTCAAAAGCATGGATCTTGAGCTCTGGCTATTTGTTTGCATACAATTAATTAGCAGTAAACTTTTGTGGTTTCAGCTCTTCTCTGATCTACTGATGCTAACATTTCAAAGAAACTCCAGGTAGATGTAGGCACATCACTGTGGAAACAAGAAACACATGCTCATTTTGGCCACCTAAATAATGTAGGCATCAAGTTTAATCTTACTCTTACTTATACCTGTTTAAAATTAGATTAACATTGACTTTCACAACTATACTCAGCTCTAAGACTTCTTATGAAAAGTCTGCATTAAGTACAGGGAGTTTTGTACTATGGATGTTGTAGCAAGGAAGGGGCAAAGAGAAACAGTGGTTTATTCTGAACACATGCCTTTGGGTGGAAAATAGCATGTGTTCCACTATGATTATTCCCAGAAAGAAAAGGAACCTGTTCAAGTTGGATCACATTTCTTGGATTCATTAACTTTTTTTTTTTTTTTTTTTAAGTATTTAATTCCCTCTACAGTTTCCAACATTTTAGAATTAAAAAATGAACGAAATCCATCAGCCCCCATTTTAATTATAATCCAACAATTTATTAATAGAACAGTGATGAAGTTTCTGAAATTTGATTTCTTAATCAAGGATCATTGTTATTTTTGTGCCAGATTTAAGAGTTTAATTTTGGGCACTTCTTCCCAACCTCTGAAATTTTAATCAGAAGTTTCAAGTGTACATGTCAATGAGAAGTTAAAGGCTAAATTTAATAACATTTTCTACCTTGGGAAATTAAAAGAAGAAACTCACTCTCTGAAATCCATTATTAACAGTAGATCTTAATTAAACACAGTTACGGTCCTCAATATTTGTCTGTGTGAAGAGATTGGTTTCAGTATTTTTCTTTTTCTGGATTCAAGGAGTCCAAAATATTACATCGTTAGACTTTTAACTATGTGTAAATAAGTTGTTTACTGCAATGTATTTGTAATTTTTAATTAAAGCAATGCTGTTCTCTGGTTTCATGTTTTATCATGGCAATATATTTTTATTACCTACTGTGCTCTTGGATTTTAAATTATTTACATGAATATATTATCATAGTACTTATTCTCAGTAAGCAATGTGACTCAATGCTCCAGAAATATCTTCACAAGAAAAATTTATTATAACTCTAAAGTATATGTAATTCATTAATTAGAATTAAAATGCAGTATTTGAAGCTGGAGAACTTAGAAATAGAACCCAAACTGCAGTGGGTTTCATAAGAGTATGAAAGACTGCCAAAAATATCTGAAGCAATACATGTAAATAATATACATATTTGGGTATATGTGTAATTTTCATATCTCAATCCAACGGACCCCCTATAGTATAAGTGGTTTCTAGAAGCATAGGTGCATTGAACTAGTGGTGAAGTCTCAACTGTAGAAATCTGAAGGCCAATTTTTTGCTTGGAAGTTGGCACCCTTTTTTTTTAGTCTGGTCTTCTTATATCACCTTATCATTAATTTAGTGGAACTGCACAAATATGAAAACAGTAAATTTCCAATTGTTTCAGATTAGTCATTTCAGATTAGAAAAGTCTGTGACAGATTCAGCTACCCAGCTGCTTGCTAACCCAGAGCCTGGGCATTTGGCTTCTTTAGCACTGCTGTTGGACTGGCTGTGTGCTTGATAACTCTGCTAGTCTGGAAATGGGAGCAAATTCACATTTATTGCAATCATTTCCAAACAACAAATATTGATCTATCAGAAAGGAGGATAAGCTCCGTTTCTCTTTGCATTAAGTGCATTTTTCTATACCGCAAAGTAAGTGTATATATTAACGAGGCTTCATTCTTGAACATCAGACCAAGGGGATGATAAGGCTAAATCTAACACAATTAAAAGTGAATTATCACTTTTGTTTATTTGCCCTTTTACTGAAAGCGACTGGACAAAGGACTTGTCATTGACTTTGGTAATAGAAGCATTTACTACTGGGCCACATTTTGCTTTAGATTACATCATCATAACTTTGGGTTTGGCGCCTATGGAGTTGGTGGAAGTCAGTGGAAATGTTCCAAACTTCTGTTGGTGGCGACCATGAACTGCATAATCTCTGCCAAAAAAAAAAAAAAAAAAAAGTCTAAAATTTAGTGAAATATTTCTGAAACTACACTGAAGGGGGATTTATAGCTCAGTGAGTTTCTTCCAAATCTGAAATACCCCAGAAAAATAAGGAGAATTCACTTGAAAAGTCAAGTTTATTTCTATTACTTCCTTTTGCTGCCAATCACCACGCTTATACTTAATGAATATATAAACCATGAATTGCAAAGGCAATTCAAAAAACCTTTTTCCTGTCTCTTGCCAGAATTTTGTCAGAGATCCCAAACCCTTTCTGAACTGAGGCTTCAAACCACATTTCTGACAAACACTTAACAGATCAATTTTGCATACTGTGTTGCACATCAAGCCTTTTCAAAGCACTTTTGTTGCAGATGAAGGTCAATAAACTTGTTTTTTGAGATATACTACATTCACTTACAGAAGTGCTATATAATGAGACGGAAGTCTAAAAGTGAATGTTTAAGATATGACATACTTACTCATTGTTAAATGCATCTTCTAGAGTCTGAAGGACTTGCCTTTGATTCCTAACATTGGGAGATTTGTTTTCCTTGTGCAGACAAAAGAATACTTCTATTGTTATAAATGATTGGCTGAGCCATGCTCTCAGATGCAGCATCAAGGTTTTTCACTGTAAGTTAGACCCAAGAGCATCTTAAGTTGGCTCTGTAGTTTTATTTATGGCCTGCCTGAACCCGGCTGCTGGGAATTTGTAGTGCATATCTAGATCTAAAGTTGCTGTATATTGGAAAGTGCACATTGTTTCTCTTTTCTTTTCTCTAAGTTAGACGGAAAGCCAGGTAGAGAGGGAATCTGCTTGAATCTGCTCTTCTGTCTTCTGCAAAATTGTGAAATACAGAAACACTAACTAGAGAGCTGCATGTATTGGGGTATCCAGCAAGCTATGCCAGAAAAGAACAGACGTAATCACTTCTGAAAGAAAGAGTTTGGCCAATTCACTCATGCTACAGAACTATCACCTATAATGGCAAGTACTCACTTATCAACTGTTAGCTCAACCATATTCTACACAGTCTATACTGAAACTGTTTCTTGAATATGTTAATACTATTTGTGTTGGTAATCACTATGATATATTTATGTTATTGTCATGATATTAATAACTGAAGGAAAAAAGTAATGAAAAAAAGAATTTTCTTTTTTTTTTTTTTTTTTTTTTCTGGTGGTTGTTTGACCAAACTGACTTCTACATTTTTTTTACCAAAGTAAAAAACTCTTTTTTCCCCTTGCATCAAACTCTCTAGGCCTTCATCATGGTGGGAAAGAAGCAAAACTGTTTCTAGAGTAGTAATGTACCTCCTTTATTTTCCCACAGTGATATAACTCTGGAGAGGCGATAATAGCTTAAGAGTAAAATCAGGCCCCTATTTTTTCCTGTTCAGATGATTTGTAGCTGGCCAACACTGTGTAGATATATCACTGAGTCTGAAATAGTGTGGAGGAAACAGCTGGTTAGAAAAAAGAAATCTCTGGTAGGAACTACTGAGATGAAACTGAACAGAACAAATGACTAGAGTAAAATCTCAGTGCCAGTAGAATTAAAATGTTTGCCAAATCTGGAAGCCAGGTCCTGTAAAAGCTGTGAACAGCATCTAACACTGACCAGTCAAGAAACCCACTTTCAACTCTGTCAGCTTCAATATTGGAGCTATACTATTGCAGGACCTTCTTTTCCTAAGAGTAGTGAATGGATGTTGATAGCCTGCTTCCAAAAGTCTGTTATTTGGTCCTCACAGGCATCCCCTGTGTTGCTTAATTTACAACCAACCTGCCAACACCTCCCCTTCAGCATCTTGGAGAGGCCCCAGGAAACTGATTCCTAAGTTGCTCCTAGTGTTTCTCCTAATGTTGGACACATCTAAGTCTTCCCTGTTGTTTTTGTGCTCTTACTGAAATTCTCTGCCGATATGTTGTGGCAGACTTTAGGCCTCTCTTCTCCTTGTCTGCTTATGTATATTTTAACTTTTACTGCTTAAGGAAAATCCCAGCTAACCAGCTGGTGCTGAGCTTTGTATATTGTATTTTGCCTTGCAAGGAGGCGGGGAAACTATCATACTTACTTTGTCTTGTCTATGCTAACATCTTATCTTACTGGTTGGCTCTTCCTAGCAGTTGCCAGGTTGCTTTAACCCCTATTTCTGTCTACTCTTTGCAGTAGGAAAGGAGGCAGAGCAGAGAGCAAATTTTCTCCATGACTGAATGAAGCAGTTCACCTGAAGAACACTGTCCCTTTCGTGAGGAGAAAAAAGAGATTAATCCTTCTCTCTCTATTAGTCACCAAAATGATAGCCTGAATTAAATTATTAAAGGCTACCTAGAGTAGGGGTCCCAGGAATTCTCAATCCATTTATTCAGTTTTGCAAGAAATGCAGCTGCCTGAAGCTAGACTTTATCACTTCTCACAATACTTGTCAGCAGATCATATTCCTAAAATTTTCCATCTGTTCTACTCTGTTGGCATAAATCATACTTAATATGTTGGTATTAAAACTGTAGATGATAGAATTGAGAATCTGTGTTTCCATGTAATCAAATAAGCCACAGAAACAAATTTTAACTTCCCTTGATATTACCTTAAGAATCCCAAATTCTTGATTAATAAGGATGAATGTAACATTTAAGGGGAGTTTAATTAGACTCTCTGTCTTTATCCTGCATAACAATATTATGCCACATTATGATTTCAACCATGTCAGCACTCAGAATGAATGGCTGTGAACTGTGAAATTATAGGGCACATTTTTCATGTCACTGACTAAATGATATTGCAGATCTTCTTGAGAAATATAACAATAGGATAGATCAGTCACAAGTTATGCTTGCAGTGGAAGTCAGATCTTGACAATAACTTACTTTGTCATTACTGTTCTCTTCTAGTTTCAGAAAAGGCAGGATTTTTGCCCCTGGAAGAAGTGAAGTATCTTGATTATAATAGGTTAGCTATCAAGTCTGAGGAGGCAAGCTGACCGGGAAGGGGGTGGTATGAATTTCTGTTAATATTTTAAAGCCATAGAATTCTTAAGTTCCACTCAGCCAAGTTATGTAGGGGATGTGTGTGTCTACGTAGTTATAACTTTTGGTGGTGCTTTGACAGTAATTTGTTTGGACTGATAATATGTAAGATTGCAGTTCCCGTGACCAGTTTTATTTCATGAGAAGACTAAACCTGGAAAACCAGGCACTCAAATAAAACTTTTCCAGGAAGACTGTAAAGCATCTAGGCCAGAATCCTGCCCTCAAGTGGAAATACATAATTAAGCCATTCTTGGTCTTCTTGTGAAATTCAGCACTTCTGTCTTTAAAGCAGGAAGAGATCTCAGATGATCTAGAGCAGGTGTTGTCTGGCATTCATGTCCTGGTTAGAAAAGGGCAATACTGTAAGTCTTGCATAGCTTTTTGTCCTGTTATGAAGATATGAGGTTTTAATGGTGCAGCTATTGTTTTGCCACCTCCAGAATAAGGACAGAATAAACCATGGATACACTCAGTTCAGTGGCAAAATTCCCATTGAATCTGGGTGAAGGATTTCATCTGAGAGCAGAAGCTTTCCCAAATGCACAGAAATTTTTTTGTATGTTTAGAGCCACTGCTCAACTGCAAGACACGCTTATTTTGTGCATTTCAAGACACAATGAACCCCATGTTCTCTCAGACTCACAGGCAGTTATTCTTGGAGTGGAATTTAGGTTTAGTGAGTGGAATTCAAGCTCAGTGAAGAAATTGTCAGAAGGTTTAAGCACTCAATTTTGCTAAATGGAGCTCTGCAATGTTACTATAATAGGAAAAAATCTTGTGGAGTTCAATTGAATTTTTTTTTATTAACTTAGTAATAAGGATGCCAATTTCTGTAAAATAGTTTCTGAGTAAGAGTGGAATTATGCACTTTGTTAAGCAGCAGTAAGCCTGCAGATTCATTCTTGGTTCAAATGTGAATTGCTAGGGACTGACTTTCTAATTTTGCGGCGATTATGCTCTAGGTAAATATGCATGCCTTCTCTACATAGAGCTACATAATTATTTCTGATGGGATCCCTTGGGGCAGCTCCATTTAGGTAGTACTTAGCATAGCATTGTCTTGGAGATTCCAACCTGTATCACCCAGATTTCATTGCCAAGTCCAAGCCCTGGAGAATTTTTACGCATTTACCTATTTTTATGGGCCTGTCTGGGTAATGTTTCCTCTCTTTCCTTTCAAATGGGAAATTTCCAATAGAGTTTTACCTGCCTAAAGCCCATCCTCTCTGAAGATGCAGCCCTAATCATTGGTAGCATTTTAGACACTAAAAACAAATGCGGCCACAGAGTTTATCTGGTAATGCTTCAGGGCTAAACCAAGAAATTTCTGCATTAGTAGGACACAAGGTTTGCAGCTTCAAAATGGAGCACTCAAAAGTTGCTTACAGGCCTGAAATCTTCAAAGTTATTAACCAGTGTTTAAACCACATTTTAGTAGCAAAAGAAAACACTGTCTCAGATTTGCATATCTGTATGTCAGCTCTAAATTCAGTTTACTCATGGAAACTGTTTCGGAGTTTAGGTTTTTAAGTACAAGGAAATTAAAAAAGAAGAAAAAGTCCACAATAAATTTAATCATTGTATGACTGCAGCACTTTCAATGTGTCTTTCTTTGTGCAGTTCAGTGAGTTTTTTCATTTCAGCTTCTATCATTTCAGGAAAATATAGCAAATACTTTAATTTTAAAGGTCTTGAGGCTTCCATTTTTTGTCTGTCAAGTTAAAACATTGAAATTCTTCCCATAGAAGAATGCTATGGACATGTGCTGAAGGCAGTTGGCAAAACATTTGGGTCCCTAATGACAAGGGGAAAGTCATGAGAAGTTTAACTGTTGGGCATCCAATCTGGGGTTAAATAGCATAGAGTAAGTAAGACATAATAAGAAGCTTAGGAGAGGATTAGATACCTTTGATTTACAGAGCACTATATATCGTGTGCACTGAATGCAAGAGATGCCAAGCAGAAAATAAAGGTATATATGACCAAAGTGTGGAAAACTTTTTTGCCTCATAGGTACTAAACTGCAGTTAGGCACCACCTTGGTGTAATGTTTGTCAACAGCAGTCAGTATGGTACATTAAAGTTAAACAAACAACTGTAATTCTTCCATTTTCTGTCTTTTAAGTACTTATCATGTAGCATCTAATGAAAGCTCTTTTTGTCTCATAAACAAATGCTTGCATAGAGCTTTTTCCTCTAATTTCTTCACATTTTCTGTCACTGGCCAGCAGATTTCTTAAATGACACACATTTGTCATGTTGTTTAATGTACATCTAAAAGGGGCTTGGCTATTATGGTGATGAACATGATATAAAAATTGTGCTGTATAGAATAGATTTATTGTAGGCAATATACCAGAGAAAGCATTCAGATGTACACCACACTTGCCCTGATAGAAAAGATGTTTTCTAATCTCCAGAGGAGTATTACCTAGAAGTGTTCAGCATGAGCTCACCTTTTAGCAAATTAATAATAATTGTCATGGAAAGTATATCCTTTAGTTTTCTATTGCTTTGAAAAGATACAGGTTTTTTTCATGGGTTGTATGTTATAGGTTGAAAAATATATATATAAAATGGCCATTTTCTCAATCTGGATGTACCCAGTGACATGCTTTTCAGGATATCTAGCAGAACTTCTGTCAGTATTCTGTATTAATGTTTATGTGTACAGGACCAAATTTGTTTTGCAATAACATGAGTTAGGCAAGGGTTGCAATGTTTATCCCCAGAGTGAATATAACGGGGTGTGAAATCTGACTTTTAATGGTTTTGTTCAACAAGTGAAAAGTAGTATTTAATTTTTCTAACATCCATTGAAGGTACTGGCAGCAAGGGAGGAGCAGGGTCAGGGGGTGGAATTCAGTGCAGCAACCTATAACACATGCAATGGCCTAGACTTGATGGCATTATAAATGAAACATCATGGTTATACACAGTCTTGAAAAGTGATAAGGGCCAAAGAGTTTAAAGGGAAGTCAGTGGGTTTAAAAGTTCATTTGGACTGCTTGAATGCTACTTCATATCTGAATTCATAGAATCTGATTCACAGAGATTAGAAAAGGTAAATCACACTTCTTTTTTCATCTGCAAGGTCATTAAAGTTAGTGAGTTAGGCAAAGAAATGAAATTGACCTAAAATAAAGGAAAAGATGTGACACGATATCCCACATTGCTCCAACATTTAGGACAGAAAGTGGTTGCATGTTTTTTGTATAGTTGGGTGTACTCAGTCAAATAAGCCTTGGGGGATTGCCTATTATTACAAAAAGAATGAAAGAGAATTAATTAACTTTCTTCTGTGAGAACTGCACCCATGAAATGCATAATGTATTCAAAATCAGCTAGACAAAAATGAAAACTTAATTTGTGTTATTATTAGCCAGGAATAATTGTTTCTTTTTCTTCACTTTATTGGATTGGATGGTAGTTTGATATTTTTTTTCTTTAATATTGCATACTTATTATCATAATGCAACTGAATTTCTCACCCTTTCCTTCTTTGTCATTGTATGTTATAAGCCTGGAAAGTATTTTTACTAGGTGGGTATTAATTACTTTGGGCCACATAACTATACAAAAACATCAGACAATCTATTTTCCTACTATAAATTGTTTTTTTTAAACAAAGCAAAACTAAAGAACTAAAAGGAAAGAAACTTAATTGCTGCAATAATAATATCAGAGTGATACATTTTATGGAATTAATTGAGTTTTATTTGTATGGAAGCAAAGTTGTTAATTTTTTGGCTCTTTACTAACTTTTAAAACCCTTTGAGAACTTCCAGTTCTTCTGGACAAAGTCAGGCCATTAATCAAACTTTAGACACCCTTGCATGTATGCTTCATATAGACAGTGATATGAAATCATCATGTTCATGTATTGTAATATGCAACTGAAAATAAGGACATGTTTTTTTACTAGGACATGAATTTAGCAGAAGTTATACCTAAGTGCCTCTATGTTTTCCAAATGTAATGCCTAAAAAGTGTAATTCTGACATATCTGTGCGAATAACTCATAGAATTTCCTTAAGGAATCCTTCTTGAACAAAATTATTTGCATACTTGTGTGTGTATAACATGTTTTTCATGAAGAAACACTAGGAATTTAGAGGAGACATAGGAAAATGTAGGCTACTAAAAAAAAAACTTAATAGAAGGTTATTTAAAAAATCCATATCCTTATTTCCTGCTTTTGCACGGACCTTTAGATAATTCAGCTTTCATAATAGTTGCTTGGTAGATTACGTAGGCAACAAGGAGTTGGTTGGCACCCAACTGTGACCAAAATCATTCTGTTTTGATGCCGCTTCATTCTGAAATATTTTGATTGTGTTTGGAACTCCACATATCTCCTCCCTAAAGGTAGCAATGTAGGAAACTTTGGGCTTGAGCCACAAGAAGCCTTTCATTCTACATCTCCTCCTCCCTGAGCCATGTGCCAGGAAGAACTGGATTTTCCAGCACACTGCTATTGCTTCTGTCAAGCTCCCTGCCTCACGAATGTGGCAGCAGGCATTTTATTAGGTTAGAGGTGGCATCAATGTCATGGTGAGTACAGGAGATGTGCAGATATGATGTGCTTGGGCCCATGTAATGGGATGTCCAGCTGGTTCAGTGAGAGAAGACAGGCTGCAACACCAACAGCAACACATGGCTGTGGGGTGGCAGGAGAGGCTGAGGGGCCGTGCTGCAGACTACTGCGGGCTCACAGAGTACTCCCTGTTGACCAAATCCTCTCCAGGAGATGTCAGATATTAATTCAGTTGTTACTATGAACTGGGAACATGAAATATGCTTCTGGGGATCAGCTCCACATTCAGCAAAGGCTACAAATAGTGGCTCAGGCAGTACTCTTAACGTGAGGAAAAACAAAATTTAAGCCATTTTTTTTTTCCCTGGATCAGGTTCAGCTCAACTCCCAGGATCAATGTTTTCTTTTATTTTGAAATCCAGTGTGGATCTTTGCCACTCAGGATTATGCCTGTCAAAGACATGGAAACACACTCTTATAATCATAGGATTAGCAAAATAAGTTCCTGGAGAGGGAAACATGCACCAGCTGCATGTTTTACACTAGCTATTACATACATGCAGTTTAAACAGACGTGGGAGGCAGTGCGGTGCACCTGATGCAAAAAGGAGAAGGAATGAGAAGGAATGGAGCTGTTTTTCTTTCCAGGCACTTCAGAGGCTTTTCAAAGTCAGCAGAACATTATTGCTGTTCTATCATACCTTGTGTTAATGGCACTTGCCTTAGAAATAGCTGAATCTTAGAAATAAAATCCGGTGCAGGTTCAGCCAACTCAGGAACACCCCAGCTCTGTCAGCACAGGAAACTACTTCAATTGCTTTTCTGGCAATATCAGCTTCTTCACAGATTTTTTTTCTGAATTGCTACTTATTGCACAGTCAATTTATTGTGTACTAAAGTTTGTCCTTTCTTATTCTAGTACCTTTTTCTTTTCTGTTTTTTGTTTCAAAGTTATAAATATGCCAGTGAAAATTTTTATGCTGGTTCATCACAGTAAATATGTATGTAATTTATTTTTTTTTTCCCCGAAATACCTGATACAGCCAGGAGAGCCCTAATTTTCTTGAAGAAAAACCTCATGGAATTAGGACCCAGGGCTCAAGTAACTTTTTTTTGGCCTTTATAATGACATTTTCACATCCCACAGTTATTTAGGAATAAGAAAACTGTCATATGATTATATGATATTTTTTCTGTGAATTGCTGGGTCTGACCTTTGCTGTAGTTACAGGTTATTCATAGCAGATACTTCACATTCCTCTTAAAGGGATGAGTGTTTCCCATGTTCCCTAAGACAGAGACTCAGTGTCTTGTTTTTCATTGCTTGAAACGTTTCACTCTGTCTTTTCTGACCTTAACTTCGCAGATAGAGCAGACATTTTCTTCACTGCATCTCTATTACAACTTTAACTTATGTTGTCTAGTGATTTCAAGGTTGAGGTTTCTGAGCCTGGAACTTCTTTTCTAACAAAATGTGTCCTCAAAATAAGAAGGACATGGAGCTGTTGGAACAGCTGTTGGAGGGCAAGAGTTTGATCAGGGGATGAAGACAGTCTTAGAAAGTTAGGACTGTTCAGCCTGGACAACAGAAGCTGCATGGATACCTCAGAGCAGCTTCCAGTGTCCTAAGGGGGCTACAAGGATGCTTGTGAGGGAGTGTTCATCAGGGGATGTAGTGATAGGACAAGGGGTAAAGGGTTCAAACTAAAGCAGTGGAAGTTCAGGTTAGATATAAAGAAGTTCTTTACTGTGAAGGTGTTGAGGTGCTGGCACAGGTTGCCCAGGGAAGTGGTAAATGCTCCATCCGTGGCAGTGTTCATGGCCAGGCTAGACAGAGCCTTGGAGAACATGGTCTAGTGTGACGTGTCCGTGCCGAAGGCAGTGCGGTTGGAACTGCATGATCTTAAGGTCCTTTCCAACCCTAACTGTTCTATGATTATGTACCAAAATGTTTGTCTTGTTAATATTTTTGCTATCTGGGGCTGTGATCCAGATTTCTATGGTAGATTTCACGGAGCTGCTACACTTTCAAGGTCTCGTTGACTTTAAAATAACTGTCCATTCAGCAATGTTTACAGTCTTTCAACTGTTCATAATATTTCTTTATTTGGAATTGCACTGTTTTGGTTAATACCTATGTTCTGACTTCTGTATGAACTACTGAAGCTGTTCATCTTCCCTATTTCCTTCTCCCCCCCCCCCTTATTTTTTAAACATATTAAAATAATGAGAATAATTTTTAAAGCTCTTGTTTATTGATACTGGGCACATATTCCCTTGTAAAAGTTCCAGTCTTTAAAAAAGAAAAAAAAAAAAAACCTGACAAAAGCACCATCTTTCACCTTAGGATCGTAATTTTATCTTCTGCTAAAGATTATTATTTTCTTTATTAATAAGCATGACAAAAATTTCTCACATTTTTCCTCTTTCAAATTCCAGAATACAATCCCCCACATAAATCTGGTGAGCATTTCAATTTTAATTCATATGAAATTCATAATTTCAGCACTCTTTCCTTGAAGTTTCTCTAACACTGAAGAGGTGATAATGACTATAGGTAGTAGGGCATAAGATAGAGAAAAGTCATGCTATTAATAACTCCAAATGCCTTAAAGTTAGCCAGAAGTTGTGTTCCCAGAGGTCTCACATGTGGATGTTCAGATTTAGACACTGTTCTTTCCATTTGTGTCATTGTCCTCACTCTTCGTTTCCCAATGGACATCTGTAATTAACGGGAAAATTTGTGCATGTTTAGTACCAAAGGAAGTAATTCTGCTAAATCTGCAAGACCTAATTCAAAAAATGTCCTCCTTGGCACCACTTGCTCCTCTGGCAATAGGGAGAATGGCCTATGATAGTTCTCAACTTTATTTTTAACTATTCAGAATGACAAGGAGTTATTCCCCATCTCTGGGATAACCAAGTCTTGATGTCCTCTAGATTTATACTGGACTGTAATTCTTTAGAAAGACTTGATGAGAAAATAACACAAAAGAGGCAAGTAAGTGTGAAAGAAACAGTCAAAGAGGTGCACAAGGGATGCTGATCACATGGACTTCTGCTTTGAGAGGCATCTATACTGCAAAGGCCATAGATTGGCACAGGACATAAACTGTGCTAAAATGATTATTCAGCATATTCACCAATTTGTTACACTTTCCATTTGGAAATCAATTTGTGGAAACATTAATTCTCCTCCTTCTTTATGAGATGAGTCCCAAAGTTAATAGATGCTGTTAATAGGGTCCAAGGCTGGATCTCTTCAGTGTGTATTGCACAGGCTGAGGTTGCAAACCTACACTGGAGCTGGGACTCATGGGCTCCCTGCCCTACCTTTCTGGGGAGCAATTCCAGTCCAAGGGGTGTTTTCTCTGTGACTTCAGTATTATCTATGGCAAAACAGAGGTTTCCTGGCAGCTGGCAGAAGCAATCCCTTGCTGGGACCAGCCAGCTCCTGGCAGTAGGACCTGCAATCCAACAGGACTTGTATTCATCCAGGTAGACTAATGCTTCACAGTAGTGAGCCACTTCTTATCACTTTTCTGACCGCCCCTTAGGAAAAAATAGCTCTTACTGAATCTGTAGAAATGTGCTATTTCATGGCTGTGTTCAATAGTGACATTTCAGTAGTGAGTCTGTTGGGCTCGTATAAAAAATATCCAATCTTTTCAAGAGCTACCGGGACCCCTGCTTGAAAGAGAACACAGCAAATGGATTTGCAGTAGGAGAAGCTGCTTTTGCTGGAAGCACCGTTGCAAAGAACTGGCATGTGCAGAAGCTTGATACAGCTTTACTGCCAAAACCCATCTCTAGATAGTTTACAAAAGAACCTCCAGCTCATCTCACTTTGATTAGCTTTTGAGGCATAACTGCTACAGTGAAAAACTATCGCTGATTTGCATGTGTTGACAATTATTCAAACAGTAGCAACCTGATTATACTAGTGTGTTAGTCCCAGATATGGTGTATTATTCCCTAGTTTTAAGAATAATTTAGATAGTTGTAGCCTTTGGGTTCATTTAACTGTAGGCCTAATCATTTCTGATTAAAAAATACATAAATGAGTTTGTGGACTTTTTTGTTACACCTCAGGTTTTAGGATTTTTTTTTTTTTTTACTTGAAAAAAAAAAACCAACTGAAAATTTAATCTTGGCAGTGAGAAATGTTTGAAAGACTGTACAATAACAACAAAAAATGTTTTTCTTCTCATAACATTTTACTTAACTGCTTAATTATTACAATTTTAGTATTTTCATTTGATTAATTGCTGTAGGTTTTGTGGTTGAAGTTTGTTATTATTCTAGTTGCGATGACTCTTCTGTTACTTTCTTCATGTTTACTAAGGGTTTTAATCCTATTGTTTCTCCACACAAATGAGTAATTAGTCAACCATTTTCTCATCTGATATTTCTCAGTGGCAGGAGACTGGAAGTTGAATTTCTTCTCATTTTTTATTCTGTTTTGATCATATCATATTAGATAGAGAGTTGCAATGAAGTGAACCTGCTAAATCAGTGATGTGACAAGAAAAATAAAGCTGAAACGATAAATCTTTTTCTCAGGTGGTAAGGTGGGGTGCCTAATTTTAAAAGCACCCTGAAGATGGAAACATACAAATACTGTGTGCGGTGTGGCCACACCCTGGGACACAGGAACCACTTCGAGAGCTAAAATCTGTGCAATGAGAGTGTTGCATTAAAATAGGGGGGGAAACAAACCCCTTGCTTTATTTTCCAGTGTGTAACTACCAGTCCGGCTGCTTTCACTATTTCGAAACTTACTGGTCCGGATTCACCGATAGTGTACAACACTGCCCAGTCCAATCAGCTGCAACTGTCAGTCCGGCCGCATTTGTTATTTTGAACCTTACTGATCCGGATTCACTGATAGTACACCACAGCTAGAAATGGGGTCTCGTTCAGTCAGAAAATTAGTTTATTAATGCAACAGATACAGGTTCTTATGGATTGCCGGTGATAAATACTGTCTGCGAAAGCACTTGCGAATAATAGTTACATGAATACAAGCGCTTGATAAAGTTAACACAGCCTGGCTCTAAAATATACAGGTAACAGTGAAAAGTAACTCTATAGAGATTCTAAGTTTTCCTAGGAAAGCCCTGAATACAGTGCAAGTCTTACCCACGGGTGTCCCTATGGGGGGGAAAGAGAGGTCCAGCCCATTGACCGGTCCAAGGAGTATGTTGATGTTATCTTCCCCAACTCGTCCATAATTGTATCTTCCCTGATATTCCCCTTTCTCTTGGGTCATTTAATATTATTTTCACCTTCAAGGTGGAGCTTGAGTGACTGTAGTCATACATACCATTATTATTGTTGGTGCAAATCTCTCTCGCTTCGCTTTTAAACGTATATGACTCCAGAAATTCAGAGCACATGCTCAGAGGGGGGTGGTCTCATTTTGGAGGTGGATCACATTGGAGATGGGAGTGCATGTAAATGCATTATAATGACATTATAATGAAGCAAAGTTCACACAGAGGATGGCATTCTGGCAAAAGATGACAGGCTGATAGCTCAGGGTAGCAAGTATGCAGCTTATCGGTTTCTTGTACCACCTAGTTCCCATCTTTAGGACAGAGAGTAGCCGCAAGATCTCCAACCTGCTCCATCCTCTGTCCTTGTTGCCACAGGAACTGCTGTGGAGTGCACATTCCTGTCCTAACAGGTGTGGCTGCGTCTCGCCCCAAGAGGCCCTTAAAGTCCATTTTTCCCTTATGTGTGGACAATGCTGCATTTCAAATATAAGCTTAATTCCACATTTCCTAATTATTCGACAGAGAGCCCTGGCCTGACAAATTATTGGTCCCTAGTGTCTGAGCAATGGGGTTTGCTGTCTCCTAAGTCTGATGCAGAACAACACCAACATTTCTTTTTATAGCACTAATTTCCAGTGCTCCCTCTGTGCTCCCTCTAATTCAGTGAGTAGCAGGAGACAATATTGAGTATGTATCGATCTGTCAGCAGAAGGGATGAACAGCTGAAGTGCTCGCGTTTGACCTTTTCTGCTGTTCCATGTGCCTCAATGTGCCTGGGTTGGCGATGCTTCATTTTAACTTCAGCGAGACAAAATACATTTCAGTGAGAGGTGGGCCACTGATTTCTTCCCACTGGGCTGGCACTTGGTTCTGAGTGAAGCCACGAGAAAAATCCACAAATAGAGATATCTTGACATTATCATCTTCTCCCTATAAAACAGTGTTTCCATTGCAGCCCAGTTAAATGCAGCTAAGATTGAAGGTCGCAAAAATAAAACTCCAAAGCTAATATCTGAAATATTTCTGAAAAACCTGGAGTACACTTTCAGCACTTGCCTGTGACTTACTGGTAAAGAAAAGACACCAGTGGAAATGCTGTAACAAAGACAATTTTTCCTCCAAAACATTTGGCAGGCTCCTTTTTTTTTTTGCCATAAATATCTATATATTACTCGTTAACTGAAAGGGTGACTGAAAGAAAGTAGTTCACATGAAAGGTTGTTCTAGAGAATATTTTGTGTTTATACAGCACAATGTTAGTGCTGAGCTGCTTCAGAGGTATCTCAGACCTGATGCACCACAGCATTCCCACTCTGGTTCTCTGTAAAATACACATTATTTTGGAACAAGCTGAAATGAGTTTTTCTTGAGAATGAATCTTTGGAAAGCTGGTACTAACAACAAATGTCAGACCAAAACACAAATGTGTATAGACCTTATGGCCTTAAAAGACAATTTATCAGTCTTGTGCAGCCCTGCAAAACATACTTTAGCAGTGTATTTATCTTGTCCGCTGTACATCCTAACTGATGTGCATGCACTTTGGAGGGGATTATTATGTTATTTCATGTGCCAGACTGGCATTGACGCCAAAGACATATGATGCCTCTTCAGATAGGGTCAAAATAAAGTATGTAATGCTTATGTTTGTATGTAAACTCTTAGAAACTTGAGAGATGCTTCAGGACTGCTCAGGAAACAAAGGGCTGCAGCGAGTTACTACAGATTGCCCTGCCCAGCCTGCAGAGCTGCGCTAGGCACTAGTGCGTAGTTAATGAATTCACCCTGGAATATGTCCAGTTTATCAAAGAGAAACATGAATTTTCAGTGACCAAAAATGCAGAATGACGCGTGGCACAAAGCTGATGGGGATTTTAATTTATTTTTTTTTAAATTGGACTCCAAATTGACATTTGCAGCCTGTGAAAATACAGACAAGTCTGAAAGCCCATAAATCTGTTCCATGAAGCTGAAAAATGGCTGTTGCGTAAATCCTGTACCTTCAGCAAGTTTAAACATGCATCTGACCAAATATTTTTCTCTACGGTGTTGCCAGAAAATGTGATTTATTTCAGGTTTTAGATAGTGTTAATGATATTCTTATCCTGATTAATAATAGTATATACCAATTAAGTTGGCTTTATATGTTGAAAAAATTCTTATTTTACAGAATCTAACCAAAGTAATTTGAGCATGACCAAATCTCTGCAGGAGAGCACTGCAGGAGGTACTTCACAGCCTACTGCACATTTAGCATATAGCCACACTTTTAGCAACAGCACTCCAATCCAAATTCAAAACCAGACATTTTGTGTGACCATATATTTAATGGGAAAAGATGGCTAACTATGCTTAGTTTGCAGACTGGTGAATGTAAGTATATCAAATATGGGGACTGGAAAATACAAACAGGGACAGTTTAGATTTCTGACTTTTTGTTGTGGTTTAAGCCTCTATAACTCATGCAGTTTTGCTCACTCACTCCGCCCTCTTTCTTCCCCCAGCTCCCGGGGGGCTGAGAAGGAGAATCGAAAGAATGCAACTCCCACAGGTTGAGATACAAACAGTTTAGTAACTAAAGCATAACACAAGACCACTACTGCTACCACCGATAGTAATAATGCCAAGGCAAATACAAAGAAAGAATGCAATTGCTCACCACCTATACCCAGCCCGACCAAGCCATGCACCCCCACCCTTCTGGGTCTCTGCTCTCCATTTTACATCCTGGGCATGACGTGCTGTGGTATGGAATAACCTCTTTGGCTAGTTTGGGTCAGGTGTCCTGTCTTTGCTTCCTGCCGGCTTCCCCTCCTCCCTGGCAGAGCACGAGACTCAGAAAGTCCTTGGTCAGACCAAAACATTACCAAGCAGTAACTGAAAACACTGGTGTTGTCAGCGCTGTTCCCAGGCCCAAAATCAAAAACACAGCGCTGCACCAGCTACCAAGAAGGAGAAAAAGGAATGCTGCTGCTGAACCCATGACACTTTTTAATAGCATCTCTTGAAGCTTATTAGGGGGTTCTTAACTCTGTGTTAATAAAGTGTGTTTGCAAGGGATTTGTGTACATCTGGGTTTTGGCCAGATACAGTAGGTTTAAGGTTCAAAACAGGCCTGTAAACTGTCAGCGATTGTTTTGCAGAACCACAGAGTTAGGTCTTTACAATACAGTTTCTGAAAGCCTCGAGGACTAGTATGAGCATGTACATTTATATAATTAATCAGAAAAGATCTGAAAAAGCCCCTTAACAGGCAGCCAGTACTGTTGCCTTTATCATTTCTCTTATAACTTGAACAACCTGGCCTGGCTTTTTTTGTTATAAGTAAATGCTAACATTGTGTCTCAGTAGCATTCTGTGATGAAGCACTTGGGCTTCTGTTCTGCAAAGGAAGTGCTTTTTCAGGTTGCGTCAGCAGCACAGTGGGTATGGTGGGATAGTTTGAAATTAGCTGGTACGAGTAGCAGGCTGCTATTGAATCACTGAACTCAATGAAGGGGTGTTATTTTTCCATTGTTTCATATTACAGGGTGAAAAGAAAAATGCTGCAGCTACAGAACCACTTCAGCTGGTTGTCTTGGTCGGGCTGCATGTATTGTTATATGGGTTATGGGTGTCGAATACATTGGATGACAAGTGTATTGCTGTTACTCAGCAGAGATCTCCATTAGCTCTGTTGTGGATACTTAATGTTGCCAGTTCTCCAAAACTGTCAAACTCTTATTCCAGATCCTCAAAGATCACATGCATACCTGAATTGCTTGGTAGACAAGTCTCCTGTGTACAAACTGCAGATCTGTTGCAAATAACACATTGTGCAGTCAATATATCTAGAGAGTGAAATTGTCTGCTTCATTCCTTCAGGAAGCACAGGGCCTCCAGACTCAGGGACAGAGTAGTGTGTTGAAAGTGATGTGGAGCAGGGGAATTAGCAAGTGCTGGGATAGCATTGCATATCCACTTGCCAACAGTGGTGCATATACATAGTGTTATGTGCAAAACCCAGCGCCGATAGAGTTTTGCCCCTCTCTTCTTCTACACAGCCACTTACCTGCTGACGTGCTTCTGTTATTTCAAGCAATGGTATTTGAATTGGTAATAAATTGGGAAAAAAAGGCTTAGCTTTGAATTATTACTCAATTATGTCTGCGTAACAGAACACTCTCAGCAACAGCAGAGTTACATTGAGATTTTCATTGATCTTCTGCCCATAATAGTAATTTTATAGTTCTGACAGCGCTGCCATTCTAACTGTATGTACTCATTTGAAAGGAGTTACAAAAGAAGGCACCAAACGGTTAAGGCAGACCATTGCCAGCTGCAGAGGAGATGGGTGGTTGGCATTGGCACATTACTGGACTACAGACCAACCTTGGCTCTTGAAAGAAATATGAAACATTGCGATGCTCCGTGCAGGCTCAGGTCCAGGCATTTCCAAATTGAATGGCAAGCTGCCAGCCTCTGAGTTTATTTCACACAGAATGATGTGAAGACATCCTGTCCTATGGATCTCACTAGCAGTTGTAGAGTTCTTCTAGGATTATAAAGAAAGAAAAATATATTTGGGTATTCAAATGGAAAGTACAAGTGGAAGTAGAATTGAAAGGAGATATGAAAAGCCCTTTGGAATAATTGATTTTTCATAGAACTGCTTACTGGTAGTATACTTGCAGCAAATGTGATGAAGTAAATGCAAGTCTTACTGGCAATTTCTCTGTATCTTATTGCTAGAACTTTTTGTCAATGCAGGAAATTCAATTAACCCTGCTAATAAATGCCTTCTATTGTGGGGACACTCTTTGTCACACTAAACACAAAGACGTTGGATCATGTATTATTGACCTGTACAACATAACACTTAGAGGTCGCAGCAGAAAATTTTAGGCAGTTGCTTTATACCTAAGTATAAAAAGAAAAGCAAACCTGTATATTCACTTACATTTTGATATTAATCCATTTTATTCATTGACATTGTTTTTCAATATCTAAAAATAAGTGAAAACTCACAACTGCTACAAAGACATTCTTCCAGTGGCTTTAATGACACAAACACTTAAAAAAAAAAAAAAAAAAAAAAAAAAGAAAAACTTGGAAGGTGCAAAAAATATCTTTACAAAATCAAATGTTAATACAGTTACAGTAATATCTGTTAGAGAATTACTATTATTACTTTCATTCAGGCTGAGTTAGCAATTAGCCTGCTGTGCAAGGCTGTGAATATACATATAGGAGATGTAAGTTGGGCTACCAAAGCTTATAACTTTACCAGTATGGGAGCAGGAATGTCTTTGTTATCATATAGTCAGATAGCAGAAGATATCCAGTGTGTTATTGTTAATGAGTTTGGCGTGTACTTCTGCTGGAAAATTGCTGTGTTGCAATAAGGTTTCCTTTCTGTGCTTTCTGGTGCCATATGGTGCCCTAATTAGTGCAGGTAAAAGGTAATGATCACACGGCAGAAAAGATAGAGCATGATGGGAAGCAGGCTGATCTCTAGAGCTCTACACTATGTCATCTGTACATAAAACATATGAAGCCCAATGCAGTTTAAATCCAGATTTTTCATGTTACACTTCTATTATGGGAAGTATTTTTGCCTTTCTCTTAGAACTACCACTGCTTGCATAAGCACATACATTTATGTTGTAATTCTCTGCTGGTCTCTTCAACTCCCTGGGAATCTTTTTTCCAGAGGTAATAGCTCTTGCTTTTTCAGGTGGGCTTGATATAATGAGATGAAATTCATATTGGCTTGATTTAAAGATTACATATTGTCTGTGTTTAGAGATTATTTTTTCTTATTCAGAGGCAAAAGGAAGTTTTCATGCTGAGCTCTTAGGCACAGGCAATACAAAATGACCTTCTCCACTGATCATTTTACTTGAGTAGTTCATGAAAAGCTCATAAAAAAATTTCAGAGACTGCCATCACATGCTATAGTCCCAGCAGGAGCAAGACAGATATGGTAACTTCAATATGTTACCTAATTGTAGGTGAACTGCTATGGATTCGTACATGTGGATAATGTGAATGCTTTTCATTCAAAATACAAATGTGTAGCTATATTTCTTTGGTGAAATATTGGCTCCATTTAACTGATTTTTTTTTTCACTTACATCAGTGGGACCAGAATCCTTAAAAGCAGTAAATATTATATGGAAATATAATGTATGAAAAACTGTATTTCTGATACTGACTCTTGCTGGTCAGGCTGAAACTATCAAAATGGGTACTGTCAATATTTTAACACTTTCAGTTTCACCCAAGACCGGTAAGCACACACACACACATGTATATGTATGTATGTATCACAGAAAATATGAATTTTTACTCCTCTGGGTTTAGCTCTATTTTACACATAATTTAAAACCAGGACATGAGCAACTATACCATTTGAAAATGCCAGTAAATATATTTCTGCATCTTTAAAAAGTTATTCAAATTATTATTTTCTATTTTGTCTATCTGTGTACTCTTTCTGTCTCTCATTGCTATACATTCTCAGTCCTTTCACAGTGATTTACAGATTTTACACTTTTAAAAGCTTTTCAGGGCAAAAAATACATCCTCACCATATCAGAGCAAAGCCCAACTGCAGAGTCAGACATATATTCCTTGGGCCAGTGTCACTGTACCACTTCATTGTGTCTTTCTGCCCATTGGCAGTCTCTGCACATGACTTGAGCAGTCTCCAGATGTGCAAGGCTGAAAGCCCTGCCAAGCCTATCTAAATTGCTCACCTTTACTCCTGTCAATACCACACATCACACTGGTGCAGATGTATGATTCAGCACAGATTTGGGACTGCTTCATTTTGCCTTCCTTCTCTTTCTGCTAAAGCATAATGGCCAAGACCACTTGACTCCACACGGGAAAACTCTGGCAACTCCCAAGCTCAGGGAGTCCTTGCCAAAACCAGCATCTTACCCTGTGCCTGAATGTCCAGCTGCTCTCCTCTGGCACCCTGGGATATTGCGCTGTTGTCTGTGAAATTCTTTTTGTGGCTAGTGCAGGGTTGTGGCTCTGATTAGATTTTTGCATCCACATTATAACCATTGTTCTGTGTAAGGATCTTCTGTGCTAATCAAGCTGCTGGCCACTGGCACCACACGTTTGCTACCAACCCCAGGAAGTGTTCTCAGAATGATTTTCCTATGCTATAGGAAGGGGAAGATGCCATTTGTAAATGTTAAATTATTTCCATGTATTTTCTACTTGAGTTCTGCACCAAATAGTCCAAGTACATATTTTGATTTGTATGTCTTGTCTGCACCTACAGCCTCTCCATCTGTAGGTCTGTATTTAAGTTGTACTCTTCAACCTTACAGCAGATTCATTCCAGTCTAAGGATATTGGTTTATTTCTGCTTCCATTGCAATACCTAGCTTATAGATAGTACAAGGTCATGAACCTAGTGCAAGGAGGTAACCATCAATAAGTTAAACACACTTGCCCACACCTTGTTGTCATATAATCCCTTGGAATCAGTAAATTATTGGCACGGTTTAAAATAAATAAAAAAATAAAAGAAAAAGAAAGAAAGAAACTCCACAAAGGAGCACAAAATTTCACTACTGCAGTATAGAATAAGTCCAAACTAAACAGTAGTTGGTGCACCAGAGAACACAGTTCTCTATACCCCCATACAGATGTATTGGTGTACTTATGGTTTTCAAAACTGCATAGCTACTCGCAGGCACATAAGTTCTTGTTTAACCACCTAGAAAAACGGTCTGATTTTCAAAACTGCTGTGCAATCAGCAGATCCCACTAAAGTTAGAAATAAGATGTGAAACTTCTTTGTATTCTATAATTCTGTTTATTATAGTGCTTTTCTTAATGAGTCTATTCTAAACTCTTTGTGAGCAGAGACCTCAAAAAATTGCACAAGGAACAATCATCTTAACCGTACTGCAATAAACTCTTACAATAAGTAAAAAATGTGGTGGGAAAGACAAAGTACTACTTCTACAATATCCTGTGCCAAATCACAGGTTATACAATTCAGTTTTTTATTTGCACAGCCAACAGTGCTTTGTAGAGCAATCAGGGAAGATAATACAATCTATTTTAAATTCTCATTACTTTAGAAGTGTTGAATCTTTTTAAATTGTTTCAGGGTTAATTGAGAATTTTCAGTTTTACAATAAACGAGGAATTGTTCTGGCTGCCCTTGTTTCATATTTTTGTGCATACCTTTGTTGCGGAGTTGTAAAAACAATAATAAAAAAAGAAACAAAGAAGTGAAATGAAATAAAATGAAATTAAATGAAATAATGATCTGCATTGTTACTATTCTAGCACTTCATTTTTATGGGAGATAAAGTTCAGGTATTGATTAATGTTGAAATGGTTATTAAGTGGAAGGACACGTTAGGTTGTAGAATGTCTCACTGTGGAATAATGTTTGCCTTTGATTCTTTTCCACATATTCTCTAAGGGATAATTTCTGCTCCTGGGGAAGCCAGTGGTGAAACTTTGAATGACTTCAGTGGGAGCACGAATGAGCCAAATGGTTTTAGTATTTGTCTCTGTTTCTCATAATTCCAACAGGTACTGAGTTCCAAACTTGTCCTGTATTTTATTTTAACATAATAACAGCTCATAAAAAAGATTTTTTGATCCTGAAACAGGCTGCCTGAACACCAATGTGGTCTTACATACCCTGGCAAAGTCAATTTGGTTCAGCAGCCCTGAGAAGGTCATGTTTTTCAAGCCTGAAGCAAGGTCTTAGTAAAAAAAAGTTGCGTGGACAGGACTGTCTGTTAGCACCTCTGAAATTAGCCATGCTCGTCTTCTGGAGGATAATATCACTTACCCTGGAGGTGCACCAAAGAAATGTTGAGGAAACTGATGATTTTTTGGTGAGAAGTGACTCTGATGTGTTAAAAGAAGGCTTTGTGCTAAAAGCAATTTTGTTTTTAAATGACAGAACTCAGAATCTTTTCTTTGGACTATCAATCTTCTTAAATAAGAGTACCTCAACAATCTTTGAAGTATAATGTCAATCTATATAATAGTTTATTTAAATGGACCTGTGGGCAGATTGGCAAATTCACAGTGGTTCTGGAGCCCTTGGCTTTCTAAGGCACAAATAAATTCAAGGCTTACTCTGCCTCTAGCTAATGCAGTTATGGTGGGCACCTGATCTGTGGTCTGGGAACAAGATGTCAATGTTTCTGGCCTGTATTTCTGCATATATCTGTACGTGCACTGCCTCATTTATGCATGGGGAAAACAGTTTGCCCAGAACTTTTCCCTTTTCAACAATTGTGTGTTCTTCCTGCTGTATAGTACAGTGTCCAAGCCTAAAATTTATTATTCAAAAGCTCTAAGTCAAACCATTCTAACCTCTCCTAACTTACATGGGAGGAAAATAAAAACCCATCTTAATGACATCTTCCCATGGCATTATTTCTGATGTCAGAGGGGAGTTTCATGGTATAAGGGGCAGATGAGATCCATTCAGTACATTCAATGGTCTCTAACAATGCCATCTTAATGACAAAATTTAAGCTGAAGCCACTCACTAAGACATTTGCTTTTCTTTATCTTTTACCTTCAGCCAAATGATCAGACCTAATCAGACCTAACACTAGAACACATGAAAATCTGCTGCATGGATAATGAATGATGCTGATGGCTTCTGACAGCCCAGAGCTGTGGCTCTTCCCGGCTCTTCTGAGATCCGTGCAGAAATTCAAAGTTCTCAAACTCCACCTAATCTAAATAATGGGGCAGTGCAAAAGCACAAGTTAGATGGGAATGAGAGGTCTGACGTGAGGACTGGGAATAAGAGGCAGCTGGATGGGACAGCTGCACATTGCCCCTGATTTTTAGCTATGGCATTGGCCATACCTTAACAGTCTACTAGAGGAATCTAGTAATGAATCACAACTTATTTTACCTCTTTCCAGTGGCACAGGAGACCAACGCAAGCCTCTGCAGTAAGCATTTAGTGAGGCTATGTTTGTCTTTGTTGGTTGCAATTTATTCTTTCCTATTCTAGCAGCTGCCATTTTATTTCATTTTATTTTATTTTCACTTACTCGGGTTTAGCCCCCTAACAATCTGTTATTTGTGATTATCCCCTCAGGAAACAGTTGCACTGACAAATTATTTTTGGCAGCATTATCTCATGGGACACCTTTCAGATGAATGCCACTAAGAGACACTGGCTAGGCACATACTTATTAAACAATAACAGGTTTTGTATCAATTGCTTATAATTTAAAATGGCTATAGAAGATTGTGTGGCTGTTTATGACCTGTAACAGTTCACTACAAAAAAGATAAACAGGTTGTCATACTAAGTATTGATTATAAGTTTGGAGCTTTGGTTTTAAATATTCACACTTTTCATTGGAGAGGGAATTTGTGCCAGTTAATTCAGCTCTGTGGTGTTATACTACTTAATATATTTAACCGATTACAGAATTAGGCCCTAATCATGAACATTCTTATGTTTGTTACTTCCGTCAAGCAGGGCAGTTCTCAGTACATAAACTCTACAATCTCTCCAAGTATCTCCAGTAGCGTGGTCTAAATTTTTGTGCTGATTAATGCAAAGAAAGCACAACAGAGAATTTTGTATTGAGGGATCTTGACAGACATTTTCAAATCCTTATTTAGACAACATGTATGCGATTGAATTATTCCAAGATTCTGAGCATCTCTTTGAATCAGTAGCAGCAGGAAATTACAGATCACAGACTGCAGAACACAGGTACAAAAACTGGGTCTGCATATAATCAGTTTGTGTTATACCTGGTGAATCTCTAATCTAACACTCTTTTTAAAGTTGCCATACTTCACAAATTATTACATTTCTAGCCCCATCCAAAATGACAAATTTAAAAAAATTTAAGAAAAGAAAAAAAAAAGAAAAGAAAAACACACATACAACCTATAACTCCTAGTCCAGCCAGAATTTTGAGTCTGGAAAAAGGAGGACTGGGAGAGAATTCATGAAGTCTGTAAATGCCGGTGTTGATGCCAAGGCCATGGCAACTGTTCAGGCACTCAGCTGTATAATACAGCGGTAGGAAACAGATCCTACAAAATATTTTAAATATTGATTTCTGTACTAAGCTTTTGGGGGATACATGTATCCAAAGAAATTGACTCAAACCACTCTGTATCTCCGTCTGTCAGATCAGTCTAACAATAACGAACCATCTCAAAGGGAAGGCACAAGTTTTAAAGTGTATTTTTTAAGTATCAACCCCATGAAAGCCAGTGAGTACAAAGACACATGCTCTGTACTAATGTAATTCTTTTATGTCTACATATGTAATCTGTTAACACTTCTATGTTTTTATTTAGGTATTCAATTTACAAGGATCCAGCAGGCTGGCTAGAAATCAGCCCTACCAATGGTACCATTATTACCACTGCTCCCCTGGATCGGGAATCTGTCTATGTTCAGAATGACACATACACGGCTCTCTTTCTGGCAATTGACAATGGTGAGTAACTATATGGATCATATTCATTAAAGTACATGTCTTTTGGTCCTCTGCTTAAAATTTTCTGTTCATAAAGGTGCATGTGTGAAGTTCAGCATGTGCTTGAACACTTTGCTGGGTGGCCAGCTAAAGGTATTATATATTATTGTGACAAACAGAGGAATTAATTTAAAGCTTCAAGCTTAAAACAGTTTATTCCTATGCTGAGATCTTAATGCTAGATATAAACAGTCTGTGAACATTCTCAGAAAGTCATAAATCTTCTTTATCAGAGTTAATTTCTTCATGATATTTGAGAACTTAGTAAGCCTAAGGCACCTAAATGCCAATAACAACTCATCCCTGATATGCTGGATTCTATTCTATTCAATACAACGACAGTGACAATAAAGACGTAAGTAAAAACCCTTGTTAAAATGCAACAATTTTTACATATTGTGTGGGTTAAAGTCCCTTCTGTCAAATATAATCAAAATTAAACTATCTAGTGAAAATTCAGTGAGTGACTTTGAGGCAGAGAAAGGAAGAGAAAATCCTGAACATTCCAAATCTCCAGAGCTAAAGGCACAAACTAAATAAAAGATTTGTCTGTAATATAACGCTTGTTCACAGCTGCAGCTGGTTTAGCCCTGGTGATGAATTGTAAAATGTTCTTTTTAGGAGAGTAATTTTACATTTTTGTAACCACATGACTCAGGGAACATTTGCAGGGCCTGACAGGAAAAAGAAAATATCGCCTTAAGTATAAAAGAAAAAGAATTCTGCTGAGATGATGATTTACTTATGTATTCATATACATATTTTTCTTAGGACTTTTCCATAGAAAATGTGTCACTAAACTTATTTCTGTGTTTTACTTGCTATTGGATAAAGAGTTTTTAAATGCATCTTCAAATCTGATACCCTGGGAAATGTCATTTTACAATGAAAGTAAAAATTCAGGATAACATTATTGTGGGACTATCAAAAGGACAAGGTTGAATACGGTTTAAAGGTGAAGTCGAGTATTCTCAAAGACAATAGGTAAAACAAGAAACTGAATATTCCCAACTGTGGAAACTAGCCTGAATAAAAGCGGATTTGGGGGAATAGTTTTATGTTGTGCTTAGGGTGATAGCATGCATTGCTCATCTATTCTAAGCCAAGAACCTCACTGCTAAGTGACCATTCTTAATTACCAGATTTTTTTTTATTCTGGAAAAGTGAGAGAAGGGAAAGATGAAGAGCAGAGCAAGAGAAGATGTTACAGAAAGGAATCCTGTTCAGTTGGGGCACTGAGTCAGCACCTAATTCATGTGACCGTTGCTGTGTCTATTTGTATTCCTGCAGTACAATTAGTGCAGGAGCTAATCTACGCCAACAGTATTGATTTCTTTGAATGAAGTAATTGGAAACCACATGTGTACATTTAGTACTGTCATGCTGAAGTGTTAATAATGATCATTCAGGGGTATTGTACTACTTCACTGTATGTAGTTCAGCTACATGTGGAAGTGGCAATAAATAGCAGAACTTAAATAGCTGATATTAACCTTGTGGTCTGTATCACCCTGGATTAATTGTCCAGCTACTTGTGAAACATGTTAAACTTGGAGGCAGGTTGGTAACTGAAAAAAATCTCTGCTGGTCTGTATCAATATGTAAGAGTGGGATGTGGGGAGTCAAGAGGAGCAGGAGCAGCGCCAGAGCCCCAGACCCAGCCATGCAGAGGCACTTGCCTCTGGTCACAACTGGCCAGGAGAGTGATGCTGGGGCCTGCAGAGGGTCAGTGCTGCTCCTTGGGCAGGCCTCAGGGGGACAGGCAAGCTGCAGTTCCCACGCTGTCTGTTGCGACTGGATTCCTCCTTTCACAGGTTGTTCCATGTAGTGCCACTCTGCAATCTCAGTCTATTCTGCGGCTAAAGGAAATTTTACAACTGTTTTCAAGGGGTAGGTCTATCTTGTCCCCTGAAGTTATGACTGGGACAGATAATACCCCTGGGAATGTGTTCCCCTAGTTATTTCCAGACCACTAATAATGCTAACTTGCAAAGCTGCGAAGCACATTCATTTTAATACCAATCATAGCTAATGTCTGTCTTGAAAAGGGATATTACATTAGATGACAAGCCAAATTATGGTAGGATAATATGGAATGAATGCAGAATTCTTTCAGGACTTTAAGAGAAGGTTATGTTAACTTAAAAAGGAAGAAAATTAGACTGAACGTGTCTATATGCATTTTCTTTAAACCAGCATTGTCCATGGACTTCAAGTCTCTCTGTTCAGGTTAGTCTAATACTAGCTAATATGGTCAGGATTTTTATGTGAGAGGGCAGAAAAAGGCAGGATTAAGAATTGCCAAATGAGATAAAATGATAAAGTGAACATTCAGAAGCATTTCCAATAAAGCAAATCATTTGCTTGGGCAAACAGGCTTGGGGTGAAAAGGAAAGAGAGGAAAGAGAAAAACATACTTAATCAGAGACACTACTTCCAATGGCATTCAATGCAAGTTATTATTTCTTTTGCTTATCTTCTTATCTCCAAATCAAATCTGAGTGGACCATGCGCTGAGGAAGTCTGAGCTGCCATTGACTTCCCTTCTCTTAATGGAGGAATATAGGAGAGCCCTGGTAGTGTCCAATGCTCAGTGCAGTAGTGTGAGCTGGTGCCCAGCACAGCTCCAAGCATAGTGCAGCACCTCAGTGCTTGCAAAGCTTCCCAGACAAGCCAGTTCAGTTAGAGGTCTGCATGTCTGTGTGGCCACATCAACAGTGTCTCATCCCTCTTCCCCATGTTCAGTTTCTGACAGCACTGGTATGAGTTTTAGCAGGGTTAACTTTGCTAATTGTCACTATAAGGGGCTGCAAACATGGTGCTTACTGGTGGAGGGTGTATGAGCTGTGCACTGACTTTTAACAGCATTTGTAATCAGGTGAGGTTCTAAAATCAAATAAGACCTTAGACACTGCTTAAGGACCTTAGACATACACTAAGATGGTAAATAAATATATTATTTTCTATTAATAATGACAGCATATAGAGTTTATATGATTACAGAAAAAACGTCCCATTATGCCCTCACATTCATGTGCTATCTTGGGTGAAGAGTGGAAGCAGCTGAAGACAAAACCCACAGCGATATTTTTCCATCCTCTTTCCCTGATGTCAATAGAGAACCTGTCATTGGATTCAGCAGGCACTGGCTTTTTGTTATTGTGCTTCAGCACAAGGGACAAGTGCCAGGGCATTTTCCTTATTCATAAAATGTGGAAGATTTCTGTCAGAAGTAAAATCAGGAGGTTCCTGCTTGGTAGTTATTTATATAAATCCATTACGTATTTATCTTTTTTTCAATAAATCACCAAACTGTTCTTTACCAGTAACCGCGAATGGACCATAGAAAATAGTCTGCACTGCAGGAAGTAATTTAGTCATTTATGATATTTTTTAACTTTATGGTATTTTTTTTCAGCATTATCTGAAATTATCTGATTTCAGCATATTAACTGCAGAGAAATGTAAAGTATGAATCATGTTATTTCTGATTTAAATGGCTTCTTTTTCTGTCTCAAACATAATTGAGACAATGTGCAAGAACAACATTGATGGAGACAGTATTAATTTTGTAGATAATAAATTCTGACTTTTGGGGGAAAAATTCATTTAAAGGACATTTTTTAATTACTATCTTAATTTTCTCTGTACTTTTGATTTCAGCAAAGGTCACATTAGTACTTTACAATTTGAAACTTTTTATTGAAGGCTTGTGTGGACATAGAGTCTCTGGTCTATTAAAGAAGTTAAACACCAGTAGGAAATATTATGAAGCAGAGTTAACACATTTAAGTGTCATGAACTGTGTTTAATCTGAGAATGAGCTCATAATGGGACAAAGTCAGGTTTATGCAAACTTGGAAAATACCAGAGATTTCGTTTAATTAACAAAAGGGCCAATAATGGTAGTAATTTTATTTCCTGAATTTAGAATTCTAATCACTAAAACCAACTCAGTATAACAAGCACACAGTGCAGTTATTGGGAATGTAACTGTAAAACACTCATGTTAAATACAAACAGGAAATCATCTGTTTGAGAAATCTGCTTGGAAAAGACCGCCCAAGTTTCCTGTATTATAGTGTCAGCCTACAGATTCCATTCCACAGTAGAGTATTTGGGATAACTATCATAAAGCAGAATACCTGTTTGTTTTCTTCATAAGGTCAGTCATGCTAAGAACTCTCCAGGAATGGTATTTTTTCCCCTGTACTGTGAGAATTTGAGTCACAATTTAAAAACAGAAAGGGAGGAGCAAAACACCAATATTTTAGCAGTGAAGCTGAAATATATCCAGGAAATATGTGAAATCTAAAAAAGCTAAAATGGATTTCTCTCTTTCCTTTAATAAAACATATCTAGATTCACCATAGTTACGCAGTAATCACTTGTTATGTTGCAGACAGGCATGACACCCTAGTTAATGCTCCCCTTGCAAAACTTTTTCTACCTCTTTAAAAGAAAAACTTTGGTTACCTTTGTTTGCCTGATACATGGAAAAACCACTTATGCTGTTCAAATATGTCGGCTGCTGGTGCCAAGTGAGGAAACACTAATACTCAGTCTCGCTGATTTGGTTAAATTCAGTTTTCAGCTTCGCCCTGCTCATGCTACTGCGATGCTGCAAAGCCCAGCAGTAATGGGCTCCCAGTGAGACCCATCCCCTCAGCTAATGGAAGCGTGCTGCCTTTTTCATCACCAAGGGAACCACTGAGACAAAAATTGGGACTATAAGTACTCTTACTACATTAAAACATAGAGGAGGGTAAATGTCCTTAAAAATGTGACATCTCTTCCAGTTGGTAAACATGCTCAGAGATGGAATTAAGGGTTCAAAAATTTAACTGATGTAGCTTTAAGAGCACTAAGTCACAGTAAGTGCAAGTGCTTACAGCAACTCTGCATGACTGAAAGGAGCTGTTTCCTAAAAGCAGTTTGCTCCCTATGTGACAAAACCACCCAAGTGTTTGGCAGGAGCACTGGCACAGCAGCCACCCACAGGCAGAGGCAGGGCTGAGCTGCTGGAAATAAGCTCCAGGAGCAGAGACCTCTCTTTAATGGAATTTGAATAAGGTAAGGGTTATGAGATATGGAGGCACATAAAAAGGTGTGACTCTAAATTGGTGTGATTCCAGTGTTTGTCTTGAGCTATACTGGCCAGCTAAAAAAGCCACAACCTGATGTTGCTTCTCTGACTGTGTCCAGTTGCAAATACAAAGCAGCCAGCTGAGTGTCACTACTGCCCTTCCCCTGCGGCATAGGCAAAGCAAAACAAAGAAGTGAGTCAGGGTCTTCTTTCCCTGTTTCCAAGGACCAGCTGAACTACAACCAAGGAATTTCAAATCCTATTTATGATGCAAGTTTCGACACTCCCAATGATTAAAAAGAAATGTAACCATTTTGTACTATGTGTAATAAACAGCAACAGACAACATCTAGAAAGTGCTGGAGCAACAGAGAGATGTGTAACAATTTGCAGTTAGAACTTTACCTTACATGTATCTAACTTGTCCTCTAGCTTCATTATGTACATAATTAAATTACTACAGATTGATTCCACCTAAAAAAATACTATTTTGAGGAAAAAAAAAAAGGGCAATTAGTTGCCATGGCAACCCAATTAAGCCAGTTTTATACCCCTTATCTTAATTGCTGTATTAATTGAGAAGAGAAAATAAATTGAATACTCATCCTTTTCTTGCCATTTTAAATTTAGTAAAATATGAATTGCACACAAAATATTGTTTTAATTTGTCATCACGGACCCATGATTAGAAAAAGAAATTAGAATGCTGAAAACAGTATTTAAGATGGATGGCATATGTCAGTAGCAATTTGATATGCTGAAAGAACTCTGCTCTTTGGAAATGTAATTACTGAAAAATAGGATCTGCATATATTATTTGAGTGACTGAATGAAAGATTGTAACTTTTAAAGACTATTTTTTTTACACATTTTGACAAATATCTATATGCAATACAGAGAAGAAATGCAAAGAAAATTTCAGCTCATGGGAAATCTAGGATCTCCTTAATACAAAATGTTAGTGTATGGCATTTATGAGACCTGTTTTCAAATATGTCAGGTTCTGAGCAGCACACTCAAACCTTGGTATCCTCCCACTCTACTGGATCCATTTACTGCGATTGAACCATTAGCAGAGCTCATCTTGAGCACAAACTGCAATGGAACATGCCTGCCTGAATGGGATTTATGCCTGTAGTGAGGGCACCTGCTGCCCAATCACCTCGGATGCACACATTTTCTGATTAGAAAAACACCATGAGGAGGGGAAAAAAGAATCATGAAGGAGGCAGAAATTTGTGTTTAGATTCTCATAGCTGTGTCATTAGAAAGTATAAAGCATTATTTCTCGCAGTCCATATTTGAAGTATAGTCATTTTAAAGAGGGAACTGTTACTCAGCCTAACCACATAGTGCACAGACTGGCTGCTCCTCAAGACAATTTGGGAACTTCTACAATGCTCTCGTCATTCTTTATTCTCTTCCTTTCTTGCTGTATTCTCCTCCAGGAAAATGTAGAGCTGAAAACAGGATAAATTGGTGAAAATCTATATCCCAGAAGAGATCCTAGGCAGTCTTACATTTTACAGGTAGTTACATGAGAGTAAAATGAAAGACACTCTTTAGACATCATTGCAGTTCTAAACAGCCCTCAATATCACCATGATTCAGATGTAATTTATAGAGATAAGGCTTTATTTGTGATGGTTCAGAGGAAAGGTAGTTGTGCCAGAAATTAGCAAACCCACATTCTCAAAGGTGTTTTTTTCTGCTTAAATATGAAGAAAAATTGTTCTTACTGTAACCGATGATCCATTTTGTACATGTGTAGCTTTGTTAGGCAGCAAAAAAATTGGAAGTGGGGGAAAAAGGTTGGAGATGTGCTTCTGGGTTACATAAGTGATAGTGCAAGTGGATTAACAACTGTTGCTAAATGGTAAAGCATAAATATTCCAATAATATTTTAAACAAATGAATTTCCACTCAGCTTGAGAGGGAATCTATATGACACTTGATATCCCATTGCTTGCTGTAGGAATTAAATGGTCTTGTAATTTCAGCATCATGGCATGGAAGAGCATAGATAATATGTATTAATTTGATGGTGCTGGAAGCTTAATTTAATAAGTAGAAATGAGTACAGAAGTCTTCCTACCATTCATAATGAGCATGTGAAAAGGGACAGTTCGTGCTCCCTTCTTCCTAAAAATTGTTCTGGCTTCCAGGATTACTGTAGCTTAGACATGTGTGGCAGCTGGATTCTCTAGAATGGTTGACTTCTTT
Source organism: Ara ararauna (assembly GCA_028858755.1). Taxonomy (NCBI): domain Eukaryota; kingdom Metazoa; phylum Chordata; class Aves; order Psittaciformes; family Psittacidae; genus Ara; species Ara ararauna. The sequence goes on along the minus strand of CM054410.1, from coordinate 6,150,480 downwards.
GGGAATTTAATAACTATTGACAGAATCCAAGGTCTCTGATGTTCTTACAAAAACAAAGTATAATAATTAAAATTAAGTTGCTTTACATATATGAATGTATATATTTGTTTCTCATTAGATTTATAAGTCACTTGCATATATATTCCTTTGCCCTAATGACAAAGATGCAAACCATTAGAGCTCTAAGTAGAGATTTCCTGTGCTTAGCTTTTATTACCATTAGGTGAACTTTCTAAATTTCAGAGAGAACACACAGTCTCATTTCCTCCAAGACTCAACATTTTTTGCACTGTGTGCCTGGCATTTTTCTTGTTACTCGATTGTTAAACTTTGTTCCTTAGCCATGTCACTAAACAAATTTTATTATTTACAAATATAGTAATTTTCAACTGAGTTATTGAAAGCTCATTTTCACATAACATATGGAGATGTACTTCTTTTTGTCTGATACTTCTTTTTCTCCCTTGTGCAAATTATTTTATTTTAGATCAAGTCAAGTTTGGTGTCCAACTAAAAAATAACCCAACAAATCAAACAAGAAAGGAAAACATTTCTGAGGATTTTCCTGTCAGTTTTTATTAATTAAATGAAATTTTATTTGCCAAATGAATATTATTGTTGTATCCAATTTGTTTAGTTGATAATATCCTTCAGATTTTAAAATAAAAATATTTAAAATAACCAATTTGTCATGGCTTAAACCCAGTCAGTCATGCAGCCACTCACTCACTCCCCTCCATTCCTCCCCCCGTTCCTGGAGGGATGGGGAAGAAAATTGAAAGGATATAACTCCCACGGGTTGAGATAAGAACCGTCCAGTAACTAAGGTATAACACAAACCACTGCTGCTATCACGAGTAATAATAATGATAAGGGAAGTAACAAGGGAAGAGAATACAACAGCTCACCACCCGCTGACTGGTACCCGGCCCGACCGAGCAGTGATCTCACCCTTCCGGCTGACTGCCCCCAGTTTATGCAGTGGGCATGATGTGCTGTGGTATGGAATACCTCTTTAGTCAGTTTGGGTCAGGTGTCCTGTCTCTGCTTCTTTCCGGCTTCCCCTCCTCCCTGGCAGAACATGAGACTCAGAAAGTCCTTGGTCAGAGTAAACATTACTGAGCAGCAACTAAAAACATCGGTGTTATCAGCACTGTTCAAAGGCTGAAAGCCAAAAACACAGCACTGCACCAGCTACTAAGAAGGAGAAAAATGTCTACTACTGCTGAACCGAGGATACAATTCTAAAAAGAAAAAATACAAAAAAATGCACCTCAGTTATTCTAAAGAGGGATTTCAAAATTTTAGAACTCAGAAATCTCAAGGTAGCATGGACAAACATCAGTTTAATTCCTTGATTTAGTGAGGTCTGTTGACCAAATATGCTTTTATACTTAAAGCAGCAATGTTCTTGAGAAACTTTCCACTAGTTTAAGGAATACACATCTCTTTAAGAGCTAGCTAAACTCACCTTAAGTTTTGGAATGCTTGGAAAAATGTAAGGCTCATTCAGGGTCATTTAGGCTAATATTGAGATTTCCTGCAAATCAGAAAAGGAAAGCTGGAACAAAAGGATTAAACTTTTATGATTTTTTTTTTTATCTTCAAAATGCATTCAAACAACAACTTTTTCTTGAAACATTTCTGACCAGCTTCTCTAAGCACACACTAGCAATTTAGTGTTGATGGATGGCTGCTTTTACCTACACGTGCTCAGGGGTACTTCTAGAAGAGACTAGCATGTCTAAACAAGATAATTGTTGTGATTCCAACAATGAAGTGCCTCAATTGTTTCTTCCCCTATTGCAGTTGTTTATAGAGCTCAGTTAGTGGAGAAAAACCCTACTGAATGTGAAAATAGCAGGACGACATGGCCTGTATACCTGTAGCCAGCATTGTACTCCTCATGGCTTCCTCAGCACTAAATGAAAACATGTAGGAACTTAAAATGATCCATTAAAGTCACACTTTGAGTTGAAATATATGAAAACAACTTTGAGATTAATAATTTGATGCTATGTAATTATTAGCATCTGCATTGACCTTTTTAAAGCTGCTGTAGATATGCCTGCCCAAGATATAGTGAGACATTGAGACATTACTTCAGACTTGCCCCTGCAGTGTAGATCCCTCAGTCAGTCTTTTTTGATGCTAGCGTTAAGAAGGCAAGATAGAGGTGTAGGAGTTTTTGCATTGTGCTAAGAAGTAAGATGCCCTATAGACAACCCTCAGTCACACAATAAGTTCTTCTTTGGGTACCCCTAAAAATTAGGTTCCCAGCTTTCACTGAGTTTTTAGGGGTATTTGACTTATTGTGTGAGTCATACCAGAAAACCTCAATTCCTAACACTGTATTTTTGCTGTCATTTCAAATAAATTAAAGCTGTTGGCATTTCAATGTGAACTGATTAGGAATGTCTTAATTCAGATTCAAAGCAGTCCAATTACTGTCTTTAATTTCGCAGGGCACAGCTCAGCCATGTTAGAAATCTGTATATAACAGCATCACATTTCTGTAGGAAAACTAGAAAGAGGAACATAAAATGGCTTTTCATGTCTATAAAAATGTTATGCTCAGATTAAATGCATCATCAGCCATTCAACCATGTGATGGCTTGTTAGACATGCCATTTTATGCAAGGTTTGACACTTAGGAGAAATGCCATCTTGGTTCATGGCTATCATTGTGCATAATTGGTATCTTTTAAGAAACTAAGTACCTGATTGGCAGTCTCCTTTGAGTAGTTTAATGTCTAAATGCCATTGTTGTTCCCACAGGAACCTTTTGGACCTCAATTGAATGCCAGTTTTCAAATATCTTGGCTGTGTGTTTCTACGGAGAGCTTTTAATTTAAGGCTTTACACTAATAATTCTGATATGAGTCTGCATATCTTTTCATTGAAATTCAGAAGTACACACAGAATCTGTACTTATAATATTTCTTTTGAAACCATTTTTTTTCTTAACTAAAGGTAGCAACATGGTTATTTATGTTGATAGCACTAAAACCTTCTGGTAACACTCCCTTGCATTACAGATTCTAGTTCCCAGACAATGACCTCATCATATTCTATGGCACTCTCTAACTCATAAGGTAGAACTACTTTCGTTAGTCTATTTTTCAATAGTTTCATCTTGTGACAGCAGTAGCTATTGCCTAACTGCAGACTACTGTTAGAAGCTTTGTATGCAGTCTAAAGCCAGGATATGAAAAAATTACCAGTCCTGATCCAATCCACATAAGTATATCATGCATTTCTAACTACAGCATGTTCTAAGATGACTATGTGCTATTTTAGTCATCAAAAAACTTTGCTGATCAAAGTTCCAGTCCTGCAGACCTTAACTAACTTTGAAGACCTCACTTGCCTTTCAGTCTCATTGAATATTACTTGTAAAGGTTCTCAGTCTTGCCCTAGATCATTAAACTCATGATTCAATACTAAGCTTTCACTTTCAGTATGAAATTAGCAGTCTCTGTTTTAGCAGCTTTTATGCACTTGAGTAATATTGTTGCATTCATATATTTGTCATAGCATACTCATGGCTGTGCCACTTGTGGGAGCCTTAGCAGAAGTTTTAAATGATCTGCGTCCCAAACGGCCCTAAAAGTGCTGAAAGGTTTGAAGTATTCAGCCTCAGGACAACTGGCCAACAGAGAATTCTTCTGAAAACCTGCTCCCAAGGGTTGTTGGACAGAGTCCTTTATGTCTTAGTTTGCACATTAATTCTGCTTTCAAGGTTTTACAATACAAATCAAGAGAATTTTTATTTCAGAATTAAAATCTTTCATTTCAAAGCCAAAGCTGTCTGGAGATTATGGGATTTTTTTAATTATTTCAAAGGCATAATACTGTCAAATTTATGAAGGGCATGTATTCCCAGTGGATCTGTTGTGACCATTTTTAGTTGATTCGCTTTTTGTTGTATTTTTTTATGACATGCTTATTAACAAGCTTCAGTTTATGACCTTCACATTTGCTTATTTTTCTTTTGAAGGTCTTCATAAATCACCAGAAGATTTTTGTTTAAATCATTATTAATAAAATCCAATCAGAGAATAAGTCATTGAAATGGACAGAAGCAATTAACTTTCTCTCTATTTGTGCATAGTAGTTGGCTGGCCCATAAGCTATACAAAGAAGGTGAAACCTTTGCACAGCAGAGAAAATGCAGCCATATCTGTATTTGACAAAATAGCAGTACATTCATAACACTGTTGGCTTCTTAATTTCAAAAGGCAGATTTTAATATTACTGACTTCAGTGAAAGATAAGAAGGGCAGTGCAGAAGACATTATCAGTCCAGTGTGAAAATAATGCGTTCAAAATTAAAGACAGCAGTTTAATTAAGTGCATGAAAGGCTGGCTTCTATGATCATATTTCAAATACTCGAAAGTCTTTTCATCCATTCTGCCGCATGACTTAATAATATATCAAGAACAAAAAATGTATTGGAGTCTTTCTGCAAATTCAATTAGTCCAATAAAAAGTGAAAAATAGTTTCTTTTTCATTAAAAAGAACCCAACCCTAGCCCTTCTGATGACAAAGTGTGAGACCAGGGGAGGGGGAGAGCTAAAGAACTATGAAAATTCTGTCTTTGTTATGCATTTGTGTGTGCATGATACAGATGAAGTGTCACCACTAGTAACGTTTGTTATTGGAAGGACTAATTACATTCTGATACAGTTAGTAGTTTATCAGATCCAGACCACAGGGTACTTACTTCTCTCTTAGGATGCGCTCACAGTGCAGCAATAATTCTAGAGTTTATTGGGCCCCTATAGGCAGGGTAATTATGCTAAAATGCACCTCTTTCAGTGCTAACCTTAAAACTACCGTGGCACATTGCACTAGTGCTTTACAAGTTAAGTGCAACATCTTGGGTCCTTTGTACCTGCTAAACGTTTATAGCTAAGGGATGTGCAGAGATCATAGATCTTGTATTCTAAATAAGAAAAATGAGTAATAAAAACAACCCAGAAGTGCAGCATTTCAAATGAGGAATTAAGCGTGGTATACAACAAAGGAAGTAATGTGCATTTAGAAAACTCTATCAGTTAAAATGGGATGGCGAAAGGATAAAAGATAAAGATACCGAGCTTTTAGACTGAAAGCAGTACGTTACTGGCTCAACCACGCAAACAGCTGTAGTAGCTGAAAGTTGTTACCACTTGTCAGCTCCTCTCTGACCTCTGTGAAATGAGGTGCTAGTCTCAGTCCGGCTCTCAGTGGACAGATGTCTCGTTACAAAAGCTTCCAGTGCCACGGCTGCTTTGTCAGTCACAGTCTTGGCACAAAGGCTTGTAGCGGTACCATGGTGAGTAGACAACATCCTCACCTCTGAAATGGGTTCTTTCAGATCAGGGCTGAGGCTGGCAAATCATTTGAGGAGGATTGAAACTCCACTGCTACCACAGGGTGACTCTGGGTAAATAAAAGATATGATTTTCCACAGCATTTTTCCTCTTACTTCTCTTGTTCTTGATTCTTTTAGTACTATGCCTTCGTTCTAGGGCGTGTTTCTTACTGTTTCTCTCAGGATGTGTTTATGAACAGGTTCCTTTCCAGATAACTATTCGGGTCCTAATCTCATTTTAACTTCAAAATATTCCCCTCCCAGAGGTTTCCTTAGTATAATTGTCCATACTGTAGAGAATCAGACAGTCTGTATTCTGAAAATAAAGCAATAAATTTACAATAGTGACTCATCATTTTTTAAGCAGTAATTTTGATATAACAAACGTAAGAACTATAACAAACATCTCCACAAACACGCAGGTACAAATAAGAGTAGCTGTTTATGGAAGCATGATTTAATAAACATGTACTTGTTTTTTCATATAGGTCACCCTCCTGCTACAGGTACAGGAACTTTATACATTACCTTGGGGGATGTCAATGACAATGTCCCATCCCTTTACCCAACACTGGCAAAAGTTTGTGATGATGGGAAAGATCTCAGGATAGTGGTACTCGGAGCAACAGACAAAGACCTTCCTCCCAACACAGATCCATTCACATTTGAACTGAGTAAGCAAACTGGCCCAGAGAAAATGTGGAGACTCGCCACGCTTAATGGTAAATCTATTACTTCTTTTAATTATGCGCTTTGTACCCCTACCCCTACATCCCAGGAACTCACCCTGAGGCTGCCCATTTTGTGAATTTAGGAGCAGTTGTGTGCAAAAGTCTTGTAGGATGGAACTATTGCTGATGCTTTACACTGTTTGCTCAGACTGGCTGCCTGGTGGGACACACTAACAGCCTGTTTGCATTTTCTCTAAAACAGACTTTTTTTCCTCCACTTGTCCTGTTGAACAAACTTTCCTTTTTCAGTTTTGCATTAAAGAAAGTCTGCTGATGACTTGTAGTTTTGTAAGGATCACCATATTTTATGGCATGGAATTTGTTCGCATGAGATGCGCAAGGCTTTGCATTAAGACAGCATGAAACTTTTGCATGGGCTTTAGCAGATTATTGCTACAATATACAATGTTACAATTGGTTATAAGTTGCAAAACTTCCTGATTTTAAGTGTTTGAACTCTTCACAAATAAATACTACAATGCACTGGGACCATATGCTGCTGGTAAGAGGATCAAAGCACATGCTATGCAATTGCAGAAGGTTCATATACCAAATTGTAAACACAAAGTAGTACATTCTATGATTTCTTTTTAATGTATATTATTTCTGTCTTTTTTCTAGCATGTAGTATCTGTCACTATTGAATCTTTTAGCAGTTTGTTTCGTATTCTTCTTAGAAAAAAATAAAGGTAGTTGTAGCCAGGATGTAGTCAGGATGTCTGTACCGGGCTTCAGGACAAAGTGGAGGAGTCATTTTCTTTGCTGTTCTCCAAACGTCAAACCACCTCTTTGTTAACACCCCTAAAAGAACCATCACACTCATTCAGCTACCAGTAGCCATTATGACCCACTGTTGCTCAGGCAGAGCAGATCTGTGCATTTGAAGGTGTGTTATTCTCTTTGCTGCCTTCTCAGGCAAACTGGGGAAGCAGTTAAACAACTATACCTGTACTTCCTTGCAAGAAGGGTTTTTTCCTTTAATAAATACATGTATTCTTTCCTTTTGTGTTGCCTTGGGGATAACATGCCTTAGCACTTGATTAGTGTATTAGTTTCCACAGTTAAATTCTGCCAATAATTTGCAGATATTTAAATAGTGTATTTAAAGAAAAAGAAGCTCTTAAAAATCTTTCTTTTGGTGGGGTTTGGAAGAAGTTTGCAATTATCTCTCAACCCAGGAAAGAATTTCTGTACTGCCTCTTCTTACCTCCAATTAAATTCTTTAATCTTTTCCTTAGGCTGTTGTCATTTTCTTCTTAATTTCCAGGAGTAACTGTATCATGTTTGTTTGCAGATTCTTCTGCCCTTCCAGACAGCCGCTGTTTGGCTAATTTTCACCTTATCCTTTGCAGATACTCATGCCCAGATCATCCTGCTTCAAAACCTGCAAAAGGCCAATTACAACATCCCAATCTCAGTGACAGATTCTGGGAATCCTCCTCTGACTAACAACACAGAATTGAAACTGCAAGTGTGTGCCTGCAGGAAATCCAAAATGGATTGCAGTGCAACCGATGCCCTTCATATCAGCATGACCCTTATCTTCCTTTCACTCTTTAGCTTGCTTTGTAAGTCATTTTCTGTACTGTAAGTAATGAAGTATTATTTAATGTCTCATTTACACACTGTGCAGGAACTGACAGGTTAAATTCATACATTGATATCATAATGCAGTAAGTTTGGTGGTTTTTTTTTTTTTTTTTCCCTGAAGAAGTAGGTATAAGGAAGAGGGAGGGAAGGGTTTTTTCATCATCAAAAATAGCAAAGAATGCCTGGCTGTCAGATTAAGAAATAGAAGCAGTAATTTTAAGAAGAATCAAAGAGAATTAGAGCTAGCATATTATAAACCAAGAAGTACCAGCTGTAGTAGCAGATTAGTGAGACACTTCCTTTCATCCCTCCCTACTTGAATTCAGTTCGAAAACAGAAACAGGAGGATAAAGGTGTTCTTGTAACAATAGCTGTTCTGGGTCACCATGAAAATGTGTGCTGTCTTCTTCAATCTGTTCCTCTGTACAAAGTGTGTAAGCAACTGGAACATGAGGAACTTATTCGAGATTCTGGGCTTAGAGCCACCCAGAACTGGTAACCATATTGCAGGTGTGGGTTGGAGGGAAGAGAGACCTGGTAGGTAAAGGAGGCTTCTGTTGCTTCCAAGAAAGTTTTCTAATAAAGGCTCTCGAAATTCCTTACTTCAATTGGAAGGAGTAAAAAAATCCCAGAAGGGCTGAAGAGTATCTAACCTGGACGTTCACTGGCTTGTCATAGAATCATAGAATAGTTAGGGCTGAAAAGGACCTTAAGAGCATCTAGTTCCAACCCCCTGCCATGGGCAGGGACATCTCCCACTGAACCTGTAACATCTCCCAGCAAATTTTTTAATGCAACATTATTTTGAGTTCCTTATCTGTTAAAAGAGAATAGCTGTGTCCTATAACTGTGACAGTAAATCTGTTGTTCAATGATTATTACCATTGTCTTATGTCTTGTGTTAGTAAAATACATTGTATGGTGGATTAATACATGAGCCTTGGTGAAAGTTCTTATATTCTTGCTGAGATAAAAGCTAGCATGAAGCAGAGATAGTTTAGACATCTGAGGCTTGGTTTGTGCTTGATTACACATCTTACCAGTTTTTTTTCTTACAGTTTCTTACTTTTATCCCAAAAAGTTAGCAGGAAGGTGATTATGAAAGAATTAGAATTAGCTAATGTTTGAGGATGCTCTTTGAAGATGAGAATGACTATATAAATGCTAAGCACATGTTCAAAATGTTTGTTCCAGTCAGTAACATCTGAAGTAACTCCGTTGGCTTTGGTTCAGTTATTCTGTGTTTAGACTGCTGGAACCAAATGCAGACTTCAGCTGTTAGAAGTAGTATGTTAAAAATACTCAACAGTATGTGACACTATCAATCAGTCACATCAGTGATATAGATTTGCAGCCCATTGATCCACATGTATTCTTGTTACTACTCCATAAATGCTGCTGGTGCTATGCTAGGCATGACCTTAGTCACTAGAATTACTTTTTTATCTGACATGATTTCACTTTAACTTTATTTACATTAATGCATCTGCTCAGAATACAATGAGGTAGAGAAAAGCTTTTTGGTCTTGGAAACAGCCATGTTGCTTTTATCTAGCCCCCAAAGAAGTCCGATCATTTTCCTAAATAATTTCATAACTTCATAATTTCCAAAAATGAAATTATGAAAAGCAGTTCTAGGTATTGGAAAGCTCTTCTTGAGTTGCTTTTCTTGACTACAGATCTTCTCCAGCACAGCTGTAGGCAGAATATAGGCCCCTGGCATCTGAATGGAGCATGGTGCTCTGAATGACAGGGATTTCCTCTCCTACTATAAAAGAATAAATAACACTGAATAGTCTTTTCACTATGAAGCAATGCCCACATACATAGAGCCTTTCGTCAACCTTACATTCATCCAGAGAACTATAATAAGTATGGGGAGAGTTGTAATTTTAAATAAAGAGTAGAGTACAATTACACACATGATTTACCAGTGATATATGGTGCTCCTGTGTGTGGCCTGAGCAATAAAACCAAAGCAAAGGGAAACAGTGGGTGAGTTGAGAGGAAGGGAAAAGAGAGATCTCCCTCTTAGGGAACAGGCTGTTTTATACACAAGTGTGAGTGAAAGCCTGGATTCCACAGACAGACTTCAACAGAGAGAGACCTAATCCTCAACACAGGACCACAGTTTTGTGTCAAAACTTGCTGTTAGTCAGCTGTGTGGTTTGGGTTCACCCAGTGACACACAGCAAGGCTGGTATTCCATGTCTGGTACAGTGATCTAATTACGCTTATGCAAAACCAGCAAGCATAATAACTTTCATAACCATTTTCCTCAGGTGTGAATGGCTACATGGAGACATAAAAGAACGAGGCCAGGAGCCAGTTAAAATAATGTGGTTCTGTATTTGAACTTCTCTAAAATATGCTGGTTTCATTGCATTCCTAATTCATTTTCACACATAGGTTTTTTTTATAACTGTGATTAGTTCCATTGCAATGTTTTGTATAGTCCAAATATTTATCAGAGTAATCAAAGATTACGATGCCATAAAAACAAAGAGAACTTTAGTGCTTATTGAACAGATGAAACATCCCATTTCTAGTGGCAAGTTATGGGTTTAATTTTTGCAAAAGCCCTTACGTGGCTCACTTTGCTCCCAGTGTTTATGTTTTATGAGGCTCTTGTTCCTAGGAGGTAAATCCTTCACTCAAATGAACTTTGTTATTCATGCCAAAGTATTTCTTTTCATATTTGACATCTGGTGTGAGGATGCATAGCCGTATGAATGAGCTGTTCATGGTAAAAATGCCCTGCATGAATCTCCTCCCCATACAAAACATCTTGGTATTATCGTTTAAATGGTGCAATTATTATCTATACTTAGAATATGTGCCTCCTTCGCAAATCATGAAAGAAGTCATATGTGGTAGATTTCTGAAGTATCCGGGCATAGAACAGAAGAGCCTGATTAAAACTGTAATGCATGCAGAAAACAGCAGTTTCTCTTATTCTGCAGCCACCCTACTGCGTTCAGTATACTGAGAGATAATGGGAGACAGACTGCAGAGTTGCCCAGGAGCCCTTGGAAAGGTGGATATACTTGGAACAAGAAAAATTTAATTCTTGTCAGCCAGAAATAGAAGCATAAGATACCAACGTATACAGGCAGATTGCTAGTTTTGCACAACAAAATAGTGAGGTGTTTGGTAGAATTAAAAGATGGCAAATAGAGAGCTGATTGACTTAAAAAAAGGTGCATCTTTGCATATTTTATCCTTAACCTGGCTTATGACCACTGGGAATTACTGAAGTCAAGCTGGAAGAATGTATAGAGGCCTTTCCAAAGTTATAATAGTTGATGCTAACAAATATTGGAAGGAATATTAAGTCTTAAATTACTTAGTTTAATTTCCTGGTTAGAAAAAGACAGGACTTTAAACATTTCGCAATGAAAAAAAAATGATATCTTAGGTGACTGTCAACCACTGATAAGAAACTACTCTTAGTGAAGCTGGCCAGTGGACTACAAACTTGTAAATTGTCTTTGAGCTTAAATAAGGAAAGAATCCCATTATTACGAGCAAAAAGTAACGTAAAAGACTGGGGGAAATGCTGCTGTAAAGAAATTAAATAAGCTGGAAGTCTCCACATTGAAATTAATTTGTTAAACTGAGGGTGAAAGGCCTCAGGTGTGTTGAAAAGCAGAGACTCACACAGATGTCTGTACTGCGATTGCAAAGAAAAAGCCTTAGAGATACCCTTTAATTTAACTTCCTGTTAATTTCCACTAGCTTTCCCTGGTTTAATGCCTGCTGTCCCCCACGAGAATGTTTCTCTGATTTGAGGAATGCAGCTGCGGGGTCAATGACAAAAAGGTGGTGGGTTTTTTTCCTTTGAAAATGAAGTATTTGTTAATAAACCATCACAAAAATTAAAATCTCATTAAACTGTCAGATTTGAATGTACCTGAACATAGACAGAGTTAAAACTGCAGCGTTACCTTTCACCTAGTTCATTTTTCAAAGCCACAGAAGCACCTGTATCTACTATATAGCCTGTGCTATTTGTGCAGCGACATCAAATGTCTGAAGACTGAAGCAATGCATTCTTGAATGGCATAACACTAAGGCAAATCATAGCAGGTTTCAGATGGAAAAGACCTTTAAGGTCATTGCTCTTTCCATTACAAGAGCAGTTTTGTTGCCTGCACATTCACAGTTTTCAGCCTTTATTGTGAGTTACTTGGGTTAATTTTAAACAATTGAGTAGTTTGTTTTTTTTTTTCAGGGCTCAACCACTGTTTAGTTTTTGCAGAAGGAGTTTTGGCTTACCCAAGAAAAAGAGAAAAATTTCATCCTTTTTCCTTTTAGCTCCAAAGAGGAAGCTGCAATTTTTCTGCTTTTCAGAGCAGTATAATTTTCAAGAGTAGGAAAGTTTGCAAGATAAATTTTCCCATTTCTGAGAAGTAAAATATCTTTAGATTAGCTAGAATTTAAAAAACTACCAAGATGGGAGAGAGTTTTGATGTGAAAGGGGTTTGGGGTAGTGGTGTGGGTTGCACTACTCTATTTTTAAGTTGTGTTCTTACATTAGAGCACGTATAATGTCAGTCCTTAAAGCAGCACTTAAATGATGCTGTCCAAGTAGTTAAAGAGACCTGACATTTAGTGAATTCCAGTGATATAAATCTCACTTCCTAAAACCAATAATAACAGCAGCAATAACCACTATTACTTTGATATTAATATCTTTGCTACAGATCCTTTTGTCCATATTAACATTATTATTGTTACTGCTCAATAACCAGTGAATCCAGATGGTTTCTCATTTGCATGTATGAAAAAAATACTACTGTTATTTGTCTCCTTAAAGATCTTGGTTGATTAGACTGCAGTAAGGAAAGGAGATTACCCCTGTAGTAAGGGGGTTAAGGGATTGCATTCAAACTGAGACAGTCTTCGTCTGGAATTTGCTTTTAATACCACCTCTGTGTCCAGTCTTCTAATTTCTGTACAAGTGTACTCAATCCTGCATTTGTTGTGCAGCTGGCTTTGGGAGCCCACCTAAGGTTAATGGTGCTTGAAATGGCACAGAAGTCCGTATGTATGGATGTAATTGGAGACAGGATGTTTATATATCTAGTCATGTAGACCTGACAAATAGAAATACCCTCAAATCGTACATCAGCATATTTAAAATGTACTTAAAGACATTATATTTTATGGAGTCAATTAGGTGGGAAATGGTATTTTACACACATTTTAAACCATCCAAACATGTTCCAGAAGTATAGACATGAAAAAATACAGTACTTTAAAAGATGCATTTGGAATGCAATAGAGAAAAATGTTACCAGCAAATATAGCTCCCTCCTTAGGAGCTTTAATACTGTTCCTGATGGTCATTCTGTAGACATGAAATGAGCATTTAATGAAATTGGTTTGATAGACCATTCAGTGTTGTGAATTCAAATGAACATTTTATGGTTTTTATTCACAGTAACTGTTGATATATAATATTTTGTATTTCTTTTCTGAACAGCCTCTTAAAGACATAGAAATATATAACTTCAGATAGTTATAATCTAAATTGTTCTGTAATGGACTATGACTAAAAACTAGAACTGAATAAATGGCCAGTTCAAATATTTTTTTGTATTTTTTCTGTCATTAATAACCACTACACACCATGGGATTTTTGTTTCTTTTGACTGTCTCTGTCCTTGGATATTTCCCCATTTGATAGCATACAAGCACCTCAAAACTTGCTCTGCATGTGGTCAGCTTGCTATTCAGCTTCAGATGTGAAATTAAAAATGAATGAGGGTGACTTGTTGTGTCTATGTTGTGTCTAAAGGTTAGATGATGCTGCTTTTGCTTCTCTAGTAGACACCTGATAGTTACAATGTCCTTTAAAAGGCCATTGATGTTTGGAGCAGTTCAGACTAGGTCTTAAAGCCTCACTTTACCCTTGCACTTCAGTTGTAGATGTCATTGATTAGTGCTTATGTAAGGTGTCATGGTTTTGAGCTCTTCTTGACAAGTTTTGAAATAGTCAGGTTGATTCCAGCATATCTAAACCTGGCAATTTTCTAATTTGATTTTTCCTTTTCCATTGCTTCTAAACATAATACTTTCCTCTCATTTTTATTCTTACTTACTTAATAAGATTTTTTTCAGATTATTGTTTTAGTATTTCAAACTGGAATTAGCATATACCTGAAGATCTGAATGTGTCTGGACTATTTATGTTCATGTTCCACTTATTAAAAACTGATAATAAACTAAGCTGTAGTGTTTCCAAAGATGAGATCTGACTGTTTGAGCTGTTATACTTTGCTTTAAAGGTTGCGTAGTTGTTATGCTTGATGCATTTCATTTTCATCACAAATATGAAAAATTATGAGACTTGTTCAATGCTACTTCAAAATAGTACTTATTCATTTTACTAACTGAATATTTTCAACTGTTCAGTTAAATTTATTAGATTATAGTATAACAAAATATACTTCCAAACTGCAGGCAGGCACTTCTGCAATTGTTTTCTTTTCAGAAGAATTGGAAAAGCAGTGTTTTTTTCTATTGGTCAAAGGAAGGTGGCATTGTTTTGACAAAGTATCCAGATAAAATTCTTATTAATTTAAAAAAGTAATAATCTAGGACATTTTAGCTGCTTTGCCTTAGAACCTACTGCCACCCCCAGCCTCAGGAAGATATTTCATGGTCCTAGTGAACAGGAGTTATATTAGAAGAGGAACTTTTCTCTCAGATGGTGCTTCTTATGCGCCCATACATACATTTTGCACTTCATAAGAACAGCCCATTACATAGTCAGTATATGTGGGTACATGGCAAGGAAGATATGAAGCAGAAACAAGGTTTCAACAGTGAGAAGTTAGAAGTATAAGAACACTCTGGCATAAATCAGCACAGTTTCAGATCTGTGGGTATAGTCTTATAATAAATGAATTCTAACTGTGAGAAAGACTCTTGGAGACATCACCTGCTGGTGTCAGACAGATACTCTGAAAATGACATCACCCTTGAGTAGAATTATGAGGCACTCGTTTTACAAGCACAGCACTAATGCATCCTGTGTTTTTCATATTATTAAGAACTTTGAAAATATTTCCTCACATAAATAGGGAACAAATTGTATATGATGTTATAAGCTGCAAATTTTCAGGATAAACTCATTTGCTTCCCTCTTCCTTATAAAGTTTTCCGCAGGCTGTCACTGTTCAGTGAGATCACTAATTAAAGCAGTCACAAGGATACCTACTGTTCTTCCAAAAATCAAATTTCTTAACTGTGTGAATAAGGACACATGATATCTGTCTGGAGATAGGTGTTTGTCTTTCAAATTCAGTGAGATTTGGGGTGAAAAGACTACTTCCTTTTTTTGAGACAATACAAGGGTAGTCAAAACCCAAGGAGCACTAGATTTTGGCACTTGCAGCAAAGCCTAGGCAGTGCTCTGGACCATAGACAAGGTCACATCACAGCCCAGAAAGCCAACCATATCCTGGGCTGCATCAAAAGGAGCGTGACCAGCAAGGTCGAGGGAGGTGATCCTGCCCCTCTACTCTGCTCTTGTGAGACCTCACTTGGAGTATTGTGTGCAGTTCTGGTGTCTTCAGCATAAAAAGGACATGGAACTGTTGCAACAAGTCCAGAGGAGGGCCACGAGGATGATCAGGGGACTGGAGCACCTCCTGTATGAAGATAGGCTGAGAAAGTTGGGGCTGTTCAGCCTGGAGAAGAGAAGGCTGCGTGGAGACCTCATAGCATCCTTCCAGTATCTGAAGGGGACCTATAGGGATGGTGGGGAGGGACTCTTCATGAGGGACTGCAGTGATAGAACAAGGGGTAACAGGTTCAAACTTAAACAGGGGAAGTTTAGATTGGATATGAAGAAGACATTCTTTACTGTGAGGGTGGTGAGGCACTAGAATGGGTTGCTGAGGGAAGTTGTGAATGCTCCATCGCTGGCGGTCTTCCAGGCTGGATTGGATATAGCCTAGGGTGTCATGGTTTAGTGGGAAGTGTCCCTGCCCATGGCAGAGGGGTTGAAACTAGATGATCTTAAGGTCCTTTCCAACCCTAACTATTCTATGATTCTGAAAGATTATTTTACACAAAAGTGCAAAATATTATAATTTGTAGGCATATGGCACAAATACTGAGACGCTTTTTGGTGCCAGAAACTATCCATGACAAATCAACCAGGGATGTACATGAAATCTATTTATGACATTTCAAGTTCTATGTAAAGCCTAGAGTAATAACTGTAAATCTAATACCCTTTTATAGACAGTAAACGGAAAAGAATACCTGGATGTTGATGAGCTGCCTAAACAGAAACATGGTTCTGATCTTTTCTACCATTTTCACATTACGTCTAATATTACTGAGGTTTCAGTGAAGTCCATGATGTAAAGTAGACTTTTAATTATGCAAAGATTAATGTAATATTTCTGATGAAAGGGTAATTGAATGAAATCTGAAAGAAATGGAGCATGCATGGGTTAACTCCAAGCTCCAGTTGTGTTAACTCTTTTCTCTATGTTAAATGGGAATTAGAGGATGAATATATCTCGGGTAAAGTTCATTCCTGTACAGCAGGTCAGCATGAAACTTAAATGCCTTTAATTTTTATAATGTCTTAACTGCGATATGGGAAGCATAGTCTGTGTAATGAGGAGTGAGTTTGGTCTCGTAAGGAACACATCTTTCAAAGGCTTTCAAGTACTCTTTTTAGATCTGTTTCTTTAAAATAAGCAGGGAATTGAGTCACTAATATTGTGTGCAGTTCTGGTGTCCTCAATATAAAAAGGACATGGAACTGTTGGAATCAAGTCCAGAGGAGGGCCACGAGGATGATCAGGGGATTGGAGCACCTCCCATATGAAGACAGGCTGAGAAAGTTGGGGCTCTTCAGCCTGGAGAAGAGAAGGCTGCGTGGAGACCTCATAGCAGCCTTCCAGTATCTCAAGGGGGCCTATAGGGATGCTGGGAAGGGACTCTTCATTAGGGAGTGGAGTGATAGGACAGGGGGTAACGGGTTCAAACTTGCACAGGGGAAGTTTAGATTAGATATGAGGAAGACATTCTTTACTGTAAGGGTGGTGAGGCACTGGAATGGGTTACCCAGGGAAGTTGTGAATGCTCCATCACTGGCGGTGTTCAAGGCCAGGTTGGACAGAGCCTTGGGTGTCACCGTTTAGTGGGAGGTGTCCCTGCCCGTGGCAGAGGGATTGGAACTAGATGATCTTAAGGTCCTTTCCAACCCTAACTATTCCATGATTCTAAGATTCTATATGTGAATATGTTCAGAGAAAGGTAGAACTAGGGCTGCAACGGGGAAAGCTAGAGTGCCTGGAAGATGCCAGAGCATTTTCTGAAATCAGAAGTCACTTTGCAAACCAGATTATTTATTAGCTGATTAGAAGGTTTCTGCTGGAATGTGTGCTCTTGGCCACCTGAATAGGAGTGAATGAGGTTACCAGCTGCCTTTTTCCTTGTATGGGTCATCATGAAATCATCCTACAGTTATGTGGTTTTATTCTCCATTTGCTTCTATCAATCACGTGGATCAGCATAAAGAAATAAACTTTGAATTAGCCCACTGTGAAATAAACAGGGCTATAGTCATCAGCTAAGTCAATATTATGAACATTTAGTCTGTATTAGGCAGCATGCTCCTTTTCTAATTCAGCATCTAAAACCCCGTGACTAGATGACCATTCAGTTCTATGCTGTAGAGTTTGCTACCAACATCAACAACACTTTCGGCATTCCTATTACAGCCAACATCAATAGACTTTAGTGGGAGTAGGAAGGGGTTGATTTTTTTTTTTTTCCATTTAAGTGTCTACATCATGAATATCCTGACCCTAAACTGAACACTTAGACCTATATACCTATAGCATTATTATACTCCATACTATTAGCACATTAGATCAGATAAACATGTACAATGTTTGTCAGTTTTCTTGACCAGCCAAAGCAAACATCATCATCCAATGCCAAAGTACTAATGCCAACAGACACCATCTGCTTCTGATAATGAGCTGAGCTTTCTTATCTGAGACCCATTAACCAGAATAGCAATAATTCAGACAGCTAGCACATAAAAATAACCCTACCTATTTCACTGTTATCTCACTATTTGACTGTTATCTTAAAAGGAATGTGGTTGAATGTATCTCTCAAGTAGAGAGCAGAGGAGAACTATGAGATAAAAATGGGGAAGATCACATTAGAGACTTCAGAGAGAGTGATTTCTGGAGAAGGAAGTTATATATAGCTATGCTAGCTATATGCTGCTTGTGCATTCCCCAGACTCCCTCAGGGAAAGGTAGGGGTGACCGTGTGAGGACAAAGATGCACACATTGCCATCGTGGCTTTCATGCCTGCAAACATGTGAAGCACATTATTTGTTGTAGCTTGACAGAAATCACATTTTCAACACACATGTTGTGTTATGATTCTTGAGTGCTGAGACCAGCAATGGAGACAGTATTGTTCTTAACAACCAAGAAATTAAATAATTACTAGGCGTAATGATCATTAGCGTACAGATCTAAACCTACCAGTCACAAGCTTACCAGGGCAAAAAGTTCCTAAAAGAGATAGTTAGCATGGATCAGCAAATGTGTTCCCTGCACACATTATTTGTACGTTTTATGCTCACAGCATTCCTTAAATACTACTATCTTTTATGTGCTGTTGCCATCTGCAAACTTTACATCATGCATGATATAGAATGCACAACAGTGGGTTAAAAAAGTTAAATGAGCAAGACAATCTCATTGAAGTCAGTTGATAAACCCTGGAAGTCAGTAATCTTTAGGTTAGCTCTTTAGAGATGGAGTTCAAATAAGATGTTAGACCCTAATAATTTGGCAGTGTGTGTGTATTTCTGGAACTTTCCTTTGGTCCTTCTTCATGGGAGGAATAAGAAAAAAAAAAAGTGAGCAAGAAAACTGCAATTTTGATACAGAAAACTATAATGAACATTGGAAATCCAGTTGGGATAACAGAGAGGTTTTAAATATGGAGATCCCCAAAGAATTTACAACAGAGCAGTTCTGTTGATTTCAGCATATTTGCTTAGATTCATCATTGAGTGTTCTGCACAATACTTTGTTTTTTGTTGATTTCTGTAGATTTGGTATTAAGGGAGTTACTGCCCAGAATGTTTGTCCAGTAACAAACAAGTGGTATCACTGTAACAGAATAGTTTTAGAAAGAACATTTGTAGCTGATAGATTCTGTTATTAACTGCAGAAACTAAATGTAGACTAACTTCTGTAGTGGACATAAGCAATTTTGTGTGCAATGGAAAGAGCAATCACAGATTTTATCTCAAGTACTCTTACTGGAACTACTAAAGATTATTACTACTGAATTTTATAGCTCATAATTTTGAATGTTGAATCTGATTTTAAAAGCCAAGAGTCACTTTTTGAGCAATCCACTTTTATCAAAGGGTCAAGTCATCATTAATGAACAGAGGCATATATCTATTCTTCCAAACAATGTCTGGAATAAGGTAATTCTTTAAACATAACTTGAGGCTGGTGAAAAGGCTGGCCTGAATTCATAATACTCCTGGCACCCTTTAACCGTGCCAAGATTTCTGTAGATGTGTCAGCAAAGCAGATGTTAAGGAGACAGCATTTCATGGAGCTCCTATTATGTGGGAAAGCTTGGGGAAAACCCCAGACATGTCAATGAAATCTGCCATCATGGGCTGTGAGTGAGAGGAAAAACAGGTAACACAAAGATAATGCAGGAAAATATGTGCACAAGAGAAGAGGCCACGAGGGAGTAGCAGTAACAGAGGTTTTGTCAAAGTGGCAGAGTGGTAAAATGCTCTGTACAGCGAAAGACTGACAATATATGAGCACACAGTAGCTTGAATTTGTCCAGGGACGTGAAAAGGTGTTGCAAAACTACTAACTGAGGGGAGCCTGGATAGGAGATTTAGCTGTTTGAATGGCTAGAAAAAGCCCTTTGGGACAAAGTGTAAAAAAGAATCCTCTAGATCAAGACATAACCAAAATATACAGACCTAGAAAAGAGATTCCATGCCAAAAAAACTTTTCCAGTTTGTTTCTGCTTTAGGCTTGAATAAGAGGCAGGATGATACTGTTGTCCTGAGCAGTCAAAGGAAGAACTGGAAGGGAGTGATTTAGGGGAAACATTTAAGAGCTTAGTTTTAGCTGTGCAGACCTGTCAGCTAAGCATCGAAAATGTATCAGAGTTAGAGCTCAACACTTCTGGTCTAAATGGAAAAGTAGGTAAGGAAAGTAAGATCTGTGAACTATCAGCACTGAAGTGATTGATGAATGTGCATGAATGGTTTCACAAATAGGGGGAAGAAATTAAAGTGAAGGAAAAAAAGGGTGTCCCCAAAAACCTGGGGTGGAGGGAATAAGACTGAAAAGCGTGCTGGAAAAGTGATTAGAGAAATCACAGTAAAGGAGTTGTGACAGGAGCCAAGGGAACATCAGATTTCCAGCCATGTGATTAAACGGGTCAAAGGCAGATGATAGGACAGAAAGGATGAAGTTGAGAAGCAATTTCAGTAGAAAAAGAATTGGCAGGGACTATAGAGCTTTGAGATGAAAGAGAGAAGGAATGGGATGGTGCTTAAAGAGGCAGGTGGGGTAACAGGGTGAATCAAAAGCATGTTTGTATTGTGAGAAAGAGAAACTGGTCTTTAATAGATAGAAATAGAAAACTAGCATAGGAAAAATCATTTTCATAATTAAACCTAAACTAACTAGTTTTAATATGTAGTTTTCTCAGAAAAAGCAAGGTGCATGATGGGGTAGTAACAGCCGTTATATCTGTCAATATGATGTAAAATATACAAGCTTTTCTTCAAGTCTGCACATAAATCAACATATATTGCTCTGTATTTACAAGCTGTTGGTGAAACAGTCACTAGCTTCTTGAATCCATGTGATACTTACTAATTTTGTGCTGACAGGTTCCTCTGGTGAAGTTTCAGCCTATAATTTGTACAAAATTCAGTGCTACAGCTGCTGTTCATTCATCATGTACAAGTGCCTGTCCTTAGCAGGAAGACCTCCAGGGATCTCCTAAAGATTCAGGGTAGCTTTGCCAATCCAAAGGCTGGTGTTACTTCCTTTGAGTCAGGAGGGAACAAATACCCTCTAATGACACTAAGCTCCATTGTGATCTGGTAATGCTATTTTTTGGATGGTCTGTGAGGTCAGGGTCCTGAACTCTTGCTCTTCACTACCCCAGGAGATAAAGTTGTTTGTCAGAATTTAGTCCTAGCTGGAATCCCTAATCCAAATACATCTAAACTTTGACAAGTCATGATCATAAATTTCCTGTATGTAAGTTTGGGTCCTAATTTTGTGGCCAGACCTTTTGTTTAAACAGCATGATGAAAATCCATGAGCCAAGCAGTTCCAGATTTATCTTATTTGGAAGTCTCAGTGATACATCTCACTTCAGTGAGCCCCATCCATCACTCCCTCTGTGGATTCTTACACTTGCTTAATTTACTTTACTTACCTTTGTTTAACAGAACTGAGGTCATGCTGCAGAGGAAAGGACAGGCTGTTCCGCGCTATCCAGGTGCCTGCCTGGCTGTACAGCCCATCTGGACAGGCCTCCAGCTGGCAGAATTTAATACTGAAGTCAATTCAAGTAATACCAAGATAATAACAAGAAAGAAGCAAAAAAAGTGGAATAGTCTTATTGATAATTATATTAAACTTGATTTGCCCCCAAAGAAAAGCAGATAATTAAAAACAAGAGCACAAGCCAGCATCTAATAATGACCATTATTTAGTCTCTAGTAAAGACCGTAATGACCAGCTGTTCGTGCTGCATGTGTCCGTGGCTGTGACAAAACTATTGATACTGCATCATTTAAGTGTACAGGCGCAATAGACAAACATTTCACGAGTGTTTGTGGGTTTTGATGTGTATGTTTGACTTGGGGTGTGGTACTTTGACGCTGGACTTGTCTCCTCCCTGGAGAGTATGAAGCCTTCAGTGCATTTTAGTGGTTTATATCCAGTAGGCAGCTGAGCACCACAGTGCTGCTCATTCCTCCTTGACAGGTTAGGGAAGAGAATCAGAAGGGGAAAAGTAAGAAAACTCATGTGTTGAGATAAAGAAAGTTAAACAGCCACAGCAGAAGCTGCACAGACAAACAAAGCAAAATAAAGAATTCATTCACCACTTCCCTTTGGGCAGGCCAGTGTTCAGCCATTTCCAGGAGTGCAGGGCTCTGTCACACTTAGTGGTCACCTGGGAAGACAAAAACCATCACTCCAGATTTTCTTCTCCTTTCCCCCAGCTTTCCACGCTGAGCATGATGCCACAGGGTATGGAATATCCCTTGGGACAGCTGGGGTCAGCTGTTCTGGCTGTGTCCCTCCTAACTCCCTGTGCACCCTCAGCCTGCTTGCTGGCGGAGTGAGGAGCAGAAAAGACCTTGACTCTGTGTAAACACTACTCAGCAGTAACTAAAACATCCCTGTGTTACCAGCACAGTTTTCAGCATAAATCCAAAACACAGCCCCATGCCAGTTGCTATGAAGACGATTAACTCCATCCCAGCCAAAACCAGTGCGACCAGTAAACCAACACTGTAAGGTCAGAAGTTGTATTTGTTTGAGAGGATCCAGATCAAATTTAGCTATGTATTTTGTGAATATTTTTCTTTCTATTCTTATATGTTTTTACAACAAAGCCAAATATTTGCAATTTACTAATGTCTAAGCAAAATTGGAGGAAAGTGACCCATTAGCTACAGCTAATGTTACATTTGCTCCTCATCTCTGTTTTTCTGATGTTCTTTACTACCTTTGTATATCAGAGTACCCATCTAAAATAGCTAAAATCATTCAAGTTGTGCTACCTTCGTTTTATTGAAAAAGAAAAAAAGACAGTCTACGTAAGATTTATATTTCTGTAGCAACATTAATATGTTTTGCCAGCTCTTTTATTCCCTGGTATATGCACAAAATATAAGGCACTATAAATGTGTTATTTTTTAAGATATTGTTTGTTTGCTTTCTGCTCGTCACAGTGTGTGCACACAAGGGACTAACTCTGGCATTTTACTTGCACTCTCACACTTGCATAAGTGATCAAGGTGTCAAATGGGGAGAATCAGGTCCTGGCTTGAGATTTATGCACTACATCTTCCTGAATTGCACTACAAAGGACTCTGAATGCTCCAGGCAACATTTGGGGGGTTACTTTTGGAGATTTCTGTCTTCACACATACCTGGGTAACATATATTTGATTACTGGCGAATGCGTATGCACTCAATCAGTATTTTGACATGGGGGGAAAACCCCCAAAATTTAAAGATACTGTGATCTGTGTAGTAATACATGCATTTCCCATTGCATAGGTCTGTAAGAACTCCTGCCATTTGAAGCTGTCTACCGAGTTGCCATGACAACAAGAAAAAAAGAAAGGATCAGATCTGAAGATTGCAGTTTTCACTTACTTTCTTCACTACTAGGCTTCAGTTGCTCCAAATTCAGTTTAATTTGCAGCCTCACATACTCTGTCCAACTGTACATTGGTGTTTGACAGCCTTTACCTTACCTGCCATTTGTTAACATTTCCATCTTGCAAGATGCAAGGCTGATGGGAATTTCCTCTGAATGTTATAAGAATAGGTACCTAAACAAGAGTTTGGGGAAACAGAAAACACAGTGGCTTAATTTTTTCTCTATCTGTTGACTTGTTGCTATTGAACTGTTCAGAAAATATTTTGTCTGTGGGTTAGTATTTGTATATGTATGAGTGTATGTATATACATATATATTTATATAGAGAGAAGAGTTATACCACAGGTTTAGCTTTTGTAAAATATTCATCTGGAGTGAATGAGGGATAATACAGCTACAGATGAATTGTAACTGTTCTATCGTAGCTAAACCTACCATGTTTGCTGTCTCTAGTGTGGCCGGAAGGAGAGAGCCTATTTTAATCACAAGGCTCCAACAGCCACTTTGCTGACACAGTCACATCAGGCCCAAGGCTCTGTAGTGTCACTTGTACCTCAGGGTCAGAAAGCAAGAAATACAAGCCCCCTTGGGCTTGTTTCTGATCTGAACTGCTTTCCTTATGTCTCAGAAGGAATTTACAGCTGGACAGGAGCACTGCTTTGTGCTCCACCTGTCAGTGTGAGCCGCACGGGCAAGTTCTGGGAAGCGAAGGTCTGCTCTGGGAAAGCAGGACTGCACAGTCATGATCCACAGTGGTGGGAGTGCTGGGCCTGGTTTTTAAAGGGGATATAGTCAGCTTTCTTTATGCTCTTGTATTTGACAGGGCAGGCTACAAAATGTAAGTCTTTCATCAGCTCTGCAGACATGCCTCAGGTGGATGTCTGCACATGAGAAGGTGATTAGAACAGCAAAAGCAAAAGATTGCTCAGAAGCACTGGTATTTCTCTCAGCCTCTATGCAGTTGTCCTTACATGCATAAGTGCGAGGCAGGAAACATGCCCTCATATACATATATTCACACTCATCCTCACAGTTTTGAATATATATATGCATACATACACATACGCACAGTTTCCAGTTAAGAGTAACAACAGAATTTCTTTGTGTGTGTAAACTTACCACACTTGTTTGAGGACATGGAGAGAAAGTGTTCATTAGATATGAATATGAATAATTTCTTAATCTGTGAGCATGTAAGGTAAAAAAAAAAAAGAACCCTTCTAATTGTGCCAAGATGATCATATTGTTATTAAATCATGACAGATCCATTAAAGCTCACACCAAATTTTTTTAAAATTAACACAAAAAATATGCTAGTGACAAGACTGTGGCTTTTATTAGAGCTTTCCAGTGACTAGGGTAAGGTAAGTGTCTTAGAATATTTTACTAAACTTGCTTATTTAAAGTTTAAACAAGAAAGCTTGTTTATGCAATAGAACTTTGCAGCTGCATTCTTCAGTTAGCATTCTTACCGTAGTTATAAGTCATACTGTATGTTGTCTTTACTACAGTGAGATTATGAGCATATATTCCATAACACTTATATGTTTCAGTAGGAAAGATTTTGAGAAGTATTATGAAGTCCAAACATGAATTTAGTTTACATAATGCTATGCTAGATATTAAATGTGTGTTGGTGGATAAAATTTGCTGTATAGTAACTTTTCTCTAATTTCCTGTATTGTACCAAATATGAAAAAGGTCCTTTTTTTTGTTTTATTTTCTGGTTTTATTTGTTTTGGTTTGTTTTGTTTATTTGTTTGCTTGGGGATTTTGTTTTGGTTTGGTTTGGTTTTTTGCTTTAATCAGAAGGAGTAAAGTGACAGAGGAAAAATTAGTTTTTGTTGTGGACTTCCCTAACATCATGTATTCCTTTTGTGTGGTGGACTTTCCTAACATCGTAGATTTCTTGCTAAGATACAACCCGCCCTCAGACAGGAGCCTGTTTGTCTCTTCCAGCTTAACTCTTGCAGTCCCAGCCATGCACAAACACGCACTGACCTTGCTTCTCTTGCAGCACATTTTAGGTGTTTCAGTTACCAAACTGGTACTCAGGTTGGTGGGAGGTTCTGCTGAGCAAAGCCTTGAGGTGTGAGCTGTTAGGCAGCTGCAGACATGTCAGCGGGGAGGTACCTGATCTCAAACGTTAACATGGGCATGCTTCTAGCTCTCTTTCTCTGCCCATGCCTTGTAATAATAAACTGCTGCTAATTTATCATCAACAATCATGTCTTTAAAAAAAATATAGTATTTTCAGGAAAATTTTTCAGAAGGAATAAAGATCAACAAATTCATAATGTAACTGCATTTTCAATGTGGGTTTTTACTGAACGCATCCAAAGGCACCCAAAGATAAACTGCACTCTGTGCTTTGTTCTGCAAAGACTCTATCTTGAATAAAAGATATTATAATGCTCTCACCCACAAATACTCTTTTTCTGCTTGCTTTCTTCCTCACTCTTTCTTCCTGCAAAACCGACTTCTGGGAAGTCACCCACTGACATTAGCATCGTTTCTATCAAGTTCCAGATAAAGCTACTCTTTTCTCATTTAAACCGAGGCTTGCACAGCATTTGGTGGATCATGACAGGGGTATCCAAAATGAGGAACAAAGAAAAATCCCTTCTGCCTGGAACTACACTAACAGTGGGAAGACTCTACCCGATGACAAGAGATCTTTTTTGGATAACACTACAGCTTTTTGACATGTAGAGAGGTCAGCTCTGAACCAAGATAGATAACATCAAAGCCTCTATTCACCATTATCCTGTTACTTCTGCACCTATATTAAAGCCTCCAGCCTGAAAATTAAAACAAAGTGAAATGACCTGAGTTTCCTACTGAGTATTGAGGAAGATTAAGTAAGAGTGAGACATTTGCTCATACACTTTTTGAGCCCTGTTCTCATCACCTTTACACTGGTGAAAATCAAAAAGCAACTCCATTACTAAAATTGTTTGCTATTCAGTTAATCATATTTACATGAAATTTTTCATCTAAACCTCCCCACAAATTGCTTTCACTGGTCTGTTGTGAACAGTAAAGCAGCAATGTTTGTCACAGAATTGTTGAGTGCTTATATATTATCAAAGGTCTGTCTTTTGTGACATACAGAGAAACTTACCGCTTAGATGCCTCCCACAGATGACTTGCTTGACTGACCACTTCAACACGTCTCTAAGGCACCAGCATAAATTGGTTTAATCTTTGCTTGAAATGGCTGTGGTCTGTAGTCATATAATTCATCCTAGTCTCTTACTTAGTCATTTAAGTTAAGGATCAATGCAATACAAACTCATTTATTAAATTATTTACTTATAATTAGCTTGTAAGGCCCCAGCTTAAATGTTTCATCAGTACAGAAAGACAAACATATATTAGCAACTGTTACGTCACTGGTACTTCTCTTGCAAAGACCTCCTGTCTGAAATAATGAGAAAGCTGTCAATTTTATTCAAATCACTACTAATAGTCTCAGCCACTTGAAACAGGAGAAAGTTGTACACATAGTTTTAAATCACTTTTTGTCTAAAGGCTAAGTTTCTTTCTGAATGGTTTAATAATGTCTTGTTTAATAAAAAAAAAATCCACAAGATGACATTAAAGTCACATCAGCTTGACACCATCAAGTCTAAGGCAATAGTCTGATCCTATCTTCCCTTTATCACACCTCTAGAAATTCTGTTGTCTGAAGCACACTGTCCAATACTAACAAAAATATAAAGAACTAAAATACCAATTATTTTACCTGAATTAACTCTATGATCTATAATCTTTAGAATTAACATGCAAAGTACATTAGTAATTGTCATTATTCTATTTAAAGCAGATATAGCTGACTATTTTACTGTGTAAACCACACAACCCATTAACTACACTACTCTCTTGCCTCACACTAAGATATGCTAGTTGATTTGTACCTATCAGAATGAAATGGATACACTCATACATTCAATGGAAAGTTACTAGTTGCACAATTGCTATGTGTGTATATATGTAAATATATAGAGATATACACATATACATATATATATAATATATGCAGATAGAGGGGGATACAACATGAGGACTTGGAATAAACAGTTTAATTCCATGACTTATGGATGAATACATGAGGAAAGGAATAGCATGGGTTATGTATGCCAAACCAGTCTGATTTAAAAAAAAAAACACAAAAACAAAGAAAAAAAGACAAAACCCCACACACTAAACTCCAAGCTTTTCCCAACTCTCATGTTGTGTTTATGTTACCTTTAGTTGTCCCCTTCTGCCACAATTATATAATTTGAAGATATACATCACTGCTTACTGGCTCATTTTTAGTTTTCTATGTATCCGTAGGTCACCAGTAGTGGAAAGGGAAGAGTCTATAGCCAGAATTCTGCATTATTGTTCTTTCAGTAGGACAGCTGTTTGGAAAGTTTTATCCACCATTTGAACATTACACTCCTCCTCTGCATCAGCAAATGACTGAATTTGGTGACTCGGGGTTAAAATGAATGTAGCTTACAACCAGACTACATGTATGTCTATGCATACATACACCCCTGTGAGAGCACAGGTGGTGGGCTGTGACAGTGAATTCAGTGCAAGCTGGCTTGTTACTGCTCTTTCAGAAAGAGCCCTTCCTTAATAACATACTTTCCCATTACAAACTCTGTCTCTTAAGCTACCACGGGGATCGTTCTTACTATAATTTTCCTTTTTTTTTTTTTTTTTTTTTTCCCCAGAAGGAAAATACTTCGATTTTAAAGATACGTAATTGAGCTATTTTTCAAATTAATTGTCCTTTGGGGCCCTAGTTGCTGAACTGCTTGCTGTTTTTGAGGTGTAAATAAACGTTTCGATTTATGATGTGGTTGCAAAGAAACTTGTAATTTATTTGTGAAAAGCTGAAATAAAAGTTGTATGGGCTTTTATCTTCTGTCTGGGCGTAGACCTTCCTGATGCAACACAGCAGGAATGGAGACCTACAAAATGACCTTGTGCCTCTCAAAGGGCTTGAATAGCTTGCACTAAGTGCCAGAAACTCCCACATTGCTTTAAGTAAAAGAGATAAATTGCAGCCTTCATCATCGCCATGCCATGGTCATAGAATGGAGGTTAGAAGGGAAAATAAAGGTTTGACCATGCAAGAAAGCAGTAGCAGAATATTCAGCATCCGTTCAGGTAACAGCCATGATTTCTCTTCCAAAGCCCTATTTCCATTACAAAGAGTTGCAAAGTTGCATTCACACAAGCTTGGGGCAGATGTCCCTCGGCTGGGCTATGTTCAGGACCTTTAACAGATTTTGTGTTGCACTTCCTTTCTGCTTCTGCTTTCACCTTCCCCACCTACCACCATCACTTCAGCTTATAGAGAACAAACAGCCACAAAGAGCCAAGACTGTAAACATCAGAGAAACAGGCTGAGCAAATGTCAACTAGTAAGGACCACCATGAGATGCTACAGGAGTGCATCTCTCTCACGGCCAATTACAGGGTGGCTTTTAACAACCAGTACTACCATAGTCCACAGTCATGTCTGATGTGCTCTCTCCTGTGCTTAACTCCTCTTGACAATGCATATGCCTATGTGATTTACTTGGAGCCATGATTCAGAAAAATCTTCCTACAAAATTTAGAGCCCTTGTTGCCTTCAAGCCCAAACCATTCTGGGCCAGGATGCTTGAAAATAGCTTGCAGTGCATTAATTGTACCAGTAACTGTAGAGGTCACTGACAAGGCTTAGCACTTTGCATGCTGTGTTTCCAGTGAGGACATGAGGTTTATAAGATGCTATTTTCTGTTTTCACTGAGCAATTATAACCTGCGATTATGAAGGGAAAGGAAGTGGGGTGTAATTTCCTGTGCTGCCAGATATCCCCAGACATTGTAGAAGGGCCCAGTAGGTGAAATAAATAAACAACTCTGACACAGAATCAGGGCAGAAAAAGGAAGGTTAGTTATGATGAAAATCCTGTGGGAAATTTGCACTATGACATTGTCACCTCTTTGCCAGAGAATTCTTTTTCCAGCACAAAGCTAGAGCCTGTTGGGTTTCTGAAATTCCTGCCAGCTGTCTTTTTTATATATTATAGGAAGTTATCCAAATTGACAGTGACACATAAAGATACAATATCCTTGAAAATAGCATTTTACTACATCTGAGAATACAAGAAGCTGACGAGGGAGGACATCACTTGAAGGAAGCATCTGAGTACAAGGCACAGTGGCTTGCTTTCACAGAGACCCACCTTCAGGTTTTGCCTATTGCCAATGCTTTATCAGACTTTGAATCTAAAGGGGTTTTTTCAATGTGGACTGTAATAAGCAGAAGATGAAAGAGCACACATGAAACTTGTGGTGTAATTGAGCAAAAGGTCATTACCTGAAAGCCACACCAAAAAAATGACACCTGCATTGGTCTCAGTTGAGATCATTGTCCTAAACCATTGCTGTGCCTTGGACCTTAAAACAGGTGTTTGAAACAGTACAAAGTTAAATCATAAGGAAAATACTGAATGGTTTTTAACCAGGTAGACGTTTTTCTGTTGCCCTTTCAACCTTCTCTCATCTAACAAACACCACATATTCTGGATTGCACTCTACTGTTCCTCAGTACCTTTGCACAGTTCAATCTAGTTACGTTTTTTTTTTTTCTCCAGCAATAGTAAACCAGAAAAGTCCCTTCTGGCTTCAATACAACCTTTTTACCTGCAGAAAAAAAGCAATGGTCATTGCTCCTGCTGTAAAACTATTAGGATGCTCTTCCTCAACCACTATGCCCCTGGCCAGACTCCACTCATCCACCTTCTAGCACATGATGACCTTCACCACTCCTGTTGTTACAGCAGCAAGTTACTCTAGTCCCGTACACTTCAACATTATATAACAGCATATTTTATTGCTTATGACTAATGCAATTTACTGTTTCCACATGCAGTTGTAGGATACTCACCATCATTGCTGTGCCTGGATGTCCTTTTCATGACTAACTGTCCAAAAAAAGAAAATCTTCTAAACAAAACAAGCAAACCAAACAAACACTACCATAGTGTTGTGTTTTCAAATTGATCTCATATGTTTTCAACGGAAACATAGAATCACAGAATGGTTAGGATTTGAAAGGACCTCAAGGTCATCTAGTTCCAACACCCTGCCATGTGCAGGCACACCTCACACTAAACCATGTCACACAAGACTCCACCTTCCTGGTCTTGAACACCGCCAGCGATGGAGCATTCACAACTTCCCTGCGCAACAAATTCCAGTGCCTCACCACCCTTACAGTAAAGAACTTCTTCCTTATATCTAACCTGAACTTCCCTTGTTTTAGTTTGAACCCATCACCTCTTGTCGTATCACTACAGTCTCTAATGAAGACTCCTTCTCCAACATTGTTATAGGTCCCCTTCAGACACTGGAAGGTACTGTGAGGTCCCCACGCAGCCTTCTCTTCTCCAGGCTGAACAGCCCGAACTTTTTATGACTGTCTTCATACAGGAGGTGCTCCAGTCCCCTAATCAGCCTCATGGACCTCCCTTGGACTTGTTGCAACAGTTCCATGTCCTTTTTATGTTGAGGACACCAGAACTGCACACAATACTCCAAGTGAGGTCTCATGAGAGCAGAGTAGAGAGCCAGGATCACCTCCCTTGACCTGCTGGTCACGCTCCTTTTGATGCAGCCCAGGATATTATTGGCTTTCTGGGCTGCGGGTGCACAGTGAAGCTGTCTCATATTCATTTTCTCATCAGCCAGCACCCCCAAGTCCTTCTCCACAGGACTGCTCTGAATCACTTCTCTACCCAACCTGTAGCTGTGCCTGGGATTGCTCCGACCTTTCACTTGGCTCGGTTGAACTTCATGAGGTTGGCACTAGCCACTTCGCAAGCGTCTAAATTTCCCTATGGATGGCATTCCTTCCCTCAGTGCATCAACCGACCCACACAGCTTGGGTATCGTTAGCAAATTTGTTGAGGGCGTACTCAATCCCACTGTCCATGTCAGTGACAAAGACGTTGAACAAGATCAGTCCCAACACTTATCCCTGAAGGACACCTCTGATGAAAAGTAAATGTGTAGTGCTTATGGAGTGAATTAAATCCTCATATCGCTGACAAGTATTTAAAATTTTACCTTTTATAGATACATCCCTTGTTTACACCTCTCATCTTGCTTCATGTCAGGAGCCACTTGGGAACAAACTTTATGCCTGATTAATTTTGCCATTCCAGTTACCTCACAATCTTCACCCTTGCTCTAACTGGTCTGCTGGGACAATGGTAAGATAACGAGTCGAGCCTGCACTTGGAAATGGCAACAAATCAAATAATACTTCATTGTATACAAGTAAACAAAGAATCACATCAGCTGTATCGTGCTCTTTGATCAGCTGCAGTAAAGCAACAGTGCTATAAGATACCTTCCACGTAGCCACAAAACACGGGTTATAACCTCATTTAGTGTTATATCTATTATTGACTTGGCTGGTACCAAGGGAGTCAGTTAGCCTTTGGTGGGGTCAGAACACCTATTTCCTACTGGTATCACTAAAAATCCAGATACATAAAAGCTGAAACACCCATCCCCAGAAAACAATAAAATAATTGCATTTTTTAGTCATAATGAGATAATATATACTGAAATTTTTCATGTATCTCCAAGGTAACTTAATTGTCATTACCTTTAATACTGAGCGAAACATCTAGAGAACAGGTGCCCTGGTTAACAGATATGCAGCCTTTCATATACTAGATTGTGGAAAAGAAAAAGAACAAGATTAGGGATGTTTAATTCGTACAGGGATCATAGAGTACATGACAGATTCCACAGATAAAGCAAAGTAGAAACAATATATTGTAGTAATTAGTATAACCCTTATTGTAAGGCAGTAAGTCAAAAGGAAAGATTTAGGTTTTTGGTGGAATAAATTTCACATGTGCAAGCTGTGACTTTTAGCTACATCATGTAAGAACTCAACCAGTGCTGGAAAGCCCATTCACAGTGCCTGACAAGTTTTGCCATGGTTACTAGCAGCAAAAACTGCATTAATCTATATGAAAATGGCTTGTCCTTGGATCCTGCACAGAGACATTGAAACATTAATGGCTCTAGATGAGAAATCCTTTCCTTTGAGCTGGTCAAAACCCATCTATCCTCAGCCCTGCCAAAGGCTTAGTGCTGCTGCTTGCCATCATACTGGCGGAGCTGACTGCAGGATTTTGACCCATGAATAACAGTCAAGCTGTACGCTCTTGTGTCTTTAGTCCCATCAGATCACATAGTGCCCTTTTATCACTCTGTTCAGTGACTGGGGTAGAACAACAGGAAGCTAACAGATAGAGAGCACAGTTGAAAACCCTCCTGGAGAGAGAAGACCCTCTCTGCAAACCCTTCTGGCAAGCACAGCCACCGCAGCTCAATGACCAAGGAGCCAGGATGCAGAGGCACATTTTTGTTCCATGATTGATTGCTTTTTCCTCCCCTCTTTCTCACTCAATTAAGACAGCTCTTATCACCTGATGTCTGTGCCATTTACATCCAGTCATCATTCTTCCACTGATACTTTAGCTTGGCACCTTATTAAAGGGGTTATCAGGGGTTATTTTTTTGTCAGTCATGTAATAAAACTACTTTTAATTGTAGTTATATGACCTCATTTACACAACTTCTAGGCTGCTTTACTTTCTCACACTCTTAATTTCTGCTCCTTGGCCCTGTGTACTTTGTTCTCTAGCAAATGAGCACCAAGTACCTGAAGCTAATGAAAAGGTGTGCTGTACACAACTCTTGCCTTGTGAGGTTGAGTGAATGCAATCCAAGGCTTGCTTTCTTCAGTTCTTTTTTCCTTCAATTTTAAACAGAAGACCTCTTCTTACTGCAGCTCCTCTTCATCTCTTGTCCTGCTTAAGCTTAAGAAGAAACGGAAGCAGTATATGCATTTAAATGTCATTATTTAGTGAAGGTATGACTTACTTATAACAAGGAGAGATATGTGGATTTACTGTTTAAATCAAAGTATTAAAATATGTGTGCATAAATAAATATAAGCAGCTAAGGTGCTGAGGTTCATTATCCCATATACACAATAGTCTGGTTTTTAATTGGTTATTAAACAGTGAATACTCATTAAAATCTCAGTTCATTAGAAAAAAAATAGTACAATGCAATTAAACTGTACTACAGACTAATTAATAAGGGAATTGGGGCAATTCAAATACCTTTAAAAAAGATGGAAGTGGGGGCATCAGGCAGCACACGCTTGTACCAGCTTGTACTAATGTACTAATCTTCATTAGCCTAGCAGATGGATTTTCTGCTATTTTAGAGTTTTGCTGAGGGGTCTGGTTTTTTTTTGCATTTAGTTTCAAAGGAAATCTTGAGGGTGGGAAACTTTTCCAGTGTGGGTCTTCACAAAGTCTAAGAAAATGCTCTTAAAACCAAAAAAGATAATAGATTTATATATAACTTACCCACATAGCACAGTCAATTCTCACTTTGTTTCTGTAGACTCACACTCAGTACTCTGCATTTTTTCTTTAAGAACACCATTGAAGAAGCCTGCTAGACCTTTTGGTTTGTTTTAAGCACTCAATCCAAAAGTTCACCTATTTAGCAGCAGGATGTCACGAGTCAAGACTGTAAAAACTTGCCACTCACTGTTGACACTACTAGTATCACACAGCTAAGTAGAAGAGGGTCCTGTTGCAGAGATTTGCTAAAAATAGTTGTTTACAGCCAAACCCAGGATGGGCTTCAGACTAAAAGCCAAATTTAAAGTTTGATGGTGCTGCTGGTACTTATGAGCTGTTCCTCTAGAAGTCTGGGTCTCGTATATCTTGGTAGGAACAACACAAGCCAACCTACTCTGATTTCTGTCCTTAGGAGGTTAGTCTTCCATTACACAACATAGCTTTACTGATTACTATTCTAACTAGAAGTAAATCATAGGTCTCAGACATTCTCAGCATCTGATGTTTAACTGACCTGTGTCCAGTTGGAAGTTTAATTGGCTGACTCTCTCTTGCTTTACACCTTATGGGTATTGCTGTTATCATGTATTTATTTATGCATCAGGCACATTTACACTGAAGCATAAGACTATATATCAAATGAGCTTTGATTCACTAGTATTTTACTCCCAGTTTGTAGAATTGTAAATTACTCTGAAGAGCGTCAGGCATTGATCTGTTAGATCACTGTGTTATATAGCTGTGTTATGAAGAGAACCCGTTCATGCATACTCATTCGTTTGAGAGGCATGTCACTGGCCTAACACAATGGGTTTCTTTCAAGACCTCCCTTGTATTTTATTCTGTTATTTCTCTGTTAATAAATAAATAAAATCCCCATCGGTTTATGGCTGCAAGAGATGAAAAACTCTTTTTTTTTCATGTCAACTTTGTGTAGTGCTGATGGATTCTGGCAACAGACAAATCCTGGCTCAGACTTCTGTTCTGTTTTTCTTATTAGCATTTCTTTGGTTGTCCCTGCCAAAGTCTCCTGGACATTTGTGAACTCTGTGAATTGTTGCAAATATTGCAATGTCCAAGTGTGAAATGAATTGCATGGAAACTCCAGGGAACCTGTTAACAGTGTATTAACAATAACCCCAAGTTCACCTAAAACAACAGGCACCTGTTCAATGGGGAATGTGTTCTTGAATTGACAGTCAATTATCACTGCATATTTTAGCATTTTTTGCACCTTATCTAAGACCTACCATGAGCCTTGAAAGCTTCTTTATTAATTTAAAACCAGTCTTCACAAACCATGACAAAAATGAGACTATGAAGAGCTAGAGTATACAAATAACAGCATTTCAAAAAGATTATAGCAACATTGATATTTGTTACAATTTGGGTTTACTTGAATGGGAATTGAGATGACAGTTTATAGAAGCGAGGCACTTAATCTTAATAATTACCTCTAAGGTATTATAATGATGCAAGAAAGATTTCCTTAAAAAAAAAAAAAAAAAATTAAGCTGAACTAACGAAACTGCAAATAATACTCCAGAAAACCTTTCTTGTAAGAGTGGCATACCTTAATAATTATAGTAAACATTTTCCAGCTGGGAAGCTAAAACTTAATGTCTAAAAGCATTTAAAAAGTATTACATGTTTAAAATTATTTCTGCATTATAAATATATTTGTATTATCAACAGCCTACAAGAAAATTAAAAGACATCTATATTCACATAGTGGAGCAAGAATAATATGCAGCCTTAAAAAAACCCAGCCTTTACTCATATATAGAATACGAGAGCTTTGAAGGAACACATTTTCTGGATTGCATTAATGCAGAACAAACCCCTTTCTCGCTCTGGAGACACTTCATGTGCCATGACCATATGTCAGGATTTGACACAAGGTCTCTCTCACAGCTCTCATACAGCCCCTGCAATCATCCTGTCAGGCCTTGTGTTCTCCCTGTAAGAAGCTGGTCAAAAAGATATTCTTGAACAGAAGGAACTCTGTCGGAATCCGGTGGCCTCTCCAGCCTGCTGCCATGCAGACAGTCCAACATCTGTCAGAGAATGACTTTCAGGAGACCAGTGGAGTGTTGAGACTGCGGGCAAGTCTAGAGAGCAAAGTATTTGTTAACACCTAAGTAAATCCATCAGCCAGAGAGCTGTTCATTCATTATAGTCCATGGGTCTATCACTTGTGCAAGTCTTATCTAGCTAGAGATTAGATTTTTCTTCCTGTCCACTTGATAGCTCTGTCACCCAAACTCAGCTGGCTTCTTCAGAGCTCATTTATACTTTTTGTAAGTCCTCCAGCCTGATCCAACCTGTCTCAGAATAATGATTAATGATTAATGTCATATTAGCCATGGTCTTACCGCTGAATATTTAGCTACTTTGATAGCATGATGGTGTATTTCCGTTTTATGATAAAACTAGACAAATTTAACTTCTGAATTGAGTCTGGAAGCTTCAAGATTGACATGTCTTTCTAGTCACAAATAGCTGTACATAATCTCAAATCCTATCCTTCACATCCTTCAGGATTAGCACACAAAATTATTTCAAGTAATGAACATTTCTAAGGATGGAGAGGTGAGAGAGATAATTTGACACCGCATGACTGAGTGACAAATACTGAATGCTTGATATCTGAATTACTGTCTCTTACACGCTGCACAGATTAATCTGTGTCTGAAAATATTTTCCACTTACAGAGATTGCTCAATAACAGTTGAGAGGTATGCACATACACCCTATATATAAACATATACACACTAAATATGTGTGGCTTATTTCAATTTAAGCTTCTAAGCAACAAACAGAAAAGCCAGATAATGGATCCAGGTAATTTGCCTCATAAACAGTCAGGTTAGATTATAAATATGTGTTATTGCTTATTGTGCCCCAAAATATTACTGAAAATTGCATCCAAGCTATTACTCAGGGTGTTTTCTCATATTACAACAGAACACTATACCATTGTTTTAACAATGCAAGAAATACTGAAACTGAATTAAAATCTCTCTTCCACTGCAACAAATAACAGGATTTAACAGAGAACTCTTATGGCTATCAAACATTAGAGTGGTCTAACGGTGTTAGGCCTTAAGTAAAGCAGTTACATGTACAGACATGCATGTTCATATATGAGAGAGAAGAAACCTTTTTCCCATGCTTCTGAGAGTGAGACTTTTTAGTAAAATATTTCTTTATCTCTGTCAGCTTACACTTAACTGCCACATAACGGTGAATGTTTGCAGCTACAATGTTCTGTATAACATGCTAAGAAATTCTGGCTAGCACATATAATAAGCCAAGAATAGTTTTAAGGACATGATTTTCATCTTCTAAGAGATGTAAGGGGCTGTATTTGGGAGAGCAATCAGTCCCACAGCAAAGACATCTTTCCTTCAATAATGACTATTAATATGTACTTTGGAACCTACAGGCTAAAAACACATAACTTGATCTCTAGAGTTATGTTCATTAGGGACTTTTGTTCTGCTGGGCACAGGAAAGATCTAGAAATACATATACCAGTAGACCGCAAAATTTTCCTGATCCATCCCTCTTTGGTTTTTCTTCCCCTAATCTTCCTCCACTTCCACCTCTCCCTCCACAAGCTATGCTCTGATAATTCCTTTCCTGGTTTCTTGTCATCATTTTGTATTCATGTTTGCCCCTGAATCTGCATTCAGGCAAATCACACTGACACCAACACCAGATTTATAAGGAGAAAACGTGTTCTCTTTACTGTTAATTACTACTAGTTGCCATTGTTTCCTCTGTTAAATAACTTGTATTAACTTGATCTCTTACCTCTGTTACTCATCTTCTGTTAACCTCTACCTCCAATGCATTTCTGGGTTACGTATTTGATGGACCAAGGGATGATTTTTCAGCCAATGATCCAATTTACACATAAAGGAAAATATCCTCAAAACCATTCCTGTTTGCCTTCATTTCAAATTTCTGAATCTGTCACTTATGGATGGTGTTTGCTAATGGAACATCTCGTTTTCTCCTTTCTTCTCAATTCTCTGCAGTCGCACCAGTTGTAATCTAACAGTGAATGAGATAGATTGATGAAATGGTTGAGTTTGCATGAAACAGTCCCAACTGGAAAAACATTTAATGGTAGTCAAGTATTACACAGTTGTATAAACTACCTGAAGAATGAGCATGACTAAGACAAGTAGTAAGAGCCCTTTGAAAATGCCTTTCGGGGCAGAATTCAGAAGGTTTACTGACATATACATTGTTATGGCAGCTCTAATTAAGCCTGTCTAATTACTTCTCTTACAAGGGTTTCAGGTTGAGCACATAAATTCTTGAGGACATTATCTGCTGTAGGGGTATAAATGTCTTGCAGAATAGTAGGGAGGAGATGTCTGTAGGGAAATTTAATACTTTTTATTAGACCATATGACATAATTGGGAAAACAGAAAGCATTTGGACTCACAGGACCTTTGCTAAGTATCCATGAATAATGATTTTACTGTACAGCTAAATGAATGTCCATTCTTTTTCTTACCTGTCTCAGTTGGTCCAATAAAAGTATTATGAACCTTTCTTGTCTCATATTCGATCTTATGAAGCCATTGCTACATCCACAGCATATCCAGCCAAAGAAAGCAGGTATCTGATAAACAGACTTCTCTTTGTTTGGTTCTGTTTGCAGTAAAGTAAAAAGAAATTTAAGGAAATTAAACAGCTTCTACTCATCATCTTGCCCTGGGAAATCTGTAATTCTTTTCTGCAGAATGGAACAGTTCCAGCAAGCAATGTCCTCCCCAAAATTTCTATAAATCTGTGCTAAGGACACACTGCTGTGAAATGCTAGACATTAGGTGCTAGATGTTTATACAGTCCCAGGGAATGCAGTGTTTATTTTCTCACTTTGAAGGGCCCTTTCCTACATGCACTGGGTATCTTTTATACAGTTTGAACTATAGATAGGCTATGAGGACACCTGCAATTCAGCTTTTGCTCAGCCTTGCCAAGAATGAAGGCCTTCCAGGCATGTCTTAAAAAAATAAAAACTAAACTAAACAAACCCCTAAAAACCCAAACTCAAACAAAAAAAACCTACCAGTGCTTGAGGAATTTTAACCTAGAAAAAGGTGGCATTTACAGAGTGCAGCAGCTGAGAAGCATGTCTTGACTACAAGTTTGGATGCGTGTATACAATTGTCATGAAATTATGATATCACATTCCCTGGATCTGCACGAGTTTATGGAGAATTATCCTCTAATTAACTCGACTTTTAAGTTCAAGTGGCATTGAATGTGAGGTACAAATTATCAACAATAAGCTTTTAATCGTTTACTTGCTATTATTCACAGTAATGCTGCCACCATGCTTCCCTGTGCTTGTCACCAAGCCTAGAATTGTGATTTGCATTGATTTGGTCAGATGCAGTGGTCAAACCAGGGTTAAAAGTACAGTACTTAATGCAAGAAATGCAGGGAGGAGGAAGCAGGGTCCAAAATAAATCTCACTTTGCAAACACACATGATAATTTAAACTGGGAGAAAAGGCCATGACTCTGTTCTCATGGGTGCAATTGGGAACAAGGTTGGGCTGCAGGTAGAATTTAATTACTGCATGGTTTTAAATGATTATTGTCTGAAAGGCTGGTGCCAGAATCACAGTCAGATTCCTTCTTTATAATAAGAACACCCACTTCTCCCCCCAAAAAACAACAAGAACTCAAATAAAAACCATCAAACCCCACACACAAAGGACTACAATAACATCTGTAAAGTGCATACATTTAGTAGTAAATGGCTTTTGTTGTACATGATTATAATTTAGGCTGCCTTATTACTTGAGTGCAGCCATTGTATCTGTTTTGATGTGGCCTTGACTTTTCTAATTTAAATACCTTTGATGGAACTTTAATTTTTTTGGGAAAAATATACTATTTGCAAAATACACAGATTTTTGACCAAACTGACAACAAAACCAAATATTTCCAAGTTCTAATCATATTTAGCATTTTTGTTCTTTTGTTTCAAGTGTAGAAACACCATGAAATAATTCTATTATATTAAGCCTGATGAAAGTGGCAATTAAAAAGGAATCCATCTGATGCATCCTGTTCTTCACATTGCCATGCTCTGTAAAATATAAATCTCTATCTCCATTGCTAAAGCTTTTGTTTCCCATTTTGATTAGGCAAATATTGAAAACAATAATCATTTTTCACTTAAGTGAGTCTTTAATATGGAGTAGAAA
This sequence comes from Ara ararauna, assembly GCA_028858755.1. Lineage (NCBI taxonomy): Eukaryota > Metazoa > Chordata > Aves > Psittaciformes > Psittacidae > Ara > Ara ararauna. The sequence goes on along the minus strand of CM054410.1, from coordinate 6,110,627 downwards.
GAGTGCACTATGGATATTACATTTTGCACAGAAGACTGGTTTTCACATTAGTGTTTGCTATTAATGTATTTCATGTCACTCCATCATACTGTCTTTCACTCAAATCCTACATTTGTTGGAGCAGATGGAAAGTTGGTTTAAATTAATTGAAAGCAGGCTGTGCACAGCTTGTGGTACCAAGAACATGCAAAGAAGAAAAGAAGATACATCAATTTCTTTTCTAGCATACCTATAACTGTGAGATCTCTTAAGAAATCATCAAGGTATTATGCTTCTATTTTTTTCTTTTTTAGAGAAAGCTCTATTGCTTTGATATTAACAAGAGGAGAAAGAAGTAATGAAATTGGCTGGATATACACCATTTAAAAAGTAAATTCTGCCTGGAATGGATCATAACAAAATAACAGAAAGCTAGTGCTTGTTCTTTTGTTTCTGTAATCTTATCTACAATTCTTAGAAATCTTGACAAGTTTGAAGGCTAATTACTTATTGCCCATTTTGTTTCTACTACATCCTGCATATGGATCCTGAGCTTTTCTTCTGTCATTACTGAAAATCCAGTTGTCTTCTCTGTTCTCTGAACCAACAGCCAAAAATGTTATTAATGCCTGAATCATCTGTTTACCTGAAACCGAGATTGGGACACTCATCTACTCCTCTAGAGTGGTTAGTACACAGCTGTATTTCAGTACCTTTACAGTTAAAATCAGCTTCAGAATTATCCCAGTATAAACCATCAGTGGTCTTTTGATCAAGCAATAATTGAAAGTTTGGTTGATTATTAATTTGGTTCTCTTTAAAAAAAACCCACACAAGTATTTGTTCCACAGTGGTGAAAGAAGTCAGGGCAGGAGGGAGCAGGTGTTGCCATGGGAAGTGTTTCTAAGATGGATGGCACCTGTTTGGTTTGTATGCTATGCTCTGCTAATAAGACTGAAGTGGGGTAGATGGCACAGGCCAAGGTGAGACCCTCTGACATGAGCAGCAGATGTTACATCTTGTAAAACAACGGCAAATGAAAAACTCAATGAGGAAAAGCAGATTGTGGAAAGCAAGGTGGGAAAACCAGGCAGGAAGCAAGAAACCTGCACAACAAGCCTGTTGGTCTTGATAGGAAGCAGAAGCAGAGTCAAAGCTTTAGAAGTGATGGAAGAAAAGCTCCATGCCCCAGAGTGGCTTAAAAGAGGAACTTGTCACCAACAAGAAATGCACTGAAATTTGCTGACTGGGAAAGACCTCAAGGGTCCTGCACAAAAATGGTGAGAGTGGTCTATCATTTTAACCTGTCTTGCTGAGTTTTCTCTGCTTCAAATGTTGCCCTGTTCTAGTTTGCCTTCAGATAAAAACTGGGTTTGAGTTTTAGAACCCTTTTGCTAACCTTAGCGTCTCTTTCTTAGACATCTTATCTCTTTGATGTCTCAATACTGGCCACAGATTGCTTTTCTTCTCAAAAAAGGTCAAAAGGGTAGAAAAGGGTGGAAAACACTTTTTGCATTTACTCTTTCAGTCTTGAAGAACTCCAAGGCTGAATGAAATAAAACTAAACCAGTACATTTTGACTTTATAAAAGTAAAAAAATTGTCTGGAAAAGTTAAAAGAAACCAAATGCATCCCACATTTTTGTCCAGATTAGTAAAGTTATTTCACATTTACCTGTGGGGGAAAGGTTATTTTATATTGAGACATTCCTCCCCTCCCCATTCTGACTGTAAACATTGAACTGCTGTTGTTGGCGACCTTATTTCTGCTAGTAACTGCACATATTTGACCATACCTAGTCCTTGCAGGTCAAATACAACTCTAGCCAACTGCAAATGAAAAAGATAAAATAATGCAAACTTTTCCCAATCCTACCTGTCTGGTTTCATTTTCCTTCTTTCCAGAGAGCTTCAGACATTGCAGCTGAGCCTACTTCATTTTGTTTCAGGATATGATGACATCACATATCCTCCACAAATGTTTACTTGTTGTATTAGATATCCCTGAAATTCAATTGTACTCTTGTAAGACTTGACAGAATTTTTGCCTCATTTACTTAATTTCTTTCACAACTGTCTCTATACCTCTTTGCTCGTCCCAAGACTTTTAAATTCTTTCCTTTTTATTTTTTTTCTATTTTCACTTTTGTCCTTTAAAATGTTACCTGCAGAATTTTCCTTTTACTTACTTTTACAAATTCTTTATGGTCACCTGAGCCAGCATTTCTTCCTCTGTTCTCAAAAGACCTTATCCCAACCTATATCAAAAGTCTTTCCTTGTCACATTTAATTAATGGCAAAATTATGCTTCTCCCTGCATGCCAAACTCCTTCATTCATAAGCAAGTTGTATAAACATAATGCGAGGGAAAATGTGGCTCAGAGATCATAACTTCTCTTGAGCACAAGTGTCTTAGTTCATATTAACAAAGCTCTTTGGAAATTCAGAGGATTGTACAAGTAATCATTGTCTGATTAATAATTTACAACAACAACAGGACAGAAATGAAAATTGGAGAATGACAATCTCAAAGCAGCTGTATGCACGTCAAATATGTAAATTTTTCACCTTCCTTCCTCTGTTCGGGCACTGCTTAACCACATGCTGAGCTGCCGTTTTAGACATAACCCCTACAACATTCACCAATAATTAGATAGTCATAAAGAAATAAAGAATGAGTGAGAATTAACTTCCCACCTCCTAATGTCACTTGAAGATTAATTTGCCTAAAAACTAATTAGCTGACATACCACAAGCACAGTGGCCCAAATGTAATGAAAAAGAAATAGGAAAAAGGACAAAACTCCCCAAACCTCGAAACAGAAACTCCATCTCTGAATCTCTATGCAAGCAAGCTTAGTGATTCTGGAAAAAAACTACTAGATTAAATGCCTAACGTGTATTTTTCCTGGAGAGTAAATGAAACCATGATGAGACTGGGATGGAACTCTACAGCTCTTTCACTGACATCTACAAGAAAAGTAAATGTCATTACATGGAACTTCTTTCTGAAGATAAAAGTATAATCTAGTTTTAAGATTACAGGGAGTTAGATAGCTGCGGGCATGTGGAGCAGTTTCACTGAGTTTGCCATTTAATGCAAGTCAGAGCTTAATAGCAGCCAAGTCGTTAGTTAGTGCTAGTTATTAAGAAGAGTAAGTGAAGTCAGTAGATGTATCACAGAGCCAATGACATAATTATCACTTTAGTTCAGAGGTGATTCTTCCCCCATCAGGGAGAGAAAATTAGGCAACAAGGAAGTTCCCACACAGGATTTATCCCTAAGGCTGTAAACCAGTGCTGGACAGTAATGTCAAAGTTGCTGAGAGTTGAAAGGAAAAGAGGATGAGTAGAATCCAGAACACTAATTAGAGTTTTATGGCTTGCCGAGTTTTTAATAGGTTTTGGAGGGTGAGCCAAGACTAACAATCTCGAATAGACGCTAGTTAAGTAGAGGTGAATGATTCGACATTTCCCAAATCTCACCCAGGATACTCTGAAGTTAACTGAAGTTTAAGAAACTTCTTCCCAGTACAGGAGACACTTCAAGGAAGCAAACTGAAAGCATGCCCTTATCAAACACAGGGGTATATAAAAAAACATCAACATTTGTTGGTGTTTTTTTCAGTGAACTCTTCCATATCAACCTCATAAAATTATACTAAACACTCTAAAGTGGGCTATGCGACCATATGAAAAAATCATTGTGATGTTGAGTATTAACTGGGGATACTTTATTTTAAACAGAGGAACAATAAAGTACATATTCATACTAAGGTTTTGCGTTTAAATTCATCTTGTCAGATCTTTTCATTAGAAACCTCTTGTAGTATTACTCCTGTATTGACTCAAATAACTAACGTCAACCATCCACAAAAAAGGAAATCTAGTTTTTCCTTGAACAGTTCAAGAAGACAGGGAATCTAGAGTTTTCCTATGCACAGTTTATCTTATGTTTACAAACTTTTATTTTACTCCTTTTTCCCAATTTTTTTTTTTAACAAAAACATCTCTTTGTATCTGCTGTACTTTCCCCCCACTAAATTATTTCTACATGGTAACTTAAAGCGTAGTTAGTTTTTGTTGCATGCTACTTATTACCTTCGTTTCTCTCGAGTCCTCAAAAATCATTTTAGAGCCTCTTTTTCCTGATGTCTCTAAACTTGCCATAAACCTAAAGAATCAAACATATTAGAACTAAACCAGGATATTTGGTGTTAATCTCAGTAGTGCTGAATTCCAGAGAGAATCCAGCTGCATCTAATGCAGAATTCTCTACTTTCAATTTTACAACAAAAAATACGTAGGTATGCAAAGATGACTTTACTGTGGTTGAGTGCAGCCAAGAATCCAATTTCAATGAAATTGAGAGCACGTAACTGCAACAAAAGAAGATGGGGAAGAGAGAACCTATGAGAGAACAAGCTTGGTGTTAGCACTTTAGATGTTTGCATTGGCTATATTTTTCTCTGGAATTATTATACTAACACATAATGTCTTTAGTGCCTTTTGGTGAAATATCAAGAGCTGGAAACAGAAGGAGTAAACCACCATGTTGCAGTCAGTTGGCACTCAACAGTTCACCAATGCTCCATGGAAATTCTGAAACCTCTTTTCTGTACAATGGCTGTTATGTATTAGCTCTGCAGTCATATGAGGTCTTTTTAGAAGGGAAAAGGCTATCCGATGTAATTCAACATCACAAGTACAATAAGGTAAATGAGGGAAATTTACAAATGCTTTTGTCTTATCCAACGAGAGCAGAGGTTTCAAGTCTTGACAAATTCTGCAGTTGTCATGGTAACGGGTTTGCATTTCTAATTGCCCCTGAGAGCCTGGGAGATTGTACAATATGCCATCATTTTCCACTGTCTCCCTAAACCATCTAGCCCTGGATGCAAGCAAGTGGTTTCATCCGTGAAATCAGTGGGACTTCCTGCCAAACAGGGTAAGAATTTTCATGTCCCTGAATGTCCCTGAGTAAAATTAAGAACAAATGTTCAATTAAACAGTGCATTAAGCTCTTCTCTTGGTATCAGCCTTGCAGAAATGATTTGCCTGTTTCGTAAAAAATATGCTATGAGTTTTAGCATGCATTCCCTCCATGTGTGGGGGCTCAAATATTATGAGCTTTAATTTCATATTATGTTAATTTAATCTATCTCCTCTTTATGAAATATATCACTCACATCCAAGGATAGGTGCAATTAACAATTTTATATTTGTTTTTTTTTTTTAAAAAGAAAGGGAAAAAAATAGAACATAAAGGAGGAGACTTCTGTGAACTTGCCACTAATGAAACAAAGGTGAGACTACTAGAATGAGAAGATAACAGGAAAATGTATTTACCTACTTCTTTGAAGCTAGTTACCATCCTGTTTTTCCTCAAGAAAATTACAGCTATCAATAAGGTTGTTACACCTGAACAAGCCTGAGGAAATCATGAGCAGAGATAAGCTTCTCCCTTTTCAAAGATGAAGTTCTTTTCTGGTTTTTTTTTTTTTTTTGGTATTTTTTTCCATCTTTCTATTATATTGTTATGTTTATGTCTATTATTTTTACATTGAAGATTAATTCCATTATATTAACTGAAGATATATTATTGAAGATATATCTCATTATATTTCTATTTTTCTCTTTTCCCTCCCTATTTTTTCCATTATTTTTCCTCAAAAAGAAATTAATTTTCAGAGAACTGAACTCTTGAAAGGAAATAGATTGCCTTGCAGGTTCAGTGCCACGAGGGTCAGCTTGTACCTAGAACTGAATGAGATCTGGCTACACAGTCCACAACTGTCAACCTCCAGGACACCAAGGCCTGAGGTGACCACGTCGTCACTGATGGTAAAATGGCATCATGGAAAGATAAAGAAAAGACTTACCGTAAAACCCAGAACATTACAGATTACTCATACATATAGTTAAATTTCTGTAAATGTAGCATGTTCTTAAAGACTTTAAGAAATAGTCTCTATAGACATTTTCTCTCTTTGATGAAAGTGCACTGGAACATCTCTCTTATTTAAAGAGACTGAGAGAGCTGGGCTTGTCCATCCTGGAGAAGAGAATGCTCCAGGGAGACCTTAGAGAAGCCTTCCAGTACCTAAAGGGAGCCAGCAAGAAAGATGGACACAAGAGCATGTAGGGATACAACAAGGGATAATGGCTTTAAACTGAAAGAGGTTAGATGTAGAATCAGATATTAGGAAGAAGATCTTGCCCATGAGGGTGGTGAGGCACCAGCACAGGTTGCCCAGAGAAGTGTGGGGATGTGCCCCATCCTTGACAGTGTTCAAGGGCAGGTTGGATGGGGCTTGGAGCAACCTGCTCTAGTGTAAGGTGTCCCTGCCCATGGCAAGGGGGTGGAAAGGGATGAGCTTTATGGTGCTTTCCAACACAAACCATCCTGTATGATCTGAGCCTCTTGCATTTGTCTTTCTGTAAACAAGTAGCTGAACAGACAAAGGGTCATGTTCTGAAAAAAAAAAATAGTCACCTCTTGCCTATTTTTTGTTTTGTTTTGTTTTTTCTGCTTTAAAAAGTACAAATATTAAAAAGGGAATGACTATCAGAGCAAAAGGCACTTTCTCCTGTTGGTATAAACTAAATTTCATTTTCAAGTTGAAAATTAAAGGGTACAAATCATGACTTCCTATGAATTACCTTTAGCCATTTTGGGAGGCAAAATAACAACAGGTGATTGAGCATCTAGTCATAATAACTTGAGACTGGAGTGCCAGATGCCTACAACAGCTCACTTGTAAATGACCTGCAAATCAAAACTTCCTAGCAAAGAACAGCATCTATTAGTTTAAGTATTTAAAGAGTCTAGCCAGACTAAAGTCTCTCTCCAGATCTGCCACCTATAACTAACTTACATATTCAACATTATTCTAGTTTTAAATAGTTCCCTTTTTCTTAAAGAAAAAATTCAGTCACAGAGGAAGGGGAAGTAAAACTGTTTAATATATTATTCATTAGAATTACTCTAACACTTTCCATTCAGCCAGCCTAGTAGCATCTTTGCTTCAGGCAGAGATAACCTTCAACAAGCCTTTCCAAATTAGGTGTAATATAATGCCTTTTTTGATATTGTCAATACAGTCCTGTACAGTACATGCAAATGAAAATGGTGCAGTGCTGGACAGGGTACTCTATAAAAATCTAACATATGGAAACAAGGTTTTAGCACTTATCTTCTAGGAACAGAGATTAATCTTTTGGAAGAATTAGCCCAGGCCATTGCTGTCAGGGCGCTCTGCTGCTGAGTTACATCAGTAACAATAATTCATTTCTTAATGGTTGGAGACCTACACTGTAATTCTGTACTAAAGTCTATCCTAAAATTTATTAAGGAAGTTTCAGTGTGTTGGAGCTATATATCTAGATGAGATCTAATCTTCATTAACTCTCAAGAGGTATAGCTGCAGGAGAGCATTGATGCTACATCCTCAAAGCACTGGATAGACTCACTACATAGGTTCACTTACATTACTCAGGATGCTGACCTGCCACATATATTGGTGTCTAACTTCAGGCAGTTAGGAAGAGACCACATGTGTTCAGTGGACATACTCAAGCCTTTTAGGAAAAGCTCAATCCCATTCCTACCAGAAGATAGCTCATGGTTGCAAATGAACCTTATAAAAAAAAAAAGAAAATATTCTCTACCGAGGTGCTCAGAAAAGCCTCATAAACCCTAACTACTTCTAGGTGAGATTGTGCAAGCTTATTAAAAAGAGATGGTACATGTTTGCAGTAGCAGGAGACATTAAAGAAGGTTACAGGAAGGCCCTTCTAGTAGTTATATTCAAAAATTTGCCATGGGCAAAAGTAAAACCACCTCACACAAGGATGCAAGAATTTATTGCTACTTCAATTAAAATCAAGCCAAAGACATTTCTGGCCAAGTTAAAATGTCACCTGCATAACATTACAAGCTGTTCAATTAAAGGAGAAAAAATTAATAATGCAATTTAAGCTATAATACACAGAGTATGCTACCTAATATCTGTCCCTGTAATCAGAGGTTTCTCCCTTCCTTGGGGGCCACTACCCATGTTTTCTGGTGCTGCTAGCCATGCATGCCTTGTGGAGAATTTGGGGTTGAAAGATCAGCAGCAATTGTGTTGCTTTGGGATCAGCTTAAGGTAATTTTGATTTTTTTGCCTGTCAACATTTTTCTCTCCTGATAATCAGCACTTTTATGTTATATTACACTTTGTTTGCTCACTGGAGGCTTTTTGCTAGATACATATGTTTTGCGTTTTATGCTAGATACATAGTTTTGCTATGCATGTATCAACCAGCATTACCGGATACACTGTAGGTAGACATTAGATCACAAAATGCAGCAAAACATTCAAAACAAATCAAAATAACTGCAAGGATGAAGGTTAGCAAACAAGACCCATCATTAAGCGATAACCATGCAACCTTTTATTTTTGCTACCAGACTTAAGCTGCCTAACTGCTCTGCAGCTAAGGCAAGCAAGAGGAGTCAAGAAAATTCCCTGGGCTAAAAATGAAGGCATATGATCTCTCACTAGCAGTGATAACACCATATACAATAAGCTACAAGGATACACAGCACAATACTACCAGACTTTTTGCTTCTTGTCTGTCTTGGTCTCAGACTACAAGGTGTAACATCACCCTCTCTGGCTGTCCTGTACATGAATTTGGTTTCAGCAACTGCTCTGCAAAAGACTGAAAGTCAGGGGTGTCTGTCACTACAGCCTCTGACTAACAACATCAAACTGCAGATTGTGAGTGGCCTAATCCACCTGATTTTCTGTACAGTCTCTCATTTTAGGCATGCTAATGACAAAAACATTCCTTCCAATTTTAATAATGCCATTTTGACATTCTTACCTGCCTCAGACAGAGGAAGCCTGAGGATAACTTTATCACAATGTAGCAGATGGCAGTTAATGATGGGGATCAGACTCCGGGTTCAGGGTGAATAAAATGCGAATTTCCTAGCAGTGATTAATGAGGTAAAATGCATCTAATTTGGAGATTCTGCAAATACGAGTGGCTAAAGTTCTAGCCTGACAGAAAGTAAGCATCACTGCAAGCACTCTTGTCTCTACTTCCAATATTATGTAAGGCCTTGAAAAAGGACCAGCCATTGTGCCTGGAGGAACCAAGAAGGCTGTTTACTTATTTTTATATTTAGCCACATAACTTGCTATCACCCCTTAGAGTTACACATGTACAAATGTTGTTGTGTGCATTAGTCTGTTTTGATATGTTGAAGGATGTGTAATTGCAGGCAGAAATAGTATTTTCAGCATTTTCCTACCAGCACTGAAACACTTAAGCCACAAAATTTCAACATGCTCAACATGTTAGCAGTGTTTTATGGTGGATGTGGGTAATCAAGAGAGCTGTTGTTAGAAGCTGTTCTGTGCCCCTGTTCCCTTTCAGAAAAGTATCCGAGAGGCATTCAGCTCAGCTTAGCTTCAGACGAGTAAAAAGCAAGAATTGAATCTAAACTAATTACCTAGCCTTCCTTTGCAGTCAGTGTGAATCACTCCATCTAATTTATTTCAGGATAGGGCAAACTGCCCTTTGGAGTGGGCAATTTCTTACTAATGACTGTATTAGACTAGGTTATTCATGTCTATAGCAAAACTATTTCAAGAAAGAATGCATCCTACCACTGAAAATGTTATATCATTACTCTCTGCATCCATTACTACCTGCTGCAACATGAGATTTCTCTTCAGCATTGTCCTGTGGAGACATGTACCATCTAACTAACCTCTTGTGTTAATGCTGCCATACCCCTAATGTTACTAATTTGAATATTATCTCCCTAGATGGAAATCAGACTCCAATTCTGTTGCAGCAGATGCTGGCTGCCCTGCCACTCATCCAGCAAAGGCAGAAGGGCTGGAAAACCTGAGCATTATCACAGCCAAACTATACACAATTACATATGAAGTACCAAAACAACCACAGCTAAACTGCAATTCAATGAAACAAACCAACTTCAACGCTGTAAAACCAGATTGAAAATTATCCAAAATATCGGTAAACCTTGAATCTCTTAGGCCTCATGCCAGTTACCTCACCTAATCTCATCTGCCCAATAATGTTTGTCACAGTACCTCCTCACTGTTGTGTCTCCATTCAAAAAGAAAAAGAATCACTAAATTTTACCGTCCTTCTGTCAAAAAGCAACACGATGTCTTGTGTTAGGGCAAGACTGTCAGACAGATAATGCTTTTCAAAAGACTGATGTTTCAGAATAGTGCTCTGGGGTAAAGGAAAGCTCCCCTGGTGATTTCCAAAAGCAGCAAAGGGTCACACTTCATGCTTATGCAGAGCTGACCCCAGAGTTTATCACAGCTCACTAAGTTAATTTGCTGGGCTTTGCACTAACAGCAATTTAGATAATCCAAACCGATAGTTCACACATAGAAAACTCTGTACCTTCCATGTTTCTTTTGAATTACATCACTATGCACAATTTGGATAAGAAAATAGCCTATTTCCATTATTAAGCATTTATGCCTATTTAGGGAAGTATGGGCTTTTTTAAAGATAACAGCTACAGTTTGTGTTCACTTTCTAGAATATTTCAGGACAAAATTATCTGTTCCTATGTCTCTGGCTTTGAAATTGGAAATGCCCAGCAAGAAACCCCATCTGCTTCAAAGCCTTGTTTGGTGTCTCAGTACCAACGCCTGCAGCTTGTGGCGGTACATCATAACGCGCTTTGGAAATAACATGGAGCATGCCATAACATGCTCCAGTTTCTTTGGAACTTGAAATTTCTTACCATCAGAAGTTTCCAAAGCTGGAAAACTAATGTCTTCATTTTATTCATCGATTATTGTGAGATGGGTGCTGCTTTTGTTCCTCCTACTGCAGTATGGTGCAACTGCTAAGTACATTTTAAAACATAGCAATATTTCTTTGAATCCTCTTGCTGCCATAACTGCATGAATGCCATACTTGAATCAATGCCATACATTCAGTTTATTCTGAATGGAATAAACATACAGCAAATACTGAGTATTTCTTTACAGCTTCTTTATAGGATACTTGTTATGCATGACCGATTAATTGGCCCCAAGCTATACTCAACCTGTTACCCACAGTAAATTGCTCTTTCTGTTGTCTGTGTCATGTTCTTTAAAATACCAAGCTGTTTTATAATTAAAGCATCCCTTGAAGGTCTTGTTTCAATAAATAGTCATTTCCTCCACTGTGTGAGGTTTTTGTACTAATAAGCAATTTAACATCATATATTATTTTTCTTGTCTCCAGAACTAACATATTATGGAAGGCCCACTAAGGCAAAACTTGAAATGTGATGTTGACTGTATGTAGAGATCCAAGACTTCAGCATGTGTTTCATAGCTCAGTATTAGATCTGTTCTTAATCTGCATACTGTGGGAGTTACAGAAGATTAATTGCTCACAGTAGTATTTAGATGCTTTCATACGGCACCCAGAAGATGGCTGAAGAGTTACTTATCTCCAGCAGCTTTATCCTTAATTACCTTTCTCTCTGATAATTCCAAGTTCGGGATTCAATGTATGGTGAAAATCTCCTGTATTAATTAGAGATCATAACTTCTTTATACAATGTGTTTTCTACGACAAAAGTTTTCCTTGAAAATTAAATGTTTTGTGAAAATGGCAACATCTTTGATAGTTTTGCAGTGCTACCAGAAACTTTCTCCTAAATTTGAACATTGCAGGATATAGTACGGTGACACTGGGGCTTGTGCATGAATAGTTAGGGTTGGAAAGGACCCTGAGATCATCTAATTCCAACCCCCCTGCCATGGGGGGTTGTTCAACCTGTCTTGAACGCTACCACAGATGGAGCATTCACAACTTCCCTCAGCAACCCATTCCAGTGCCTCACCACCCTTACAGTAAAGAACTTCCTCCTTATATCCAATCTAAACTTCCCCTATTTAAGTTTGAACCCGTTACCCCTTGTCCTATCACTACAGTCCCTCATGAAGAGTCCCTCCCCAGCATCCTCATAGGCCCCCTTCAGATACTGGAAGGCTGCTATGAGGTCTTCACACAACCTTCTCTTCTCCAGGCTGAACAGCACCAACTTTCTCAGCCTATCTTCATACGGGAGGTGCTCCAGTCCCCTGATCAGCCTTGTGGCCCTCCTCTGGACTTGTTCCAACAGTTCCATGTCCTTTTTACGTTGAGGACACCAGAACTGCACACAGTATTCCAAGTGAGGTCTCAGGAGAGCAGAGTAGAGGGGCAGGATCACCTCCCTCGACCTGCTGGTCATGCTCCTTTTGATGCAGCCCAGGATACAGATGGCTTTCTGGGCTGTGAGTGCACACCGCCGCATGAGTATATATGTATATTTTTTCAGACACTCATTATAATGATTATAATTTCATTTTTATGGGAATAAAAAAAAGGATAATTAAAGTAACTTTTTTTCATTTTAATGCAGTATAAGAAAAGTGCTACTATAGAGTTAAAAGGCAATAAAAATTTGTGCAAAATAAAGAAATCAGATCAATTTCAGATTCTCCAACAGTGCCTCTGATACTGGTTTCTAATCACTGTTTTAATGAGCTATACTTTGGCAGCAAGTTTAAATTTTAAATATTTCATCATAACAGTTCTTTGATTTGAATGTTTTTGAAAAGCATGATGCCTTATTTTTTCTTTTCAGATGCTACTTTCAGTACGACATCAGATAGATTTTTTTGTGGATCTAAGATGTTGTTGTGGTTTAAGCTCAGTCAGCCATGCAGTCTCTCTCTCACTCCCCCACTTTCCTCCCTAGCAGCTCCTGGAGGGATGGGGAGGAGAATCAAAAGAATTTAACTCCCAAGGGTTGGGATAAGAACAGTTCAGTAACTGAGGTATAACAAAACCACTACTGCGGCCACCAATAATAATGATGATAAGGGAAGTAACAAGGGAAGAGAATACAACCACTCATCACCCTCTGACTGATACTTAGCCAGACTGAGCCGTGAACTAACCCTTCCGGGTGACTGCCCCCAGTTTATATAGTAGGCATGACATGCTGTGGCATGGAATACCTCTTTGGCTAGTTTGGGTCAGGTGTTCTGTCTCTACTTCCTCCCGGGTTCCCCTCCTCCCTGGCAGAGCATGAGACTCAGGAAGTCCTCGGTCAAACTAAACATTCTAAGCCATAACTATAAACATTGGTGTTATCAGTGCTTTTCCCAGGCCCAAAATCAAAAGCACAGCACTGCACCAGCTACTAAGAAGGAGAAAAATGACTGCTCCTGCGGAACCCAGGACAGATGTCATAATTCTTTTAAAACATTGGAGGTATAGGAATTTATGTTAGATATGAATTTGCTCCAAAAACATCAATTTTTTCACATTTAAGAACTTTCTCTGAGTAAAATATATTAGATATTACAACCCCCACATCACTGTTTTTTCAAATTACTTTGGATACTCGCCTGTCTTCCCTAAAAATGCCACACACTACGTATTTTCTACTAGTAACTATACTCTTTGTTGGTGTGATTCTCTGTTATAAAATTCTGCAACTTGCTACATTTTCACTTTCTTCTGTTACATTGAGTAGCCTATAAATCTGTGGCCTACTACAATATAAATATATGCCTGACAAATTGTAGAGTTCCATGTATGTGCTTTCCTGATGCATCAAAGAGATAACATACAACTATGTCTATATTATTTGGTGTTAAAATATGTCCTTCAAAGACCACACATGAATGCTCCATTACCTGCAAAATTGTTGCTGTTCATTTCTTCCTTTTCTGCCCTCAGAACTCTGTTTTTTGCAGTGGCATGTTGGCTTTCCATTTGTCCAGCATCCTTCAGCTTGGTACAGTTAGATAGACGGGTCATTTTTTTAAACTGCTGATTCCACTTCAGAGTTGTCTTTTAGAATCCCAGTGGAGCATCTTCCTTCCTCATATCGAGATTCACTACTTTAGAGAATCCTAACACCCCACGTTCAACTTAGTATATAGAGTAAAAATGTTCTCACAAGCAGCCTAAGGCTTTCTTCAATGACTTTGAGATGAGAATTAAGAGGGTGATGAGAATTAACTTGCCAGAAGCCTCATGATAATGTTGCCTAGTGACACAGGTACAGGGTAGATCATGTCTTGATAACAGCAAATCCTCCACCTGCTCCAGATTTCAGTTACTTCATTTTATTCTCCCCTCATTCCAAACTCATTACACAGATATGCCGATAAATTTGCACCTATTTTCTTTAAGAGCTTATCCATTCCGTTCTCCGGCCTTTTCTATTATAGCTTCTGTGTGTTGATAATAGAGTAGTCTTTTAATGAATTCCCTAGTCTATGACCAGCATCTGAAAGGATATGCAATACTATAATGTATTCACCTCTAGTATATATTTTAGCAGCTGTTGAACACATCCAATAGGATAATGGGGTTTTGTTTTTTCCCTCCCAGGAGATACATAATGATATTTCTCCTCTTTATACCTTCAGCGACACCAAGATTTTAATGCATCTCTGTGTAACGAACAACTTTTTCTTTTTTTGTGAACCAGATTATATTAGAATTTATACCCATTTTCTGTCTCCACACAGGAGATACTATAGTACTTCTCCCCAAGGGTATAAATTGCTCCAGCAACATGGAAGTCTTTACCACGTTATTCAATAACCAGACCTCATTTTTTCAGGTATTTTTGTCTTTATGGCCATAATCTCGTAATTCATATCTGTGCATATAGCGTGACATTCTGTCATCAATCCTTTATTTTCTCCTGTTTGATTTGCAGATCAGTCCACTGCCTTGTTATTCATAAGGCGGATTTAGTAGAATTAGATACATACAAAGAAGGCAACCTAGTACAAAGGAGTGGATCTCCTTGTGTACTGACAACAGTTAAATAAGGTAGGGCTCTTTGATTAGTAACATAGGATGCGTGACAGGAGCACACAGAAGTGCCGATGACTCAGAAAAATTGAATGGAAAGCAATTGCTCTCTCTGGGATCCCAAGAAGCACAGTGACACCAAGCAAACATGCTGCTCAGGCTACAGACATCACCTGCCCTCTGCAGTGGGTTCAACCACTGGGGAAGGGCTGCTCCTGGCATGGCTGTGCAGTCAGAGCACAGCTTGTATTAGACATCGTTCTCCTCTGATTCAGCCCAGCAGCACATCCAATCTCTCCCTTTTGTCTGTCCAGGTGGCATGCTTCCAGCTTTGCTTTTTATATGCTACAGCCCTGCTCTACCTAGAAAAGAACAGCCCTTAATGATAACTCAAGCACAAATTCCCAGTGTGAGGTTTCTGTTTGAGGCTTAATTTATGTGGCTTGTGACCTGCATTCAACTCTGTCTGCTGCTCTACTCCATCCACCAGATAACTTACAGATTCTGGCATGATATCTTTCCTTTCTGTGCTCATATCAGATTACCCACCTTTCCTAAAACACACACCATAACCACTCCTGATCTTTCAGTGGGGTTCATCCCTGCCAACCACAAAAGGGCATGTTATTAGCATGATAAACATGTCTCTACAGACAAGCCAGAAGCATCATGCAAATGAAAGAGCAGAGTTCAGGCAACACGGGTCTCCCAAGCTCTTGTTAGGAGATGTATGATGAATATTTCAAAAGTAAAACTGGGAGGATGCTCTTGGATGATCTTCCACAATACTTACAGCAAACCCACATGTAATGTCATTAAGTAGAAGATCAGAAACCTTGGCATAACTAAATTAACCTCTTCTGCATTCAGACAAAAATCAGTAGGAGACAATAGATGAGCGAATAAGTAGATAATATATATACATTCCTCCTCCTTTGAAGGTTATCCCCTTTTTTAGTAGGGATTTTTGAAGATACACAGATTTTTCACTCTAAACCATGGTGAACAAGAGGCCTTCCTGCAGTGTTAAGTGAAAAAAGGAGACTATCACAGGTCTTAGAATGCTTAACAACTATTCAAAAACAAGCAAACAAAAGGAGAAAAGACAGCTGCTTTAGAGGAATGAGTCTGTCTACTGCACCTGCATGTCACAGGCTGGGAAACAGAAAACAGTGATTTACTTCACCTTTTCTAGAAAATGGGTCAAAAAATGAAAAAATAAAAATCAAAACTAAGCACATCCCAATCTGCAGTTTAGTGTCATTAGTGCAAGAACAAAGCAGAATTTCAGCGGGGAATTCACTAAAATAGATTGGGTTACATATAGACCAGTTACAGAACAGTTTTCTTCCTCTGAAGCACAGAAAGTCAAATCCCTTATCACAGAGTGTTAAATTACATAAGAAATGAGGACTTAAAAACATGCCTTTTCCTGGTTTCTTATCTGATGTTGAGTACATTGGCAGCCATCTTCCAACCAGAATATTGGAGGAGATTTGCAACAACAAACTGACAAAGAAGGGGTGCACCAGGTTCTATTGCTAAGCTGGTGCACCCTTTTTTTGGGGTGTACCACTGACTAAACCACAACTCAGGAAGACTGGGATCTTATGTGCAGTCAACTGCCATAAACTACAACCAGTGTCCCAGGTACAGTTTATTTCTGCATAAGCTGAATGCTTTGCACTAGCATAAGCAGCTACTAATTTTGGTGAGTGTGTATATATACATATTCATTTATGTATAAAATATACATATATACAGGCTTATGCAACATACTTTGATATCCTGGCAGAAGAAATCCCAATGTTGTTACTTTTTAGCAACTTCATGCAGTATAGTTTTTTCTGTTTAAGACAAAAAAAAAAAAAAAAAAAAGGTAAGAGAATGATCTAAAAACATGCCAAAGATTTAAATAAAGAGATCCACTTCCTATTACCCTTTGACACTTCAGGATGTTTTGTCTTTCTCACACACCCCCTTTTTATTTTTCACCTTTGCTCTCAGTTTCTTTGTTCTCTTTTAATTATAAGCCTGCTAAAGTTGCACATCTCTGTCTTTTCTTCTACAGTCATTCCTTGAATACTAACTAGAAAAAGAGAGCAAGCAGTTTCTTCCGTATGCACTCAAACGTTAATATCAAAGAAGTGCTGAATCAAATGCCAGTCATGCCACAGCAGTAACTGTGAGCCAAAATGGGATGATTAACTCCATTCCCATAAGCAGGCTTGTTCTCAAAGAAGAGGGGAGGTCCCAGAAGAATAAAAAGGAAAAATATCACATCTAACTTCACAAAGAGGTGAAAAGAAAGACACAGGCAACTGGAGATCATCTAGTTTAATTTCAGTGACCAGAAAAATACTAGAACAAATTATTAGGGAATAAATTTGTCAGTGCCTGGGGAATAAATAAGTAACAAAAAATGGCTGACATCTTTCAAGAATCTATCATGTTATATTTGTCTGGTCTCTATCTCTGGCAAGGCAACTTGCCTAATGGATATAACAGTAGAGTCATACAGCTTAAATTTAGTAAGGTTTTTAATGAATAATTCCTACACAGCAGCATAGATTAGCTGTTGTTGAAGGGTTTATGCTGCAGATACTGCTTGATGTGCACCTGGACATGCCACTGTCTGGCATCCAGGTGTCAAGTTCACCAGCAGACCTCCTTAGGGAGGAATGCTTTAAGGAAACGCAAAGAGCACCAAAGTCTTTTGGTGGGCCATAAACAGCCCATGCTCTTTTTCTTATCCAGCATTCAGCTACTGAAAGGAGGGAGACATTAGCTGAATTAACTTGCTTCAAGAGCAGTCATACGTTAAGTGGGCCACAGAGCACTTGTCTGGGCATAAACTGTAAAAATGATGAAAGTTAGACAGGAAGTGCTTTGGATCACAACTCTTACTTATGAATCATTTACTGATGAAAATGTCATTGCTGGCTGACAAAAAAAACCCTTTGCTTTGTTCTAACGGGGGGGGGGGGGGGAGCAGTAATTTTGGCACAGGATCAATAACAGGAATTCTGCACCTTAGCCCTCACTTTATCCTGTTTACTGAAGCACTTCTGTAATCCCGAGAAAAAGGTTTTTTTCTTCTGTGATAATTGAAACATCCATTAGAGAGGCTTTGGGGGAACTGATTCAAAATTAATGAATGGATTAATTAGTTTGCTTAGTTAGGTATACCATGTTGAATGTTATGCCATAAATACCACCTCAGTACTCTATTATAAGATTTCTTACTCTTGCTTCATAGCAGATTATAATCTATTTGGGGCAGGGTCCAAATCATGACCTTATGTTGCTGTGTCTATCACTGGAATGCTGTCCATGTCCATTAAGTCTCTACTCCAATACAAACAATAAAATGACTATAATAATCTGTCTGCCAAAATGCTCTCAGCAGTTAGAGAAGAGCTGATGCAACACAACACTGATGAAACTAAATGAGGAATTTTTGTAATCACCTTGCTTCTAAAACTCTTACAGATTTAGCTCAGTACCGCCATATTTAATTCCCAACACTGAAAGGAAAAACTAAAAACCCAAATATTGCTGTCATTGTAACAAAACAAATCACTCAATCAATTGTATTAAAGTTCTTCAAACTATTCCCAGAGTTAAACTCAACATGGCTGTTGTGCTGAGAGGGGAGTTTAACCCATAGCAAGGTATGATGCCAGCATATTTATACATTCATTTCCAGAGTGTAGTAGCTTTTGTGATTTGTAAGCTTTTTATTCCCCATCAAGATGCAACTTAATGTGCCTCTGTAATGCTTTTTACTTAACTTATACTCTGAGTTACCTCAGCCTAACTAAAATGTTGCATAATCTTTTAAATGTTTTTCTTCTATTCCTTCCTCTTGGATTCTAGCAAATGATATTTTTGTTCATGTAAGTCACATTCTTCCCAACTACAGAGTCTTTTCACAAAAATCAAATTAATCTCCTGCAAGATCAGATTCTTAGTATGAATATGTCCAATTTCATTGATTTTTTTATTGCTTTATGCTCATAGGGTAAGCCAGTGAAGTATAACTGAAATTAAATGTATGGCAAAGCAATTAGGAAGAAACTTTTCATATTTGTAACAGCTTAATATGTTAATTACAGCACATATTGTGGAAAAAGATTAAGTGTCACCAAAGTAAATTTATTTTTAACCAGCTTTATTACTTGCACTTCATAAGTTAACCAGCGGAATATGCAATGGAGAATTCAGACGCTGAGATTGTCAGAAATTATGCAAAAGTCCAAAGTATATCAGGCTGCAACACAGATAATGTCTTTCCTTTGAAATGAGCACTTCATCAAGGAGAATTATGTTTCCTCTGAAATATATATTTTTATAGGCTACTTGCAGGTATCTCTAAAATACTTTGCCACAATGACAATGTCAAAACTGATCAATATTTAAACTTTATTTTTGTCATGTAATGTATTAAGAAAGACTTAATTTTAATTCCAAGCATAATGTGAACACCCATCTGACATTAAGAATTGCTGAAATTGCTGAAGTTGCAATAATAACAAAGACTACAATGTAATAATGCAACACTGAATCTTTAAACAGAACAGCACATGCCATGAGATATTGATGGCTGTATGAATTTCTCATTCATTTTTTAATTTGCATCTATACTCAAGCTGAAAATCCCTCCAAACCGGAGTCTAAAATAACAGTTGTAATGAAGACTTTGGGAGTTTTCCCATCGATTTCAGAAAAAGTAAGGGTTTGAGCTATTTTCAGAAAGTTATATGGATTCCGCTGACACTAGGCTTATTAGAAGTTTTTTCCTTTAAATTCTGTGGGATTGGAGAACATGGGATGGGAACAATTTGCAGCCCAAAGTATGATTCTATTCAAAACCACCGCTTTTGCACATCTTTGTACAGCTCGTGTATTGCATCATCAGAACAGTCTTCATATTTACATGCTCCTTGGGATGAATCAATAGAGATATGGGAAATACCTCTGCTTAATTTATAAAACTACTTACATAATTTACATTAAAAATAATGTTGTATGGTGTTTGGCTAACTAATGGTTTGGGCAACTTTCCAAATACTTTGACACATTGAGTATTACAAATAATTTCCTCCTGGTATAAAGCATTATTTTTATTATAAGAAAAAGAAAGTGATGTGCTAAATTACAGGTCCACTGTCAAGAATAGTCCTATATCAATTGACATGCATAAACATTCAAGTTAACATAATAACAACAAATTCCAAACTCATTAATTCATTATTGTTAATTATTTCAGTAAAGAATGATAACCTTGTCACTTTGGGTTTTACAGGACTATTTATAAACTTTGTGTGGAAAACCTCTCATTAGATGCCTTGTAAAAGATCAATTCTACTTCACTTTGGGGACAAACCTGTAATCAAAACTTAGAGGTTTGATATCTGGAGGCATACTGAGATGATGAGACCAGGCAGGAATATCATTTTACTGCTATTTGGCATCTGTTTCCTAGCAAAACACCAGAACAATCAAAATCAGCAATCTGAGTTTTAGGATACTACAGGTCATTTGCCTCTCTCAGTCAGTTCTTCCATATGTGAAGCAGGTATAGAATCATAGAATAGTTAGGGTTGGAAAGGACCATAAGATCATCCGTTCCAACCCCCCTGCCAGGGGCAGGGACACCTCACACTAAACCATGCCACCCAAGGCTCTGTCCAATCCAGCCTTGAACACCACCAGCGCTGGAGCATTCACAACTTCCCTGGGCAACCCATTCCAGTGCCTCACCACCCTTACATGATGTCACTAATTATGCTACTTCTGTTTACTGTTTGCTAGATCTCTAGGATGGATCAGGATCTCTTTACCCTCTGTGCTGTTATAGCTCATATAACAACACATCACAAATTTTAAAAAAAGAGAAGAATTTTTTCCCCCTTTACAAAATAGGGAGAACAAAAAGCCCAAGAGATATTCTAACTCACCTTGGCTGTCCCTGAGAAGGATGTAGAAAGAGATAGACATTGATGATAATTCAAGAGTTGCAATTACAATTCATTAAAGCACTGTTGGAACATCGTGAAAGAGAGATGGCCTCTGGTTTATAATTCATTAAATTAACAGGAAAAAAGCCTCAGAAACTTCAAAAATCTCTGGTTCAGGCTCTCAGAAGTCCTGCTGATGGCACTCCCTTTGTTACATCTTCTACCTATTTCTTTGCTTCTCTTCAAATAGCCTACTACTTTTCTGCTACTCTCACAAAAGGTCTATATTCTCACTGGACCTCTGCAAGGCTGACAATCAAATCTGTTCTTGGCTGCTTCAGCTGCAACCTCTGGAGTTTCAAATTGTTAAATAACTCTCAGCATATCTGGAAAACCATTAAAGATCAATCCCCTTAGCTTATTGCAAGCATACCAGGTGGTATTCATTCTTAAAGTCTATAAACCTGATGTTTTTCTCAGACACACGGCTAGTCTGTACTGCACCTGTAGGAATTGAGACATATGTTGGTCATTCTCTACAGTTGGCCTTTTCATAAAGTGTTATGAGAAAATCCAAGTTACTCTATGTGCAACGTAAGTGAGGCCAAGCAGGTTGTTATGAAGTAGGACTGCCAAATGCAGTTGGAAGAGAAACTGTTATATCTTCATTAAAACGTATTTTTAGCTTTCATTTCCAGCTCAGTCATGTGTTTAAGGAGCCTTTGACTGATTCTCCCTTCCATTGAAAGCAGTCAAAACCAACAAACAGTTGGTTTTATCCTCATAGATTTTTAATTGAAACTCAGGTCCCACAGCACCTCATTAGTTCATTGAATGTTGTATTAGTTTAATATACAAAAGGTTTTGGGTTCTTTTGCACCTGCCTCACACATTTACCCCATTAAACTTGTGCAGAATATCAGATAACTGCTCAATTAACCTAAGCTATTTTTCAAATTGAATATTTCATTATATTAGCAAGGTAGAAAGCTACTTGGCGTGTATTAGCAAACATGGCTTGCTTCACCAAAACATATTCTCAGATTAAACTGTAACTCAGACACTTCAACCTGCTAAAGTCAATGGAAAAAATCCCCATCAATTCTAATGGCCTTTGGATAAACTTTTAAATCGTGATGTTTCTTTAACATTACTTCTCTAAGGGAGCTTATTAAAGAATAATAATATCGTGTTAATCTGATAACCTTTGTCTTTTCCTGGTTTGCTATATCCAATACTCTACAGATGCACTGTGCCAGAAATTCAAAGTAGAACTCATCAAAACTGAAGAGTTTTGCTCTGTTTCAATTCTTCGGTTTTGTTTGAAACTCAGCTTCACTTTGTAGACTCTAATGAACCTTTTGCTTCAAAGACAAACTCAGGCTGACTCACACATTACATGCTTCAGCTGGAATATCTCAGAGAGCACTACTCTTGACAAGGGAAGCTCATTTCCCTGCAGAAAAGTGAGAAAGTGGTAGGGAGTACAATTTCAATTGTGGTAGATTATTTATCCTCTGACACTTAAATTCTGTCTTCCTCATTCACACTGAACAGTGGCTTAATTTGAACTTAGCCGAGCGATTCAATGGGGTAGCATTTGCAAGTAAAATATTATTTTATACAATTACTGTATTGCAGCAAGGTCAGGAAGCCTCACATCATAAACAGCTCCCCAGTACACTAATTTTATGTCCTAGAGTTTTGGAAAAGACAATAGCTAAACAAAGAGGTCAGAAGTATGCATTTAGTCATTGCACATCACACAAGCTCGCTCTGCTCCTCTTCCATGCCAAGCTAAGCTTGCCCACCCTGGCAACAATTCAGACATCATCTAGTTATCTTACAGCTGAGTCAGAGCAAAGCAGACAGTGCTGTTCAGCATGATGGGTAGCTGTCTCCGCACACAGATTGGGAGGAAATCAGTCCTTGTGAGTATTATTTCCTCAGCTCTGCTTCACTCCTGGTTGGGCTACAAGGCTGGATATATATAATCAGCAACTAATAGAACATCCTAAACCTTGGACCCTCATTATGCACTCTCACTTAAGCTGACATGGTTTAATCAGCTGTCTAATTGTAAAAGGGACTTCACTAAATCAGTGCAAAAATGCTCTGTAGCCTATTATAGTTTCATGAAGTGTCATACAGCAATTATGAAATGGGAACATCTTCACTGATTACCTCATATAACTTAGCACTTGTTGGGGATGTAAGATACAAAGAAATACAGTCACCCACCTCACTGCAGCTCCATTTAATTTCTCAACAAAGCAAACCTTCACCCCAGCCTTTTACTTATCAGATACTTTTGTTGTACAAAACATAGTAGTGTAGAAGCAGAGGTATACAGGTTAATGAGTACGTTCTAAAGAAAAGGTAAAAAGAAAAAAAAAGAAACAAAGCTCTGATAAAGCAAAAACAAAGCAGTAAATCAAATATTTGGCCAAATCTGATGAGACATTAAGCATACATAAACCTTTCATCCAACATCGTGTACCACATCTGACTGGAGAATTTCTTCACCAGCAGGAAGGACCCTTCTTCAGCTACCATTACCACTGGTGCAGCACTTTCTCTTGCATTATTTGTATTGGTTGCCAGGTGACTGGCATAAACAGATAGCTTGCAGCAAGAGATTTAAGATTCTCTAGACTTGAGAATTTTCTTGCATTGCTGAAAATTAGTTACTAGAATTACCATATAAATTAAATATATCAAAACAGAAGTTTGCCAGGAAAATGCAAGAGAAACTGGATGTATGGTACTACTGTAGTTAACTGAACAGAATAAGGTCTGAATAGCTGTTGCTATCTTTCTTTTGGTGAAATGAAAAAAGCCCTTCCAGACTATTATCATCAGGAATTATCCCATTAAAGATAAGGAGGCTATCGGCATGGACAAAATTAGCAGGATTTGTCTCCCACATGACAGGCTGACTACAGCTTTCCCTTGAGGGACAACAGTATAGAATTTTATCTACCTATCAGCAGACCTATCAATGGGCATAACTAATTAGTGAGTTGATATAATTTAACATGGTGATGTGCTAGTTAAGCAGAAGCCTGTCTCCTGCACCAACAGAACAGAACATACAAAGCCCTGCTTTATTCAAGCATCATGAATGGGGTCTCCCCTTGACTGAATTCTTATGCAGGAGCATATCTATTCTTGTCCAGAGATCTGCAACAGTTCAAGTGCCTTTGAGGTTATGGCCTGGGGAGCTGTCCCAGGGTAACTGCTCTGTGGCAGAATACATTTTTTTAATGTACTGCCAGCCCAAAATTATTACAGAAAAATTACAGATTTTCCTTAGCCTCCATGGGCATACTTGAAGGCAGGTAATTAAGAATCTAAACTGCAGTTTTTGTGTCTTGCAGTTAATTTCAGTCCAAGCTGATGGAGGATATGTTGCAGAGGTAAAAATAAAAAAATAAAATAAACAGCCATTGTGAGTGAGCCAGCAGAAAATCCCTGACTGAATTTTTTGAGGACAGAATTACTGTAACTTCTGCAGAAGTCCCTGTTACAACTGCTAAAAAACAAGGAAAAAAATCAGATTTAGCATTAATGTGCTAAAAGTGTAATTATTAATCACAAGTATGTGCCCACTCATTTTACCATTTCCACCTTAGCCTTCCTCTTTATTAATCTACCTCTTATCACTTTTACACTGCACAGTCTCAAAAACACTTATCACTTCTTTGTCCAGAACAGAACAGAGTGAAGACAAGACCTTTTTGGCATCTTCTAATAATGCGATGCAGACAGCAGAAGTAATAAGGAATAAAATTCCGTCAGGAATGACTGTGCTACACAAGTAAAGGTACAGCAACATACCCCTTTACACAAAAGTTACTTAAACACAGATAACATGGAAACCACTGGTGAATGTTATTGCTGGAGGTACGTTTTATATCTAAAGAGAATAACCCTGAGGTTTTCCTTCACCATTCAAATGAAGATGGTACTTTAACCCTGATAATATTAAGAACTAATTCAGACACAGCTCTGAAGCAAGGATATATTAAAAAAAAAACTTTTTCAAAAACGCAATATATTATTTCAAATCACCAAAGAGAATACTATATTAAAATTCATGTACCCAAAATATATTCAAATGGTGATAGAAAAGCATTAGCGTGGAATCCTCCTACTTGAGTCATTCTTTTTTACTTAGAAATGGCATTTTGTCTTTGAACCCTGACTATTCCCTGACTTAGTAAGTGGGTCTTGTGGGAAACAAAGCATGACGCTGTGGCCAAGTTCTGTTCAGGTTTAGAAAAAGTAAGCCCAGAAAAAATTAGAATTTACTGTTTTAAAGCTCAAGATGCTTGACAATCTTCGGTCTTTTCTTCGCAAAGAAAAACCTCAGAAGCCTGAGAGTTTAAACTGATGGCAAACTAGGAGATCTTGCAAATTTACACTCCTTGCTGCACTTCAGAGGAACAATAAGATACAGGGAAGTGGACTCCAGTTTCTACAGCTCAAAGAAAGAACCACCTTGACTTCACTGCAGTCAAAAGTAGAGGCTAATGTGCAAGCAGTTTCTGTCTGGAGTAAGGATTGATACAAGGGAAGTATGAAAGTAACCATAATATATGGCATATGATGGAAGCTAGTTTATTCATTGAGTGCATCCTTCAGAACTCACTCACATAGCTCCTGCACTGGTTTTGTGGTCTGACATCTGTAATGTTTTAGGGATTTTGGTCTCCAAATGCATTTTTCAGCCAACAGTGCAAAGGCTGCCTCTAGAATCAAGTCCCCGACAAGCAAGGCCAGGGAAACTACCAAAGGCAAAACGAACTCAGTTTCATACTTGCGTATAATTGACTCCTTTCTCAGATCTTTGCTTGTTTGGAGTTTCACTACATGTAACATAATCTGTTAACTGCTGATTAATTTTTATTACTTTTTTAAGCAAAATTTTGAGCTTTAGTGTAAAACTTTTCATGTTGATGATCCTAACAATTTTTTTTCAAACCATTTAAGAAAGAAAACTCTTCTAAAGGTCTTGGGAATGCCAGCATCCCAAACCCCCCATTTACATGTGTTTGGTTTAAAAGAACACTCTCACCATCTGTGGATCTGCAACTCAGATCTTGTGGATCTTTCAGAAATGTGGCACAAAGTCTGTTACTATTCAGAGTGGGCTGAATCTGGGTAAATCTTTCAATTTCACACTGTAAAACCAAACTTCCCAGGGGAGTTTGGGTATCAACTTCAAGAGAAGGCAGCACAACGCATTTGGGTAGGTCTTACACCCAAGCACCCAACTGGTAGAGCAGAAGCCCAGGACTTACCGTAGTAGCCTTACAGCTATAAAATACATTATCACACATGTGGTGAGCTACGTACAAGATAAAGATAATCCATTCATAAGAACTGTTTCATAAAGCAGAGAGATGAAGCGTGAAAACCAGTAGGGACAGCTCAGTTTTCCTTTGTTTTGCATCTAACCTCACTAAGCTGGGAAGCCAAATAGCAAACTTAACTAATGAAAGACTATTTT
The DNA here is from genome assembly GCA_028858755.1 of Ara ararauna. Classification (NCBI taxonomy): domain Eukaryota; kingdom Metazoa; phylum Chordata; class Aves; order Psittaciformes; family Psittacidae; genus Ara; species Ara ararauna. The sequence continues at coordinate 6,084,297 of CM054410.1, read as the reverse complement.
GGAATTTAATGAAAAGAAAAACCTTGAAAGATAAATCCTATTTTTAAATGTTTGCAATTTATTTAGAGAATACTTTATCCTTCCCAGTGTCTCGAAAATATGCATATGTCCAACTCCACAAATACTGTGTGAGGTTCAGAATCTTCATGATGAGATAAGGATATTTTTGAATACTTTCTTAAAAGAATGTTCCTTTTTATCACTTTGTCATGGGTTCAGCAGCAGCATTCCTTTTTCTCCTTCATAGTAGCTGGTGCAGTGCTGTGTTTTTGATTTTGGGCCTGGGAACAGCGCTGATAACACCAGTGTTTTCAGTTGCTGCTTGGTAATGTTTTGGTCTGACCAAGGACTTTCTGAGTCTCATGCTCTGCCAGGGAGGAGGGGAAGCTGGGAGGAAGCAGAGGCAAGACACCTGACCCAAACTGACCAAAGAGGTTATTCCATACCAAAGCACGTCATGCCCAGGATGGAAGAGCAGAGAGCAGAGACCCAGAAGGGTGGGGGTGCACTGCTGGGTCGGGCTTGGTATTGGGCTGGGTGAGCAATTGTATTCTTTCCTTGTATTTGCCTTGTCATTATTATTATCGGTGGTAGCAGTAGTGGTCTTGTGTTATACTTTAGTTACTAAACTGTTCTTATCTCAACCTGTGGGAGTTGCATTCTTTTCAATTCTCCCTCCCATCCACCCGGGAGTGGGGGGAAGAAAGAGGGGGAAGTGAGTGAGAGAGAGACTGCATGAGTTAGAGAGTCTTAAACAACGACACACTTGGATTTATATTACCTTGCCAATTCCACACTATGCTACTAGGGATAATTGTGGGGCAAATAGCAAAAATGCAGGATCAACACAAGAAGTCAGTTGGATGAGACTAGGAATCTCATGAAGATTCCTTCAAGGAAAGGAAGATTTCATGAAGATTTCTTCAAAGGAAGGAACAGGCACCAATTAACACAATATTACAGTATGAATAAAAATATACAGTAAGAATGCTAGCAAGGATCTGTGTTTTGCACCTGAAATTACAGGAGAAGATCACACTCTCTGCTCTGGTCCGCACGAGATACACAACTGACCCCAAAAGATGAAAAGTCTTGCAACTAGAAGGAAAAGCAGATATTTTATTGCTGAGAACTAAAAGGCAATGGCTGTTCCTCCTTTCTACACACTTTTCTATCATCTCTTCCCAGCTGGAACCAGAAAATGCAGGGCAAAATTCCTTGCAGACTGAATGTTTCTGTACATTTTAGTTCTTTCTAGTGTGCCCCTCATCTTTACTACTGGGGCCCTTCCAGAGGCACATCTGGCCCAAAGCAGGTAGTAGCAAGAAATCTCATAAGAAAGCTGAGAGCTCCTTACAAGTTTTCCAGCCCAGTCTGGCAGATGCAGGAGTTTCTGATAATCATCAGAACAGCTGAATGCTTTCTGAAGCTTATCTGAACCAAACAGTACCTCAGGCCTTTTTGAGGTTTGTCCTACATTGGTTTGAATAGGCTTCAGACAGTCATTACATTGTATTTTCAAAGCGATTTTCCTTGCTGCTCTCAGAGCAGTAGCCAACAGAGTAAGGAGACTGCACTTCTGTGCCATATCACCCATGCTCATATGTTTGCTTTTTCAGCCTCTGCTGTTTGGTACTCCTCAGTGGTTTCTATACAGACACAAAAAACTGGATGTGACACTGGAAAATATGTTCAAAAGAAACAGAGGCTACTAGGAAAAAAAAATTATATTAGAAGAGTACCAAGGATGGGATTTCTCTGCTAAAGGCTAAATAATGTTAATTTCCTAGAAACTGATCCAACCTTTATACTCAGTGGCTCAGCACTGCAGGCAGCACATCTGTTTGCTGCGTGAAGGTCCTGGGTTTGGGAAGAACTTGGCATTCTTCCTTGCGTGGTCAGCAGGGAACCTAGAAACTGATGCTTCACTTGATGTGGCAAACTACAGGGTTCCAAGAATAATGATGTCTGAAACATTACCCAGAGAATAAACAAATAAATTTATCTCTTCTTCCCCCCTTGTGACAAAGCCTAAACTGCAAAATTTAGGGTGGCTCTTTTATGATTTATTGATTTTTGCCTGGTATCTTATCTGAGAATAAGATACATCAGTGTTTGTACAACTCTGACTTCCTTTCATGAAACAGCTTTGAAACCTGTCCATCAAGTTTCAGCCAAATTTGATGATGGAAATGTCCTAAAGATACAAAATTTCTGTAAACCTTATGAAAAGAGGAAGCACATAGAGGAGAAATTATATGGGTTATTCACTAAGAAAAAGGCTGCACTCTGAACCAGACCTTAATGGAACACTAAGTCACCCTCTCTTGAGGATTCTCTCACCTCCAGTGCGGGAGAAACTTTGACAGAACCATTTTAAAGTACCCCAAGAATTTGCTCCATGTGGGTCTGATGGATGATCAGAGATATGAGTACAATGTAACCTTTAAAGGGGAAAAAAAAGGTCTTCTAGATAATTAACTATAGACCCAAATACATGGAAAGCTCCATTTACTTCTCTTCCCATAGAGCTACTTATTAGAGTTATTTGGACTAAATTTTTGCAAACAGCAGTTTAAGCAATAAAGTGTGGAATGTTGGCTCTCAGCCTCTGCTAGCACATCACTTCCTGGAGTTTCTCTTCTTCTCTTCCTTTCTACTTACTGAAAGTAGTACTGAAGTGACTAGTCCAAAGGACTGAGAAATGCATGAATTCCCTTTTCTCAGAAGGATAGTACCATGGACAAAAGTTTTGATTTTATGCAACTTTACTAGACACATGAAAGCCACCACTCCCTCATAAGCATTTTGAGACACTTTGATGTTGCCCCAATGAAGTTTTGATTGATCTTTTGTCAGCTCTGTCCTACAGCTATACTCTTGCTCTATCTCAAGGTATAAATATCTAAAAACTTATACAAAAGCATCAGTTCAGCAAAAAAGGATGAACTGCAGCTCAAAAATCTAGTAGTATGCAGCTGGCAGCAGCCAACAGTAACCAGCAGCATGTAGCATACCTAGTTGTTGTTCACAGCCCCGGACCCTGGTCATTCTGGCTGTAAGTTGCATCTTATGCTACAGGGATCATGGAATCACAGAATGGTCTGGATTGGAAAGGACCTTAAGGTAATCCAGTTCCAACCCTACTGCCATGGTCAGGGATGCCTTATCCCAGGCCATGTCACCTGAGGCTCTGTCCAACCTGGTCTTGAACACTGCCAGGGATGGAGCATTTATCACTAAAACAGGTTGCCCAAGGAAGTGGTAAATGCTCCATCCCTGACAGTGTGTTGGAAATAGATAGCTAAAGATAGCTCTTCAGGTAGTAAAAGCTGACAGCATTTAGCCTAACTGGTAACCTTGCCCTCTTCTCTCTCTCCTGTATTGCAGCTTGAACCCAGTCCCCTTTTATTCCCTGCCTTGTACAAAGCAGCTTGACAGCCACACTAGGAAAATACTTGGTATTTCTTAGAGCAAGCTACCACCCAGACATAGAGCAGAAAAAGAGCATTACCGCTGCTGATTTTAACAGCTGGTTTTGGCAGTCCTATCATCGTTCTCCGATCAGCCCTTCTAAGGGAGTACTTGGAATATGGCTTTAAAGTCTGAGAAGCTGAGCACAGACTCACGCAAAGGCTGGCAGGCTATTCTCAAATTCTTCTGAGCAGGGTAGACCAGCTGCCTTTAACACAGATACCTAAATCAACAAGGTTTCTCTCGAAACTGAGCCAAAATAATAACACAGTGATGCAGCGGCATCTCCTCAGTTTTTAACAATATCAAAATAACTGATATAGAGAGAGAAGTTACATAATGGTGAATAGAAATTGATTTTTCTTCTTTGATTTTAATCCACTGTCATGGGTTCAGCAGCAGCAGTCATTTTTCTCCTTCTTAGTAGCTGGTGCAGTGCTGCGTTTTCAATTTTTGGTCTGGAAACAGCGCTGATAACACCGATGTTTATAGTTATGGCTTAGAATGTTTTGGCCTGACCAAGGACTTTCTGAGCCTCATGGTCCACCATGGAGGGGGGGGGGGGGAAGACGGGAGGAGGCAGAGACAGGACACCTGACCCAAACTGACCAAAGAGGTATTCCATGCCACAGCACGTCATGCCCAGGATGTAAACCTGGGGGCAGGAACCTGGAGAGTTCAGTTCACAGCTCGGTCATCGAGTGGTGAGCAATTGCATCCTCTTTCCTTGTATTTCCCTGGTCATTTTTGGTGGTGGTGGTGGCAGCGGTGGTCTTGTGTTATACCTTAGTTACTGGACTGTTCTTATCTCAACAAGTGGGAGTTGCATTCTTTTGATTCTTCTCCCAATTCCCCCCCCTCTGAGTGGGGGGGAAGAAGGAGGGGGAAGTGAGTGGTCGGGCTTTGTATTAGAAGGGGTGAGCTATTGTGTTCTTTCCTTGTATTTGCCTTGTCATTATTATTATTGGTGGTAGCAGTAGTGATTTGTGTTATACTTTAGTTACTAAACTGTTCTTATCTCAACCTGTGGGAGTTGCATTCTTTTGATTCTCCTCCCCATCCACCCGGGAGCAGGGGGAAGAAAGAGAGAGGAGTGAGTGAGAGAGTGACTGCGTGATTTACAGCTTAAAACACTACATCCACTTTTTTTATTTATGTTGGACACTGGACTCAAAGTTCAGAGGGCAAAGCTAAAATTCCTTGTGCTTCTTTCATGAATGCAGTTGGAATAATAAATATAGCAGGGAAAATTGTATTCCCAGCCTAGAGTGTACGTAGATCCTGCTCTTTGTGCTCAGCAGGATGGCTACTAGCACTTAGATAGGAGTGCTGATCAGCTGAAGGAAGCCAGCAGCTGCAATCACCTAAGAGGGTGGCAAAAAATCCAGCCCTCATTCCATTCAAGCTCTGTCCTCCTCCAGTGCAGATGAGCTGTCAGAGCTAAACGGAGGGTGTGCGCATATTGAAAGAAAGCAAGTTTCTGTTATTACAAGACCCTAGAAAGCTGAGAAGCAGAAGGCAAAATGATACTCAGACAGCACCCAACGAGCACCCCTATAGGTATCCATCATCTTGTTCCACAGCTACATTGAATCACATGAAAGAATTGGAGATTGAAAGCTTGAGACAGGATGGGAGGAGAGAGAGGCTAAGCGGTAGCTTCCTTGAGAAGTCTAACTCTATAAGTATATATAGTATACTATATATACTGGCATCCCTGTTATCTTATACTGATAAGTGGTTCCAAGGACAATGATGGTTGTAAAACGCAGAGGACCTGTCAACTGCCACTGTAGTACCTCATACCAGGTATCAAGTAGCCAGCAGACAACTGTTTGATTGTGGTCACTATTTACATGAGAAGTGTATGAAGTTGAAGCCAGGAGGTAACAGGCTTTTCAGTTCACTGTTTATTCCCAAAGTTCAGCAAATGAAAAACAAGTTTATTTTTACCTTACCCTGATATCCAGGTCCCTAGCACACCACATGCATTACTCTAGCAAGAAGATAGGAAATTTGTACATCGGTGCATGAAATGAAAATGAAACAAGGCTGAAATTCATCCAGCAAAACAGAAGTCAACTCAAGGGCTCATTGGATACATGTGAAGGTGGATTTAGTGCCTTGACTCACAGAGAAACACAGATCACATGTAATTAAAATCTGCACAATTAAGTTTATGCCTGTCAACCCTGAAGTATCACCATCTCTAGATTATCCACCTCTCTGAAGAGAGCAAAAGATTCACTTTGACTATGACCTACCTGGAGCAGTGGCTATTGTGTTGAAAGCTTGTATAGCGTTAGGTGCTGTGAAGCACATCATTGGTTTTAAAGGTACTAAGCTTGGGTATTTTTGTATGAAAATTAAAGCACAACCTTACTCAGTGTGATAACTGCTACTGCCACTGAGAACAATAGGATTAGGAATCATGAATGGATGAAAAGAAATTGTACAGTTTTGGCAGAAGCTTCTGAAACCCTGCTGCTGACTGTCCAGGGGACAAAAATTGCTCTTCAGAACTGAAATGGGCCCTTCAGCAGGGAGGCACTGGAGGAAAGATGAAGTGGAAATCCTAACAGCAATTAACATCAGGTGCTATATACAAATGGAGATTGCAAAAGAGTCTGCTGGTGTGCAAGTTCATTTCAGACTGATAATCATGTATTTATTACACTTTTTAAGTTCCATCATTTTAGTTTTCATAATGTGTTAAGTGTGCTTTGACTTTTCACTTCTTCATTAGTTCTGTTTGTGGACATTTGAACAGTTTGGGGTTATCAAAAGTGGATTTGGAAATGGTCATGTTCAGGAACAAAGTTACAAAAGTTTTGGAGAATCGAAGGCTTTACCACCTCTGTGCCACCACCCCAGAGCAATTTATGCATCTTTCTGTCTTATTCTAGCTCCTGAAATACACAAAGCACAGCATCGAATTGCATTTTAGCAGCAGGTTGGAGTAATAGATGCTACAAGGAATAGTGACATTCCTGATGTGTGATGTGCTGTGCACCACAGGGAGTTGAAATCTCACTTTGTATGCCTTATGGCAAGCCATAAATTCCCAATTTCATGTCCTGATGTAAAAACCTGTTTAACAAATCCATTGGAGCAGACTGCCTGGATCAATGTTATGACAAGCACATAGAATCCCAATAGCATTCCTGTGACAAAATATCTGAACATCTTGATTCAGAGATATATATTAATTTAATATGTTCATGAGAACATATGTTAGAATGAAAGAATTTTTTTCCATCTGCAGTAACTCAGTATTGTTGTAGTCATGCAGAAGCTGAACAGCTCTAAAAGGGCATATATTGTTTGCATCTCAGCTGCCCTGAACACAGTTTGTGGGCAGCTAGTGACATGTAACAGCACTCTCCTGAAACCCATGGTACTCTATATAGTTTATGCTATTTTTTGTGTTTGTGTTGCCAGATGACAGCATACTTTTAAGAGTGGAACTCATCACTGGTTTGGATGCTCAGAGAGACAAGGAGAAAGTATAGATGAAATATACAGATAGTTTTGAGAGACAACTAAGCAGGAATCATCCTGAATCGTAACTGAGTAGTGCACTAGCATTTTACCATCAAACGTACAAAGAAATACTAGGAAAATTATTCCACAATACTGAATTTAAGTGTATGTACCACTGCACACACCAAAGAGGGTCTTTGACATAAAGGCTCTTAGGAAGATAAGGGAAAAAATGGGGAATGGACACACAATAAGAGCTACACATGTTGAATAGGTATATTATTGTATCACCTGGTGGAGGACATTATTAAAATGTAGTTAGCTACAGCCCAAATATTCAGTCCTCATCCCATAAGTTTTCCAATTGCTTTGTGTGCATAAACTTTATTTGACTGTTGATAACCTAAGACACTCAAGGTTATTGCAAAAAAACATGAGCTTTGAGATATTCAGAGGAAATGCACACAGTATTAATTATTAATCACTCAAAAACCAGCCCACAGAAACATGTAGGGTATGTAAGAAGACAAAAACCTACTCAAATTAGCTCAGTATTCCAGTGGCTGTAGAAAAGTCATGGGAGTTGCAAGGCAGTCCCCAATGTATGCAACATCTGTGAATTAAATGCATACGCCTTTTCGCGGTTGCTGCAGTAAAATAAAGTATGGTCTTTATCTGAATGCTCAACATTTCTCAGCTTAGAAAAATCTTGAAAGCTCTGGCTTTATGGTGGATTTAGCTCTCAGGAAAGAGGCTTGAAGAGAACTTTCATCTTTGTCACAGATCCTGCAAAGACGTGACCTTGCCATTTATAAAGCCATGGAGCACATTAAAAGGAGAACTACCATTCCTGTAGAAGAGGCTATGAGCGTTGAACAGAATGAGCTTTGCAAAGGTTAGAGTGCATGAGGTAAGAGTATTTGCCTCAGAATAAATAATCTTGACCAAAAGCAACACAAAGTTAAAAGGCATGACTTTCTTCAACCAAGTCATATAGGTTTTTCTGCCTGAGAGAGCATGCATGTTATTCAAGCAACATTCAGAGGTAGTGCATTTACTACCAGGAGAGTATTCATCTAAGCAAGTAATTCCTTGTTTCAGATGTCATTTGGTACAGCACATAAAACATTAAGTGAGGCCAAGACTCAACATAGACGTTAATGTACAATCCAGAAATAATCATGTGCTGATGGCTTGAAACGAAATCTGTTGTTAATAGAGAATACTGGTATTGTCAATGAAACAATGCTTTACACAACACTTTTTAACCATTCTCCCCAATGTCAACCAAGCTTGTCCTTTGCCTGACAAGAATTAAACTCTTAATTTATTTGTCACAAGATTAATCGAACTCTTTGCCCAATTATGCTGTTGTTTGAATAATTAAGATTCTGATGAACTGAAAATCTGCACTGTGGAAGCCCAAAAGTTCCCAAATGCAGGTTCTCAAACACTCTAAAAGGAGAGGAAAAAAACAAGACATAAAACAATTAAGTACTGAAGCAATACAGTGAATTGTAGCAGGATGCTTTTAGTCAGCAGACGCTTTATAGAAACAAGGATAGATACCCATGATCCTGCTTTGCTGTCTTCAGGTACAGGAGATGAACCCACATGTGCAACTTGTTTAATCATACCTGCCAATATACCAAACAAAACAAGCAACTTCTGTTGCTTTTATTTTGTGCTAATGTATTCCTGTTTCCTTTGCAAAGCAATTTATTCAGCATGAACAATTTGTAATAATATAGAGTATGTGTTCTGTGCTACATAAGCCTTTTCATATGTAATTAATATTTTATTAAATTTTTAACATTGAATTACTTCTTCTGATATAAAAGATTATATTTTCCAGTTCACGGATGCAAATCTACATATAAATAATGTAAGCAATGTTAAAATATCAACAGATATCAGTTTACTACAAAATAAATTACTTACTTCCCTAGAGAATGTTTAATCTCAATTATTGATCATGGAAAGCACACACCATTAACAAGCAAGCCAAGAAAAATTTCTTTTCCAAACAGCCAAACTACTGCACACATATTTTGATACCTAAACTGCAGTATATACTCAATAACTTCAATTTTGCTCCTAGGAATAAGGAATCCTCAGAGCTGTTCAGCTCCACCATTTGAACTATTTCTATGCTATCCAAAATGAAGAGAGGTACCTAAGTGAGCACCTGAGTGAATGCTGCAAATCTTGTAGTTATAGTGATTGTCAGAGCTAAGAGGCATCACAGTTTGTTTGGCACCTGACTTCTCAACTGCAGGATTTCATAGGCTCCTGTAACATGATTGGAGGTGCTTCAAAACTCAAATAGGGGCAGGATAAGGTCATGCTGAGCTGACAGCTATTGTATTCACTTCTGCACATAGTGTGGTAAAAGCAACAGATCATTTTTGGACAACTGCCTTACGGGTAAATCACATATTATGTTGCAAAAAAAAACGAAACAGGGCTCTAGACCTTCCTTACCCAGAAGGTGATTGACTTCATCAGACCTACAGTCCAGAAGAGTGCTGTAACCATTTGACTAATAGTCTATTTTCATCCTTTTTTGACGTGCTAGAAAAGGAAGAAGTGGTGCAAGATCTGTTTGGAATATTGGTGGTGTCTCACACTCGCAGCTAAAACAGTGCTCTGACACTGTAGCATTATGTGCAGTTGGCTAGCCAAGTATGAGGGCAACACCAGCCAAAGCACAGCCCTGGTTTCCTTGTAGAATGGGTGCTGTCATCAGCTTTGCCAGTACTCCATAGCTTATCATAGAAGAGATAAGACTTCAGGGTTGCAGTGGAACGAGCGTAGCCTGACAGTATCTCACAGCATTGGTTGTTTTATTCTACATGTTCAATAGGATAGAAAAAGAGAGCATTGCCTGTCACCAAAACAGAAAATCAATACTGACTCAGAACGAGTGCCAGGTCTATAATGACTGTACACAGATGTTACTAGAGTAAACTTGAGGAAAATATGATAAAAGCTGAACAATCAGCCATCCCCCATTGAGTGAAAATATTCAGAGTAGCTGGTTGAGTGGGAACATGTGCAAAATGAATGAATCATGCATGGATCCCAGATGCATGAGAACATCTGTGATGATGATGAGAACTACTTGCATATTCATGCTGTCATTATCACTTTTGCTTCTGAGCAGCTCCTTATTGCACAGAAGAGCTACAACTCTCATATCTGCAGTTAGCAGCTCTGAGATCATTGGGATATCCAGTTAAAAGTAGCATCTTCAGTTCTGGTCAGAGTGAAACAAATTACAAGACAAGTAGTCACCATGCTTAGCAATTCCAGCATTGCATCTATACAAACCTCTTGGACGCCATCTTGGCTGCCTTCTGTAATCATCTTTCATTCATACTACATGAGAAAATGCTGGCCTCTAGAAGCTTCAACAAGCTATTGCTAGTTACATTTCCCCAAGAGTAACAGAGTGCATATCGGTGTTATGTGCTGTACAAGGTCACGTTCAAAGCTCCACTGTGCTTCCAGAGTAGTGTTAAAGGTGCCTACATGTAAATAAATCAAACTCTTCATCTTTGCAGTTGCAGCAAGTGAACTGAATTGGACTATGTACAGGTACCAGTATGAGTCTGAGCATGTTCAGTGATGCACAAGGTCAGGTCCCTGGACTATGAGCTCCAGGTGATGGGCATCTTGCCTTAGTGGCCATTTAAGCCTGCACCATAAATCGTAGAATCACAGAATGGTTTGCACTGGAAGGGACCTTAAAGCTCATCTAGTTTTATCCCTCCTGTCATGGGCAGGGACTTCTTCCGCTAGAGCAAGGTGCTCAATTGGAAAAAAAAAAAAAACAACAAAACACTGTGTTATGGAGAGACAGCAGATCAGGAAAACAGTTGTAGAACTTGTAGAGCTTCTACATACAGCCTGCCCAGAAATAAACTCACCATCTCTCGTATTCTTATTACAGATGTAACTATTGCTTCCCCAATGTTTCTTGCCTCCCACTGCTTAATAATACTTATTCAAGCTGGATAGATCTATGTCATTTCCATGAGATAAACAATAGAAAAAACTCCATTCCCAATCTTTGTGTCTCTGGTATCACTTTCACTTTCTAATGTAAGCTGACATACGGTAATGAAGATGAGGAGGGTTTCCATCTCTACCAGTTCAGCTTTTGTATGATATGTGTGTCCCACAGGTATCGCCCAGGCATTGCTATCTTCTGCTGTCTTTGACCAGCATCATAGTGAACTACTTCATCTTTCACGTGCTCCTGTGCTCTGAAAATTATATTAGGAACTTCTGGCAAGCTCAGTGTTGCAGCAGTTTCTGCGCCTCCTAAATTAACCTTTATATGCTCCAGCCATAACATTCTGACATGTGACACAGAGAGGCAACCAAAGGCAGATGCTAATAAACTAGAAAGAAAATTAAGAACTAAATGTAACATCTTAGTAAGTAAATAATTTATATAAAAGTAGGGGTATGATCTTCACTGTCTGATCTAGAAGAGTAAGTTGCTAAACACAGCCCGTGATGGAGAACAGAACACAGATTAACTAATTTTCATTAAGTAACCTTCTTTCCCCCAAAACTCAAGAAACTAAAACATGTATTATGCAATTATTTCCCTTCCGTTAAGGCTGATCTGTAAGAATATGTAGTCAGTGTATATATGAAAGCATGCATCCAAGTTTAGATTTGTTATGCTGGGATATAAACTGGAGTGTAAGCAGAACCTTATCAAGTAGTTAACATAGGCATTAATGCAACTTTAAGCTGATTGACATGGTTAAAACTTTTCTGCATTTGACATCACTTCTGAAAGACAGATCAACCCTGATTAGAACAAAAGTGCATTAGTGCCCCTTCTCTAGGGTTTTCTTTCTGTAATGCCTCAGACATGTTGAAAATGGCTGAGCAGTCACATGCCGACACCACTGTCCATCAGGCTAACCACCACTGCTGCTCCTTCACTTTTCCCCACCATTTGCCTATGCTGATGTATTGTTTCTTCTCCTACATGCAAGCTGCAAGCTTTTGAGACCAGAGATCTTCACGCACACCCACCCCAGCTACTGCTCTAGTGAGGGTCCTAGCAAAACCACAAAACGTATGAGTGCATTGTGGTGGTAGTAGCTTGGAGAGCACTAATTTTAGAAGCTTCATTTAAACATGGGGCTCCTTTACAGTAATTCCTGCAATACAACCTACACCTTTTTAGGCTAGAATTTAAAATATTGCCCTCAATATTTTAGATCTGTTACTATCATTGTGGATTGCTGAATACTGATGCTTTTTGTTGCCTACAAAAGCAATGTTTGTAGTATTTGTTTGCTTCTGGGTTTCTGTAGGAAGTTTTTCCTATTCTTACAAAAAGGTTGTTCTTTTATTATTTGCCAACAGTACCTTAATTAATGAAACTGTTATGCACCCAAACACAGAAGGCATCACACCTCAGAATGGCAAAACTGCAGTGCACAAGGTACAGCACTGAGGAACTCCATCCTACACTGTCAGACTTATCAGCACCCATGTTGTATAGCTGAATTTTGCCAGGCGCTATATCATAATTCACAGGATCTATTGCTAGCCAGGAAAAAATTCACATTATGTCAGTTACAGGCAGACTTGATGAATTGGAGGCTCCAAAGCTTTTTTCCCTCCACTTTTTCATCCTCTTGCTTCTGCAGCTTGTTGCAGAGAGAGCTCCAAGCTGCCCTCACTGGCATAAGCAAACAATATCGTCCAGGGGCCATGCCACTAGCAGGCATAGTCTATGCTGATCCTCAGGCCAGGCACAATTCCCTTAGGGTACTTTTTTATGTCACTGAGTTATGTATGGAGAAAGAGCATAGTTTAGTAAACATTACAGTGTGCTGCGATTCAAGATAAATGGTCGATGTAGCACTGCCACCTCTCTCCAAGTGGCTTTGGTCAAGTCTGTTGGCTTTTCAGCATTTCCTCTTGAGACATGGAGGCAGATCTACTTCACTGAAATCTACCGATGGAAAAAATGCTACAAATCAGTTGCTTTAGCATCAAATTCTGATGTCTGTATTCTGTTGGACTAATCTCATCTGTGCACAGGCTGCACAGAAGGGAGGGGGAAAAAGAAAGCAATGACAATGTGACAATGTTCAATGCCTGATCAGACTAAGCTGCTCCTAATTTGGTTCAATACAGCTCTCAAGCTGCAGCTTGTCAGTCACCTGAATAATCCTGGTACAATTCCAATCCATATTTCTACCTAAAAAATTTAAAATCTTTAGCATGCAATTAATATAGCTGGCAATGACACACTACATCCATCTGCCCTCTTGCACCAGATGAGGTTTAATAATCAATATACCCAATAGGCTCAAATAATTTAGAGCACATATTTGCTCTCTGGAGTGGCTCTTGCTGGCTAGAGGTTTCAGCACTTCCCCGTAAATTTAAGGACTGAAGCAGGGGGTGGAACAGGGGAAGAGATTTGTGGGAGAATTTCTGTGTATGTGAGTGACAATTTATAAAGATGGCTTCTCGTAAAAAGAGGTTGCTTTTGTGCAGTCATTTTGAGGTATTAAATTTTGATAACTCCTTAATCACTGCAATTTAATGAGACAGAGGCAGCAGGTGAAGGAGGAATCCATCATGTCAGCTCAAGTACCCAGCTCTCTTCCTGCCATGAACATTTGCCATGACACAGTAGTCTGAAGCAATCCTCTTGCAGCTGCAGTTCAGAGGAGGGATTTTGAAGTCTTCCAAGAATGTTTGATTTTCCTGAAGAAACCTCCTTATGTAATCAAAAGTAATCTTTTACTCTCCCCCCAAAAAAACATGAACAAAAAAACATTGCTCAAAAAAGTGTAAACAAAGCACCTTTAAGCGCATACTTTTTAAATCTTAAAATTGTCCAGGACCGGTTATTTTATCCTGTAGGAGTGTTTGCTGCAAGTGTCACTGCAGACCTTCATTTGATGCAGTGCTTAGTTTCTAATTCACACTTAATACATCTTAGCTAATAAAAAGCAAATTCCCCAGAGATATTTGTGGCCTCTCAGGTATCATTTTTTCTTATTATGAAATTCTTCTATTTTTGGAGATTCTGTGCGACAAAATGCAAACGCAAACAAATTGCTTCTTGCAGATGAAAGAGAGGTGGAGGAGGAGACAGCATTCATAGATCCCACAATCCAGCCTTAAACCCTAGGCACACTGTTCCCCATATTGGTAAAGCACATTGCTCGGAAGTCTGAGGTGTTGAGGCCCACAGTGAGGAAGCGGATAACAAGGCATCCTGTTTTGCTATGGCTAGTATAAACTGCTTGGACTGTTTCAGCAGATATACTGCATAAGCCAAAAGCACATTTCACAGTGAAAGCTGCCGCTTCTCTTTACAGAAGGATATGGTTTTGTTGTTTCTGTTCCTGCTGAGGTTCAGCAAACTTATTCCATGTGGAAAGCATCTGATTAAGACAATATTGGAACTGCTATAGCTTGCACCTTTCTCCAATACCAAATTTTTCCTTGAGAAGCATGAATCTGGACACAGTCTTTGGTGTTGCAAAAGTATCTTCTTTGAGATAATGTCCACACAGCCAAAAATCTTCAGCCAGTTCTCAGCACCCACCCCTTCTGTCAACGCTTAAATTCCTCATTTATTAATTTGATATTAGATTGTCCCAGGAATCATTTGCTGTAATCCAAGATACAGAGAAGGTATAATAAATTTTTTAAAATTGAATAATTGCGTTCCTCTTTGTCCTGTCAGACAGGATATTAGCAGTCTGTCAACCATAAATCGCAACATGATCAGATCTTCCCACCACTTAAGGGAATATAATTAAATTTAAGGTTTCACAGTTTTCATCATCTAATAATTCTTAACTTGTTCTGTTATTAATAACCTTTGAAAAGCTGGTATATATTTATAAGAACAGGGAGACAAATATTGTGACAGCTTCTACTGCAATTCCAGGACCACTGTTATTGAAGTGGTTCCATTATGAAGCCAGATTACTTTCTAAACAACTGTTCTGATATGCCAATCAAGAAATCACTCTGAAGCAACTAAATAGTGATTATCTTGTTACACCTCCTCTTAAGCTGCTGACATCCACTACCACAGCAGGAATGGTCAGTACCAGTTTGACTTGCATACTCAGAGGGAATTAAATCAATTGTTCTTTCTGTGTTATCCATCTTCTGTAGGAATTGGTGCAAAGAGCTTTACATCTCTCAACATTTGACACTGAAGGGGGAGAGCAGTCACAGGGAGACCCAGGCATCACACCAATGGGCTCACATAGAGAGGAGCTGGGATTGGAGACCTTCCCCGTAAAACTCAGCTCTACAGCTGATAGACACCGGGTTTTAACACACACTGTTTTCAAGACCAAAATCTAAGCCAATTCATACCATATGCAACAACATTAGTGTAAGTATTCCTCTTTCTCTGACACGGCAAACGTATTTGTTGCCATCTACTGCATCTTTTGCACTAGGGCACTGTTGCTGCCTTCCTCCTTCTCAAAACTTATTACAAAAATTAAAACCTTCCATAAAATAATTCCCTTTCAGAATCAGGTTCTGAAAAACAGGAAGTGGGTAAACAGCACCCTGATTTCTTTCTAGATCTTGAAAATACAAGATTTTAACTGATTGTTTTTCCTTTCTTGTTCCCCAATCATTCATTCTCGTTCCAACTGGCTATAAACCCCCATTGTCATGCATAACTGCCACTGGCTGAGTGGACACAATTCCTCTTGGAAGTCATTTGAAGTGTAATTTTAACCTGACCATCAGCCTTCCCTTGCTTGGAACAAACATTTTGATTTCTCAGAGACAAAACCTTTTTATTGTTTTATCTCAATCACTCAAAATAAAACATTCCTTCATTTAAAGTCAAATTTCCAAAGCCACCCTAAGAGCAGAAATTACTACCCTTCCGTTGTCTTTTATCTGTATTGTTTCTCATTTTTTTCACTTTTGACACAAGCAGAAAAATTCTGTTTCCTTCCCTTTACATGCAAACTTTGCAAACAATATCTCTAAAACCAACTAGAAGTCAGGCTTGTTATTTCCAATCTCCCAACAGAAAAAGCAAGCAAGCAAGCAAGCAACACCACAGAGTAACACCACCTATTTTAACACTGATAGCTTTTTCTGGAGAGAGGTTGAAGTGCTATTTAGAATACATATTCTTGCTTGCCTTTATTTTGCACAGAATTAGTTTTAAAATAGATAAAGCCTCTTGGGCTCTCAGAAAAGAATGATTCTTTTTCCCTCTTCCCCTCGCTTCAGCTTCTCACCAATAGCAGCCAGTTCAGTACTGATTTCTGTGAAGTAAGTTCTGCTTAACAACAAAAATCCTTTCCATCTTGCCAGCTTTTAAGGCCACCCTTCTCCTCTTTTTATGTATTTCTCAAAATTATGGGTCCCTCACGCAATCTTCCACCTTCATAAATTGATTCCAGGCTTTCTAAAAATCTCTCCAGCTCCCACTTCAAAGATCTGGATCAACAGAAAGGTACTGAGGCAAGGCATACTTTATTCACCTTTCCACCACTGGGAATTATGACAGAATTATGATGCTTCTAATTCCCTTCTCCTCTACATAAGCTCCAGTCTTCATCAGTGCCCAAATTCAGACCTGTATTTTGGTTGCTCCTCTCCATCTTATCCCAAAGTCTTTCAAGAGAACCTATAAGGCAGCATTATTTTCAAAACAAATTAGAACCATCCGTTTGAGCTGTCTGTCTCCTGGGGATGACTACAGTCGAAAACGATCCTCAACAAGAACTAAGAACATCTCCTTAGGTCAGACGCTTCCTTCTGCAATGGTTTTATGGAAGATGACTCTATTCTGTATAACATTAATATTAAACTACTCTAAAGGCCATGGTGTCTTGATATCATTGCTGCATGGACATCAACAGAGTACTTACCAGGAGCAATATGAATAGACCATGAAGACTAGAGGGTCTTCCATTGTTTAAAACACCTGTATGAATGAGAAGATTACATTTTTACTTTCCATCGTTTTGTTTGCATGGACATAACCGGATTTAAAGTTCTTGGCTTCTGGTTCTTATCAGAATGCATTTGCTGTCAATAGCTTTTATTAAAAGTTATTATTAGGTAACTTTTCACATTTATCTCTTATCACTTTCGACTTCAGAAAACCTTATCACTCCTTTCACTAAGTGTATGATAATTAGAGCTTTGCAATTACAGGTAAAACACACACAGATTTAATGGACCAATTTGACAAGCTGAAAGAATTCCAGTTCCCCTATCTATTTAGCATTTTAATAGTGCTTCTTCCTAATTAGTCTGTAGTTACAGTTACCAAAGTAATTGTCAATGACTATAACCATAAATAAGGCAGATCTGTCAGGGCTAGCTTGATCTTACAATGGATCAGGGCCTTTCCCCAGGAATGAGCAAATGCACTACAAAGTTTCAGTCAGAACCAAATGTCTCCTGGGGTTTGAGAATAAAAGTTAGATTAATAAACAGTCTACAGGCAAAATCAGTGAAAAGACTCTACATTTCCAGTGTCTTTCAAATAGTAGTTAGAACAGAAAGGTAATGCTACTCAGAAAGACAGTTATAGTGATGTACTAAACCAAGATCACTTCTGTAAGTATTCCTGCGTTAAGCTGTACTTTCTAGGTTACTTACCAGATGTGAAGGCTGTATTGCAGGATGTGTCACTCTCCTTTGGGCGTGAGGGAATACACCAACCTGAACACCACAGGGCTCCACTGGTTACCTCCTCCCATTTCCTCCCTGAGTTGCTGCTCCCTTTCTACACCAGCACAAGCAGTGACTAAATGTTCTTTTCCTTGGCACACACACACTTTACAACCACTGAGTGCAGGAGGATCTTGCAAGAAATTTATACCCTGTTAAGTCTTTTGCTGCCTAACCTGGAGACACAGGATCTTTTGAGAATGTGTAACAGACTCTGACTTATTCCAAATGCAAATGCACAAAATATTACAATACATGTGAAGTAGCTGTGACTTTCTGCATGCTGCACCAAATAGTCCTGTCCAAAGAAACACTAAAGATATTTGAAAGAAGTCAGCTTCTCCTTTGTATCATTTTGCATGCCAATTTGTGCCTGAAGTCCTCCTCCACAGTTCAAATTACCATGTACGAGAGCCTGTGAAGCGCCATTTTCTTTTCTGATAGAGGTAGCTGTTGGCCCCACAAAAGGTTTATCAAAGGTTAGAAAGGTAACATAACAAGCAATGGGAAAAGAAGCCACAAGAAGAACACCCTTACCTTGGAAGTTTGGCCTAATGCTATAAAAGAAAAAAATATTTGTTCTGCTGTCCTTATAAATCTTAACCTACGATCACTCAAAAACAAACACAGAATTTTTTTCCCCTCACAGTATACTTTTGTTCTTAGAATGAATCAATAGAATTAGGCTGTAAAATATGAGTGAAAACTGCAAACTCAGGACAGGGGAACAAACAAGCAGTTGTCTCCATAGATATGTAGTTGGTGTATTTAATTTTTTAAATTTCTATTTTGTTATGGCTGTGAAACATTATTGTGGTTTAAGCCTCTCCGCAGTTCTCTCACTTACTCCCCCCTCTTTCTTCCCCCCAGCTACCAGAGCGATGGGGAGGAGAATCGAAAGAATGCAACTTCCACAGGTTGAGATAAGAACAGTTTAGTAACTAAGGTATAACACAAATCACTACTGCTACCACCAATTATAATAATGACAAGGCAAGCACAAGGGAAAAGAATAAAATCACTCACCACCTGATACCCAGCCCGACCAAACAGTGCACCCCACACACTTCCAGGTCTCTGCCCTCTGTTTTTTCACATCCTGGGTATGACGTGCTGTGGCATGGAATACCCCTTTGGTCAGTTTGGGTCAGGTGTCCTGTCTCTGCTTCCTCCTGTCTTCCCCCCCTCCCTGGCAGAGCATGTGTCTCAGAAAGTCCTTGGTCAGACTAAACATTCTAAGCCGTAACTACAAACATTGGCATTATCAGCACTGTTCCCAGGCCAAAAGACAAAACCACAGCACTGCACCAGCTACTACGAAGGAGAAAAATGACTGCTACTGCTGAACCCAGGACAGTATCCACCCCTTATTCCATACCATTCGTGTCGTGCTCAGATCCCATATTTTCAATATACCATCACATATATATATATATATATATATATACATACACACACACACAGAAAGGGAGAGAGATCATCCCTTAGTGCATGGACCAATCCCTATAAAGCTGCTGAGTCCATCCAGTCCATGATATCGGGCTCCATCTCTTGGAACAGTCTTTCAGAGCAGGGGAGGCTGTGTGCAGTGTTAACACTCATGAATAACCTGGGCAATAGTGTCTATTGCTAAGTCCGCCCCTCGATCGTGAGTCCATCTGTATACTGCATCTCTGCCCTGATGGCCTGAGGTGTCATGGGCCCACCAGGCTCGAAATAATTCACCCTCCCCTTCAGCAGTTTCTGTACCTTGTCATCAGGGACTCCGTACGGCTGCCTTCCATCTCCGACGCTTCCAAAGCACTGGTGGGGCCCAATGGACTAGATACTTGCCCATACTGTCCCACACACTCTGCCACTCACGACTGTCCAGCCTTGGGGAAAATCTCTTGGTCATCCTACCTCGTCGTCTAATCCCAGACAAGACCCAAACCCGACTCTTTATAACTCTCGGGACCAGATGAAATGATTGTGGGTAAAACACACTCTGCATGTGTGCCAACATGCTGATCCGCATCACAATCAGCAGGCAGGTCTCAAGAGTACCCAAAGGCCATTCAAAACCTTCAGAACTCTCAAATGTTGCTGCTTTACTTGTCACTGGGGCTAGTGCAGCTGCTGCACTTGCTGGCTCTCTCGCCACCAGTTCTTTTTTTTCTGAGCCCAGATCTTCCTCCTCTGCCTTGCTGGGAAGTGCTGCGTGGTCTCCTGCATCCTCCTGGGGCTCGCGGGGCTTGTGGGGCTCAGCGGGCAACTGTGAGGGGCTGCCCTCAGCCACCTCGGGGCTGGGCTTGGCTGCAGGGCTCGGCTATTCCACCACCTCCTCCCACTGCTCGGTAGCCACGGGACACAGCTCCTGGTCCCTGGAGCTGCACTTCAGGGCCATTTCTGCTGCTGGTGGCTCCCAGGGCCGCTCCCCCTCTGCTTCCCACAGCCTCACAAAGACGGATGTGAGAACAAGGGCCAGAACGGTGAAGAGTAGCCGGACGGCCAGGTACAAGTCCACGTCCCCCCTCCCTGCTCCTGGAACCTGCCCATATTACAAGTCATTTGCACAAAGTACAATGAAACAAGAAACTTAGCCCAAAGCCCATATCTGAAAAAAGCTAAGATAACAAATACCGGCTGTAAGCAAAGTACCACATGCTAAACCCATGAGAACCAGAACAACAACTCTGAGAGCCAATAAATCAGCATTGTTGACAAGCGACTATTAATCCTGTCATTATCTCAGCCCTTTGTGCCCCAGGTTGGGCGTCAAAAAGAACTGTCATAGTTTAAGCCTCTCAGGCAGTTCTTTCACTCACTCCCCCCTCTTTCTTCCCCCAGCTACCAGAGGGATAGGGAGTAGAATTGAAAGAATGCAACTTCCACAGGTTAAGATAAGAACAGTTTAGTAACTAAGGTATAACACAAGACCACTACTGCCACCACCAATTATAATAATGGCAAGAGAAATACAAGGGAAAAGAATATAATTGCATACCACCTGATACCCAGCCCGACCAAACAGTGCACCCCACACACTTCCGGGTCTCTGCCCTCCGTTTTTTCACATCCTGGGTATGACGTGCTGTGGCATGGAATACCTCTTTGGTCAGTTTGGGTCAGGTGTCCTGTCTCTGCTTCCTCCCAGCTTCCCCTCCTCCCTGGCAGAGCATGAGACTCAGAAAGTCCTTGGTCAAACCAAACATTCTAAGCAGTAACTATAAACATCGGTGTTATCATCGTTGTTCCCAGGACCAAAATCGAAAGCACAGCACTGCACTAACTACTAAGAAGGAGAAAAATGACTGCTACTGCTGAACCCAGGGCAAGCATCTATTTCAAGAAAGTTAAAACGATGCAATGAACAGAATGGTGGGAAAAGGATATAGGAGATAACAAGCTTAAGAGTATTGGTACATGTGTATGTCTCCTAACCAGCCTCTGTCAGCTTGATTTAATAAACCAGGAACTGACAAGGGGTGTTTCTACTTCCACGGGGTAGAACAACAATTAGCTCCAATTGGTTCAAGTCCCCAGTCTGAGGAGAAGACACCAGTTGCTGACTCAATACTAAGGGAACCAACACATTTCAGTTGGAGCAGACAATATCTCAGATATGGAAAGTAATGGGGCACCTCACAAACTTATGTGAATAAAACTGTTCTTCACAAGCCCCAGGTGCTGGAACAAAAGCAGAGCCGTATCTTGATAGCAGTGCCAGATGCCAGAACTACAGATTTATTTCACCAACACTTGTTACTCAACAGCAGCCAGACATGTATACTTTGCCTGACTGGACACTTTTCTTCCCTTGCCCCATCCTTAGGCCCATTCCTCTGAAGTGAATGTTGCAAGAGGATCGTGCATCTCACAGACAAACTTTTAACCTTCTTCTTGTTCATCTTTTGCAAATTGCCCAATTTTCATCATGACCTTACTGAATACGTTCAAAACCATAATTACTTGGATATTACCTATGTGAATGATTTCCAAGTTCCAACTGCAAATGATACAGGATGTGCAACTTATTCCACAGCACAGCTAGTAATATTTAACTAGACCATCACAAACTTTGATATTAGTTGTTACTGCTTCTGCTGTACTGTCAAAAGCCATATCCAAATCAGAAACTAGACAGAATCCTCTCATTCAACCCCAAGACTTCGAGTCATGAATGCCCACCTTGCCATCCTGTACCCAAATTCACTGAGAGTGGGGATCTGAAAATTCAGTCTAAAAATGTCATCTCTCTCCCACAAGCAAGACATTCTCAGTTGAATATGGATTATCAAAAATATCCTCCTCCATCACCATCAAAAAAGGTGACTGAATTTTAATCATTTTTTCATCAATATTTTTAGAAAATAAGACCACCTCTATATTGGCAGGGAGTGAAGCTGTATTAAAATACAGAAAAATCAGGTTTCTCAGTGTTCTAGCTTTGAAAGCTGGTTTCGAAAATACTTTTCCCCAGCCTTATATAAGAATGCAAAAGAAAGCTTGTCAACTGCCTTCATGGAGATATTCATCGCAGGGAACTTGTGCCTTGGTTGGCAGTCCCTATGAGGCAGAATATTTAGCAAGATCTACCACTACCTTAGATTTCCTGTGTGAAGACCAGCAAGAACTTTCCAACAACATACAACGTACTGACTCGGCTCTCAAACTGATTTAGCTTCCTTTTAAGACAATGTTGCCTTCATACCTACAAAGAATCTTGCCCACCCTTTTTCTGGATCTGCTTTACCACCTCCTTCCATCAGAGGAATTTTCTGTCATAACTAGGAAGTCATATACTTTCACACATATTTTTTCTAATGATCAGCAGTAATAATCAGGTGTTAATTCTTCTTTCCTACAATGTTGTCCTTTTTTATGTCATAGAAGGTGTTTCGAAAACAAAGCTTAAAAAAAGTGAAGTATTGGAAATACACCTAAACTACACAAAACTAAACAAGCAAATCAATGCATGCCAAGAGACTAAATTTGTAATTCTCGGTTAATAAAAATCTCCCAAACTTTAATGAAAATTTTCTTGCATAAGGCTTATGAGATCATGCATGGAAGAATATAATTAAGGCCTACTGAAGACCTATATAGTGATTGAATTTCTAACTAAATATTCAATCAGCCATCAGTCCCTCTGCTGCAGAAACTCTTCTCCTCAATGAAATTCTTTTCCACCTAGGATTATAGGACTTGGAAGAGTTCTTGATTTTGCATACGGAAATCAAACTCTTTCCTCAGATGGCAAATGTGTCTGTGAACTCTGAAGAAAAAAAAAACAAAAAAAAACCCCAAACATAACAGGAGAGCTATAATCATCATTAAATATATAAAAGCTGGGGAGGGAAGTGTTCTATCCATGTATATGACAAACAGAGTAATAGATTTATACTGAAAAAAAAAAAAGTCACAACAGGTAATAACAAATACCTTCCCAGGTAAGCAATGTATTGAGACAGTCTGTCTCTGGAAGCTGCAGAGTTTGACAGATCTTGAGAGCATAAGTGATTTCCTTGATGGGGAAAGAGCACGGACAAGACGACCTTTTGAGATCTAGTCTATGTCCATAGTTACATAGGGTCATCCTAATTTCCCTTTTCTTTGCAGCAGCCTGAGGTCTGATGTGCACTGATATTGTGTCAGATTTGTACAATTCCTCAGATGTGTTCCACTATGATCAAAGGGAAGGTTCTTACATCTTCTAACGAAGACCAAACAGCTTTCATTATATTTCCACTAGGTTCTGGTACAATTTAATCCCAGCCAGCAATCAAGTTCCCACACAGCCACATGATCGCTTCCTCCTGTCCCCAGTGGAATGAAGAAATCAGAAAAAAGTGGGTTGAGATAAGAATAGTTTAATAACTGAAGTGAAATATATTATTATAATGAAAGAGAGAGAAGGAGAGAGAACCCAAGGGAAAAAAATCCCAAGTGATGTACAACAGAATTGCTCACCACTACTGAATTTTTTTCCCAGTTGCTACA
The DNA here is from genome assembly GCA_028858755.1 of Ara ararauna. Lineage (NCBI taxonomy): Eukaryota > Metazoa > Chordata > Aves > Psittaciformes > Psittacidae > Ara > Ara ararauna. The sequence goes on along the minus strand of CM054410.1, from coordinate 6,060,624 downwards.
CTTGCATTAAAAAAAAAAAAAAAAAAAATAAAAGAAGTATTGCAGTAGATGTCATTCAAAAGAACACAAATTTTTAAGCGTGTCAAAATAAATAATTACTCAAGTTTTCAGAATTGCTCTCAACCTTTTTCCTATCAAGACTGAGACATTTTTACAGATTCAAGATTAATTTATTACTTGGTTTGGATGACCCAACATATGTAACTAAGATGGGGGGGAATTAAACCCGCCACAATTCAATTTCTTCCATTAAAAAGGGCTGTAACAACTCTGTTTAAGCATTCTTTCTTTTCACCTTCTCAATCTCCCACAAGTGCTGAGTCTAATCTGTTAAATTGGTTTCCCATCTGTGATTAACCTAGAACTGTTCGTATAAGCTTTCTGGTATCAAAATTTGTACTGCACTGAATGTGCTCTTAGGCCATGACCCACATGCCTGAACTCTGGAATTATGCCCCTCTCTCGAGGAACCTTGCTCTATCAAAGAGACAGAAGTTACAATCAAATGCCAAGATGGGTATTTCCAGCTAGCTTTCGTTGCAGGTGCACTGCAATGGTAGATATGCCATCCCATTCATAACCTCACTGTCTTTATTTGTTGTATCTCGGCTGATTCCATTTTCTCTAATCTGTAGCATTCTATTTTGCAGCTTCAAACCACAATAGCTGTAATCTGAGGGCTGGCTGGTGGTGAGAGATAGCTAGCCCCTGCCTTCCAGCTTGTGCTCTGCTTCCATCCCATCCCTGTCCCTGCACTAGAGTCACGCAACTGCCTGGCAGGTCAAAGCAGAGAGCTTTCATAGCTATTGCTCATTATAGTTGCTTTTTGTTGTTGTTAGTCAGTGTTCAGCCAGATCTCTTCCATTATTTGCATGCAACTACATGGCTGGCGATGGCACAGAGTAGTAAGGAAGTTTTTCTCACCCCTGCCATTGTCTAACAGTTTCTGTCTGACCTGAAAATAAACAAAGCAAAACCAGGAAAAGCTGCTCAAATTTAACTTTCCAACACTGTATCAATGACTTCTTTTGCACTCCTCATAGAGCTAAAAGCAATTTAGTACTTGAAACAGTGACATTAAGCACCTTCCCATAAGAAGAAACAGGGACATTAAGCACCTCGCCATAAGAAAAATGAGCAATTTCATGCTGCAAAGACCTTCCTTACCTTTTAATGTTACAGGTCTTTCAGGAGCATGAGTTTAAGGATAGCATGAAGAGGAAAAACATTTCTGTTCGTATTCCATGCTTACGCTATTCGCATTTCTGTATAGCTGAGGGCCAGTTAGAGTCTATACAGACACAAAAGAAAAAGCTCTCCCATGCCAATAATCTAACACATGAGAGAACAGATGAACTTAGACAGATAAAGAAATGGAAAGAAACAGCAAGCCAATACTAAATCCACATCATATGCCAATGGTCTGCCTCAGCAGCAGCAGTTAAACACCCATGGGTTTTGAATGCACTTTAATAAAACAGTTTTAGAAGAGAAATTTGTTTTAAAAGAGGAATTTGAAAGATAAATAAGACGTGGCTTTGCTGTGAGCATGAGAACCTTTTCCCAAGGATGAGGGAGATAAGAAAGAAGCACAAAGTTGTTTGCTCATAATACTTAGCAGCATGGATACAAGGGCTGGCCTCTGATGCAGATCAGATAAGGTAGCTGACTTTTGATCACAGGCTTGAGATAAGGGTTAAGGCAAACAAGGGCTGCAAACAGCTTGAAAAGTGAACCCCAGAGATTTGATTTGATGTGATATAGAGGCAAAGAAGGACTGTAAAGAAAACAGTGACATGGTCCAAGGGGCAGATAATGAAGAAGATCTTTGCAAAAGAATGGATTCAAGTATAAACACCAAGGGAAAATAGAAGGATGGTGATGAAGCTTATATATTAACCTCCTGAGAATGTTAGCTGCAAGGATGGTTAGGAAATGTTATATTTCCAGAAGCATTATAGAGAAGAAATATGAACATTGAAGCTAAATATGAACATAAGAATTTAGGAAATATATGAAATAAAGCTATAAGCCATTCATTCTTTCACCAGTACTGCAGGTTTCCCTTACAACCTACAGCCTCTTTCTCTCCCTTTTCCATTAAGTCATAGTTAAATCTGAGCCTTTAACTGTTGCCTTGGGACAGAGTATTTTGTTCACATGAAGAAAGTTATTTGAATAAAGTCAGGTTTTCATTTCAGTTTGAAGAATAATTATGTGTACACCAAAAGTGGGGCACAACAAGCTCTAGGAAAAGGAGAACCTGAACAAATGAAACTAGATTTTATCTGATGAATATTTCTTTACTGCACCATCAAGGAAGAAAGAATGGCAGTGGGTAGCTATGTTTTTCAATTTTTTCCATAGGGAATTCCTAATGAGGAATTTCTCAATTTCAAATAGATGTTAAAGGGTCAGAAAGCAATGTTCCCACACACAGAACAGTAGCCCATGTGCACCAGAGAGAAGGGAGAAGGCTTTATTAACACAGTTCAAACAGCCCAGCCAAATCACCCCTGGGCATCCGATTACTGGTAGTGCGGTGTCAACAGCACCATGTGCTCCCTGGGCTTCAGCTTTCCAGCCACCCTAGGCTCTCTCTTGCAATTCCAAAAGGAACAGCAACCACAGCCAGGCATATCAAGGATTATTCTGACATCGAAGTGCTGCATCGCCCTTTGACAGAATAAAGCAAGAACAAGAAAGCAGCAACTTACAAATACTGCTGTTATGTACGACTTTGAGTATTACCATGCTCCCCTGCAGCCACTAATTATTTCCCTGGTGAGAATGCAAAGAGGGTTTTTCAAGGGGAAGCATTCAAGCCAGTAATGTGGTTACCTACATGGAACCACGGGTAGCACACACATATGCTTAGAATAAAGACAGACTTTCTCCAGTGACCACCTCCCCAGGGACAGAATTTCTGTAGCCTTAACACAAATCATTTTTGTCATGCAAGAGGCAGTTTTTGTAAAACAAGCAACAACAAGACACAGACAAAGCACTGCAGGGCCTCTGCTGCACTTGGCATCTCAATGAAGCCAAAACCAAAGCCTAAACCAGTGCAAAAAATAAATAAAAAGCTAAAATTCTCCTCAAAACAAGGATAGAAGCATTTTCATATTTCAAGTCCCCAGAACAAACATTTTCCATATTATCTGCTAAAATAATGACTATACAAATTCATTCTTGAAGGAATACAAAAGGATTTTCCACATTTGTTTTTAGACAGGTGGAGATTAAAATGAGTTTTAAAAGCATAATAAAAACTCAAATAAATAAATAAATAAATAAAAATCTTTTTCTCCATGCTAGAACTTCTTTTGGAAAATGGGTTTGAACTTTTTCTCCACATTATCTAAAAATCAAGAACTGTAATTTCTATCTAAAAACATTGTTTAAAATTCAAAGATAATTTCTTTGAAAGCAAAAATTAAATAAGAGCACTAAATTGGGAATGAAAAACTGCTTGAAAAGCAAACCCACTGTGTTATGAAAATCCTGCAAAAGAATACTACTGAAAAAGAACAGTTTATTAAGATTCCTAATTTATACATCTAAGATATTCAAAATGAGTGTATACAGAAATCTCTAATGTAAAAACAGCTATTGACTTCATTAGACTAATAACAAAGCTTAATCTTTATGATGTTCAAACCTGAATTTGAACATTCTCAGCACTGTTGCCAACTCAAGGTTTTCTAAGAAGCTAAGCTATGATTATGTATCCAAAAAATGAGCAAGATCTTAGAAACCCCAGATGCTTCCACAGAAGCAACATATCCAAAGTGTCCTTGCTGTGTTGATATATTCTAAATACTGTGCAACTTGGCTTCTCAAATAGGAAATGAGATCTTTTGACAACACAGCCTGACGGAGATTTCTGCTGTTCCATCTCTGAGGTAGAAAGACACAGGAAGGAGGAATTTGACCCTGCTATGTATAAGAAATATCACCATTAGCTTTGCTGCAAACAAACCAACCCATCACAGAAGTGATGATTTTTATTGCATTCCCTTGAGGAAGCAATTCATTTCTTCAGTTTGAAAGCCACGGCCAATTGAAATACAAAAGTTATCAGGAGTTCTTGAGGAAGACATGCATTAGCTTTATGTGCCATCAGTCTGTCAGAATGACATCTAGCATAATAACAGATTGTGTTTAAAAAGAAAATGTAAAATATATTGAGCAGTAGGTCTTCAGGCCAAAGACCTCATCTCTAATTCAGTAGGAAAAGTTGAACTAAACCCATCCAAAACGGCTAATCACCACACTAACAAGATATTGTGGTCTATAATTGATGATTCCTGTATTGATTAATCTCCAGAGCAGTAAAACCAGAAGCAGATCTGAAAGAGAACCACCACTTACAAACACCAGCTTATCTGCTGCTGAAGACAGGATATGACAGATGCCTCCAAAGCAGAGTTTCCATGGCAGCCCACGTGCACCAGAAGAGAACAGGCAAAAACAAGGTCAGAACAAAACTTATTTCTGCTTCTTTCCTCTTCAGTTCTACACAAAGGAAGTAAAAGGATGCAACTTGCAGAATTTTAATATCCGAACACAGCAAATGCTAGAATGGTCCTTGATGCAACTTATCAAGCATGTCCATGTGTGAGCACTACTATAGTCCATCAAAACTGAGGGTCTCCCAAGGAGTAGACATTCAATATTGAATATCTATTCATTGTCAAAATTACAACTTGCTTTTATTTTTTTCTCCACGGACCTTTTTAAATTATTATGAAAGAAATTAAAGAAAGAAACAGACATGTAAAAAACAGTATTGTAAAAAAGCAATTGTTTGTAATTAATTTAATTGAAAAATGCTTAAATGGACAACAAGATTAAAAATAATTCAGGCAGATGTCTCCTGCCTTTTACTGCACTGTCTTTATCCCAGGGCTGCTGAAATTCCAAATAGTTTCATGAGAATGGCTTGACATAATGTCACATTATGACTAAATGCACATTCAAGATACAAGGCCAAAACACTATCTCAGGCACTAAAAGCAGCAAATGCTCAGCATTTGGTGACAAGACTGCAGTGCTTTGTTGATGCTCACTATGAGTTATTTTCTCTGCTCTTCTGATCTGTTCCTGGTAACATAGCCTGTCCTTCCAGTGGCCTTTTCATGTTCCTTTGTGTTGACAAGGAGGATGGTAATGTTAACTTTTCACAAGTAGTAAAGAAACTGTCTCACTAAGACATGGCTTAGCTGTTTTTGTCTCCTTCTGCCTTTTCTTCATGGTTTAGGATTTAAGACATGGTTCGTTCTGTGAAGGTTGAAAAGCATGTGCATATGCTATTCTTTTCAGATGCACCATTCCACTTGCTCAAATCTTCCTTTAACATGAAGTGAAATTTTAAGATTATTTTTAAGTAAACTGGTAGTATGCCTGACAAGGCCTGATAGGACTTTGAAAAGGCTCACAAAACACTATTGTTGTTTCTGGAAGGGATTAATTTTTTCTTTGCATTCATCCATTGTTGTTATTTTCGGAAAGCCAAAGGCTCACAGGAAGCCTATACACATTTTCAGCACTACCAAAATTCAAAGAGGAGAAAACAAAATGGAAGTGTCTGTTACTCTGAAATAAATCAGGAAATGTAATTAAAGATTTCAATTACAAATGGAACAAATGGCATGTCCCATTCTGCTGTTGTAGGAAGCCATCTTGCCAAAATTGGCATGGAAGACTCCTTAGAGAGGTCCTGATGAACTACATTTCAGATGTCTTTATTAATCATTTCATCATCATAATTGAAAGAGTTCTATTTAAACTCAGTATTTAGAGGTAAAATGTTACACATTAAGGGCTGAATATTCGAAGAGATCTGGTTCAGACTATTTGTGCATGTGTAACTTTCTACATGCACATTTCACTTCCAGTTTTGCTGCACTGAGTGCGTGGAATAGCTTATATGCAATTTCATTTGAATATTAAGGCTGAGATGAATCACTGCAGAAGACAAGATTTCAGTCTTCTTACTTTACATTGGAAAGCCCATTGCTGCTAAGTTGCAAAATTACAAATCAGTTCAAGTAATGTGGGACCTGACATTTATGTGCACAAAAGTTATCATGCATATCTACAGAGAATCCATTTCAAACTTCATTTCAGGCTTTTACTAGCCAACTTTTATGTTATTACTGAAAAGACTGAAACATGATTTACATTTTCTTCCTTTAGGAGCATGACACCAACAGAGAATAAGTGACTTCTTTTTCAGGGTGTACTGGAGTCAGAATGGATAAAAGACTGAGGAACTACTGTGTTATACAACCAGGCTTTGTAATGAATGAAGCCTAGACGTTGCTGCTACCAAGAATAAGCACATATGTCATGAGGTCTTGCTCCTATGTGCATCTATCACTCACTTTCAGGTACTTAGTAGCTATCACAATAGAAGCTGTGCAAGTACTTCACAACCTCTACTGTAGTTGACCTCACATCTCTGCCAACTCTCTATTATCCAGGCCAGTGAGGGAGAAGTCTGTTAGGACAAAAGGTTAGACAAAGGGAAAACACTGACAATGCAAAAATATGAGTAGAAAGACACACAGGGAGGACATAGTGAGGAAAAGAGAGAAGATAAAAATGGGCATCACTGTCGAATCTGGCAAAACACAATTCCCATATCACCACTGACTTCAGCATCCAAGTTTATATGGCAAATAACACAGTACATGTAAGAGTTTCTGTTACTTCCCAAGGAAAAGCAGATCCTAGAGAGTCAGCATTGGCATTTCTGTATGCAACCTCTGCAGTTAATCCACAGCCTGACACCCAAGAGATAATGCTATGCTCGCTTTACAGAGAAAAGTCTGAAGTGCAGCACAATGAAGAAACCATCCAATATCTGCAGCTACATAGGACCTGAATCCAGAAGCAGAGAATCTTGAGCTTCTCCACTGCAGAACCACAGCAACTGCTTCTTAAAACACTGAATTGATTTAGGCCAAGATTTCTTCACTGATCTAGACTATAGGATGATCCCTTTCAGCCCCCTGCTTAGACAAGGCTCAAGAAACTGCAGACAACTTCTGCATTATGCACTTCATTTCTGCTGGAGTTTTAACACACCCTTTAGAAAGTCATCCATTCTGAAATAGGTTTGATTCTACCTACTTCCAGCCCCAGTCACTGAATTTCATCATACGTTTTCCAGCAAAGATTAACAAACTCTCCACTCTCAGACGTCTCTTCCCCAGATTTATCTTCATAAATGAATGAATTAGCATTAGGCCTGGAGTCCCAGAGTTGCAGTAATTTAGAGAGCTCTTTTCTGAACCTTTCTTTTTAACTTTGCATTTATCAATGCAGTCAATTTTTAAAAAATTATATTTCTTGCTATAACCTACATCTGCTTTTCAATTATTTAAGTGTCGTACTTATCGACATGTTGTTTTGCTAAGCTGTGCATTGAAGCAAAATTGGGTGCAGATTTCTCACTTGACCAGAACATATTTTTGTGCTATTGCCAATTAGTATTTCACGAACACTGCACAATGCAGTGTGGTGGTTTTGGTGGTGACTTCTACAAAGCTACAGGTTTAATCAAGACAGTTTTTCCTAAAGGTATGTAGCTAAAGGGTGCAAGAAACATTTCTAATGGAACTTAATAAAATACATGGACAGTACTAGTTCACAAAGCAGACATTATGTCATGATTCAAATATCAAAACCTACAAAACAAACATCTTTGCACAGCAAGTTCTTCTTTGCACTGCTTTTTGGCTTTCAGGAGTTCAACGTTTATTATGGGAAAACTGCCTGTAAACTTCTTTTTCCTTGGTGTAAAATAGTAATGTAAGTTACTTTCACTTTGCCTTAGTATTGAGTTTAGAGAGTTTAAAGAAAAATAACAAAAAATCCAACAAGAAAGAAACATTAAAAGAAAACAAACTTCAAAAACTTATTTCTTTTCTGCCTATTGTTCTTCTCAATAAGCATTTACAGCTGCTAACAAATGAATTGGAGGAGAAATCAAAGCACTTTGAGCTCTCTCCCCAAAGAGAACCTGTGACAAGTAAGCAACATATCACAAAAGGCTGTTGACAGCAAATGAAACAGTACCATGATTTGACATAGCAGGATTAATCACAAGGAATAGTATAGAAGATTTGACAAAGAGCAATATAGGTTCTTTAAGGCTGACAACTCCAATTCTTAAGTCAATAACAGTTGTTAGCAGCCAGTTTTATGCAGGTACGCCATATGGTAACGAAAGAAAGATTATGATCATGTTTTAGGAGCCAGCAAGCAACAAGCTGAGAGCCATCAGCCCTCAATTGATCTCAGCTCCTTTCCAACAGTTTCCTCCCCTGTCTTATGGCAACTACTTCTCCATAACTTCCATGAGAATTCCTATTCAAAAGAAATACACTTTGTTGAATTTTGGCTTATCACACTAATTTTCTGTATAACCAATATTTCACTAACCCTAGAATGTGGAATTTGACAAAAGAGCCCACGCATTATTATCCGAACACAAATTTCCACGATCTTTGAGGAGAGATCAAGTTCATGCCCATTAAACTCCTAGACCACATATGACGTTCATCTTGGTCAGAGCCTACATCACTTCCCTAGGTAAAACCTCTGTGTGTTCCAAGGTGCACATTAAGAACCACAACTCTGCATTCATCTTTTCCCCAAACTACAACCACAAAAACCACAAAACACCAAAACAAACACCCACCACCACCACCAAAAAAAAACCAAAAAAAAGCAGCAAAAGATCAGGCAAATCTTCAAAGTCTGTGTGAGAGACAAGCTTGTCTTAAACAGGCATCATGCAGAATCAGCTAACTGAATAGTTAGCAATTGTATGAAAAAATGTGTTATCCTGTACTTCAACTAAAAGATATTCTAATGTTCAGCTAAATATAGAATCATAGAATACTTAGGGTTGGAAAGGACCTTAAGATCATCCAGTTCCAACCTCCCTGCCAAGGGCAGGGACACCTCCCACTAGACCATGCCACCCAAGGCTATGTCCAATCCAGCCTTGAACACTGCCAGCAATGTAGCATTCACAACTTCCCTGGGCAACCCATTCCAGTGCCTCACCACCCTTACAGTAAAGAATTTCTTCCTCACATCCAATCTAATCTTCCCCTGTGCAAGTCTGAACTCGTTACCCCTTGTCCTATCACTACAGTCCCTAATGAAGGGATGCCTCCCCAGGATCCTTATAGGCCCCCTTGAGATACTGGAAGGCTGCTATGAGGTCTCCACGCAGCCTTCTCTTCTCCAGGCTGAACAGCTCCAACTTTCTCAGCCTATCTTTATACGGGAGGTGCTCCAGTCCCCTGATCATCCTCGTGGCCCTCCTCTGGACTTGGTTCCAACAGTTCCATGTCCTTTTTATGTTGAGGACACCAGTACTGCATACAACACCCCAAGTAAGGTCTCACAAGAGCAGAGTAGAGGGGCAGGATCACCTCCCTCGACCTGCTGGTCATGCTGCTTTTGATGCAGCCCAGGATACAGTTGGCTTTCTGGGCTGCAGGTGCACACTGCCGGCTCATGTTCATTTTCTCATTGACCAACACCTCCAAGTCTCCTTCTCTGCAGAGCTGCTCTGAGTCTCTTCTCTGCTCAACCTGGAGCTGTCCCTGGGATTGTGCCGACCCAGCTGTAGGACTTTGTACTTGGCATGGTAAAACTTCATCAGGTTGGCATCAGCCCACCTCACAAGCGTCTCAAGGTCCCTCTGGATGGCATTCCTTCCCTCCAATGTTATCAACCAAACCACACAGCTTGGTGCCATGGGCAAACTTGCTGAGGGAGCACTCAATCCCACTGTCCATGTCACTGACAAAGATGTTGAACAAGATCGGTCCCCACACCGATCCCTGAGGGACACCACTCATTTCTAGAAAGTCCATTGGCGTTTGTTTGGAACTGATATAGACTGAATTATCTCAGTAGTACCTTTGTGTTCATTAGTCTAGGAAAACAGGAGCTACTTAGGTCTTAACTGACATCTGATGGCAAACTTGACTTTTTCTGATAGATAAGACTCTGGAAATCAAAGGTTCAAAAATTAGGTGAGGGACTTATTATGAGTTTTTTCATGAGATTTTGGTATAAGAAGAGGAAGCCCATACATTTCATCAATTTTCTAGTAATTCTACATCAAGACCTGCTCATCAGGCATCATTGCATTTATGAAGGCCCTCTAATAGTGTTAAATGGACATGAGCAATTGTATATCAAAGGAGAAGAACAATTTAATTTAAAATAGTAAAATTTTTAATTCAACTAACCAATTGAGCTTTCCCAATCCATTTATTCCCCAAAATCAGTACTTTGTGTACTTTATGTGACAGAAAACTACAACTACCCATCCATAGCTGATAGATTAGCCACTATTGTTTTAATGGTTGTAGCAGTATTTCAGGCATGTAAATAATTTGAAGTGATTTTTTCAAGGCTAGGAAAGTGTTTAAATATGCTTCTGTGTATCAACCACCTGCCAAACTTTAGCTGAATCAAGCAGTTCCAGATCATTGGAACTCTAATTATTATAAGCACAAGTGGCTTTTGGAACAGCAGTGAGCTCTACATGACAGTTTTGGCAAGCACTCTACAGGCAAATGAATTAAACTCTACTTGCCGATTCTGATTGCTAGATCATTCACTATTGTGTGATCTTTTGGTTTCACAGAAAATTAGTGTTAATGCTTAAATGTTTCTAACATGATAAAAAGCATAAAAAAAAAAAAAAGCCAACCTATTCAAAGCACGGAAAGGCATAAGGCTCTTCTCTATTTATGCCAATGAGAAACTTAGTAGATGTTTTTACAGAAGCTGTATTTAGTCATGATGCAATAAGCATTTTTTTTAATTGCATATTCCTTGCCTATTACAAATGCAAAGTAGAAGAAATTAGCTGAAAACACCTTAGGTAGTTATGGTCCCCTCTCTATTAACACCATTCACACTGTGTGACAGGAAAGTGACTGTAACATAAACAGCTCATTTTTTGCCTCCCCACTGTGATGAAATCTTTATTCTAATGTCAGGTGTTCTCAGGCCACGATGGTGTGTTCGGTCATGACTTATTTTGCCTCTAAACAAAAGGGAATTCGCCACACATCAGCAAGATGGAAGACTTGGATCCTGGGAGAAGATGATGATTTAGAATTATTATTCCTGAGACATTTTCAGCAATTATTTTCAATTTCATTAAAGATGGCATTAGAAATTATATATACCTATTATGCAATATAGCCAAAGATTTTTCAACTTGAGATGTTATTACAGCAAGAGATTTGTGTTCAGATTTTTAGTTATGTTTTGGAGGCCATAACTTCATTTCTCAAGGACCACTGCAAAATGATACATGCCTGTGTATAATCATCAACAAAAAGCAGATCAAGTTCGGGATAAAGTCCATGAAACTAGACTGTCTTCTTCCATTGCAAGTACCCAATCAACATCCTAAAATCAGAATATCGCAAGTCAGCAGGGAACCATGAGGATCGTTGTGTCTAACCCTCTGCTCCTCACAGGACCAAGTAATGTGGAAATTTAATTCCCTTTTAGTTTCTTTAAGCACGTAGAGCACATTGCTTTTGCACAATAAAATTAGTGCTCTGTATTGACAGTGGTCATGCAGCTACAGTAGAAATTGTAAATCTTACTGGAGTTATATTTCACTGCTAAATTAAAATACTGCACATCAACTACTGTGCTGCCCTGCATTTATTCTTCAGAAAAGTAGTAAACAATTTTTCCTCTCTCCTGGAATTCTACTGCTATGGCAAACCTCTCTGTAACTCTCAGTTCTCAGACTTTTTATACAGTGAAGGTCATTAAGTAGATGAAATGGAATCTATTCTGAAAATAGTTCTATACTGCAAATTAAGTGTCAAAAATAACACCTTTGGCTGCTCAAGCAACATTCCAGCACAATGTGAGAACTGCAAAGCAAGGTTTTAAGTAGTTTCTCATTTTGGGCACCTAATTTTAAAGCATAAACATGTTATATGCAGGCAGTAAAATTACAAAATGTTTTCCTTTATATCACAATATGATTAAATAATCAGACTAAAGGCTCAGCATTCCCTGGGAGACTTAAACCTTATGTGCTGTGTAGTAAAAAGTGATGCAGTTCTACATTCAGGCTTACAGAAAAAGCAATGAAGTATTTTATAATCCTTGTGCAGAACAGACTCAAATAAAAACCAAATGAACAGCAGAATTAGGAAGCTGTCAACTTTTTCTTCCTGCTGATGCAAGGAACTAGCATTCAGACCAACTAGCAGAGCATATTTGTAGGTTACAGACTATACAGAGTTTTATTGTAGGTTAAAAGAGGGGTTTTGTAGGTTACAGAGTATAAGGATATTTAGGTTAGACATTAGGCAGAAGTTCTTCCCTGCAAGGGTGCCGAGGTGCTGACACAGGGTGCTGACTGAAGCTGAGGCTGCCCCATTACTGGCAGTGTTCAAAGCCAGGCTGGACACAGAGGCTTGGAGCACCCTTCTCTAGTTGAAGGTGTCCCTGCCCATGGCAGGGGGTTGGAACTGAATGAACTTTAAGGTCCCTCCAACCCAAACCAGTCTGGGATTCTATGCCAGCTCCTGAATTTCTCTTTGCTAAATTTTCATCTTCTTATCCTTTCTGTTTTGTATGTTTTGTTTCTTAGTATCTTATCTAACGTAATTCAAACAGCATGTTGAAGATCCAACTGCAGCAAACTACCACCACTGAAAATGTACAAACACCCTGTAATTCATGGCATCAGAAGTCAAGGGAAATTCTTTCTTATAGGAAAGCACCATTTTTTTAGTATGCATTTAAAAATAACTTTTTATTTGTAAAATAAAAGGATAAGTACACATTAAAGGGTACCACTGAAAAGGAGGAAGTGACTGGGAAAATGCCAAGCTCTGTCTACATACCAGAAGTAAAAGACACCCAGGATGCTATTTTGGGTACAGATGAAAAGTCACTTTTTCTCAAGTGGCTCAGGCACACTGGTCTACAGCTCATTGCATCAATAAATCCTTAAGGATGTCAGCAGGAACTAGCTGGAGAAACAGGAAATGCTTCCCATGCTGTCTTTAACTTTGCTTGTTCAATGGAAAGCAACACAGGCACCCAAACTTCCAATTGAGGTAACTTTTTCAGGCTACCTATCCCAAAGACACGCTCCCATGAAGGACTGCTTTTGTTGCTCAGCAGGCTAAGCGATAAGTAGTCGTGACTTCTATACAATCACTCCTCTAACTGCAATATAGACACTACTTCAGTCATCCCCAAGTGTTCCTCAAACAATTGTGAAGTAGAACAGAAGCAAGAAAAATCTCTATCCAGTTTTGAAGCAGAGATGATGTCATAAACCACATTTCATCCGCATAATCATGCTTTATTCATGCATCTTTCATTCTGCACTCTGGGTCTTCTGTGACAAATAGTCTGACATCCATCTGGTGAGAGATAGCTGGGCACAGTTTCACTACACTATAATAAAGTTCCACTGCACTAATCCCCCAGGAATATAGTAATTATCTCCTACCAGACAGGTGTTAAATGCTGCCTTCCAAGAGATTATCCCATCCTGTCTCCTCTTCTGCCCTAGCTGTACAAGGGACAACAATAAACAGAATATGCTGCTATCTCAATAGGTAAAGAAGATTCATCAGCTCCTGATCCCATGACAGGGATTCTGAGTAAAGCAAGGGTGAGCCAACTTCATCCCTTCCTTACAGCAAGATGAAAAAGAAATACTTTTCCATGGAAAGCTTTCAAAGTGTTTCAGTTTTCAAGATTTGTATTATTTTCCTTGTCCTTTACTTCTCCTCCCATGCATCAAAAAAGCAAACAGTGAAAGAGGAAAAACCCACACACACTCCCAAAAGAAGGAAAAAGTTGCAGAAAAACAATTTGTTTCTAATTTTATGACATGAGTCTCCTACTTTATAGCTGCTTAGAAAATTCATATAACCTGGAAACTTCTTTCTATTACCAGTAAATGGTACAAGCTTTGGAAAAGTGGATAAGGAAATAAACTGGATCCTGCTTCCTCCTGAAGCATCCAAACTTTTACTGATCAGTGTTTTAAGTCGCCTGAAGCCTGTATTTCTTGCCAGAGCCAGGGCTGCTTCTAATTAGTATTTTAAATATAACTTAACTGAAGTGTCTTTAAAAAAAAAAAAAAAAAAAAAAAAAAAAAAAAAAAAAAAAAAACCACCAAACTGAATTATGCAAGTTCTTTTTCTGTCCTCATCTTTTGTGCATTACAGTATTTTCAGTCATGTACAAGCACTCCTCAGTCATCCATCACACTAGGAAATTTAAAAGACTTTCTACATGTAGTCTCCCATTCAGAAATCTATGTAAATTATCAAATTCACATTCAATATTCTTATCAACGTTCCATGCAATAGGACAGAGATTTGAAGTATTGCTCCCTGCCCTTCCCTTCCCATAGCTTGCCTTAGAGAACATCTCCACAGCAGATTTTTACAGTCCTGAATACATACAAGTACTCAAAACCCACCTTTACAAATAATTGCTGTATATCCTATTTCAGACCAGTGCCTTTAGGGTCTGCACAGTTAGTACTACAATTCTGAATATTGAAAGAACTCCTTTGCATGCTGTTTGACCCTATAATCCTTGAGGAGCAGGATATACCTGCATTAGCCTGCAACATTGACTGCATGGAAATCCACACAAAAATTCACCTGCTGGTTAATGCAAGAACAGCGTCATGTCAGTTACAAACATTGTGTAAAAGAAACTTCAACAGTAAAACCAAATGAGAAAAAAGTTTTAACTTCAGGTTGTTGCCCATAAGATTACTTTTGAAGAAAAGCAGACCACACACACAGAAAAGCGCATGGAAATGCCATTCTTTTCACAGAAAATTACTTTGGGGATTTTTAAGACTATAACCCATGTGTCATGGGTTCAGCAGCAGCAGTCATTTTTCTCCTTCGTAGTAGCTGGTGCAGTGCTGTGTTTTCAATTTTTAGTCTAGGAACAGTGCTGATAACACCAGTGTTTCGGTTACTGCTTAGTGATGTTTTGGTCTGGCCAAAGACTTCCTGAGTTTCATGCTCTGCCAGGGAGGAGGGGAAGCCAGGAGGAAGCAGAGACAGGACACCTGACCCAAACTGACCAAAGAGGTTATTCCATACCACAGCACGTCATGCCCAGGATAGAAAGCAGAGAGCAGAGACTCGGAAGGGTGGGGGTGCACTGCGTGGTTGGGCTTGGTATTAGGTGGTGAGAAATTGTATTCTTTCCTTGTATTTCTCTTGTCATTATTGTTATTGGTGGTAGCAGTAGTGATTTGTGTTATACTTTAGTTACTAAACTGTTCTTCTCTCAACCTGTGGGAGTTGCATTCTTTTCGATTCTCCCTCCCATCCACCCGGGAGTGGGGGGAAGAAAGAGGGGGAAGTGAGTGAGAGAGAGACCGCGTGAGTTATAGAGGTTTAAACCACGACAGTTCTTTTTGACGCCCAATGTGGGGCACAAAGGGTTGAGATAAGGACAGGATTAATAGCCACTCGTCACAATGCTGATTTATTGGCTCTCAAAGTTGTTGCTCTTGATTCTCTTGCATTCATGGTTTCAGCCTGTTGTACCTTATTTACAGCCGGTATTTGTTATCTTAGCATTTTTCGGATTTGGGTTTTGGTTTAAGGGTCTTGTTTCATTGTACTTTATTGGAATGGCTTGTAATAGGGGCGGGCTCTGGGGGGGGCAGACGTGGAATTGTACCTGGCAGTTCGGCTGCTCTTCACTGTCCTGGCCCTCGTCCTCGCCTCCGTCTTTGTGAGACTGTGGGGAGCCGAGGGGGGGGGGGGGCCCAGGAGCCGCCGGTGGCCAAACCGGCCCGGGAGCGTGGCCCCAGGGACCAGGAGCCAAGCCGCCCAGCTGCCCAGCAATGGGAGGAGATGACAGTGGAGAAGCCGAGCCCTGCAGCCGAGCCCAGCCCAGCAGCGGCCGAGAGCATTCCCCAGCAGCTGCCCGCAGAGCCCTGCGAGCCCGAGCCCCAGGAGGATGCAGGAGACCACGCAGCACTTCCCAGCAAGGCAGAGGAGGAAGATCTGGACTCAGACAAAGAGCAGCTGGGGGTGAGAGAGCCGGCAAGCACAGCAGCTACACCAGCGGCACTGACAAGTACAGCAGCAACATTTGAGAGTTCTGAATGTTTTGAATGGCCTTTGGGTACCCTTGAGACCTGCCTGCTGATTGTGATGAGGATCAGCATGTTGGCACACATACAGAGTGTGTTTTACCCATGGCTGTTTAGTCTGGTCCTGAGAGTTAAGCAGAGTGGGGTGTGGGCCTTGCCTGGGGTTAGACTACAGTGTAGGATGACCCAGAGATCTTCCCCAAGGTTGGACAGTCATGAGTGGCAGGGTGTGTGGGACAGTATGGGCGACTATCTAGCCCACTGGACGCCCCTCCAAGTAAAAGCAAACTGTGGCCTGCACTCTGCTGCCAAAAGAATTGAGAAAAATGCATTGGCTTAAGCTTTGAGACAAGCATATGCTACCGGCAGGATCAACCAGGTAGGACCATTCTCCCCAGCTGCGGTGTACAGTACATTCAACTTCATCTGGATCTATGGGTATATCCCAATTATTCGGCTTGATATTGTAGATCGTCTCTACAATGGCTGATTCCCTCAGAGTGGATGCCCTTTTCCAGGATAGTCCACTTGGCCGAACGACCGCAAGAGACAGTGCAGCTACTCCAACTCCAAGCACAGCAGCTACACCACCCCCAGGGACAAGTACAGCAGCTACCCAAACCACTGTGATAATCACCGCAGCTAAATCAGAGGACCAACTCGTACCAATATCAGTTGCTCCTGTACACAGGAGGAAAAGCAAAAAAGAGGCAATAAAGACAAAGCAAGATGAAGAAACAACGTACTCACCACCTAGGACAGCATCTGATCAGGAGTCATCATCACATGATGAAGAAGAAGAAGAGGTGACTTCCCAATCTCGGACCTCAACTGAGCTACGGAATATGCGAAAAGACTTTACCCGTCAGTCAGGGGAGCATACCATCACCTGGCTGCTCCAATGCGGGGACAATGGGGCCGACGGTCATGAACTAGAAGGCAGTGAAGCCAAACAGCTGGGATCACTTGCTAAGGAAGGGGGAATTGACAAAGCAATTGCAAGAGGGAAACGGTCCCTCAGCCTTTGGAAGCGGCTCTTGGCAGCTATGAAAGATAGCTTTCCATACAAGGACGATGTTATGAGTCATTCGGCCAAGTGGACTACTTTAGAAAAGTACATCCGGTCTCTGAGGGAATCAGCCATTGTAGAGATGATCTACAATATCAAGCCGAATAATGGGGATATACACATAGATCCAGATGAAGTGGAATGTACACTACCCATGTGGTGGAAATTTACACGGAATGCACCCCCATCATATGCCCACTCATTGGCAACAGTAACCTGGAATGACATAATACCACCAACAGTGGATGAAATAATTCATAAACTCAGAGAGTTTGAAGACAATCTCACCCCTTCCGTCATCTCAGCTGTGGAAAAACTGTCCCAGGACCTCAAACAATTGAGAGACGATCTATCCAGCTCCTCACGTGTACCAACACACGTCTCAGCTATTAGCAAAAGGCGTCCTACTGTTCGAGAGAGAAGATATAGAAGGTATACACCATGGGCCACCCTATGATTTTACCTGAGGGATCACGGGGAAGATATGACAAAGTGGGATGGAAAGCCTACTTCAATTTTGGAGGAATGGGTGCATGAATTGAAGAGGAGAACGAAGGTCAAGGATGATCACCCCATGAAGACTGCGGCTTCAGTCTCTGGTGAGCAGGTTCCCAGACGGAGCGGAAGAGATGATTTTACTTCAGCTCCTGTGATAAGGAATAATTCCTGTCAACAAGACATGAGTGACCAATGTGATGACTATTAGAGGGGCCCCGCCTCCAGCCAGGTGCGGGTAGGGGACAATCGGATTTACTGGACTGTGTGGATCAAGTGGCCTGGCACATCAGTCCCACAGAAGTATAAGGCTCTAGTAGATACTGGTGCACAGTGTACCCTGATGCCATCAAGCTGTCGAGGGGTGGAACCCATTTTTATTTCTGGAGTGACAGGAGGATCCCAAGAGTTGATTGTACTGGAGGCTGAAATCAGCCTGACTGGGAGGGAATGGCAAAAACACCCCATTGTGACTGCTCCAAAGGCTCCACGCATCCTTGGCATAGACTACCTCAGGAGAGGGTACTTCAAAGACCCAAAAGGGTACTGATGGGCTTTTGGTATTGCTGCTTTGGAGACAGAGGAAATTGAGCAGCTGTCCACCTTGCCTGCTCTCTCAGAGGATCCTTCTGTTGTGGGATTGCTGAAGGTCGAAGAACAGCAAGTGCCAATTGCGACCACAACAGTGCACTGGCAGCAATATCGCACCAACCGAGACTCCCTGATTCCCATCCATAAGCTGATCTGTAGATTGGTGAGTCAAGGAGTAATCAGTAGGACCCACTCACCCTTTAACAGTCCCAAATGGCCAGTGCGAAAGTCTAACGGAGAGTGGAGACTCACAGTAGACTATCGTGGCCTGAACGAAGTTACACCACCCTTGAGTGCTGCCGTACCAGACGTGCTAGAACTTCAGTATGAACTGGAGTCAAAGGCAGCCAGGTGGTATGCCACGACTGATATTGCCAATGCATTTTTCTCAATTCCTCTGGCAGCAGAGTGCAGGCCACAGTTCGCTTTTACTTGGAGGGGTGTCCAGTACACTTGGAACCGACTGCCCCAGGGGTGGAAACACAGTCCTACCATCTGCCATGGACTGATCCAGACTGCACTGGAACAGGGGCAAGCTCCAGAACACCTGCAATACATTGATGACATTATTGTGTGGGGTGATACAATGGAAGAAGTCTTTGAGAAAGGGAGGAAAATAATCCAAATCCTGCTGGAAGCTGGTTTTGCCATAAAATAGAGTAAGGTCAAGAGACCTGCACAGGAGATTCAATTTTGGGGAGTAAAATGGCAAGATGGACATCACCACATCCCCACAGATGTGATCAACAAGATAACAGCAATGTCTCCACCAACTAATAAGAAAGAAACACAAGCTTTTTTGGGTGCTGTGGGGTTCTGGAGGATGCACATCCCGAATTACAGTTTGATTGTAAGCCCTCTCTATCATGTGACCCGGAAGAAGAATGATTTTAAATGGGGCCCTGAACAACAACAAGCTTTTGAGCAAATTAAACAAGAGATAGTTCATGCGGTAGCCCTTGGACCAGTCCGGACTGGGCCAGATGTTAAAAATGTACTCTACACCGCAGCTAGGGAGAATGGTCCTACCTGGAGCCTCTGGCAGAAAGCTCCAGGGGAGACTCGAGGCCGACCCCTCGGCTTTTGGAGTTGCAGATACAGAGGATCCAAGGCCAGATATACCCCAACTGAAAAAGAGATACCGACAGCCTATCAAGGGGTTCGAGCTGCTTCAGAAGTGATTGGCACTGAAGCACAGCTCCTCCTAGCACCCCGGTTGCCAGTGCTGGGCTGGATGTTCAAAGGAAGGGTCTCCTCTACACATCATGCAACTGATGCTACATGGAGTAAGTGGGCTGCACTAATCACACGACGAGCTTGAATAGGAAATCCCAGTCATCCAGGAATTCTAGAAGTCATCTTGGACTGGCCAGAGGGCAAAGATTTTGGAATGTCACCAGAGGAGGAGGAGGTGATGCGTGCTGAAGAGGCCCCACCATATAATGAACTGTCAGAAAGTGAAAAGCAATATGCCTTGTTTACTGATGGGTCCTGTCGCATAGTGGGAAAGCATCGTAGATGGAAGGTAGCCGTATGGAGTCCTTGACAGCAAGTTGCAGAAACTGCTGAAGGAGAGGGTGAATCGAGTCAGTTTGCTGAGGTGAAAGCCATCCAGCTGGCTTTGGACATTGTGGAACGAGAAAAGTGGCCAGTACTTTATCTCTATACTGACTCATGGATGGTGGCAAATGCCCTGTGGGGGTGGTTGCAACAATGGAAGCAGAGCAACTGGCAATGCAGAGGTAAACCCATCTGGGCTGCTGCACTATGGCAAGATATCGCTGACCGGGTGCAAAACCTGGTGGTCAAGGTACGCCACGTAGATACTCAAGTACCCAAGAGCTGGGCCACTGAGGAACACCAGAACAACCAACAAGTGGATAAAGCTGCTAAGATTGAAGTGGCTCAGATGGACTTGGATTGGTAGCATAAGGGTGAATTATTTTTAGCCCGGTGGGCCCATGACTCTTCAGGCCATCAGGGCAGAGACGCAACATATAGACGGGCTCATGATTGAGGGTTGGACTTAACAATGGACACTATTGCCCACGTTATTCATGACTGTGAAACATGTGCTGCAATTAAGCAAGCTAAACGGTTAAAGCCTCTTTGGTATGGAGGACGATGGCTGAAATACAAATATGGGGAGGCCTGGCAGATTGATTATATCACACTCCCACCAACCCACCAAGGCAAGCGCCATGTGCTTACCATGGTGGAAGCAACCACCAGATGGCTGGAAACATACGTTGTGCCCCACGCCACTGCCCGGAACACTACCCTGGGCCTTGAAAAACAGATTTTGTGGCGACACGGCACCCCAGAGAGAATTGAGTCAGACAATGGAACTCATTTCTGGAACAGCCTGATAGATGCTTGGGTCAAAGAGCATGGCATTGAATGGGTATATCACATCCCCTACCATGCACCAGCCTCTGGGAAAATTGAACGGTACAATGGGCTATTAAAAACTACACTGAGAGCAATGGGTGGTGGGACTTTCAAACATCGGGATACTCATTTACCAAAGGCCACTTGCTTGGTCAACAACAGAGTATCTGCCACCAGGGCTGGCCCAGCCCAGTCAGAACTTCTACATACTGTGGAGGGGGACAAAGTTCCTGTGGTGCATATAAAGAATTTGCTGGGGAAGACAGTCTGGGTTATTCCTGCTTCAGGTAAAGGCAAACCCACTCGTGGGATTGCTTTTGCTCAGGGACCCGGGTATACTTGGTGGGTAATGCGGGAAGATGGGGAAGTTCCATACCACAGCATGTCATGCCCAGAATGTAAAGACAGAGAGCAGAGACCCGGAAGGGTGGGGGTGCACTGTGTGGTCGGGCTCGGTTTTAGGTGGTGAGAACTGTATTCTTTCCTTGTATGTCTCTTGTCATTATTATTATTATTGGTGGTAGCAGTAGTTATTTGTGTTATACTTTAGTTACTAAACTGTTCTTTATCTCAACCTGTGGGGGTTGCATTCTTTTCGATTCTCCTTCCCATCCCTCAGGGAGTGGGGGGAAGAAAGAGGGGGAAGTGAGTGAGAGAATGGGCTGCGTGAGTTAGAGAGGCTTAAACCACGACACCATGGTCAAAAAGTAAGGCAGAGATTTTAATTCAGGTGCCTTAGATGTACTTTTCTCTTTGTATTCTTGGGCTTTTACTTTGTTTTCTTTTGTTTGGTTGCTTTTGTTATTTTGGAGGCAATGAAGGGTTTTGTTTGTTTGGAGTTTTTTTGTGGATTGTTTTAGGCTTTCTTTGCTTCAGAAAAGAGTCCAGGATTATATTTCTTTTTGATTACTCTTAAAAGTAAATATTTTTCTTTTTTTACTTTGAGAACACAATTGTGTTGTCAGGCATCAAAAGATCTGTTTACCCAGGGTGAAAAGCTGTAACGTGACATTACAATACTAACACCACATTCATATTAAAAGACCATGTTCTACTAATTAGCTGTTCAACAAAACCTGTCTTCCACTACTAATCAGCTTCTTAAGGCAGATATGACGGGGGAACTGCTTATTCAGCTGTCATTATAACTGTTCAAACTACAACTCCCTTCCTTAATAAAAGTTCACAGCTCTTTCTTTTTTTACATCAGCAATGAGTTCAGTCCAATTTTGATGCTTCCACTCATCTCCCTGGCCCAAACATCCCATCATGCAAGAACTTAAAAAACCATTGAGAAGGCTTTAGCTTGAAATGCTTTTGCTCCACTGTAGTTACCAATGTTAAATAAAGGAACTATGTAAAGAAATCAAAATTAATCTCAAATAATAAAGAGCCCCTGCTATAGCTTTTTAGTCACACTGTGCCAAAAAAACTATGAGAGATATTTAGTCTCCAGAGCACAGTAGAGCTTCCTACTAGTATGACTCTCTTAATCCCAGTTCTTTGTGGCCAAGTCTCTTAAAATGGTGGCTGTTAGTCAGTCTGTAGCACTAAAGAATGATAAAGGAAAGAATTAAGGAAGTAATCTGGAATCCGAGCACATGTCATAAAAAGAAATCTTGATCTTCAAAAAAGGTTTAATGATAAAGAAAATATCAAAATGAATATTTGAGTACTGCTGCGAAGCCACCTGTCATTACAGCACGGAAAAAGTTAGTGTCAGAGCAACGGTATGGTTCCAACAAATGTGCATTTGTAATGTTTTTGTGACATTAGTGCTGACTTCACCTACTCTGTGCAGCAGCTTAAGCAAGGGAGCAAGAACGTTGATGTTGCCAATTTGCTTCTCTCTAACTCGGACACAATCACTACTGAGCTGATGCTCACGGAGCCTGCAGCGATCTAGCAGTAAAAAATAAACATACAGGGAAGAGCAAAACCAGCACAAATAGACCTAGCCAGTTGCAAACAACATGAAGAGCTCCTTTGGTGGGTTGCTGGTAAACCCACCTGTGAATTAATTAGCATCCCTCCGAGAACCCTGCAGAGTAAGGAAGTACTTCCTCCAGAACCTACAAGAGCCAACATCACTTTCTGCTATATAGCCCTTGAGATCATTTATCTGAGAGTGAGTTTTGGTGCACCAAAACTTAAAGAAAGATAGCAAAGGAAAGATAGTTTAGGTTTATGACTGCTTTCCATTTAAGGAATTCTAGGGGCCAGGTGCATAATCATAGAAACATAGAATAGTCAAGGTTGGAAAGGACCTGAAGATCATCTAGTTCCAACCACCCTGCCAGG
Organism: Ara ararauna; assembly: GCA_028858755.1. Lineage (NCBI taxonomy): Eukaryota > Metazoa > Chordata > Aves > Psittaciformes > Psittacidae > Ara > Ara ararauna. Next base: position 6,037,597 of record CM054410.1, on the reverse strand, counting down.
GGCAGGGACACCTCCCACTAAACCATGCCACCCAAGGCTCTTTCCAACCTGACCTTGAACACCGCCAGCGATGGAGCATTCACAACTTCTTTGGGCAACCCATTCCAATGCCTCACCACCCTTACAGGAACGAATTTCTTCCTCACATCCAATCTAAACTTCCCCTGTTTAAGTTTGAACCCATTACCCCTTGTCCTATCACTACAGTTCCTCATGAAGAGTCCCTCCCCAGCATCCCTGTAGGCCCCTTTCAGGTATTGGAAGGATGCTATGAGGTCTCCACGCGGCCTTGTCTTCTCCAGGCTGAACAGCCCTAACTTTCTCAGCCTATCTTCATATGGGAGGTGCTCCAGTCCCCTGATCGTCCTCGTGGCCCTCCTCTGGGCTTGTTCCAACAGTTCTATGTCCTTTTTATGTTGAGGACACCAGAACTGCACACAATACTCCCCAAGTGAGGTCTCAGGAGAGCAGAGTAGAGGGGCAGGATCACCTCCCTCAAACTGCTGTTCACGCTCCTTTTGATGCAGCCCAGGATATGGTTGGCTTTCTGGGCTGCAGGCGCACACTGCCGGCTCATGTGCATTTTTTCATCAACCAACACCCCCAAGTCCTTCTCCGCAGGGCTGCTCTGAATCTCTTCACTGCCCAACCTGGAGCTGTGCCTGGGATTGCGCCGACCCAGGTGCAGGACCTTCACTTGGCATGGTAAAACTTCATCAGGTTGGCATCAGCCCACCTCACAAGCGTCTCAAGGTCCCTCTGGATGACGTTCTTTCCCTCCAACATATCAACCGAACCACACAGCTTGGTGTCATTGGCAAACTTGCTGAGGGCGCACTTAATCCCACTGACCATGCCACTGACGAAGATGTTGAACAAGACCGGTCCCAACACCTATCTCTGAGGGACACCACTCATTACTGGTCTCCAGCTGGACATTGAGCCGTTCATCACAACTCTTTGCGTGCAGCCATCCAGCCAGTTCTTTATTCACCGAGTGGTCCACCTATCAAATTAGAGTCTCTCCAACTTAGAGATAATCACAAGCTATGTCTCCTGCAGCCTTTACCCACAGACTTTAATAGGATGTTTTCATGAAAACAAGAAGCAACATATGACTGTCAAATACCCAACAGTTCTCCCACTGTGTATCATTTGCCCATGTGATGTCTATGAAATATATAAAGTCAGAGTGTCATCATCATGTTTGTACTCAGCTATAACTAGTGATATCTTCTTTTTATCAGCTCAGCATGACAATTTCCTTACAAACCTCACATCTTCTTCTGGTATTTACCTTCCATTTGTATGTTCCCCAAACCACATCTTCTCTGGAGATGTGCCTTCAATCTTAATTATGCATTTACTTTTTTTTGACCAAAACCTACAGCTGAATTCGTGGTGGCTATTTTTCCTGGCACTAATTGCAACTCCCAGAAGGATTCACCATGAAAATGGCCTACCCATCTCTGCTTTGCCTCCTGGTGATAGGTAAATTTATGTCTCTCACATACTCAAAACTTCTCCTTTTTATGAACCCGGTTCTTTTAAAATTAAAACAAAAAGACAGAATTCAATTATCACCAATTTCACACCCAAGCTGCCTGTACCTTCTGTCATCATGATCACAACATTAAGAAGGAAACTGTAGTATTCTTTTTTTACCTGTAGCTTTTATATTTTAGTGATCTAGAATAAATAACAGTTTTTTTTAGAAAGAGATGAGCACATATTCAGAGCTTAGACTGGGGGGAAAGACTAAAGCAAAAGAGTATAGCTGACAAGATAAGATCTATGGCTGTGCAAGGCATCAACATGAAAGCACAATCACACTAAATTCTCAGATAAGAGATAGTGCACGATGCATAAGATGCCATGAACACCTGAACATTTTTTGTGAGGCAAGTGAGACTTGGAAAGGACAAGAAACGGCAAATATGCACCAGATGAGTTTGCATTCACAGTAAAACAGTAAAGTTCTGCAATTCCTCAAGTTTTCTTAAAATTCTGAAATTTCAGGTACCTACAAATATGACTCAGTATATGGTTTTCTGTAAAAACTGAAAAAGTAAAAGCCAAGGGAAAGTTGACTATTACCTGGTATTTTCCACCAAAATACATCAAGCTATTCATACTTGTCAGACTTTCAGAAACACCTCAAGTTTAGTCATATAATTTTCCACAATTTTTCTTACAGTAATAGCAGCAATGGATTTACCGCTATTAACAACAAACGAAAGAGGTAAGAGCAGCTGTCAAGAGATATTGATGTGCTGTTGGTTTTCTTTTTCAAGTGAAACTGAATTAGTTGCCAAATACTGGTTTAGGCCAAATTCCTTTTAAATAAAGATTCTTCCTCTGCTTCCCTCACAACTCTTGTGCTTCACTTTTGAGTACACTGTAAATATTTGGAGATATACAGTTTCGGTTTTTCTCCTTTACCTGCCTGGTGTGACACCTGCTGAATCTGTCACTACCACCACTGCGACTAAGCCTTTGATAGGAACCTTTGAACTTTTGACATTTATCTTCAGATGCTCTAGGACACAATTAAATACATAGATTGGAGGGTTTACTTCATTACTAAATGCTGGAGGTCATTGATCCTGTATGCAAGCAAGACATTTCTGCAGGTATGTGGAGAATCAATACAAACTGCTAGAGGGTGGTCAGAGAAAAAGACTGCAGTGTAGAATTACAAAGTAAATAGGTATCCCGCCATGTCCAGCTATTATCTCTTTTTGAGATTCTCTGCAGTTTGTGAATTTGAGGCATCATGCTTCTCCTCTGATCCCACCCTGCACAGCTTCATCTGCGTCAACTCATCTGTCACCTCCACAAATTACCTATTGCCTTTCAATTGTCCAGGAACAAGCGTCTTTTTTTTAACAGAACAACAAAAATAGGTCAGAAGCTTCATTCTTATGCAATTAACACAGTAGTCACTTATAGAATGCTTATTACTATATGGATTTTTCTCTCCAAGCCAGCAACTACCCCTATAGCAAGGCAATATACTTTTTTCCTTGCCAGAGGCTTCTGTGACCCAAACTAGCAATCGTACATGTTTTAATGCTTATATCCAACCCACTATCATCCAGATTTTGCTATCTCTATTCCCACTGAAGTAAGGAAACTAAGTGGTTGGACTGTTTGTGAGTAAACACAAGCTCACTGTGATGTAATGTAGTGACAGAAATATGGACAGTGAAGTGACCACAAATGACCCAGAAAAAGCCTCTGGCTATTTAGGAAGAGGAAATAGCATTTAAATAATGGGACAGCATATACTCACATTATGTATTAGTCTTATTTATCAGAGTTGAATCTTCCCTCTGCTCTAAAAAACTGCCTTGCTAATGAAAGCTAGGGCAGCAGCAGATGCAGCTACTGCTCAGCAAGATTAAATCAGGCACACAGAACCTTTGATCCTGTCAGAGGCTTCTTGCTTTTCCTTCATCACAGAGAGCAAGGCCAGAAGAACATTTATTCATCTACAGCTGATGCAGTCCCATGCCATCATAAACACTATTTGGCATCAGCACAAGCTTGGGTTTATTCCATTTGGATTTAGTGGATTATTTTTCTTGAGCTTGCCATCAACAGTTTAAACAAGCATGCTGTTCAAGGTCAACCACTGGTCACTTCCCAAGAGGCGCATCTTTGGTAGACATAGTGCAGCATACGAAATACTAATCACAGTTAGTGGTTCAGCAACAGAATTTAATTTTTAAGTGGCACTATTAAAATAACATCACACAAAAGAGCAGCAACTTCTCATTTTGACAGAAGCACATGTAATTTTATTATCAAAAGTAGCCTACAGTCTGCTTAGGAGGAGAAATCTCACAGGCCTTTGATCATAGCTTTGCTCAGTCTTTCTATGATTTCAGCTTGATTGTATTAAGAATAGCTGTTATTAAGCTATTTTGAGGAAAACCGGGGGAGGGAGGCAAAAAAAAAGGGAGTGAAGGGGAAGAACAAAAATTAAGCTTCAAGAATGCTGTCAGTGATGAACTGACTTCTGGCATATCCCTGACTCAGTATTATGTCAACCTCTGCTTCTCTCTTAGGAGGACTGAATCCTATGAAAGTCAACTTCAATTCAACACAGCTGTTGAGACAAGGCACTCACCAGAGACTAAAAGTATAAAAGTCTACTTGCAACCTATTGTCAAATATCATACTGGAAATTTAATAACAATGTCCTTCAATCAGTGATTTCAGTCCACGAATATGGGATGATGTGTTGCATTATAAATCATTTCGCCAGAATTGATTTTTAGAAACTACCATTGCTTCTCTCCTGCCCATGACAAAGGTATATAAGGTGTACACTGAATATTTTTCAAATCATTGCTGGAAATAGAAGGAGAACTTGATACAGTTTGTGTTCTGACTTATGTAGCTTTTAATAACTTACTAATCAAACATAAATATTAATGAAGCAACCAGTTCAGAATAGAGCTTGATAAAGTGCATGCTGCAGCACCAAAGCACTCAGGAAATGCAGACAGGACAAAGCAGCCATTTTGGCCTATCAGGAATATTCAACCACGTTAACTTTCATAACAGACTCTTGCTTTTAGCTTCCTCATTTATAGGGTCTGAAATACGGCTGATCATGGAAGTTCAGTTACATTTCCATCCCAGACCACCAAAGGGACTTGAAGTCATCTTATAAAAGAAACTGTTTGCTAGTCTAGGATTCTAGGATTGCTGGTCAAGCAGGGGAAGATTGGAGAAATATTTTCCAGATAATCCAGTAATTGCAGATCACATTTCTAACTGTCAGACACTAGTCCTAAAATTAAGGTAAGGAGCTTTACAGATTTCTAAATTAATAAATGCAGTTTCCTACTGTCAAAGATTTTCCTTCTAAACCCTTGGTCCAAAGTAGAAGTAGCTAACATAGATCCTTACAAAAACTCTGGCATATATTCTGCAAGTACAGACTTCTATGCAGGGCAAAGATAAAACTGTAGAAATAAAGCATTAAGTTTAAGCAAAGACTGATTTAAGGATCGGTAAAAGGAACGCAATGCTCTGAGAGTGCCATATGCACAGCATACTAAGAGAGATTTTCAACATTGGCATTCCTATTAAAGACTTCAAACATCTATGATGAGAACTGTTCAAAAATCCCATACTGTGGATGAAATCCTGGCCTCAGAGAAAGGAAAGCTTTGCATTTGTCCTCAACTGATCATGGATTGCATGCTGTCTGCTTGTAATAGAGAAATCCTTTATAAGTCACTTTGAATTTCTTTGTTGAACCTTTAGAGCTTTTAAAACCCTGCATTAGAATACTTTTGAAGTACAGTTGAAGAATTAATTTTACTGCAATTGACATCACTGGATGTGTTGAATCAAGATCTTCTCTACAGTTTTGAGATCTTTGGAGCAGCAGTATCAACCATTAAATTCAACAAGATCTGGAAACAAATAGTGATTCAGAATGACCGTGACCAACTATTGTCACTCAGTATTTGACATATGCAGGTGAAAGTATACAAAAGTGAAGAAAGTGAAAGAAAGTGAAGTCTGTTATTTCGAGTACAGAGAAATTACTGTGTCATTCAACAGACAGTAAAGTACATCAAATACAGGTACTAAAATCTGCCAAGAATATATGTTATGTATGAAAACGCATTCACATATACATGTAGGTGCTGTCCTCTAATAATTCTTTAATACTAACACGTTTAGCGGGGAATACCAGTAGTAAAGAAGTCTGAAACAGGATAAGAAAAAAACCTTCTTGTATTCCCAGATGTCATTTTAACAACAGCTGATATATAACAATTGCATGCACTTTTTAACTGCAAGTAAAATAGCCATTACACTTGTAACATTTTATGTGCAATGTTATTGGAGAGAAAACGGCTTTGACAATATATATCTGAAAAATTGTTGCTCTTATTCACAATTCCTGAATGCAGCCTTCCTGTGATATATCAAATCTATAGCCAGGCTTCCATCACATTACATTTTAGGCAACAGCTAAACTGATATTCTGTGGTTTATAGAACAGAAAAACGAAGAACACCCTGCAGAGGAAGGTGTGAGGGAAGAGTGGGCTCAAACAATTTTGCCTGGTGGTAAAAAGAGGGATCTAATTAAATTTTTAGTTGTTTTTCTTGAAGCCTTGAGATGCAAGGATATTGTGACTAGCCTGAACACAGTCATTCTTACAAGTCAAGCACAAAATCCAGAGAATGTGAATGCATTAACCCCAAAGAATGAAAAATGTAACTGCCTGATTTCCATTTTGTTCTGTTGTTTTGTCAGCCAGTTCTTTGGCTGGTCAAAAAAATATATATAAAAAATAAAAACCCTAGGTATTTAATGGAGAACAATAACCAGGGAATACAGACTCCCACACAGATGCACAGTCGTAATGCAACTAAGTTAAAATGCAAGAAACCTTCTGCAAAGGGGTAATTCTTTCACAAAAGATAATTGTTTATTACATAGTATTTTTTTTAAAGTCAAAATTAAGGTTAAGAAGTGGAAAGCAGAGGTAAATAACCTGTTAAACAATTTCAGGCCCTCCAAATCATTACGATGTAAGAGGTAAGGGGTCTAATAATGGTCTGGTTTACACGTTCATTTCTGCTTTACTGCTGGAAATCTAGCTCACATTGATTCTTTTTTGTGTATGTTCAGCAGTAAACATGAAACAAGTTTGGTAATTGGGACTCCTGCTCTGGAGCTAACAGGCTTCTCTGATTTATTGGAAGACTGCAGTCAAGCCTTATCTGTCCTGAGAAGTTCTTACAGCAAATTATTATCTAATCTTCCTGTATACAGTTCATACTTTAATTTTCATCTTACATTGACAAAGCCTCAGATATGGCAGCTGAGCAGACAGAACAATATGGTTTACTGCTTGGTGTGTGACAGCTATTAGAGATGGGGTGCTGGAGAGGAACTCTTCATCAGGGATTGTAGTGATAGGACAAGGGGTTATGGCTTCAAACTGAAACAGGGGAGGTTCAGGTTAGATAGATTCAGATTAGGAAGAAGTTCTTTGCTGTGAGGCTGGTGAGGCCCTGGCACAGGTTGCCCAGAGAAGTGGTTAATGCTCCATCACTGGCAGTGTTCAAGGCCAGGTTGGACAGGGCCTTGGGTGACATGGTCTAGTGTGAGGCATCACTGCCCATGGCAGTGGGGTTGCAACTGGATGATCTTAAGGTCCTTTCCAGCCCAGACCATTTTATAATTTTATGAACACATAACATGTCCAGCAGAATCATGACAATAGTTCTGTCAGGGAAGGTTGAAGGAAAAGTGAAGTCAAATTAATCTCAAATTGAGACTTGCATGTACTGCTACCTCTAACTACACCCAAGGAAATGTGCACACATGCTCAAACACACCTCCTTTTGTTACTAGCACTTGTCCCACTTTCAAAAGAAAGCAAAATAAATTGTGGCTAACCTAAATCAAAGTAGGTTGTGGCAGGAACTCTTTATAAACAACAGGGAAAAAGTTTCAAAATATGTGCTCCATAAATAAAACATACACGTGGAAGCTGCAAGTGCAGTATTGATCCCAGTTGTAAGTTGAGATGTACAGAACTGCAGAGCTGGCATTCACAGTCTTCTGAATTGACAATAAATCCCTGGTTCACCAGTATCCAAATTACTATACTGCACGTCTCCAGTTGGAGGGAGGTCATTAATTAGTTTGGCTTCCTTACTCAGGAGGTAAAGGTAGAATTATTTCACAATGCCCTACGTCCTGCTCTTTATTTACAACTTGTGTGGGACCTTCTGTAAACTGATGGGCAAAGATCACCTTTCAGTAAATGCAATGGAGTAATGCGACGCTGTAAAATAGTCCAATAAATTTCTGGTGCAACTAATTACTGATACTGAGAAAGCGAATGCTGCAAAGCTATAGGGTGAGTGCTTTTGAAACATACAATAAATACGAGATTGTTTTCCACTGTATTCAGGAAGAGTTATTCAAATATTGCACCAAGGGACCAGAGCTACAGGTATTTTCTAGTATGTTTTCCTATGATGGGATTGTAAGGCAGGAAGTCTGCCTGATTAATTCATCTGGGAAAGAGGAAAATCTAACATGAGATCTTTTAGATATTCCTGAACAGTAGCTTGACTGATACACATGGTGTAGTGGCAGACTGCCAACTGCTTTCCTTTCCAGAAAAGCATTTTTCTTAATTTCTGTGTTGAAGACATTTATTTCTACCCAGTTACTGCATCACAGTCAAAAAAACACCTTAGGTAGCTCTGTCATGCTTTTACATTTTTCCATCTCTTTAAAAACATTCTTAGATACAGCAGGCGCTCACTTGTAGGACACATTTTGCAGTTCTAACATTTTGAAAGTAAAGAAATCAACATTCAGAAGACTTTATAACCCAACTCAGTATAAAACAAAGTTTTACAACTTTCCACAGCAGAATTTGTTTTGTTTGCAACTTCATTTTCGACAGGCTTCTGATGCCCAAGAGAAACACCTACAGATAAGCACACAGACAAAGGAACCAAAACTGGGGAAAAAAACTGAATCTGCAGAACATTCACCAGATAGACCACTAGATTTGCATTCTAAATTCTGGCACAGCACCTCCCACAGCAAAATTTATTTCCACTCTATCAAAATTTCAACTCTGTCGCGCCAAAGCGTCACCTACCCCTCAGGGTGGAGGGGTAAGTCTTAAAGATAGTCATAGAATTATAGAATAGTTAGGGTTGGAAAGGACCTTAAAATAATCTAGTTCCAGCCCCCCTGCCAGGGGCAGGGACACCTCCCACTAAACCATGTCACCCACAGCTCTGTCCAGCCTCGCCTTGAACACTGCCAAGGATAGAGCATTAACAGCTTCCCTGGGCAACCCATTCTAGTGCCTCACCACCCTTGCAGTAAAGAACTTCCTCCTTATGTCCAGTCTAAACTTCCCCTGTTTAATTTTTAACCCATTACCTTTAGCCACCACTAAACTGAGTTAGCTATTCCTGTAATTAGATATTGGGCACAACTACAGTACATGTCAAGGTCACATGAAAATGCAAGCCCTACTATTTTCTGATATAATGCTGTAGAGAGAGAAGTTTCACTTTCCTGGAGGTAAATCAGTTACAAATTGAACCCAAACATTACCGGAAATGATAGACGCCAGAAAATATACCAGCTTGCCTTTATCCAATGCTGATGTTTCTCTTGTCTAGAAAGCAAATGCAGACCTTATTTAGCCCAAGCCCCAGTGAAAGAATAAAATTACCCATCAGACTGACTCTTGATGTTCTATGTGATTACAGAGGTAATTTTATAGCACAGCAATTGTGAGCACTGTGGTCAATATTGACAGCTTGCTGATGGATATCTTTTGCAGACAATGTTTACATTCAGGAACAATAGGTGTTTTGGGGTTGGTTTGAGGTTTGGATTTTTGTGACTGCTGCGTTATTACAATCACCTGTTAATTGGCCCAAGCTGGCTACTCTAAGCCAAAGGTCAAAGTATCTTGGATTACATTTTGTAAAAAAAGTTTAATATTGGCATCTCAAATTTTAATTAGACAAACTGCAACTTTAAAAGGTCTCATAGAAGGTCAAGGTCAGAACCATGGCGAATCTTTTCTCAAAACAATAATGCTGACCACTCCTTCAGAAGGGTCACAAAGTTTAAGGACTTGAATATGAATGAACATGTTCTACTCTGTGTCCGTTATATTCGTCTCTTCCACCCATCTCTCTACCACTTCTTGTCCTTATTAGAGCCAAAATGATACTTTAAATGCATTTCCTCAAGGCTTCAGGCCAGTTTTTGAGAGAACTGCAGGCAGCAGCAGGAAAGTATAGAGTGTGTGTGGAAGAGCAACTCACATGGTCAAGTGCCAAGAGGGGGCTTGGGACTAGCAATAGATAAAATTCATAGAACTGGCTTTACAGAAGATGGAAAGAAAGCAAAAAAAAATATTACACTCCCTTCATAAATTTAATAGGTTTACATGGGTTGGACTGCAAATTTTCTGTGAACAGGAATCTTACAGCTGAAACACAAACTAGAAATATCACAGAGAAGCTGGGCCAAAATAAATTACTACCTGGTTAGCTTGTAGGAAGTGCCGTGTGTTACACAGGGAGGTGAAAGAAGTTAAGTCTGAGAAATATTTGAAAAGAAGTGAAAAGCTGAAAGATTAAAAAAAAAATAAAATGTGCTGTGTTCTGCTGGATTTCCTATAAAAGTACCACTGAATCCTTAACACTTATGAACAATTCTTATAAAGCTTAAAAACAAGTCATGTATAAACAACTTACTGAGCCCTCACCTGAAAAATCTGTGTTCTTGCTCAAAGTCAATAATTTAATTCACCTCAGGACATACAGCTCATCTTGACCAAATATATTAGTTTTCTTTCAAAGACCTAGCCCACAGGACCTAGTACAAACAGAAACATCACCAGGCTTAGCTTTTACAAATCAAGATGAAAGCCTACCTAACAGCTGAAGCTGCTTAATGTAGAACATCACCTTTCTACCCCTTCAGGCAGAACCAGTAGGAAACTAATGCAAGTTTCCCCACATACTGCAATGCTTGCAATACAACCCAAGAGAGAAATTTCTAGCAGTACAGCCTTGTCATGGGTTCAGCAGTAGCAGTCACTTTTCTTCTTCTTGGTAGCTGGTGCAGTGCTGTGTTTTTGTCTTTTGGCCTGGGAACAGCACTGATAACATCAATGTTTTCAGTTACTGCTTGGTAATGTTTTGGTTTTACCAAGGACTTTCTGAGTCCCGTGCTCTGCCAGGGAGGATGGGAAGCCAGAAGGAAGCAGAGACAGGACACCTGATCCAAACTGACTAAATAGGTATTCCATACCACAGCACATCATGCCCAGCATGTGAAAAAGGAGAGCAGAGACCCGGAAGGGTGGGGATGCACTGCTTGGTCGGGCTGGGTACAGGTGGTGAGCGATTGTATTCTTTCCTTGTATTTGCCTTGTCATTATTATTATCAGTGGTAGCAATAGTGGTCTTGTGTTACACTTTAGTTACTAAACTGTTCTTATTTCAACCTGTGGGAGTTGCATTCTTTCAATTCTCCTTCCCATCCTTCCTGGAGCAGGGGGAAAAAAGGGGAGGGAGTGAGCGAGAGAGTGACTGTATGAGTTATAGAGGCTTAAACCATGACAAGTCCCAACCCATACAGGGCTATATCTTTTAAGAAGATAATTTTTAATTTAATCTGACAAACAATTTGTAATCAGTAAAGATGAAGGTGGTACTACTGAAACACACTGCATTGGACTAGCCAAAACATTCAACACTGGCTTCAGTTTCTGCCTCAAGCAGAGGATTTCCTTGTGAACAAAAATGTAGTACCATCTTCCAAACATAGAAAAAACCAAAAAGAGGAAAAAAGAACCCCAAACCTTTCTCTGGACTAGGTCTCCACTTGCTGAACAGAAGTTTATATCATTGCACAGGTTTTAATTTGTATTACAGAAACAGATTTATCATTACGGAAAGGAAAAAAACCATGCAAGCTGCAGGAAACAAACACGAGGGATCCATTTATCAATTGCCATATTTCACTACTAATGTCTTGGTAAAGCTACCAGCTCCTTATTAGCTAAAGTAACAAGTTTCCTTGCTTTAGTGACAACAAAATAGATCAGGTTACTGCCTGGCTCAGATTTCCTTGTGTGAGAATCCTTCAGCATTTATTAGTATTGCCAATTTGAAACATCACACTTGATATATTCAGGATCTCCACCTCCTTGTGCTAAGTGCATTCATACAACTCTTTCTGGATATTTTTTGACAATTTCGAAAATATTTTCAAGTGGATAAAACTGACTTCAATCCACAAACCTATTCCAGAAGCATTTTGATCTTGTCAAATCTTACACCAAGTTAGGAAAGCGCTCATTCAGGAGAACGCAAGGGAAAACACAAGACTGTTGCTAAGCAAGGATTCCAGAACCTTCTTCAGCAAGATGCAAAAGGAAACTGAAAAACACTCCATTATTTACTACCTAAGTCAAACTTAGTGACTTTTTTTCACCTTTTCCTACTATAAACACTCTACAAATATAACCATTAAAGATAACCTACTTCAACAGATCCTAATGACTTGCAAGGTAGTTACAGCTTCACTGACGCTGTAGAGCCAGATTCCTAACCAGTATAAGCAAGAAAAGCTCTAGTGATCAGTGGCTCTAATGATCAATGGAGGTGCATCCATCTTTAAAGAATTACTTTAAAATCTCACCTCCCAGGACTGCTGTTCACAGCAGCTCTCCTCCCCAGTAGCTTCCCTATCACCAAGAGACGGAAATATTAAAAGAACAAAGCTTAAGGAATAGAAAGCAAATAAAAATCAGAACTTAACTTTTAAATATGCATTCTGAGGAAATGTCTGCAAGAAACTTCTGCTCTCCCACGTTTCCAAGGAAAGATGAAGCTTAACTTTCTAATGCTTGCTCAGGCATACCAGGATGCATGAGCACTAATGGAAAGTAAATACAGATAATCCTGCTGCAGACCATTAATGGGATAATGAGATATCATTAACATGTAAAAAAAAATAAGATGCTAGCGTAGCTTGAGAATGATTGACAAGTGGAACAAAAATACCTATACATTATTTGAGCATTTCATTAAACTATTTAGAAAAATCTTAAACCTTTAATCCAAATATTCAGTCTCTAGTTCATGAATTATTCATAAGTAACTTTATCTTCTCTACTCCCAAGAAAAAAAAGTTACAGAAGAAGCTGAGAGAAATGAGAACAAAAAATGCAAACAGTTAAAGGACTAATTGGTATTCTGCCTTCCAACTTCAGCTTTCTGATTGTGGTGATCAGCTACAGATCTTATGATATATAAAGTCTGTAAGCTAGCATCTCACTCACCTCTAATGAAGAGCTAGGTAATAAGTCCATATCCCAAACATCTGCTTTTCATCAGAGTCCTCCAGTAGCAGGAAACAGAAGTGTTAAGTCCAAGAACGGCACAGATACTCCTCAGAGAAAGCACATCTTTATGAGAAGAATTAAGCATTGCACTCCAGGTTTATAATACTTCCATCCTGCTACAACACCCACAACCTCCTATCATGTTCAGCCTTTTAACTACACCAGAAGCATTACCCTCCAGAAAATATTAATAGATTTCAGGTGGTTGATACATGTGTTCTCTCCTTTTATTAAGGAAAACACAACTTAAGAGACCTCGATTAAGGTCTGGAAAACACTTACACATGTAGGCTGTGCTGAAGACCCTCATGAAACATGAGTCAGCTGAACTGTTGCTTGTAGGTAGCAATCTATGTTGAAAAAAAATACTTTAGACAAAATAATGTTCTTATTTTCTTCAGGGGAGTTCTACATTTGTTTTACATATGTATATAAAATAGCTAAATGCAAAACATTTACGAATTAAGCTATCCTGATGGACCTTAAATAAGAACGAGCTTAAGAAGGCAGTTAAAGCATAATTAATATCTATAGGAAAAAAACATGTGGAGGAAGCTAGTTATATGAGACACACACTCATTAAATTAACTTTCCCTTTTTCATAAATGCAGAACTTAGCAGTTTTGCATCAAGCTATGCTTGTCTGAACATACCCATGAATTCTGATGTGTTGACTCAACACATCAGAGACATTGCTTGAAGATCTTGCTGTGCTTTAGGGGCTGTAGCTGAGATGCAGGATAGAATAGCTCCCTGCACTTACTATGAGAAATGACCCTGGTGTAAGTTCCTAGGCTGTCTCCAGGGAAGTGATTCTTTTCTATCCCAAATACTGCTTAAAGAAACCACTTCTACACACCTCACTAGATTCTCAGCCAGGGCAAGTCAGCACAACTGCTTTCAGTTCAGTGTAATGACTACAGCTTATCTCTGCCTGAGATCTTGCTTAGGGTCTGCAGCTGATGGGCTCATTTAATTTGTTTAGGGGATGATGTTATTTCAAGGAATAAAGCACCTGAAAAAGAATTTAAAATTCTACCTATCTGAAAAAATTCTTTTAAGAGACTTATTCTATCATTAAAATTATTTGGATCTGAAATGAATAAACTGAGAAGGAGACTTGCATCAAAATTATCTACAGTAAATATTTACTCCTAGAAACTTCCTCTGCCCTTAAAAGATCTTGGTCATTAATATAAAAATGCCAATGATATTTTTTACTGTTAGCTCAAAGACCCTTGGGCTCTGTGCAGTGTAACTGAACGGCATGACTCAGAATTCACACTCTAAGCAACAGGGAGAAAACCTGTACTGTAAGGCAATTCTATTGGAGAAGTCAGTGCGTGCACTTGCACAAAGTAAACTATCCTCCATCTCCGCAACCCCCAGCGGAAGGTCTCCTTTCTCAGCTGCTGGATGTGTGCTCTTAGTTTTCCACTTTTAATGGTACTAACACTCACAAAACCACCACTTCCACAACAGGGCTGGTTTTCAACTAGATGAGATTGCCACATAAACCACAAGACCTAATAGGCAGAAGAGATGCGCCAGGAAATCTAGGTACAACTATATCCTTTAGTGGCACTGAGTTTTAGCTATCTTCAGCCTATAGCACTGACTATACTCTCTGCTTGCCTATCCCAAAGCCTGTACTACTGCAGACCAGCAGGCAGAACACCCTTTTTTCTGTGGTTTACTAATCAATGTAGGAACCAGATGGTTTTTCTCCCTCAAGAATCACCCTGGCACTCAAGTGAAGCAAGTTCTCAGGAGCTCACTGGGTTTTCAAGACAGATTTCCTTTCCATTTTCATTATTCTTCCATCTCTCTGGGAGGAAGGTGTAGGAAGCATTTAAGTAAATAACTAAACCACGATGGGGGTGGAACAAGTGACATTTCTGGCTTCTCTTTGCAGTTATCTGTCAAGACTTAGGTTGCAGAAAATTAGAAAGCTTGAAGTAATAGTGGCTCAGTGTCTCTGTAAGACAGAACTTCTCACTGTGACTGGCTCACTGTCAGTTTATAACCTGGAGCATGAAGTTTTTTAAATCCTCTGTAATTTTTCAACTGCAAAGGGATTTGGGGATCATATCAGTGACAAAATAATATTGTTAAGTTTTCTTTCTTGCAAGTGTTTCAGGCTTCATATTAAATCTGTGGGCTCCTCTTGTTAATTGGATTTGTCTCATATTGTAACATTTCAAAAGTTGTGAAGCTTATGTGCTGCCAGCACCAGGCATTTGTGAGTCACCTGGGTTGCAGCTGGATGTGCGGACAGTTATGTGTAAACTTTCCTACATGTGATATTACTCAACATCGTCTATAACAAGCTGTTTAATATCAACACTTTATAGCAACATTGCTTAGCCAGAATAACTGATTAAGGAAACTGTTGTGCAATAGCATATTCTAAGCGACGGTTTTGCTCCTCTGATGTTCTGACAAGAACCTGTCACACCTAATATTCCAGCTTCAAAAATGGCCTCAAATTCCTGACTCAGGGATAGAAAGTATCTCCACCTTGGCCCTCTTTTGAGACATTTGCTCACCTCTAATCCACTATACCTGCAGGTTTCCTATGTAGCTGTGCTACATGAAATATTATCACTTCTTCTATAAAGACATTCTCGTATAATAACCTCATCTGCTGTTTAAATCCACCCATTGACAGGTGATTTCCTGTGCCAATGAGTTCACTCAACCAGTCACGTGCAGTCTATAGACATATGGACATATAGGTCTATAAGTACATATAGACCACAAGCTTTCCTCTCTTGGTTGCCTCAGTATGAAGTCATAATATGACAAAGCATTCAGCTAAATGAGCTGTAGTGCTGATACAAGGCACACAAGTTAGATTAGTTGCTGTGAAATGCTCCATATTATTGTTACAGGGAGTCTTTAATATCTCCAAGCTAACTGCATTGACAAAAAGGGATTACTGCACAGTAACTTATAATCATGCTGACTGCATCACCACCTGATCCCATGAATAATAACCTGTGCTGCTACTATAACCATGCTGGTACAGCTGCAAATACATTTTCCTATAGCTCATCAACTAAAATAAATGTCTATGGCCGTGTGGCTTGAGAAATGCAGCATTCGAAAACTAACCTCAGAAATCAAACCAGTAGCCCTCAAAGAGATGAGAATAAAATGTACAGCACACATCATCTCGGCCAGGAAAAAGGTTATTATTAAATGCTTTTGTATATATATGAAATCATATTTATATAAATATATAGATATGTTTAATTTAAGAATTAATTCAAACTATTAATCAAAGCTATACTCTGGCTCATCTCCCAGCATTGCTCACTGCACTAATTTTATTCTGTACACATATGCAAAGAAAATACAAAAAGTCTTGGCATTTGAAAGACTGATAAAATTTAATTTGTAAGTTTGTCTGATAAACACTTCAAACATATCAAAATGTAAGAAAAAGTACTAAGCTTGACAAGCAATATAGTTCAAGCGCAGCAAATGAAACTCTCCTATGCAAATCAAGTCTGCCTTCTCACCAGAGATGGCATATTCCAGAAAATTCAGGTCTGATCCAGAGCACATAATGGCATTGGGAAGACTCCAATTCCTGTGAATAGGCTGGGAAACCAATTTTCAGCCAGCAGACTAAGAAGCTGTTCAAGTTTTCCTTCTGTACTAGAGTTCTTGTTTCTTTTATGGTTAATGCTTTATTCAAAGGAGGAGGTGGAGGAGAGACATAACTGTCTTTTAAAAAGCAGTTTCAAACGAGTGAGTAGCTGCTGTGCTGGTGTTAAATGCTGTAATAAATTGGGAGTGATTTGATTTGACTTTCATGATATCTAAGGGAAATTAAAGTCTGAAGGAAATGTGTCAATTCCTCATACATATCAAAATAGAGTGATTGTTTCTGTAACAATAATAAAGTTTGCCATAAACATTCCTATTGGGAAAGCATTCTTGTATTATGATCCTGCAGCAAATGGCATTAGAAAATACGCATATAGCAGTAGAAATTAGTTTTATGAACTATACAGTTAAGGATATAGAAATGGAACCTGTGAGAGAGGTGGGATTTGTCTGTGTGTGAACATAGTACATGAAACTGCACACAGACATATATTTCAGGTTAGAAAACAAACCAAAAATAGCCCACAAATAAACAAACCAAAATCAAACAAACAACAAAAAAAAAAAAAAAATCAGTGAGTAGATTTTCCTGCAGAACCAGAAGGGAAACAGAGGAACAGTGAGAAAAAAAAAGGCATTAACAAAATGAAATCTTTAAGGTGTTCTTTCTTGATATAAAAAGAACTAACGTTTATATTCATATAAAGAAAACTAGCATTTCTCTTCATCAGCCATTTAGGCTTCCAGCCATATTCCCTGGTTTGCTCTGCATGTCTATGTAATGTGAAACCTAATGAAGTATATTGACAAAGAGATAATAAACAAAACTGCTTAGATCCTATAGTTACGGTGTAATTCTGTCAGCCTTCAAATTTTGCAGGAGCAAAAGCTGGGAAATGTTTTCATATTGCACATTCAACACTGATTCGCAAAGCTTCTGGTCTGTAAAGCACTTTTTTACTTGTTTTAGAAATACTCAGGTATTCTATGCAGAAAACCAATTATTTGCCATAGAAAAAGTGACAGAAAAATATAAGTTTCCTGGAATTAAAAATGGATCAGCTGTTTGTCAGCTGCTGCTTGCAATGCCCGGAAATGTAAGCAGTTATCTCTATAGTCTGAAATGCCCATGAAGCAGAGGATGGGATGGACAAGATACTGCATGAACAATTGTGTCTACCTGCCAACAAAATAGACCATTAGGCTTTCTGCATGTCCCTTCTTTAATATGATAGCAGCCTCTGAAAAGAAGAACAAGAAAATTCAGACTTGCCCAGGGACAGGGGCAGCAGTTTGAAGGGTGCTGCCTTTTGGAGATCTCCTGGTGTTTAGGAAAAAGCCATAACCAGTACAGGTGAGAAAGTAAAAATGCATCTTTAATTGAAGCTACGCACAACTGTTATTTACTTTTGCATTTTAACATCAACGAAACAGCCAACAAAACAGCTGTCCTAGCACATACTTTACAAGGAAAAGCAGACAACCATCAGTATTACAATCTACAGCAAAAGCCCTTTCTAACTCAAATATTTCAGCTGGGCCTTCTAAACAAAACACACCTGGTTGTAATAAAACTAAGTGGGACTGCAAAATATTACCATTTATGGGCATAGATAGCACTTCACAGTTTAGAGCGGTGGGGGGGGGGGGACTACAGTAGGCCCGTGGATTCCCTGACTGACGACATGAAGTTAGAACTCAGTCCTGAAGATGTTAAAGCATATCCATGAGAAATGAGGCACCCAAGGCATCCGAGTGGGAAAGCAGAAGGCATTCGAGTGGGAAAGTAGAAGGCATCAGGAGGAGTGAGTCAGATAACGGGAGTAACTTAACTACGAAGGAAGAACTTGGCAAAACAATGGACTTTAGTAATGCGGTAAAGGGTCATCCAATAATGTGTCGTTGCTAACTAATATCAACCAATGGCTAAAAAGACACGCATGTACTAGAAAAGGTATATAAGTAGTGGTTTGTAGTAATAAAGGATCTATCTATTTTTTCTTCCTACTAAGTCACCGAAAATGTGTGTGTGTGTAATTTTTGGCCGTCTCGACAGCAACATAGAACAGCCTCTAAATCAATAGGTCTTAAGAAAACAGGAGTTCCTCAGTAGCACAGTGGCACAATGCTCAGTGTAGCGGGTAACTCAGTTCGCTCTAAATCGTTCTTCCAGGTTCTTAAGTTGGTAGTCAAGATCTGCGTTTAGATGTGTCATTCACTTCAGTCTGCAGATTTTGTAATTAACCCCATAGTATTACATTGCCTAATGTGGGATATAACCAGCAGCTCTGGAGAACTGAGATTTTCCACTCTGACATGCTTAGAGATGTTCACTGGTGCTTAAATTTAAGACAAAAGGCTTGCTGCATCTCGAGACAAGATATTCAGTTCAAGATACCTTAGATAAAATTCCCATCCCCTTATAGTCACCATAATTCTTGAAGTCTTCTCTTAAACTCGGATTTCATCACAGGACAGTAAGGAAAACTACAATGATTTTATGATAAACTGTCGTTACTATAACTAATTAAAAATAATATCTACTGCTTAAAAAAAAAAAATAAAAAACAAGTCCACAACCCACAAAAAACAGGGGGCTATGCAGTCAGAAAAAAACACAAAAATAGTAGACAGCAGTCTGTTGGTTGTCCTTTCGTTCCTCTGAAGTGACATAAGGTACGGGAAATGTCTTCATGAAAATCAATAATAACTTTCCCAATCAAGATCAAATCTACCTGTCTGTATGCTATCCAGGTACACAGTCACAAGGTCTAATACAATTCTAACTGAATGGAAACAAAATACGTCTTTCATGTACTCGAAGTATTTTAGAATGACAGCTGTTTATTATTCAGCCTGGCTTGCAAGCATTTCAAAACCTTAACTTGATGTTCTTTTTTTTTCTTAATAATATTTAGGTACACTTGGCTTTCTGTTTAGCAGTCAGGTAAATTTCATGGTGTGGACACATGGTTTATTGTCTAATTGCGGGGTTTTTCTTACAACTGAAATAGATTATATTTATCAGAATCAATCCTTACTTTCATAAAGTGTCTATGACGGGTTGTTTTGCTAAAGAAAACACCAGTTTTTAAGTGCAACATATTCTTTATCAGGTAGCAGTAGGACAAAGGGAATAGGTTTAAACTTAAACACGGGAAGTTCAGGTTGGATATAAGGAAGAAGTTCTTTACTCGGAGGATGGTGAGGTGCTGGAACAGCTTGTTCAGAGAAGTGGTAAACCCTCTGGCAGTGTTCAAGGCCAGGTTGGATGGAGTCTTGGGTAACATGGTTTAGTGTGAGGCACCCCTGCCCATGGCAGGAGGGCTGGAACTAGATGATCTTAAGGTCCTTTCCAACCCAAACCTTTCTATGACACTACGTTATTGTAAGCCAGTTTAGCCATGGAGAAATCATGATTCAGAATTGAAAGTTGCCTTTGATATTTTTGTTACATCTAGAATTCTGTTCATGCTCAAATGATTAAAAAATCTCCAATCCTGTTTAACTTTGCATCTCAGCAGGATCCAGCCATGTTGAGACACACAGTTATCCTTACACTTCCCTTTACAAACCTCTCAATATGTCTTGTTAAGCTCATGGTTATGAGGTTATGAGGACCAGCTCACGACCTCTGCTTCCCCAGGAATATGCAGCTGGTGCAAACAGAAGTAACTTCACAGAAGCCACTGAATCCATGACAATTTCAGTGAGCTGAGAGGTTTCAATCCTGTGTTTTAGTGGCACCTAGCTAGTAACTTTTTCAGCTACAGGATTCATTAAGGCAGTATGAAAGTTGCATTTAAAGAAGGCAAGACATAATGAGCCTGTAATACCAAAGAGCACCAGATGTGGCTGTAACCATCAGTAACACACCTCAATCACTGCAACCCTACTTATCATCACCAGTTTTTAGTGATTTGAGTAGTCTCCCTTGCACAGTGAAAGTACAAAACTGAGCCAGCATTGGTGGAACAGCCCAAGATGTACAAAGTCTCAATAAGGAAACTTTACATTTCCTCCCTAAAAGGGGAACAAGGGAATCAGAGGCTTCTAAAGATGCTGGAGTAATAAACTAAACACATTCCTGAGACTTACCGGGTTTCAGAGCCTTGCCCTGCTAAACTGTGGGCTGTGTAACTGTGTTTAAATACTGACATCGCTCCTGTTACCAAATATACTTTTTAATAACATCACATAATAATTCCATTCACCTGTTCCCAAAAAACTTACCTCCACAGACATCCATTTTATTTTTAAAACAATCTACATTACAGCACTTCAGGCTGAAAAAAGTAACTTTTTATTTTCTGAGGAGAAAAAGCACCATTATTAGGCTGAGACACAACATTCATTCAAAGGAAGAAACAAACAAAAATGTGCCTGTTACCACATTTCAGCTTCAAAGCGATCAATTCCACTGTATCAGTAGTTCTTTGAAAATAAAAAGCTTTCCCAAATTATGAACTTCTGCTGCCTTATTCTTGGCTATTTCATGGCTGACTTATAGCCTTGAGGAAAAACCAAAGCAGCTCATTACAGAAAAATCAGTATAGACTCAATCTCATCAGCACACTCATTTACTTCAGCAATTATTGCGACTAATAATCAAGTTATTATGGATTAATAGGGGCCAAAGACGGCGGGAAATGCAAAGAAAACTCTGTATATAAATATACATAACTATCAGCAGATGACAAAATAAAACATAAATGTAAGACAAATTTCTATTTTAAAGACCACTATTAATTCCTTTTTAGTTCAGATGGGCAAATATTGATTCATACGGCTTGTACAGTTACATAGGTAGCTTTAACAGCAGTTGCTCTCAGGAAACTTAGGGGAGAGACCATTTGTGCCATCTTGGGCTGGTCATTTGAGAATTTCCTTTCCTTCTTTTCCTTTGAAATGCAACAGAAAATAGTGTACAGCTGAAAAGGATTCTCAGTGAAAAATGTTATAGCACGTATATAGAACTGTCATAAGCATATCCTTTCAAATATCACTCTCCAGTGTGTGCAAAAGTCCTCCTTTGTATGCATTAGGTACTGAGGAAAGTTGACCTCAGATGAAAATACTCTGCCTTGCATCTTTTCACACTTCCAGACATCAGGATATATAGCCGAATTGGGTCAAAGAGTTCAGGCCATAAAGAAAAATCCTAATCTTTTTATCGTCTTATCGTGTCTAGAAGATGACTGCATCCACAAATAGTGGAATGTTCAAAAGCTGCTTAGTAACTTGCTATAAAATTTAAAATTCTTTCTACTGGATGCTAAGCATACATGTTCACTACTTTCAAGCTATTTCTACTTTCACAATACTTACATATGCAGCAAGGTCATGTACTTTAACACATGGTGCTACTATGTCTATGATATCAATAGACAAGCAGTAACTCTGTCAACTCCACTTCCAGAAAGCAAACCACATATCAACAGGAGATTAGATCTCATCCTCATCCTCCTCTTCCTTATAGCAGTTTTTCCAGGACGCTGATTTCCAGATTTTCCTATCATGAGTAGCTTCAACTGAGTTCTGAAAACCCAGCTGTCCTGGGTTCTGCAGTAGCGGTCATTTTTCTCCTTCTTGGTAGCTGGTGCAGTGCTGTGTTTTTGACTTTCAGCCTGGGAACTGCGCTGATAACACCAGTGTTTTCAGTTACTGCTTGGTAATGTTTTGGTCTGACCAAGGACTTTCTGAGACTCATGCTATGCCAAGGAGGAGGGGAAGCCGGGAGGAAGCAGAGACAGGACACCTGACTCAAATTGACCAAAGAGGTATTTCATACCACAGCACATCATGCCCACTATATAAACTAGGGGCAGACACCCGGAAGGGTTAGACCACTGCTCAGGCTGGGTATTGGATGGCGGGTGGTGAGTGGCTTTATTTTTTTTCCCTTGTTATTTCCCTCATCATTATTATTATTGGTGGTAGCAGTAGTGGTTTGTGGTATACCTTAGTTACTGGACTGTTCTTATCTCAACCTGTGGGAGTGACATTCTTTCGATTCTCCTCCCCATTCCTCCAGGAGCCGGGGGGAGAAAAGTGGGAGGAGTGAATGGCTGCATGGCTTCTGAGTGACAAGCTGGGCTTAAACCACACCACCAGCTCTTCTGAAAATGAGACAGACTAGAGCATCCCCTTGGTTTTAAAGGGCTTGTTATAACCACAAAAGATGCATGAGTTCTGTTCCAGGCCTTTGTAAGGATATCAGGATACGGTGTTGATGCTTGTTGTAAAGGCACTCTGCCTACTTGATAAAGACCTTAAAGGAGGTTAAGATCAACGTTTTACAGAATTATTGGTGCAAGTGAAGCCAGACTGCTTGAATTCCACAGAGGCACTTCATTTTGGACTCTCTTTGTCTTTTTCTTATTTCAATTTCAGAAAAAGATTGTATTTGACATTCTTTTACTATTAAGAAAAATTCTGCAGCTGGCAAAAAGACATCCAACAACCATTACTTTTTGCTAATTTTTCTTGAATAAACCTCAACCATTCCACCCTGAATGCTAAAAAATGTATATGTTTAGTGACTACATTTCCCAGAAAGCATGCTTTATTTTTCAATTCAAAATGATTTTTCAATTAAAAATGTTGATTAGTTAAGATTTTTTAGAATTACTTAAAAATAACCTAATTCATAACAGATAAAATGCAATGACTTTGAATTATATTTTTTCAGTTTACTAAGGAAATGTCAAATTTCCTTTGACAAGGTCCTTTTAGAAGACAGCCACATTGTTGTTCTACTTTAACAATTATAAAACTCTGCATACATAAATTCACAATCATCTGCATATTTGAATTTTATTTTTTATAAAAAAATAAATAAATTTGGAGAGCACCTGAGAAGGAATATAGCTATCTTCAGATTTAAAGAATTTGGCACATTAAAACTATATTTGGAAAAAAAACAAGTTTCTCACATACTGGAATTCAGACTTGATCCAAAACCTGTCTAAATAAATGGCAAGTTTTATGGCTAAAAAAGGGCAATGAAACTTATTTTTTAGTTCAGCTTTTCTCTCCAATTGCCTTGTATCTCCAGCTGGTAAAACAGACTTTCAGTGGCTTCTTATTTGCTTTCAGATGCTAACAATTCCCACAGTATTCCCACAGTTTCAGGATTATCAGTCAATGAAATGCAGAAGCTCTGGTACTTCATAATTTGGTAAAAACAAAATCTAAATTGTACAGATACACTTATATCCTGTCCCTATTCCCTTGTGCTCACTGTCCACTCCATGGGATATTGCTGTGATTTCATTCCATATTTGAAAACTGGAAAACCCAGACTAAATAAAGGGAAACTCATGACCCCTGAAGAGAATCAGAGAGGTAGGGAAGCATTTCTCTGCAATATGGTCCCAAACAATGCAGCTTTTGGAAAACATATGTTATCAGAGAGTAATCTCAACTGATGCCCTCCATCTCTTCCATGTTTTTCACTTTCCCTTATAGGTCTCTGCTTCACTAACACTTAATTGCATCAAGTTCAGAAACATCACTCATAATGAGAGAAATTCTGGGGTTTGCTCAGCCTTCTTTGAGTAACAAAAAAAAGCAGTGACCCTCTGTTTCCACCCTGCTGTTACTAATGCTGGAAGTAAAACAGAGCTAGAGCTCCAGAGGACTGCTGGCCTTTGGCACATTGCACGCTTCAGTCAAGCCGCAGTCAGGTCTGTACATGTCTGTGTTCCCACCTTGGAGATTTTCCAGCAAACAATACAGTTGACTTAAAAGCAGATTAAATCCCACCTATTTTTTTTCTACTGAAATACCACTCACATCGCTACTCTTCCAAATAACTGCCAGTGTCAGTCACTACATTCATTCAGGATGAAAAGTATGTTGCGGAATCAGTAATAACAAGATCCATGTCGAGTCACAAATGAAAAGCCTCTTAACTCAGAAAAATCAAGGACCGACTCTCCCACACTCTTCTTTCAGCTCAGCCAAAGGGAATAATTCAAGGCCCAAATCTGCAATGCTAGGGAAGGAGAAAGAAATGTGCTTGTTGTATGAAGCAGGTGTTGAATGTTGCCATAACTGAGGTCAAGTTAATAACACTTTAATTAACAGTAACAAGGAGTCAAAAACAATTCAAAAAAAGGAGAAAATAATCTCCAGAGTAATCATGCTGCATTCAAAATACCTGGAGAGCAAAAGACATTGAATGGGGGAGGATGGTGGCAACGGGGGGAAAGATGTAAGCAGAGTATTGGAGCTTAGTAAAATTTTGTGCTGGAAAACAGGGAAAACTGACACTTTCAGGGAGACGCTAAACTCAAAATTGTCATAAAGTAGTGAATTTCCCAATACCAGCATGCAACATATTTGTGATCCCCAAAGATCCTCTGGTGCTAGCTGGCATAAACAAAAATAATTCAATATCCACTATTTGTTGGTCTCCTTTGATGTTTTGTTCCAACCTAACAACTTACAGAACTTAAGCCCAAACAAGAGCAAAAGCACATCAACACAATTGTGTGTCTGGAATACTGCCTGGTAATACACAGTGAGGATGAAAAAGGTTTCACATCATTACTAACTGTGTACATCATGAACTAGGAATTATTTTGGTAAAACATCTTTTGCATTAATTAATTTTTATTCACAGTAAAAGCAAGTAACTTTTGTATGTGCAAAGGTATTAAGTGCAAAAAATAAATAAACTGGGAAAGAAAGGCATTATTTGCCTGAGTTTTCCAAGCGCTACTCTAAAGTATGCACACAACCCAAAACCGCAAACATTCTCACAAAAGATTATGGAGTTTCAGTATTTAAAGATACACAGAATCTCAGCCTATCTCAAAATGAAACATTTTTTTTTGTAAATCCAAATACTTTCTAAGTCCTTTCCTCTTGAGAAACATTTGTGTTTCTTGGAGACAATGTGCACAGAGAGTTCTGACTGGTATTTTCCAATACTAGCCTTTGCCCCCTGATGACACACAGGCTGAACCAGCTATACATCATTTGTGTTATCATGTTTCCCATACTTGCCCTGTCTCATTGTTCTGCCACCAGCACATAGTCCACATGCCTGTAATTTTGGACGGATTTGTCTAGCATACAAACACTAAAACACGTTTACCCAAAAAGCTTCCAATTCATAAATGCAGTATGCTTAGAAGCCAGGTTTAAAGAATGGTCTCCGGACTTTGGGTGGCAATTTTTAATCCAACATTACTATAGTCACAAGGTAGAATGTGCAATTTGCCTCCTTCTTGTGCACCTCGTGAACAAAAGTTCAATTTGTCATTAAAGCAAATGCAAATGTAACTTGTCCACACAGGTTCCCTGTGGAGTCACAGAATTATCTAGTCTTGTGGAGCAGAGTCATTTTCAAAGACAGCCTCATCTAAAGGCTATGAAAATCAGTGGTGGCATGTAATGGTTTTGAAATGATTTTGGATCATGACCTTTAAGAAAATACATCTATTCTAAAAGTGGAAGGGAGGAAGGGAGGAGCAGAGAGGCTGTTGTGTGCCTTTGTTCATTTTGTAACTCTCATACTGCTGTGAACAAATATTCTGATGTCTCAAGCTGGCAGTGAAAAAGAAACATTTTCCCCTGTAAATAAAAATTGGTCTCTCTTTCTTGCTGTAGGAAATTAATTTTATTTGTATGTTGTCAGCACAATTTGAACAGTCTTAAAAAAAACCCTCAGCAGACTGCCTCAGTGAACGTGGCATCCATATACTGCCAAAAAGTTACATGCTTCTGCAGTAACTAAGGTACTTAATATTTAGCATGTATATGTTCCAAGCTATTCTCTCAGCTCTGCTTTCTTCAGCAATTCCTCAGTGTATTGCAGATACTAACAACAAAGAAGCTACTGCATTGATTTAATGCTCTGACTCCTGGCTACCATATAATATACCATACAATAGACAGATTTCTCTGTATGCTGTTTTAGAGTTTTTCATATCAACTGCCTGCAAAAATGTCTAAGATTTTGCCTATCAGGGTTCTGAGGTTTTGAATATATGTCTGACTCAGAGACTTCAGGGAGAATTTGAGCTGCCCAGAACTTGTGGAAATCAAGATATCTTTGACTTTTCAATCTAATTCATTAGGTAAGCAACTGAAAACAAACTCTACACCTTACTGCATTTCTACCCCTGCCCAAAGCCAGCAGTGCAATAAGAGCCTTACCTGCCACTCTTTGACCTGCTAGTGCACAGGTTTAATATTTATGTCCTCATGGAAATGTCCAAATCTGCATGCTATATGAGTTAGAGGGGAAGATTCAAGTCCTTATTCTAACTCCTGTTGCTTAACTACTTGATTTTAGCTGGAAGAATCTGAAAAGAAACCATAATAAGGATTCTGAGTTAGGTCAACAACTGTTTGGACAGAGAAGGCATGAAATTGCGCACATCATTTTCTTAACGTTTAGGTCTTTGCCTCTATGCTGCTCATTGAACTTTACTCTTATGTTCAAAGTGTCACTATAATGCCATTACCACTAAAGCAGAATACTTTTTTGTAACAGAATGATTTAGGAACTAAATAGCTTGACACAGTGTCATATTTTAACCTAACACCTTCTGAAGATGCAAATGTACTCCAGACACTCATTTTCCAAGAAACTAGATAAAAAGAGACAGCAAAGATATTTAAAAAGAAATGAACCAAACTGGAAAAAGCATTAAAATACAGTGAAGGTAAATGTAATTGTTTTTAAACCCAATATTTTCTTAAGATAAATTCAACATTGGACAGGCTCTTTAAAAATCAATTTGCACTTCCTTCCTCTATAAAGATTTATCCCAGAGAAAAAAAAATCCATTAGTATTAAAGTGCTTAAAAACTTGGCAGACTATCTCCAAAGGCATCAATTTCTAGTGCTAATTAACACTAATTATTCACTCAGCAGTTGTGAGTTGTATTCAGTCCCTGAGGGTGGAAGAGAGATTTGCCTCTCTCCAGCGTAGCGTGTTTCGTATATTTGCTTCAAGAGATTTTCACATTCAGACATTAAAATAGTGTGGACTTAGAAATCTGCAAAACTGTCCTGTCTGTTACCAAGAGTGGATCAAGAATTTCTCGTGTGTTATAAAGAGTCTGTATTGTCCCTCAACATCCTGCAACTGGTATGAAAGGTTTTATCTATCACCTTTCTCTGCCATGTGGTAGAGATTGGACCACACACATTCTTTCAGTGTCTTAGTGGATTTAATTTAGCAGTTTACTAATTGCTCAGGCTAGAAGGTCTAGGGTCCAACCTGGCTGTTAAACAACTATGCATAACTGACTCAGAGCTTATTGCTCATGACCACAGTTACCAGGGAGGCCATCACATCCTCAGTCTTCAGCGCTTAGATTTGGACTCCTACCAGTCCTTCCTCCAACCGCTTGAAACTCACGCCTTCAAGCACTATGAGCAGCTAATAGACTTGGACACTGTTACTGCACTGCAACACCTCGAGGTGATTCAACTCACTTTCCCCAAAGGTGAGTCAAGATGAAAACTGGAAAGAAAAACTTTTTGGGGAATTAAATGTTTCTAGGGATGTTTATTTAGAAACAGCAAATTATTTCATTTTCTTAATTTCAACCCAGAGCAGTTAAACTAGTGCTCCCTAATCTAAAGGTTTCTCTTTCTGATGCAAAATTAAACTGAAGAGGACCTTTTAGTTTTCCCTCCTTCCACAAATAGTGACGGTAAATGAATCCCTGTGTTCAGGAAAAAAATAGGGAAAAGGGGGGTTGAATGTCAGAATTTCCCAGCTTGCCTTTTAAAATATCTTTCTTATTTCTGTATTATGTTACATATCCAAGCAGCAAGATTAAAGCTTCCTGATGCAAGAAGGAAAGAGAATGGGGTTGATTCAAGACTAGAAAAGCTGCTGAGAAAAATATTAATGCAGCATGACACCCCCTCTGCCCAAGAAAAAAAGATAGATGTGTGTGAGAGAAAGTAGCAATAAAGGGTCAGTAATAAAAGAAATATATCACTTGTAGAATTGACTAGGCTTTACTTGAGATTTATAATCCATTCTAACTGTAGTAATTTGTGACTCCTGGAGACAGACTGCCTATTACACATGATATTTTTGCAGGGCACCACCCAGGAATAAAATACCTG
The DNA here is from genome assembly GCA_028858755.1 of Ara ararauna. Taxonomy (NCBI): domain Eukaryota; kingdom Metazoa; phylum Chordata; class Aves; order Psittaciformes; family Psittacidae; genus Ara; species Ara ararauna. The sequence continues at coordinate 6,008,918 of CM054410.1, read as the reverse complement.
AAACGTGTGAACTATCTTGCTCTTCACTTGAGTTTTTTTAAATAATACTTTTTGTATCAGAATTTTTTATTTAATGTCATTTACTACCACTCAGAAGCTGACAAAAGCAGACAGAAGGAGTTAAGTGACTTGACTCAAAATTATACAGGGAGTCAGCAAGATAATTTGCCTGAATCCCTAAGTCCTAATTTCTACCCTTAACCTTGTATATCACAGCTTCTGCCTGTCTCTATAACTATCTTTGATCTACAGATCTGTCCAGCTCTATCTTGTATATCACAGAACACACTTCTCTTTGTCTCTGAGGCACTCACGAGAGTTAGGTGCTTTTCAAAATCTTGGGTTTTTTTCAATAGTTGATTCAGACAGCCGATCATAGCTTATACTGCAAGGTCACAGCACACGGAGATACTGCACTGTAAACTGAAGAGGTTAATGGTAGTAGCATGGCAGGAGTTCCATTATCCATAGGATGAACAGGGTTGTGCTTGGAGCTCTCCAGGATTCAAAGCCACAGAAGGTGCTTTACAAGAACTTTTATGCAGCTGTCTGTTGTCAAGGTTCTGATTTCATGACATAATGAATCAAAGCCTCAGCTGATATAAATTGCTTGAGTACCAGTGAGCTGGGCTGATTTACAGCTGCAGAAATTGGATCCAGTGGTTACAGTGGAAGTATTTGCAGAGCATGGAACCTGTTGACATGATTAAAGGTACATATAATACCTGAGCATGTGGCAGGTTCATTAGCTTAGGCTCAGTGTTATGTTAACACAGCAACAACTTCAGGTAGGCTCAGACCAAGGCAGAGCAAACTTAAGTCTTCTTCCAACAGAGGTCAAAGTTTTGGCTCTACAATATAGTTCACCACTTATACATAGGTTTAAGTAGACACACAGTCTGACTTTAATAAGAAAAAGAAGAAATAAAATGTAGGTGAAAGAGCAGGGAAACTTGACTGCTTCCAGTAAATGCTAACATTTAATTCCTCAATGTAATATTGTCCTGCAGAAACATAACTGCTCACAATGAAACCATTGTCTTCTTGTGGGATTTGTGAAGGAAGGGTTTAAAGGATGTGATACCTGAGTTTAGTGCAATTTGGGTCGGCTGTTGGGTTTTTTATCTTCACCTCTTTACACCTCAGTTGTTCAACCAAATTTTTTAGAATAATCCTTGCTTTTCTCTTCCCCTTGGCTCAAAAAGAAGTATGTCTTCCCTTGTTACAGAGTAATTAGAATGTTCTATTAATCATTTCATTAGTAGGAAAGGACCATAAGTGACTCTTGAGGGTTTTGAAAGTCCTTATTGAAAGCAGGAAAGGTAGAATAACAATCCCCAATGAATATAACTTCTTTTTCTGTGTTCTGTGGGACTATTATTTAATTAAAGAACCCTGTACTTATGGCTCTGGTCACTGTGAATAAATTAAGGTGATTAAATTCAAAGCATCACACTAGTTGAATTGACAGTTCCACTCTATCAAACTGAAAGCAGAAATCTCCTGAGAATTGAAATCAGTCACAGGAAGTTGTTCTTTTATTGTGTTTGCAGACCCCTTTAGCAACATTTTATTTTAATAGGACCTTCATTCTTTGAAAGCCAGACATCTGTGTATTGTGCCTGCCCAACAAATGCAGCTTTAATGAATACATAATAATTTAAGAAATTATTAATTTAATTATTTTAAAAGTTGTTAGTTTGGGGTTTTTTTAAAATTGCTGCTTCCTTGCACAGTGATGTCTCCCACTGTATTGAGCAATCTAAAGAATTTCATAAAGGACCAAATGTATAAAAGCAGTGAAATCATATACAACCTCTAAAGACCTAGGTGACGAAGATACAGTTTAACTCAGTGGTTAGTGCTGATACTGACATGACATGAATTATATAAAGCTTCTTGAGGACCCAATTAAAATTTATCTTAATCTCTTGCAAGAGTTGTAGGAGATCATATATTTGAGATCTACAGATTTCTGGCTATTTCTGTACTAGAGGATTAAGAATGGGCTCATGAAAAGACTTAAGCGTAGGAAACTGGCCTGCAGCAATTCAGCTTTGTGGCAGCCTATTAGTCTGGCTGTAGCTTGGTCATAAAGTGCATTCATTGTGCTAGTCCATGTGTTGTGTGCAAACGATATGGATGTCAGATGAGACTGGACTTGAAAATAGGTTCAAAATTTGTCTATTTGAAACAAATAATGTTGATACACACAAAGATGGATGTACTGATGATTTTTATAGCAGCTGCAGAAACAACCTGGTGTATTCAACTTGTATGTTGAACTTTGCCAGGACAACTACCATTGTAAACACCTAAATTCCCTTAAAATAAGCATTTTTTGTGATTCACAGAAAACTTCCTCTAGACACTCAAATATTTAATGAAGCATGACAGGGAGCTTTCAAAAAACAAGAGAAATTCAAAGCACTGAATTCATGTTTTTGAACAAAATCCAGAGTAAGTTTAATAAGAAATAATTTGATTAATCTGGATCTGCGTAAAATTATCAATTCATCCAAATAGATACAGGTCCTATTTTTAAAACCTACTGAAACACAATTGAAAAACTTCAATTGACTTCACCAGGCTTAAATATTTGTCCCTAAATCCACAAATAATCCACAGTTACAAAACAGTTGGATAGCAAAAACATGAATGGAACTCCCAAAAGCTGTCTCATGTTCCACTGTGCCTTGCTTCATATCAACAACAGCTGACTTTTAGGAGCATTTCTATTGAAATATGCATAAAGAGATAAGGATGAGTCTAAGATCAATGATGAACTCTAATGTGTGAGAAAAGTTGTTAGTAAAGGCCAGCAACTGGTAAAAACTGATCTTTAGAATATCTTTCAGTAAAGCTGACTCCAAACCATTCTTCTCCCCTTTTCTTCTTCATTTTTATTACATTTCATGAACAAATAGCAACAAATGGCTCATTTTAGCTCTGTGGCAAGTGAAAGAAATTAACTATTCACTTTTTTCCTTGGCTATAAAATATTTCAGGAGCATATTTACAGACAAGAAAACAGTCTATCTCCATGGAGAAAAGTATTTTCATAAAGATTATTGTAAAGAAGATGTCAAACATGAATCCAAGGTAAACATGTCTTTATCCGTTATAGGGACTTGTTCATGCCATCAGTCTGAAAGAGGACACCCTTTGCCATTGCCAATCTACTACTCATTAGATATCAAGCAGCTGCTGGTGCTGGCAGCAAACAGATGAGAATGAGAATCTGCTATTTGGCTTATCTGAGCTCATCCATATTAATATCTTGTTTTCACAGAGCAAAATTTAGGTGCTCCTTGAAAATGCCCTGGGTGTTATCACCTCCTAAACCTTGCCAGGTAGTTTGCTCCAAACATTTATTACTTTCAGACAGAAAAGATGCTCCCCTGTGTCTTTATTTCTATTTAAATTCCATTTGTGCTCTTTTGTCAAATTTTCTGCATTGAGTTATGAATAATGCTGACATTAGCTCTACCATTACAGAGTTTGAGCTATTTAATTAGATTCCCTCATTCAACTTTTTTTCTGAGGTTAAGGTTCTAAACTAGTCCTTATAACTCATTCTTTTAAAGCTGAAGGCGACAGTGTCAGTGCTTTACTATCATGTTCTTCTTTTTATAAATGCCATAATATTCTTTCCAATGCACTGACTGGAACTGACTCCTTCAACTGAGTGTTGCCCACCCATTGTGCAATGACAGTCACACGCACTATAGAATTTCCACCATTATTAAGCCAAGTGTTTGATTTGCTCTTTTATTTGTCTCACTTTGTATATCCGTACTACAGTATATCCTCATTTCTGCGTGCCTAAAAGCCATCCCTGATTTCATAGTTTTCTGAACTTATTTTGTAGTTCTCTCCGAATCCACAGTAGTTTTACAGCATGCAGAATTGAAACTCTTAATTTGTTTTGTTCCTTTTGCTTTTCCCATCTTTTCTGTCTCTCCTATAAGTAAACAGCCACCTTAAAAATCCTCATTTATGAGCAGTGCCAGGAACTATCACAGTGTTTCTGCCTCTTCTAAACTAGTTAGAAGCAGCTGTAGTTTGAGAAGTACCAATAAAGATGCTCCTTATGTACATATAACTAAGTACTCCTCAGGAGTCTTGCGAAGGACCCAGTTACAAGTTCACCTTCCAAATGTGCAAGTATTGTTGCTGCCATCTGGCAGAGAAACTTAGGCTAGGCATTGAAGTACTGAGGGTTAAGAAAGAGTAATATCTGAAAGCGTGACTCACCATTTGTGAGTTCTCAGCTTTACCCGCTTGAAAATAGTTCATCTGCAAAAATACGAGTCTCACTTGCCATATCTGCAGTGTCAAAACCAAGTAACTATTCACTGTTGCCATTGCTTCTGTATTTATTCCTAGATGTGAATTTTTGAAGCTCATAAGACAAATCATTCCTGTCATAGGAAGCTCTCTCAAAGACACCTTAAGATGTAGACAGCAAGACATATTCATGTCTCAGTGTGCTGGAAGTAATGCATGAAAATCTTTTTATGGAGAGTAGAACCGAGTCATTTAACTAGTCTGTCCATAAGCTCTAGTAGGCAAGACATTACTCTACACTATTAACCCCCTGGTGGTTTATATCTTGGTAAGTGATGCTAAGACAAGATAATGTCCAGCCTGTAAAAGATTTGATGATAATGATTCTAAATGGTGGGTATGAAGAACTAACTCCTTAGGCTGTTTTCTAAGTTTTAAAAAGATCTGGGAGGAGGAGAGGAGGAATAGATAAACTATAATGTCCTTTGTTTTTTACACTATCAACATCACTGAAGAGATATGGAATCAGTACACAGGAAAGATGCCATACCAAAAATCAAATTGACATATATATTGTCTGTTTCAAAGTAACTTCTGAAGTGAAAATTAATTTTCTATTTCTATTAAGAGGATCCCTGACAGTCTGAGAGAAGAAAAAACCACAGTGTAAAATTATATGCTAAATCCTCCCAAACAGGCATTAACTATAATGATAAGGGACAAACCACAGTTCTTTGGCAGAAGCAAGGCAGCTGAAAGCTTGGTATCACCCCTTCAATGACTGCAGCCTCCAGGATGAATGTTCAAAGCAGTGACACAAACCAGAACTGGCATGTGCAGTCCCTTTGGCAGCTTGAGGAGTCAGGTGGAAAAGCAGAGTCTATCTGTGTCCAGCAGTCTCAATATGTAAATCCATTTGTATTCATTATAATCTAATCCTGCTTCTTACCTGCCAGGGCACATGGTAGAAAAGGAAATAAATCCATCAACGAGAAACAAAAGCTAGGATGTGATTTCTCTCTGAGGAAATGGATGGTGGGCTTAATTTGTTTTCTGTGGCAGTGACTAGAACTGCAGCAACATCTCCAGATTTGTACCCACTTCTTCAATGCAAACCACGGGAGATATTTATTTGGAGTAACATCCTGAGTAACAATTATGAAAAGACTGAACAGAGACAGCCTGAGCTGTAATGGTGGTGTTAAACAGGATAATTACTGCAGAGGAGCTGGGTGTTTAACTCCCCTTAGCATCCAAGAAACTCTGTTCCTATGTATTTTTCAGTTCGGTCAAAAGCACATGTGTATGCTCCCTGCAACGCACCCTGGAAGAGTAAGACACAAGAGGAAGACCCTTTTAATGTGAGTGTGTATTCCTGTTTCACATTCTCATTAAGCTTGAGAGGGATGTATCCAGTGTGTACACAGCTGGGATTCATACAGCTTTTTGAGAGCAAAACATGAAGTAGGTCTGGCATTGAAGTTGCAACCATAAGAAAAGAAATTTATGCAGCAATTGCATGGTGGAAAAAAGGAAAGAAAGTGCAGCTCCTGATCAGTAAAGGGAAGGAGTGTCCTGGGTTCATCAGTAGAAATCATTTTTCTCCTTCTTGGTAGCTGGTGCAGTGCTGTGTTTTTGACTTTCAGCCTGGGAACTGCGCTGATAACACCAGTGTTTTCAGTTACTGCTTGGTAATGTTTTGGTCTGACCAAGGACTTTCTGAGACTCATGCTATGCCAGGGAGGAGGGGAAGCCGGGAGGAAGCAGAGACAGGACACCTGACCCAAACTGACCAAAGAGGTATTCCATGCCACAGCACGACATGCCCAGGATGGAAAAACTGGGGGCAGAGACCCGGAAGGGTGGAGGTTCGCTGATGTGTCGGGTTTGATATCGGGTGGTGAGCAGTTGCATTCTCTTTCCTTGTATTTGCCTTGTCATTATTATTATTGGTGGTAGCAGCAGTGATTTGTGTTATACCTTAGTTACTAAACTGTTCTTATCTCAGCCTGTGGGAGATGCATTCTTTCGATCCTCCTTCCCATCCCTCCAGGAGCGGAGGGAAGAAAGAGGGGGGAGAGAGTGAGCAAACTGCATGGCTGAGAGGCTTAAACCACGACAGAGAGAGAAGGCCTTCATAGAGGTGAAAGGGTAGACAGAAACCATCTTTTTTTCCAGGTACTCCTAAGCAAATGCCACCTTTTCTGGAGCTTTACTTTAAAAACAGTTTCTTCCTTCCTTGCCTCTCTCCTTCCTTCCCTCCCTCTCTTCCTGATAAACTGCATCTCAATACATTCATGACTACTCAGAAGAATGTCAGTTGTTGTTCTGGAAGTCCTCTAAACCTCATCATTTCCTTTTGATTGTGAAACATGTGCACTATTGATTTGACATTGAATATTTCTTGCAGTAGACTGTGTAATGATTTGATGCATGTGCTCACATCAACTGCTTATACTGTGTGCAAATTTCTTTTAACGGGTTTGTGGTTGGACCACAGAAAAGAAGTCCTTGGTTTTTACTTTGTGATGGCTACTGTACACAGCATGAGGAGAGAACTGCATCTTCTTTGAGAGGAAACCGTGATGCCTAGGAAAATAATATACAGCAGTGCAGGATGATGTGGGCAGGTACAAAGAGATACAGCCAGCAGGGACCCTGCAATGTACACAGGAGATGTCTGAGAAAAAAAGAAAGGAGTCTCAGAATAAGCCTTAGGTGCAGTGGAAAGTAAAAAAATCCTCCAGGTATGAAAGAAAAATGTATTGAGGTTGTGGCAGTCCAGGAAGCTGCTTGAGATTGCTGCGCTGATAACAAACCCGAACAGAAGGGCAGCTGCTGTAGAGACACAAGGTAGGTACGTAAAGGAACGAGTTGTTTACATTGCTACTCTGCCTCACTTAGAAATTCTATTTGTTTCCTTCACAGCTCACAATTCTAAGCTCTCTTCTAACCAGACATAGCTCTAGAATTTGTTCAGCCCTCTGTTGTTCTTGGTATGCTTGCTTGAAGTACAAGAGGCAAAAAGCTCCAAGGCAGAGCCCAGCTCCTTATGACAAGTGATGAAATAAATTGTCTTAAGATGTGTAACTGATTAACTACCAGCAAGAACTTTCTTCCTGTCACATGCTCCTTTGTAAAAGCTAATAAACATATAGGCAAATCTGTCAGATCTGACCTGCTCTGGAAGGCACATAGATCTACCCTCAGCCGCAGGCATGTGAACCCCAGCTTGGGGCTGTTCTAGAGCCTTCTGTCTGTCTCAAATTAGCACAGCACAGGTAGCCCATTCACAGCTTCTCTAATCAATCAGTTATGCACATAGTCCTTGCATATCCAGGCACATCATATTTGAAAGTATAATTGCCACAGCAAGACAACACAAACTAGAAACATTAACAAATCTTATATTTCACATCCCCCTGCCAATTGAGAGTCTGAATAATTTAGTATGGGTTGGCAGTTCTTGATTACATTTTTGCACCTTTTTAAAATTTCTAAATGAAATTTTAAGTAGTTTAAGTAACAAGTGAATATGACACATCTTTGTGTTCTGCTTGCGTAGGAAAAAACACTGAAAGTGTCAGTTGTTAGCAGCCACAAGTCAGACTCTCTAGCATTTTTCTGCCAGGACAGTGAAATGCCTCACACTGCTCCTGGGCACAAGGAGGAAGACCAGTGGTGTGAGTGAGGATTGTAGGGCTCAGCCAACACAGAAAGAGAGTAATGATAATTTAAAAATCATTGGCTGTGTGTCAGTTTACTTGGTTGCTGTGTATAACAACAGCACACAGACCAAAAATGGATGAATTTAATGGGAAGACATGATTCAGTTTGCAGGAGCATCTATATATCACTGGATGTTCAGATCTGAATCTAACCAGGGGATTAAAGAAAGTGTGATTCTTGTAGCTGGCATAACATTAAAAAGTTGCATGCAAAATGTCATGTAATGGGAGAAGCAGTTGCTACCTCTCATTACCAAGCTACTTTCAGCCTTGTTAGCTGCTTCTTTGGGCAGTAAATTTATTAACAAGGGGGCATTGTCTTCTATCTCTGCAAAGTGATATGGGAGTATGTGATATTGCATAAACGAAATCTTTATAATTACTGTTTATGAAAGTTTAGGTTATGTATAAACCAGGCAGACATCTTGGGTATACTCAGCTTGACTGGAAAGCTCATAAAAAGGTTTTTAAATTGTAGCTTTCTACCTTAATACCAAGGAGCAGATTTCCTGGTGGTATTTCTAATACACATTAAAGAAAAGTTAATCTGACATTTGTTTTTTTCATCCTTTTTTTTTTTTTTTTTCCTCTATAGGAAACCCATTAAATTGGATGAAAGAAGTGCTTGCTTTCAGCGTAGAGGTGAATTTCACCTTTCAGCTTCAAAAACCAAGGAATACAGAGAAAGCTGCAAAAGCAGCTCCCATAAATAGGTCCATTGCACTTCACAGAAGGAGGAAATAGAGGATTGTAAGGCAGTGAACACTTGCAAGATCTCTGAGCAGTTTTAAACCTGTTCTTCCAGATTCATCTCACATTCCAGGAAGTCTGGTTCATATTTTATCTTCTTTGCCAGGTCACACATCCATAATACAGTCTTGAGGATTTTTATAATCTGACTTGTCCTTTTACTTAAAAGTGAAATGCATAATGTGATCGATATTTTTTGCCCTGTTAGAAACAGAACTATCCAACTACAAATGAATCACTTGTATGTGACAGGCCCAGAGCAAATGAGAAAAACATTCTCTTCCACCCATTATGTCTAAAATTTACAGGTTTTAAATGAATTAATGAAAATGGAAGGTAGAGTCACTTAAGACTACTAAAGGAATTGGAGGAATCTATAGCATGCTTTGTCCTTGTCATTACCTATTGATTAACAATGGGATAATTTTGGGTATGAGCTGGAAAAATAAAAAATCACATAGAATCAATGCCTCCTCCAACTGCAACAAAAAAAAAAAAAAATAAATTGCAGATAGAAGAAAGCCTGGATAATTTCTGCTAGCAAAAGAATTTTACATTCCAATACATTCATAAGATGCTATTGAAAATTAAATGCTAGGATCTGGACATAACTAAAAAAAGTATGAAGAAACTTATAAGGACTGGTTTTCATCTCGTTTTACTGAGGTGCCAACTCTTCACACAGTGAATTAATACTTAGTGTCAACACAGCCTTGAAAATTGCAGCTTCTTTATAATTTGCCCTCTTAGAACACCTTTCATTGAATGGTTTCAAGGACCATTACTGAGGTAAGACTGCATAGCTATGCATACGCGGTAAGGTGGGTGAGAATTTCTTTTATTAAAAATGACTTTTTCTTGTTCCTCATTACGATAACTAAGTTTTGGGCTCCTTGTAAAAAAGAAGAATGTATTATTATCAGGAAGTTGAAAGCATTCATCAAAAATTAGTATATATAGTACTAACAATCTTTCTTTAAAAAAAAAAAGAAAAGCAATTGTCAAAGAAATCACAACAATAACCAAAGAAAAGAATAATAAAAAGTTATAAGAGAGAACATTTTGAACAGCTCAAAGAGTTATTCTCACTTGGCATTATAGAAGGTCCTTCAAAATATAAATTACATGCAAGATGTTAACTTTGGAAATCTAATTTAGTTATTACCTTTTCCTTAAATAAAACAAATGTAATGAGACAGAGAAGCACAAAAGAAATTAATCTATCACAAACTGAAGCATGTCAGCGTGAAACACTGACATTTCAACTCAATTTTGGAAATAAAAAGAATGTTTAGAGAAGGAAAGAATTTAGGAGTGAGTGATGAAGGAAAAGAGGCATTCATTACAAACGCCATCATGCAGTGCCAGATCTGGTTAAATACAGTATGCCACTTTCTCTATACTTATGTGTTATTCAGTTTAAATTCAGCTGAGTTATGACAGCCATGAGTGGAACTCTTTTATATAGTGCCGCAGCAATCTAATCAGCCTCCAGAAAACTCTCACTCATCTGCCTACAAAGCTGTACACCAGACTAGTACATGCAGAGGTTTTGCAAGGCCACCATCATCTAAAGAACCACACTTCACAGTTCCTGCAGCATGCCTAATGCATCTTGTTGAACTTAACAGAATTTGGTGGATAAAGCTGTTCTTTGAATTTCAAATTGAACATTTGGGGTTCTTCCCCCAAAACACAGTCATTCAGCCTAGTGAACTATTCTCAAGAGTTCCTGGACAAATGCAAGTAACTTGCCACAATGAGGGACCTTCACCCTGAGACCTTGTAGTGCTCCCATTCCTGTTGTGCACACGGTGGTTGTGTCTACCATAGGCTCTGCCTTTTAAAACCAGACCTTGCAGCTTGACTCATAAAGTATTGATATACCGGAAAAATGGGAGAGAAAGATCACATCAGGCTGATGAATTTGTAATTGCATTGGCTGCGTCCCTCTCCTCCCAGATACATAAACTATAGAGGGTTGCTGCGTGCGGATTACAAACTAGAGAGGAACTCTGAGCCCACACAGATAGTGCTCGCTCACTATAATAAAAAAAAAGCAATGGCTGGTATAAGCAATGTTCATTTGTGTGTTTTGTTTGCTTGGCTTTGACAGTGTTCCTGCATGCATTGCCTTTTGCCTGCAGTCCATTTTCTGAGATGCAGTGCAGAATGACATCCTTATGAATGTAGGTATTATTGCTACTAAATTTCTGGTGATTCATTCCCATAAAATAGTGAGCATCTTTAAACTAACTTTCAAAGTATTCCAGAACTCCTCAACGAGACCAGCACATCATATAGACCTTCTTCAAAGGACTCCCCTAAGCACTACTCAGGAATCTCCCCCATGACAGATATTGTTGCAAACAGCAGCTGCTTTGTCTCTCCCTCTATTATCTTAGAGTGAGAAAAAGTGAATGGCATGAATCAGTCTGCCTTCACGAATCCAATGATAATGAAACAAGGAGTAATTAAGGTGCCAGAAGTACCATTTGGTACATATAAATTATAAGTAATTTTTGAATACTGGTTTTCCCAGCTCCATAAAACTTCTATTCTTCCCAAGTGAAATCAGGCCAGTATCACAGCGCAGAAACTGTGGAACAAGTTCTCAAAACAATTATATTCTACCCATGTTTCTGTTTTGACTTGAAAACAGCAAGGTTTCCGATGGAAGAACGAAGTTGCTTATATGTGTTTACAGATAGCTGTCTATTTGAGTGACAGACATGTGCTGGAGCAGTGCTAAGTTCTGTCACTTTGGTTTATGAAACAGTTGCTTTGGAAAGATTTCATTTTAGTGCTAAATAAATGAGATCAAACTAAAAATAGGTAGGGCAATTATAAAGTAAACGTTCTTCTGTCAATTCTAGACCAATGTTTAAGCTTAGAGACATTGTCATATAGACCAAGATGCAAAGAGACTTTAATAACATCATATTTGAGTTTAGGAAGAAACGGACCCTGCTGTCAGGGGAACTGTGAGTATTTGCTTATCAGTTTGCTCAAATGAGATGACATTGAACCTGGCAAGTCCATCTTCTGCCACATCTTGTCACCTGAAGGATGACCATCCAATATTGGGCATTTTTCGACCCAGTGGTGCAGGTCCTACAAGTGATGGAGGTAACACAACGTATGAAATGAGTGTACACCCAGAAGTATGAAAAAAATATTTTGCTAGGAAATACAGAAAATATATGAATATTTTTGTTTGCATGGGGGGGGGGGGGGGGTGTCTCTGAACCTTTGTCTTTTTGCCAGTGAAAAGTGATTGCCAACTGGCTTCAAATATAGAAAAAGAACTGCAACTTTTAATGTTTTGCAGAAGGAATATCCAGACCAAAAGCAATTAAGCGTCTCTGCAAGACTATTTTTCCTCTTTTTAAATGTATCCAGAGCAAAACAGGAAAAAAACTCTCTGCTTGCTAAAGTTTTTTTGGTTTTTTGGTTTTTTTTTGTCTTTCTCAAGCCGTTTTGTTTCTGCCGCTTCTCTTGTAAATTCCCAGTGCCCAGATGACTTCGGCTCAAAGAGTGCATATATACTGAATTGACTGAAATTAGCATACCCAAAAAGTCTTTCTGAACCCAAAAAGTCTTTCCAAACCAATATTGTGGAATTTTGCAAATAGGAAAAAGCCTGAGAGACAGAAGGGTTCTTTCAGCAAAACAAATTCATGTATTTGCATTTTAGTTAGTCAGGAAAAAGAAAGAAAACAAAACCCACAAGTGCAAGGAAGATCCAATAGCACGTGGCTGGCTTTCTACATGAATCCTATTTTTCTAAGGATTTTTTATGCTGTAATGAAAGAAACATGGAAATGCTTCCTAGTAATAATGATTATTACATAATTTCCAAGAGTATATTCAATAGAGTCTACCAGAAAATCCAAGATCAGAAAAGATGGATATCTTTCAAGAGTTCAATGAGAACAGGCTTAGGAGATACCTAGAATACTCAAGTAAACCAGTGAAAACAATGGAAATGCGTAAGAGTGCAGATGTCAAGTCAGGATTCAGAAAGACCAAGTGAAATGACTCAGAAAAGGCTTTTTAGTTTATCATCAAAAATCTTAGAAGGAACTCATCTATTTAAGCACTAAAAGGTACTGTGAGTCACCATAGAATCATAGAATCATAGAATAGTTAGGGTTGGAAAGGACCTTAAAGTCATCCAGTTCAAACCACCCTGCCAGGGGCAGGGACATCTCCCACTGAACCATGCCACTCAAGGCTCTTTCCAACCTGGCCTTGAACACCGCCAGCGATGGGGCATTCACAGCTTCCCTGGGCAACCCATTCCAGTGCCTCATCACCCTTACAGTAAAGAATTTCTTCCTCGTATCCAATCTAAACTTCAGATGCTGGAAGGCTGCTATGAGGTCCCGATGCAGCCTTCTCTTCTGCAGGCTGAACAGCTCCAACTGGCTCTGTGGAAAAAGTTTTCCTAGACTAACCTAATTTCATATCCTGGTAAACACACTTGAATTCCTATAAATGTAATGTTAGAGTATTGGAATGCAAAATATTCTGTTTAAATTTAGTATTGCACCTTTTAAAGGTAAACATTAAGTCTTTTAATAACCGGCCACATGGCAGATTTTACAAACCTATACTCAAACAAAGCTGTCATTGGAAAATGGAATTTTAGTGCTTCACTGCCTACTGGGATTCAATCTTTTCATCAGTGATCCAGAATTAAATATAAAATCACTACTGAGAAAATTGGTGGATGCTGTAGCTATAGCTTCAGAGAAAAATTGGTAACAAATCTTAACAGAACTGCTTGGTAAATTGGGAGAATTCAAGCACACGACAATTATACACAGCCAAATGCAACTGGACATAGCTAAACAGAAGGAATGCTGACCATGCCTATCACAAGAAGGATTTGTAGCCTAGAAATTACTCTGAAAAGATTTCCTGCTCAGAGTGGCTATGGAGCTGAAATGGATGAGTTTCCAGGATGATGCTACATCAAAAAGAACTAATGAAATCTTTATACAAACAGAGGCAATGTGAGTTGAAGCAGAAATGTGATTTTTATCTCCTCACCAAACACTCAAGGGTCTGATAGAAAAATTCTTGCATTCAAATAGATGTTTTACAATAAGGTACTTAAAACCTCATTCCATTAAGCTTATCATAAAAAAGAAAAGAAAAAAGAATGTTTTGAGGGTGAAGAAGATAAAAATGCCATGCCCTGTAGTTTTTTATTGTGGTTGAGTAAAAGACAAGAAGATAAAAGCATGGAATGAGACCCCAAAAAAATTTCACTTCTTATTTTTCAGATTCAGTCTGCATGTGTCTTACAGAAGGTGTTTAACCAATCCCCAGCAAAAACAACATGGGAGAAATCCAGGATCTTTCATACTAGAGATGGAAAACTTAGGTCAGTATAGGCCAGGCGCACTCATAGGTCAGATCTAATCTACAACGTACTTCCATCCAGCCTACCATCTATTTCTAAAGGATATAAACATAGGTTTCTGCAGGTAGTGGCACTGCGTTAGCAGCCAAAGATTCTTGGTTTATACCTGAATATTTTGGATGACTCATCTGCTTCTATGCATCAGTTAGGAAGAAAGGCAGTCACCCTACACTGGGGTGTTCACTCATGTTCTAGACATTATACTACATCTTCTGCAAATGCCCTGCAAATGAGTCAAAACCAGGCAGCTTTTCCTCATGTCTTCTTGTGGCATGCCACTGTCCAAGGCCATGTTAACTTTTACGCACTTTTAAAATATCTGCAATATCTGTACTCAAAAGTGGACAAGGTAACAAGTGTGCTGCTTTAGAGCCATCATGCCACATTGTTCCAAGGATAAATTTTCAGACAAAGAAAACACCTATTTTGACATAAACATCAAATGCTGTATCTTTTTCTTCACCTTTAGACCCTATAAAAGGTCTTCTGCAATTTTCTCCTCTCAGAAAAGGCTTGTTTTCCTTTTAAAGATGTTCCTGTCTTCTGTGGCAAGCTAGCTTGCACTTCTCCTGCTGTGTTAAGTGTTAACTGCTCTCAGATGCTCTCTTTTGGTCTGAGTGACAGGACTAAAGTTTGAGGAGAAAAGAATCCTTCTCCCTCCAAAGGCTATTCACATCTTGCTCTTAGACACTTGAATCCAAAAGGAGTTTATCACAGGTCCCATTCATTTCTTCCTTTCAGCTTGCTACCCTCAAAAGAGAGACAACACAACAGCTTTCTCCACTCACAGTTGATCTGCTTTTCTATTTGTACTAATGAACAGGGGAAGTAGAACACCCAGAAATGAGATCCGACCTGAATGACATCTATCTTTACCCTTTGGGGAAAAGGCAGAGTATTCAGAACTGATTTTTGCATGTTTTTTATAGAAATTTAAGGAAATATGTAGGTTTACTTGCACCTTGATGTGTCTAATCCACCCATCTGTGATTTACCTTACCATACAGCCTGGAATAAAGACACTAGAGTCTATGTTGCACTGGACACCAGCCAAGAGGTCCTTATTGACGCAGTCACTCTTTTAAAAGAGTTGAGTATTTAAGAATACTACTATATTCTGACAGGAGATGGGCCTTTTTAAATTAGGGCCACTGGATGAACAGATGTGCATAGAATGATCACAGCTACTATTGCACAAAAAAAAGAAAGAAAAGGTGCTCAACAATTCTACTGGAAGGCAATGCTCACAGTAAGAAGTACAGCCTATTTCTATAGGGCTGAAAATTTAATTCTAAAGTGCTGCCATCCAGATAATGAGGTCATGGAAAAGGCTGTAAGTGCATGAGGACTGCAGTGGCTAGAACCACACCATACTGCATCTAGTGCAATGGTATATGTTGGAAGACTGATTTCTTATTGAAGGATACTATTTGAAGGAAATGCATTTTATATCTACAACATTTTAACCTGACTTAGAAATATTTTTTTTTCCTATTTATATAACTATTATATGAGCTTATTCCTGAAAACAATTGTGGCAGTTCATTTCAGATTTATCTACAGGGCATGCACAGAACCCATGAATAGAAGAGTGCTGTTAGGTCTTGTTTGCTGCAAACCAAGAATGACTATATAGAATCATAGAATAATTTGGGTTGGAAAGAAACTTAAGATCACCTCGTTCAAATCCCCTTGCCAATCTCAGGGCAGGGACACCTCCCACTAGACCAGGTTGCTCAAGGCCATGTCTAACCTGTCCTTTATTTCAAGGGCTGCTTTGGGAACTGCAAACAATCAGTTTAGATCAAAACATCTCTTACTGGAAGTAACTTATGGAAAAACGTGGTCCTCGGCTGTTGCTGAGAGGAACAAACTGCAGCACAGGAGGTGATAAAGGTGACTTTAAGTTGCAATTGATATTCCCTGAACTGGTTTTACATCTGCTAGCACTGCACTGGGTGCACGCGACCTAGACCTGTCTGGGCAACTGGGTTCCAGGAGAATTCTGACCACAGCCTCTTCCTCTAAGGCACAGTTGCTGCTGAAAATGAAGAGGCAGACATTCACTGACATTTCGGCCTGCAGGAAGCACTTTTTGAGGTGAATTTCTCCTCCCATCGTAATCTAACATCTTTAGGAGGAAAAGGTAAAAATGAGCTATTTTACACAAGACACACCACCTAAATTAGTTGTAACACTAAGGAATCAGATCTAAG